>OX424525.1:14842173-17342173 GCA_949152445.1 Cerastis rubricosa | reverse complement strand
TATGACTCACATAATGCACATTTTAATCTGTGTTCCGGACCAGTGCGGATACTAAGTCAAATACCCGATGACCTTTACTGTCAATTATGTCACGGATTCGAGACAAATGCTTTTATTTTATTTTTGATGAACAATATTGAAAGGCGAAATGTCAAAGTTTTTCGACTGAACCAAAATGAAGGATTGTTTTTAGACTGATCTCGATTTAAGTACCTACTTTTGTAGATATTAGTACCCGAATTTAATGAGAAATGAGTTTGAAACCCACAAAAAGTACCTCCCATCATCCTCTTGATCGTGGACTTCCTAAATCCCATATTCAGGAAGTCCTCGTTTTGTTGCAGTAATTTAAGATAGCAGCGGCGGATGAGAGCAACGGTGGCCCAGTGGTGGCAGCCCCGACTTACGAGCAGTAAGCCGTGAGTTTGAACCCAGGAACGCCCATTACTTTGTGTAATTTATTTCATCACCGCTTCCCCCAAAAACGGTGAAGGAAAACATCGTGAGGAAACCGGCATGTCCAGAACTAAAAATTCGAAGACATGTGACATCTACCAACCCGCACTGGGCCCGCGTAGCGGATTACAGCCCACTCCCTCTCATAGAGAGGGTGCTTGTGTCCCAGCCGTGGGAACATTATAGGCTGATGATGATGATGAATTAAAGATATGTAGTACCTACTCATTTTCTTTTTCCATATAGGAGCTCGTGGCTATAACAACATAAGTGGCTCGGATCAATCTTCAGGTTAAACCGCGCTTACCTAGGTTGGTCCGTGGATGGATGACCACACATTACATACTGACTTTCCTCCGTGCATCTGAAAGCGCGTTAAGGACACACAGGCTAACAGTCACACAGTAACAGTCGTTATAGGTAGTCAGTGGCCCGAAAGTCTGACAACTAGTCCTATCTTACCAGTATCTTAGGTATTACCCAGTGCTAACTGAGTTGTGGAGGTCAAACAGGCAGCCGCTACAAGTAAAATACTGGTATTCAGCTGAATCCAGTAAGATTGGAAGCCGATCTCAACGTAGTTGATAAAAGCCCAGGCATACGATGACTCATTTTTTTTTCCAGACATCAAATGACCATTGAATCATTTTCAAATGACTAAACGAGTCTTCATTTCACCAGAGGACTTCACTGATGTGCTGTCCAGCACGCTAATGGTTGACAGCGTTATTAAATGTCCGGAATATAATAGTTTAATATAGACTTTCTATCGTTTTATACTTACGACACCTGCATGTTACCTTTATTAAGCATTTAATGAAATTGTTAAAAAACACCAATTAAATGAAATTTAAACAGCGCAATTAAATTGTGTGAGAGCAGCCGTGGCCCAGTGCTGGCAGCCCTGACTTACGAGCAGTAAGCAGTGGGTTTGAACCCAGGCAGGAGCATTACTTTATGTAATTTATTTCACCACCGCTGACCTCAAAAACTGTGAAGGAAAACAACGTGAGGAAACCGGCATCTCCTAGAACTAAAAATTCGAAGACATGTAACATCTGCCAACCCGCACTGGACCCGCGTGATGGATAACAGCCCACTCCCTCTCATAGAGAGGAGGCCTGGCCTGGCCTGGAGGCTCTATGTCACAGCAGTGGGAACATTATAGGCTGATGATGTGATGATGATAAATAATATTGTTACGCACAGTAAAATATAGTTATGGCACCTACATTTTAGAAATAAGGACAAAAGATGGTGATCTCATCACTTCGGTGAACCGTTCAAATATTTGATAACCGCATGTAACAAAGAACCGCTTACCTTCAACGACTAACTCTTTGTAACACATATACATATATATATGTTTTTAAACATTTAATACATAAACAAACACGAATAAGTATACCAGAATAGGTAAATTTGTTCAATTTAAATAGTTTGTATAGTTCTATAAGTTATTCCTTACAACGCGACATTTTGCGCCTGAGCCCTTACAGACTGACACATTGTTATTGTCTATCTGTCATTACGTCGATTCTTCCATAGACAAAACTCGTTTCTACAGTGGTCATGCTACGCGTGCATGTCATCAACGATTATTTCTAATACTTATAAAAAACTAGCTGTCCGGCGCAACTTCGTTTGCGTCACATTTTTCCCGTTCACCCAACCTTTTTCATTGGTGCTCCACTCCTATTGGTCGTAGCGTAATGATATATAGCCTATATGCTTCCTCGATAAATGGGCTATCTAACACTGAAAGAATTTTTCAAATCGGACCAGTAGTTTCATAGCCTATTCAATGCAAACAAACAAACATACAAACAAACAATCAAATCTTTCCTCTTTATAATATTAGTTTAGATACGCAATCCATAAGCTATGAAACAAGGTAATAAACCAATCTTGCAAAATCAAATGCAGAAGAGAAGTGAGGTTTTTCAAAAAAATAAATTACTGACAGTTGACGAAACCCAGGCCTTAATAAGTTCAAGAATCTACCCTCAAAGGTTTCAAACTGGCTTGGAGCTTTGAGTCCTTTTAGTACAGATTCTAATACAATACTAAACGGGAAACCGGCCTTAATACTAATATACAAGCTGTTGTTTTGCATTCTCGTCAAATTCAAGGAGGTAAATATGCTAATGATTCTTGACTCGAATCAATAATAAAACGGGTAGGTAATTTTACTGTTTTATCGGACGGAAATCGGTAAGTGTTAACTGCCCGTGTTTTAAACGTGACCCTTCTGATCCTTGCCCTATAACCGCGCTTTCACACATACAATCTCAAATGTTTATTTGATAATTTCTTACTCCCTAAACCACGTTAAGGGGATTATTCTAAAATCTTGACCAATTTAAACAACAAAAAATAGCAGCATTTTTTAATAATTAATTTGGTATCGTAATTTAAATTGATTATTTATATGTAGTATTTTGTCACAAGCTCCTGAATTTTGCCGAGGATGCAAAACAACACCTTCTAGGTATGTTTACCAGATTTAGGAATAAAGAAAATTTAATCAGCCTAGGGTCATTTAGGAACAGTCACATGTAAGTTGTACAAGATCAACGAACTATATGTACACTCACAGACACCAACACATCAAGCTACCCAAAACTGTCAAATTTTCCCTATCAACCGTGAACTTTAATTCTTTACCGATAAAGTTCAAAATCTATTACAGAAATTTGATAGATTGGTGTGCTTGGCGTCTGTACGTATACATGCGCGTGCGCACCGGATATTACTCTCGCGATAATGTTATCCTCTTCCGAACGATAATGTTCACTTTCACGGATTACATACTTTTTGTTTTATAACTTCAGCTATACCCATCAACATGGTTTATTATTGTTTACTGTACCACAGTTAAAAATAATTGGTTTTCAGATTTTAATGATATCTAATACTATCTTCTATACTAATAATAAAGCTGAAGAGTTTGTTTGTTTGCTTGAACGCGCTAATCTCGGGAACTAATGGGCCGATTTGAAAAATTCTTTCAGTGTTAGACAGCCTATTTATCGAGAAAGGCTATAGGCTATATATCATCAAGCTACGACCAAAAGAGCGGAGCAGCAATGTTGCGGAAACGGGGAAAATGTGGCGCAAACGAAGTTGCGCGGGACAGCTAGTAATACAATAATGCTGTGATTTTACCGGAAATTACGACATGACAATAGTTTTTTCATCCCACCATCTCGGAAAGAGTATTTTTAATCTTCAATATCTGAGTGGAAAAGCCGTTTTTATTCTCTAGAGGATAAAGTAAATTGAATTTAGAACATCGTGTGCACTAAGTTTGTGAATTAAAAAAAACATTAAACCTATTTACTGCTACCTCTATGGTGCCGAATATATCATACAACTTTTTTCTAATTTGTTAAAAACTCAGACTCGGAACCTTCTTGGTGTTCTTTTTTCAATTTGCTTTGTACGCGGTTCTTTATGCGGCATTTTTTCACGTCATTGTTAATTATACCGTAATATTATTTTGTTATAATTTAAAGATTATTCTGTAATACTTACCTGTCATAATGTAGTAATTAATACCTAAACTGAAATAAAAGTGTACCTATCTTGTGATTGTAAACGTTTTTTTTTGCATTTAGTCATTTCCTCGCTGAGGTGGAATGAAAAGTTACGTGTTGCACTCGAGTGCAAAGATTTTTCACCTCGTGCTCTTTTGATTCCCTCGCTAACGCTCAGGATTCTTATTTTGAATTACTCGCTGCGCTCGTGATTCAATTTTAGAATCCTTCGCTTGCTCGGTCATCAAAATTGAACACGCGGTTAAAAAGCAACTTTGCACTCTTGTATAACAAATAACTATTTTGTAGCTATTTGGGACTATAATGAGTTTCCCTTAAGTTTTCATGCATAAGGCATTATCTCATGTATAGCAATCGCTTTAAACAGCGTTTTGTGTTTTTATAGCGAATTTCAATAGGAAACGTGAATGCTGAGCATGAGCCTATGTTCGATTCCCAGTTCGAGCAAAGTATTATCAAGTATTTCTCGGTAGCAGCCATGGAGTTCGGCTTGTTGCCCGGTTGATGGCAATAGGCTCGCTCCTATTGCATGGAATTTCAAACTTAACTAGCAACTTGTGAGCTTCGAACGTACTATCAGAAAAGTGGGAATAGGCTCATTTTTCAAACAAAATCCCGTGCACACGATGACCACATCTGTTTAACACCCTTACTACTATTGGTCCGCACAAATAGTTTACGGACCAATAGACGCGACCTTTTTTAAATATGTTTTGTTTAAAAAAATCTCAAGCACTGTTAATGATCCCAGATGTTTGACCACTGTTTTTGGACCAATATTAACCCTTCAGGGATTACAGACGCGATGTTATGTGACACAAGCTTTTCAGTAGCTTGTGTCAGTCCAATACATTATTGACATTTCTAATGACGTTATCGTTGATCGAATATCTTTGTCTAGGTCATCTGGTGCTGATGGCCTTAACACCTCCCATCAATTAGCTAGCAACCAATAAATTTCAGTGTTTCCTCGTTTTTATCAGTTACATCATCCCCAGCAGTTCCGTTATCAAAATTCTTTGAACTCATAACATTAATTTAGCTTATATCTTTACAACTTCCGCACAGTTTTCAGAAAAGTATTTACTAACAAACAATCATCTACTGATTCGTTATCATCTTCAATCAAACCGCCAAAACAGTCAAACATAAAAAAGATGCTGGTGCAGTATTCCACCAGCATCTTTTTTATTTTTGACTGTATATTCATTTCAGCCCAAAACACGTCCACTGCTGGACATAGGCCTACCCCAAGCGTCGCTACATTGACGTTTTGGGGGGTTTTGCTATAATCGCCACGCTTGGTAGGCGAGTTGGCGATCGCAGTACGGTTGTTACAAAAGCACAGAGAACGCTGCTGCCCATTCTCTGGCACATCCCTTAGTCGCTTAAATCTCTTACGACACCCACGGGAAGATATGAGATGGTGCTATTCTTTACTTCCGACACCATACAGATTGGTAATTGATGGTGGAATACATAACCATCTCCTTTTTAAGAAGTCGGTTAATAAGCCGCAGCACAAAAATCAAGTTTGGTTCTGATGGTTAGCACCAGACCAAAGAGCTTGTCCGCTCTATAAGTCTTTTAGACTTATAAATATTAGATATTATAAATTAATATTAGATATTACAAATTTTGATACCGACCATTTTCCATTTTGACACTCGAAGGCTACTTTTCAAGCGAGGGTTATGTCACTAAACAGATCGACTTCATACAAACTAGTAACAAGTATTGGATAAAGATTTTCGTCGTGTTTTCCCTTCTATCGCACGTAAATATTTGAATGTCTTTGACCCAGATGTAAAGAGCTGACCGAATCACCAAAACACCTATACGTAATACTTATCCCTATAATTATATGACTTCTGCTTATTCTGATAATTTAATTGTTTTATTTAATTTGATATAAATGTTTTATTATTTTGACGAGCCGCTCTGCAGAGTAGTTCAGGACAATTTACTTCACACAGCTGCTACTACTGCTGAGCGTGCACGACTGCTTGCTGTGGGTGAATGGGAGTCGGGTCTTTGGCTTCACGCACTCCCGTCGTCGAGCATAGGCACTTTGTTCGACGACACGACCTTCCGCCTCGCTGCTTCCTTACGTCTTGGTGCCGCCTGCTGCACTCCTCATCGCTGTCACTGTGGTGAAGCTGTCAACAGCCTCGGACACCACGGCCTGTCATGCAGCCGAAGTGCGGGCCGTTTTGCGCGGCACGCGAACATAAATGACATCATCCGTCGAGCTCTTGTTACCGTCGGCGTTCCAGCTATCTTAGAGCCCAATGGCTTGGCACGCGACGATGGCAAAAGACCGGACGGCATGTCGTTGTTTCCTTGGAAGATGGGTAGGCCTTTAGTGTGGGACGCAACATGCGTCGATACTCTTGCGCCATCACATCTTCCAAGCTCATCGTGCTGTGCTGGCGCTGCCGCTGCGGCTGCGGAGAACCTCAAGCGGCGTAAATATAGTAACCTTTGTGGTAACTATATTTTCGAGCCGTTTGGGGTTGAAACTCTGGGGCCGTGGGGTCCGAGTGCTCACAGCCTTTTTAAGGAAATCTCCAAACGCTTAGTTGACGCTTCACGTGACCCAAGGGCTGGCTTTTACTTTGGCCAGAGGCTAAGTGTTGCCATTCAACGTGGCAACGCCGCCAGTCTCTTGGGCACGTTACCAGCTGACAGCGTTGAGGAGGAGTTTTTTGACGCCCTTTTATAATTTGTTGTTATTTTAGTTTTAATTATCTAGTTTTATGTTTAGGAATTAATTTAGATTTAGAAATTAGTACTTTAATTTTATTACGAAGTACACAGAAATAAATTTTGTTAAATTTATCTTTATTTTAATTAATATAAACCAAATGGCTATGTATACCTGTGCATTTTTTATATATGTTTGTTTTTTTTTTTGTTTTTTGACTTTCAAAAGTGCCTGTAATGGTCTAATTGAAATAAATGCTTTGAGTTTGAGTTTTATTGATATGTTATAAATTTATAATTGAGTTTTATTAATTAATTTTGAACGATTTTACTATTTTACAAGTTTTTAACTAAAAATTTTAATTAAAATATTTGTAAGCCGTTAACGGCAAGAAATAGCGTCCATATAATTAATATTGACATCTGTATCTTTATTAGGTAAGTACCTATGTTGTACAAATAAAAATATTTGAATTTGAATTTGACCTAGTAAAACAGACTTGACAAAGAGATAGCCGGCCAGAAACCAGACAGAGACTGAACCTACTAAGTCCACCGACCTAAAACAAACTAAAACAAGTTGATTATCAACTAGGTCTACAACAAAGACATAACATGCAACATCCATTACAGAATAACGTGTCATATCAGAATCCTTCACCGTTGAATCATAGCTTATCGCCGACAACTGCTTATTTAGGTCTGCAGATGACGATAATACACAAAGTGGGTCCTTTGTTTCGTAAATTCAATTAGATAAAACAGATATAACTATTGTTTTCGAAAAAAAAAACATAAACGTTTGGACAAATGACAGTGCCTGACTGGATTAACCATGCGTTGTGTGGGTTGGGCCATGAAATTAGCAGTTGCTATTTTCGTGACCACAACAGCATGAATAACAGACGCACGGGTAGGTCTTTAAGGTTAAGCCGTGCTTGCCGAGGCTGCTCCGTGGATGGGTGACCATTATTACATAGCGAGTTTCCTCCGTGCCTCGGAAAGCACGTCAAGTCGTTGGTCCCGGCTGTCATTTGTAGATCTTTGACAGTCCTTACGAGTAGTCGGAAGCCAAAAGTCTGACATCCAGTCTTACCAAGGGGTATCGTATTACCCAGTAACTGGGTTGTGGAGGTCAGACAGGCAGTCGCGTTATGTAAAATACTGGTACTCAGCTGCATCCGGTTGGACTGGAAGCCGACCCCAAGATAGTTTGGGAAAAGTCTAGGCAGATGAATTACGGAGACATCTGCTGTGAATGTGAGCCGAATGGCCTGTACCTAGGAACCTGTACTTAGGATTAAGATATTAGAATTTGGAAGCCGACCTCAAGTTAGTTTGGGAAAAGGCTAGGAAGATGATGATGAACAGCATTTAAATACAATATCAAACTGTCTGGGAAAGTCACAAAGAAACGTACAGTAAAATTTGTGTATCATACGTTATACGGAGTCCAGAGATTTGATAATCTTTTGTCAATGACGATTAAATAGATCAGATAATTGCATCTAGATGTGACTGACTCGTGTGTCTTATGGTCGATTAAGCGCGACTGCAGAGGTCCTGGGTACGTGATGAATTTCTCAGTAGCTGGTACGGAGTCTGGATTTGTGCCCGGTTGATGGTAATAGGCTCGGCCTCTATTATTTGGGACTTAAACATAACTGGCGAAATGTGGGTGTACTATTAGGTACGCCTCTGCCTAACCCTTAATTACACGCGTTATTTTATGTTTATGTGTTTTCTAGATGTAGGAAGACGTACAGACTCAGAGCCAACACTTCCAAAAATACCATAATGTCCTTTTGATACGAAGACGATCCCCATAATATTCATTCAGTACCCACGCTTTCAATGAACAACCGCGCGGTCCAACGCTGCTCTCAAGGCCACAACCCAAAAGATAAACAAATAATTTATCTGTCAAAAAGTTTGAGTGTACGACAGGATGCCATAGACAAAGAGAAGGCTGTAAATGAATAATAAAGGGACGGAAGCGCGTCAACCTTTCTCATTGTTCGATTCGACGCATGACCGGCCATACGGTTTTATGTCTCCATTTTGGTCTATCGCGATCAGAGTAATGTAGCATCAATAATTATTTAATTTTGTATGCATTGATCAAAATATTCGAGGAAAACGCTCGAAGTTTCCGTGGTGGTATTCGACCTTCATACGATGCGATGCGATTTTGGCATTGCTTTTCACCTTGCCATTGATTCGACATGTTTCCTTTTTAGCAGGAACTACTTTTTGTCTTGGACTTATGTCAAAAGAATATACATTTCATGCCTCCTTATATGCGCCACGGAGCGGGTAGTGGGATCCTTAAGACATTGGGTTTGAAACCTATGGTTGTGCAATTGCACATTTAATGGTTGTGAATCTGTATTCTGTGAGGCAATTCTAATCATAGGAGAAAGCTAGCATATTCTTCTAAAAAGAATTTCCCCACCAAGAGTCGTCCAAATAGGGAAATTCACTATCATCATCATCAGCCTATAATGTTCCCACTGCTGGGACACAGGCCTCCTCTCTATGAGAGGGAATGGGCTGTAATCCACCACGCGGGCCCAGTGCGGGTTGGTAAATGTCACAATGTCTTCAAATTTTTAGTTCTAGGACATGCCGGTTTCCTCACGATGTTAATAGGGAAAATATATAAATATTATGTTAAAAAATTAGGTTTCGAGTGGCCTAAAGTAAAAATTACAATAGTAAACTCAGATTACCTACTTATGTAAGCATGAAGCCAATCGCCCGGAGCTAAACAGTTTTATAAAAAAATAACGTTTCATTATTTTCAAAGTTCATTGTTTTTTTTATTGCAGGGGAATACCCCAACTGACCTTACAATGCAAATATACAACAACTTCCAACAATCTCTAGTAGACAAAAAAAATGGCCAGTTACTATGTTAACAACTTTTTACACAGGGTGGAGTTTTTCAATCCCACCTGGAGGGAAAGTACCTACTCTAAATCCTGGAGATAGCAAAATATATTCGAAGGAAACATTCCTTTATTTATAAAAAGAAACATATCTGAATTCAAAAATGTTCGAAAATTCGCTTGCCACACTTGGGAATCAAGCCAGATAAAATCCGAAAAAATAACATCCTGTAGGTACTTTTATGCAATCGATCGATAGGGTCAATCATAAGGATCAAAGCTCTCTAACAAACATAATAAATTAAATGAAAGGAAAATCACCAAATTTAAAAGTTGAGTTAGTTAGTTTCATGATTTTCTTTCACTTATTATTTAGATTTTTTGATTCCCGAGTGTGGCAAGCGAATTTTCGAAAATCTTTGAATGCAGATATGTTTCTTTTTCGCTCCAGGTGGCATTGAAAAATTTCACCCTGTATATTCAGCATACCTCGCACAATAACATTTCATACAACAAGTCACATTCATTTGATATCGCATTTCCGATGTTTGCAATAATAAGTCTAATAACAGTAATAACCTGACTTTGTATAAAATAATGAAACAAAGAGTAGCTGGTACCAATGGCCACTACAAGGAACTATAAAGTATATTGTACCCAGAGCTAGAACCATTACAATACAGTTACCGCACACCACAAGTTATCAGACCACATTGGCATTTTATTTGACATTTTTGACAAATTGAACATAAAAATAAAGTTCCTGCCCAAGCGCCTGAAAAAAAACCGGCCAAGTGCGAGTCGGACTCGCGCACCGAGAATTCCGTACAAAAATTATTTAAAAAAAAATATTATATGATGGAACTAAAAATTTACGGTTTTCGCAATGTTACCTTTATCTGTGCTATAAGACGTTGCTTCGTATCAAATTTCAAGATTCTGAGTTCACGGGAAGTACCCTGTAGGTTTTGATTACCTTGCGACTTTCGAAAATTTGCGGCATAAACGGCTGTATGTTTTGATTGCGTTGGTTTGATTTTTTGACAACTCTAAGGGACAGTAGACCTGAGTATTTTATATAAATTCCAGCTTGATACTTCAACGCGTTCCTGAGAACAGAAAGAAGGGTCACAGAGAAAAGGGTCTTGATAGATAGACAGACGGACGGACAATAAAGTGATCCTACAAGAGTTCCGTTTTTTCCTTTCGAGGTACAGAACCCTAAAAATCACTTATTTATGAGAAGATCAAGAGCACCACTTAAATAATAGAACACATCATCATTTTTGTTCATAAAAAAAAACTACTAAACAAGGACCCCAAAAACCCATTGTTTAGTTTCAAACAGGCAAAGCAAGTCATATCTTAAAATTGCAATTCTACATATTTTGTACTAGTACCACTTTATTTACAAACATATCTAAAACGTGAAACCAACATTTACTTATTATTGTAGTGAAGAATGTCGGCATGTAATCCGATCGCCGAGTTTCCTTTGAACAGGGAATCGAAACCGAGCCATTCTCTGTACTGACGTAATGCTTTCTCAAAACCAATATTAGTAAGGCATCATGTAGTACAATACCCTATTTAAAAGAGACGCGGTGATCCAATAAAAAGATTACCTGGTACTTGGAACTTTCTGGTGTTGGATCCTTCTGGAAACTACCGAACAGCTGAATGTGTATTATAGCATTTAAACATAACACTACATCACGCCTGAAATCATCATCCATCATCATCATCAGCCCATAATGTTCCCACTGCTGGGACACAGCCCTCCTCTCTATCAGAGGGAGTGGATGTAATCTACCACGCGGGCCCAGTGCGGCTTGGTAGATGTCACATGTCTTCGATTTTTTAGTTCTAGGACATACCGCACACTCGCATGCAAGCATGTGCATGCTGCACATTTCGCCAGTTATGTTTAATTTAAGTCCCATGCAATAGGGGGCGAGCCTATACTAGAAATATTTCTAATAGTCATAAACCTCCTTGGCTCCATTTCAAGAATTACAAAAAAAAAACTCACCTCGGTAGCCCGTCTGCACCTCTGAATGCAGTCAATCAATTTCACCAAGTCATCGCTCTCTAAAGAGTAGTGCCCGTTCGACCACTAGCTAGACCGACAGATAGACAGACAGTCTGATAGGTCAAACTACATTTCAATCCACATTTATTTTGTTTGTAACATGTTAGAGAACCACTTAACGGATTTATTTGTATGTCATTGTTTTTCTATGCGTTTATAAATAAAAGGATCTATCTTAAATGTTCTGTGATCTATCTAGTCGAGATTACAGAAGTTTCGTTTATAATTTGAATATCGAAGGAAAGTGTATCGTCATTTGTCTAGTTTACTTATTAGGAACACAGGCTTATCTAAAATTGTACGCGCCCCCTATGAAGCCCCCTGTTTAAGTATTACGTAAGCAGATTTTTTGTAATTATTAACCCACTCTTCCCCCTCTTTAGCAAAAGTAAGCGAAGCCCTTACCGCTCCCCCAATGCCGTAAACATTGGTACAATTGATTGATTCATGAGCAGCAGTTATATGAAGGAATCCCCGAAAATGCATTTCGTTTTCAAGCATAGACAATGTGTGGGTTGCCATATTATGTGTAAAAAAGTAAATAATTAATAGTGTTTGAGTAACAAAATATTTAAATAAGTGAGTAGTTTTTAATCCCGACTCACAGTGAAACCTGTTTATAACCAATTGGGCTGATATGCAAGAAAGAAAAAATATTTATTTGTCGCAGGGACATGGCGTGCATACAGAATAACAAAGAAAACAATAAACATACAACGCATAACAAACATTTGTACGAACAATAAGACGGAACAAAAGGACAAATAAAAAAGTTGTCATCTTGCACCCCGTGACTGCGACAAGTAGGTTACCATTCAGAATGATGCTGTGCTATGGGACCCACAGCACAGTGCTGGTTTTCAGTGGTCACCCGTGAAAAACGTACGGATATTACATGAATAAGAATAAGAAAATTCCTTTGTAATTTATTCATGTTATAACGGTGTAAGAACTAATAATTGCATCTGCGATCGCTAACTTCACACTATGTCTTGAGCAACTAGATTTTCTTGAAAAAACTGTATATATTTTATTTATTTATTTTATTTTTTCAAAACGTGTGTTCAAAAACCCTTGTAATTTCGCCTATATCGTGGGTGCGTTTACAAACATTTAAACTCACTTATACAAACAGCCAGACCCAGAACAACTTGTTCCTTTATCGTGAACAGTCAGTAAAATAAAAGAACGAAAAGTAAAAATTAAGAGAATTTCTTCAACTACTTAATTTCTCGAAGTCAGTCGTAAACAAACAAAGCCACAAAGCATCCGGGTGGTCCTCCATTATAATGGCAGGAATGACAGCCACTTTTTATAACCCCACACTAATCTGATTAACAATAAATAATAAAATAAAATTGTGACCACGTTCGGCCACATACAAATATTCTATGAGCGTGGCTGTGAATTCGATGTGTCCTAATAAGCAACAAAATGTCTTATCATATACGAGTTTAGTTTGAAACAAGTTTTAAATTAATCACGTATATTGAGCGCTGAATTGATTGAAAATTAATAAATTAGGAAGTTAACTTGAGGAATCTGATAGGAATTATATGAGAACCGGCTTGGAAAAGACTGCATTATGCATCATGTGCTTAATTATGTGATGGACGCACCCAATTGACATTTTTTACGAATATCCATTTCGAATAAAATATGAAACTTAATATTTTTTCGAAATATAATCCCTTAAGAACTCAGTGACAACATATTCTGTGTAAAATAAATGTTTATGAATAAATTGTGTATTGATATCGAACAAGAATTAAGTGCTAGATGGCTCCGGGGCTAATGGGGGCATTAATTAATTTAATAGACCCCATAACTCCACGGATCTAGGTCTAATCGCAGACTAACGGGAGTCCCAAGAAACGACGATGTTATTATCGCCGCAGATTTTAAATTAGCGGAAATGGCAAAGCGTAGCTTCGATCTATGCTAAAAAGAGTCAACATTCCAAAAAGTCTGTTATAACACTAGTTTTGAGTTTAAAGATGACCAACATTAAAATTTCCAGTTAGGCAAGCTGCAAGACAGGGTGGAAGCGAAAAAACTGCTGTTTCCTACACGGACACAATGTATGGAACAGCTGTTTTTTAGGGTTCCGCACCAAAAGGATCAAACGGGATCCTGTTACTGAGACTTCGCGGCTGTACGTCGGTATGTCCGTCCGTCCGTCTGTCTGTCACCAGGCTGTATCTCATGAACCGTGATAGTTAGCCAGTTGAAATTTCTACAGGTTATGTATTTCTGTTGCCGTCTACCGTCTAGAAAATAAAAGTACTTAAACAGAATAAAATAAATATTTAAGGGGCTCCAATACAAAACAGTGATTTTTTTGCTCGTTTTTATAAATAATGGTAAGGAACCCTTCGTGTGCGAGTCCTACTCGCACAAGGCCGGTTTTTTTGCGTCGGGAGCTCTTCCAACTTGTATACCTCTACCACTACTCTACACATACCTCTACCACTTTATTCTGCTCGTGTAAAATAATTGATAGGTTTGTAGCCAATCAATAAAAAAATAAACTGCCTACAGGTGAATCATTCACACCAGTAAATAGCAATTTACAACAATTTATTATTGATGGTAATAGATCACTATCGTTATAAACTATAGTTCAATGATTTTAATGACGTACGTCTTACAAAGTTAACTGTAGATCATATTAAAAAGGGCATCAAACTTCTTAGCAATTTATTTTAAAGGAGGAATCAAAGGCATTATACATACCTTCATAACTCAACTGTATATTATGTATTCAAGCTATTTATTACAGTTGTCAACAGCTCAATTCTGCACACGGTGACACAAGCTATACGTTACCATTATAACATGGCCTCGCTCTGTATAGATTTGAATGAGAGAATAAGAGATCAGGATTAACTGGTTTCTTATACAGTGTTATTGTTGCGCTTGAATAACATTGAGAGGAGGACGATGTCAGTAAATATGTGTGAAATAGATTTGTGTTAAATCAAAGTCAGAAAAACATCGATAAAACGAGTTGTCGGCATTAGTTTCGATTTGGCCATGCGCAGTGTATCGATAGATTAACTCTGACACCAGCTGGCCTACCATGACGTCTCTAAATATTATTGTTTTACTCCTTTTCCAGTGTGGGAAAGGGATGGCGCTAGACATCCTGTATAGCTTCGTCTCTTTCCCGCACTGGAATAAAGGAAAACGATACTGCTTTATGACGTCATAGTAGGCCAGCGTGATATGCACTAACCACACGATAAATAAGAAGAAACAAGATACTTCATAGAGGGAAAAGGGTCTTGCCAGAGAATAGGCAGCAGCGTTCTCTGTGCTTTTGTGACAACCGTACTGCGATCGCCAACCTGCCTGCCAAGCGTGGCGATTATGGCCATGTTATGTCAATGTGGTGAAATTTGGGAGAGGCCTATGTCCAGCAGTGGACGTCTTTCGGCTGAAATGATGATGATGATGACTTCATAGAGAAGCAAGGGCGTTTCAATGATTAAATAGCGTATCATAATGACCACTACACTCTTTCAGCAGATTCTTGCACTGACAACTCACACTGGGTCTGCGTGGTGGATTCTGGCCCACCTTCCTCTTACAGAATGAAGGCAGTGGAAACGTTATAAGCTGGTTTTGCACAAGGTTACGACAGGACGGTGGTCAATGTCCGATTACCATTTTGTCAGTCGTCAAGAGCCGTGTTCATAATGATCAGTCACTAAACCTAATTCATTAATTTGATCAAAAATTAATAGCGAAGTTATTACAACCTGAATGTACTTTTACGATGTAAAGTAATTAATCGACGTTAGTACAATTTACGCTGCACTCCTTTCTCTTTTAATGGATCGTTTATAATAACTAGTTCAGGTGGCTCCAGGGCTATGAGACCACCTACAGTGGTTCTCTGTTGTAGACGCCGTATAAGGCAGTGGCTCCCGTATATGTGAGCTTGATGATTTACTTGTTATTTTGCCAGTTAACCCTACGAACATTCTAGATTGTCACGCCACCAACGACGGATGTGGTAGAATTCTAAGGGAGTAGACATAGAGATATTTTATCAGGATAACAAAGTCTTAAATGGAGGAGCTCATGGCTAAATAATAACAGCCGCACGGCTCGATCTTTAAGGTTAACCCGTGCTTGCCGAGGTTGGTCTGTGGATGGGTGACCATAATTACATACCGAGTTTCCTCCGTGCCTCGGAAAGCACGTTAAGCCGTTGGTTCCGACTGTGATTTGTAGATATTTGACAGTCGTTAAGAGTAGTCTGAAGCCAAAAGTCTGATATCCAGTCTTCAGTATTATCCAGTTTCTGGGTTGTGAAGGTCCGATAGGCACTCGCTTCATGTAAAATACTGGTGCTCAGCTGGATCCAGTAAGACTGGAAGCCGATCCCAAGATAGTTTGGGAAAAGGCTAGGCAGATGATGAACAAAGTCATAAATGTGTTGGATTGACATATTAAATAATCCAACATAAAATACAGTACCTACGGCCATTCGAAGTTTGCAATTAAAGACGGCGCTGCTTGTCAATTAAAAAATACATCCAAATGTTAAACTTAGTACATTTATTTGACATAACATATCATCACGCCTTGTAATACCTGAAGGGTTAGGCAGAGTTGTACCTAACAAGTACCCCCACATTTCGCCAGATATGTTCAAGTCCAAGTTATGTTGTGGCGAGCCTATGGCCATCAACCGTGCACAAACCCAGACTCCGTGGCTGCAGCCCAATAACACTTTGTCCGACCCGGGAATCGAACCCAAGACCTCACTTTTAGCAGTCGCGCTTGCTTCCACTAGACCAATGAGACCGTATTACGTTTATTTTAGTTTTGTATTTTCTCGCCAGCACAGATAAGTTGGTTGAAGTAGTCCTGTAGTTCTGTTAAAATACATCATCATCATCATCATTTCAGCCCAAAAGACGTCCACTGCTGGACATAGGCCTCCCCCAAGTGACGCCATATTGACATTTTGGGGGGTTTTGCCGTAATCGCCACGCTTGGCAGGCGGGTTGGCGATCGCAGTACGGTTGTTACAAAAGAACAGAGAACGCTGCTGCCCATTCTCTGGCAAATCCCTTAGTCGCCTCTTACGACACCCACGGGAAGATATGGGATGGTGCTATTCTTTACGTCCGACACCAGAGCGTTGTCGTTGTTAAAATACGTATGAATCAAACCACAAAATCATCATAAAACAATGGACACCTTCAATATATCACCTAGCTGACAAAAAAATGCTGTTTTTTTTTCTCGATGACATTACTAAGCCCTTCGAATAGTCTTCAACTATGTCGTAACATTTCTAAGCTTACATAGTTGCGAATTAATAGCAAAAAGTAAAAGCACATATCTGATAGAAAGTGCAAGATATTTCTCATTGAAGAGCCTGTGAGAACAAGATACAGATCTTAAGACCGATCACGGTTATTAGATTCATGTAAGACTTTCATACGAACGGTAATGAGGTTTTAATGCATCAAGTTATGTAACTGGCCAGGATTCAACCGAAGTATATGTTTGTTTGAATAAGGAACCATAAAACTGTTTTTTTTCTGGTTTTAAAGTTGAATGCTCTTCAGTGCAAAACAATAGTTTCAAGTTGTGTCGTGTCAGTGGCCAAAATTCAACCGAAGATTCTGTCTGTTTGAATAAGGAACTATAAAAATGTTTTTTACTTTTTTTTAAGTTGTATGCTCTTTATTGCAATACCATCACAGATAGATTACATAATCTATCAACAACTTTATTGCTATTTCATTTTTATTAATAAATATTGTACAACAAGTATCAATATACTTTAGTATTATCAAATATTTATGGTTCACTTAGAAATTATAGTTTTTATAATCAAGCATTTGATGTCATCACATCGAGCATATAAAGACAAAATACATTGTTTGGAAAGGTGGAATTAAAATGGTTTGTCATCCGAAACTCATACGAAATAAGGAGAAAGTACAGATGCGAGTTGTCCAGGGAACTCCTGCCTAGGCAGCAGGTCAGTAAAAGACTACTCAGACCGGTACGGAAGTCTTCTTCTTCTGGTTTTCGTGTAGTTCATGGACATCTGACTTGGCTTAATATGCCGTCGAGAAATATCTCTCAGGCCGGTTTGGTTCCTTCACGATGTTTTCCTATACCTAAGCAAGTGATAATTATGCAATACGAATCCGATAAATTACAAATGCGTGTGTTGGGTTCGAACTCGAGATGTCCTTTTTACTAAAGCTGGTCTTTTTAAACCTAACATCGAAGTGCTACACAACACGACCGTTATCTTCACAAACCTGCTCATTACTAGAAAAGTCAAATGCCAGTGATTCTGCAAATCTGCGCATAAACAAATAGGTAGTAACAGGAACTGTGCGCAAGCGCATACACGTGTATTCCGCTAGGAGCGAGGGTCACTGAGTTCACTTCATATTTACCAAACATGCAGGATGCGCGCGTGCTTCGCCGTAGACAACGTACAGTCGTGTAGTAAAGTGTGCACGTTTACAACATAAACATAACATTCCGCCTGTAATCCCCGAAGGTTACAGGGGTGTAATAATAGGACACCCACATTTCGCCAGCCTCTTGCAATCACCCTGAAATATCATGATGAAAAAAACCAGTAATAATTTTAACGAACCCAATAAAACCCAATAATAATGTACATATATAGTAATAATTTGATGGGAATCGAACCCATTAAAAAATAATTACAGATTGTTGTAGCTTGATGTGCTCTTATTGCTTTGTTTCTTTAGTTTCCTATGCAAGATGGTCAATTGTGAAGAGGTTTTCAGGAGGAAAATAGCAGCGTGTGACATTGACTAGATAAAAAGTCGGTACCAATATGTTAAAAAAAAACTTCATGAGGTAGGTAGTAAAATTTCTAAGGCAAAAGTTGATAAATAATGACTTCTCAATTGTCCTAAAACAAATAGAACCTCAGAGCTGAAACAGTCGCTCCATTTCAGCATACTTTATTACCATGTGTTTGGTAAATTACTTTTATTTCCTCCAAATAATTATTGCTTTTTTTTACACTACAATTTTGCGCTCGTCTGTACCCGCGGCATTCATTGTACTCTGTACTGATTAGCGTTCACGTTCACGGTCTGCCGGCGCGGCGCGAGCGCACTATTGGCTCTCGATATAAAAACTAATTAAGAACCTAGACACTGTGAACTATCCGATGTTCTATTATCCTCATTAGAAGTCAAATAATTTTTAATTGTTTGAAAACCAGATCATTTCGTATCATTCACAAATCCTACATTACATCGAAAGATACACAGCAAAACGTGTACTGGTACTTTTCTGGCTCTACCCTCGTTTAAATTTTAAGTTAAAAAAAAAATATCTTAAACATTCTACAAATACTTACTAAGTTAGGTAGGTGGCTCACAGTTCAGCAACGAGTTTACTTTAATTGTCTAGAAAAAACATTATAAAAAAAATCTCAGCTGGCTCTTCTATAAAATAAAATACACAATACTAACATCATTCATTTAACAACAGGGTCTAGACTAGAAAAATAATTAGAAAAACGCCATGAAAAATTTATACTAATACAGACTTTCAGGGCGCTCATTACATACGATTTAAAAGCTACTTTCAAAATCCACGTTTCTATCTATGTAGATAATATCAGGGTACGAATAACAGGTTCATTAAAACATATATTATACTTCCCATAAACATAAAACAAAACGTTTATGTGCCTCGGTTTAATGACCAGTATAAAATCTAGTTATAACAGGGCCCCTTAATTGGCCAGGATGAAAGTCGGCCTGTGGTTAGTGGACAAGTGAGAGCAAAAACTCCTACGCAGACAAATAACGCGAAATTATATGGAATAAAGCTTAGGCAGAGATTATATTAGGCTTGGACTTAATTTATGTAGAACTAGCTGTGTATTGTGAGTCGCGACCTTCATCGCATGACTATAAAAAGAATACTGACAGAAAAACCTTATTATCATGTGAACGAATTTTTAACTGACAAATCTCTCTAAATATACTGGCTGAATCTATTCTAAATTTGAATTGTATTACTATTTGCCTAATTTTATTTTTTTAAATTTAATATTAATGTTAATTGTTGATTTATTTATATTATTATTCTTTGTATTTAAATTGTTTGTAATCTTGTTGTCTTTCGACCAAATTTGTACACCAGCTATGGTCAAACATGTTGAGCCAAAGAAGACCTTATTATACAAATAAATTTTGCTTCCCTATTCGAAACAGATTTTGTTTGAAATTTCAGGATTTTTTTTGTGCCCTAATCCTTTTTCTAAAATAGATAGTCTAATCTGCCAGTAAAAGTCCCGTCAAAATCGATCCAGCCGTTTCGAAGATAAGCCGGAACAAACAGAGGGCAGTTTTAAATTTAAAGGTTTTTTTATACACTGTACCGAACATACTTTCATTTGCATTCAGTAAAACGCTCTTATTTTGGAATAACAAACAGACACTTCAATTGTATAGATGTATAGATTAGGATCAAGACTGCATCTTATTTAAAATGTATGTGTAGATTTACCTACTCTAGAAATAGTCAATATTGACCAAGTTCTTTTATATTTATCGTAAGCAATACGAATATTGTTCAGAGTGTCACAAAAACATGTTTCTGTAATAGAGAAACACACGTGGTTGCTATGAAAATAAACCATTTTTCGTTGATTTCATTCTTGTATCGGATATCTTTTTGATCGATAATTTCATTAATAACACCTGTCGTTCCCGAAGGGTTAGGCAGAGCTGTACTGAATAATAAACTGTACTTAATAAGCTGTACTTAATAGAACACCGACATTTCACCAGTTATAATAGGTCTTTACCTATGAAATTGCCGTATTGCAGTACAGATTTTTTCAAACAAAAAAAAGTTTTGATTGGCTATGAGTTCTAAATTCTAATTAATTTTGTTTTAAAAATATAACGTTCTATTTACAAAATCAGTCTTTTGTTTATTGATTAGCGTTGTATTTTCATTACATTTCAACATTTTTCCTCATAATGGATACTTTGAAATTTCGTGTAATTATGGAATATGAGTTCCGTCGTGGCACCAACGCGGCACAAACGACCCGTAACATCAACGACGTTTACGGAGAGAACTGTACAAACGAACGCACAACCCGTTATTGGTTTGCTCGGTTCCGTTCTGGGAATTTTGACTTGAAAAATGAACCTCGTGGTCGTCCGGAAACTTTGGTCAACAATGATGAATTAAAGGTGATTTTTGAAGCTGATGAAACTCAATCTACAGCTGAGCTGGCAGCAGCTTTTGATGTTAGCATTAAAACAATATTGGTCCATTTGCGACAGATTGGCAAGATAAAAAAGCTTGATAGATGGGTGCCCCACGAACTTAACGATCGCCAGCGCAACGTACGCGTCGAGACTTGCCTTGCGCTGCTTAACAGGCACAGAAATGAAGGAATTTTGAACCGAATTGTTACGAGCGACGAAAAATGGATTCTTTTTGACAATCGAAAGCGCTCAGCTAGTTGGTTAGATCCTGGTTCGGTACCAAAGCAATGTGCAAAACGAAAAATGACCCCTAGAAGGGTGATGGTCACAGTTTGGTGGTCTAGTGCTGGTGTGATTCATCATAGCTTTTTACAAAACGGCGAGAGCATTACTGCAGATGTGTACATTGAAGAACTGACCACAATGATGGCGAAACTCGCACGTCTGCAACCAGCTTTGGTCAATCGGTCGTCTCCACTGCTACTTCACGACAACGCGCGGCCCCATACTGCACAACAGACCGTCTCTAAGCTGCATGAGTTGGGTTTGGAAGCTCTCCCTCATCCGCCATACTCACCAGATCTTGCGCCTTCCGACTATTACTTTTTCCAAAATTTGGACAACTTTTTAGCGGGAAAAAAATTCAATTCCCGAGAGGCAGTACAAAACGCCTTTGAAGAGTTTGTTGTCTCCCGTCCAGCTGATTTTTTCAAGAAGGGCATCCATAAACTGCCACAGCGTTGGCAAAGATGCATTGATTGCAGGGGTGATTACTTTGAATAAAAGAAATAAATAAGTTCGAAAAAAAAATACTTTAACTTTTTTCAAACAAAACGGCAATTTCATAGGTAAAGACCTAATATTTAAGTCCCATGTAATAGGGGCGAGCATATTATCACCAACCGGGCACAACCAGACTCCGTGGCTGGTACTGAGAGATTCCTATTGGAAAAACGCAATATCACCTTGTCTAACCTGGGATTCGAACCCAGGACGTTATGCTCAGCAGTCGCTCTTGCCACCACTGGACAAACGAGGCAGTCAGTATTCCGCTCATCACCTGCCTAGCCTTTTCCCAAACTATCTTGGGTTCGGCTTCCAGTCTAACCGGATGCAGCTGAGTACCAGTATTTTACATGAAGCGACTGCCCATCTGACCTCCACAACCCAATAACTGGGTAATACGATCCCCTTGGTAAGACTGGATGTCAGACTTTTGGCTTCTGACTACTCGTAACGACTGCCAAAGATCTACAAATGACAGCCGGGACCAACGGCTTAACGTGCTTTCTGAGGCACGGAGAAAACTCTGTATGTTATTATGGTCACCCATCCATGGACCAACCTCGGCAAGCACGGCTTAACCTTAAAGATCGACCAGTTATACAAAAACAAACAAACAAGTTAACAAAAACCACTTTTTGACATCAACTTAAACTTTAGTGCTCAGCTTTCCTTTCAACCTACGCTCTCTCTGCGTCATTTTAATTCTACAAAGTAAGCACTTCAAAAAGGTCACTTGATTAAAAGTTTTAAAAGCGCTTGCATAATTTTCGCTTTCTCTTAAAAAAAAAAAAGAAAAAAACGCATGTATATCTAGATAGCTATAGGTAAGTACTTCAACACAAACTAAATTACATTTGAGAGTTGTCTCGTTAAAATTATAGCCCCAAGAGTTTGTTTCCTATTACGAATCTCAGATCAGATATGACAGGCAATCGCTGCTATCGCTGTAGGCTGCTTTAAGAACAATGTCCGAAATGGGCAGTGTTTGAACTTATTATTAAATATTGCATAAGGAGTAAATCTTACCGAGGGGTATAGTATTTGTCCAGTAACTGGGTTTTATAGGTATTCAGCTGCATCCGGTTAGACTGGAAGCTAACCCCACTAATATGGTTGAGATTACGGAAAAGGCTAGCAAATGACGACTCAAAAACTGACAGGTAACTTTGACAATTATTAATACATAAACTAAACTAAGTAATAGTATAGGGTTATTCTACATTCGTCACAAAGTAAACTCGCCACATTTTTATAAATTCCATACATTGAAAGCCAATTCGCCACATGCATGAAAAATATGTGAAAATTCGTCACAACTCTTCATTATAGGCATCATTTATGCTAAAAATCTGGTAGCAAGCATAGTCATTGATTTTTTCCGCTCGAATTTCGAAATGAAAGATAAATAATGATTTCTAAAATTATGAGTGTATGAGTTGTAACTTTAAGATAACCTATGAAAAATAATGAGAACTAACAGTACCTTACCATACATCTTTCTTTTCTCTAGTGCTCCTGTACATGCTATATCACGAACACAACCACCCAGTAGGATCTCATGCTTATCGTTATGATCTGGTTCCCGAGAACCTGGAAACCGCGGGCGGCGAACATAGAGGAAGGGTCCATCAAGGCATCTTCAGCATTGAAAAAGGGCACTAAGTCACAAGCTGCAGTCCTTATATATGTTGGCAGATTTTTGTTAATCACTTAAAAGAGCCTCAAGCTAAATAGTGCAGAAAATCACAAAAAAAAAACACTGTAATTGTAAGTAAAGTCAGAGCTGTTTTTTTATTCTACTGATTGTTCGATTGTTCTGCTGTAAGTGCAAAAATAAACAAATTTACGATCAAAATTAATATGTGACGAATTTACTTCATGAAAATAGAGCTATGCCTTTACACATATTTTTTTCGGTGGCGAGTTTACTTTGTGACGAATGTACAACAACCCATAGTAAGTCAAGTTAAGTTCTTTCATGATTAAAAAAAATATTTTAAGACTTTATTCAAACCTAACCAGACTCCTGAATATCAAAGACAATAAAAGACAAAAAGACGAAGACTTAACCTCCAAAATCCAATTATTTAACTAAAAGACACTAAAAAAACCTAATTGATCTCCGAATGACACAGCGAGACATTGCCAAGCCGCTTGCTTGCTGAAAAGGAAAAATGTACAAAAAAACAATTAACAGGAAAATGTTTTCGACAAACAAGAGCACGCCTTTTAAAATATTCATAATTAAATTGAAGAGTTCCCTATCAAGTCCTTATCACGAACTTGACTCACATATTTACAGGGAACTGTTATCACTGAGCTTGTCACAATTGGCAGATGTGTGTGGTGGGTAAAGAGCTTGTTGTATTCGTGTAGATGTGAATCGTAAAACAGAACACCCCAAATTTCCCTGAATATTAATGATTAAGTTGAGAGAACTGCCTAGTAGATATTGATATTGGTATAAATAAAAGCTACAAACAGAAATGAATTTTTACTACAGATGTACATACCAACTAGCGGGGAAAACCGACTATCCGGCAAAAAACGACGACTAGTCGACTCGAATAATTGAAATGAAATTGTAAATGTTAATTTTAATCATTGTTTTTATAATCAAACATACAGCTTATTATATGATAATTTAAAAACACCACGGATATTGCCCCCTGAACTCCACCGAAAGCAATGATTAGCTTTGCCGACTAGTGGCCCTTTTTGTAACCGACCCTTCTCAAATTATCACCAAAATATTAAAATTTTCGATGAAATATTTTTATTAATTAGAAAATATTCCTGTTCACTGATATATTGTATGTCATCAGTGTCTCATTTCACAGATTTCCAGCCCCCGACTATGAAATGCGCTAGTAATCCATCTTATATTTTGCCATTTAATATCAGTTAATTGCTATCTAAATGACGACGCCAGTAAAATGCAAATTAACTATTTACGAACACGAAACCATGCAAGGCCTTGACGAGGATAACCTAGACATAGTTTTACGAAAAAGAGAGATAGCAGACCAACATACTACGAACCACACCATACATATTATTGCACTACTCAAACAAATGCTAAAAGCTTCATAAATTAAATAGAAAACATTATGAACACCCATTAGATATAATCTGAATAATTTTGATTAACACTAGCATTGGGAACTAGAGCATCTGAACGCTAACGTCCATTTGAGATAGTTATTTCAATGAATCAATCATTCTGCAGCACATTTATTAAATCTTAAGACAATACGGCGAATTTCATATCGTTGTTTTTCAGGCTACTAAAGTTGAGGTCATAAACAATCAGTACTGATTTAATTCAGTTCTCTTTTTGCAACATCTGAAGATTTATTAGACGCGAACAGAGGCCAAAAAAACCTTTCTTGGAATCGAACGAGCGCAATATGCCCGTTAGACTCGGCAAAAACCTTAGTACAACTTTATATCCTCAAAAGGAGAACACAATTAGAGTATATTTCTATCTTCAGCGGCTAAGTTTTTTAAGCTGTGTTTAAGCGAGTGATTGACTGACTAACAAGTCAGTCAATCACTCGCGGAATAGCTCCATATTAGTATTTCACATACAGATATAAAATATTCAGAAGTGCAGTTTTCTTTCGCTTAATTAAACTGTTCGGCGTACAATATCGTGACAGCTCAGCTGTTACTGGTGAAATAATAAGCGGCAGCGATCGTCGGTGAAAGCTCGCGAAGTCGCGGCAAGCTTTGAAGTTGACGTCACCGAGCAATGAAGCTGAGGAGCGGACAGTAAGCTGCGCAAAAAATACTAGTTGAAATAATGATAGTATCATTTATACCTGCTTATACTCGTCTTCTGCCAAGTATCTACAAGCTTGTTAATTCAGTGTAGTAGTGAATCATCTTAAGAGCATGTAACCAATTACTATCTCCTCACAGTGGGTTTGGTTTGGAGATATCAATTATGAACTGTAATCTAGTAAAAAAAGACTATTAAAGTAAGTAGTAAGTATAAATGCAGGACTGCTTAAGCGCGACTGCTGAGCTAAGATCTTGGTTTCGATTCCCGGGTCGGACAACATATTTGGGTGGGTTTTATATCAGAAATTTCTCAGTACCAGCCACGACTCTGGATTTGAGCCCTGTTGATGGCAAAAGGCTCGTCCCCTATTACATGGGACTTAAAACATAACTAGATAAATGTGGGTGTACGTTGGAATATGGTTTGGTGATCTTAATAAAAACAAGTTTCTTCAGCTTGACATAATCCCTTGATCATGAGATCTACGCGTAGTGAGAAATTGGCCTTTTGTTTCATGACACCCACAGAACAGCACACTTGTAAGTATTATGTAACTTAATGTAACCTTTAAAAACAATACGATTATACTCAGTCAAAATTACTTTATATCCTTTCAAAAACCTTGAAGTTGCCGCTAATGCAATACATTTACAAGAAACTAGCAATGTCATGCACCTTTCAGGTGACTAACACCTTGTTTTAAAGTGTAAATAATTAATTACGGCAACAAGATAAAATGGCTGCCTCAAAAAACTAGCTGCATTGGAGCCACTCGTGTCTTAGTTAAAAACGCTTGACTCTACAAATTGCTTTTAAGTATTAACATAAATTTTTAGGAAATAGCAAGAGATAAGATAGTAAGATAAAGTGGATACATATTTAAGTTTTAGCCCACTTGTAACACCTAGCCATTTGCATAAAAAAATGTTGATAAATAAACCTTTCTATCTGCTTCGTATTCGAGAAGGACCGCAGATTGATTTCCGAACATGAAAGTCAGGGTTCCTCACAATGTTTTGTTTCAACAAGAGCTTTTGTCAGTGCTGTTCTACATTAGTAAAGGAGTTTCAAATGACATAGGTACATTTATAAGCACAATGATCAGAATTGAATCAGCAACTGAGTCCATTCGAGTTTTATTCTTACAGATAAAGACCCTCCCCCTTCCCCTTAAGGTTTCTATTTTCGGGACAAGCCCGCCATACTATTCCCAAACCACTGCAAGTACTGCAACTCCTGAAAGCTAGCATGAACAGGGGCGACCACTAGAAAAGCGCCGAGGCAGTGGAGGTCGACGAAGTCCTAGAGTTTTTTTTTACACTTTGTATGCAACTCCTGAAAGCCAGAATTAATAGTGGCAACAAGTAACCACTAGAAAAGCGCTGAGACAGTGAAGATAAACAAAGTCCCAGAGAAACAATTTAACTCTTTTGCACTCATCTTGGATCCCACAATGAAATTAATCAGAATATAATAGAGGAGTAAACCAAACATAATTTCCACTTCCCTCCATTTCAGCAAGAGACAGAATAAAACAAGACCAAAAAGCACAACGCGCCGTTTACAACTGAAATAACCTGAGATTCCTAGTACCAAGGATAAATAAAGGTATTCGCACCTAAATAAAATGAAAATAGCTCTCCACACCTAACTTCATAACTCTTTGTAACCCAACAGAAATCTAATATTTTACTCGCGACCGGAGTAAAGCACCTCAGGCCCGTGATCTATGGATTCGCTACTTCCCTACCAATTTATTACATCCTAAATGAATAATATAAAGACTACTGGGTATTTGAAAGTGGATACTGATTCTAGACTTGGATTTATCACTGGTAAACGTCCTGCCTGTCGATATGTTCTGAAGTTCCATTAGTAATGCCAGTGAAAGTGGTTCCTTGATGTCAATTATGAAGATAAGTGCGTAGTACATGGTTTAGTTATTGCTAAATAAATATATGTTTCATTACTCATACTCTGAAAGTAGGTCTGAAGTTGCCTGAGAAGCGGGATGAAAGTAATACTTGTCATCCCTAGGGAGAATCGCTTTCAACTGACAGATGTCAAATTATAAAAAAAAACTAGTTCTATTTTGACATTTTTACTAAACCATGTTCCAACTTTCTATGCAGCCACGATGTAAAATTGAAATAACTTAAAGTTAATTATTGATTAAAGAATATATTAGGTCTTTACCTATGAAATTGCCGTTTTGTTTGAAAAAAGTTAAAGTATTTTTTTTTCGAACTTATTTATTTCTTTTATTCAAAGTAATCACCCCTGCAATCAATGCATCTTTGCCAACGCTGTGGCAGTTTATGGATGCCCTTCTTGAAAAAATCAGCTGGACGGGAGACAACAAACTCTTCAAAGGCGTTTTGTACTGCCTCTCGGGAATTGAATTTTTTTCCCGCTAAAAAGTTGTCCAAATTTTGGAAAAAGTAATAGTCGGAAGGCGCAAGATCTGGTGAGTATGGCGGATGAGGGAGAGCTTCCAAACCCAACTCATGCAGCTTAGAGACGATCTGTTGTGCAGTATGGGGCCGCGCGTTGTCGTGAAGTAGCAGTGGAGACGACCGATTGACCAAAGCTGGTTGCAGACGTGCGAGTTTCGCCATCATTGTGGTCAGTTCTTCAATGTACACATCTGCAGTAATGCTCTTGCCGTTTTGTAAAAAGCTATGATGAATCACACCAGCACTAGACCACCAAACTGTGACCATCACCTTTCTAGGGGTCATTTTTCGTTTTGCACATTGCTTTGGTACCGAACCAGGATCTAACCAACTTGCTGAGCGCTTTCGATTGTCAAAAAGAATCCATTTTTCGTCGCACGTAACAATTCGGTTCAAAATTCCTTCATTTCTGTGCCTGTTAAGCAGCGCAAGGCAAGTCTCGACGCGTACGTTGCGCTGGCGATCGTTAAGTTCGTGGGGCACCCATCTATCAAGCTTTTTTATCTTGCCAATCTGTCGCAAATGGACCAATATTGTTTTAATGCTAACATCAAAAGCTGCTGCCAGCTCAGCTGTAGATTGAGTTTCATCAGCTTCAACAATCACCTTTAATTCATCATTGTTGACCAAAGTTTCCGGACGCCCACGAGGTTCATTTTTCAAGTCAAAATTCCCAGAACGGAACCGAGCAAACCAATAACGGGTTGTGCGTTCGTTTGTACAGTTCTCTCCGTAAACGTCGTTGATGTTACGGGTCGTTTGTGCCGCGTTGGTGCCACGACGGAACTCATATTCCATAATTACACGAAATTTCAAAGTATCCATTATGAGGAAAAATGTTGAAATGTAATGAAAATACAACGCTAATCAATAAACAAAAGACTGATTTTGTAAATAGAATGTCATATTTTTAAAACAAAATTAATTTGAATTTAGAACTCATAGCCAATCAAAACTTTTTTTTGTTTGAAAAAGTCTGTAGGTACTGCAATACGGCAATTTCATAGGTAAAGACCTATTATATTTTTTAAATAACTTTATTATAATTTAGTTTCAACAATTTCTTTAAAATAATATAGAGTTGGGCAAAGTATTAACCATTTTTTCAATGATGAAAATGAAAAATAATGGCTGAATAGCTGGCTGGCCACAGAAAAAAAAAACAAAATAGGTGGGAAAGCGGCAATCCGAAATAAAATGTACTATTTTTTTCTTTAGCTAATTCATGTTTTTGTTTTTACTTTCCTTGTATTCGGAATGAAAAGCACAGTGTTGAACTCGGGTTAAAGACTTATTTAGTCCCTCGAACTATTGGCGCCCTCACTTCATTCGGGCGCCAAACCCCGTCTCGGGACTAAATAAGTTACTTTCACCCCTGGTGTAACAATGTACTATTAACCAGAATAGGAACTTTTTTTTTGTGAATGGCATCTCGCAGTTCAGCCTCTGAGGCTGGCTACTGCTTAACTGGGCAAAGAATAGGAACACGAAATCAAGGGGATTTGCGGAAGTGATCTGTAACTGATAGCGAAAGCTCGACCCCTTAACACACGAATCAATTGTTTTAGAGTGAAAATGAGAAGGTAATAAACGATATACTAACCCGCACTGGGGCCGAACAACCCGAACTGGGCCCGAGTAACCCGCACAGGGCCCGCGTGCTAGATTAAAGCCCACTCCCTCTCATTGAGAGGAGGCCTGTGTACCAGCAGTGGGAACATTAAAGGCTGATGATGATGATGATGACTAAACGATATGAAATAAACAGGAAGACTGGACACATTTTTTATTTTTATTGGCTCTTGAGCTAGTCCATTCAGATTGACCCTGAAAACGTATGTATTTCAAATTGGCATCTAAAATATTGTCGTGTATAGTGAAGTAAAGTTATACACAAATGAAATGTTTCCATATTGACTATTAAATCATAGTCGTAATAATACAAATCCACTGCCCAGATGTCTGACCATAGATCATGTAAGTACACTTCTAAATCTCCGATCAAAATCAACACGACTAAACGACAGGAAATCGACACTCCAAAGCGTATTGACAAATTCGAACGCATCACAAACATTGCACATCAAAAATCACAACAGCACTTTCTATTTGCTAAACATTCAATCAGAAGGTTGCTAATTGATTTAGACTTTCACGATCCGACATCGAGCACATTGATAAATCGTTATTGCCCAGCTATCGATTTAATGTAGCTTCACACTAGCCGGCATCGACGACGTAATCAAAGAGATTCCTTTCAAACAGCTTTCTGACTTTATTAATGTCTATGTTCACTCAGTAGCAGGTACTGGTAGTTTTGTATTAAACTGAAGAGGTTTTTCGATTAAGCACTTGTCTACACTAATATTTTAAAAGGGTAAAGTTTCGTCGGTTGAAACGAAACTAATCCGGTTAAAAACCATTGGATCAGTGCTTCCAAAGATAAAGCCCTGGTAATCTTCGGAGAGCAGCGGTGGCCCAGTGGTGGCAGCTCCGACTTACGAGCAGTAAACCGTGGGTTCGAACCGAGGCAGGCGCATTACTTTGTGTAATTTACTTCGACACCGCTGCCCTCAAAAACGGTGTAGGAAAACATCGTGAGGAAACTGGCTGGTTCTATAACTAAAAATTCGAAGACATCTGACATCTACCAACCCGCACTGGGCCCGCGTGGTGGATTACAGCCCACTCTCACAACAGCCACTACACACAGACAATTCTTTCGCTTATGGGATGGTATATTACATTTTATTTCCAGCGTAGATATTAATTAAAACGTACCTGTGGGATAAAAGGAAGGAAGGAGAAAAGGATATATGCGGCAGGCAAAAGCTTGTTAGCATTAATTAACTCTAATTGAATAAAGTTATCCAATTTGGGACAATTTCACAAAAACTCTTAGGTTTTGTTTTCGTTTCCTTCTTTTCCTGTAACATTATCCTACGTGACTGACAACACGACTTTAGAGCTCTCCGACCTACTGGTAGACCGTTGTTAAAAACACAAAAACAGTTTCATGTTCAGATGAACATGGAACTGTTTTTGTTTAAAAGTTTGGCAGGAATATTGATACAAAGATAATGCGCATAGTTTTTTTACTATACTATACTCACATACTTTTCTAATTCCTTTTATCAAATCTAGTGCATTCAAAATTCGAATCTCCTTCAAGAATTTCGCAAGCAAATGTTTTGAGCAAATATAACACACAAAAAAAAACTAATAAAACAAAAAAAAATGTAAATGCAAAATTTGGTACTATTTGGAAAAAAATCGATATTCATTCTATATTCATTTTTCTGGAAACACTGAAATGTAAATCGGGTTTGTCAAGGCCAAATTTTCATTTTATTTATTTGTTGATGTAACATTAATGTCACGAAAAACAAATTAGTTAGCAGAAAATCTATTGGAACAAACAACATACTTTCTTTTTTAACATAGCTTTGTTCCAATAGTTTTTTGCTAACTCATTTGTTTTTCGTGACATTAGTAATTATGCAAATAGATATTTTAAAATGAGAAATAAATGCAAACGCCGATTAGCGCCATCTATCTATCTTTTATTGAAGCTCAAGCCCGAACAGTTATCATCAAAACACCCAAACAGTAATGTACATTCTCTGTGGCAGAGTGGTAATACTGCATATGATATAGAACTTCTGCCGTTCCGTAAGATGGCAGCACTCAAAAAACTTTTCCATAGAAACCACTTTTATGGGATCTTTGGTTCCAACTTTCTATGCACTTAGCATGACGTTATCTGTTTCAGGTAGACTTGCCTAAATGGTTTGATACGACCAAACATTGTTTTGAGCAAATTGATGAAATAATTTTACTTTGTTATAAATCACACTCATTTTCAGCGTCTGGCACGCCTCGTTTTAATTGAAACATAAGCGTCACGCAAACAAAGTTTCATTTGTTTACAGTTTTAGAACAGGTGACGTGTGAAGGTGTAACGAAAACTAAGCGCTAATTGAATTTTTGGCATATTTTTCGAGACAAACGAGCAAATATCAGACTTGCTTGACATTGTTCAATTTATTCGACGCACCGGTGTGATGTAGGTTGCTGCACCACAGGTAAAAGATGAGGTTGATAAGACTAGTGCTGTCTCTTTCTGGGCAAAGGTGAATCGCGCGGCGCAGAGGAGGTAGGAGGCCATCTGGGCTCACGTCACTCTTCAAACAAGGCTTGCCTTCCTAGTCCACGCTTTACTCGACAACCGACGAACGAACCGGCGGCGCGGCGCCATTGCTCTCGACGTATCCGCACGAACGTGACTGTGCCTGGTTTTCGCTTGTTTTTCCTTCATCGATCGTGATAGAACATCATTACTGCGCAGTGTAAAAGGTAAGGTACTTTTAAGTTGTTTTGGAAGCAGTGCATCTTGTTTCGCGAAGTGAGTGCAATCGGAGCGATAGTTTAGTGGGCTAGCTGGAGCTTTCTCGTTTATTTATGCAAAGAATTTACTGAGGGCGGTGTGTACATAAAGGCGAGTCGGAGGCTCGCTGGCGAGGCGCGGCGCGGGGCTGCCTCCGCCGCCTGCGCACCCTGCGCGCCAGCGCACTGCGCTCTTCATACATTCATGTGTCAATTTTGGTAAATCACGTGCCAGTTTCCTATCGTGTTCAGTGTGTCTGTGACTTGTGTATACTGTTTGTGTCCCCTGGTGTTGCGTTTCGTGGTACTGCGACGATTATCGCCTCCAAAGACAATAAGGTTACAGTTTCTTTGTGTTGTGAAACTAGTGAGCATTCGTCTTCATTTCTTGCGCTGACGCATGTCATTACTTACAACTTTAGTAATTCTCCTCGAGTTTATGCGCCTTATCATGCTTGGTATTTGTAGCGAAGTACTTCTCTGTATAAAATTATGATATCCAAACGTTTCCAGTAACATTTCAATAGTTTATTGCCATAGTCGAAGTTTTTAACTAGATAAAGAAGAATATACACAATGATAATGCTTGATTCATCGTTTCCTTGTAACAAAACCATTTTAATCTTCAAAGATAAGCAAATCTTTAGCAATTAGCCCTAATGTCATCATCATTCAAAAGCAAAACATACAAAATGAATATACATAAGAACTACATGTATAATCAAACCTTGTATGGCGCCTAGATGGTCCATGATAAAAAGTTGGCTGTGATGTGACTCAACGATGACTTTCAACCACAACAACTAAGTAAAGCCATATGTATTGAACAAAACAAATGTTTAATACTAACAATTACTAAGAGGCCAGGTGACATTTAAACTGGAAATTGCATAATGAGTACGAAGAAATTGCAGCAGAGCGAAGCTTTCTCTCTCAATTTTACCTATTCATTGCACGTCGGTCGTGCGTCTGACCATCCCACAGAAAAAAACTTTTCAACGAAGCCACTGTAATCAGCTTCAAATTGACCACCGAATCAGACAGAAGGTCCTTTCACGGACAAAGTTATTATTTAGGGAAACACTGGCAATGAACTTTGTGAACAAAGAGTAACTATTGCAACAGAATGTCCACATAATGTTAGAAATGTGTGAAGTGTAGACCAATCTGACGACATAAAGACAGTTATTACAAGTGTTTTAACGTAATAAAAGCTGGCCTTCGTCGTGAAAACGTGTCAGAGCGAGTGCCTACACTCACCATTATCAGACCCTCGTGATTGATGGAGTTAGGCCTTCTTTCAAAGGAACTCGTAATTAAATTTATATTTTGCTTTTTGTTTTACGGTCGCGGCTTTCTGACCGAAATGATTCATCGGAAGTCTCAAAGCAGTCTGAACGCCTAGTATGTTATGCATTGTAAAAACTGCTACGTCAATCAGTCAGTTCCATTTCCAATAAGCAATAAAATGTCCCATTGTTCTCCAGTGGATAAATCAATGGCTCCATTTAATCGATTCCAATATTTTCTTATGTTTTTTTTTTCTGGGACTAGCTTCATGGTTTTTGTTTTTTGTTTTTTTTTTACTTTCAAAAGTGCCTGTAATGGTCTAATTGAAATAAATGCTTTGAGTTCTTCTTAGTCTTAATTATTTCTCGTCACAAAAAGCGCACAACTTGGCAATTGCTATTCCCCGTTTTTGCAGTAACTGAAGGAACTATTACTTTCATCTAGTTTAGCTTGGCTATTTCATGTCCATGTGTTTGTGTTTATTTTGAGCACAGTCGCAATAAAAGGCGTAGCTTCATTTAAACCTCTTCAATTGAGGCTATTCATGTTTTGAATGGGTCTGTCTGTATTCACCCGGCGTTGCAATAAAATCCCAATTGTCTAAGCGTTTCCTATTATTAGAGTTGGTGTTGTCATGGCACACATTATCACAATACCGTATGAGATACTCGTGGTATGGTAAAATTTAGATTTGCTAACGCTATTTTGACAAACTGTTGTCATACCCTAAACTGTTGTGTTCATGGTTCGTTAAATTTTGATCTCGTGGAATATCGGATGGGAACTAACGAAGCATGTAATTTGCTAAATGATTGACCTAATTGCGCCCATTTAAGCATGCAGTTCGCAAGAGGGACGTGACATCAGATGGACTAGTATAATTTGTGGATGGTAACAATCAAGCGGCTCAATTGATCTAGCAACCGGTTGCGGATAAAGACAAGGCTATGCGCCGCGAAGCAGGCGACGCGACGATGCGGTACATAACACGGTCATGTGATCCTTTATACTACGAACAACCTCTAACAGTCAACTAGATTTTAAAAACTATTTGTAAAACACCGTTATCCGAAATTGGACTTGATGTCGACCATTCTACATCTCTAAATTTTACAATAACTCCGTTAACTTTGCGCTTGTTGAGCTACAAATTATGATCTCGAAAAGATGCTGATTTCCATTTAAAGACAGTTGATCAAGTCATTACTCAAGCTGTATTAAATAAACTTTACTTCGAAAGTGGAATAAGTAATTTAACCGACTTCTTTTGTTTTGCTAACCCATTTGAAGAAACCCGTGAATTTGAATTACGTGTCTCCTGCGTCCGTACCATGACGCTTAAAAAATTTTTGTTCCATTCCTATTCCAGAGTGGGAAAGAGATGGAGCTAGACGACCTGTATAGCGCCCTCTCTTATTCACTCTGGAATAGGAAATTAGGAATGGAACAATAATGTTTTAAGACGTCATGGTACGGACGCTGAACTTCTTGTGAACTTCGAACTGACTGAATACAAAAGTTTCAAGAAAGATTGTTTTCAGTTTTATGTAATCGACCATTTAAAATATCAAGAATCCATACGTTCCGTATTTTTATAACATTAACAATGTTCAGTAACTGCGAAAAAATAATTTAAAGTTTAATTGAACTTGAACATAACAATCATATTGATGTTCTGCTTTATAAATTGTATTTCCGAAAAAAGTAGAGCTGGCTTGATCGAAATTTCGACATACGTCTTTGTAACCAACACAATTAAATACATATTACATTACAGTTCTGAATTTTCATGATATTATATTTTAGGATATCAGAGGTCAATAAACTATGGTCTTTGTGTGTTCCACACGTGTCTGTTCTTGCGTTGTTGTGTCGAACCTCATGATACAGTAGCACCTCGGTTATAACAATATACATCATCGTCTTAAATTCCCACGGTCATTGAAACGCTAAAATATGAAAACATTCAGAATATTTTTCATCTGATTTACACAGATTTTCTCAACACTCATGTAATAAAAACTTTTGTATGCGCATATTTTCAAAAATAACAATAAAATAAAGAGTTGATATATCAAGAACTGATGCCGCATAAGTCATTATAAAAGTCTGGAAGGCGGTACATCATATGTAGTTTGAGAAAAAGCTAATGGTTTGAAACGCGTCTACCCAAGGGCAGGAATGAAGGGGCATTTGTGTTCTGAGAAGTGCACGGGGCATTCCAGACATTCTGCAAACGGCACGCACGCCGGCAAACCTTTTATTCAGCACGCCGCGCCGCCTGCTTTGGAATAGTTTTATTTGCATTTTAAGGAAATCATTTGGATGATTACTGCTGCGGGTGCTTTACATTTAATGTTGAGATGCGTTTACGTACAAACATGTGCAGGGTTTCTTCGCACCACGGCGACGCGCAAAGATAAGTGAAAGACACAAGTTGCTAGTTGTTTTCTTGTAACTAGATTCAATGTCAACACACAATACGTGAACGAAATAAAAACTGAACCATCGTTCTAGAAGCATCTGACGACTTTGTCGACGATTGTTTTCGTTCTGACAGCAAAATTAACGTCTTTGAAACACATTTGCTTGGTAAAACTATTTTTGTTTCTAAGTCTCCTCACGTGGTGATTGTTGTTGTTGTAATTATCTAAGCCACGCTCATTCTATTTATATGCCGATAAATCAAATCGTCATACGATAAATACATTACTAAAGATGGGGCTGCCAAATCTCGTTTGAAAACTGCAGTTTCGTAAATCGTTTTAGCCGCAGACATGTCAAATATGACGCAATCCTGAACAAGGCTTATTTGACTTCATAAACGCAGGCACAGGTAAAAACATCATATGACTGTATGTTGTTTTTCTATTTTGCAAGTTCTTTTGATAAACTACTCATACAATAGTTTATTGCTCCAATAGTTCCGTGTTTCTTGGATAATTTTGCCATTCGTTTTTAAAATAAACATTGTGAAAATCAAATAATACAATTTTAATTTCAGTTTAGATTTTAATATTTCAGTTTCCTTCAATTTCAAACTAAGCTTCAATTCCTGCCTTACCGCACGCACAAACTTGACATTATATACTCAACAGCTCCCTAGTGCTTAACATTGTGCTATTCCTAATTATTGCACGTGCTCAAGAAAGCATTTCTAAGTCCTAAAATAGGATACATAGTCAACCACTTAGCTCCTTCTATTACCCGCATGCCAACGTGTGGAGTGTGCCTAGTTACCTTATGTACCTATTTATGTTTAGTTCTCTCCTCTATATGGGCTTGTAGCCGTCACACTCTGTGAGCCCGGTGACATCACTGAATATACTCACATTGTTTTACTACATCCTAATTGAATTTTCTTCTATTTCAACAAAATAAAACGCTCATGTTCCAACTCTATTTGCAACGATGACAGCATCACTTGGTTCGATGCTAAGCCACAAAGCGTTGCAATTAAGTTTATAATGCATTACCTTTCCTCATTCTTCATGCTCTTTGTTTTGTCTTCATTGTAAAAGTATGATAGATTATTAGAGAATTGTTTAGGCATGTTTTAGAATCTGTACTTTTTGGTAATGTTACTTCAATGAAAAATTTAAAAAGTTAAGAGATAATTGAATTTCTGATGTAAGTTCTGAAGTAAGTAATGGATAAAGTGATCATGAGTAGCTTTGATTAAGTTTCGACATCAAATCACAAACCAGCAGCGACCCAACCAACGCGCTGCAAAATAAGATACACATAAACGTAGGCGTACAACTCCACAAGTGAACGTAAGTCGTTACTTCAATGAATCTGTGGGCATGTAGTAGATTTAACGTTATATTTTAATGACCTTCGAAATCACCTTTATCGTTGACTCAGATACTTTTATCATATTATAAGAAACCGTAGGAACGACGGAAGCTGACTCTGCGAACGAAGCCGATGACGAAGAAAATTTCACTTTTAAAATCCGGTCCGTTTAACTGAGGTTAACATTTTGGCCAATTAGTGTTCCTCGACGAAGCGGACGGAATCGCAAAGGTTTCTGTTGGCAAAAATTGATTCGTAATTCTAACAGATATTGAAAATATTTGTGTATTAAAGAGATCTGACTCATCAGCTTAGCCTGAACAAACTGAAAGAATAATAAAAATGAAATTATTGTATTGTATTGGATTTGTGTGTATTGTGAAGGTTACGGGACTAAATTGTATTGAACGTCTGTAAATTCTGTCAGTTCTATTCAACACAATACAAAGCTTCTGTATTTGAAATGTTTTCTTAATCATTTACAGTATTTCCTCATCTTTCGATACTTATAGTTCATATCTTACAGAATTTACGAGTACAGGCACTACAGGTTCTTGTGTTTATCAATTATTGTAATGTTGCATAACTAATTAGATACTAGTTGTTAAGCCAATCTTTGCACAATAATCACCATTTGCGCTCAGTTACATTTTTTATTTTTTATTAAACTATATCAGAAGATATTAGTTAGTTTATAAGTTTTATCTCCGATTATCTGCGAAACAGGACAGGAAACAATTCAAATGTTACCTCCCCCCTTGTCTCTCAAATCTTCTTACCGAACAAAATATGCTGATTCGGCGTTCACTCAAATCAAGGTAGACATTTCCTCAATTTATTTTAGGAATCGCTTTGTAGGAACTAATATATTTTTAACTTGCATCGACAAAAAATTCTTGCGCATGATTCGCCATCATTCTTTGTATATCTTGTTTCCAGTTACACCAAAGTATTTTTTCTCAATGATTTGAATTAAAAAAAAACACTAAGGCAAACTAATTAAAGACAATACTTATTTACTATTTATACCTTTGTTCGCTGTCTGATTTTAATAGAGCTATACGCATAACAATTCACACGACAAAGAAAAATATTAATAAAAAATATAAGTTAAACACTTGTTTTCGTCACAAATCTATTTCAGCCATTGTTATTTTCCACAGCAGTTATAAGTATCAACCATTAACATTCTTGTTGCCTCTATCTACAGCGGTTATTCCTATGTACAGGCTTACTGATACTGATAACCTAAATAGCCGTGGTTATCATGAAAAACATTGACTGATTGATTGTCAGAAAATAGCAAGGAAAACTAAACGTAAAATGGAAACAAACTCCATAAAATATGCAAAAACCATAATGAAGCCTTAATACCCTCCTAAGACAGACAGTGAGGTTAGAGTCGCGAACTTTGACTCCAAAGTACTATTAAATGCAAGAAACATACTTAAACATAATACAGACAGAACGTACGACTCAGAAACAAGTTTTTGAGTTAAAGGTAAAGATATGCGTATTCTTGATAACAGAGATGAAATGATCACACCGCTTAATTATTCAGACGCTTGACTTCTTATCGCCCTGGAATTTCTAATTCAAACAATGAAGCATTATAAAAACAAGATATTTTTATCCGTACAATCTTTCTAGGAGATGGAGATAAGGCTAATTTAAATAATGGAGTTACAACAACCCTTAAAATGGACCATTAAAGTGATGGAACGAATGACAAAAGTAAACACTGAAATGATGTCGTGAATTTAATTTCGGTAGCAGTTAGTGATCTTATGGGATATAGAATTTTAATTTAATTTGTTATTAAAGCATGGATTACACAATCAATGAGTAATGGAGCTACAAAGTCTACGTCAAAACCTTTATTACAATAAGGCCATGAAGAGGCAGTCTTCCACAATTTGGTTTACGAATCCCAAAGTTAATTTGTTAAACAGTTACGTCAAGTTATACATCATTGATCAGCAATGAGCCGTTTCAACGAATCCCTCGACAACAAGCGGTCATGCTTCTTAGATTCCTTGAAACACTGTGAAATCTTTACAGAGCACTTCATTCTTTGTAACACTGTTATATTCGCATCTTATACAGCATCTGCTTTAACAATAGTTTTAACGCTTAACAAGTGTTTCGTCACTCATGTCATTCATTATTGTTTAATCACTCTTCTTCATATACTCTTGTTCGAGTACAAGAACGTCATGTTTCGTTAAAAAACTTCCTTCCTCACAAAGGAATTTATAAATATCTTGACTTTTGTTCAATGTTATTGGAGTGTTCTCGGTGAATTATGTTTAAAAAGCTTCTCTCTTGTCTCAATTTTTTTGTTGAGTGAGAGCAGGACAGAGAGTCCGCCATTCAAATACATTACGTTTTGTAACCGCACAGCTTGCGTCCCCCTCACTAGTCGCATTTGATTTCTCGGTCAAATTGAAAAGCCCTTCGTCAAGTGGGTTCTGGTTGAAAACTGTGGGTATCTAATGCAGCCGGTTGTTCCGTGGGTGTGTTTTTTTATTTCTGTAGGTAAGCGTCGGCGGCAATAAGTAATAAGGTAAACATTGAGCAACTGAGGCCACGACTCGTATAAGCAAGATTCTTCACTCGTAATAATCGACGTCTACGCCCACATCAATCGTTTGATGTTTTTGAATAATGTGTGTCACTTCGTATCTTCTTGTGTTAATTACTTTTGAGTGCAAATTGATTGTCATGACATCATATAATATTTTGAGACCTTTGATTTTCTACCTTAACCGCTTGTTTAATTTTCAACAACGTTTTTATTTGCTATTACTGTCTCTAATCTCGCCGGCGTCTTAGGATCTCCACATTCCTACATTACCGTAGTTTCTACTATTTCTACACTATGCTTGGTTAATTACGAGTAGGTGTTAGGTGATAACCGGCGAGGTAGAATGCTTCAGATAAGAGGTCGTGCTAACGGGAGGCTACCGACATAAACTTTATCTTCTACCAACGGTAATTCGTTGTTTACCTTTTCGACTCTTGTATCCACTTAAAGTGCTTATTCATTGTACGTGTTTCTGGGAACAATTTTAGTATTATTGTTGTTGTTATTTATGTGCTCTTAGGTTTTTTTTTTGTGCTTCTGTAAAAAGAAAGTGTTAAGTAAGTGTTAATCTGCCTGTGAAGATTAAGATACGTATTAACTAAAGAATCTAAAGTAAATTGATGTTTTGTTAGTCGTTAAAAGGTTTTCCATTGTGCTTTTCCAGAGCTTAATCGCCTTTTATAATTCCAAGTATAGCTAATACCGCAGATTAATTCTTTGATGGAATGGATGCGCTAACAAAGAATTCTTTGCTAATTTCAATGGAGGACGGCCAAATCCCACTGAAACAAAATTTATATTCAACTAAAAGATGCATCCGAGAAAAGTTTGCATGCAAATATTGAATGTGTGAGTATCTTATTAATTCTGTCTACAGCGTGGTATTTGGCTCACAATAATAAACCAGTGCAAACCAATGTTTGCGTTGCTTCATCTATCGCATAAAGAGGAAAATATTGTTTCTCAGTCTTCGCGTAAAAGAATAAATGCTCTCTCGTTTTAGATTCGATTTTTGGTTCTTTTAATTCTATTACCGAACTGAAACAAATCCTGCAGTTGTTTTTTGTGATTTGCCAGTTACCTTGTCGATAAGTGAAGAACATGCAACAAAAAAATCTTCGCTAACAAAAAATATCTTCTTGGAGCTCTACGTCGCGCGTCGTCTATCTTATCCCTAAGCTTAACTCAATAAAAACTGGGACATATGGCTCTGGAGTTCGGTTCATCACTTATTTTAATGTACTACATACATACCTAGTCTTGTAGTACATCATGGGATTTAATATTGTCTGCTAAACCTTGGAATGCAGATTATTATCTACCTTATAATATGCACATTTGACGTAATATGCAACGACAATAAACTACCCATCTGCCGTCATTGCTGCGGTTATGGAATAGTAATATTGACATACAAAAGCAAGAAGATGATGATCTGTCGCAGTTTGAAATTCTGTTTTTATCTCAATCTAAAATTGTATAGCTATCATTGATCATCACACAGAATTTCAAATGAATAATAACCAGACTAATATTCAAAAAAACATCTAAGTAAATAAGTCTACTGTTGGAACAAAATACAAGATGCAGACCAACGTGACCAAGTATCCACAATGAGTAAATCACGTAGAACAGACAAAGAATGAGTTTCTTGTTAAAATATTAGTTTTAGTACAATAGTCAGGTAGGTACATTAGATTAATATACCGTTTCACGTAATGCGCAGTTACGCCGATGGATTTTGCATGAACATTAAGATTGGAACGTTGCCCGGTAAAGACCGCATGTTTTTGGCACGTAATTATATTACAGTTGAATCAAAACTATTGAAGAACTGTCGCGTTTCCCGAAGATTTATGAAATCGTAAGATTGTCTCTATCGCGTCTAGAAATGATTATATTTCTGTTTCGTTGTTATCATCTTCCTAGCCTTTTCCCAACTAGCTTGTAATACCAGCTATTATATTTGAAGACAATTGTATCATACTGGAAATCCTTTCTATCTATCTTTCCATCTGACTTGGGAGGCGCACATCCCAACTCAGATGGAAAGTTACTCTTCAGGATAGGCACACTTTTTCGCGATCGTCTAAGGATTTCAATCGTTGTTGTTTCTCATTTGATTTGTGATCTTCCTTTGTTTATAAGATTACTTTGTAGCTTCTTCGTCGTCATTTGATTCGGTTTTTATGGAGATAGCTAGTCATCATGATCTTACTTTTTATTGATATCGGCTTGTTTCTCTAAGCTTTCTTTTAAGAATACCTTTCGAGTTTCGACACAAGGATTATCTATAGTGTTATACTTACTTCTATTCAAGTGCTGTCAACTCGCCAGTGAGATCATTATCTGTCTCTGTAAGTAATATTGCAACAAGATCTCTCTCTATATTATAATGAATATATTTGATTAACACCCATGTAACATGTAGAATGTAAGCCTTTGCATGGTGAATTTCTTTCCACAATTTATATTCATGATTGCCGCAATAAACGTGTTGAAGAGTAGAAATTAAGGTCACTAATGCATCGATGATTGAAACTTCCTCAGCGATGTGACCTCTTTCTATCAGGCTAGTTAACCTCCGGAATCACGGCTGACCTTTTTAATTGCAGGACTCTTTAGTGAGTGCGGTTTTGTTTATGATTTGGTTCTATTTATAACTGTCGAATTTGAATGTAGAAATTGTTGACCGCTCGTTTTCTGAACAGTCGCTTCACCTATTGCAGATTGGTAACTTGATCATAAGAAAACATCACGGTCGTATTTTGTGACGGATTACTATAATTATGTGTTCTAACTATAGCACCCCAATAACTATGGCTGACCTGGGAATCTAATCCAGGACTTCATGCTCAGCAGAAACGTTTGCTAACGCTAGACGAACGGGACAGGATACCCGATTGATATAATTTGTATAAACTGTAGACACAGAAATATTCTTGGCAGCCCCCAGTAGCTAGTTCCAAAGTTATTTTAAGTTAAAATTTCGGTTTGCGTATACATATTGTCATAAAGTACATGTACTTATTCCACGTTATGTAATAAGCAAGCCGTGACTTCAATATGTACAGCGATGACTACAAACTACTATGACTACCGAAGTACCGGTTACTTATTTTGAATTAAAATGTTGTTCCTGCATTTAATATACCTAAGAATTCGTACCTATTTACTTTATCGCTAACTTTGAACTTGGCAGAAAATGCATTTGTTATAGTTTGACATTTCACATAACGGAAAAATTATGAGAAATTATGGAAAATAACCTGCGGTTTCTGAAAACCAATTCAATGAATCCGTCGCCAGATCTCAAATTAAGAGATTTCATTGTTGTTGTTTTTAATTCAACCTTTTTTAAAGCACATTAAAGTAAGATCATGCGTTCAGAAACATAAATGTTATTCAACATCATCATCATCATCATTTCAGCCAAAAGACGTCCACTGCTGGACATAGGCCTCCCCCAAGTGACATAATTGACATAATCACAGTGGGGGTTTTTGCCATAATCGCCACGCTTGGCAGGCGGGTTGGCGATCGCAGTACGGTTGTTACAAAAGCACAGAGAACGCTGCTGCCCATTCTCTGGAAAGTCCCTTAATCGCCTCTTACGACACCCATGGGAAGATATGGGATGGTGCTATTCTTTACGTCCGACACCATACAGAACTAAAAATGTTATTCAACTTCGTGAAAAGCAAGAAAATCGTGAGTATTCAAGTTAACTCTATCACAAATAAAAAACCCGAGCATAAATATGGCTAACCTATAGCACAACGTAAGAAATCGATATGTTGTGCAGCGACCGATTACGAACCTTCTATATTATTTACGAATTAAATACTTAGAGCAGCAGCTGCGTAATTGTACAGGTAAAGAAATATTCAGGACAGGCCTCATGGGTATTGTACACCTACGATAAATAACTGGTAAGTTATTTCAAGAAGATAGACAAGAGCATGCTCCTTTGTTGGAATAAAGTACTATTAATCGACATTTTAATAGAAAATGTGTTTATTTTTCGACTTAAATACTATGGTATCTGGACAAGTTAATGTGAATTGAGAAGACTTGGATGCTGTGTAAGTAAGATACCTGAGTTCACGCAAAGTTTCTATATTTTCGACAAGCGCAGAGTTAATAGCAAAACAACTTCTTTTACAAAACATCAGTAACCCATTCATAGACAGATGTTAAGAGCCTGTGAACATCCACTTACGAATGTAATGTAATACCATGAATATAAACCATAGTAATTGAGCATCCTCCACACGTCTATGGTAATTAAAAGGGCTAAACAACTCTGCCTGACCATAAAGTGTGATCTCATCAGCGTACGAGTCTCAAGTGTTAATGCCTCTTAATAAATACAATGCCAGCATTGCCAGTACGTCGTCCAATTGATTTATTTTAGTCGATGACGCGTGTCAGGCTAGGAGCTAGTCGCAAACATCTCTAATGGTTCAAGGGCAAATAAGGTAGCAACGCAAATTATCACCTGTATGGAAAGGACGAAGCGGTCAAATATTTTGATAATGTTCCATTTTTAAAATGAGGATAAAAAGCGCTTGAGAGCAAAATCTAAATATTTTATGGCAAATATGAGGCGCATGGGCACTTTCAAAACGTCTAGAGAAAAGGTGCGCGGTTCGGGTTGGTTGTTTCCTATTTAGAAGAACCGGCAAGAAACTCCATTGTTACTCTTTTAAAATTATTTGGTTATACAATGTTATTATGTTACAGCGATAAAAGACTACCTACCGAAATGATTAGTGACTTTCAATTTGGTAAAAAAGCGCTTTAAAACTTTTAGAACGTAGCAAAAAGGTTAATGATTTTCAGCTGCTTTTGTCCTTGGCTCACAATACTAGGCTGAAAAGTGCTATATTGTTCGAGAAAAAGTATTTCCCTTCTTTGTACTAGCTGTTTCAATCGATAACGTTCATATACATAGACAACTATAAACTAGCGCTTGAATATTATCTAGCTACCTGCAAGTACCTCGAACTATTATCACGCGCAGATAACAAGCGTTATCATTTGTTTTATCAGCACGTATACAAATAATACTGATCAGTGAATGTACTTAGACACGCCTTCTAGCGGTGGTTTAATAGCGTTAAATACATAGGTTGGTCCCGTGGGTGTCGTAAGAGGCGACTAAGGGATTTGCCAGAGAATAGGCAGCAGCGTTCTCTGTGCTTTTGACAACCGTACTGCGATCGCCAACCCGCCTGCCAAGCGTGGCGATTATGGCAAAACCCCCCTTATGACAAAGTGGCGTTGGGGGAGGCCTATGTCCAGCAGTGGACGTCTTTCGGCTGAATTGATGATGAATGATGATGATGACTTAGGTTGTAAACTGTATTTGTAATGGAGTCTAGACAAGGTACCTAAACTATAAATTTAAATGCATACAATGGCTTCTAATTACTATTCTTACAAAACACTGTTTTAAAAAACGGTTGGATTAAGCCTACTGCAAGAATGACACAATATGTACACAGTCAAAGACTACAGGCACCCACGAAGCAAGGTACTGTCGACTAAAATTTTAAATGCATGGCATAGTTACGAAGGAGGCGTGGCCAACTTGCGCCGGAGTATAAATCATTGCGAATAATGTATGTAGATTTGCAATTCAGCTCATGACCTCAGGAAGATATATACGATTCTTATTCTCGAGACCAAATTAGCGAATGAATATTTGGCGCCTTTTGATTTAAAGGCGACACTCGTACGGAGGTGGCAAAGTGATGGATGACATGTGTCCTTGGACATTTTATTTGGTTGTTGAGTTACAGTACTATAGGCTGACAAAAATAAACTTCCATTGTTAGGTCTATATCGGTCAATAACGTTCAGATCTGATGTAGTAGTAGTTTACATTTTGTTGACATCATACAGTTATTTTTCGTTTGAAATGAATTCATAGTAGTTTTCGATTGGTTGCGTCAAAGGTGCATGCGATGGTGTTTCAAAAATCGGTTCTTCATTCATGTATTCGTCAACCACTCTTTTGGGGAGAAAATATACCCAAGGTGGAATTTATGATTCACGATTTTTGTCCATAAGTGTGACTAATTTGCTATATATTTAACTTATGTTCTAAACCCTAAACATGCGCATGAACCAGCATGCAAACTATATATAGGCTCAACTACTACTAAACTATACAGTTAAGAAGTTCTAATCAGAGACTTGAGCGTGGGAGCCGCTTGCTTGTTAGGATCGAACGCCTATAGGAAACGCATAATACTAGTAGAATGAATAGAAATTTTATTACTAGGAATAAATCTGAACCTCTGAAGAGCTTATAAGCCAGAATGATAACCGTAGTTACGACGCGATAAATAAGTGAGTGTAAGGAGATCAGAAGTGGGACAACTGGGGCTTCCTACATGGAGGTCTCATGGTGCGTCATCGAACCCACATTTTGTAATGAAATAAATTTCATCATTGACAGTTCACTACCTTAATGTGGTCGAGAACATCACTATATTGGTATGCGACCGTTTTTGGAACGGTTTTGCAAGATTTAAAGACAATCGACGATCGTTTTTTGAACGTCATGTGACTTTTTCATTCATCATCATCATCAGCCTATAATGTTCCCACTGCTGGGACACAGGCCTCCTCTCAAAGAGAGGAGTGGGCTTTAATCGACCACGCGGGCCCAGTGCGGGTTGGTACTTTTTCAGTACCGTAAGTTATTACATGAGTTATATATGTAGCCTTTAATTGAAATCCATTCTGTTGTGTTTTTAGCTCACAAACAAGTTTGCCAAACACACAAATACAGATTAGCAATTGGTCTGTCCTAGTAACTGTCACGACAACAACATTAACAAAGAATCAATAAATTGAAGTGGAGAACAAACAATAGCACTTGATTTACAATCAATTGTTGTAATAACTGTCAGTTTTAAAATAATGAGCTTATTTTTACCCTTGAAGTCTATAGTTAAGATACAGTGAATTGTGAATTGGAAACGACAAAATGGGAAACCCAAAACGGAGTTGACTTCCGAGTTTTTGAATATTGAATACAGCTTACTTAACCATTATTATAAAAAGTGTTATTGGGTTTATCCCGTCAATGTCGAAGTAACAGCCATGGGGATTTATTTCCGGTTGGTGGTAATAGATTTTAGATGCAATAGACTATTAAATGGGGCTTAAACATAGCTATCGAAATGTGAGTATACAATAGGCAACTCTGACAAAGCCCTTGGGAAAATGCAAGCGTGATGTTTATGATATTTCTTTTTTATATCAATCTCCAAGTGTCTGTGAATAGCGATATTTATCATTACATCTACGTCTAAGTAATCGAAGAGCATTCGTGTTTCACAAAAACATCACAAACTTCTACTGATTGCAGGCCACAAGTCCGAATTCCATGCCAATGGCTTGAAAAATCTAACATCGTCTCTCGTTGCAAAGTTACAAACCTTGTCATCACAATCATTGTACATACAATGTAACATGCAAAAAGTATTTAGGTACAATTTGAGGTGAAATTCCACTTTCGAGGAAAAAAACTAGAAATTGACGTAACTGTGACTAATCTAAAGCCGAAAGTACTCAGGACTTAACTATTCCGACATTTCAGTCACATGACCTACGTTATGCATTATCTATTGAAAAGTCTATCTTTGACAGCCTCGTTGGTCTAGCGGCCGTAAGCACGACTGCTGAGGATGAGGTCTGGGTTCGATTCCCAGGTCGGGAATCAGGAATTTCTCAGTAGCGGCCACGGAATCTAGATTCTGGCGAAATGTGGGTGTACTATTAGGTACCTACCTACTGTAGTCCGAAACGTGGGTGTACTACAGGCCCGAAGGCACCTAAGAAGCCGATTCCTGCCGGCTTTCCTTTGGGAACAAGGCACTATACGTAGTATCTAGTGTCTACTGCAGTCAAATAGTAAATTATGTACACATCTGTAGGTATCACATCACAGTATAGACATTGAATACATCATAGGATTGAAAACATTACAAAAATGCCAAAAAATTTAGTGTCAATAAGGAAAGCAACATGTGGCGCCAGTAAGCCGACGCTCGGGTGTCAGAATTCAGAACTAAATTTGTAAGGACTCGGTCACGTGACTTCGCGGCTATCAGCAGCGTTTTGTAGGAACTAGGTAAGCCGAAGTTTATCGAATTACGACAAAGTTTGCATGTATGGGAAGCTAAATTAGAACCGCTTCCCGATGTCCGATTGAGCTGAAATTTTGCACACACCTTTGGTTCTAAGAACAATACATTCTTATGACAGACTTAACTTAATCCTGCAGCCAGGATTGTCTTCTCAAAAGGGAACTCCTCAACAGTTGATAGCGTGGTCATGAAACTTTGCATACGAGTTCAATTTTGGTGGATAATCACGATTTGTATCATGAATTCATCCTACAGCCAGGATCGTCTCCTCACGAGGGAACTCCTCAACGGTTAATAGCACAGACACGAAAATTTGTATGCACGTTCATATTTGATGGATAAACATGAATTCTATCATGATCATACCTTGCAGCCACGATAGTCTTCTCAAGAGGGAACTCGTCTATGCTTATTAGCGTGGACACGCAACTTTGCATACGAGTTCATATTAGATGGATAATCATGATTTCTATCATGAACTCATCCTACCGCCAGGATTGTCTCCTCACGAGGGAACTCCTCAACGGTTCATAGCACAGACATAAAACTGTATAAATACGCGTTCACTTTTTATGAATGAACATAATTCCTGTAGTTACCTGAAGTTTACCACGTTAAAGGTAAATGTTATAAAAACCAAACGCGACAAGCTTTTGTGAAAACTATCCTTTATCGTTTTCATTTACTCAAAGATTTATTTTATTTTTGTTTATAGGTCCTATGCATTTAATCGTTACAATAAATAAATGATGAAAAAAAGATTGGGCTGGCTTCGGTATTTTTATCATGGCTTACATTTTCGTGGTTTTCGGGGTCGCTGATAATGAAACTGACGTCAAAATTAAAAAGCGCCGACGTAAATTATTGTTTAATTCTCGTTGTGGGTATCATTTTCTGGGTTTGCGGCTTCACTTATAATCAAAATGAAAATTGAAAAATGCGATGACGAAAAACAAAATCAAAATTCTCATTTTTTTCTTGGCTTACTCCTACAAAATTTTGACCCTTCGCCACTGGTGTACTATAAGGTACCTTCCTACTGTAGTCCGAAATGTGGATGTACTATTAGGTACATCTCTGCCTAATCCTTCGGGGACTAGAGGCGTGATGTTCTAATGAAGTATAGGTATCTTCATATATTATGAAGAAGTGTTGACCGTCTACATAGCCCCTTATACAGGTTGGAACACAAAACCTAGAGTGGTATGTATCTTCTTATCTCTATAGCAACTTGAGACAATTGAAGAGAAGTGGCTAGAATGGAGTTTACAGGCGATGACTAAGCATTACACTACTGACAATAGAACACTATCGTTTATTACTTTACCTGGTATTTAGAGAATTTTGACTTGGAACGTTTTATTTTACTTCCTGTATTTGAAGCCAGTAAGATTGTGTTGAACAATACAGTTTTGCAAAATAATAAGCTATGAAATCGTTTCTCTGAAGGAGTCACTTTTCCGCTTGTATCACATTTATGTGAAACTAGCTTTACGTCCACGGTTTCCGCCCGCATTTTGTTCGGTAATTGTCCAACAGGATCGTACTACCGAGATAAAAAGTATCCTATGTTTTGTCCTATCTTTCAGACTATTATCTATCCCTGTGTTAAACTTCATCCAGATACATTCAGTAGTTTTTGTATGAAAGAGTAACAAACAGCTAGACATCCATACATCCTCACCAACTTTCGGATTTATAATATTAGTAGACTTCGTAAAGGTTTTCTTATCCTACTTGATAAGAAAGCCAAATAACCTACGGAAAATCTCAAATCTTGCATCATCTTTTCTATGATTTCAATGGTATAATCATTGATGTTGCAAGTTTGGTTCAATTCGCAACTTCCATAGATATTGTGTGGTCATAAATTTTCTTCCGTTACAATAATAAGAAATCATTTAAAATACTTCAAACACCTACTAAATGCATATTTCACTCACGTGGCTTTGTTCTTTCCGCGAATTTCATCACAATCGATTTGATGCGGTACGAATTTTAATTTCGCTGACATTTCATTATTTTGTTTTCCGTATGCAGTCATAATAAAGAGACCATGACGGTCGCGACGTATAAAATGAGGACAAAATGTACAAGGACAGGTTATTTTTTAGGGTTCCGTACCCAAAGGGTCAAACAGGACCCTATTACTGAGACTTCGCTGTCCGTCCGTCCGTCTGCCACCAGGCTGTATCTCACGAACCGCGATAGTTAGCCAGTTGAAATTTCTACAGATTATGTATTTCTGTTGACGCTAAAACAACAAATAATAAAAACAGAAAAAAACATATTTAAGGGGGGAGACCCTTTAAATATAAATACAAAAAAGTGATATTTTGCTCGTTTTTATAAATACGGAACCCTTCGTGCGCGAGTCGGACTCGCAGTTGGCCGGTTTTTTGTCGTTACGTCCTCTTTTATATTTTAAAGGTAGCAGGACTAATTTCAAACTTAGGTTAGGAACTATACACTCAGACTGTCACAGTTCATTGGTGAACATAGCCCTCTCCCAATCCCAATCTGTACCACAACCCAACTATAAGCGGCCAGTTTAATGTGATTTGAATAAAATCAAATCACCAATGATAACATAGTGGCAAATTTTAAATATTCAACCAACTGAAAAAAACACTCTAACCATTTAAATCAAAATCTGCTTTTTCACGTGTTAAAACAAAACCATTTAGGTGTATACTAAAAACTTCTGCAACTTTACTCATGAAGTGGGCTTTAACCACACGCTACAAGTTTAGTAACTATTAAGTAAAGTTTCGTATAATCGGACGAGGCAATAAAGGCGCCAAAGCAAACACGACGCCATTTTATGATCGCGCACGAAGTTAATTTCGCGCCATCATGGGATGTGTGACCCAGATGACATTAAATAGTGTGAAAAACATGAATTTAGGCTAATTTGGTGTTTTTTCTGGCATAGCTAAACATCATAACAGTTTTACATACAAAAAGTTTTCGGAATGGCGTAGGTGGATGAGATTTTAACTTTCACCTTTTTGTGGAGACTTTTAACACTGGTTCCATATTGTGCAAGTCGTTCTTTCCTCAGAAATAATTCATTTTTTGCAATGTTTAAAATATAAAACTTTACGAGAACTGTATTTCAGATTTACACTTCGTAAGTGATCAATAATAAAACAATAAAATTCAACGTTTTCATAAAATATTGGAAATATAAATCCATCATGATTTCTAGCCATTTCATATTACAAAAACTACTCATAATCTGAATCATCAATTCATCAGTAATAATGCCTAATAATTCTTGAAAATATGCGTAATAAAAGTTAGAAATAGGTACCTATCTGAAACATTTTACTGGGTTACAAAACCAGGTTTCGGACCTAGAAAACATTAATGAAGTCATAACCATTTTCTCGAACTACGTCATGTTTAAGTTTTTTTACACCAAACAACATAAAAACAGACAAGACTAATAAAAGATCATGAAGATTCAATCGCCTTGCACGTCAAACCTACAATTTTAACCTTTTCGATATGGGTCAATGTCCCGTTAGGTTAGCACTTTATACACCGTGATAATACTATAGTACAATGTCGCTTCATGGGCCACGATTTATGGTGCCACGGCATTTATGGACACAATGAAACGTACCTGTGCCTGATACACCGCGATGGCGGAAATAAATCGGTGCCTATAGCACCTACATGAGGTTGTAGCGTAACGACTGTCTGGTTTTAGACTACAGTTCATATGTCATGGTTTAATGTTTGCCTAGTACCTAGTTTTAGTTAGATTGTTTTTTGAGCAATCTCATTATTTACCATGTTACGACGGTTTTAAAATACTATTTCATTTCATAAGTTGACATGAATTTGTTGCAGACATTAAATCAAATCAAAGCTTATGTTTTCGAAACATTTACTGATGAATTAATATGCAGTCTTAAAGGGTGTAAATAGACTCTTAATGAAGCCTAAGGGCATTTGTTCTCAATGTAGTGTGTGGTGGGATTCCGATTAAAACGGCAAGCTAACTTCTTAAATATATAATAAACTTTTCAAAATTAAACGTCTTTCATCTTTCGTCGTCGTCGTACTTCTATTGACTATTCTCCTCCGCGCATCCGTCCTTGACATACAGTGTTGTCACTCCATCATCTTATATTCCTTCATACAATCAGTGTTGCCACTTAACTCAACTTACATTCCCACATTAATCCCGTCATTGCGATCATTTTTATGTTCTGTACCATAGCTGGGAACCATCTAGTTATGGAGATATTGGAAATCAAACTTCCTAACTTTTCACAAGTTTAAAAAAAAATACTAGTAGTTAGAACTTTATGTTAAGCCTTCATGGCTCACATCACACATTTTGCTGATGGATGCAATAACTAGTAAACAGTACTAGTTATTGCATCCATCAGCAAAATGTGTCGAGTGCGTTACATTGAGTTTTACCGTAAAACTTGTTTTTACACCCAAAAAAAAAAGTCTTTACCCAGCAATAATTTATGCGTAGGGTTACTTAGTTTAATGAACAGTAATTTACAGAATGCTTGGTTGCCGGCTTCGTGAAGAGTCTGTTTACACCTGGAATACACATATATAAATAAATAAATAAATAAAAAACACAAATTTACACACCTGCATGACAATATTATCGTGGATGCAGGTGTTTCTTCTCATAAGTTAAAATATGGTTGATAAAGCCATCTTTTCCCAGACGAAGCATTTAAGTAGAAAAACAAGATTAAGGACAACAATTCTAGCCCAAATTAAAAACAAATACTTAAAATATTTTAATTAGACAAGTGTATATAATGGGTACCCCTGGCAACCTGGCCTTATAGCTCAAGCGCTCCTTACAAAGGCAAATGTCATCGAAATGTCAAATTCAGCAAATTTTTCAAAGGCTCTTAGTCTACTGAACAGCTATAGGTCTAAAGAACTTGAGTACTCGCTGCGTGATCTAAATTACTGTAGTAATTATAAGCGGCCTACACGCTAGCACGGAGCACAAAATAATTGATACGGAGAATTTGAGCCGACTCCATGTAGACAGGAAATCGTAAGGGATTGGATTGCACGTCATTTGGAATCGCTCAACAGGCCATGCACGCTTGATTATATTTCGTTTATTCATCTATATGTATAAACATTATTTAAATTTTAAAATATTTATAAAATAAAAACATGTAATAATAAAATTATATAAAAAAACATTTGAAAATATAAAAAATGATGATATTTATGATGATATTCATCATTATCATCATTTAGTTTAGTTTATTAGTTGGTTTACACTGTGAGTCAGAACAGAAAAACCGCACAGTTTTTCTGTTCAAATGGACAAGAAAATTATATCTAATCGCTGGTTTTTCCTTTTCGCGTATATTGAAATGAATTCACCAGCACTGTTTCCCTTGTATCTACATTAGCTCCGGAATTAAAGGAAAGGTGGAGTAAAAACAAAATTTAGGAGAAGTTAGGTAGGTACCTTTCACCACTAATTGTGTGGCAAAGATTAAAGCTCAAAGATCAGCAAATCACTGCTTAGGTTACGTTTAACATAACATTACCTTACCTTAGCCTTACCTTGGCGATTAAACAAACATCCCTCTTGTAATTAGCTCCACAATAAGCTGCCGTTCGTGCAAAACCGGTGTTGTTGCTGTAAAATGATCCTGTGCCTAAATTTCTAAAGCTTGCAAATGTAACCTGTGGTTTGCACACACGAAGGCACGCGTGTTCCAAATGTTTTGCATTGCACGCCATGTTGATATGTTTTAGGGAAATCGAGGAATATTTGCGGTGAAACTGAAATATTGAATGACAATATAGAAGACGTTTCCTTTTTTGTTTTTCTCGTAATGTATATTGGAAATTCGTGGAAGCTAGGATAACTCAATGAAAACACTTACTTATTTTCCTCTGTGATTCAAAGTCCTTCCTCATTAAGTCATCTTCATCATCATCAGCCTATAATGTTCCCACTGCTGGGACACAGGCCTCCTCTCTATGTGAGGGAGTGGACTGTAATCCACCACGCGGGCCCAGTGGGGGTTGGTAGATATCACATGTCTCCGAATTTTTAGTTCTAGGACATGCCGGTTTCCTCACGATGTTTTCCTTCACCGTTTTAGAGAGCAGCGGTGATGAAATAAATTACACAAAGTAATGCACCTGCCTGGGTTCAAACCCACGGCTTACTGCTCGTAAGTCGGGGTTACCACCTCTGGGCCACCGCTGCTCTCGTGGTGAATAATTAATTAATTAATATTACAATGTTTGAATAAAATCCAGTTTATCTTAAGGAAAAAACAGTTTGTCTACGTGCATATAATTATATGCACGTAGATGTAATGTACTATGATGTCAATTGAGACAAATTACATAATATAGCGCAAATACCCATAAATATTTCCAAGAAACCATCTATTTTCGTATCAATGGCTATTATATATTTACTCTTCTGGTTGTATTGTGAAGTATTCTTACTTTAACTTTTCTATTGGACGACTCTACATTTGTTGTTTTATTTCCGCATCCGATACAGATAACTTTTTATAAATTTTTCGATTTATTTTAGTAATGGGTTAGTTCGAGGTGGTGCGGAACAGAAATTCATCAAAAGACTTGGGGGAGGCCTTTGCACAGTACCTAGTGATACAGAATGGGTTTGAGAAAAAAAAATTAAGAACACTGTTTATTTTTTAATATGTACTCCTTGTAGAGCTTCATTTAACGTGTTTTCTGGAAATTGACGCAAAACGTGGAGCTTAATTGTAACCATACTTACACACTTAATATAGAGAGAAAGTAGTGACGAATCACCAAAGAGAACACTGCTAAATCTTTCAGTAGAACTACGTATACATTTATTGTATGTCAATTTAATACTTTAACTATTAAGTCATATACATACATACAAAGGTATATCATATTTCTGATTACGCGAAGCCCCGTCTGGCTGTCTCAAAGTTGTGAACCAACTGGTTTGTCTGGTCAAACCTGGTACGTACAGGTCGTACAGATGTCCCTACCGGCGCGGGCGCAGCCACCTGGCACATCTTGACATTTTTTTATATATTTAGCTACACATCTATACCTATTAAGCACAAGGACTTGTCATGTAGGTCATGTAAACTTCTGCATTGACTATTATCTGAAGCAAATATTTGTGATCATCTTCGGGGAGTGCAAGACGGTTAGTAGTGTAGCGTTGCTTGCTATGTTAGTAAAGGAGATATAGATTGTGTTTTTCTTTAGCGTTATCAAAGAAAATGCTTTTGCGTCGATCACTCAACGTGCCACGCAGTTTGTGCAAAGTTAACTACAGCAAAAAGTATGTCTGCTCTTTTACGGCCAATTAGAGAACAATATGTTTGCTGAAATACTCATAAAACTTACTTACATAATTATTATAAAACACCTATGTAGGTAAAAGAAACTCAACAATACTCAAGGAGTAACAGACAGGACCGTGAAAACAAGGTCTGTCTGTCGCACAACAAAACGTACGCAGACGACAAACAACGCCGAGGTTCCGTTCATTTGCATTTATTTAGGTAATAATATATTTACGGTGGCCACCTGGCTAGCGATGTAATGTGATCACGTCGAAATACCACTCTATTATGTTACGGTTCGCAAAAACAAGATTTGGGACACAGGTGGGTCAAAGACAGCCTTTTACGGCAGTTGGATGGCAAATTGTTCATTCAAATAAATAATTCTACACAAAAACCCTCTTAAAAATAACAAAGCATATAGAAAACTAATAAGCGTCTGATTAACCATACATTTTTTTATGTTTGAACGGCTTAACTTCAAACAATGTTTCTGAGTTAAGAGAAAAGTCTCATATTTTGATATTAATTCAGACAAGATACTGCTGAAACTGTTGACTATTTTGTAAGTCGGATATAAATACGATTATTGTATGTAAACAATCTCAATCTGCTTTGTAAGTCTGTTGTGTTGTACATAATTGAAACTGAGCCAAAACTTTGGTAACACTCTGGATTTCATACCGCAATGCAAATCAATGAATGTCTTGATTTATGACGCTCAAATTAAACTATTCAGAACAGAGCATTATAATGTAGATGCTAGAAAAGTAGTCACTACAGAAATACACGATTATACAATATTCAGAGATTTTTAACTGGAAAATAGATATTACAGTTCTACAGTTTCTGTAAAGACTGTAGTGTACTGTGACTGTAGGTGATCTCATGAAAAACAATAGGAATGTAGAAGAACAGTAAGCCAAACAAAGTTTATATCACTTAGTTCGCCTATTGAAAACACCTTCGATCGATTCATCATCATCATTATCATTTCAGCCCAAAAGACGTCCACTGCTGGACATAGGCCTCCCCCAAGCGTCGCCACATTGACATTTTGGGGGGTGTTGCCCTAATCGCCACGCTTGGCAGGCGGGTTGGCGATCGCAGTACGGTTGTTACAAAAGCACAGAGAACGCTGCTGCCCGTTCTCTGGCAAGTCCCTTAGTCGCCTCATACAACACCCACGGGAAGATATGGGATGGTGCTATTCTTTACGTCCGACACCATACAGAGTCATATATCGATTAGTATGCGACAAGTTTCCTTTTCAAGGTGTTGTAAGGGCTTTGACTTGGTTATTAAAAATGTTGGTTCAAAACTTTGTCAAGGTTGGTAGCAATGTCCTGCAGGTTGACTTAAAATTGCGGGCCTCAGGTGGTCCCAAACACATGTCCTTTTTAAAGTCTTCTGAATAAATTAACTGCACGTGTTTATGTCAATACTTTACATTAAATAAAATGGTTATAGGTTAGGTACAATAGAAAATCATTTGAAATGTGAATTTCAAAATCTTTGTTGAAATAACCTACGGTGGTCGGTGAGTCAACATAGTTACTTTTATTCATATTTGCCTACATGATATTTTCAAACACTGACTTATATGTTTATGAAACATTTATTTTGTGTTCCCAAGCTGAAACGTACCTATTATTGAATCACTCGAGAATATTCTAGACGCTGAAAACAATAAACTACTGAAAACTTTTGTATTAGTAATGAAGGCTTTTAAAAACCACTGAGTCATCATGGAATAAAAGTTAGGTACTACATAAAACAACCAAAACAGTAGAGTCGCAGTACATTTGTTAATTTGATTATAAAATGTCGAATTGTACTAATACATGAATTACGACAAATTAAATGCAAGAACTACCTTCCACGATAAAAAATATAACAACAAAGCACGTAGTTTTTCCTGCTTTGTCACTACAAACGCCGTGGTTTCCGTCATTTCCTTTTTCTATCTTAACAACTGATAATACGCAGTGTCATGAAGGAAAAAACGTTACATTTAAAATAATTATGTAGAAAAAGAATTGAGGCATTTCTGTCAATAGGTAACCAAACAAAGAGATTAACTTTCTTTATAGACTGACGTAGGGCTATAAAAACTAGGCAAAGGCGATGCGAGCGGCAGACTGGACGTATAATAAGCAAAGCCTTTTTAGTCTGTGGGACTAGGCCACAACGCCATATTGGAAACGAATCAAAATAGTACGTCTATGGTTTATAGACAGGACACAGTTTGCGGACTATCGCTTCGTTTAGTTTAATGATATTTGCAACGTTAGCTGGCTTTGTACCTAAACTGTAATGGGTCCGACGATTCAGAGTTTGTGTTCCAAATTAGTTTGAGTTATTTCTAAAGAATTTAGTTAGAATTCTACATTTTGGGCGTTCGAAGAGGTCCAAATAACACTTGGTGGTAAAATCAAATACCGTATTATTTTTGTAGAATTGCACTGCTCTATATGTATTTTTATCCGACACTGGACATTTATTTAATTTACTTAGCCTGTATTAAATTAGTATTTAGAAACTGAATATGTGCTATAAGTACACACTATAATTTGACTCAACAAAGAGAATCAACAACAAAGTAAATAAATGTTCATGACAGCAATAAATCTGTATACCTAATAAAATACGATTGCTTTGACAATTTAACGAGCGCCTAAAGCAGTCGATTATATTATCTCGATTCTCGACTAAGCAGATTGGTGGCCATTTTGGTAGAATATTAACGGTAGGCAAAGGCGTGCATTATAATTCCAGTCGCGACAACATTTAACGACCTTATTCAGCATTCAAGGCGACCACAGTCCGGCGCAGGTTTAGCTAATTGTCTGTAGTGTGTGATGACTCGAACTGAATCGATTAATCGTTAATTGACCGTTGTGTGGTTTTATCTAAATTATCTACCTACGGTTATGATGGCGTACCGTTGAGGCCAACATCAGGAGCATTTCGGTTGTTTAACGTTTTAATTTTTAACGGTGCATTTTGGCTTGAAATTTAAATCGACCAAGTAAACGACTGAAGTAAAGACCCATTTTCTTGAATTCTAAGTAAGTTTTATGTTTAGTGAATTGGTGACTCGCCAATTTCTACCAAAACCCTCGTCACCACTGTGCCTTAGGTAGGGCACAAAGTTCTCTGTACAACCATCACAATGACCGCATAAGCCATACCGAGGAACACTAAACCACAAGATTCACCGGTACTTCCTTTACACTACATTCTTCCGACAATAATGGCTAAACTATGCATGCAATGAAAACGTTGGCACGGTAAAATAAAGCCTCATATATCCGCATGAATGCATGGTAAACCATAAGGTACAGACTTGTTTACTTATAGAAAACAAATACATGAGTAATTTAACACTACCAGACCATAACTGACAGCGAACAGTGAAGCAATTTCCCTTATTTTCCAAGCAAGGATACGTGCATACTGCACAGCACTTTATTTTAATACCGAGACCCGCATGAAGATAAACCCAACGATAGTGCAATGAAATTTCGTTTTATATTCCTTCCTTAACTTGAACACGACGCAGTCAGGCCAGGCTAGAACAAGTCTTAGTACTTGCGCCTCGGCTAGCCACGCCCATCCTGTGCTTGCGTATCGATGCTTCGATATAATTTACGCGTAGGTACTCGATTATCGATATATGAATCGATATAGTAATCGGAACGCTGGGTTCATGATTTGGCCAGTGACCCGTGCCATGTGTTTCATTCATTCTGAGTTTGCTTTTTATTTTTGTAACTGGCAACTGAATGACCCTCATTTGTGAAGAGCATTCTAGATTCAAATTTCTGACGTCATTTTTTTAATATGATATGAAATACACACATCAAAAGTGTCTAGGGATCAAGCATTTTTATGCGGATTTCTTGAGATTGAGATGTGGCTTTGTAATAAATTTATGATTTTATAAATTTATATGGATCCTTTTTGGTGCATTTCATAATTTGAATCAGGAACTGTGAATCAAATTCGAGTAAAAGATGAAAATCAGCTGTCAATATTTTCCCTATAAAAACATACAACGCATTGAAGACATTATTAGTGCTACTGTTTCCCTACTACTGATTAAATCCAACGTTATTATGGAGCGGCGACGTCATTTAAGCAGGGAAGAAATGCTCAGAGCCGTGGGAATGATAGAAGCTGGTTCCCGGCAACGTACTGTGGCTTTAGCTCTGAATACAAGTCAGAGTGTTATCAGTCGACTTTGGACACGTTACCGAAGCACTGGTACCGTGGCTGAGCGCCATGGAGGACGGTATCGCTGCACCACACGGAGACAAGACCGATACATTCAAATCTTAACTCGAAGAGCTCCAACAATAACCGCCATGATGTTAGCCGTGAGGCTTCATCACTCTTCAGGGAACTTAATTAGCGACCAAACAGTCAGAAACCGCTTGCATGAAGTGAACCTTCATTCCCGAAGACCGCTACGGGTACCACCTATAGCAATGCACAATCGTAGGATTCGATATCAATGGGCTCTTGAACACAGAAATTGGGCAGAAGAACAATGGCGTTTCGTGTGCTTTTCTGATGAGTCTCGTTTTGGTATGAGACCGGATACAAGACGTATACGACACTGGAGAACCCCTGGACGCCAACAGCGATTAAAATCCTGCCAGGAAGTCCATCCTTATAGTGGTGGAACCATCATGGTATGGGCGGGTATTTGGATCGGCGGAAGAACTGAGTTGATTTGGATCAGAGGCAACCTCAACGCTCAAATTTATGCTGAGACGATTGTATCAGACGTCATCGTTCCTCTACAAGTGCAAATCGGTCCCTTATTTCAGTTAATGCATGATAATGCACGACCGCACACCGCAAGAGTTGTAAGACAGACTCTCGCCGCAGCTAACATCAATGTCCTGCCCTGGCCTGCTCAGTCGCCAGACTTGAACCCGATTGAGCATGCATGGGATATGCTACAGAGAAGAGCTCTGCCGAATATGGAGGGTATCCAGTCGCAAGAAGACCTTTTTTTGTTGTTGCAACGAACATGGGCGGCCATTCCACAGCGTGATTTGGATGAACTCATTTTGAGTATGCCAAACCGATGTTCTTGTGTTGTTAGTGTTCGCGATAGAAACACGGATTATTAATTGTTTAAGTTACCCAATAAAATTTTAAAGAAAACTGTTATTTCAGTCTTTTTTTCGAACTTTAATGTTAGTGGTTCAAATGTCAAAAATCCCTTTATTAGAAAATGGCAAATTTCTTTATTAATGCAAAGGTGACTTGGTTTATCGTTACTGTGACAAACGAAAACACTTTATTTGATGAATCCTTAAAGAAAATTTTAATTAATATCAATCAGGAGAAAAGTTATTGCAAAAATATATGTTGATCCCTAGACACTTTTGATGTGTGTATGAAAGCAAATTTTTAAAAGCAAAACAGGAAAGTTCACAAACTCATTTCAAGAACTTTTTACATTTCTTTTCTGTTTGCCAACTTTTGTAAAACGACATAGAACTTATGTTAATTTGTTTTTATTACAGATTTTAACTGACGAGTGCTTGGATAGCTGAACGAGGCCATAGGTAGGTACGTGTTAATTTACTAAATACGTTACTATTTTTGTATTGATAACAGCGACCTGAGTACCTACTGATAATAGGCTCTATACTTTTTGAAAGTAAGATGGCTTATAACAGTGAACAACACATTAAGAGATACAATAGCGGTCACCTTCAAACACTTAATTTGACAGTAATAATTTCGTGCTTATGAAAAAAAAAAACATAAACCGTAATATACCATAGTCTATTGAAGACAATAATAAATGAACAAGAACTAAAACCACACAAATAATCAACTAAAATATTAAATATTAACTATAATAAACTAACTGGCAAACATTATTAATAAGTATCTACTTATATACATACTGACTATTTGAATTTAATTTATTTAATAAAATATTTGCATAACATGTTACCTAAGTAGGTATATCTTTTAACTGATCAACATAATCCTCATATTCTTAGTTTCTTGGAAGAAATAACATTATATCTCGGAAAATGTATGTTAATTAAGATAACTTATATATATATTTAGCTTCTTCGGCTCTATGATTGATCGATAACTCATAGGACAAACTATTTGAAACATTCACAGTCAATAATATTATTTTTATGAATCATTAACAGAGATGATGACCTCTAACATTACTAAACATGATGACGGTTATTGGTTACGAAAGAATGACGTACTATATATACTATATATATGTATCTACCTACAAAATAAAAGTATTTTTATTATAACTCAACTAAGGTACTGGACTCATTCTTAACGGATTAGTCAGAGAAGACAAAATTGGAATGCCTTGGTGCCTTTGCGCAGCAGTCGGACAGAGTAGGTGAGATACGTTCCTAAGTTTTGAGAAACATTGTGTCACCGAAAAGTTCAATCGTAGGTTCAATATAAAAACCCGACCAACACTAATCAAATCAAATCAAATTCATTTATTTAAAGTAAGCCAGTTACAGGCACTTTTGAATAGTCAAACAACAATAAAAATAAAGGGTACAGTCCCAGTCACAAGACATAACTGTGAAAGTACTGTAGTTGCCTATTCCAAAGCGTAGATCTCTATATGCAGAAGAAACATTTGAGTAGCTGTAACCGCTAGGTATACCAGATCTGCTGTTATAATATCTTGATCCAAATAAGTTGATACAGGAGAAGACTAGTCAAACCAATTAGGCTTTTATAATGAGTGTAAAAGTACGTCATTTTTATTTTCTAGGCCATACCTTACAACCTTCTAGTTACTGAGATATTGGCTCAAAGTTTCAAGTTTTTTAATACAAGTTTTAAATGTTATACGTATATTTTTTTTTAATTACTATTAAATATTCAATGGATCCATCAGCACAATGTTTCGAATGCGTTACATTCGCCCCAGTGTTTTTTCAAAAAACAAAGTCGTTTCCCAGCAATATTTTTTGAGTCATCATCAGCCTATAATGTTCTCATATCTAGGACACAGGCCTCCTCTCTATGCGAGGGAGTCGGCAGTAATCCAATACGCGGGCCCAGTGCGGGTTGGTAGTTGTCACATGTCTTCGCATTTTTAGTTCTAGGACATGCCGGTTTCCTCATGATGTTTTCCTTCACCGTTTTTGAGAGCAGCGGTGATGAAATAAATTACACAAAGTAATGCGCCTGCCTGGGTTCGAACCCACGGCTTGTAGCTCGTACATCGGGGCTGTCACCGCTGAGTCACCGCTGCTCTCACTGGGCATTCTTGCTTGCCAGCTTCGTGAAGGGTCCGTTTTCATTATAAGAGACAGTTGCCAACACCAGATATAACTAGGTACTTCACAATCTCAAATTGAACTGGTTGGGGGGGACAAGGCAGGCCAAATTGTGTATATCAAAATGCAAAGACTTATGTCAATTTCCTATAATCCTCAAACCTAGACAAAAGCAGGTAGAAGAATCTAGAAATATAAAATGATTTTCATAGCGAGTAAATAAATTGCGCTTGATACTGTAATAGGATAGCGTCTGCAATGCCTATGTACACACTGCATGCCAGCATACCACAGATATGTGCCGAGGGGAAAATTATCTGCCATCGAACACTACACATGAATTATTTATACATCTATTAGTTCCGTACTCGTATAATCCCGGGTTCCTTTTAAATTTTCCGCTTATGTAGGTACTTAAGCCTGCCTACCTAAGGATACCTGCAGTACGCCGTGTACCACATTCTTGTGAAATGATTCTGTTTTTTTGTCTGTTTCCATCTCGTTTTTAATTCTATGGTTTTTCTTTTTTGTTGTATCGATTGAAAAACTTTAAGCGTTTTTGGTTTATCCATATTACGCATTTCGGTGACTGACACACACGTATCATTTACTAAAAGAAGATTTACTTTAGTCTCAAACTTTTCCAAAATCTAGAATAATATTATCATAAATACGCGGGGTTTACCGTATAGCTAATTTGGAGTTATTAATATTTATTTTGAGTTGCCATACAAGAAACTTTATCCTTTGCCAAAAAATAAGTTATCAAAATGAGAGGGCTCGTTCATTAAAACATAATATCCTTGGATACAGTATTTCTGATGAAACCAAGTAAGACCCCAATGCGGTTGGTACAAAATCGTAAACACAATTTAGTAATATTCTTGAGAATATTGTTCGGAGTGTTTATCTGTACGTCTGTTCGTTAGGCTAAATACGCCCGACCCAGCAACAGATGAATTGGAATTAAGTACACAGAATAAGCTGCATATTGTAGGTAGGTACAAATATTTGCGCGAAACTTTCACCACTGCACTAGAACATTTAGATAAGCTAATAAATAATAATAACAGGTATATTATAAAAAGTTGTAGCAGATTGGCTTTTCCCGCATCGTTATAGAGCAGAATTAAAAATCTAAGAATAGAAAGGTACATTCATTTATCCTTTTCAAATTTCCCGACGTCTTAAACGCCAATCGGGGAAATCCAGCAGCAACGCACAACGGAAAACTTGTTACAGCTTGAATTAAATTCTTGAAACATGACGTCACGTCATGGTTGATTTAGGTCAAGATTATTATTAAAATATGTCAATCCGAGACACGGGCTATGCATTTTTGCACGCGCCATCGCGTCACTCGAACTTACAGCAGGGCGGCCCCCGACGGCGATTGTATGCAAACTAAATCATTCATCTAACTGCGCACGTTTATTATGCAGTGCCTCAACCAAGTCGCTTTCGGTATCGTTATTCGACATTGTTCGTGCCAGCTTGGGCCATGCAAATACGCATTAATGATTTATGTTAGGGATGGGCTTATTATGTATCCGTCATCGTGTCCGCGAGACGGCGAGCCCGCAACCCGTTCAATAGACTTCGCTTGACCAGTTGACCTACAGCTATAAGGAAAAAGTGAATGACGAAAGAATATGACGTATGTTGAACTAGTAGTTATCGAGATTTGTATGATGTCAGTGTTTTTAAACCCCGACCAAAAAAGAAGGCTGTTATAAGTTTGTCGTGTGAATCTGTGTGTCTGTCTGTGGCATCGTAGCTCCTAAACGGATGAACCGATTTTGATAAAATTGGTTTTGTTTGAAAGGCGTTTAAATCAAGAGCGTTCTTAGCTATAAGTTTCGAGAAAATCTGCTCAGCCGTTTGAAGGTCATCACTTCTTTTCTATATAGTTGGTGGAGGGATATAAACGACTTCTACGGGCCGGGTCCCGGTCGGTTCGAAATTTGAAATCTTGTCACTTGTCACCATGGCACGCCCCCTCCCCCCAAAAACAAGAGTTTTTTTTTATAACTTTCCTTTCGTTAATTAGCGAGAGGAAGCGCAACACCGAGAAAAGTGGAAGGAATGTGAGGAGACCTATGCCCAGGAGTGGGACAGTCAAGGCTAAGAAAAGATAATTTAAATTTAAAAAGCATGAAATAAAATAAAAATTAAAAAAACCTCGATAGACAAAACCTCAAAAAAACTAAAAATGAATTAATCCAAGCGTCGTCGTAGCGTCGGGGGAGGTTTACTCTGCCGGTTTTTTTTTTTTTTTTTTAACGGAATTTCTCTGTTTCTCCGTAATGGACAGTACTATGACGTAGATATAACTGTCTGGCATCACCATATTGCTGACGTGATCGTCGTCACATTCACATCGTTTATTCATGACGAAGGGAAAATACAGTGGCATTGTTTTAAAATTTGAATGCCATCAAAAAGTCACTAAATAACAATGAGATTCAATTTACAAAGTCAGACTTCCCTATAGCCCGTGTAACAATCACCGTTTATGAGTAATTGACTCTCATAATCACTTACACAGAATCACTGTATTTACCTATAGGATTGAGGATAAAGTAGGCAACACCGCCGGAACTAGTTATTTCTATTTTAATTAACAATTAATTAATTTATCAATAATAAAACCACAAAAAGTGGTTTTGTGGTGTGACACCATTGATAAATACACCGGTACCGCGTTATGATAGTTGCAATAATATGGCGCAACAAAGTTAAAAGCGTTTACACCATACGGCATTTCATGCCCTTATTTTCCGAAATGACTGAACGGATTTTAATATTTTAATGAAACTTAATAAGCATAAGCGGGTACATGGGTCTAAAAAGTTACTAAAAAAATTTTCGAAATGTCTTTTAAAAAGAAGATAATTGGAAATTTCTGTTTCTATAGATATAGATAATTTATAATCGGTCTAATTTAGCTATAACACTGTTTTTCCAAAAATATTTTTAGTAAGTTTTTAGACCTATGTATCCTGCTTAGACCTATGTATCCTGCATATGCGTATGCAGTTTCATTAAAATCGGTTAGTTATTTCGGAAAATTAGGACTTGAAAGTTTGTATGAAATGCCGTAAGGTGTAAACGATCTTAATACGTTGCCTACTAGTTATACAGCTCATCATTTGCCAGCTTTTGTCAATCTTCCATAGAATATTGATTGATAGCAGTTTCATATCATACTTCTCTGGGTACCTACGCGATTATGCCATTCATTTCTATTTTTTGTCAATCTCAGTACCTGCGTCTCAAAAGGCTTAGGAAAAGGTTACAACCATTTTGCCTTTACCTTGCAAGAAGTCACTACTTTTTACTCGCTCCTATCGGAGCAGGTTAGTTTTACTGGATCTGTCATACCCGGGCTCTATTTAATGTAAAACAATAATAATTATTGTTTTTAATAAATATGTGTAAGTACATGAGATAATTGCCACACTTTTACAACACAAGTCTAGTTAAATAAGGCAGAAAACTATTAAAAAAACTTACAAAATTGGCAATTTCTTTGACTGTTTCCAATCGCCTGTTGGTTTTCTTGACCAGACCCTGGTATCAAGTTTTGGTAGCCTCTATGACATCCCTACAAAGCCCAGTACATTCCTAGCGATAATGATAGAGCATTGTTATGTCTAGCTTTTGAAATAATGAAGCACGCGACAATTTTGTCTCGCATTATGTGGCTTTATATAGCAGTAGACTATTGTATGTAATCTTATCTATCAAAATATAATAACTGTTAATATTATATTGATACCTAATGAAGGATGCGATTTTTTAATATAGAGAGCTTATCTAAGTAATCCAATTTTATAAAAGGAAGTCTTATATTGCAGCTTACTTGAACAAGGTAGCGCTTTGAGGAAATAGCCTTGGTACCAATAAGACTGCCAAGAAAATTATGTTAGGTATATCTAGACGCTATACGATTTACTGTCAGTTGCTTCGGTGAAGGAAAGCACCCGTGAGCAACCCAAACCAGAATGCCACAGAGATATTTTTCGACGACATGTAAAGCCAAGTCAGAGGTCCTTATGCGGTATAAAAACTCTGACACCAGGCCCCCTATTCGTAGCCGTATGTCCATCTCGCTCGCTTTCGTAATGCCAAAACAAGTTAGACATACGACTTACCGAATCGAAATCGAATCCGAGCGTTTGTGAATACGGGGGCAGGTTCAAGATTGAAGATCTAGACCCTATAAAGTAGGTGTCTACTCTTAATCATGGTAGCTCATCAGATTCCTCAGTCCTTGTCAAACTTTTGAAAAAACTATAACCCTAAACTTATCTTTCTGACCTGAAACACAACTCCACTGAAATAATTAACTCGAATGGGAAAGAGGTGCAATAACAAACTAGTGCAGGCGCGTGTTAGTTATTTTCAATACATTTAATTAGTTAGTTTTACAACACGTAGAGGAAACAATACACAAATAACGACCGTACAAGGTTACGTTGTGGTTTCGGCATTTTTCAGTAAATATCTGTCTAATAGAAAAGTGCCATGAATGACTGAACAGTGGTGAGCTAATGGCTTGTTAATACATACTCTTATTGGTGGTAAATTTTCCTTGTATACATAAGTCAAAGTTAAACCACTATCATTAACACTGAAAATGGTATATTCACCTTGTTAACTATTTGTTTCGAGTTCCCGATATTTCAAAGTTAAAACGCTTATCGAGTCTGTTTTTATGATCATTAAGAGATCGTCTGAACTACATAATGAATTTTGATACGGTTTCCACAATATTTAGTTAGATCAGTTATTCCGGAAGGTTCATCATTATAACAGCCCGGAATCACCCACTGCTGGGTATAGGGCTCCCCTTCTTTCTGCCACACTCCCGGTTCTGTACGTCCCTTATCTAGGTGATTCCCGCGACTTTGACGATATTGTCGATTTCTTTTTTTATGGATGGTAAATCATCAAATAAGCCCCTAGCTCTGAGCGAAGCCGAAGGGAGTGTCAGACTTGTACTGACTAAAACCCATCCATGTTCCTTCTTAGCCCTTTGTGTTCCAGGGCCACGGTATCTCTTTCGAACAGTCCCGCAGCCCTGGCATCGGCCCTCTCGGACCCCTTCCGATTTGCTGACATCTCCTAGAGGCGCGCGTGGAACACGAACGCGCCGTCGACAAGGCCTGTCGTAAAATATTGGTTACTTGGTTCGACAATATTGTCAAAGTCGCGAGCTTTAGGCCCTGGTTTCTTTGGCCTAACCTCGAAAGGTTAAGAAGTATCATCATCTTCCTGCCCCAGTCCCACTCAATTTGGGGTCGGCGCAACACGTTTTCTTCTTCCATTCTCCCCTATCAATTGAACGTTTAGACCTAGTACCTTTGCTGGGTTAAAACCTTAATATTTAGATAACTTAGATATAGCACAGAAATCTCGATGTTTTGGTACACCGCCACATCGGAACGTGGCACTGTTGTTAATAATTTGATGTCTTGTCCCGTTTCTTTTGAAATCATTCTTATTTCTGTGCTTATGAACTTAATTCAGTTGTTTCCCCTTCTATGAAGAAGAACCAAGTACTCACAATAAAACCAATCAATCATACGAGTGACAATTATCTGAACGCGACAGTCCATTGTTTTGAATCCCGTGTTCACGTCGATGACAATGATTGAACTTATTCAGTACTTATATCACTAAATACGAAATCCAAGTAGATAAAAATAGTCTATAGCCAGATGACAACAAAATAATTGTTTATTTAAAACGATCTGAGTTACTACATTAACTTGTTTTATTACTTTTTCTGAGTGCTTTACAGAATATTATCTTGAAGTTAAATGCCTGCCTAACCCTATTAAATGGTCACTAAATTTAGTCATGTAAGTAGGTACCTACCTCCTAAGCTCTTTTAAGTTCTTTCTTTTAGATTTTTACCAGTAATTAATAAAACATTAAAGTTAAATAGCTTGTTTCTTTAAAAAAAACTTTAGTAAGGTCCATAAGAACTTATTAGGACAGGTATAATTATTGCCCTACATTTTTCAGGCGTTATTCAAAACATACTTAATGTTATTATTTAGGTAGGTATTAAGACATACTCGTATATTAGCTCTGTAAAATTATATTTAAAATATTGTTCGAGTGATTTGTTTTCTCAAACCTACCTGTCATCATCGTAATATGTAGGTATATAAACAAGATGAAAATATCTAACAGTTTACAACTAGTTTATGTACAGGTAGGTACCTTTATACCTGTATCCACATACCACATCTGTTTTAACGTCGTCTTTGTGTACCGTAGAGCTCGTTCACTTATCTTATCACAGTTATCTCTTATCAGGGATACAGAGATGCGGTCGCGTCAATTTAATAGCGCTAACATTATGTTCCGTTCACCTCCTCAACTATAAAGGTAAAAATCAATGACCCACCTTATCGGTGAATTCACGCAATGTTTCTAACAATAACAGTATCGACTGATAAGATTTTAAATAAGTACAATTTTTGAAATCTAATGGCAGACTGTTGACGCGAAACGATACGATCGTCGTGACCTCGGCTTGTAAACAAACATTAAATTAATGTTTTAGCATCTCGTGAATCATCGTCATCGCTTCGGAAAACCGAATTGTGGTGTCGGAATTAAAATATAAATTGGAGTTAGTCTGTTGGCGATCGGGCGCCGCGTAACACGTGTCTACAAACAGTCCCCCCAGTCGCGTTACTCTCGTGATCACGACGTAATTATCTCAGAACAAATATATTCCCTTCGTTTTAAGTGACAATCGGACAGTCAACATAATCGTGTACGTTATTGTGCGCCGTGACTTATTGTGCTGTGGTCGATGTGAAAGTGCTACGACTTTCTATAATAAACTAGTGCAAAACTTGTCTAGTTATATGAATTAAGTACCTATTGATATAAGCGAGACTCAATCCACTTGGAGCATTAAATATAATGTAAGTAGAATACGCGTACAATCGCATACAACGTCGTAAAGTTAGATTGTCTGAAGCTTTATACAACATTGAAGAAACTGAACTTTGAGATAAATACAACTTCGATAAATACAACTTTACGTTTGAGGAAAAATGCAGAAATTAGTCTACGTTACTAAATAACAAATCATTTGTTTTGCGAACTAGAGGGAAAACAGCTATTAAAATTACAAGTGTGAATCAAGGTGACCACTTCGAATTACATAAATTAATTTGTTTCATACAAGTACGTATGTTACCAACCAGTAGTGTCTACCTGTTATTGCATATTTGTGGGGATTATACCTTACCCGGTCTTACACTCCATTGCTCGATCATTCTACCATAATATTAAAAAGTATCTCTATATAATATAACTAACTTTATTTCCGTTGCTCTATATGGTGTCGGACGTAAAGAATAGCACCATCCCATATCTTCCCGTGGGTGTCGTAAGAGGCGCCTAAGGGACTTGCCAGAGAATGGGCAGCAGCGTTCTCTGTGCTTTTGTAACCACCGTACTGCGATCGCCAACCCGCCTGCCAAGCGTGGCGATTATAGCAAAACCCCCCAAAATGTCAATGTGGTGACAATTGGGGGAGGCCTATGTCCAGCAGTGGACGTTTTTTTGGCTGACATGATGACATGATGAACTTTATTTCCGTGACTAGGTACCGCGTCGAAGAATTTTATCTTCTGGCACAAGGTAATAGTATAGCTTTGCATCTGTGAAATTAAAGATATTATGGACCTTTTATATCCAAACTTAAAGTAAAGAAGACAAAAAATAATAATATCACAAAAGAGCCGTTTTATAGCAATGTGTTGACCGAAGTCACGGCACAGAGCAACAGATGGACAAAGAGCGATAAGATTCCACGCGAACAAAGCGACAACATCTGTGCACCGTATGTGTATTAATTGGGTACACAACAATCAAGATACGTGTAGGAATATCATATTTATCCGGCAGGGAATACCTACCAATATGAAGTTAATGCAGTATTTACTTTAATGTTATACGACCTATTCATTCTACGGCAAATCCGATACGTTAATAAATTTGATGACCACGCACACGTGTTATCTGCTAGCTTAAAATAACGGTCAAAAGGATTATTTTGCAAATGTTGTTTTTCATTGTTCTGGGCAAAACAACGTTGTTGCCATATTGTTAGCTCGCCAAATACGCATTTACAAAAAAGAAATTGTTTCATCCATTGTTTCCTACTACTGTTATTTGTAAACGTGACCCGCTTGTTTTTTTCGTGTTTGCAGAAAATTTCATAATTGATGCAATATTTGATTGGCCTAGAAAGTAATGTTATTTATTTGTTGTTTCCAGAGTTCGCTACGAGATGGGGGCGAGGTCCCGGGAGTTGTTTCTGCTCCTGGCAGTATGTGCGCTGGCACTCAGCGAGTCTGTGAACAAGGTCGCTGACGGCAAGAAAAAGGAAGACGTCGACAACTTCCTGTTCCAGTACGACGACTTCGACGCTGCCGACGACCAAGAAGTGCTGTACAATGAGAACAGGCCGTGCCCAAGAGACTGCATATGCACTGTATCCCAAGGATACAGAACAGCCAAGTGCGATCGACTTGAAATAGGCACACAGAAGTTCGGCGATGACATCACTGACCTTGTCATTGAAAACGCCGACCCGCGGTTCCCCATTCAGTTGTCAGACTTCATCTTCAAGAAGCTCGGTCTCCACCAGATTACAACAGTGAAGATTGTAAACAGCTCGATCGACTTTGTTGGACCTAATGCATTCCACGGCCTTCCAAACCTGTATGCAGTTAATTTATCGAACGACAGACTGAGAACTTTACACCCAGAAACGTTCGCTTATAACAAAAAGTTAGTACTGCTGACTCTCGCAAACAATCCTCTGAAGTTCCCCGAAGCGGATTCTCAAAAATATTTCTTAAATACGTCATCGATTCAAGAGCTCGACATTTCGTACTGTAATATGAAGTACATCGCTGCAAATACGTTCACGAACATGCCCGGCGTCATGTACCTGAACCTTGCCGGCAACAATCTGTCCGCAATGGATCCCAACACATTCAAGAAGTTACTGGACTTGGAGGAGCTTGACCTAAGCGACAATGACATTAGATCGTTGCCCGATGAAATCTTCTCAGAGAACAACGAGCTCGCCACTCTCCACATTTCAAGGAACCCTGTGGATACCGTTTACGGCCTGCAGATCTCCGACTTGCTTACTCTTAACGCTGGACAAACTCAAATTCGATTCGTTGGACCTTCCATGTTCAATGGTATGACTTACATTGCCAATCTTAATCTTAGTGGTAACAGTATTGAAAAGATCCACAACCAAGCATTCCACAAACTAGTCGAACTTAACTATCTTGATCTTTCTTTCAATGATCTTGACTTCATTTCCAACATTCTCATTAAAGAAAACATTGAATTGGATATCTTCAAAATCTCCAACAACCCTAAATTGAAACATTTACCTGCTGAAGGATTCGAGTGCTCTGTTGATCAATTTAACATTTACTTGTTCGACGCCTCGCACTGTGGCCTGCAGGAGATTTACGACAATTCTTTGAGGACTTTCTCAGCTTTATCTGTGGTTAATCTGTCTAACAACGAAATCAAAACTATTGGAACTAAAGTTTTCACAATGTGCCCCAAACTAGTTGAAATCAACCTTTCGTATAATCACCTCACAACGTTGGACCCGAAAGTTTTTGAGAAAAATAACGAACTAGGAAAATTATACCTTCAAGGCAATCCATTAAAGGTACTTAACGCAGAAGTGTTCGTACATACTCCAATGATCACATACCTGGACATGAGCCACGCTGAATTGACCTCACTATGGAAGGCAGACAAAAACCGTTCACCAACACTCCTCAGTAACTTGACATTCCTGAACGTTTCTAACAACCGCATTACTGAGATCAAACAGACTGAACTCGATCACTTAAACAAACTAAACGCACTTGATATCAGTAACAACCCACTTGCCTGTAGCCATGACTTTGAGAACCTCATGACTTGGTTAAGCAAACGTAAAGTGTCACCCAACTCGAGTGGAAGCAGCAGCATCGCTAATCTAGGCAAGGACACGAAGGATGACGACCTGGGTACTTACAGCTGGGAGTTCCTCACCCGCAAGACCTGTGGAAGTGCCGCCGTCGTACATCCCGTGGAGCCCCTGCCATCTGTCTCAGATGAGGAGATTTGGGAGAGAATTGATACTGATTCTCAGGGCAACTTCGATCTGAAAAACACATTAGATGACAACGATGATAAAGTGGCCGCTCCTTTCTTAGACAATGACATGATCGACGATCAAGCCAAAGATGGTGATGGTGATGATGAGGACGACGCAGCGGACGACGAGGACGAGGACGACGAGGACGAAGACGATGACGCTAGCGAGGACTACGACGGAGACGACGACGAAGTCGACCTCAAGGTCAAACTCATTGAGAAGAACACCACCAAGCCGCTCGAGCTCCCACAAGTCAACGATACTACATCGTCACCGATTAACGACGTTCAGATTAATATCAAATTACTTGAAAACGAAATTAATAACGAAGAATCCTCGGGCGCCATGTACTTGTCGGCCTCCACTGACGAAGAGGAGGAGCATAGCCACTACTTATACTTGTGGCCGATTTTAATCGCCATTTTAGGAACATTGCTACTGCTCCTTGCCATTGCCAAGGTCGTGATGTTGGCTTGCAGTAAGCGGACTAAGCAGGTTAGATATAACAGTGCCATTATAGCGGCTATGAGTCAGGCAGGGCGTACGAAGAAGGACTGCGGTCTGGTGTACCAGCAGCTGACGGAGGACCTGGCCAGCCCGGCCACGCCCAAGCTGAGCCGCTACACGCCGCTGCACAGCGTCACGGTGAACGCGTCCAACATGTCGTACGAGAGCAGTCCGTTCCACCACAGCAACATCGTGCCAGAGGCCGTTTGAGCCCCGCAGAACAAACACGTACATATGTCAGAGTTAAAACTCTATACTAACAACTGCGTTAACTCTTACATAAGCAGTAAGTGATAGTTGTAAGCGCTAGTCACAGCCGAATACATATCTAACAAACATTTCTTAGTACAGTGCCTTTATGATCACTCTCGAACAATCGCGACAATGTTTTCAATCTAGCGCTTTCTGAATATTAAAGTAACAAATGAAGTCAAATTACAACAAATTAATTTAAGATTATACATATTATATATTATACAAATTAGTTGATAGGTTTATTTTATGTACTTAAAATTATTAAAAATTAAACACTAATCATTTCTGTTTGTTTTAACCTGCAACTTTGAAATGTCACCAAATCCTCTCTTCTACTAAAACATGAAATGGAGCAAGAATAGGCAAAAGATAGGTATCTAATGTATATCTCAAGTGCAAAATAATAATCATTTCCCGTTTTACGCCTACCACTGTTGTCTTTATATCACTCAAAGGTTGACTGGTATAAAATGCCTATGGCACTAAGTCCGCCTCTGTAATTAAGTCTGTCTCTGCTTGAAGAATTAAATAAATAACTATCTCATGATAAATTAAAAAATGCCATTAGAACCGTAAATATTTATTCAAAAATAACTTTGTAACAACTTAATTTCACATAATATAAAAATAGTATAAAACAACGTACTACGTTTGTAATCACAACAGTATACAATACGTGATATACACTACATTAGCTATTTACATAAATAACCCAAACCATAGATATGTATAGTAAAAGAATTTCCAACTCATTTTTACATGCTTATATAAAAATATAATATAGGATTTTCCACTGTATATACAAGCCGCTAACTACATATTATTATTGACAACTTGATTTAGCTCAATAAACGGTCAGTGAATCTTCTAACAGTTTAGACAAATCCTCTTCTGTCTGTGGCAATGGTGCCAAACTCAATAGTCGTTTCTGAAACAAGAGAGTTTATATATTTATCAATCACGAAACAAAAAAATTGTCTTTCTGTAGAGCATTAGTAGTCAGATGATAGTTATAATAATTAGTGGAAAAACTTAATGGAGAAATAATTGAAGAAACTTTATAATAGTCTAACACAGATATAATGTACCCAATTACACCATAATAATTGTCAAAGATACCTTTGGAAAAACCAGCTAATGTCCAAAATTATATACGATATGCTGTCTAATGTCAGAGATGCTATGCCGACCCCACAAAAATTGGAAAAAGGGCAAGACAATGATGATATTGTCTAATATGTTATTTTTTTCTATCCACTATATTTTCTGTATCACATGAACGCTAAGACCTTTTATTAAACAAATAATGACACGACTTATCAGATGATAGACTAATACTTTTAAGTCCAACGATATACCGGGCGACCATATTGCCACCAACGCACGCATCCAGATTTCAGGCAGTGACTGAAGAAATTCCAGTGTGATGGTAAAACCAACGCTTTGCCCCCGCACTGGGAATCCTAACCTTCATGAGCACCAACAAATTAACACACAAAATTACCTGTGGCAAGGCTCCTTTTACCAAATCAGGGATATCTTCACTTTTATATCCTAGAGCACCCAGTCCGTTTTCAATCTTCATCTTGTCCATATACCTGAGGATGGTATCAGCCAGTACTGTCCCGGCATCAGCTTCCTTTACATTGGACACGTCTGTGCCGAGGAGGCTGGCGGCTTCGAGATGTTTCGCCGGGTCACTGGGACCGGTGAAGCGGAAAACGGCCGGCGCTGTCATCACGACTGATAGACCATGCGGGATGATTGGATCGGAACTGGAACAAGTATTGTTTTTAGTTGAAGTAAGTGTCGTGAATTTGCCGTGTAGTCCTTTTATAAAACTTATAATACAGGGTGTATGGTCACCGACGCGAAAGAGGGTACATGGTAGGCTCCAAAAGTATTCTGGCTACACACATTAGATTTAATCAGAGATACAAAACTATCATGTCAATAAATTAATGAAATTTTCTCTATTTACCCACAGTAAAAAAGTAATATTTTTGTTCAATATAGTCTCGTTATATTTCAATCCATTTTTGTTTGAATATTAATCCCTAATTTTATAGTAGAAGACTGTTACTTTTGGACCTTACTGATATTTAGTAAATCTATCTATATTTAGTAATCGTATTTAGTAAATCATTCAGAGCCAGCTGAAAAAATACCACAAATAATAATAAATAATAAATTATTTATTTCGAGTAACGATGACTCATATAAAACGGTTAGTAACAATATTTACTTAAGACTATGTTAATATTTTATTTACATCAATTAAAAAAGAAAATACACTATGAATCACTGCTGCAGAACTCCACCCGTAATTCTGGAGCAACGATTCACAATGCAACAGTCTAACCTATCCCCAATCATGCTCAGGATGCTATTGGAGCTGGCCCGCACCCTGCGCACCAAGGATGCACATTTAAACACACACACACACACACAGACACATGCATATTAACACACACACACATGCACATTTTTTTTTTTCACACAGAAAATTTTCATCGGTAATTGAAAAAAAACTGCTGTTCAATAAATTTTGACCCTGTAGACATTGTAATTTTGTTGGAAACGGTTTTTTTTTTAAACAACCGATTTAAAATGTGTCCATTCCATCCTGGAAAAGGATTATTCATGATAGTTGTCAATTTGTTTATATGTCCCAGAGTTTACATAAGTACAAGGGCTTGCTTATGGTTAGTGAAAGTTCAGGCGGTTATCTTATGGAAAGTGGTTACCACGACCTGAAAGACGACCCTGCAAACATCAACGAGTCAAGGATCAAACGTCTCATGTTTCTGTAATTTCACCACCTTTACACCCAAGTTACTAGTAGACGGTAATAGATAGTAATCCATTGAAACTGTGGAAATAACACTTATTCATTTGGTGTTCATGTTAATATTATGGTAGGTATCTACATCATCATGAACTGGCTACCTGTAATGATGGTACACTAGGTTTAGGCCGCAGTTTGACATGCTTTTTAAGTAGCCGAGTGCAATTAGACAAAAAATAGTCAAAAGGTGGAACGATGTTTATAGTGGTCGGATTTTCATGGACGATTTCCTGATTTTTGCGAATAAATTTTTAGTCACTGATCATTTTTTATGTCGTTATATGTAAAAAGTATCAGCTACCAATAAAAAAAATCTTAGTCTAAAAATTCGGTTTTTGAGAAATTATTGAAATAAGTAGGATTTTTTTTTAAACCACGTTTTTCTCCACGTCTCTAGGAACCTAATAAGAAACGTCCCATAAAAACCACTATAAACTTCGTTCTACCTTATTGCCTTTGCACGACACGGCCCCGCGTAGAACCTCCGGCAGGAGGCGTTTGGACCCCCCAGGTTGGGCAAGAGCCGCTTGAACGCACCTCCGGCCTGTTCCAGTTTGGGGGCCAAACGTCGGAAGTGCTCCACAAAGTTCCACCGGCTGTCGAGGACAAGCCCTAGGTACTTCAGCGTCGACTCGACGTCGATGGGAACGCCTCCTACCGTAAGTATGGATCCCGACGGTGGCGCATTCCGAGGCCCGTGAAAGCACATGGCCTCGGACTTGTGCAATGCCACCTCGAGACCCAGTTGCCGGATTCTCTCCATGACTATCGCAACCCCGTGTGTCATTAGTTCGGCCGCCGCCTCGTGCGACCTCCCTTGTGCCAGCACCAGCGTGTCGTCAGCGTAGCAAGCTACGCTGACACCGCTAGGGAGGTTGACGAAGGTATGTCGGCACCCGATGATACCGGAGTGCCTTCCTTATGCAGCGGCATGGTGTTGAAGGCGTTGGCGATGTCAAGAGACACCGCCAAGACGACCCCACCCCGGGACACTGCATCCCCCGTCGTGAGAGCCCTCACGCGCATAATGGCGTTCACCGTCGGTCGCCCTTTGCGGAACACCAATATGGTTTCCGCAAAGGGCGCTCTTTGCGGAAAGCATATTGGTGTTCCGCAAGGTCCGGCCCCATCCCCACAAGGTGCCCGGCAAGCCATCGGGTCCCGGGGCGGTATTTTTGGCCTTAAGCCTGCATACCGCCACTCGCAGGTCTACCCCAGTCACCTCCGGAACTTCGTCATTGTCCTCTATGTGGTCCGCTTCCGACACCGCAAGCAGCGGAGCCATAGGCGGGGGAGGATGTTCCCCTCGCGAAGGGAACAGAGCGCTCACCACGTCCTCCACAAGCTCAGGGCGGAGACTCTGAGTCAGCGGGAGGGGCCAGGTGCGGAGTTTGTCCTGCACCATCTTGTAAGGGCCACGGATCTCTGTCGAGAGTCTCCAGCATCTCGCGGGACAAATCCCTGGCCCGCTGGACAGCCTCTTGGAAGGCGGTCTTCGCTGCTCTGTACCCCTCGTACAGTTCGGCCTCAATGGCTGCGGACGGCGGATGCGGAGCCTGCGATGCCTGGCGCCGGGCGCTTCCTGGTCGAACTCGGGGCATTGCCACGTCGCCAATGTCGGACATGGCCTCCTGGAACCACCCTGCCTCGTTGTTGATGTCAGCAGGCCTGTTCGGTGATGTCACCCAGCTCTGCACTATCGAGGCTTCCAGGAGGAACTCCCGGTCCAGCTGCTTTAACGCCCAACGCGGACAACTCGGTTCCTTTTGGACCAGCGCGCTTGAGGCCTGGGCGGAGACATCGAACCGGATGTACCGGTGGTCGGAATAGGTCTCCACCCCTTCCATGACGCGCTAGTCAACGATACGCGGTGACAGAGTGGGGCTAGCGAACGAGATGTCCACCACCGACTCGCCCCGCATCCGCACACACGTGGGGACAGAACCCCGATTTAGGACGAGCAGGCCCGCCTCCAGAGCCCAGTCCTCCACCATTCTAATCCGCACAGCTGTGCGAGAACCCTAAGCCAAGTTTTAAAACCTATACGTAGGTTTTAAAAACTATTCTATGAACTGTATTTTTAAGAAACACATTAGGCGTAATGGGTAATGAGGTCGTTTCGCTATCGTCGCTTCAATGTTGGTTCTGTGAGCTATTGTCTCGAAACCGTAACAACACATTTCTTTCAGCTCACAATTGACGTAAACGGTAAACATCTGATAACTACTGAATACAACAATATGCGCGGATGTTGCTTTTAACAGATCATGGTTTTTAGGTTACAGTGAGCATGAAATAAATTGGCTTGTTTAGATAGTGCAGTTTAAAAAAAAGGCTCGTGTCTAGTGGTCGCACGCGACAGCTGAGCAAGAGGTCCTGGGCTCGATTTCCAGGTCGGGCTTAGTTTTTTTCGGTTTTTCCATAAGGAATTTATCAGCAGTAGCCACAGAGTCTGGATTTGTGCCCGGGCAATAGGCTCGTCCCCACACACGGGACTTAAACGTAACCGGCGAAATGTGGGTGTACTACTAGGTACCTACACCTCTGCTTAGCCGAGAACTACCTAGTGACTTCAGTTGTTTACGGGGGTATAAGGTGAACCAGTCAATAATTTTATTAAAAATGTATTCAAAACATAATGACCATAACCTTCTCATACTTTGTCATCAAAAACAGCGAAAAAACATTTACAAATTCTGAAATATCTTACCCATTATTTTTCGCAGTAAATTTTCCTTTTGGCACTTACTAGACTTACTTGGTTTATTTGTTTGTAATCCTTCATAAAAAAAAGAATTCATTTACCTAGTCACAAAGCGTCTCATACGACATTTATATCAAACCACTTTATCTAATTTAAAAGAAATGAGGGTCGTCCGGCGGCGAGATGGGCAGACGACATAGTTGCCATAGGGGGCAAAACCTGGACGAGGCTCAAGGCTAGCAAGCTGAGTCTGAAGAAAAGAAGAATTCGAGCTGTGGATAATCATGACTTTATACAAGAATTCGCCTAGTTACCTACCCATAGTCTGCAGGCACAAATGACTTGACGTTCCCAGCAATAGGGTACGCAAGTCCGTGGCACAGGTGGCACCCGGCGTTGCCGATGCCGACGCCAGCCATGGTAGCCGCGAGGTGCATTGAAGAACGTGCCTCCATGTCATCAGGGTTGTAGACCGAACGGGCGAAGTACTTCTGAAGCGTCTGTGAAACACATACACATCATGATTCTATATATTCGAGGTCTTTGTAAATACACCGGGCATGAGCGGTCCATAAGTCAATTACGTATGCCTTCTTTGAGGGAATCTTGTCAAGATCTTCTCGAATATTATCATTTCAAATCAAATCAAATCAAATCGTTTATTGCATCCATAATGTACATTTAACAGGTGGTCAAATAAAAAATAATAGACACAATTATGGACCCTGTCGGGCACAGCAAGTTTTAAATAAGTAGAGAGAGGAAGACTGCTTCTCTAATTTTCCTTGTCAAAAGAAGAGTAATTTTCCAATTATTACTATTATTATAATTTCGAAATATTTTATATCCTATTTATTATTTTATATTTCCATTTACTTATTATATTAATATTATGTATTCAAATCTATCTATTCATTCATTATTTATTTAAATATATTAAAAATTAAGTATTATAATTTACTATATTTTTGTTATTTTACATATTAAATGTCTGTTATGTAAATGTCTGATAATCATATTTATGTATTTTTACTAAATTTATCCGTAAAATATTCGTTTAATGAGTAATAGCTTTTTTTAATTAAGTATTGCTTTAATTTATTTAAAAATATACTGGTTTTATTTTGTTGTTTTATTTCTTCTGGCAATTTATTATATATTTTTATTGACATTGCATATGGACTAGATGAGTGTAATTTAAGGCGGGAGGGGGGCAAATTTAGTCTGTTTTTATGGCGAAAGGAATAATTTTTTTGCATGTCTCCCCGTGTGCTATAAGAATCTGGATATTTGCGGACTAGTTTACATAATTCTAAAATATAAATACCAATTAAGGTGAGAATCTTATGTTTCTGGAAGTAAGGCTTGCAGCTATCTGTTGGTTCAATATTGGTAATTATTCTAATAAGCTTTTTTTGGAGGGTAAATAAGGAGGGAGCGTCTGTGCTATTTCCCCATAAGACGATGCCATAGTTAAACCAAGCGTGGGCATATGCGTAGTATGTGACTAGTGCCGTTTGTAGGTTTGTAGTCTTTTTGAGTTCACGGAGAGCATATGAAAACTTTGAAATTTTGGATTTTACTGTCTGTATATGTGTTTTCCAGTTTATATTTGTGTCTATTGCTAAACCTTTTTGTTTTTAGGGTTCCGTACCCAAAGGGTCAAACGGGACCCTATTACTGAGACTTCGCTGTCCGTCCGTCCGTCCGTTCGTCCGTCCGTCTGTCACCAGGCTGTATCTCATGAACCGTCATAGATAGCCAGTTGAAATTTCTACAGATTATGTATTTCTTTTGACGCTATAACAACAAATAATAAAAACAGAAAAAAATAAATATTTAAAGGGGGTTCCCATACAAAAAAGTTTTTTTTTTCGTTTTTATAAATAATGGTACGGAACCCTTCGTGCGCGAGTCCGACTCGCACTTGGCCGGTTTTTTTTTCTACACTTCTTCATTCTCAGCCATAATTGCGCTACTTGTATGGTCAGTAGAATGTCGATGTAAATAAGCCACATAGTCGGTTGATAACTACTAAATGTTATAACCCAAGAACCAAACCAGCTAGCCAGCTACAATTCATGGCCACTTGAACATCAAAGACACATTAGGCTACCATATTATAGTTTTTCCGATACATAAAAACATAACAATGGGCGGATACTAGCAAGATTTTCAACAGGTATCACAGGTACAGGTAATGTATCTATCTGATTGGTCTAGCAAACCAATCAACAGGTATGCTAAAATCAATAAATATGCAGATCTTGTGCTGATAAAATTTACCTACACCCCAATGCCACTTGACGCGTGTCCCAGAAATTTTAAGTTGGTATACTCGTAGTATTCAAATAAGCACTGGCATTGAATAAAGTTATAAATAATTTCGTATTCTGTCAGACGACACAAATTAGTACCTAAGTGCCTCCATTTGGTAGCATTAATAGCAGATCTATATAAGATCGAAGATGATGTGTTACGTCAATCGAATCGGTTATTCCTTTCAAACCGGTCTCTCTAATTACATCGCTTACCAAAATGTTTTTGTCGTGATTCATTTTTTTTCTCGGTGATAAATAATTCGGTAACTTCAATGACATAAGTAGTTCATATGCGTCATGCGATTGGCTTGAGGAAACAGCTAGAAAGCAAAATTCCAGTACCTATGATGTTATCTATCTATTCATACATCTTCGCTTGTATATTCTTTCAGACAGACAATACGGGTTTAGACCAAAAAGCAGCACACTAACAGCTACAGTCGACCTCGTTACTAAAATCAAACAAAATGTTGATGGAAAAAACATAGTCCTTGGTATCTTTATTGATCTCAAAAAAGCGTTCGATACCGTAAGTCATGAATTGCTGCTTAAAAAGCTAGAAACTAAAAAAAAAAACAAAATTACCGACAGTGCACAAAAAATGTTCCATTCTTATCTAAAAAACAGGTCGCAGTTAGTTAGAACGAATAATAATTATCAAAGTGGAACATTACCCATAACGTGCGGCGTTCCGCAGGGATCAATCTTGGGCCCCCTGCTCTTTTTGATCTACATAAATAATATCCAGAAACTTCAACTACATGGTCATCTTACTCTATACGCAGATGACACTTGCTTATTTTATTTTGGACCTTCTATTCATGATTTAGTTTCTCAGGCTCAAGACGATTTAAACACCCTTTTTTCATGGTTTCAATACAACTTATTAACAATAAATATTTTTAAGACATGCTATATCTTGTTTAAAGCAAAAATATATAAATAATACCCCCACATAATCCATTACTTGTTAACAATATACTCCTTACAGCAAAAATCTTGTGAAAAGGATCTAGGCTTAAGAATGGATAGTTCTCTATCGTGGACTGTTCACTTGGACCATATAAAATCAAAGCTTACGTCACTACTTAGATATAGTAGGTGTGGTTTTACTAAGGCGTTATAGATGGTGTGACGTAATCTATGTGGAAGACACCGAACTATGTTTCCCTCCGAAACATAGTTAGGTGTATTCCACATAGATGCTGATAAAACCACACCTACTATATCTGGTTGAAATTTGGGGCAGTGCGGCCAAGACGAAGCTAGCAAGTCTCCAAGTTGCACAGTACAAAATAATAAAAATGATTTTTAACTACCCATATCTAACATCAACAAGCAAAATTTATGAAGAAATAAAAATAATGAACATTAGACAGTTATATATTTACAATACATGTATTTTCATTCGTAAGGTACTCAACAAAAGTATACAGACTAATTTATCGTTTACAAAAGTGAAACAAGTAACCCAACGTAGCACTCGCCGAGCTAGTTTTCTGATTTTGCCGAAGATTAGAACTAAGTTTGGCAAAAAAATGTTAACATTTGAAGGAGCACAATTGTACAACAAAATACCCCCATGTATAAAAAAATTACACTCATTCAATGCATTCAAAACTCGTTTAGCTGAATATTTGATTACAAATAACACCCTTTCTATAACGTGAATTCATTGGATGGGTGTATTTTACATACCTAATAATTGTGATTGAAATGATTGCTTCCGTGACGTCTGTGACGAACTATAAATATAATTTATTTTAAGCATTGTTCTCATGTAAGTGACTTTGTGTCTTTTTTGAGAATAAATATCTTTAAACCTATATTCTTTTGTAATTTATTTAAAGACATAATCAGGGTCCGTTGCAATAGGGGATAATACTTGGTAAAGAAAACGAAATTCTATTTTGTCCGTCAGACAGGTAATACAAAAATATTAGACACGTACTTTTTGTTTTATCAAAAGATCAAAAAATAACTTAGTTAAAACTCATTAAAGTTTGAGAGTCCCCGGCTCACTACGTCACATGTAGGTAAAAAATGACCTACAAGTGACGTCATGCGCCATTTCAACTCGATATATCTCCGTAATTTTATGACCAAGTGAAAAAAGAAAAAATACGTGTCCGATACTTTTCAAAAATCTACCCGACAGACAAAGAAAAAAAAATAGTGATCATCCCCTATTCCGTCAAGAAATTGTAATGAGCAACATCGCAATCACAGTAACGCGTAGCAATTTTTACTCAAAACTTGTATTCACACTTTACTACGACCTAAGACAAACATGTGCAATCCATTAACATTTTTCTTTTTCATGTTTTGTAAAGAAGGAACAAGGTGTTGCAAACGGTGACGAAGACAGGCTAGAATCAAGAATGAATCGACTCCATATGCAATGACGAAATACATTAGTATAATAATGATGCAAGGAAAATACACGTTATTTCATACTTGTTAGGCTCGGTTACAGATAAACAGTATGTATTATGCAATTACAGCAATAGCTTCTTGTTCATATCTATATCTGCCTGTACTTCCTTTTAAAATATGTGACACGGAGTTTTTTGAAGTTTTGGGGAGGTTCATGCAAAGCTTCTTCTGCACAGCGAATGCACTACCGTATTAACTTGTTTGCTTATCTCATAGCCACAACTTTAACATTATTGCCATAAACTCGCTGATGGCGGCGGGTGTGTCGGGTCATTTAGTTCCCTTCAATATGGTTGAGTTGAATGATGGCTGATACATGCGTCATGTTCGTGAACGGGCGCTGTCAGTTGTGCCTGGTCATCTCTTAGCTGCCATGGTTTAATTTAATAATTTTATTTTTAACTTTAATTTCGAATTATTGATTTCGTCTTTTACTCTGGACGCTCTTAACTTGCCCGTATTTCTACATCGTTCTCACATACTAGTAATTCTCAACACGATTGATGTAACCAAGATTTTGTAACATATTTTGATTTAAAAGAGTGTCCATGAAGTTTCTTGCCCATTCTTCTCCATAGAGATCTACGCTTTGGAATGGGCAACTACAGTACTTTCACAAGTTATTATGTCTTGTGACTGGGACTGTAGCTTCGCGTTCTTCTTTTTTGTTCTTTGACTTTCAAAAGTGCCTGTAATGGTCTAATTGAAATAAATGCTTTGAGTTTGAGTTTGAAACCTCTGTTGTCCGCTGTCCCGTAGTTGGACAAAGGCGTCACCTTCCTTCTTACCACTTTTCCCAATATATTGCAACTGTCAAGAACAATCCTTTGAAAATATGAGTCTAATTCAATTCCGACATTATTATTCTGAGCCCGCATGAGTATGATTTGTTACATAGACATTAATTTACTTCTAGCTAAGAAGCAGCACAGACGAAAGGCCTCTGAAGAAGTTTCTGAAACTTCCACGTGATTGCACGACCCGATATCACTTCGCCAACCATTTCTGGGTCGCCATCGTTCAACTTTTTTAAAAAGAAAATATCCTTGGTTATATGTTAACTAACCTGTAAGCAGAACCTCGCCCAGACGTCGGAAATAGGGTTGCTGCCTTGGTACGTAGGTCTCAGCGCAGGGTTGGCCGGCGCCGGTCCTCTCTCACTGTACGGAATTGCGGTGAAACTCTCCAGCGCGTGGCAGAAGATGTCGAAGCCGGAGTAGTTTGAGACCTGTGAGATATTGAGCAATGAATGGCAAGATGCAATAGCTTCGGACCGCTTCGATATTGGTTTACATAACATCATACCAGTCTCCGAAAGGTCAAGCAAAGGTTTTCCTAATGTACACTCATATTTCGCCAGTTATGTTTAAGTCCCGTGTGGCCGTGTAATGGAGCACGATTCTATTGCCATAAGTCGGGTACAAAGGTTTGAAGTCGAGCTGCTACTGAAAAAATTCTGATAAAAAAAACCAATAACACTCTGTCCGACCTGGGAATTGAAACTAATAGGTACCTACATAATGCTTACCGGTAGCGAACAATGAGCATGGTTCAGGTTATTTTTATTTCCACTTTATGCCAACGTGCGCAATGGTGAAAACCGCATTGTGGTTTCCAAGGTGCGCAACCCCGATATTATAGGCACCCACTTACTGCCGACTGCATTATCTATTTACCATCGCATGCACGGAACTTTTCGTTGGTCAGTATTAAAGTAAAAGTGCCGACAGAAAAAGAAGTAGCTCAAAAATCATTGAAAAATTAGATTTATGAGTCCTGAAATAAAAATAACTTTACGCATCATAGATATTTTTATTTAAAACTTAATAATGTATTATACCTTCTCGGGCATCGTAAGAGTGTGCAAAGGGTCGATCATGGCGAGCATCGGTCGTAGGGCGCCGTGCGATATGCCAGTCTTGGCGTGGATCGTCTCGTAGTCGAAGATGCTGACTCCAGTCGTCTCGCTGCCTGTACCACTTGTTGTCGGGACTGAGAAACAAGTAGTCTAAACTTAAACTATCACTTACGGGATATCTTCCATGTTTTTTTTTTACTCTGAAAGTTTAAAACAAGTATCCTAGAATAATTGCAGCTTTTTATTAAGTATTTTAGAGGGTACATACTATGTTCAAAGGAGAATAAGATCATAATTAAGACCATACCCTATTACAAAAGTGCGGTCTATGTGACCGCAAAACAATCAACATAGAAGTCATTAGTATTTTATGTAGTATGTCTTAGTATTAATTTAAAATATTTTCAGTTATACCTACTACTACGTACTTACTTCTACTTACTACTGTTTGTCTCTGCATCACCCAAAGGTTGACTGGTAGAAAATGCCTGTGGTAATAAGTCCGCCTCTGTACGTTGTGCTTGTAGTATTAAATTAATAAATCAACTTACACAAAAACTACCAGAAGGGGGTGCACAACAATGATTTGGGTATACTATTCATCAATAGATGGATGGACAACAAAGAAGAAAGAAGCTGATCAAAACAAAATCTTTCTGGGTTTAAAAAATTTTTTTTTTACAAAAAATGAAACCGACTTCAGAAAACACTTAACGCACTAAAAAGTTGAAAATAATACTACAACCTATCTATATTAATAAACCTAACCTAACCTACGATTAACCTATAATAAAATTTAATAATTCTTTGAAGTCGGTGCCAAGCAATATGAATTAATGAATTAATTAATATTTAGAAGATGTAAGATTTGTTTTGCTTTTTTCTGGCCTTAGTCTGTATATAGTCATTTAGGTATCGTATACTGCTTGACATAAAATATGGGTAGGCCTAGTAAAGATGCTTCTCGTGTGAGAAAAGGCGTCGAACTGAAACTGAGAAAAAGGAAAACGATTAAAATAAATTAGGGAAAGAAATGATCAACGCATTTTGAATAAGAACCCTGATCATCGCGAAAACAGACTGTCAAAGCAGATGACCTACATGTTACGTAGGTTTAATAAGGAAAGTCAAGAAGTTAGTCTGTGGTACACCTGGAAAGTGCATACCGTTACAATTCCAACAAGCCCAAACACAGCTAAGATACATTGTCTTATTATGGAGTTCCAGTGCCTGTCTCTTAGCTTCATTATCAGATCTGATGGTAGAATAGTTCTCATTGAACGCAAATGCTTCACTTGTTGTAGAAAATAGCAAAATCGCTGTACGTTTTCCTATAAAACTTGAAGAGTTCCCTCGATTTCGCCAAGATTCAATCATAAGATCCCGACTTGGTGACTATGGGACCAAATGGAAAGCATAGGCTTTGGAATAAAAAAATAATTTTCCAAATCGGTTCGTAAATGACTGAGTTATGCGCGAACAAAAAACGCAATGCAGAGTAAACGAAAAGTTAGAAATATTTAATTTTTGTTAATTTTTTCAGAAACGGCTTGTCTGATTTCGATAAAATTTTCATGGGACCATTTGGGAAGTATAGGCTTTCAAACCAAAAAAATATTTTTTTAAATCGGTTGGCAAGCAACGGAGTTATGCGCGAACAAACATAAAAAAAAAAATACAAACATCCGAATTGAGAACCTTCTCCTTTTTTAGAAGTCGGTTAAAAATAAATATTTATGTATGTATGTATTAAAAAAATGGTATACATCTACTAGATAAGGTATTTTATTTTCACAACACCTCGCAAATGGATTAGAGTTTGCATTAAGTTATCACTATGCAAAAACGATAAGTACTGATAAGTGCTAACAACACCAACATCCAAGCAAGCTAATGGTACAGACTATTTACTCACTTGCAATCATAGGTTTCAGCTGGACATTAACAGGCTTGCCCTTGCCCACTGGTGCGTTAACATAGTCCAGGAGATCAGCGTCAGGGTCGGAAGCGAATAAGTTAGCCGCTTTACAAGTATCCATCACGGAACCTCCGCCTACCGCCACGAAACTGTCGAAGTCATGCTCTTGCGCGAACGCTATCGCTTCTTTGAAGCTGTTGAAAAAGAAAAAAAAAGTAAGCTGTTACAGTATCCCTGTTATGCCTCTGAAAAGTCTTGCCCAGTAATCTTTTCCCACAACGGCTCCACCCAACCCTCATAGTACGAGTTTAAAAAACTGGCCAAGTGCCATTATTTAAAAAAACTAATAAATAAAACTTTTTTGTATGGGTGCCCCCCTTAAATATTTTTTTCTGTTTTTATTATTTGTTGTGATAGCGTCAAAAGAAATACATAATCTGTAGAAATTTCAACTGGCTAACTATCACGGTTTATGAGAAACAGCCTGGTGACAGACGGACGGACGGACCGACGGACGGACAGACAGCGAAGTCTCAGTAATAGGGTCCCGTTTGACCCTTTGGGTACGGAACCCTAAAAATTACCTTTGAAATAAATAAGTAGAGAAGGCAAGGCTTATCAGAGGCAAGGAGGCATGCAAGTTGAGATAGCCAATGTTCACTTGTCTATTGATATGATATTCCAAGACCAGATAAGTATGAGAGTTTAAGAACAACAAACCCTGTCTTTTATGGCATAGTTCATTAAAAGTCCGTTACAACCTACGTTTAGGATATTTCTATCACTCAAAAATCATCATGTACTACAATTTGTAGTAGTAACTAGTGGCAACAATGGTAAAATATCTAAGATACTGAATTCGTTATTATTATCCGAATTTAATACCTTGGATAATTTACGTTACTTGGATTACTTTTTAGCTGTTCCTGTAAGTAAGTAAGTAAGTAAGTAAGTATTTTATTTCGCAAATATGGGTACAGTACATGGTGATAATTATAAAACAGGTAGGTTCAGCCATATTTTACCAACAGGCATGCAAAAGTTATAGTTTGAAGCTAAAACAATAAATGCTCTAGAAAACACATCAAGTTTTAAATCACTACTTGGTGGATTTTACAACATTATTTTTTTTTTGATTAATTATCATCATCAAAATTAGCATACAGATTCTAAAAATAAAATCATTAAAGTATAGCTACTAAAAATAATAAAATTAAATAATAAGATCATTACGATTACAGATAAATAATTTAAATTAAATCACTAAATGCCATACATTAATATAAATTAATAAAATCACTACAGTCAATCCATTTAAATAAAATAACTACAATAAACTACAATAAACCAAGTCAATAAAATAGGTCAGACAAAATAATAAAATCCTTAAAGTTAAATATTAAAATTCATTAAACTAAGCGTGCGCCATTTACAGAAATGTCAATAATTTATAAAAGCTGGAAAGTGTCAGTATATGTCTGTGTTAATTCTTTCTCAGTAAGAAATTCGTTCACAGTATAATATGCTTTATGCGTTAAAAAACTTCGGAGCCTATTTTTGAACAACGACAGCGGCAATTCTTTCCATTGCTTAGGTAACTTATTATAAATGACCGGAGCCATGCAGTAGACACTCTTGCGCATCAAAGCTGTTTTGGCAGGATGGGAACATACTTGATTATTGTCGCGTCTATTACGTGGAATTACGTCAGCGAGGCGTTTAAAACGACTTGGGTTCGACTTTACAAACACAGCTACTTCCATTATGTACAGACAAGGTAGTGTTAGTATTTTGTGCTGTTTAAAGTAAGGCATGCAACTATCGGTGGATTTAAGCTTAAACATCGCCCGTAAACATCTTTTCTGGGCTTTAAAAACTGTTTCTCTTTCGGTTGAATTTCCCCAGAATATTATACCGTAACGTAGGTGGGATTCTACTATGCCATAATAGGCAGTAAGAAGTGCATCCATATATATGACTGGAGATAGTGAATGCAGAGCGTACGCGGACTGACTAATTCTCTTACATAAAATATCAGTATATGCTTTCCAATTTAGGTTTTTATCGATTACGAGACCCAAAAATTTTGTATTTTCTACTTCTTCTACAACATCATTGTTGTAGTGTATATTAGGGCTAAGGCGGGGAATCCGCTGACTAAAATGGACAACTTTTGTTTTATTCAAATTTATTTTTAAATTATTTGATTCTAACCAATTAACAACATTTTTCAAACAATTATTAATGTCCGTTTCATATGTCTCCACATTTCTACATGGTATTGTCAAAGTACTATCGTCCGCAAAGAGTGTTATTGGTTGTTCAATGCATTCAGGTAGATCGTTAATGTATAGTATGAATATAAAAGGACCCAATACGCTCCCCTGCGGTACCCCGAACATAACATTACGCTCTGAGGATCGATATATCTCTTCACGTTTGCTAACTGGATTAATTTGCGAAATTTCAGTTATTTGTTTTCGGTCTTTCAAGTAGGACTCAAGAAGACTAAGTAAATTTCCTCTAATACCATAAGCTTCAAGTTTTCTTAAGAGAATTGCATAATCTACGTAGTCAAAGGCCTGGGTCATGTCACAAAATATAGCACATACAGGGTTTCGTTTGTCAACATTACTCATTACATTATATATAAAGTCAAATATAGCCATATTAATAGTCCTATGTTGTCTAAACCCTTTCTGCTCGTCACATAGAACGTTATTTTTTTCAATGAATTTGTACAGTTCGTTATAAATAAATTTCTCAAATATTTTGGATATCACAGGTATTAGTGCGATTGGGCGGTAATATTCCATTAATTCTCTATTCTCTTTCTTAAAAATTGGCTTTATTATTGAAGCTTTTAAAGCATCTGGGAAAATGCCTGCGCTGATGCTAAGGTTAATTATATGACTTAGGTGACCACATATTTCCATTGATACGTGCTTCAATATTTTTGTACTAATACCATCATATCCTACGCTACTTGTATTATTCAATTTCATTATTATTTTATGTATGTCCAAAGGTACACTAGGCGACATGAACATTGATTTAGTGTTCGTGTTTATTTTACAGGGTTTGGGTTTCTCAGTGTCATTGTGTTTCGGCTGTATTTTATCGACGAAGTAATTATTGAAAGCTTCAGCAATGTTCTTGGGATTTGATAGAATACAGTCTTTAACCTTAATTTTAGAAATGTTTTGTTTGGGTAGATTATGCTTTGCGCGATTAATAATTTGCCACGTAGTTTTAGATTTATTTTTAGATAATTTTAGTTTTTGATTGTTTTGGGCCTTTTGCGTCAAGTGTATAATTTTTTTGTGCAATTTCGAATATTTAGAGAATTTAGTTTTACTATCTCTATCTAGGTTTAATCTCATCTGCCAAAGAAGCTTTCTTTTCCTTTGGCTACATAATTTAATCCCTTTTGACAGCCACTTAGGTTTTTTAATAACATCAATTTTGATTAATTTAATTGGAAAGCATAAATCGTACAAAAGCTTGAAAGTGTCGATAAAATTATTATAAGCTACATTTGGGTCATCCGTGTCGTAGACCTCAGAAAAGGAAATATTTTTAATGTAGCCTTTGAACTTCGCTATGTTTTCCACACTATAATCCCTTTTAGTTGCGTACCAACAGTTTACGACACATTTTGTTTGAACAGGACAGTGAAGGAGCTGTGCTGTATGATCGGACAACGCAAATTCTAGCACATCAGTTTTGCAAGACTTACTAAAATTATGCGCAAAATTATCTATACATGTCATGCTTGCCATTCGTGTAGGCTGTCTTAATGCCAATTTCAAATTATACCTCGCTAACAAATATTCAAATGCATTTGTGTGATTATTTTGTTTAAGCATATCTATGTTAAAATCTCCAGCAATAACAATGTTTTTATAACGTGCTCGTGATATTTCTCGCAATACAATTTCAAGTCTGTCTAAACAGTAGTTAAGATTATTGGCATTTGGCACTCTATAGATACATACTACAATTATCCTATAATGCGTAAGCTCAATGGCACAGCATTCAAATATGCCTGAACAAGATAAATTCGAAATTTTAGGTAACTCCTTCCATTGTATGTCATTTCTAGCTAGGATGCAAGCTCCTCCTCTTTTTCTCCCCTCTCTACAGAAAGAGGCAGCTAAACAATAATTTGGAACATATAACTGATTTTGATATCCTTCCATAATAAAGTGCTCTGTAATGCACAGGACATCCACATTTATGTTTTTTTCCGTAAGTTCATCTAAACATACAGTGAGAAAGTTAGATTTTGTTATTAAGCCTGCAATGTTTTGATGCAGGATTTTGAGATATTTATTCGAGAAAAAACAGTTCACTAACTTGATCACTATTGCATTTACGTGGGAGTTTAGATGTTCCACTATGGTCTACTTTAAGGAGGTGGCCGTCGTCAATAACTTCATTATAGTCTTGATCGTAGTCAATAAATATGTTGGATCTGATATGGTCAAAGATGTTTCTCCAACCGTATTTGTTAATTTTTCCCGTATTGTAGGAAAACATGTCAGGAGTCAGGGTGCGATTACTGTCAAAAAAGTATGCATGGTCGTTGTTTTTTATGTCCAAACTGAGGAGGTTGTTGAATAACTCAACTTTATAATTATGAATTAGTGCACCTCTTATATAAGTCGGAGTGCATATAACAATATTTGTGTGTTTAATGTTTTTCAGCGAGTTCTTCAAGTTTTCGAGGATATCTAGACACTCGTTATTTCTAAGATCATTTTCTCCAATGAAGATCAGGCAATAATCTTGCATTGTGAAGCCTTTTAAGTTGTCTTCGACGGTACGTAACAACTCTTCTGTGGTGGCATTTTGTATCAGGTAATGACAGTAATCAAATTCATTATAAAAGATCTCTTCGATTACCGGTAGTGTTCCTTTAGTACACCTACTACTCACTATAGCGAGTTTATTTTTATGTTTTGCTCGACAAACGCCTACTGCTTTTTGCAACATTACCCAGGTGTGAAATTTGTGTCTGATTTTGGTTTTGCGTCAATGTGTCATATGTCATCTCAGAAGTTTGAGTTTCTTTGCTAAGAGTATCCAGTTTTATTTCCTTGCCATTATTGATCGAAGTGTTGGAGTCGTAATTTGAAGCAGTTGGTCTTATCTTGTAATGCTTGGATTTTTGTTTGCTGGATGAAGATGGTGAACAATTTTTTCTGCCAGGCGTTAAGCAGATCTTTTTGCATGTTTCGACAGTCTTTAGGGCTTTTTGTAAATCGGATTTTAAACGGAAGTTTTCGCTGTTGAGGTCGTCTATTTCCTGATGAGCACTCATAAGTTGCATCTTAATTGTATTTAATTGTTCGTTCAAGTCTTTAACAATGTCGTCGTCATTATAGTCGTGCAGGCTGTCCGGTATGCTCATCATTGTCGTGTCGAATATTGTTTTTTCATCGTCATATGTTAGGACAGATAAGTTGGTCAAAGAACCAGTGTTCTGCCTACGTAGTGTGATGTTATCTGTATCCATGTTTATCATTGGTTATATGACGTTGTTTATGTACTGAGGCGCCCTCTGTTAAGAACGTTCTTGGTATACAAAGTTATTGTGAAGAATTTAAATCTCGCAAAAAGTCATCGACTGCGTGACCCGGGTTCGAACTTGATCTGTTGGTGCTAGTTACTTCCACATGTAGGTGATTAACCATCTGAGCCACGAGGTAGTTAACGTAATGTGTTGAAATTAAGTAGTATATGTTAAATAAAATTTGAATTTTGCAAAGCGGTTATGTGTCAGGATTTTTTTTCCACCGACGTAGGTACACCTTTGTTTGAGACACAATTATGAACACTTTTTATGTTGAATATGTTCACTTTGAATACAGTTTGGTCGATTGATTGTATTTATTCCGTTATTATCACTTTTATTGTTAATTGTAACTGTCACTTTTGTGGTTTATTACGAATAGTGTTGGTTGCTATTTTAACACTTATTATTTCAGTCACTGCTGAATGAGTCACTTTGATAACGATTACACCGGTTAATTAGACACTTATACATATATTTTACTGATTTTTAACATAAAAGAACGATTTTAAATATTTTGGAAAGAAATGTAAACACGGAGCTTATTTATCGATGTGTCAAGCGAAACAGCGCCATCTACGATGAGAAAAAAGAAGTGTAAGAAGCAGACAGTCTTTAAGTATGCCAGTTACCCTAGGTAAGAGAAGTGGGTTTTATACAAACACTAGATCCCTAGTGTTTGTATAAAACCCACTTCTCTGCTATTGCTTCACTTAATAAATTGCTAGCTAGAATTTTTCAACTTTAACTTTCAAAAGTATCCATTTAGTAACTCACCTTGTATCAGTAGGTTCTACTCGCACTTTATCAAAAACTTTATAATTGACTCCATTTCTTGTGAGCGAGTCAAGTGTAGCCTTCACTGGCTTCAAGGCAACAATGTTGGGATCAGTCATCACGCATACATTCTTTGAGTTCATGTTGACCAAGTCCTGGCCAACTTCTCGAGTCACGCCCAGTCCATATCGTACAGTGGAGCATTTTATCTATAAAGAAAGACAAATGGAATGTTACTTATTTTATGTTCAATTTTGTCATTTACATATTGGTTGTGGTAAACGACTGGTGCAATGATCATTATATATCAACCTGCAAAGTTCTGAATTTTTAACGAAATAATAAATCAGGAAAAATGTTTTGAGTACGAATGTTGACGGCTTTAACAGTAGAGGAAGACCGGAAGAAGATAAGAAAGGAGTTGAGCGATGAGAAGACGAAAAGAGAAATATGGAAGAAAAGACATACTGCGTTGGCCCTAAGAAAATTGGGATAAGAGAAGTAGAATGATGATGATGAATAAATCAATGTTGACCCTTTTTTTTCAATTTTCAGTTTCAACAGTTTTTTCCTTAGCTCGGTCTTGAAATACTTGAATTAGCCGGGGTAAAGGTAATACCTATAAAATTGATAAGAAATTTTTGTGTTCAGTATGATGAGATAAGAATTTTGATAAATGTTTCATAACAAACTGACATACACTGATAATGGAGCGTTCAAGTATTACGTACGCAATTTTTGGAGATTGTTGTCAAGTGGTCATTCCATTTGAAATTTTAAGAAAAAAATGTTTAAAAAATGCGTGAGAAAAAAAACTACGCGACGGTTCTGAAGGGGACCGTAGGAAGGGTTAAAACAATGTTACGTAACGCGTAGTTGAAACACCCCTCCCGCCCCTGTAACGCATCGTAACGTTTCAGAGGACCCCCACCCACCCCCAAATTCATTACGTAATACTTTAACGCTCCCTAAGATATATAATATAGTTTTTATATTTTGTTATTTGGCAGCATAAATCATTCGCACTACAAAATTGAAGAACTACTAATAAAACAATAATACTTGCCTCAAAAGCATAGTCTTTCTGTGGAGTAGCATTTGAAACTAGAACGTTGCCCCGATTGCCATGAGCTGGACACTGGCACCTAGAAGACAAACAAACAAATATTGTTAGCAAACAAATCACATGACAAACAATTATGACATATTATTATAGCTAAGCTGTACTGTCCCATAGCTAGGCAAAATCCTTCATCGATTGAATTCAGATAAAAGTGTTTCTATCAGTCCCGGTCCTACTGCCAATTAAATAAAAACTTCTTGCTAATTAAAAAAAAACAATAAATAGCTTTAATAATGAAGAAGTACTTACGACGCAACATTGATTGTTCTCAGTAAATCAAACACTCTTTTACGGTTCGCCATCTTGTCGTGTCGTTTGTAACTGGATCAAAAATCGCTCGAAATATTTATTATGGACTATTATCTCGCGTCTTATCACATGAAAACACGATTTGTTTGACAAGAAAACTGTATATTTTTGTACGAATCTGAGTGATGAGTGAATAACTTGTTACGGGTTTTGTTTTTAAGATTTAACTATTTTGAGGCCTAGGTTATCACTTACTATGACTTAACTTTTATTAGAATAAATTTATCATTACTTTATGTTATCATTTATTGTTATCTATATATATAAAAATGAATCCCTATTTCCCTTGGCACGGCATCACGCGTGAACGGCAGGACCGATTTCGCTAATTCTTTTTAGGGTTCCGTACCCAAAGACCTAAACGGGACCCTATTACTGAGACTTCGCTATCCGTCCGTCTGTCCGTCTGTCACCAGGCTGTATCTCATGAACCGTGGTAGTTAGCCAGTTGAAATTTCTGCAGATTATGTATTTCTGTTTCCGGCATAACTACAAATACTAAAAACGGAATAAAATAAATATTTAAGGGGGCACACATACAATAAAGTGATTTATAAATAATGGTACGGAACCCTTCGTGCGCGAGTCCGACTCGCACTTGGCCAGTTTTTTTGTTGTCTTTGTTATTGTCTGGAGGTTCTTAGGTAGGTGTTTGATAGTTAGCAGGTAGGTGTTAGGTAGGTAGGTAGAAGTAGGTAGGTAGGTGGTAGGTAGGTGGTAGGTAGGTAGTAGGTAGGTGTTAGGTAGGTAGGTGCCAGGTAAGTAGTGGGTAGGAATAAGTACATTGCAACGCATGCCGGGATCAGCCAGTAATATTATAAAGCTGAAGACGTAGTTTGTTTGATTGGACGATTTTTTCAATCTAGCGTTTTCTGAATATTAAAGTAACAAATGTAGTCAAATTACAACAAATTAATTTAAGATTATACATATTATACAAATTAGTTGATAGGTTTATTGTATGTTCTTAATTTTTTTTTAAATTTAATCATCATTAAATCACTTGCAACTTTGAAATATCATCAAATCCTTTCTTCTACTAAAACATAAAATGGAGCAAGAATAGGTCAAAGATAGGTACCTATCTAATGTATATCTCAAGTCCCAAATAAAAATCATTTCCAGTTTTACGCCTACCACTGTTGTCTCTGCATCAAAGTCCCAAAGGTCCCAAAGGTCGACTGGTATAAAATGCCTATGGCACTAAGTCTGCCTCTGTAATTAAGTCTATATCTACTTGAAGTATTAAATAAATAACTACCTCATGATGAATTAAAAGGTACCATTAGAACCGTAAATATTTATTCAAATATAACTTTGTAACAACTTAATTTCTTCATTTCGTATAATATAAAATAGTATAACAAAAATATGTACTACGTTTGTTACCACAACAATATACAATACGTAATCTACACTACATTAGCTATTTACATAAATATCCCAAACCATAGATATGTATAGTAAAAGAATTTCCACTCATTTATGTATGCTTATATAAAAATATAATATAAGATTTTCCACTGTTTAAACCAGCTGCTAACTACATAATTATGCTTTAGCTCAATAAATGGTTAGTGAATCTTCTAACAGTTTAGACAAATCCTCTTCTGTCTGTGGCAATGGTGTCAAACTCAATAGTCGTTTCTGAAACAAGAGAGTTTATATATTTATCAATCACGAAACAAAACAATTGTCTTTCTGTAGAGCATTAGTAGTCAGATGATTGTTATAATTATTAGTGGAAAAACTAAATGGAGAAATAATTGAAGAAACTTTATAATAGTCTAACACAGATATAATGTAAGTACCCATATACACCATAATAATCGTCAAAGTTACCTTTGGAAAAACCAGCTAATGTCTAAAATTATATACGATATGTCGTCCAATGTCAGACAGGCTACGCCGACCCCGCATAAATTGGCAAAAGAGAATGATGATGTTGTCTAATATCATGTTACATTTTTCTATCCACTATATTCACTGTATCTGATACAGAAAATATAGTGGATACAGTGTATCACATGACAATAATACCTGTTATTAAACAAACAATGATACGGCTTATCATATGATAGATTAATACTTTTACGTCCAACGATATACCGGGCGACCATATTGCCACCAACGCACGCATCCAGATTTCAGGCAGGGGCTGAAGAAATTCCAGTGTGATGGTAAAACCAACGCTTTGCCCCCGCACTGGGAATCTTAACCTTAATGATCACCAACAAATTAACACACAAAATTACCTGTGGTAAGGCTCCTTTAACCAAATCAGGGATATTTTCACTTTTATATCCTAGAGCACCCAGTCCGTTTTCAATCTTCATCTTGTCCATATACCTGAGGATAGTATCAGCCAGTACTGTCCCGGCATCAGCTTCCTTTACATTGGAGACGTCTGTGCCGAGGAGGCTGGCGGCTTCGAGATGTTTCGCTGGGTCACTGGGACCGGTGAAGCGGAAGACGGCCGGCGCTGTCATCACGACTGATAGACCATGCGGGATGATTGGATCGGAACTGGAACAAGTATTGTTTTTAGTTGAAGTAAGTAGCGTCAATTTGTAGTATTTTAAAAAAAAACTTATAATACAGGGCCTTTTTCGCGGCGGTAACCCTGCCAGGGGACCGCCGCGAAAAAGGCTACTGGTAAGCCCAAAATTATTAAAATCAGAATCTTTATTTGTTAAACATAGGTATTTACATAAAGCTGTTAGGTTTACATATTTGAGCGCTATGTTTTGCCGCGAAGGCATACAAATTTTAAATAAAATTTAATTAAAAAGCTAAAATACTTGAGATAAAACTAAATAAAACAAACAATGAAGACAAAACGAAGCATAAACTAAAAAATATTAAAAATTATCATTTATAAAATCTGGAACAGTATTATAACATTTTTCTATTAATAGAGAGGAGAGAGCTTTCTTTAATTTGATAGGGGCAATGCTTTTAAACTATCGGGTATTTTATTATAAATTTTAGAAGCCATTCCAAAAAAACTCTTTTTCATCAAAGTGGGTCTGCATTTTATGTCGCACAATTTGATTTATATATTGCGAACGCATTGAAATTTTCGTAAAGTGGTGTAAATTAGTTAAAAAAAACAAACAAACAAAGCAGTCTCGTCGATGTACATAGATGGCATAGTAAGTAATTTTAAAGATTTAAAATGGGGAGCACAAGTTTCGGTAGTAGGTTAGGGTTCCGTAGTCAAAAAGGAACCCTTATAGTTTCGCCATGTCCGTCTGTCTGTCTGTCCGCGGTTTAGCTCAAAAAATATTGGTACTAGTAAGTTGTAATTTGGCATGACTACACACGATAATGACGCCGAAAAAGTGGTAAAATAAAATTTTGAAAATAACAATTATTTAGAGTACCTCCCCTACATGTAAAGTGGGGATGATATTTTTTTTCGTCTTTCCCAGTGTGATATCGTTGGATAGATCTTTCAAAAATATTAGGGGTTGAGAAGACCTTTTTTTGATTAAGTAAACCGTTCGTGACTTATCAAGCTTTAAAGTACCAATTTTCGTTAGAGTCAAGTGTCCCCCCGCTCTACCAACTAAACGGTTGTAGTTAGATATTCAAATGTCACGGCAGTAGTACCTATACAGCAAGATTTTTTAGTCACCGTCCAAATTTTTTCTAGGCATTATCGATCGAGGCGCTTCGATCAATAAATTGATCGAAGCGCCAAAGATTAAAATGTCTAAATTTAGACGGTAACTAAAAAATCATGCTGTATATAACGAAGTTTAAAGGAAAACTATCACACTTAAGTGGGCTTTACAAGTTTACGAGTAATAGACGACCAATTGTATTTGACTCGAAAATTTCAAACAACTCCATAGAAATGTCGATAGATGGCGCTAAGCGTTAATTATATCGCGCCATTGTTTCATTCCTAAATAAGTTTTATAAAAAGAAACAGTTGTCGTTGTTGTTGTTTGTATAGGAAGTCAAATTAGGTATGTAGTCATGTTTGGCTTTTAGTTAGAGCATGGTACGAAATTATCAGTCAGCGAATACGACCCGCACCCTTATAAAAAATACGGAACCCCACACTGCGCATAACCCGACACGCACTTGACCGGTTTTTTTTTTAAATAAGGTTTTAATAATTACTTTTTAAGACTATTAGAAAAAACACCGTGTGTCATGCATAAATTAAGAATTTGAAAAGTTTCTTCGCATTTTTTAAGAAAATTCAAAACATTTTTTAATATAGTTTATTTACATTTAACCTTATTAACCCCATCCGAATCCAATCTAAAGTATCAGTATAATCTAAAGTAATATCAGTAGAATCTAAAGTATGTAGGTACCATTTTGTTCGATAACTTTTTGCCATCTTGTAGGTAGGGACATAATCCCATTGCTATAGAAATTTTGGGACTTCTGATCAAAATACCGCGACAAGTGGTTTTGGCAGTCCTCTCGTGATGTTAACCTAACACTGCCTAAAGAATTCTGAAGAAACCGAAACAGGTGGAAATCTGAAGGTGCAAGGTCAGGACTATACGGCGGATGCATTAACACCTCCCAGCCAAACTCTCTTAAATTTTGCTGAGTGGCTAAAGATGTGTGAGGTCTAGCGTTATCATTCTATGGATTTACCTATGCATAGTAACTTCAATATAAAAAAAAATAGTGCAAGCGGTTAGCCGAGAACTACCTATTTATAGGTTTCAGTTGTTTACGGTGCGTATAAGGTAAACCATTCAATATTTTATTTTTTATTAAATTGAATTCAAAACAATAACCACATAACCTTCACATACTTTCTCATCAAAAACAGCGAAAAAACATAACAAATACTGAAATTTCTAACTCAATTATTTGCAGTGTTATTTTCCTTTTGGCACTTTACTAGACTTGCTTGGTTTATTTGTTTGTAATCATTCGTAAAAATCTCAGGAATAAATTGTTTACCTAGTCCCAAAAGCGTCTCTTACGACATTTATATCAAATCACTTTATCTAATTTAAAAGAAATGGGGGTCGTCCGGGCGGAGAGAAGGGCAGACGACATAGTTGCCATAGGGGGCAAAACCTGGACGAGGCTCAAGGCTAGCAAGCTGAGTCTGAAGAAAAGATGAATTCGAGCTGTCGGTGATCATGACTTTATACAATAATACGCCTAGTTACCTACCCATAGTCTGCAGGAACAAATGACTTGACGTTCCCAGCAATGGGGTAAGCAAGTCCGTGGCACAGATGTACCCCAGCGTTGCCGATGCCGACACCAGCCATAGTAGCCGCGAGGTGCATTGAAGAACGTGCCTCGATGTCATCAGGGTTGTAGACTGAACGGGCGAAGTACTTCTGAAGCGTCTGTGAAACAAATACACATCATGATTCTAGGTCTTTGTAAATACACTGGGCATGAGCTGTCCATAAGTCAATTACGTATGCCTTCTTTGAGGGAATCTTGACAAAATCTTCACGAATCTTGTCAAGATCTTCACGAATATTGTCAATTAAGATCTTCACGAATCTTGTCATTTTTTTTTCTACACTTCATCATTCTTAGCCATATTTGCGCTAGTTGTATGGTCAGTAGAATGTCGATATAAATAAGCCACATAGTCGGTTGATAACTACTAAATGTTATAACCCAAGAACCAAACCAGCTAGCCAGCTACAATTCATGGCCACTTGAACATCAAAGACACATTAGGCTACCATATTATAGTTTTTCCGATGCATAAAAACATAACAATGGGCGGATACTAGCAGGATTCAGATCAACAGGTATCAGGAACAGGTAATGTAGCTAGCAAACCAATCGTCAGGTATCCCAGAAGCAATAAATATGCAGATCTTGTGCTGATAAAATTTACATACACCCCAATGCAACGCGTGTCCCAGAAATTTTAAATCGGTATAGTATTCAAATAAGCATTGAATAAAGTTATAAATAATTGAGTATTCTGTCAGACGACAGAAATTAATACCTAATGAATAAGAGCCTCCATTTGGTAGTATAAATAGCAGATCTATATAAGATCGAAGATGATGTGTTACGTCAGTCAAATCGGTTATACCTTTTAAACCGGTCTCTCTAATTACATCGCTTGCCGAAATGTTTTGTCGTGATTCATTTTTTTTCGTGATCATAAATCATTCGGTAACTTCGCTGACATAAGAAGTTCATATGCGTCATGCGATTGGCTTGAGGAAACAGCTAGAAAGCAAAATTCCAGTACCTATGATGTTGTCTATTCATACATCTTCGCTTGTATATTCTTTTGTATTTTATTTAAAGACAAAATCAGGGTCAGGAAATTGAAATTTTGACTCAAAAACTGTATTCACACTTTACTATGACCAAAGACAAATTTCATGAGCAATCCATTTACATGTTTCTTTTTCACTTTTTTTAAAGAACGAACAAGGTGTTGCAAACGGTGAAGAAGACAGGCCTGAATAGACTCCATATGTAATGACGAAATACTCTAGTGTAATAATGATGCAAGGAAAGTACACGTTATTTCATACTTATTAGGCTCGGTTGTAGATACACAATAATATATGTATTATGCAATTACTGATAATTCGGTAGATTGGGCAGTAGCTTCTTGTTCCTATCTACATCTGCCTGTACTTCCTTTTAAAATATGAGAAAGGGGAGTTTTATGGAATTTTAGCCACAAGTTTAACGTTATTGCCATAAGCCTCTGTTGTCTCACAGTTGGACAAAGGCGTCGCCTGCCCACTTACCACTTTTCTCAATCTAACGCAACTGTGGGACAATCCTTTGAAAATATGAGTCTAATTTAATTCCAACATTTTTCTTTCCGGGCTCAAAAGAATGTACGCATAAGATTTTTTTTTGTGAAATAGACATTAATTTACATCTAACTAAGAAGCAGCAAAGACGAAAGGCCTCTGAAGAAGTGTATCAAACTTCCAGATGATTACACGAGTCGATGACACCTCGCCAACCATTTCTGGGTCCCCATCGTCCAACTTTATAAAATTGAAAATAACCTTGGTTATATGTTAACTAACCTGTAAGCAGAACCTCGCCCAGACGTCGGAAATAGGGTTGCTGCCTTGGTACGTAGGTCTCAGCGCAGGGTTGGCCGGCGCCGGTCCTCTCTCACTGTACGGAATTGCGGTGAAACTCTCCAGCGCGTGGCAGAAGATGTCGAAGCCGGAGTAGTTTGAGACCTGTGAGATATTGAGCAATGAATGGCAAGATGCAATAGCTTCGGACCGCTTTGATATTGGTTTACATAACATCATACCGTCAGTCTCCGAAAGGTTAGGCAAAGATGTTCCTAATGTACACTCATATTTCGCCAGTTATGTTTAAGTCTCGTGTGACCGTGTAATGGAGCGCGATCCTATTGCCATAAGTCGGCCACAAATGTCTGAAGTCAGGCTGGTACAAACTTAAAAAGTTTTTTGTTTCTCTTATTTCTATGTAATACGTACATACCCCTTGTGCCGAGTTTGGGCTCGTTTAGTTAGTTATGATGAGACCTTACCCCCGGACTTGATGGAGTGATCTGAAGGTGTACTTCGGTGTCTGCTACTGGAACTCCTCGACGAGTTGAACTAGGTATGCCGAGTTTGGGCTCATTTTGTTAGTTATGATGAGACTTTACCTCCGGACTGACCTGAAGGTGTACATCGGTGACTGCTACTGGAACTCCTCGACAAGTAGAACTAGGTGTGCCGAGTTTGGGCTCGTTTTGTTAGTTATGATTAGACCTTACCTCCAGACTTGATGGAGTGATCTGATGGTGTACTTCGGTGACTGCTACTGGAACTCCACGACGAGTTGAGCTAGGTGTGCCGAGTTTGGGCTCGTTTAGTTAGCTATGATGAGAACTTACAAGTCCGGAGGACTTGACGGAGTGACCTGAACGTGCACTTCGGTGACTGCTACTGGAACTCCACGACTAGTAGAGCTAGGTGTGCCGAGTTTAGGCTTGTTTAGTTAGTTATGATGAAGTGTTAGATAAACACTGAAATAATTTTTCAAATCGGACCAGTAGTTTCGGAGCCTATTCAATGCAAACAAACAAACAATCAAATCTTTCCTCTTTATAATATTAGTTTGGAAGGTTTATCGAATATTTTGTATTTGTACAGCGATCTTTTCAACACGAGCCGCAACAAACAGGCGATACAGAGTCCGCTCACGACGGCGGCCGAGCGCAGACTGAGGTTTCAGTCTAAATATTTGTGCAATAAATCAAAACAGGGACTAAAAATAAAATAACCCTTATTTCAATCAATTAAGATTCATTCATAGTAGCAAAATATGTGAAAAAATAGGTTCGGCCTTTTATTTTTTCTGTGACTTGTGACACTTAGATATAATTTTTTTCCTTAGATTTAGAGTTGACTATGTCTGCCTACTTACCGCATTTTTAGAAATCTTAAAATATGTTCATATTAGAACAAAAATTGTACCTAAACTCAAGCCGATTTCGTAAACATGTCAACGGAAGATCGTTATTACAATATAAAAAAGGTTAAGAAAAAAATTTTTTCATTAATTTGAAGATGAAGAACCAATCTATCTGTATTACTTTTTCGTTAAATTTGATTTGGTTTAGTTTTGTCATAAAATGTACCGAAAAACAGCAAAATTTGGGCCGAATTTCAAACGCGCCTGGTGAAAACCGCATTGTGGATTCCACGGTGCGCAACCCCGATATTATAGGCATCCTCTTATTGCCGACTGGATTATCTATTTACCATGGCATGCACGAAACTTTTCGTTGGTCAGTATTACAGTAAAACTAGTGCCGACAGAAAAAGAACTAGCTCAAAAATTATTGAAAAATTAGATTTATGAATCCCGAAACAAAAATAACTATACGCATCATAGATATTTTTTATTTAATATTATAACTTAATAATGTATTTTACCTTCTCGGGCATCGTAAGAGTGTGCAAAGGGTCGATCATGGCGAGCATCGGTCGTAGGGCGCCGTGCGATATGCCAGTCTTGGCGTGGATCGTCTCGTAGTCGAAGATGCTGACTCCAGTCGTCTCACTCCCTGTACCGCTTGTTGTTGGGACTGCGAAACAAGTAATCTAAACGTATACTATCACTTTCGGGATATCTTCCATCATTTTTTTTTACCGTGAAAGTTTAAAACAGGTTTTCTAGACTAATTACAGTTTTTTATTAAGTGTTCTTGTACTAGCTGTCCGGCGCTTTCGTTAACTTCGTCTTTAAACTTCGTTTGCGTCACATTTTCCCTGTTTTCGCAACATTTTTCATTGCTGCTCCACTCCTTTTGGTCGTAGCGTGATGATATATAGCCTATAGCCTTCCTCGATAAATGGGCTATCTAACACTGAAATAATTTTTCAAATCGGACCAGTAGTTTCGGAGCCTATTCAATGCAAACAAACAAACAATCAAATCAAATTAGTTTAGATTTTAGACGGTACATACTATGTTCCAAGGAGAATTATAATTAAGACCATACCCTATTACAATAGTGCGGTCTATGTGACCGCAAAACAATGAACATAGTAGTCATTAGTATTTTATGTATCCTTGTAGTATGTCTTTTGTCGGTTCTGTCTTCTTCGCTTCTTCTGTCAGTTATACCTAATACTACAGACTACTACTACGTACCTACTACTACTTACTACTGTTTGTCTCTGCATCGCCCAAAGGTTAACTGGCAGAAAATGCCTATGACATTAAGTCCGCCTCTGTACTTAAGACTGAAGTCTTAAATAAATAAATCATCTTGCACAATAACTACCAGAAGGGGGCGCACAGCAATGATTTGGGTATACTACAAAGAAGAAAGAAGCTGATCAAAACAAAACATGGGTTAATTTAAAAAATGGTATACATCTACTAGGTAAGGTAAAATTTATTCACAACACCTCGCAAATGGATTAGTGTTTGCATTAAGTTATCATTGTGCAAAAACGAGGCCACAGTGCTAAGTACTGATAAGTGCTAACAACACCAAAATACAAGCAAGCTAATGGTACAGACTATTTACTCACTGGCAATCATAGGTTTCAGCTGGACATTAACAGGCTTGCCCTTGCCCACTGGTGCGTTAACATAGTCCAGGAGTTCAGCGTCAGGGTCGGAAGCGAATAAGTTAGCCGCTTTACAAGTATCTATCACGGAACCCCCGCCTACCGCCACGAAACTGTCAAAGTCATGCTCCTGCGCGAACGCTATCGCTTCTTTGAAGCTGTTGAAAAAAAAACTTTAACTAGCTGGTACTGTACCCCTGCTGTACCAAGGCCACTGAGAAGTTAGCTTGTTAAAAAAAAATAGGTTTGAAATAAGTTAGTAGAGAAGGTAGCGCAGGAGGCATGCAAGTTGAGATTGGCAATGTTCACTTGTCTATTGAAATGATATTCTATGACCTATTTTATGACGTTCAAAGTCCATTACAACCAAAGTTTAGGATATTTCTATCACTCAAAAATCATTTATGTACAATTTGTAGTAGTAACTAGTGGCAACAATGGTAAAATATCTAAGATACTGAATTCGTTATTATGATCCCAATTCAATATCCTACTTCCTATTATTATACATATATGTGATGTTACTCTTTCACGCAAAAACTAGTGAATGGATTTTGAGGAAACTTGGGTTGGAGTGTAGCCTTTGCGGGCTATGGCGTTTTTTTTTTTCGGGTTTTTTGCACCTTCTCATAGTTTTCCACTAGAGCAACAGTATCTTTCCAGAAAAGATTTTTATCTGAACTGAAAATCTTTTGAGAGTTTTATAAAAATTTAAATAAAATTCGGAAGCCCATAATTCGGAAACAGTGCGTCTTGGGTCCCTACTTCTCAGAACCTAAATAGTTTCTATGGTCAGCCTCTACCCGAACTCCTAAAAATCCGCGTCTAACACGACCCACTGACCGGAATTTGGTATGAAGATAGCTTATACCCTGGCCTGCCTGTCTTGTATGGGTCAGAATGTAAGGCCACAAAAGGGATGAATGAAAGGCACTTGCATGTGGCTGAGATGAGAATGCTAAGGGGGATGTGTGGTGTTACGCGAATGGATAGAATAAGGAATGAGTACATTAGAGGAAGTCTGAAAGTGGCGCCGGTGACTGAAAAGATGCGTGGAAATAGGTTGTCGTGGTATGGGCATGTGATGCGGAGGAATGAGGAAAATGTCGTGAGGAAAGTTTTGAGTATGAATGTGGATGGGTATAAGGATAGAGGAAGACCAAAGAAACGATGGATGGACTGTGTGAAAAATGATATGGCAAGAAAGGAGGTATCTCATGAGATGACAAGTAATAGAGAGGTATGGAAGAAGAAGACGTACTGCGCCGACCCCAAATGAATTGGGATAAGGGCAAGAGAATGATGATGATAGCTTATACCCTGGATTAACACATAGACTACTTTTTGTCCGGGTCTGAGTGGGTGTAACCGCGGGGCCAGATAGTCTTAGATAATTTACGTTACTTGGCTTACTCTGTAGCTGTTCCTGTAAGAAGCAGCCAGTCTTTAAGTATGCCAGTTACCCTAGGTAAGGGAAGTGGGTTTTATACAAGCACTATAGGGATTATTGATTTACTTAATAAATTGCTAGCCAGGATTTTTCAACTTTAACTTTCAAAAGAAAAGTATCCATTTAGTAACTCACCTTGTATCAGTAGGTTCTACTCGCACTTTATCAAAAACTTTATAATTGACTCCATTTCTTGTGAGCGAGTCAAGTGTAGCCTTCACTGGCTTCAGGGCAACAATGTTGGGATCAGTCATCACGCATACATTCTTTGAGTTCATGTTGACCAAGTCCTGGCCAACTTCTCGAGTCACGCCCAGTCCATATCGTACAGTGGAGCATTTTATCTATAAAGAAAGACAAATGGAATGTTACTTATTTATGTTCAATTTTGTCATTTATACATATATTACAGGTTGTGGTTAATGACTGGTGCTGTGATCATAATATATCAACCTGCAAAGTTCTGAATTTTTTACGAAATAATAAATCAGGAAAAATGTTGTGAGTATGAATGTTGAGGAAGACCGGAAGAAGATAAGAAAGGCGTTGAGTGATGAGATCACAGAGAGAAGTGATGAAAAGAGAAGCATGGAAGAAAAGACAAACTGCGTTGGCCCTAAGAAAAGAAAAGAGAGAGAAAGAGCAGTAGAATGATGATGATGATAAATCAATGTTGACGTTTTTTAAAGTTCAGTTTCAACAAGATAAGTTAATATAGTTTTTATATTTTGTTATTTGCCAGCATAAATCACTACAAAATTGAAGAATTGCTAATAAAACAATAATACATACTTTCTTTTTTAAATATTTATTTATTAAAAGGGGTTTTTATCTATTATATATGGATATGCCAAACCCCATTTAGAAGGAGAATCTTTGATTAGCCCTCTTCACCAAGCCACACAGTCCCTTTGCAATGATTGGTCTAGGATTTGCTAAAATGTTTTGGATTAGCCCAACATCCAGAATGTTTAATTTAAATTCTCTTATCAATGATTCCCTTTCATTCTTGGTCCTTATACACTCCATCAGCAAATGTTGCACATCTTCAATTTTGTTGCATACATCACAATTAGGTGATGTGGCCTTTCACATTAGGAAAGCAAACTTTGCCAATGGATAATGTACAGACTGCAGCCTTTGTGCTAGGTTAACATAACTTCTACCCAAACTTGTATCCTCAAACCAGGTCACGCGAGGAGGCTCGTTCTGAATTACTTTATACCAAATTCCTTTCCCTTTAGATAAATCATCGAAGTTGTTTCTTCATCTGTCAAAACATGACATGAATACTTACTTCAAAAGCATAGTCTTTCTGTGGAGTAGCATTTGAAACTTGAATATTGCCCCGATTGCCATGAGCTGGACACTGGCACCTAGAAAACAAACAAACAAATAATATTAGCAAAACATATCACATGACAAATAATTATGTCATATTATTATTGCTGTACTGTCACATAGCTGGGCAAAGTCCTTCCTCGGTTGAATTCAGTTAAAAGTGTTTCTATCAGTCCCGGTACTACTGCCACTTCTTCTTCGTTAAAAAAAAAAACGATAAATAGCTTTATTAATGTAGAAGTACTTACGACGCAACATTGATTGTTCTCAGTAACTCAAACACTCTTTTACGGTTCCCCATCTTGTCGGGTCTTTTGAAACTGCATCAAAAGTCACTCGAAATATGTATTATGGACTATTATCTCGCGTCTTATCACATGAAAATACGACTCGTTTGACAAGAAAACCGTAATTTTTGTACGAATCTGAGTGATGAGTGAATAGCTTGTTACGGGTTTTGTTTTTGAGATTAACTATTTTGAGGTTTAGGTTATCGCTTACCCTTAAGTTAACCTTTACTTATAATAAGTATGACATTGCTATGTATCATTTATTGATAAAGGACGTAGTAAAGTATTTTGTAAACAAGAATTGAATTGCCGCACATTGATTGACGCCTGTTACTTGTCACTGTCAACTTGACAGTGTCAAGTAGACGTGAGGCATAAATATTGGATTAGGTATGTGGATTAGGTATTTTCCGATGCGAATCCGTACCTAATCCAAAGCGTCGAGGATTAGGTATGGCACAAAATATTCGTACACAGTCTACACAGGAGATATTCCGTAGTTCTGTACCTTAAAATGTGGGGTTTAAGTTTCAAGTTTAATTGGCACTGCCGCCAGCGCCGTCTATGTAGAATACTACTGGACTAGTTAGTGCTCTAGCAATGTATGTCGTAACGAAACGCTGCACCATCATTAACACATTGTGCTGGCGCACTCTTTAAGTATGAAGCGTAATTTTGATCACCTTTTTAGACGTTAAAAACCAAAGTATTCACATTGACTTAAAGTACCATTTGCCCATTAAAAACGAAATATAATCCACCGTTCCACAATATATCAGAAACGGAACGTCCATACGATCCATTTACTTAATCCGAATATTTCTTACCCAATCCGCGATACGATATATAATATCGGTAACAGGCCAGCGGCCATATTGAATAAATATTCGGATTAGGTAAATGGATTAGGTATTTTTAAATATTAGGATTAGGTGGATTAGGTATCGTTTTCACCTAATCCGGCCCATGTCTAGTGTCAAGTCAAACAATTTGTCGTCTGTTCAGAAATGAAATGGCTTTGAAATAAATCTTCATATCTCAGAAACGTGACACTCGAAGATTGTTTTGGTTTCATACAAAACAAGTTTGTATTTATTTCGGCTATTGATTAATAGAGTTCATAAGCATGGCCGCAACTTTGAGAACATAATAAAATAGCGGAACGCACGCTTCATACAAAAATCTTGTGACCCTTTTCAGAAATTAATTTTACGTTCAGAAAATCAATATATATAGCTCTAAGACTTTGGAGGACAGAGCTTGGCCACAAACTACTCTTCCCTATTAGTCTACCAGCTCTCATATCCTCGGTCCACGTCAGTGATTTATTAATCAGGAATATCCTGGCTTCCACACTGCATGCAGTCGAAGTGAGGTTAGACTGCATGCACTGCATGCAGTGTTAACGCGGCACGTGAACATAAATGACATCATCCGACGAGCTCTTGTCACCATCGGCGTTCCAGTTGTTTCAGAACTCAATGGCTTGACACGCGACGATGCCTAACTAAAGACCGGACACGCGTCTTTGTTTCCTTGGAAGATGGGTAGGGCTTTAGTGTAGGACGCAACATGTGTTGAAACTCTTGCGCCATCACATCTTCCAAGCTCATCGTGCTTTCTGGCGCTGCCGCTCCGGCTGCAGAGAAACTAGTGAGCCTTCTCTCTTATTTATTTCTATAGAAATTATTTACATTTTTAAATATTCCTTAAATAAAATATCTATCTATCATATATATCGGGAACAGGGTCTAACGGCTACCGGCGGCGGTCAGGGCTCCAGAGAAAGGAACCTTCTAACAATACGAGCCGTGTCCAAGACTACCGCTTTCTGAATAAAGGCCTTGATACAGCTGCCTAACGAGTGCCTCATCAGGTATTGGTAGAGGCCCTTGGCAAAAGGCCATTGGCTGATACGACTATCGGCACAATGATCGCCGAGTCCACATCCCACATGTCGACAACCTCGCGAGCCAAGTCAAGAGACTTGATTTGCTTATGTTTCTCGGCTTTCACGACGTTCTCGTCATGTGGAACCGTTGTGTCAACAATAATTACGCGCCCCTCTGATCAATCCACCACCCTAGTGAGCATTAATAGGTTATGAGCAGCGGCTCAGTCAACGTGTAGCAATATGTTACGTCCAGCGACGCATACGCATAGAGCCATATTGATTATAGTCGTAGAATGTGTAACTGGCTATGGTGGCTGGTTTCAGGTGTTTTTAAATGATGATCAAATTCGATAAGGAATCAAATTTAAGTTTAAGGAATATAATAAGTAATAATATCAGAAAGCCATGTTCTCGCTGCGGTCTCTATAGATTCAAGCATTTCCTCCCGTCTAGCACCAAACTCACTTTGGTCCAGTCACTTGTGCTTCCCATTATTGACTATGGTGATGTTTGTTTGTGACTTCTCAACAATTATATTCGCTTTGTTTTTGGCCTTCGTAAGTTCGATCACATTTCTTCCCATTATCCGACTCAGGCGATAGCCTGTACACGGACTGGAAGCGCGGGTCAGCAAATGGATCCATCATGTCTCGTATTCTTCGATGAAGAGATAATGTCTCCAGCCTCTGTTGTTTGAGGATTGCACAATCACGAACTCCATCTACCCAAATAATTAACATCAAACTCGTGAACAAACTTTTATGTAACGTACGTATGTAACCACTTAAACTTGTGTAAATCTTAAAGTAATAGTCAAAACAATAGTTTATCTATCTATACAATATGTACACTTACTTCATACACTGCTTAAATTAGTATAAAGTGCTTTTAATTTTCATTCGACTTCACTCTCTACTGCAAATAGCTGTCGGTAAATTGATGTTTTCATAACCGAATCACAATCGAAAAATAATGTCAAAATTGGTCAACATTCATCGGTTTCGGGTTTGTGAATAGCGTTTGGAGGACTTGATCGATTCCACGATCATTCGATTAGATTAGTTGTCCAATCGAGTGGTTGTGAATAGCTATGCTGATCTGGATTCTCTCTGTATGTACTTCACTATTATGAGCGATCCATTGGCTCCCGATTATCTTAAAACAATATTAAAGTGTTGGGCAGTTTTCACAGTCGTAACCTAAGGCCTAAAACTGCGCCCGCGCGGTTTCATACAAAAGTGCTCCGTCGCGGGGACCTGCACGGGCGTCCGTCACGGGGAGGCGCGCCCCGCACCCACGCAACGGGGGCCCGCCTACGTGCGACGGAACCCGTCGCGGTGGCCCGCCTATGTGCGACAGAACCCGTCGCGGGGGCACGCGCGGTTCCCATCAGCGGTAACACGCATGGGCTTGTTCAGTCAATAACGCTAGGTGATACGGGTCGCACGCACACTCGGAGAAAATCCAAGACAATGTCTTTCTATACAGAAAGAGTAATTATGGAAGTGCAGTGTCACTGCCATATGGGACCAGGCAAATGAACTGTGTAAAGACCGAGATGCACGAACAGCGGCATGGCTAGAAATTTGTAATGAGTTAATTGAACATTTTGAATATTTCGTTGACGCCGAAAAAAAACAATAAGAAAATTACATAAGTAGATTGGAACCTGGGGAAGAACATAGTCCAATATTTGTATTTATCCGAATACAAAATCACGACCAATAGCGGTTGTGCCTGTAACTTCACCAGCAACCTTTCCCTTACAAACTGAACTTAGCAATGCTAAAAAAACATGCGTTTCTTTTCACTGACGAGGGCTTTTTAATAAACTATAATTCATTAGTTCAAGGATCCTTCTTCAAAAACATATTTTTGTAAGATCCCTCCAATCTCCGAATTAGGGGGTTTACCAGTGCAACTTCAGCCTTCTGATAGAGTCTTGCCATCCGCATGAGGTTATACAGCTCGTTGCCACCCTGATGGAGAAAGCATGGGCTAAACAAAACAGCGAGTGCATCAAACACGTTTTTATCGCAGATTAAATACGAGTTTATTATTTATACAAAGACAAAAAATTAAAAATGTGGTTCAATTTTTTTTTTATTCGAGGACCAACTGTCAATTTTCAAACTTGTGTCAAAACAGAAAGTTTTGGCCATTTTTTGTCTCTAACAACCCGAACACCGCCATGCACACCGTTAAAATTGAACTAGCGACACTGCGTAAATAAAATAATCCGATCTCCGCGACGGTCGCCATCGCGGAGATCGGATTATTTTAGCCCACCCGAGTGTCCACGCGACGGCTGCCCGTCGCAAGCGCCCGCTTAACATAGTTTCAGGCCTAAGAGCTTCCAAAAATCTAGTCCTCCAAATTCCTTCACACCGTACCAGTTTTATGTCAAATTCATATGCTGTCTCATCAATAATGCTGTGGAACGCGCTACTCCTCGGTATTAAAAAAGGTGAAAGCAAAATTCATTTTTAAAAGAAAAGTTCGTAACCACTATTTAAATCAGACGCAGTAGCTCGCTATTAGAAGTCTAGTCATAGTAATTATTATTAGTTTTCTCGTTTTTTATTTTAGGAGTTTGTTAAAATATTTATTAGTCTATTTTGTGTATTATTATCTATGCAATTTATAGATAATTTCGAAATAATTTAAAATATTGTTTTTGTACCCTATCACGTTGTCCTTTTTAACCCAATGGTTGACTGGTAGAGAATGACTTGTGGCATTAAGTCCGCCTATGTACCACTATTGTACATGAAGTTTAAATGTATACAAATAAATAAAATTGAAGTGTCTCTTTGTAATATTAAAATAACCGCTTTTTATTACATGCATATGAATATATATATACGGTACATATACCAAAACATTTTTTTTTTTAAATTTTTAACCCCCGACTAAAAAAAAAGAGGGTTGTTATAAGTTTGTTGTCTATCTGTCTGTTTGTTCCCGCTAATCTCTGGAACGGCTGGACGGATTTTGACGGGTCTTTCACTGGCAGATAGCTGATGTAATAAGGATTAACTTAGGCTACTTCATCATCATCTATCTATATCTATACAAATAAATAAAATTGAAGTGTCTGTTTGTAATATTAAAAAATAACCGCTTTTTACTACATACATATGAATACATATGGTACATCTATCCAAATAAATAAAATTGAAGTGTCTGTAATCTCTAATAAATAAGCTGAAGAGTTTGTTTGTTTGTATGCTTGAACAAGCTAATCTCAGATAATAATGGTCCGATTTGAAAAAATATTTTAGTGTTAGATAGCCCATTTATTGAGGAAGGCAACAACCAATAGGAGCGGAGCAGCAATGAAAAATGTTGCTAGAACGGGAAAAATGTGACGCAGACGAAGGTGCGCGGGGCAGCTAGTAAATAAATAAAAGCCAAAGTAGACATCCAAGTGATGTATTAATAAATTCATACAGATTTCGTTCACATAATACACAATAGAAAAAACTATCTCAACTACAACTCCATAAAGAATTAAACATCTTACACGCTATTAGCATCATTTGGTTACATAACTTTCAATAAGTAACGTACTGACAGGCTAAAATGGCATTAAAATATTTCATCACATTTATATTTCACAATATATTAATAAATAAATACAATTATTTATATATAAGACGAAAGAACATAAACAGGTTTCAGCATTCACTTAAATAATATCTCGAAATCTCTCGAAATAATCAATATAATATAAAATTCTTTAACATATTTACGAACTAATAGGTAAAATATCTATTTACACGACTGCAGTGTTGCTATAACTACTTGAGAAATTCATTCATGGCAACGATTATAATCATCACAATTTACAAAGACTCCTTCATAAGAAAAACATCTTGATACCTACTTCGTATCATGCAATTGAAATGTGGGACTGTGCACGCAAAGATATGATCACAAAATGATTTACAATTCTAAAAATATTACTATTATATGGGTAATCAAATGTATGTGTAGTACGCTCACTTTAGTTAATACTAATGTATGGCAACGCACGCGGTATGTAGGTAACTATATCGTATATAGGTATTAGCAGTATCACTATTACTACCTATGAATATAAGTGATCGTTTAAGAACTTAATATACAGAAAAACTACGATTATAAATATGGGAATGTGTAGTTGTGAGTAACATGATATCTGCTCGCACGCAACGAAGAGGAAATAATGAGCATATAATATTAAACTACATTTGTTTTCTTAAATTATCTTCCGTCGTCTTACAAACGCGAATACCTATTGCTATTATTACGATAATTTCGTCTATTAAAATGTGGAAATTGTTAAAATTTAACATGTAATAACAATTTTCAGTGTTCATCGTCACTTCAGAGACCATAGGCGAACATTATTCTCGCATAGCAACTATAAAGAATTTCTTTGGTCCATATTGAATAACGGGCAGCAGATGAATCAGCCTAAAAATACCGAATGGATCGTTTAAATTTCAAACGGCGATACACATATAGTATAAATAAATTTACGGGCCTATAATCTCGCAGTAAGAACACGATATCTATAGACAGCATGCACCAACAATCTAAGACACCTCAATATCATCTACTTGAACAAACTAGACAACAAACAGTCACTGGTCCGATAGTTTGTCGTTGATATATACCTATCTCTTTCACTACTCATCACAATTACATATTTGGCAAATCTAACTGAGCTGTAAACACATATCTATTGCTTCGTCTACGCGAGGCGAAATACTGGTGTTACGAAACTATCATTTATTAAGAACGAGAGCTAAATAGAACTTTATCTATAACATAGTGATTGTTACTTTGTACACAAGCTTGGATAGCATCAATAAGGTTTTAATTGTTTAAAAACCTAGTTACGTTTGTCCAACAAACCAGCGATTACTATTGCTGATAATCTGTATAAACTAATATTTTAATGTATGTGACACCAATGCTAAGACTCGATTAAAATTTTATAAGCTAGGAGATCACATTATAACAAACTGAAACAACACCACAATCACAGTCGTTGAAGTTTCTTATATTGTGATTCGAAAACTAGCTTATTACGCTACAATTCTATATGAACAAGTAGAAATACTCAATATACAACACCAATTTTACACTTTGACTAAGAAATATTTCGGAATTATTATAAAAAGGGTGAGCACTTGAACTTAGGCTCTTTACAAACGTCACACCAAGTAATGTTTTCGAAACAATACATACCAAGAAGTTTTGGAAAAGATTTACGAATGTTGACAAAAAGTAAGTAAAAAATCCGCGTCGGGACGGACGGTCTACTGGCAAAACTTACAATATTGGTGTTATAAATTCGTAGCGACGCTAAAGCAGTAACTAGCACGTAGTGAAACTATCGTAAAATCTCAATATTCACACTATACTGTGTACATAGACGGCTGTCCAAAAGTGGAATGGTTAAAATGTTTGAGTATGAAAACCGTGTATAATAACAATGACATACATGTTTTAAACAGTAGTATATTACTGGACAATCTATAGTGAAGTCAACGCCGTAAAATTAACTAACGATGATCGTTTAGCTGCTTCAACATAACTATTTTACAACATTAACGTGTGTTTATGCCGTGTATTGAACTGTGATTGTATAAAATACTAGAATAAATAAGCTCGTAGCCGTACAAACAAAATTCAAGCCTTAGGCCAGACATCCAAAGTAAAGTATTTATAGTTGAAATTCGTAATATTTTTAAGATCGCTTTACACTGGTGTTTTTAGTAATTTTGAACACAATCCATTCAGTCAGACTCATCGATACAATCCAGCCCTATATAATAACCAACATTTTTGGTTTCCAATATCATTAAAAGACGAATATACAATACAATAAGAATTTAATGTGTCGTAGACACTGAGCTCAATAGACATTTTGAATACAATCCCCAGACTGACTGGAACATTTGAACTTGTCAGTATTATGGCCTTGGGTTCAGCTTGCTAAGCAGGAATACAATGTCAAGCTTGCATTGCTGTGGCTGCTGACGTAATACGTGGTTACTACCGATATAGATTTAACACAGGTTTTCTACGAACATTGGTGTTGACCTATGTTCCATGGCTTCCAGATGTTGCGTCTCTGTCTGCCTTAGTCGGGTAGCATGTGTACGAACGAGACGGGGAACATGCCCCGCCGGTTCGTGCCTTCCACCTGTCCCTCCATCCAGTTGTCGTCTTCGGTACGTTCGTTGATCACGACAATGACTTCTCCCTCGCGGAATGATAGCTCGTCCTCGTTGTCTGCTGAGCAGTCGTATAGCGCGCGACACCGTCGCAGCCCTCCTCCCATCTGGAATAATAAATACAGGTCATTTTCATTTTTTTTTAACTTTGCCCCCACACTAGGAGTTGACCCTGTATCATGGGTACGTTTACAAACATACTAACTCACATACACAAACAATCAGACCCCGAAAAATTACCTGTAGGCCATACGAATGTTTGTTCCGTGCGAGAATCGAACCTGCGTCGCGCAGTGCAGCGGCCAATCGTTCAGTCACGGAGTCAACCATGGTGTATTTGGAAGAACATTTGAAACTTGCTAAGCGTTTACGTCAGAGCTCTAAAGATGAGTATTTTTTCTGCTCATAATTCATGAACTACTCACTCCTACATTTTGTTTATCCCCAATAACTCACCATCGTGATAGACGCCGAGGGCGACCGCGAGTGTACGCTCGACGTATCCGACACGTCAAGCGAGCGACTATCACTCCGCCGCGACCGTTCACGCGACCGTGAGCTGTCGCACGACAACGCCGACTGCAGCCGACTGTCGTCCAAACACGAGTCCGTCATGTCGCATAGCTCCAACGACGAGTCTTGACTAGAACATTCCTGGAAATTAGAACAAGGTCTTAGTAAAAGAAATATGTTTTTAAGGAAGAAATACTATGAGGCTCTGTTGAAAGTCTTATGATTTAAAATATTTAACGCTAAATTGCTTAAAAAAAATCTTAAAAGCTCAGGAAAAAAAAATTGATTTTCTAATTTGATAGCTAGGTTTTATATAATATTGAATGCATTTAAAAATAAATAAATGATGCAATGTTATTCATGCAGAACAATTTCAAATGTTAATGTTCCACACTTTTTTAGGAGTTGTTTTAAATATTAATAGGAACAAAAAAATAAACTTTACACATTATATTAGATTGGATCCTAATAAATTAAATATCTAATTATAATACTTCTATATATTCTATGAAGAAGGATCTGAAACAAGGGGATGTTATAAAAAATACAAGAAAGCAGAAAGCTGTTAGATAAATACGGCATGCAGTGAGGACGAAAACAAAAACCCATAAATTACACATAATTGCAGCAAAATACATAATTTATGTGTAAGTATAGGAACCGATTGTCAAGAGTATTGTATTGCCAAAAAGTCCCTCAATTTGCCAACGTAGAGGAATCAAGCCGCGAACTTATCAAATAAGTTGCACCGTATTACAAAATGGTGTAGGCTATCAAGCGATATGAAAATTTCTTTCTGAGACATAAAAGCTAAAATAGCGTGCACAATTTTGCGGACTGTGTGGGAAGTTATTAGTGGTTTTTAGTTCTGCAGGTTTTCGATTTTTTCAGTGTTCTCTTGACAATAAAAACATAAATAAAACAATTATTAATAACAATGTAAGGGCGTAAATCAAACAAGGGTAAGCGAGTAAGTACACTAAGTTCTCTGTCTGTCGTTCGTTACCCTTTTCAGTTTCGCTTTCACAGCCTTTTCCAGGTGCAATCTATTTTTCTTCTGTAGCAAAAACAAATATAACTCTATACTAATTGAATATCATGTTAGTCGCTATATTTTTTTTTAGTTCTTTTTTTTTACATTTCGAATAATTTTGTTACATTAGCAGCTATTGATTTATGTACATTTCTTTTTACAAATTCTGAAACGGTTATTTCATAGATTTTTCACGCTTTTGAATAAAATTCATAGAAAAAATAAGATACAGATGTACCAAGTTTTACAATGAAGTTGATTCAAAAGCGTCATAATGTCCCACTCACACCACCCTTCTCTTATGAGCTTGAACCGAGATAGTACAGCGTACAGAGGCTCCACCGCAAGTTTTGTAGGTAGTCTATATTTAGCCCGCTTTCGCACTTAACGTATAGCCTGACGACTTTTGAAGGAGACGCTGACAATTGGCGGCATACATCAGTTTGGTGTGAACGTGGTCTTAGTTTACACAGTTTCGGATCAAGGCCTTTAATGTTTCGGGCAGCCCAAGTCAGAGTTATTAGAGCATACTTATGATATACTGACAGCGTGGACACAATACAAAAATAGATACGATCTTTTCCACTTTCTAACGCGATACTGTGCTGACTGTTTCGGAGACCTTGAAGACCTCTGTGTGATCTGACAAATATTTTAAGGCTTAGTATAAACTTGGGAATGTTGACTACCTACATAACTTGCACCCAAGATACAGATCACCCCGTCCCACAGACTAGCATGACAGATGGACAGTAGAGTGTGGTGTAGTGCGTACCTTCCTGGGCGGCGGTGTGGGCTCGTCCCGGTGATGCGCGCCGTTGTGTAGCGCGGCGGGCGGCGGCGTGGGCGGGGGCTGCGCCGGCCGGGGCTTCACGATCACACCGCCTACTACTGTGGAGTACAATGTTATAGGTTATTAATTGTCCTAATAAATACAGATAATGTTGTTATATTAAGGGTTGCATTAACGTAACTGGCAAATGTAGACGTATTAGTAGAAGTCCTCGGAATGAAAGATAATAAGCTGGTTTTCGTATACACGCTTAATTTTGGCGTTCTAGTTTTTGTCTCAAAAGTCTCATAACACACAACAGGAACCGAGAAAATCGCGAACACAGATTTTTTTACCTTTGACCTTGAATATCTTACGACGCTGACACTAGATTTTATGAGACTTTTATATACTTATACGAAAATTCAGCTTATTTTCACTCATTCCGAGGTTGACCCCTATTATATGCTAAAATGACTGGACTAAAAGGAAAGTGCCCAGAAAGCTGGCTGCGTTGCCACATCGGATGGCTGCACTGATTCTTTAACCAAAAAAGGTAAACATACTGGTTCTTGAAAATAAATCTTTATGTTAATGTCCTTAACATCGACATTAATAAGCTATCATATGGATAAGATAATGCATTTTGATAACACAATAATCCGTCACGTAGGTATACAAGTTCATGATGTCCTTGAAAAACAACTTGTAGTACTGATGTACTCTTTTATTACTTGGAATTTGTTAACATGCGGATATTGCAGGTTTTCAAGTACTACGATGTAGGCTAAAGTACTAATTAAATGGGCTATATCATCTACCTAGCCTTATCCCAACTATGGTGGGATCGGTTTTCAGTCCTAACCGATGCAGATGAAAATCAGTTCTAAGCATGGGGCGACTGTCTAATTGATCGCAACACAACCCAGCTACAGTGGGGTGATACGATACCCCTTTATTTATTTGGTTGTTCGATTTCTAGCTTCTGACAAACCATAAGGATAACGTCTGACAAAAATCTCGGTATGTCAGAGATCGCCACCGATCCACGGCAAGCATCGATCGATTCGTGCAGTAGTTAGGACCATCGCCTGGACGACCAAAAATTGAGGCGGCGTGGTGGCGCGTGCGCGCATGCAGCGCTGCTTTCTCTCTTATTTATTTATTATTATTTATTTATTTATTAAACAATTTTATTACAACTTTCATTTAAAAATTATGCCCCATAAAATCGTTTCCACGGTTTGTCTGTGGGAACGGACCAATATTTTAAAGATAATGTTAATGTAAATCTAAAAATATCTAATCTCATAATCTATTCTAAAATATTAATTAACTTTTCAGTAAGTGACGCACCTTGATATTTAGTAGAGCCGGGCATATTCTCTCGGGACAGCTAAAGCACAGTCTGCTTTATGGCTATTCCATAAGGGTCGATTCGGGGGAGACAGAACAATTTGATATGAGGCTCCCGCAGACAGCCGCGACGCGATTCTGGTAGAACAATTTCCATAAAGTTTTCATAGAAATTGGTCTACTAGAGTCGAGTCGCACTTGTCTGCGGGAGCCTTTAGAAGTCGCTGTACATACCGTGCAGTGCGCGCGCGCAGTCGGGCGCGGGCTCGGGCGTGGCGCGCGCGGCCGGCGCGCCGGGCGGCAGCGGCGCCGCGCGCTTCTTCAGGCTGCCGATGTTATCTGGAATGTTCATGTACTTCTGTTAGCATTACGACTAATAACCCTCTCGTCGCTAAATGTCAAGCGAAATGTCCCGTTAGAAAATTACACTCGCACAATGTCACACTCATCTAAAGTCACACTCGCTCAATGTCACACTCGCCGAAAGTCACGCTCGCACAATGTCACACTCGCCTAAAGTCACAACTTAATGTGACGCACTCAAAACTATTCAACCGTTTTTGCGTGATTAACAAACATGCTTTGATTTAAAGTATTTATTTATTTGTCGCCATGAGATCACGCCGGAGGTCTGTCCGCTGAACGACGATTTGCCGCGGCAGCGGAGTTTCCCCCCGGCGTAGTGCTTCTACGCGCCATTCGTCAGTCGTGCAGGCACACGAGGACTATCGCCTCCGGATCCCATGGCGGCAATCCGGCAAAGAGGCTCACCGCCTTGCCGGAGATCGTGCGGTACCCCCGGATCAGCCTTACGGCTACCACCTTCTGGGGCGCGTTCAGGTAGTGGGCGGTTCGCCGCCTCAATGAACGCGTCCACACCGGGCCCCTGTAAAGGGCCATGGACGGCACGACCCCTGCGTAGAGCCTCCGGCAGGGGGCGTTTGGACCCCCCAGGTTGGGCAAGAGCCACTTGAACGCAGCCCCTGCCCGTTCCAGTTTGGGGGCCAAACGTCAGAAGTGTTCCACGAAGTTACACCGGCTGTCGAGGACGATGGGAACCCGTCCTACCGTCAGTATGGATACCGACGGTGGCGCATTTCGAGCTCCATGAAAGCACATGGCCTCGGACTTGTGCAATGCCACCTCGAGACCCAGTTGCCGGATTCTCTCCACGACTTTCGCAACCCCGCGAGTCCCTTATGTCAGCAACAGCGGGTCGTCAGGGGGTGGCCCCAGAACCGATCCCTGTGGAATACCACACGACATTTCTCGGCGAGGCGGTTGGCAATGACTCTTTCAAAGAGCTTGCCCACCTCGTCGAGCAACATAATGGGCCGGTATGCGGTCGGAGAGTCCACAGGGCGCCCCGGCTTCAGGATGAGGACCAGCTTCCTCGTCTTTCAACGAAGCGGGAACTGACCGATAGTGATTAAACTTTATGATTATGAATAGTTTGAATTTAAGGATATTTCATGAATTCTAATTCTCATAAAGACCTCACATGGACATCACACGGTAAGTGAAGCCAGTAGGCGAGCACTGTGTGGCCAAGTGCGCTTTGGGGTCCAAGTGAGGTCCGTGTGGGGTGCATGTAAAGTCTTTGTGAAGTCCATGTGAGGTCTGTATGAGATCCATGTGAAGTTCATATGGGTTCCGACTTTAGTCTTTAGACTAACTTTCCAATATTCTGGGAAATTCAACATTTTGGTCCTAAATGCACTCGTCGCCTAACGTCGCGTGACATTTAGCGAACGTGTCATTTGGCGAACGTGACTTTTGGCGAACGTGACATTTAGCGAATGTGTCATTTGGCGAACTTGACCTTTAGCGAATGTGTCATTTGGCGAACGTGACATATAGCGACAGAGGGACATTTCGCTTATGTGACATTTAGCGACGAGAGGCTAATAACATCATCATTATCAGCCTACCATGACGTCTCACAGCTGCATTATTTTAATATCACTCCAGTGTGAAAAAGAATCGGGAGCTATAGAGGAAGTCGTTCTGACGCCTATAAGTGTATTTCGTTTTATATATTTAGTAGTTGGCGGGTCAGACAAGAAGTTGTTGTTTTTACAACCAATGATTGTATACTTGTATCATACTCCCAATAACATGAAAATCGTATTTAACCCCTGATACGCCCCTCTTCTGTTTCTGGCTTGGCGCCCCCGTTGAACTTTCTCTCTTATTAGCCCTCGATTGATATCATTTAACAAATACCGGAATGAACTAGGAATACACATTTGGGACAAGGTTGTAAAAGAAATCGAACATAGTAGGTATTTTGATTTCACTTAGTCAATTTATTTTTGGAAATGTCATATTGCAGTTCAAACTATGAGGCTGAATGTAAGGCGACAACACGCTAAAGGAAATCGTGGCCTCGGCTAAGGGCGTCGCTGGGGGAGGTCAGCAATGGGACAGGCTGGATCTGAATGAAGGCCCGCGTATGAGTGTTAAAGCTGGTCATATACTCACAGACGTTAGGTTTCCTAGGTAACGTGGTGGGAGTGGGCGGGGCGTGGTGCAGCGAGTCGCACGTGGAGGACCGCGAGCGCAGCACGGGCGAGTCTCCCGCGGGGGCACAGCGCTCCGCGGTCAGCACGGCGCCGCCCGCGTACGACGGCGGCCGCGAACGGGGACACTTCTTCTCAGGAGTTAAGCTGCCGTTTTGCTGTTGAGAGTAAGAGATTTGTGTAAGGTTAACAGAGTGTACCAGAAGTCATCATGAAAATAAAGACAGATAAAGACGTGTACCGGAAAGAAACAGAAAAAACAAGTATACTGAGAGAGACAAGCATTGATCATTTACTGATCACAAACCAACATTTATGTTTAAGGTTGAACCGAAAAAGGAAAGAAACGGGGTGAGGGTGACTGATAGAAAATGCCTATGGCATTAAGTCCGCCTCTATACTTTGTGCTTGAACTGTTAAATAAATAAAGGTAACTTCACATATCGAACATTCAAATAGGTATAGCGATATATGTCCTTTTATAACTTACTCTTTCATCTATAACTGTGTCATCGTCAGAGAAATCTGTTGAGCCGTCATCGTGTGATAAATTCCAGTCTATATTGATATTCTCAAATATACTTTTCTCTCGTTTATCCACATTTTCCAACTGAAAAACAACACTTCAGTAAAGCATACAGTAGCACAGAGAATTATGCTCCAATGTATAAATTGAATATATTAAGCGGACGGTTTAATACTAAACATATACCCCCTTATTAGGCTAAACATCATTTTCATGTTAAGAGTGTTTACGCCTTTCGGCATTTCACACTTTCAAGTCCTTATTTTCCGAAATGACTGATCCGATTTTAATGAAACTTCATATGGATAAGCAGTATACATAGGTCTGCAAAAGTTACTAAATTAGACCGATTATATAGAATATAAACAGAAATTTAAATTTCCATAGAAACAGAAATTTCCAATGATCTATTTTTTTTAATATATTTGGAAAATGTTTTTTAGTAACTTTTTAGACCTATGTATCTTTACATAATTATGTCTAAAAACTTTTTAGACTTTGAGTAGACCGTAAGTTTACTTTTTAGATCTATGTAATACATAGACCTAAAAAGTAAAATAAGGACTTGAAAGTTTGTATGAAATGCCGTAATACGTTCACGTTTATAAAGCGCTCTTAAGCGCTTAACGCATATTTTGGTGATTTGTGGTGCAAGCGTACCCCAATAAATGATAAGTAAAGCATAATCTTCATAATAACCATATATTTTTAAGCCGCAATTATTTATTTCCCCATATACACATTATATTCTTAAATAATAGACATACCAACTCCAAACACCCAAGGTGGCCATACTGCCTCGCGATCTGCAAAGCGGTCCTGCCGCTGGCATCCTTGATAGTGGAGTCTGCGCCCGCCTTGAGCAACAACTTCATAGGTTCAGTTCTGTCGGTGACCGCGCACAGATGCAGCGCCGTCATGCCCTGGGAGTTGGGCTTGTCTAGCAGCAGGGAGCCACCGTTTTGGACTAGAAAATCGACTATATGTAGAGAGGAACCGTCGCCTATTTCCCGCGATATCGCTAAGTGGAGTGATGTTTCGCCGAGGTCCTGGAAAATATGATTTTTCGGTTAGATTAAAACTTTAAGTATTTTAATAAATTCTGACGAAGCGGACATTTTGATTTGCAAAGTTTGACTTAAAAACACCAAACAATTAAAGTTCCACTACACCAATATGTAGAACCTCAGAATATTTTGCCAAGTGTACTAACCGAGCCGGGCAGCGCAGCAGCCAGGTCGGCTCCCTCAGCGTAGGCCTGCAGCAAGTTCTGCAGGTGTCCGTTATTCACAGCGTGCTCCACTTCCGACAGGCGCTCGGCCGCGTCGCAACACGTCTGCGCCGCAAACGCCCTGTATACGTACTTCTCGCGAATGAATCGGAGACGGTCCTCCCTGGAAATGAATTTATTTGTCAGTCTTTAATTGTTTTTTATGGCAGTTCATCTTGAATGCCGAATATTACCTCGGCATTAAACACAAAAACTTATTTTGGTGACCATCGTTCTTTTTGTGGAGGAAATCTGCCTCTTCAAGTGATCGAATTTTTGAGATTTTAGACGAAATGTTGGCTTTGACCACCTTAAACGGAGGATATACAAGACTATGTACACAGTACACTAAAGTGTATATTTAAAAGGATATAGGAGTTTTCTTTTACTTCGTGAGTATGCAAACTATACGGTCTAATTATCTTATAGACCGTATAGTTTGGACCGTATAGTTTGTATGTGGACTACCGGATATATTTTACAAAATATATCAAAATATATCTAATAATATTAGAAACTTACATAGTACTTTCTGGCGTAAGTTTATCCCTGTCATCAAGCGTGTTCTCCATAACCTCGTTGAACATCTGGTTGCCCATATTCCGTGCGAGCAACAGTTGCGACGTGCTGAGTCGGTCCAGCGTCAGTGACTGTATGCGGGATATGTGCACGCCAAGCTCTCGGTGACTGCCTGAACACTCTATGCAGACTATGATGCCGAAGTTTGTTGATAGCCAGGTGGGGTCTGGAATGTAAAAGAAGTGTAAGTAAGTTAATCTGGGCTAAAACATTTGTGCTTAGTGAGCTGACACAACTATAACATGGGTCCCTGAAAAGATTCAACGCCATCGCGGAAGACACAGTGGTAGGTGGCGAGACTAACTTGACTCTAATAAGCAGGATAGGTCCATATTTGCTCAGGATTGAGTTGAAATGGGTGGCATTTAAAACAGGTTTATCATCACGAAGAAATATTCGTCTTTGTCTTATGTTCATTTATTTAACTTTTAGAAAAACATATAGCTAAGTGGACAGTGAGTTTAGTTTACAAAATATGGCCAATAACAAGTTAACACATGTAGTAAATGTGATATAACCTTGAGTCATGTCATGTGTGATATAACCGAATTTGATGGTTACCGTACCTATCTATAGGGGAAGGAAGTCCTCTATCTATTCTATTCAATGTCGCTTTGATCAACGATAGCAAGCATTAATGTGATAGAGCTAAAATTATGATTAAATTTTTTCATAGCAATTTCAATTCGAATTATACGAAACTAAGCTATCAAAATTTGCAATTATGACAAAATTATACTTTTAGCACTTCTTTGCTTAGTGAGTAAACTACTGCGTTTTATGGCTAAACAAATATGATCTCATCTTGCGGTTTCTACGTAATAAATAAGTCACAAGTATGTGGTATGTTTTGCACTATCTAAAAAGGCGTTACTCATCTAGAATATCAATGTTCTTTTTCTCAAAATCCGCCGACTCTCAATTTCAAGAGAGCCATGAAGAATATATACTCAGTTGAATCACATTACATCACAGATAATCTATATTAACCAGTTATTCGCACTAGTATTACAATTGCGAACGTAACTGTGTATGTCTGTCTTCAGTCAGCTCTTACTGAATGAAATGATTTCTATAATAGACTTGGGTTTGATCAGATACTTTTGTCCAACACGGGTAGGTTAGGTTAGGTTAGCTGGGCTGCCGGGGGTTGCGGAAGAGTCGTACGTTCCCGCGACCCCCGGTGTAGGTGAGAGATGGAACACCGGGGTGGTTTTTAGTCAGTTGGAGTCTGACAGACCCCTCCGCCCTCCCCAGGCGGAGGACATCCGCGCGGAATTTAAACCCCGCAAAAAAAAAAAAAGGTTAGCCGGGCTGTTTCCGCACTTAGCCTCTTTATTGGGCCATTGTAGTCCAACACGGGTAAAGCCGCAAACATCTATACTAATATTATAAAGAGGTAAAATTTGATTGTAAGTTTGTATATGGTAATTTTCGGTATTTCTGATCCGATTCCGAAAATTCTTTCACTAACGGGAGGCTACATTATCCCTGAGTGTCATACATGGTTACATTTAAAAAGTTTACGTGGGTTAATTTCCGTACAATAACGCGAGCAAAAGTATAGTTACCAAATAAAACCTACCATTAGTAGATCCACAGTCAGCACACACTTGGTTGCCAGGCATGGCCCTGACAGCCCGTATGATGGACCGCTGTAGGTCCAACAGCGAGTGCCCGTTGTCATTGCTCTCACCCGCCTGTTGATGGAAGGCCCTCATTAACGCGCCTTCCTTGCAGTTCACTAGGACTGATGTCCATGCTCGCTGCTCGTTCTCGTCTTCAGCTTGGAAATGGTATGTTCGGTTATCTGTAAAAGAAAATATATAATATGATAATTGTTCGGTTACCAGTATTGTTAAGGAAAAAAGCAGACCTAAACTAACTCAAACGAAATTATTTGGGGCCAATTCATTTTATTCGGGAAAATCTAAAAAGATAGCCAACATTTAAATTGTCCACTTCCACAAATTATAATACGCTACTGTAATTGACAAAATACGACTATCGAGTTTTCAGGTCATTTAAAATAAGTATAAAATAAATCTTCTTAACGCAAGTTGTAAAGAGATGCCAGTAATTACCAGCCATAATTGTATAACATGTTGCATCATAAATATTAAATGAAAGTTGTCTAACTCGTTAAAGTTTCACCCCGTACGGAATCGAAGCCTCAACTTCGTTAAGCGCCTCTGCAAAGTTTCTACGTAGTTCGATAATAACGTTAATCTTGGAAGCAAAACTGTCGAACTACAAGAAATGATTAATACTCACATGAGACTAGATCAAATGCCCGTTTATCTTCAGCGGCAACTTTAATTTGGCATGTAAGGAGGTTGACCCTCGCCGGAGTCTTGTTCTCGTCTGCGTGGAAGATGTCGAGGAAACCTTCTGCAGTGACACGGCAGCGGCGCTTCTGCCACACGCGCCGCACTTTGCCCTCCGACTTCTTGAGCAAGTAGCCGCTCCGGCTCACTCCGTGCTGCTTGTCGCCTTGCATCTGGTGCAGAGAGTAGCCACCCACCGATGACACCACCTGGAATACCGAAACACGCAGCTAAGAAAAACACGATAAACGAAGGAAAATTAACAAATCTAGCTGTTTTACAAGCAACAGTACGACTAATGCGCCGCGACTTCAAATATCTGGCAACTCATCGTGATTCTCAAAAGTCGAGCGAGAGCAAAATAATAAATTGTAAAATTCATTACCTCTCTGTCCTGCGGCGCAGCTGCTCGCAGCATGTTCCTGAGCTCTAATAACCTCCGTCGTTCGTCGTCTTGCTGCTGCCTGATCTTCTGCAGTTGTACACTTAAATCTGCGACGTAGACACCAAAATGTTCGATCGTCTTCAAGCCGTCTTGAAAGTAATTCGTCTGTGCGTGATAATACTCCACCAAGTGTTGGAGCAGCTCGATCCCCTTCTTCGTCTTTATCTCGTTGAACTTTATCAGGTACTGCAACAACGACATCTATTTAACACAGGAGCTTACACTTCAACAGGGCCAGTCACAACAACGATCAAAAATGGAATGGAGCCAGTTCATTGGGCACTGGGCAGACAGAACGACGCCGAAAACATCGCGTGGGCACGAGCATGCTTATTACTTCATCAGAGACCGTGTCTAATGGGACGCGAGAAAGACACGAGCGCGGAGCGGCACCCGGGACTGTGGAAACGCACCGATATTACTACGTGCCCTTCCGTGAGTTAAAATTATGCTTGATGACGCACGCGCACGCGCATTCGCGATAGTGGATCCAGATTTGTCTTGCAGAGTTGTGTAATAATAATAAAGCTCAGCGCGCGACCTTGCACAACTTTCTTGGCGAGTCGCCGGTTTAACTTTAATCTTTTAGTTTGTTGTAGTAACAAGTTTATTACATTGCTAGAATGTACACTTCTGTTAACTTGATACAAAGCTGGCCACAGCCGCTACACGTCGTTGTTATATTTATAATAGGTAAGCGTTAACAACAGAGGTAACGGCGTGGGCTGTGGGTATGTTGTGGCTGAAGCGGTATTTGCACCGAGTGGAGTCTTGGAACAAAGCGAGGGTCAGCGCGTCGTCGGCCCTGCGCGGCGCAAGGCCGGTCGACGACCTGACGCGCGCCTCCGCGGTACCGCACCGACCCAACCACCAGGGCTTCTAGGTTTCTTTTTTTAGCACTTAACAAAGAGACAGGTTATCGATAACTTTGATTGCGAAAGTTCCCTAACGAACCTACTTGAAGCTCATCCATCCATCCAATCTACCATAAGTATGTTTAGAATAATTACAACTTTCTAAAACATTTATGTTGAAACCTCATTAAGGTTGTGAAACACATCCCTAACAACTTTCGCATTTGTCAGATAGTCAGACTTTGAGCAAACATCCTAACTAAACCAATGAAGTTGGGTCGGGACTGGCAGCGGAAGTTCGTACAGTAGAACATCAAACCAATGGGTTTGCTGTTGACCAACAAACAAATAAGCGTACTATAAATACCAATGGTTAATTGGACATTCTCGATTCATTAATTAAAGTGAAGAACGGACAAAAACTGAATGTGTTGGGATTTGAAAACAAATAAAAATTTATGGAATTTTAGCGTTTACTACAGCTAGTTCACATTTTTTTTCGTGGTTATCATGAGCATTATAATTTGATAAATTCATTTGTTACTCAGTTGTTGTGTAACGACGTCGGCGTCGCAGTCCTAATTTCCCAAGCTTGATCGCGGAAAATATGAATAAATAAATTGAAGAATTCTTATTAATTTCGAGACAATTGAATAGTAGGTTTTTCCATCGATGCATTTGCGGTTTCATAGGTCAATTTATTTTCTATAAATACATGCTAGTAGGAAAACATAATTTCCATTGTTGCATAATAAGTAACTAGCTGGCCCGCGCAACTTCGTCTGCGTCACATTTTCCCCGTTTTCGAAATATTTTTCATTGCTGCTCCGCTCCTATACAGCGCCATCTACCAGGCCCCTCAGAAAGTATTGCGAAAAAAAGTTTTTATATATGGGAGACTGGCCAGTTATTATGTTTTTCGAAAATATGATTATTTATAAGTAAAAATAAGTAAGTTCCAATTTCAAAATTTCCCTCCACATTTTTTGCGAGTTAATTCAAAGTATTGTGTCTCACTGAAATATGGATCTGCGCCGGGAACATTTTAGAGCTATGATTTTATACGATTTCAAGTGTCGCCTGAAACCGGATGAATCGTACGATAGACTTCAAATGGCATTCATGGATGAAGGCCCTTCCAAGGCAACCGTGTATCGTTGGTATAACGAATTCAAGCGCGGTCGACCAACTTTGGGGGATGACGAAAGAAGCGGTCGCCCTTTGACGGCTGTTACCGAAGAAAACGTGCTAGCAGTGAAAAATTTAATCCAAGACAATAGGCGAATTACATATCAGGAGATTCAACACATATTGAAGATTGGATCGGGAAGCGTTCACGAGATTCTACACAGCCATCTTCGCGTGAGGAGGATAGTATCACGCTGGGTGCCGCACAACCTCACCGATGCTCAGAAGCAGGCCCGGGTGGAATGGTGCCGTGATATGCTTAACAAATTTGAAGCAGGCTCGTCTCGGCGTGTTTACGACATCGTTACAGGTGATGAGTCCTGGATTTATCAATACGACCCAGAAACCAAGCGCCAGTCGACTGTTTGGGTGTTTCAAAATGAGCCAACGCCTACCAAAGTGAAGCGATCTAGAAGCGGGGGTAAGATTTTGATCGCTAGCTTTTTTAATTTGACTGGCCACTTGGTATCAATTCCCTTACGGGATCAAAGAAGCATTAATGCCGAATGGTATACTTCCAAATGTTTGCCAGAAGTTTTCTCTGTTATAAGCAACAAGCGACCAAACACAGGGCTCCGCGGGCTACTGCTCCACCACGACAATGCACCTGCGCACACCGCACTCAAAACGAGGGACTTCCTGGACAGCACGCCAGTCAAACTCCTGGGTCACCCTCCTTACAGCCCTGATCTAGCACCGTGTGACTTCTTTTTATTCCCAAAAATAAAAAATCAGCTCAAAGGGATACAATTTTCGTCGCCGGAAGATGCGCTGGCTGGGTTCGAGCAGGCTGTAAACGAGGTGTCTGCGGCGGACTGGAAAAAGTGTTTTGAAAACTGGTTTAGGCGCATGAATCTTTGTATAGAGGCTGGTGGAAAGTACTTTGAAAAGATTTAATAAAAATATATGTACGTATAGAACAATTTTTTTTAGTTTCGCAAAACTTTCTGAGTGTCCCACGTATTGAATACTTACTCAATCCAGTCAAAAGATACCGCCATCTAACCAAACGATTCTAAAATCGTTTGGAGGTAACAGATAATTGTGACTTAATTTGCAATAAAATAATATTGCGACTATAAATTGAGATGATTGAAAGATAGGATAGCTTAATCCTATCTTTCAAGTTGGATCGAACTGCACACGGTGTGCAAATTTGATTAAAAACGGTTAAGTAGTTTAGGAGTCCATCCCCGACAAACAACGTGACACGTAATTTATATATACATGTAAAGATTAATCCATTTCGCTGATTTTACTTATGAAATAAAATCTCTTTTATGTTTTATATTGTGTCGTATTGTGTGTATGATGTAGGCAGTAGGAACATATTATTATTCATAATGTACAGTCAGTATGTGATGTACAGCCCCAGTCAAAGTCACGCTGTTTAAAGCATATTGCATGTCGCTGTACTCGGGGAGCCTGTGGTTCAGCTACACCCTTAAGGCCTACAATGCTCTGCGGATCCAGTATAACAACGCGTTTAGGGTACTGTTGCGTCTGCCTCGGTTTTGTAGCGCGTCATTAATGTTCGCTGAGGCTCGTACCGACGGTTTCAATGCTGTACGGCGTAAAAAAGCGGCCTCGCTGCTAAACAGACTCCGTGGCAGCCCCAACAGCATTCTGAGCGCCATAGTCGGGAGGCATGACAGCCCGTTGGTGAGGTGTCTAGTCTCCTGTACAATGTCTATGTTTTCGATTAAGTACTAACATAGGTTAAGAGTATTGTTACTAACCCAATGGATCTTTGTTATCTGATTAAATAAATGAATATATATATATATATATTCATAAGGGACAGGAAAACCCCTCATAAAGATCGAATTTACTCCAAAAAGTTTTAGGTGTTTCACAGGTCATTCACCACACTCACGCAGCGTCACAAACATGATATCGAAACGGAAAAAGACTTGTATGGAAAATAAACATAAAGCAACTGAGAATGTTATGTTTTGACACACGCTGTAAATTAAAAATACTGTCAGGATTCCCAACATTAAAGTTATTTAAAGTTTCGTTCATGGAAAAGGTCGGAATAACTTGGATAAAAGTTTTCTAAAGCTTGTGATTAAGTTCCCGGGGGTACTGAAAGGATGAATGGCAAATGGTGAGCTTTCAAACTCGGATGCTGCATATAAAGTTAATTCTGTATCGTGATAATGTCGTTAGGTCTGTAACTAGATTATAGGCGAGCTGGTTCTACTATCTTAATGTAATGTATGTTGATTATCAATTACTAACATGGAGTGGCACTGAGCCTAATTTATTACTGACTGAAGTGGTTTAGTTAATAAGCTGTTGGAGGTAAACATGGCTGCTACACAAACATGGAGTCCTTATAGGTATCATGAGATTTGTCTGAGTGTAGATGTGATGGTTAAAATGTAAGTCTTGGGGACTAACGTATCAGAAGTTCACTTCTAATTTATTATTCTTCACCAAGGCTTCATTTTCACAGTAGTTTATTTTTACTCTAGCTCTAAACAGTCACATCGGCTATGCACATTTCGATCTTAAATTGCAGCTTCTAAAATCTCAAAATTGTTTTCTAAAATAGCGAACAAAATGCGGCAACGCAATCGATTCCTAACAATTTAAACAACATTATATTAGTTCAATTATTTTAGCGCCTTATTGAGTCTAGCCGGATTTACAGTCGTGATTTAGCAATTCGCCCGTGAACCCTGTCTGCTGCCATTTGGCAAGTTTGTCACAGCTGAAGATATTTACCGAGACATTTGGCATTGCATTCTGCACCACAGATAGTCATGTATGTTATGCAATACACGATTGGCACTCACTAACTGTTTTAATGTCTTAAAAGGGACTAAAGTTTGGCTGAAGTATTGTGACTAATATGTCACACTTAAAACTAATGCAATGTTACAAATCGTGTAGGGAACCCATGAGTAGTGGATTTTTCATTTTTCTGTAAGTAGTGCATTCTCATATGTGCTTACAGTTTTGGCTAATAAGTTCATGGTCCTAGAATCATCCAATAGTCAATTAGTAAGTTGAAATCCCTGCTCCTGCTCCGGTGGAGATTCCAGCATTTCCAGCCTGGTGAGTAAATGTGATGCTGTGGACCTGATATCACACACACATCGTGTCTTCATCATCATCATCATTTCAGCCGAAAGACGTCCACTGCTGGACATAGGCCTCCCCCAACGCTACATTGACATAAGGGGGGTTTTGCCATTATCGCCACGCTTGGCAGGCAGAGTGGCGATCGCAGTACGGTTGTTACAAAAGCACAGAGAATGCTGCTGCCCATTCTCTGGCAAGTTCCTTAGTCGCCTCTTACGACACCCACGGGAAGACATGGGATGGTGCTATTCTTTACGTCCGACACCATACAGAGCATCGTGTCTTGCGTGCTCTGAATCTCTGATACCTCCACGCTATTGAAATTATGCTCTCTTCTGATGGACTCAAACTCGTACCTAGCTGCCTTCTGGGCTGACTCACTAATGTACAGATTGCCATCGACACGCTCAGAAGAAGATTTAAGTATCCTTCTATTTCTTCTACGATTGTGTAGAAAATCAGAATGCATATACACACATCAAAAGTGTCTAGGGATCAAGCATTTTTATGCGGATTTCTTGAGATTGAGATGTGGCTTTGTAATAAATTTATGATTTTATAAATTTATATGGAACCTTTTTGGTGCATTTCATAATTTGAATCAGGAACTGTGAATCAAATTCGAGTAAAAGATGAAAATCAGCTGTCAATATTTTCCCTATAAAAACATACAACGCATTGAAGACATTATTAGTGCTACTGTTTCCCTACTACTGATTAAAACCAACGTTATTATGGAGCGGCGACGTCATTTAAGCAGGGAAGAAATGCTCAGAGCCGTGGGAATGATAGAAGCTGGTTCCCGGCAACGTACTGTGGCTTTAGCTCTGAATACAAGTCAGAGTGTTATCAGTCGACTTTGGACACGTTACCGAAGCACTGGTACCGTGGCTGAGCGCCATGGAGGACGGTATCGCTGCACCACACGGAGACAAGACCGATACATTCAAATCTTAACTCGAAGAGCTCCAACAATAACCGCCATGATGTTAGCCGTGAGGCTTCATCACTCTTCAGGGAACTTAATTAGCGACCAAACAGTCAGAAACCGCTTGCATGAAGTGAACCTTCATTCCCGAAGACCGCTACGGGTACCACCTATAGCAATGCACAATCGTAGGATTCGATATCAATGGGCTCTTGAACACAGAAATTGGGCAGAAGAACAATGGCGTTTCGTGTGCTTTTCTGATGAGTCTCGTTTTGGTATGAGACCGGATACAAGACGTATACGACACTGGAGAACCCCTGGACGCTAACAGCGATTAAAATCCTGCCAGGAAGTCCATCCTTATAGTGGTGGAACCATCATGGTATGGGCGGGTATTTGGATCGGCGGAAGAACTGAGTTGATTTGGATCAGAGGCAACCTCAACGCTCAAATTTATGCTGAGACGATTGTATCAGACGTCATCGTTCCTCTACAAGTGCAAATCGGTCCCTTATTTCAGTTAATGCATGATAATGCACGACCGCACACCGCAAGAGTTGTAAGACAGACTCTCGCCGCAGCTAACATCAATGTCCTGCCCTGGCCTGCTCAGTCGCCAGACTTGAACCCGATTGAGCATGCATGGGATATGCTACAGAGAAGAGCTCTGCCGAATATGGAGGGTATCCAGTCGCAAGAAGACCTTTTTTTGTTGTTGCAACGAACATGGGCGGCCATTCCACAGCGTGATTTGGATGAACTCATTTTGAGTATGCCAAACCGATGTTCTTGTGTTGTTAGTGTTCGCGGTAGAAACACGGATTATTAATTGTTTAAGTTACCCAATAAAATTTTAAAGAAAACTGTTATTTCAGTCTTTTTTTCGAACTTTAATGTTAGTGGTTCAAATGTCAAAAATCCCTTTATTAGAAAATGGCAAATTTCTTTATTAATGCAAAGGTGACTTGGTTTATCGTTACTGTGACAAACGAAAACACTTTATTTGATGAATCCTTAAAGAAAATTTTAATTAATATCAATCAGGAGAAAAGTTATTGCAAAAATATATGTTGATCCCTAGACACTTTTGATGTGTGTAATTTAAGACCGTCGATAACGATTATTTTATATGGAAGCGTGTGGCGTGCCTATATTTGTTAACCAGCATAATATTGCTATCTTATCAATCTATTATCGTAAAACTGCAAACATTATGCGGTTGCTAATAAAAATCTATTTCCGTTGTCGAACAGACGAAAGTATATAGGGATAGTATTAAGTGTTGTACATACGTGTTGCATACGTAGCATCTGAAATTCCATTTGCAGGTGTCCATTTGTAGAGCCATATTGTTGGATTTTACCAATCCTAATTTAAACATTACAGCAGTACCAACGCTATTATTAATGCATTTATATTATTAATGCTATTACTTCGAAATTAAATTATCACGTTTAATTCAAACAGACACCTACAAATAGTCATAGGCCTTGGGCTATAACAAAATATGCACAAATTCCTTAAAGTCACTTTGTGCCTTAAAGAGAGTAAAAAACCAAGACTGAAATGTACAAAATTGGCACGACACCACCCGATCAAAATGTTGAAATGAAAGATAGAGCTAGAATTTTGGCAACGTACGTTTAATGTAACTGTACACCAGTGTCATTGCCAATGGACATACGACCTTTTGCAGCCACAGGTTATGCGCATAACGGCACTAGAGCTGTCCACAATGACTGCTATTGCCACAGCTATTGTATGGAGGCTAACTGCTACAGTGCGTAGGTAAATGGCTGTCACGGACAAACATATAGTTAGTATTGTTACACACGCATTGTTAATTGCACTCTGAGCCATAAGCCTTGCATAGATGTGCATCTGCAACAGTTATTCTTACGGTCATTACTCCTGTTGCTTGTCGCGAACAAAGGCTACCTGTCATGACTTAAAGCACGCTAAGTTTAGCTTATCTTGTCAGCGATGCTCGCAGTTTAACTGATAAAGCAGTATCAATTTGCTGGCTATTTATATTTTTTTTTTGTGCACAGGACATAATAATTAATCTTCCAGACAAAAATGTCTATCAGACGCAACCTTTGCAGTCACGTTTCTCCCGAATCGATCAAAAGAGTACTGCACTCCTTCGATTAATTCAGGAAAAAGCTTTCGATAAAACTTGCCATATCAATGAGTTATTGGAACATTTTTATTAGTTTAAAACATCAAAGGCAATACTGGCAGTACAATATATCAGCAATAAGTACACGTGTGAGTGGCACGCTCATTAACAGCTGTCACGCGATCCGTGACATTAATTAACGTTATATTTGTGACTGTGGAGCGGACAAAATGCAGAGTATGGAGGACTAGGGATATGTCGGATCTTCAACGAGAACCAGTATCCACAGCTTTGAGTAGGAGGAGATCCCAACGGATAATTTACGAAATTCCATAAATATAAACACAGACTTCCTAAAAGGGCATCCAATATTGGATATCCAAACTCTGAAAGCAAATTCATTGAACCGAGATGAAAACATACTGTACATAAACGTATACAAACACCTACCCCGTTCAGTATTTTCCTAAAATTTATCTAACAAAGTACCACCATTTGTTACAAGCTGTTGCCCCCAAAGCGATCATTTACAAAGCGTAATGAGAAGACGTTGCTATACAGCGCAATGTTGCGTGTATAAAAATTACTTATTAAAGTGGTAAGCGACCAACAGGTCCTGCCCACAGGGCGTTTGAAATGAAGCCACAAATTGCCCACCACCAATTATTAATTGTCTACCTTTTGGCTTAGCTCGGCTACCGGTCAAATGTCAGCCGATGTCAGACACACTTCGTGGAATAATATTTAAAAGGGATAATGCTCTTCAAAAATAAAACCATAAATAAACTTGATATTTGAACCCCAATTTGTATGAAGAATTGTTTGTTCCAAGAATCGAGTAACCAAGTCATTTATAATCCTTATACGTTCGTGATAATCAACATAAAGTCCAAAATGGATTAGCATCGGAATGTCTTAAAACTGTGCTAAGACGGACATTTCGCAAAGATAGTGATCGTATTTTACAGCTATAAAAGTAGAACTAGGAAAACGGTATCATAAAAGGCATGTTTTATTTCTGCTAATGAATAGTTAAACCATTGGCTCTGCATGCCCAAGTATTTTTTCAGACTTTATGGCAAAGACAAGGCACTTTTATGTTAGATGCCATCTTTTGTTGGAAATAGCGGAAGATAAATAAATTGGAACCGATACTACTTACATTTTCTTGCGAGACATCCCTAAAAGCACTAAGACGTAATAAAGCTGCCACATAAAGCAAATAAGGAGCCAGAAGTTATGTAAACAAACGGTGAGTTTTATTTATATTAGAAGCTCTTGAAGACTTAAATACCCCGAGATTTGTTTGCGTCATTTTAAACACTTTTAAGTTAACAGTGGGTAGTGAGTTTTATGGTACGTTTAACTGCTTTTACGATGTGTTTCAGTCAACTAACCTCACACATTTGCAGCTGAAACAGTCTCCTCTCCTTCTCCATTTCATCTGCTATCTCAGCCGGTGTCACCTCACTTCGGATGAGTCCGGCTTCCTTCGCCTGCGATTTCTTCTCCTTCTCAATTTTCAGGTACTTTGACTCGTAGTCTTTGGATGCTTTGTCGAACGGCCGTTTTAGATCCCCCTTCACTCCCCGCAGATCACCTTTTAGAAGACTATCGACCGGAAACATAACGATGTTGTTTATATTTTGCATCTGGAACAAGAGTTGAGAGAGTTACATACATGTGTATTTATTCATAAAAGCAGTTAACATTTCAATATTGTTCGTGGTAAAATGATGTTCGTTTTGATTCATCTGTATCGGAAAACTCAATGATTGAAACAATAACAAGTTCTGTGACAACCAACAAAGTGAGCACGTCTAAAATTGTGCTTGGCTTATTACGTTGCACAACTTGCATTCCTACAGTCATTTACCCGCGATATGATGCCACAATTGCTTCACTAGCGCAGTTTTGACAGACAAAACTCTCCACGAGCCCACGAGGTTGCAAATGCATCGCCTGAATAGGCGCCAAACGTCGCGTCGTGAATTGAATAATAATGCCAGGTTAAGAAACCCTTATGTGCATTTGGATATGACTAAGCATCATTGGCAGAAGAATATTAAATATAGACCTTGACCTCAAAACAAACATAACATATCAATATATTTTATTGTAAGTACGCACTACGCAGTTACATCATAGCAACCGTTTATGTATTGTTACCCGAGAACAGAACGTAACAAGGCATGCTCCATCATTAAGAATGTCAGTAACAATAATGAGAGCCATGAGTGGAGCAGATAAAGTAATTAAACAGATGAGAACAAAAAGTCAACACGCTACACGGGAGCCCCGTTCACGGAGGGTCGATTATGGAATCAATGAAGCGAAATGCTCCGACAGACGAGACTCGGGAGGCAATGAGGGACAAAGGGTTGATGGACACAATGAAACCTTTCCTGAACACTGTTGCTGGTCATTGAATGTTGCGCTAATAATAACGTCAGGGAAACTCGGGACATGTGTACGTTTAATTTATAGCCAGAAGCGAAACATCGTAAATCTTTCTATGTAAACGTTTTTCAAGTTTCAGAACGTCAACAAATAAATAACGTAACATGTGTCATTTAAAAATGTAACTCTGTTTAGGTAACAGTGAAACAAAAACGTGGAGGGCATTGACTGCTCGTCTTTAAGTCCAACAGGTTACTGATGTATGGCGTTTAAAGCGGTTTTGTTGAACCACTAGGGAGTTAGGGACTACTCTCCGATTAAGGGAAAAATACGTAATGACCGGTAATACTACGATTGCTAATTTCTGATGCAATGACTGTAATAGAAACACTTGACAAACTAATAATAGAAAAACAAACAACCTATTTTAAATTGTGCAAATGATACCAACGCTCAAAGGACAATTGAAACTATGTAACGAAAAGTTGTTGTTACATAACAATATGAAGACAAGGATACTCCAGCTACTCCAAACTCTCGAGTGCTAACCACCAGGCACCAAGTGCAAAGCACCAGTATTTCGGAAAAGGACAACGGATAGCACAAAATCGATTACCGCGATAAATTCACTTTCGACAAGGCTAATCAATTTAACGAATGTGTCGCACATAGCTGCGGGCTGGTGGAAGTGCAATCTAGCACGATCTCGATAACAACTCGATACTCGGACACAATGTTATCCGCACGCGATACTAGGGGTACCACGACACGCCACAAACACACTCGATTAATCGCGAAACGCCTATCTGCACGCAGAATTGAATTACCAAAGAGGTTTCGCTTTCCGCGTTCTTTGAAGTTGCACAAGTGTCACGGGATCAAATTCTAAGGGTAGCGTGAGAAATGAAACTCAACGCTCAGACAAAATTGAAGCCCAACCCAAAAAGCTATGATGTCTCAAGAGCTCCGTCGGTTAATGTTTGAGGCTAACATGCTAGGAAACATAATTACACAACCTTAGTAAGTAAAACAATTCTCTTTTGACATAATAAATTGATAAAGCGTGACGATTGAATGATTAATTTCATTGATACACTGAATATTATCTCACAGATTAGTTTTGTGTATAAGTATCGATTCCGTTACGTCTACCGCATTTTGTATAGATATTGATAGATATGATAGATATTTATGACTGGAAGGAAAACATCACTTGATGTCAATATTCAAGAATTGCATTAAACCACTAATCTTAAAAAAAGGTTAATTGTATTGAAATACGAATACTGATTCGTCTGAACGTACTGACGTTCAAATCATAATATGGATTGCAACATCGCAAATCAGCAGTTAAGAAGAGAAGGACTAAATCATTTGCTTCAAAACTAAATGACGACGTACGAGTATAACTCGAAGAAGTGTTAACACAGCTCATTACATCATTAACCCCGTAGCAAACGTCAAAATTAATTAAGTACAAAATGGGTGCAAAACGAACGTTTTTGCTGCACTACGCGGTGTAACAATGATCATTGTTCGAATTGAGAGCAACAAGCGCACGTGCGATCCGTACACTTTATTATATTGTATGGTAATTTAAAGTCACACGCTAAAACACAGGTAAAGTATGATACTCATAATAGTAATGTTTGTAGTCGTTTTTTACCCCATGGTGAGGTAATCCGGGGCTTACCGAGAACGATGAACTAGTTTTGCGTGTCAGTGAAATTTCTAAAATGTTCACTGGTAAGATGTAATATGGTTCTATCACCGTTTTTTTTAACCAGAAATATATGCCACAGTCGTGCATTTGAATCCCGTGAATTAAAGTCCTTAATAACTTTCAAAGAACACACACCCATCTGACCCATCCCCATCCCAAAGTAATTTCGCGAACCACAGTCATATTTTGTTTTTTGCTTATATCGAAATCATTTGATATCGACCATTATTTTTATGTGCAGATTGAAAAATCACAAGAAATGACCAGCAAAGCGGAATTTTATTGCAATCCTTTTGCAGAAGTATCAAATTGCTTAGCATACGAATGCGCCAATAAAATTAATTGGGATTTTGGGACCGAGCTCAAAGATTTCTATTAAATACATGTAATAAACGCGGTACTAAACCGTGGTTGGTTTATTTATCCCTAATAAAACAAAAAAAAATGCCCAAAACACCGGAAGAGAGAGGAGTACCACAAACTAATTTCGTGAATATGAAGAATTAATTTCAACTATGGCGCTTCACTTGAACAGCTTCCCAGTAGCTTCAACTTCCGTTGCTTGCTTCCACTGAAATTAAATGAACTACCAACAATCCCACAGTTCATTTAACTCGACTAATTGGTATAGGGAACCCGATGAAACTATTTACAATTCTTTAATATTCTCACTGGAACACATAAAGGTGCATTATGTAGAGTGCAACTTCGCCGTAGATGCTCGTGCAAAATAGAGGGAATGCTCGAGACAAGAACGTTTTAGTACATAAGTAATAAAGTAAGGAACAAGAGTATCGCCTTTAAAGCATCGGTAAATTCCTCTTACGAACACATGAAAAGACCGAAAGAGCGAGTGTCGTTCTACATATTTGATCAAACACTTCTGTCGAAAATAATTAATTACCTAATTCCCTAATGTACGACGAGGTGTAAGGACTTAAAAGCTGTTGATTAAGGCACGTAAATAAATTAAAATTTAGATGACTTTGAGCTTCGGAGTGCGAGGGCGTTTACCTAATCAAATATTTATACTCAGTGAAACAACAAACGAATAAAACCGTAGAAATGAATGATCCTCTTAGCGAAGGAAATGGGCAGCTCTGTAATTAAAAGCATAATCTGAATTCCGAGGAAAGCCTTTTGGGATTGATTTCATTAATTGGGTAAATTGCGATTGATCAGTCAACACTATATCGGAAAATTGTCTGGAAATGATGAGAATTGTAATTGTTACCAGCTATTCCGGAATTACTCGAATTGTAGAGTCCGTGATGCACCACATACATACTTGTAGAGCGATAAGTCATAAGAAAGGAATCCACATCAAATGGTATTTGTGTTAATGGTTGATGAATGGATCATAACACGACTGCACAAAGCACGAAAATGTTGTTTTACGTCGTCCATAAAAGTAGATTGTTCAGACAAGTATGCGAATAGACCAAACAAATAGCCCAGCTTAGGTGACTTTAGTCATACAACTCGTACATTATTATGATTACTGTAACAGACACAATTTGGAGTGGTAAACGAAGCGGAGAGCGGCAATCTTCTCATGCGAAACGCGACAAGTTGTCGAGTCATCGGTGAGTAATTCCGGACAAGTTTTACTTTAGAACGATGCAGTTTCATATAACCCATAAAAAGTATCGCATAAAAACAAGCATATGAGAACAAAGATACTCAGCTGCTGGTACACTTAGAAAATTAACGAGGCTTCATATACGCATTATTATCGTTTGAAGCCGTATATGAATAGCATGCGTGTGCAGGCATAAATAGTGACCAGTTGTTATCCTATTGTCTTCGGACACGCCTTTTTACGCAGAATTTATTTTAGATCTATGAACTTTTTACAGGTCTTGCTATGGTTTAATACACCCTCACAAACCCTCCAAGCCGAAATCAATGAAATATCTCCCGAAACTGAATAAAATCAATGGAAAGCGGAGGCCTTTCCAATTTTAATCCTGTTTGCAAACCTTTGAACCGTTCCCTTAATAATTCAGAATGAGATTCCAATATTTTAGTGACATTTCTTTCAGATATGTCTTTGAAACCATTGGATGATAACATCAATGGAACTGCAAGCAATGTAATTACTTGAAACGTAAATTGGGTTTCATAAAGCAGAGTAAAATATAACTTTCCACATGATCAGGGAGCTATGAGGAAGGACAAAGGAGCAACATGTCAAGGGCAGGTCGAGGATTCTGCGCAATAGAGTTGGGGTTCGGCACGTATTATAAGAACTGCAGAAATGGAGCGAGGTTGGACCCTTGTTGAAAATTGTGGTTAACTCTCAAACTATCCAGGCAATATGGCAAACTCTTACACACTTTATACGTATTCCTTCGGAAAACGGGTGAGCTTTTTTATATGAAGCGGAAGTCCTTGGATACTTGAGATTTTCCAATACACCAAGAGAGCAAACAAAGGATTTTTCCATTGTTTGTGGATTGGGCAATTGCAAAAATAATGCTATTGAAACAAAGCATCTCTTCTGGATTACCAACAACGGAGTCAATCTCGTATTTGCGTACCTGAGAAGTCTCTTGTGTTGTTTACATAGTAAATTACAGTATGTTTTTTATGGAAATTAGAAGCGGTTGCTAACCATTTACGAGCCCTATTTAGGTTAGTAGCTAGAACGAATGTAATTATAAATGCTTATTTGCAAAGTAATTACAACCACAAATAAACCGTAAAACATTTCACAAAACAGGATTTGGTTTACGAATTTTACGATGCAACATCAACTGTATTTACTGGCTAGCAACATTAGGCAGGTCGTGTCATCACCCTGACCCATTTACAAGCAAATCTGCTGTGCGCCTACGCACCGGTATCTGCGTCAACCGTCAACTATCGCATGTTTCAAACTCAACATTTAATAGCCTCGCCTTCCAAGAAGGACGATTCGTTAAAATGCTAACATGAAGATCTAATTACACTTTTTATATTATGAGGTAATGGACTGGCATGTTTTGCAGCACCTCCATAAAATATTACTCACCGCGAGCGAGCGGCATTCAGACATGTTAACCTGTGTTGATTATGACTTGTGCCAAGATGAGCAGTTACATACAGCCCCTATTAGCACACAAATAGTCTATTGAGAATAGTGGGTGATCTTATGTCGATAAGGTTGCCCTGCCCCAGCTGGCTAGTTTATTTAAGAACACCACTAAATAGACGGGCTGTCCAATATATTGAAGGACACAACATCAATTACGGGAGAGGATTGATTAATGTCAGCCTGATAATAGATTGACTACAATGCTCTGTTATTGCTTAGATAACAATGTTCAATTAATTCTATACGTGCAGTAAATTGCATTGAATAAACTGCGACTGAAACTTGCGAAGCTTGTAAATTAAAACTTTTAAAATATGGTATAGGTTTCATATCATTTATTTCATATTCATTAGTCAAAATATCATCCAAGGAAACAGCAGAAATATCAATCAGCGAGTAGAAATTGCTTTAGCGAAAGCGTCATTGAGAAGCAATAAATCAGTAATGAAATTGTCGCCGTTTTTCAATTAATTTTGAGTTATGACGTTTAAACGAGCCTATTCCGTCTGCGGACTTATATTGGAGTCGAGACGTTCTGGCTCCCTCCACAACGAGACGAGATGTTAGCGAGACATCCGCCGCAGGCTCCATCAATAGTATAATTTCCGTTTGCTGTTGCGACGGCTTCTGATTACATTGAGATCGAGGGTTGATGAGCGACTTGATACTCTTGAACAAATTTCCACTTTGTCAAGTTCAGATGTTTCGTTGATAAATGATGATAAGTTACAAACATTCAAATGTTTACGAGCGATATATGAGACAAGACGAAGAAAATCGTAATCCAATACTTGGTACCAAGTGGTAACAAATCGGTATGTCTGTCTGTAGAGTCATACGGCCGCTTGTCAGATACAGTCGTGAAAAAAAAAACGAAAATGTTCGGGATCAATTTTTTTGTAAGAAACTTTCCCAATGACCGCTCTATAAGTATTTTAAATCTCTTTGATAAGTTACAAGAAATAACACAAAACAAAGCAACTACTTCGTTACACAGTTAGTCATAATAAGAGGAAATTGTAATAAAAACAATCGTGCTCTCTAATACATTGTGGTTGATTTAGTTACATGATTTGGTCACATTTGGCTACACGAAGGCAATAATGAATTTTACTTTACTCTCTATTTTTCTTTACAAGAAAGTCATGGCACTTTATGAAACGTGCGACATTTTAACTTTCTACTAGAAACCGCAAGTTCAATGTTCCAAATCACGTATGTTCAATACACCATCATAGGTTCCGATTTACACTTATGTTGTGGTTTGTTATCTCAAATCTTTATAACCTGTCTGTCTACTCAGCTACGTCTGCTTCAAGAGATTAAAAGTGAAAGCTTAAACCTAGTCATCACTTTTACTGTCAAGGATGTGTTTATCAGCGATTTTATTTACTTCGTTTATGTTTAAAATTAATACGATTTGAGGTTATTCGCGTGGCATGTAAAATATTCTAGCTCGTAAATATGCATGATGTCGGTCGATGACCGTATTAGCTACCGTTTCGTGCAAACACATACAAACTGGGACACTGTATGTTTGTGAACTGGAAATTGTTTTAACTTTACAATCAAATCTGTTTAGTTATTGCATTCATAAATGGAAAATGATTTCGGTAGCTGAATGTTCCATTTTATTTTGATTAGTTCACGTACACTTCCAATTCAGCGTATGAAATTGCTGTCACAACACAACTTTTTTTAAATTTCAATATTCTTCTTCAGTTCAATGCAATTTGTTGCAATTTGTTTGTTTTCTAACCTAATTAAGAGCTTCAATACATTCAACATGTAACTGGCTAAGTTACATGTTGAATGTATTGAAGCTGTTAATTAGGTTAGAAAACAAACAAATTTATTTCTACTGTATATGCAGTATTTTCTCTTAGACTGGTTATTCATTTCTAAAGGAAAGTTAGTTTATAAAATCTGCATGTTCTTTGACCTGGATTAGATTTTGAACAGTTTTTTTTAATTGTGATTTATTACTATGGAAAGTGGAACATAGTTTTACGATACTTAACATCTTCTTCTAACTCTTCATCTATGCAGTTTGATTCATTCTCATTTGGGCCTTATATTCGGCCACCCAAAGAAATTCAGTTTAATATTGGCTAGAAGTTTTTTTTTTTTAAATGAAATTTTATTGAAATGACCTTGCAACTTGACAAAAATAATAACACTTTAAAATGTCAGAGCATAGCGTCTTCCGCCACGCTCTCGCACATTCGTAACAGTTCGTTCAATTTTGGGCGCTCGCTGGAAACCTTCGGCTTCTTCGGCGACCGAAGTCGAAGCTTCGGTCAGAGACTACTTAATAGCAAACTAGTGATAAGTTCATTCGTCGTAATTACGACAAATTGTGGGAAACCGGTAAATGACAGACCAACAATTCGCTATACAGTTCCATACAAATGGAGTGTATTCGACTTTTGCCTTTGTGTAATTCACACATACCAATGTCTTCATGAGAGCAGACAGTTCTTTGGTGACGACAGCGAACTTGAAGAATGCGGCACCGATGTCTGGCTCCGAGTCTTTGCTGAGGGCGTTCCCTCCCAGCCGCTCCAGCGCCCGGGAGAGGTACATCTCGTTGTCCACGTGAGCTACATACAAACAATGGAGGATTAGGACATGTTATGTAATACGCTGCCAGAATAATTCAAACAATCTAAGCTAGCACGTGTACATTCACAATATCGTGTACATACATATAAATAATAAAATCAATATTTACTATAAGTTATTGGATAAGAAAAACCACAATGAGCTATGAGAAATATAAATCCAGTAGAGAACGAACAAAGGATGAGGAAGAATAAAATGTAGCCAATATAATTAATTAATCGCACAACGCCAGCACAATTTTCTTGCAATGAAAAATTCAGTTTCACAAAGTTCCTAGGTTGTCCGACAAAGACTCGTTTTATCTTTCTTGAGCCGTCGGACATTTAATTAGTTTTCCAGTCGGATTTACTCGCTCGCTATAAAGAGAAGCGCCAGTAGAGTTAACTGCGCTTAACTGCAGCTTATTACTGGACCACTGCCGTAACCGTAAGTGCTTAGTGTTTAATTGCAAGAGTTTTATTTGATCGACAAACCTTAGAACAACTTCATAATTAGACACGTTTCGTTCGAAGGCGAACTTTTCTCATAACCCGAGATAAGAGCTCCTTAGAATAACATTTTTAAAGGGGATGTCCGCTAGTGAGTTTGGATTTATTTATAGCCGTTGCTGAATTGTTGCTACGAAATTTTCAAATGGATTCTCGGGATTGCAACAAATCATGGGTCCAGTTAAAAATAAACACAAAATAAAGGTGGCGAACTGATGAGTCTCGGAGATCCGTGTCGCGGCCCACATTTGCCTAGCTCAATCCCACCGACGCTTTTTGAATATTAAATGGCAAAGCACAGACCTCACGCCATTCAATTTCTCCGTGGAGCTCTTCTTTAACCTTCCACTTAATATGAGGTTTACATAGCCTCGGGCGGCGTTCGTCAAACAGGTCGCCCAAATTGCCAATAACAAGGGATTTTAACATAAAACGAAAGTAATGTCGTGACTTGAAACAGTAAAATGTAATTGCATGTGGGTGACTGCGAACAAATTGATATTGTAAAGGCTATCGCTAGACAAATAATGCAACAAACTTCTATGAACAGTGTGAAATCTTGTAAAGTAAGCTGCAAAATGCTAACCCTAACACTAACGCCTATGTATAGTTGGATACGTTCCAAGAACGCGACCTTCCATCCATTAAGGTATTACAATAAGTAGGTGTCTACTTGGAAGTGAGAACATTGTACCTAGTGGGTATTAGAAAAAGATAAATGTACCTACCTGCCTATTCGTTCTTCCGAGAAATAACGTAAATTTATATAGAGAAGCTTCTTTTAGGTACCATAATTATTATAAAGGGAGATAACCTGACTGATTCATCATCCTAGGCTACGCGGTCTGCTCAGGATCAGGAGCCTAAACCACTGATTCTGGAAATATTCTTATGTTCCTTTTAAAAATCCTCTGATATGGGTTTAAAAATATGGAGTGAAAGTTTGCATGATAACTTTGTTATTTGGGCTTTTATTTAAAAAACCATGACACACGTTATACGTAAACAGGGGTTTGTTTGTTCGGGCGAGTCGGGTATTTCATCATCATCATCATTTCAGCCGAAAGACGTCCACTGCTGAACAGGCCTCCCCCAAGTGTCGCCACATTGACAGAAATTGGGGGGTTTTGCCATAATCGCCACGCTTGGCAGGCGGGTTGGCGATCGCAGTACGGTTGTTACAAAAGCACAGAGAACGCCTCTGCCCATTCTCTGGCAAATCCCTTAGTCGCCTCTTACGACACCCACGAGAAGATATGAGATAGTGCTATTCTTTACGTCCGACACTATACAGAACTCAGTCATAAAGTCGGGTATTTGCGCAGACGAATTCACTGGCAACGTGCTAGTCTTCCCTAAACCTAAACACCGCATCATGGTGTAGGAATGTTGGTGTTTTCGATTGGTTGTTTTTGCGAGCGCGTGCTCGCGGAGCGCACGACCTTGCCAGCTGCGCCAGCGCACAATCCGAACTCGCACGACTAGTACCGAGCGCTCGGTTTGACGCGGCCCGACACAGGCGCCTAACGCGACCACTATATAAACAAACCCTAGCACGCGATGGAATTGCACTCAATAAACCTGTAACTGCTTACAACTTAGAAAAAAACTAAAACGTACTATTTATAAAATGCGGCAGCGCTGCGGTCGCGTGTAAAGAATAGAGCAGTCGAGCACTTAAGTGGATTTAATCTCATTCAGGTTATTTAAACAGAGCTGCGACGGGGAACTGCATAATATTGTAGTTTATCATTTTAAAATTAGACATCCTAGGTGTGTTGTATGAGTAAACAAGATTTATCTTATCAAACATTGTCTCATGAATACTGTTTAAAGTTGAGGAAATACTGCATAGTGTGGAATGAGAATGTTGCAGTCGCGAAATAGCTAGCGCGTGCGCTGACTGCCATGTAAATCACGATTCACATTACCCTCGTAATAACGGGAAGCTAGAGCAGGTGTGGGGTGTTCCCTCTTGATATGTATCAGGTTCGAAACAATAATCTAATATGTCCAGTTACACCGCAGCCAGCGAAACCAGACGTTCGACCCACTTTCCTTGACAAGTCGCACATAAAGGGAAATTCATTAGAGACCGGCCACCGCGACTCGAATCGGTTTATATTTCAATTTGTATTTGTTCAAATGCAGAAACCGTACTTTGAAAGGTAGAAGAAAATAAAATGATTTAAATTATAAAGCCCCAGTCTTTTCATTCAATTGAAAGTCTGGTTCTCGTTCTACCCTTTTATAAATCGTAAGCTCAGTCAAATCGTGAATTGCTGTGGTTATCAAATCAATATAAAATCAGTTTACACTTTGCATTCAGTTGCAAAATACTACAGACATCGATATTTTTAAGCCTCGATCTTTTTAGTATTGATTGCTTGACTGTATATTACGGAAATGAAAGAAATTTGTGGTAACGGTAAGGAAAGTTATTAAATATTTGCGTTCATTATATAATCAATCCGAAATTATATAACAAATGAGTGGTAGTGTTTACAAATAATGCATTAATGTCTGTCTGCAAGCACTATTTGTTGCGATATTTGGGTCATGCTAGTTCAGCGGGTTGAACGGCCTTTCGTCCTAGCAAGCCGGTTCTGTGCTCGGCCTAAGCTATGCACTAGTACCTAGTTTCTATAGTTTTGAATATTGAGTACCTAGCCCTTTGCACTTTTATGTCTCAATGTGGTATTTCAAAAAGTGTGGCATGATTTTACGAATCACAAAATTTTGCATCCTAAGTTTATTTTGGATTCAGAACAACACAGGCGGCGGCGGTGCAGTAAAATGTTAGAAAATCAATGATAATTGAATCAATAATTTAATAAAGAACTCTTATTACAATGTATACGATCTAAGTACATCCATGTCATCAGCTCAGGCATCAAACACTGACACACCCACCTTTATACTATTGGTCTTGTGTTCTCCGAGTCTGTGACACAGAGATGTTTCATTTTCAAGTTTCAAAATGGAATTTATTTTTAAAGTTACCGAACATGCATCGGATATCTCGTCTATTCCAGTCTGCTATTCATACCGTATACTTCCTCTATTTCTATTTTTAATCGAGTTTCGTTCTCGTGTCGCCTGTAGAGACGAGAATACAAATAAACGCGGCAGAAAGTATTTTGTTCGGTTGCCGTCTGTTACGGACTAAAAGAGGACTAGACGACTTTATATCTTTTTTCATTCGTACTTCCATGGAGACAATGGAATTATTTAATACGCCTATTACTTTGCAAACAATTGGATAGTTGCCTAGTATTAAATTGGAGTGCAATACGGTACTCGTAAACGCCCGAGTTTCCTTTTGTTTCTTTTGGCACAGAGCTGAGGCCAAGTTTGTTTACTTAGGTGCGTACTACTCACCATTTCCAGAGTTATGTATTGCCTTTATCGCCTTTTTCAACTTCGTTAGGCCATCTCGGTCGAAATCCAACGTCTGAAACAAGTTAAAGAAAACATTAAACATACACCGTGACGTCAACCTGGCGGTTAAATATTTAAATGAATTATTTTTATTGTCAGAAACGTCCGTTGCGATTGCGGATTGCGACATCGGATTCGCTCAAAACTTTTTTACGTGGACAAGCTGTCACCGGCATAAAGAGTAGTTTACAATAGGAGCCACGAGCCATTCAACTCGGTTTGGGAGCCCAGCGAACATCTGTCGCCCCAGCCGGCGATTAATCAATGGCTCCCCTTGAATTAAGCAATCGGCCCGTACCAAAATAAAACTAGCAAGTCGCAACGATTGGGTGCACCTTGACTCTTGTTTGGCTCAAGTGTTCATGTGCAGTCGGCTTGAGCGAACTCTCTCATTGATGTTGATACAGTACGATAAGGAAACATTATCGAATTTTGTGTCAAAGACCTTTAAAATAAATAAAATAATCACATTTTTTTTTATATGTATTATTCACGGCCTAAATTGGTTGATAATGGTATGCTTTGTTTTGTTACAATAAAAATTTTCAACCCTAATTGAGATGGACACGTCACGATTTTTTATTGATGCATAATAAAATGAGTTCATTCATAACATCTGGCTACTATGGAACCATACTGACCATACAGTGGATAATAATCACGAAGATCGATTAAATACTAAAAACAGCTAGAAGTTATCACTAACAACGTGCATAAGAAAGAAAAAACCGGCCAAGGGCGAGTCTTACTCGCACACAAGGTTCCATAGCCCCAAACAATATTTTGAACTGTCATTCATTAGTTAGTAGTATTAGTTGTAAACTTCCACTAAACCGCAAAACTAAATTGGTTTTTCATAGTATGTTAATGAAAAACAAAGTTACTGCTGCAGTTTGATGAAAAAGTACCATATCTCAAAAACTAAACATCATATCTTATTGAAACCAATTTTCGATGATAGTTTTTTTTACGTTCTACAAACTTAAATATTTTCAGAATTTTCCTCCTCTTACTTTAGAAATTAGAGGGGGGGACACACATTTTACCACTTTGGAAGTGGCTCTAGCGCAAACTATTCAGTTTAGAAAAAAATGATATTAGAAACCTCAATATCATTTTTGAAGACCTATCCATAGATACCCTACACGAATGGGTAACATACAGACAGACAGACAGACAGACAGACATGACGAATCTATAAGGGTTCCGTTTTTTGCCATTCGGCTACGGAACCCTAAAAAACATGTATATTGAATGATGGTGACCGAAATACACACGTAAGTATTAACCCATAAAGGGTTAAACGACATTAATTAGAATAACTTAATGAGGTGATAACTGTTATAGTGTTACGGATCTTGCAACCCTTGTAGTTAAGTTATTATACCGCCAAACGTGGCGTGACGAAGTAAACTACCCGCCAGGAAATATTGCCCTGGAAATGACGTTGTTAAAACATGGTTACTGTTATTACCAACTTTGTGTTAAGCTCTAGCATTATGCAATGCGGTTTTTGTTAAATTCATTTCCGTATGCGAGAATTATTTTTAGGGTTCCGTACCTCGAAAGGAAAAAACGGAACACGTAAAGGATCACTTTGGTGTGTCGGTCCGTCTGCCCGTCTGTCTGTCAAGAGCTTTTTTCTCAGGAGCGCGTGCAGGTATCAAGCTGGAATTTATATCAAATACTCAGGTCTACTGTCCCTTGGAGCTGTGAAAAAATCAAACTTCTAAGCAATCAAAAGATACAGCCGTTTATGGCGCAAATTTTCGACACTCGCAAGGGAATCAAAACCTACAGGGTACTTTCCGTGAACTCAGAATCTTGAAATTTGGTACGAAGCAACGTCTTACAGCACAGATAAAGGAAAAAAAAAATAAGCGAAAACCGTAAATTTTATAGTTACATCGTATACTCAAAATATTTTTATTATTTTTTGTACGAACCCTCGGTGCGCGAGTACGACTCGCACTTGGCCGGTTTTTTCAGTTCAAATTAAATGCGACAGCTATTACAATATCGTTGACGATGTCCACTTAAATTATGAAACGTCCATCACCCAAGTTACATAATCCGCAACTGTCCAAACATAAAGATGATAAGTACGTGATAACAGAAGACAATGAGAATATTCGCTTTCTTGCTCGTGACCACCGACGCATGAAAAGTTGCGTAAACCACGACATCAGACGCACAAAACAAACGTAGGCCATCGTAATCTCTATTATAATAATAACAACTATTATAGACCCTAAATTGCATTGTCATAATTAGCAACTATCAATTTTCATATCGCTTACGTTATGTATTGGGTCTTTTCGATTCCTTGCAGTGAAGGCAGTCTTGCACTGCGATATACGGCACCTGCATTATAATAACGTGAAAGATAACATCTAAAATGGCAGTGAAGCTTGTATACATAACATATCACGACATAGTATTAATGTACAGCTATTTTTAAACAACATACATTTGTTCCCCGCCTTCCACCTGCAAGCAATTTAGTAACCTACTTCCTTCACTCAACCTGTACATTTTGAACAGTGCATTGTGTGGAGAAAGAAACGCCAATGGCTGATGGCAGCCTAGTACATGACTTGATTGTTTGTTTGTTTGTTTGTATTGAATAGGCTCCGAAACTACTGGTCCGATTTGTAAAATTATTTCAGTGTTAGATAGCCCATTTATCGAGGAAGGCTATAGGCTATATATCATCAAGCTACGACCAATAGGAGTGGAAAAGCAATGAAAAATGTTGCGAAAACGGGGAAAATGTGACGCAAACGAAGTTGCGGCGGACAGCTAGTCTAAACTAATATTATAAAGAGGAAAGATTTGATTGTTTGTTTGTATGTTTGTTTGCATTGAATAGGCTCCGAAACTACTGGTCCGATTTGAAAAATTCTTTCAGTGTTAGATAGCCCATTTATCGAGGAAGGCTATAGGCTATATAATACTATATATCATAACGCTACGACCAATGGGAGTGGAACAGCAATGAAAAATGTCGCGAAAACGGGGAAAATGTGACGCAAACGAAGTTGCGCCGGTCAGCTAGTATTTAATAAAGCACAAATCATGTGCCTTGTAATCCAGTGACCCACGCTAAAAGCCACCTATTGAAGGAAACTAAACGACCTTAACGCAGGTTAAATCGGCCTTATACGTTACGTTAAAACGGGCTAAGAGAGTTAATCCTATTAACCATTTTACTAAAACGTTTAGCATACATGAACAATGTAACCGAGGCTAGAACCGGGCCACGTACACAATAGTTGTTGTTCCAGTCATAGACAAACGCCCCCTTTTGTTCTGTCTTCTAAACGGATTGAACTATCACCTCTCGGTTCTGCACGGTTAACGCTCTACCCTCCCCGACCCTCGCTCGAGCCAGCCCGCGATGCTGTGCCAGTAATTTTAAATTAGCCCCTAAATAATTATATCATTCAGATCCAGCCTGTTCCCATGTAGTCCTGCCCCAGCGACGCCCTGAGCCGAGGCTCGTACCCCACAGGGGGTGCCCTTAGCGTGTAGTCGCTTAGTTTGTAAGTTTTTATGCCCTGGCTGGAGGCCTTACTCTTAAGGCACCCACAGAATAGTCCGGTTAAGCAGACGACAACCTCCTAGGTTGAACTGCGAGATGCCATTCACAAAAAAAAAAAAAAACAGTTAACGCTCCGCAAGTCCGCATAGGATTTTCAAAATGGGTCACGTCTCTTTACAGCTACTGCTCTACTGTTTATTATCAGCAATTCTTCTTGAAGTAAAATATCGAATTCTATAAATCGACGTCCGATTTTTAGAATTCGATATTTTACTATAGAAATTATCTTTGCCTACACTCATAAAATGGGATCCTCCTTCAGTTAATAAGTACAGTACAGTTGTAAACACCCGCGTTTTACTAACTGAAGGGTTAACGAGGTGTTAGATTATCAAAATGTATTGAGCAATAAAATAAACAGCTGTTTCAAATAGGTCGAGTAATTAAAACGTCAGTCGCATCTGTAGACATTAGAGTTGACAGTAATAGCAGAACAGTGATTGCTATAGCACAAAGCGTAGGATTTCAGCACAATGATAGTGGAAGTGAGTCATCTGTGTTGTTACTTAATTAATGTGTTTTGTAACCTGTATCCAGTTATGCGTCACATACGGATGTTTCTTTAAGATATTTTTTGCAACGACAAGTATTATTACTTTAACTCCAATACCCGGTAAGATGATGCATTGAATTGAATTTGAATGGACATGGTAATTTAATCTGCAATACTACAGCAGCGGCAATTATACGGGCAGACAAACTGATGCGTTATTTCGAGGAGAAAAAGACTCGTTAGAATCGTCAGCTGCAAAAGGGTCGCCCATGGTAAGTGGGTTCCTACAGCGAAAGCGGTTGACCTTGCGGATTTATACTCCGACTGAACGAACGATCAAGAAGATTTTACCAAATTGAAGCAGTTATTTTTTTTTACTGCTACAGTTCTGCAAAACGTTTTACTAAACACAGTATCTTGAGCAAAAGCCATGAAATTAATATTGATTTTACTTGATTTACGTTAATACGATTTCGGGTTTACTAAGGGTAAGGCTCGTAACCGCAACTTAAGCCACGAAGATACGATTACCCTATAAATTATTAATACAGTCAAAACATTAACAAGATATGGTTACAAATATAGATTTCAATTGTTATCAACATGCAACTTTGCAATAAAACTAATCCGTTAGTAATTTTAACAAACCATACTAAGTAATCTGACATATTCAAAAGCACGTTTGTTAAAAGTTGGGAACTCACAATCTATTTTCCGTCAGCTCCAGTTCATTTGCAGCAAAGCTCAAAAACTTTCTCTAGTAAAAAGTCTCGAGGGGATCTGTGAATCAGACGCTGATTTTTCCGATTTATAATAAAACAAGATTTTAACTCTGAATATAAAAGTGGTAGAATATCGTCGACTACAGTAACAGCTACTAAACTACTGTGTTTATTTTTACAGGTTAGCATTGTTAGGAAGTAAAGAACATTTTATCGCACCGACTAAGTATTAGGATCCTGTTTACGCTATCGGATTACCAAAACATGAGCTGATCTTTAAACGTGTTCGTTTATCCGGGGATGTTGTTTGTAAACACGTTGAGTGAGTTTGATTCTAATTAACACATTAACATGTTGGGCGCCATTTACTGATAAACACATTTTGTTTTCGGTTAAAAGCCTCATAGGTGAGGTGACGCTTCAGTTGGATATTAATATAGAAATAAGGCTAAATCTCAACCATACTAAAGTATAACTCAATTCATAAGTAACAAGATTAAATCATAAAAACTAAAAAGTATTTATTGTTAAACTTATTGATATACAGTAGAAGTTTCGTTGCCAACGGCAGCAGGTGTTAGATTCAACTTTGGCACTGGCGCAGGCTTATCTGAACATTTATTGTGAGGCAAGCATGGCAAGGAAAGTATTGTAAGGAATAGAATATTATATCACTGACTACAACTTAATTCGACAGGTAGATCCGATAGTGGAGTATCTAGATTATTATCTAAATACGAGTAATACAGAACCAGTTCGTCAATGGGTCAAAAAATTGCAAGCCTCAGGCACATCTTAGGTCTCATTATTTTTAGTTAGTATTACGTTTCATTGCGGTCTGTTACTCATTCTTCGCTGTGACTTTCATGCTAATTAATTATCTAAACAGTTATATACACCCATGTAAGTATTTTATTATTTAACCAAACATAATTAGTGTTTAAATCCTCTTGTGACTGACAGACAAAGTAACTCATTGTTGGATTTTTCGTATCATACAAATCTGATGGTTGTGTGTGAGTTTTATATCATAATCTAGCTATACATACATCTATTATGATTGTGTAGTTACTGCATCCTGCAAAACTTAGCATGAATTACCCCGCCCCGACATACTAAGCTCAGTATTGGTCTCTAGCGAATTCAGTAAATTATTCACAATCAGATGTATGATCATCCGTAGGTTCTTAAGTACAGACATTAAATATTTACATATTGATTACAGCAATCGATCATAAACAAAATTTGAGTGTAATAGCACACCCACACTAATTTAAAGAGAAAGTTCATTACAAAATGTACCAACACGGCGAGTAACCACAAGCAGGTACTTTCGCTTTATCACATCTGATCAAGGAACACCACATGTTATTTTACTCTTCGATAGGCACGAAATTTTACCTATTTAGTTCGATTGAATGCCCTCGCCTCCAGGCTACTGGAATTTATTTATTATGAAACGAAAGTTGATGCTTATATAGTAAAGAAATAAGAACGAATCGATATATTAATTCAGTAATAAGAATCGAGGACGTTTCGATACGAATATTATAGGAAAAACATTGCTCTGCAGGCTTTATGCATACATTACATTCTTCATGATAGTCATAAAGGAAATGAGAAAGCTGAGCTGACGACATACTTAGTATATTATGTCGCATCTGTCTATCTGCAGCATACAGTCGAGCAGAATAGAGATCTCGATGTCAAAATTAAAACTTTATGAAAGGAGAACACAAATTCTGCAGGCGAACGCGCGATTAACTTCGAAGCGAACAAAATGCACAGAAGTTTTATAAACTTCTTTGCTTTTGTCTTTTAAAATGCCTCATTCAAAGAGACGTAGTTGAAAGATGTTAACTTCTTTTATGTCTAGAACAATAACGTGCTGCAATTAGTTTCCCCTAATTTGTTTTGGCCGATGTTTTTCTTAAACATTTTTAATTCCATGGCGACCGGTGGTAGAAAATGTTTTTGTTTATCGCTTTCCGTTACATCTTGATGGGCGTTTCGGGCTATTCCTATTGTACTACATTGAATAGGTGCTTATTGTCAATAGCATGAGGTAAATGACCATACTCTTCGATGTTCTATAGTAATGTGTCTTTCATTTTTATTACTTTCTGTTTTATTTATTTTTGCTTCGGCTTCGTTGAACTCCCAATAGACGTGTGCCTGATATTCTGTAAATGTAATATCCCAAAGCGAAAGCAAGATAACATAAATTACATGAATACGTAAGAAAGTAACAAGTTCCGATTTTGTAGCAAGCAAGTAAACGATCAATAATAACATAACAATGATAGGAACAGATGAACCGATTGAACTCGAGCACAACAAAAGTTAGTGCATTGTTTTACAATGTTTGGCTGAAATGTCTTAACAACAATATGTGAAAATATATGTGCCAAATATGTATGTTTAGCTTGTAAATGATACAAACTAGAGACGTTGCATGTCACAGTCTTTATTAATTCTCTTTAAGTCATCAATTATCATATTTCTTACGGCTTCATTTTGTATTGCTAGACAATTATTTCTAATTCTTCTTTCGTGATACGAGGTTTGTTTCCATAAAAAAGAAATAAAGGTTCCTAATAGTTTAGCAATATTTTGCTGTTTATTAATATTCAAAACGCTGTGTATACAAAATCTGAAATTACTCCGCTCTTCAATGACACCCCAGGTAAGCCTCTACTGAGTAGCCTGTTCATGACATATATGGATACCTACTTATTCCTCATTCAAAGCTTTATGGTAGAAGGGTTAAAAGCACTACCTTTTCATAGTAACTTTAAAGCATAGTAACCTGCCGTGCTCAAGTGCCCGTAACTCTATCGCAGAGGGTCTGAAGGGGACGAGTCTAATGCATGCCGTACTACCGGCATGCATAATCGTGTCTGCATTGCCGTGGAACTACGCCATAACTACTAAGAAACTACTATCAGGCGTATTATGTCTTGATGAAGAAAATGTTTTCTGTAAAAAATGTGATATCACCACGAGTCAAATGAAGGTCGAATTCATGAAATACAGCGGTAATAAGCACGCAATGCCTATTATGAGAAAAATACGGCGAAGAAGTCACTGAACGTTGACTTTAGCATGACTAGCATTTTTGTAGCTATGGTGATAGCTACAAAAATGTTTTACTTTGATTCATTGATTATAATTATCAGATTATTCATCAAGCAGGACAAAAAGTGTTTAAGTTCAAGTCTCCTCATGTTATAAACAAACACCGCAGATGAGTCACACATGATTTTTATCGCCTACCGCATCAGAGGTGCTTGCTTAGCCGAAGTCTTTGCTATGCACCGCGAGATAGTGGCGTTGGTGATGACTCATTGGCTGTTGACCTTTTAAGGTCTATTCATGCAACGCACTTGTAACGACGAAACCGATAGCACACCGGTATGATTTTTCATTTGTGTCTTGGCTTTTGAAATTAATTAGACAGCATTTTATTTAAAAGTCTAATGAAGACCGTACACGTTTTGTATTATAGTTGAATTTGCATACTGCAATGTAATGAATTATTTTTATGTTATCAGAGTAACCAAAACAATTCTTTAGGAAAGGACACAATGTTTAGCAATCTACGAAGAACGTCTGTAGCATATTACCAAATCTAAGTAAAAGTATCTTCAAATTCATCCCACATCCTTCGACCTTCGTGAATATAGATACCTTCAGTATACATAATGTGCAGTATTGTGTACATGGATTTATGTATATTACGTAGGTATGTATAGGTCCTTTTCCATTGTCGGTTTCTTTTTTCTCGGAACTCACCGACTATCCGACAGTGATTAAGTACCGATTCGTTTATTCAATTTGTACCCAGTTCTTGCTGGCTATAAGCCAAACGTTTTAAACGCACGCAGTGAAATGGTATACGATGCTGAAATTACATAAATTAGTTGTTACCTTAAGACTAGAGTTTAGTTTTATTTACTTCTAAAAGCAAAATGTTCCATAATATGTAATTTTAAACTGTCCTTCGCATTGTTTAGTGGGAAAGTGTAAAATAATTTCGTGTCTCCCTGTAATGTGTTGTCAGTGTTTAGCCTCGATTGCAGTGGGCTGGCCAAACTATCATTTCCCAATCTTCTAAGTATCTAAGCGTCCCTGTCGTCAAAATGTCATCAGCATTCACTGTGCGTCATCGTCATAACACTTCTGAGCAGTAGATAATTCAGTGTTGTCGTGTTTGTGGGCTACACTGCAATTTATCCCACTACTCGGCCTCTTAAGCCTCCATTAGATTATCTGCATACGACAGCGCTGCTATGTGCCTTGATTGATATGCATAGGACGTTTGCAATATAGTACTTCACTATTTCATTACTACTATAATAAATCAGGAGTTTATATGACAGTGGATTTCAACAGCTTCTAGCTTCTGGCAGACTTTAATGAGTGATGGCCCGAATAAAATCATAATTTCAAGTATTTTAAATTCATGTTAATGACTCTACTTTCCAATACATGATGATTTTTAAATTGATAATTTCCATAAGACCGTCGAGCGACCCAGTGACCTACGTTCGTTCATAGAGCTACCACCTTTCTATCCGAGATTGTTTTACTTGTTGGAGTTGTTGGCGGAAACGTGTTCCGATATAACGACCACTGGTCAGTTAGTCCGCTCACGCAGGAAATTGGAAACTGCCACTTGTATTTAGTTTGATAACAGAAAATAACGAGAATCCAACCAGTTGCAATTTACACTTCTATTTGATAAGGATATTAAGGGCGGTCTTTTGAGGGAACTTTTGAAGGGTATTGTAATGAGCCGTGCAAAACATGTGCATGTGCAACCGTGCAAAATTCAGAAAACTGCAGAACAAAAAGTTAGATCCATGCCAATGCGAGTTAATATTGATTCGCTCTTTTTATTGTAGGAGCTTCCGAAAACAATGTAACATCAATACACCATTTTGTATTGACATGTAATGCGTGTTTGAAAAGCATGTTCTAACAATGAAAATAAAATACTAACTTCGGCAGCCTGAAACTTGTTTGTCGATCAGTCGACCAACCGGTCAAGGTTTCCTTTTGCAATGTAGTCGGATATCAATGTCGAACTTTCTCTAAACTCGTAATCCCGGTTCTTGTGTTTATTATGCGGAATATGTTAATTCCTTGTTTCGTCTAGTATTACGACTAAAATAAAAGTTTTGATAGCGACCGAGACTTGCAAATTTAATGTGGAACCATCTTGTTTTATGTTCAAGAAGGCAGGCAGAATAAAATCGCAAGGTGAACAATGGAGGTAGTGTTTATTGGCAATAAAGTACTTGACGAGGACAGTTGAGGTTCCACCAATGATGTGCTAATAGCAACGAAGAGTTGACGTTTGTATTGATAAAGTATTAATTACTAAATGCAAACTATTGAGTTCCTTCATCAAATCTTATGTGAGTATTGTGAGTAGCTAGAGCTAAGTAGAAATTGAAGAATAAAATGTCTCATTTGAGGAGTCTAGACAGCTATAGGTACCTACTTACTTATTGCAAGGGGAAGGGGGACCAGAGATCGCATCAAATTCCGTGTCTGTGACTCGACATTTCTATGAAACGCTAAGTTAACAAGTTCGATGATACTGCGAATGCCATTGCTAGATGTTTTATGTATTGGACATATTCATATACAGTATGTATTTGACTACATATCGTAAATTCCGAAACATCTGCCATGATATGAACTTAACATTACTTGCTTATGTGATGCCCACGAACATAGGGATATGGGTTAGGCACATTGAAACGTTGCGTGCTTCTCTTCTCTAACAATTTTGTATGGCTATCAAGTTTAAAACCTATAAATTATTACTTTTCATTTACGTTCAATATCAGACTTATGCAAGGTTGGGCCTAAGAAACCAGAACCGTCCAAAAGCGCGTTTAGTTGACGATATCGACAAGAACGCGGAAAACATATGGATAAGGGACGCACAGACAGAGAAGAGTGGAGGCCTATACCCCAACAGTGGGTGATTCTGGGCTGAAATGGAGATGATGTTATGATCAGCAAACTATTTATTGTAAAGTCTGCTTATTAATTACTTGATGAGGAAAATTATTTAATTACCTCAAGGAAACCGCAAATACACATATAGAATGGAAAGCTAATTTTTCGGAATCCAACAAACTTTTTCCCCAACAACAATTTTTACGATTACCATTTCAGTCGTTATTAGTTACATTACATTTAGGGGATCCATCAAGATTTGTCGTCGTGTTCAGGAATACAGCAGCTCTCGGCATCAAACCCTTGACCCGGGCAAATAACAGCCTCTTATGGCGTTTATCGAGGCTCAAGCCGGCAGCTAGGCAGTTGACCATCACGATTATTGACAATGATTGCCAAGTCCTCATCCTACATCAATACGTCAACAGAGTCGTTTGTACTAGGCTATATAACCCTGTTACTTAGTTACGAGGTTCGCGAGATTGTAATGGTATGGAACGAAAAAAACAGTCTTTATTTTATTGCGTGGTCCCCCCGGCTTTAGTTTACAATGTTTTTTCCCGACAAATTATTATATGTCTACTAGTCTATTAGCACAGCATAGATCAGATTCAGAATTTTTTATTCTGTCTTCTTGAATGCCTTTTATAGCCTCCACGATACTTAAATAACGTCTTGCGCATCCTAAACATGCAGCCGGGGTTATACCTTGCTGACTCGATATTTACTACGGCATGAAAGCTTCTTGTCTTATACTTTTTGAATCCCCTTGTGCTCAGAATATCGGACTCGGTCGGCCAAGAAAGCCGCCGGAAGTAATGTACCAAGCAGAACTCACCTGAACATTGGAATGCTCGACAGATGTCAAGCGTATCGTCCCCTAATAAGCATTTCCGGTGGTTAGTCACCACGACTTCCTTTATAATTGCGGAGACAATATCTTCAGATTTTATTGGATGCTTAGCTAAAGAGCCAGACCACTAGGACAACCTCAGTTTCAGAATTTGCTGACAAGGATCAGGATTATTTTTCTAGAAAGCGCTGCATCATGGTGACTACCTACCTACGTACATTTTTATGAAAGAAGGAAGTGCGTATTGTGTGTAGGGTATGTACCTTTCATAAAAAAAGTTCCCCGCCAGGACCTGTGCCTGAACTTCAGTCAAAAATAGAATTCCAGACAAAGGAAATGTATTGTGGGTTCTACTTGTTAGTTGTTGGCTGGTCCAAGAACTACAATAAAAGCCCAAAATAGAGGGTTAAAACTACTTCAGCTTTGTGTTGTTACAGATTATGAAGGCAAATGTTGCGTTTAGGAATTCCGCAAGCGTCTCTTTGGAGAAACTTCCTTGAATAACTAGCACACACACTATATAACCATATCTGTATCTTTCGACGGCAAAGTTTTGATTCCGTGTTTCCGATTCCGAGCATTGCTTGACCTGACTAAAGAAAGCATAGTAAAACAAATTTTTTAATTGATGGTGATGAATGACGACGCCAGATAGACGTTATAGGTATTTGATCATTTGAAAACTGAAAGCGAATTATCCGAGATACCTACAACCTGAGCATAGGTACGCATTTTATCCCGCATTTACCCCGATTGCATTCGCGTGTGCGTGAAGATGGGTATGGGTCCATATGGGGTGATTATTGGGAAATTCCTACCTACCTAAATTAAACGTAAAATATGTATTTATTTAATTGATCATACAAAGTAGTAATGATGCTTTGCGTAGCGATACGATTTTGCAATGCAACAGTATCGTAGGTATGACGGCCGATCAGAGTTCGTAATCAAATTGCAGAATAACGTCGGCAGTTCATATTTATTGTTCTTGCGTGGGCACAATTTATCAGGGTGTGTAATATTTTTTGTCCATAATATGGGGGCGTTTCCAAGGTCGAGGCGCTCCTTCGCTCCCGGTCAACCTATTACCTAGTCCTGAATTGACCATTATTTAATAAATTAACACTCCCACCTAACAATTTATATAACACGATATAATAACGAATCGGTTTAAACTATTGTTAAGTAGCTACGTCAAACAAATAAACAGATGTGCTTCAAGATGTTTGTCTTTTGTCAAAAGTAAACGCGGATTTCATATTTGCAATGAAAACAATATCGACAAGTAAGTGGTGAATATTAATATGCCAGCTACTATTCCCAGACTTTATTTATTGAAGTTTATGTTTATTCCGTTTTCGGTATGTGATCAAAATTATTTGTACTTGATACCCTGTTAAAAACAGGAAAATAATATTTTCTTATCTTGTCAACCGTTAGGCTTACATTTTTTGGCAACATATCGAATTATAGTGGCTGTAATTACCTCTTCCAAAGCGCTGATAGTCTGACGACATTGTGGCATGCGGGAAACAAACGTAGAAGTAGTAGGTGAACTGTAATCCTCTCGAGTTTCCTCAATGAATTCACCGATACCAATAAGACCCGGCATGGTGGTCAAACACGAAGTTCCACTAGTTCAAGTCCAAAACTTCACATTCGTCTATGATTAACAAATCACACAAAACTAACGAACATCAATATGCGAATTGAACACATTATCACCTGCAAAACACTTCCTGCGCAAATAAAAACAATATCGCGTCTAAACACGTCAACTCACGAACCGCCCATTCTCAACAAAGATGAATGAAGTTACTAAATTGATTGAACGTCGAACGACAAGGCGAGGACCGAATGTAAAATTGAAATTGAAAGAGAACGAAACTATGTTTCTACACTTCTTTAGGTTGTACAATCTGTTTCCGGTACATAAGTACATGAATGTTTAGTTCGGATATTTCATTCATTTGTTTACCAAACCATTAACCAAGCTACGATGCACATGAAATCTATTATTTTGTGTTCACGCATTATCATCTGCCTATCCTTTTCCCAAACTATCTTGGGGTTGGTTTCCAGTCTAACGGGATGCTGCAGTATTTTACTTGAAGCGACTGCCTATCTGAACTCCACAACCCAGTAACTGGGTAATATGATACCCCTTGGTAAGACTAGATGTCAGATTTTTGCCTTCTGACTATTCTTAACGACTGTCAAAGATCTACAAAACAGCTGAGAGTGAGACCAACGGCTTAACGTGCTTTCCGAGGCACGGAGGATACTCTGTATGTAGTTATGGTCACCTATTCACGGACCAACCTCGGCAAGCACGGCTTAACCTTAAAGATCGACTCGTGCGGCTGTTATTATTTAGTCACGAGCTCCTCTTGTGGTCATTTTGTGTTCACACATAATTTTAAGTAATAATGAGAACAAAAATAATGATGTTTAACACATTTTATAGCTCAGCAATTTCAATCTCAATTTCTATGCCCAAATTGTGAATTTCTAGAATGTTTTCTGTCCAAGTGAGTACAAACACACTAGACTATTTATCCGAACACACGGCGGAAGTCATACGTGTTGAAAACACTGTCTATCAAAACATTGAATGAAGAACTGAACGATAAAAATATAATGACGGAGCTGTCACGAGGTATGTGTGGCCTACTTTCGTATTCTAAAATTTGAAGAATATTGTTTACCTCCGGTTTTTGTAAGTTTTTATCATACAAACAGAATCAATAATACCACATTGAATCTGTAGACTATGAATTGTTTCAGAGAAAAAGACATTCTGTTTATTTACATGCATAAAATATGTATGAGAAAACAATACTATTTTCTGTCCGTCTCTCTAGTCTCTTTTTTATACCAACTTACCACTGGAATTGTTTCTAAAGTTTTAATTTTATTTGAAATGAATAATAGATTAGTTCTAATGAGCCGTTCTCTTTATTTGCATTGACAACAACTTTTCATGGAGTCCATGACCTATTGTTTATTATTTTGTTACAGAAATCGGAGAAATCTGGTCACGATTATTTGACCATCGTCCGTTTCTAAATGGTGAAATAAAGTTTATGCTGAAGGAGTTTGAGGTTTGTCTTAATTCATGGGACTTTTCTATTCCAACTTATTACACACGTCAGTCTGATGGACCAACTTTCAACATAACATTCATTCCTAATTTTTAGGAGAAACGTGGAGACCGGGAAGTTGAAAATTTGTTTGCTATACTTGAAAAATTAACAGATATAAAAGACAGTCAGGCAGACAAAATCAAAAAGACCGGTGAAACAGGGCTTCCAGTGCTGAAAGAGAAGTTGGAACAAGCCTTGCAGCTGAGTGAAGAGGTTGAAAACAATTATCTTGAATCACATAAGGTATTTATCATTTTTAATAATGCTTTGTCATTTTTGATGTATCACTAGTCTAGAATATGTGAAAATGATGAAAGTTTTGTTTATTTTGCAAAATGACCTGGCAGAAATAGGTGAAGAAAACATTTTTAATCTTTGAAGAGGTCATTTATAAAGTTACTGGTTTTTTAACAACTTGTTTTTCTTTCAGGTGCATGAACAACGCCGAGTAGAACTGAAGGAAAAGAGACAAAAAGAATGGGATCAGTTCATTGATGATATGAACTTCAAATGCCAAAGAGTAGACAACACTTTTGAAGAAAAAGAAGAAGAACTAAGGGACTTGTATGCTGACCTCAACCATAAACTAAATATTGCTAAATAAACAATGGATTCCATAGGATCACTTGTTGATACTAACCTCCGGATTTTCCCATCAAAGTATTTAATAGATTACCTCAAAACTATACTTATTGATGATAATGTACCTGTAAATATTGCAAGACTGTCCATCGGAGAATGTTATGAACCCAAACATACAGCACCTAAAGAACAAACAAAGACTATTCCAGTACATCTTACTAGCAATGACATTGAAAATTTAAATAAAATAAAAGCTCTTGTTAAGGTAGAAATCGAAGAAGTCACAGAAGAAGAAGAAGAAAAAAAGAATGTTGAGGAAGAAGAAAAAAATAATGTTGAGAGTTCTAAAGAGGACAATGTAGACAAAGTAGATAAGAACGAAGATTCTGAAAAAGCAGACCCTGATGAAAAAGCAATATCCAAAAGAGAGCTTAATGAAGATTATGCTGAGGAAGAAGAAAAATTGCATTTAACTACTGCCGATATAGACTGGCTTTACACATATTTGCAAAAAGAAAGAAAAATAGGGGCTAATGGAGACAAAAGTGTTCCATACTTACATGTTCTATTAGAAGGCGCTTCTATTGAGATGCCAGAAAATGAAGTTATTAAGAGAAATCCTGTTCTTGAGGCTAGGTGTGTTAAATTGAGGTCTCAACAGGAGGCTAGGGAATATCGGGCGATGACAAAGTCTGTAGACAATGTCAGAATGAGGTTTCCAGAAGATACTATCGCTTATCAATGTAAGTATAGAATAATTCCTGCATACTCTATTTACATTTTAAGCTGACTTACTTTACATGATACTACCATGTAACAATGGTATGGTTTCAGAAGCAAGAGTCATCATTCTCTTGCCCTTATCCCAATTTATTTGGGGGTTATGAAATGATCAGTTTAGCTGTCAAAAGTACTACCATATCATCATCATTAGCCTATGATGTTCCCACTGCTGGGACACAGGCCTCCTCTCGTTGAGTGGGAGTGGGCTGTAATCCACCACGCAAGCCCAGTGCGGGTTGGTAGATGTCACATGTCTTTGAATTTTTATTTCTAGAACATGCCGGTTCCTCACATTGTTTTCCTTAACCATTTTTGAGGGCAGCGGTGATGATATAAATAACAAAAAGTAGTGTTCGAACCCATCAAACCCATTGCTTACTGCTCGTAAATCAGGGCTGCCACCACTGCTCTCCACCACCATATATCTTATTGTAAATCAATAATTAATGAATCATTCATAATCATGTTTTTGTATTTCCAGTGAAGCACATGAATCGCCAGTTGATTGCAATTGGACAGTTCATACTTTCAATATTTGCTGGATTCTTATTTGGATTTAGAGGAGTTGAATGGATGGTGGGCAACATAGATTTCGGTTTTCGGCTATTACTAGGCGTAATGTGTGCCCTAGTAATCGCCCTTGCAGAAATATACTTCTTAGCCAAAAAGTTGAATGAAGAATTGAATGTTACGGAAACTGTGCAATTGGGTGGTCCTCCTAAATTTGCAGAATCGTCACCATATTATGTGCCACGAATAAGCAACAAAGTGTTTGATGATAAAGAACATCAGGACTAGTTTATGATTTGTATTCAGTACATTATTTTGTATATTTGTAATGATTTTGTCGTTTAGTATCTATGTACATAGTTAAAGGATTATGAAAAAGGTGTTATAAACTTTTATTTATTATAACTGTCTATTTTTATTTGGCTGTGTACACAAAAACCCCAAACCCTAAAGATTAATGTTAAATTTTAAATATTACAAAAAAAACGTGACTATTGCAAACTATTTCATCACAAAATGTTAACATGTTTTATCTGACTCAGTCCTAAACATTTGTGTAGTATGCAATTGATCAAACCTAACCAATGAAAGTTAATTTATGCCGAGTCAGAAATAAATATAAAATCCACGTCGATCGAAAGCAACCCTTCTGATTGGGCAAGGATGGCTACTGGTAACGTTTATTCAATTAGATCTCTGAGGAAATCGCCGTTTCGACGTTGACCGCAGCGAAGGTGCAAAGACGATCTTTAGGGCAAATGAGGCCAGCAACCGCAAACAATAAAAGAAGTTAGGGAGTGAATGAAGAGACGTTAGCTGATGTTGCCTACTTTGCGGTAAGGTTGAAAGTCTTTCCATAAGTATGTATTTATAAAGGCTTTACGTCTAACACAAACGAATAATGCACTATCCTGCTGGTCCGCGATTTTTCGAATGGCTTGTTCGAACCCGGAACCCCGCGCGGGTTCTGGTTGAGTAGTGGGTAGTAAGTAGGGTGGGTACCATAAGAAAAATAACGTAGGTACACAAATCGCCGTCCCCGGAATATGAAATGATAACTGTTCTGCAAAAACAAAACTTTTCAGGAAAAATAAAAAAAACATGTTTTCGTCGATTGCTGTAAGACATTTATCATTATTTAGTCAAACTTCATCATTCATTCAGTCACAAGTACCTACTAACAAGTAGGAATACATTTGGAAAACATTATATTAACACTTTAATGTGTAAAATGTTGTACTTTGTTAAATCTTTGAATACTATTGTAAAATTTCGTAACTTCGTAAATAACAGTGTAAAAATTACCAAAAAAATTGAGCAAAAGTATTACCAATTTACCTCCCACAGATCTCAAAAATGACAACAGTAAAACTAAGATAATGGCGCTTATCATTTTATCTATATTACTTTAATCTTTGCATTTTATTCTGCGGGACGGCGAAATGTGCGTGTTAAGTAGACCAATATGCTGCTTCGTACGTTATCGCGCAGTCCCATTTTCACCAGGCTAGGGTAGTGCCTATACCTTTTCTCTCGTTGCACTTTATTTTCATGAAACAATGACGTTGCATGGTTGCATCTCTTGATGGAAAAAGGATTTGGTTTGGGTTAGAGTCCGATTACTCATCAGCAAACGTTATATTGGGCCTGAAAAACAGGAAAGGATTAAACTTAGGTACTTTGTACTTTACTTTTAGCTTTTAATAAGTACGGCCTTATTCAATGCAACATACGTGAAAATTTATAAGGTTTTATAATTTCCGGCAGAAAAGACTTCGTCATCAGTTCGATATGATCATCATCCACATCCTGGGTTCACCTCCTTTTGGCTTATCTCTTTGCTTCCTCCCACTGCTGGATAGAGAGCTCTCTTCGCTTGTTCCTATCGATATCTCCAAGTTAATGTGCTAACTACATCTAGGTTACCAATAAGTTCTTGTAAAGCCAAGCGTACGCCAAGGCTGTTTTGAAAGAACCCTAGTCCCCTACACAAAGTAAAAATCCATATCCTACTATCTTATTCATTCTGTCCCAGAGGTGTATTTTATTTTTCTTTCGGCCAAAAAAAATCTGCGTGAAAAGGAGTTCTCACGCGAGTTCCATAAATATGTTTTATTATTTTTAATATTGAGCATTGGATTACACCAGAAGACGTTGATAAAAGGACAACGACAAGGAAAAGAAATATGTTGATGCTACAGATATAAAGTAACAGATTCTGGAATGTTGACGATGACTTTTTGTTTTGACAGCTCTATTGCACAACAAAATATTGTTTTTCTCAACTGTTCCATTCGATGATTCATTTATTTTGAAGCCTTATATACCGTGTGCGGCGTATACAACATTCATTCACTTTGAAACTTTATCACAAGTGCGACGTATCACTGTGTCAGTTTTTATTTACTACCAATAAGTTCTTTGCTTAGTTTGAACAGCAGGTGAGTTCCTAAATAAGTTTAAGCAGTATCTACAGCTTTTTCGCAGTAAAACAAAACTTGATTAGAGCTTTGAGCATCATTTTGTCGCATCATGAACATCCTAAAATATGATATCTCAAGCAGAATGGAAGTCAAACAAAATGGCTTCTAGATAAACAAAATGGTTTTTTATAAAATCTAAGAGATTTTCCATTGTGTTTTATAGCCTACATTGTTCATCAAAATATAAGGAAAATATCAACATTTATTTTCAAAGTTTATTTATTGCTTTGTACAGTGACTAAATACTCAATTTTTTTTTTTTGGTAGTTTTGTGTTCATAGTGAAATTCAAAATAAAATAGTAATTTTTGGAAGTGATAACATTTGTAAATTAATACTGCAATGTTATATTTAAAAAGTAATTATTACGAAAGTGGTACATATTGTTGCATCATAAAAAGTCAGCTAGATTTTCGGTGCCTATGGTAGATACTGAATTTCACTGATTGTGATTTCCTTAAATTAATCATCCTAAAAGCTGTACAACCTACCATCCATGATTACTCATTCTGATAAAGCCTATTATTTGTAGGTACTTTATCTAGCAAGACAAACATTAAAAACAATTTTTTTTTCAGTCATGGAAGACCAAGTTCCATTCAAAGTTTATACATTCTGGAGGGAGGGTGAGAAGCCGGAAGTCAGGAGATTTGGTGTGGAGAAGAGTGTGGTTACCAGCTTCCACTACTTGAATGCTAAGCTGCTGGAAGTGTACCCTGGACTCAAAGCGAAGACCTACTCTGTAGCTTGGAGAGGTAATTTCTAAATAGTCATTTAAATGATTTACTATAGCCTGGTGGCTACCTACATAATTATTAGTCTAGAGCTGGTTGACTATTTTATTATTATATTTTTAAATTCAAATCTAAATAAAGATAATGGGGAAAATCATATCCTCCTCTCCTCATAACTGAAACCACTCTCTGATTTGACCTACTTTTCATCTTCTCTACTAATAATAAAGCTGAAGAGTTTGTTTGCTTGAACGCGCTAATCTCAGGAACTACTGGTCCAATTAGAAAAACTCTTTCAGTAGGTAGCCCATTTATTGAGAAAGGCAGTAGGCTATATATCATCACGCTACGACCGATAGGAGCGAAGCAACAATGAGAAATGTTGTGAAAACGGGGAAAATATGATGCAGACAAAGTTGCGCAGGACAGCTAGTCTGTTATAAATTTGGATTGACTTAATTTCAAAGTTGATTATCACGTGTTATGACATCACAAATTAAACACAATAGAACCACAGATTAAACAAATATTTAAATAAAAAAAATATGGTGACCTCTGAATCATGAATTAGCATTTGTTTACTGATTTAAATTCTGCTTCATAAATACTCTTTCAACAAGGGACAGTGATTTTTTCAGCCAGTTTAACACAATATTTATAGGACTTCTCTCATTAGTTTTTTAACTTTCACATGTAGAATATAATGTTAATTTTCTTTGTCCTATTCAGATGAGGATGGTGATGATGTGGTTGTATCATCCGATGATGAAGTGATGACTGCCCTGCAGGCGTTGAATGGAGACATCATTAAACTTTTTGTCTATGCCAAGGGGGATGAAGCTAAAGATGATGACTGCGACATTGTTTTCACTGCCTTAGCTGGCAATCCTAATGGTAAGTTTCTATTACTAGTTGTTGTTTAGAACTGATGATATGCTTGAAAAGATGTTGCAATAACACTTTTTAGAACGTAATACATAGATGTTGGCTCTAGTAGGTACTTGGACAGGCATATGACCAACTGTGAACTATATTTCCGACTTTGTTTTAGTGGCTGTTGGTTGCCACAGAATACTATTATTTTAGATAGTGACTGCGGACTATTCATGACAACAATAATTAGAAATCACCATCTTATATGTATCATATATTAGATGGTGATTTCTTATTAATAATAGAAGAATATAATAATTAGAAATCACCATCTTATATATGATACATATAAGACGGTGATTTCTAATTAATAATAGAAGAATAATTATAATAATTAGAAACCACCATCTTATATGTATCTAAACTAATATTATAAAGAGGAAAGATTTGATTGTTTGTTTGTTTGTTTGCATTGAATAGGCTCCGAAACTACTGAACCAATTTGAAAAATTCTTTCACTGTTGGGAAGCTAGACTATCCGCGGGTGACATAGGCTATATTATATTTCCTAAAAATTAGGGATCCGTACTAAAACTGCAATTATGTAACCCAAGGTGTATAAAAATTACCTAAAATATTCTTAACATCGCGTGCGCTGCGAAAACTATTGATGATAGAATAAAATAATGTATTACGACTTTGCAGAACACATCATTATTTACAAAAAGTGTCGCGACAGCATATGTCTAACTATTATATTTATGCCACAATAAGTGTTCTTTTATTTAAAAAAATATATTTTAATGCCGTCGTTAGAAAAGGCTCTGTATTTGTATCTTGGTATTAATCCTTATCAAAATAAATTACTTCATTTTCAAGACTGTTTCAATACCTTTATATAACTTTTTGAATTATTCAATTCGGACATTCCATTCGAAAGATATCAGGAGTTTAAAAGTGTAAGTATTAGAAAAAAGTTGCGTGGTCGCCGCTCACCCTGCTCAGCTGGCTAGGCATCACCTAATACGATGTAGGCGTCACTGGGGTTACGGGCCGTACGGGAGGGGAATATTCAAACTTTGTTTATAATTTTTTTTTTAGTTCATCATCATTCATCATTTCAGCCAAAAGACATCCACTGCAGGAGATAGACCTCCCCCAAGTGTCGCCATTGACATAAGGGGGGTTTTGACATAATCGCCACGCTTGGCAGGCGGGTTGGCGATCGCAGTACAGTTGTTACAAAAGCCCACAGAACGCTGCTGCCCATTCTCTGGCAAGTCCCTTAGTCGCCTCTTACGAAACCCACGGGAAGATATGGAATGGTGCTATTCTTTACGTCCGACACCATACAGAACCAAAAAAATTATCTGTGGTGTGAAATTCTGTATGGTGTCCATACAGAATTTCACACCACAGAGAATTTTTTAGTTACCTGACGCAAATAGAAGGGTTTATTTATGTTTGTGTATTGTTAAATACCCGTGCGAAGCCGGGGCGGGCTGCTAGTCATATATAAGATCATCATCATCATCATCATCATCAGCCTGTATTCGTCCACTGCTGGACATAGGCCTCTCCCATGACACGCCACTGAGCACGATCCTCGGCCACTCTCATCCAGCTCTTGCCAGCTGCCTTGCGCAGATCATCGCTCCACCGAGTCTGAGGACGTCCTACGCTACGTTTACCGATCCGCGGTCTCCACTCAAGAACTCGTCTACCCCAACGGTTATCGGTTCTTCGGGTTATATGGCCGGGCCATTGCCACTTCAGCGTGCTAATGCGGTGGGCTATGTCGATAACCTTGGTTCTCTGTCGAATCACCTCGTTACGAACTCGATCTTTCAGAGAAACCCCGAGCATAGCTCTTTCCATAGCACGTTGAGCGACTTTAAATTTGTGAGTGTCCACGTTTCGGCACCGTACGACATGACGGGTAGGACGCACTGATTATAGACTTTCGTCTTTAGACTCTGTGGAATTGGCAATGTGAAGACTCGACGCAGTTTTCCATACGCTGACCAGCCCAGCTGTATTCTTCTGTTGGCTTCTCTCTCGAAGTTGTTTTTACCTGACTGCATAGTTTGCCCGAGGTAAACATACTCCTTAACAACTTCGAGAATACTGCCTTGAACTGCAATTGGTTCCGGACTTACATGTTCATTGAACATAACCTTGGTTTTATCCAGGTTCATCCGGAGACCAACGCGTTGAGAAGAATCAGCTAGGCCATTCAGCATATGCTGCAAATCTTGCAGCTTTTCCTCCACAATAACGATATCATCTGCAAATCGTAAGTGTGAGAGGTACTCGCCGTTTATATTAATGCCGCGCCCCTTCAAGTCCAGCGTCTTGAATATATCCTCCAATGCATTTGTGAACAATTTGGGGGATATAACGTCCCCTTGTCTCACACCACGATGCAAGGGAATAGGTTTAGACTGCTGGTTTTGGACTTGGACGGCCATAGTAGCGGCGTTGTAAAGACCTCTCAACACTTGGATGTATCGCCAATCGACTTGGCATCGCTGCAATGATTCCAGAACAGACCAGGTTTCGATCGAGTCAAAGGCCTTTTCATAGTCCACAAACGCTAAGCACAGGGGCCGATTATACTCTTCTGTTTTCTGTATAATCTGCCGCACTGTATGGATGTGGTCTATGGTGCCGTATCCCGATCGAAACCCGGCCTGTTCGGGAGGCTGGAACTCGTCGAGTCTTTGCGCAAGACGGTTTGTGATGACTCTCGAAAACAGCTTATAGACGTGGCTCAAGAGTGAAATGGGTCGGTAGTTTTTCAAAAGAGTTTTATCACCCTTTTTGAAAAACAACACGACCACACTCTTACTCCACGCCTCTGGAGTTCTCTCATCAAAAAGAACAGTATTGAAAATGCTCTGGAGCTCCTTCATTACAGGTTTACCACCAGATTTCAGGAGCTCAGTCGTAATACCGTCTTCTCCAGGGGCTTTTCCGTTTTTAAGCTGTTTGAGAGCCATCGCAATTTCGTCCAGGCTGACTTCTGGCAAGTCTTCCGTAAAGTGGCGTGTTAATGTAGCTCGGAACTGCTCATTTTCGGGATCAGGTTGAGATGCATGCGTAGCGTACAGTTGACTATAGAAGCTTTCAATTTCCGAAAGAACCCCCGGCCCGGAAGAAACGACTACTCCACTTGTAGTGGTCAGCTTCGTCAGATGACTTCTCCCAAGAGATTGAACAAACACTTTGGATCCCCGATTTTGCTCGATCGCTCGTTCTATTGAACGAGTGTTGGAGCATCGGAGATCGTGTCGTACAAGTTTGCCAATTCTCTTGTTTAGAGCATGCCACTCAGACGAAGTGGCTGGTGGGTGTTCACGTGTATATATAAGATGGTGATTTCTAATTATTGTTGTCATGAATTAGATAGGTAAGTATGTTGTCTGTTGGCAATGAACAGTGCTTTCCACAATTTTATGTCTTCATTTGCTCTAATCAATTCAATAACTCAATATTTAATTTATGTTCATAGATTGAAAGTAAACAACGTCAGTTATTTGTTGTACTTTTATTTATAATAGATTTTATAATGTATAATAACCTTGATTGATTAGAACTGAACATATTTTAATAAAACAATGTTTTGTAGGACCCACTACGCCTGGGCAGCACTATGGTGTGCAGTGCGACTCTTGCGATGGGGCTGTCATCGGGTTCCGATACAAGTGCTCCGTCTGCGATGACTACGATCTGTGCTCACGATGCGAGGCTGCGGGTCTTCACCCGGAACATTGCATGGTGCGAGTGCCCACGCCGACCATGCCTGTAAGTACCACAGGATTCGCATATCTGCTTCTTATCAACGCGATTAACGGCACATTTTTTTCGTTACTCCTTTGGTATTTATAATACATGTAGGTATTTTACGTTTACAGCGCACAGTTATTAAAGCTGCAATCAAGAGGTCCCGCCATTTCTTGAAGTCCGTCGCCGCTACTATGGGCGAGGATTGTCCCTACAAGAAGCATCGCAGCGAGAGGGGTGGGGATAGGAAGCACCGCGGGCACCACGGACCGCACGGAGCTGAACAGGGACCGAACGGCCCGCACGGACCACACGGTGAGCACCATCGCCGCCGTAACCGCGTCAGCTGGCTCGACACTTTCGCTACCTACATGAACGAGTTCGCCAATCTCGCTGGTGACATAGACCTGACTGGAGATGACGGAAAACCAAAGGCTCCAGAAACTAAGACACCAGACCAGACTCCCGAAACACAGGCGCAAAACACACAAGAGACTCAAGAGAAGGCACAGACTGGCACCGAATCCACTCAAGCTCCGAAAGCTGAGGCTAGCACCTCTGCACATGCTCAGACACAATGTCCCTTTATCCCCCGAAAGACAGTTAATGTCTTAGAAATCCAAAACCTCTTAGAAAACTTCATCCGCGGTAATTATATGCCTGAGACGGCTCAGACTCAGCCTCCGAATCCAACTCCAAATGCTGCTGCTCCAACACCAGCTGCAACTGGCGACGTGGATATGGGACAAGAAGACAAGAAGGCTGCTGAAGCTGATGTTTTGATTTCTGTCAAAACTGAAACTTCCTCTGCTTCAAGTGTCACTGACTTTGGCAGAGATGCTTCCCCTGATAAAGCTGACGGCTGGACCATGATTAACAAGGAGAAAGGTATTTATAGTTCGGTTCTACTTTGGCCTATGAAAAAAATAAAATGTCCCAAGAGTTATTAGTAAGTATGTGATTTTTTTTAGACTTGATGGACACAGCCAGTGCTCTTCCTGCGGCCCCGATCGGATTCAACTTGCCCGAAGAGTTCCAAGAGCGTGTGAAGATCTCTACTGGTGCTCTGTACCCACCCCTGAACCCCTCTACTGCAGGTAAATATTAATCCTAATAAGTTTTGTGTTGAGAATTTGTTTTGTGATGTGGAAGTTCATTTTCTGTCTCATTTTTCATCGTCCAAATGAATAAGTTCTATCTTCTCTATTTAGTTTTCCAAGATTAAAAAAACTAGCATAGTTTTAATTCAATTTAATCAGATATAGGACATCCAGTAAAAATTAACCTACATGTTAGGTCATGATCCATCACTATTGACGCCTGCTGACCGTTTAGTGTTGAATCCTAAAGAGCCTGAAGTAATGAAGCCTACGCCAGTGCCGACCGCGCCTTCAGCACCTGCTGCTGCCGCTCCTGCCCCCAAGCTTCAGGAGAAGCCTGCTGCTGCTAACCCACAGACTCCACCGCAACCCAGGCAACGTCACCCACGTAAGTGTTTTGTTTTAATATTGGACAAGCCATGAGCCCGATGGGATTTCCCATTGACCAGAATGATGGAAAACCAGGATAAATAATAGGGGAAAAAGGGGGAAGGGGATAAATTTTCATAAATTGTTGTTTCGTGTGCACTTTCGTTATATAAGAAACTTTGGTGCAAAATGTAATGTTTCTTAGACACAGACCCAGCGGTTTAAGCTGGGCGTCAGTAAATTTAAATCATGTCAGATGCCCATGAGCGGCATAAAAAGTCTGGCCCTAGGTTTGACACCAACCACACAATATAGACAAAGATTTTTAATAAGCAGAGACTAGGCTAGAGGTATTAAGGTTTATTTTATGTTAACATAAACCATCTGGTGGTCTATTTCAAAACATATATGATCGCAAGTAACCGTCGGTGACCTCACGCTAGTGAAGTTGCGCGTCACGGCCAATGAGTGAGTTGGGAAATAGAACATTGAACTCAACGTTCACATATCCAACTTATTTGTGGTCTTAGTTCAGTTTCTTTATTTTTCTTGCATTCAATATTTGGTTATGAGGTACAGAAGAAGCTATTAGTGTGACTCAAGGATTTTTAATTAATATAAGCTTCAAAATTTTATATATATAAACGCATGATTCACTGAATACATAGTTGGGTATAAGGAAAATAAAATTAAGTTTTTTCCCTTGAAAATATATCATATCTCGGTACTAGCGTACTTATCTTCTTTATCGATATGAAAGTAGGCAGTAAGGACTATGAATCACTACCTGCTGTATTGTTTTGATTCAATCGATTATAAATAGCTTGCTATGTACTTAATACGGAACTTAGTAATCGCTGATTTTGTACAAATACTGCGTCGTAGCCCGTAGGTATTATGATATGGACGCTTGACATGACATTCTTTTGGTGTTCCACTTACTCATGGACAAAAATATCTTGAATTTCAATTTTTGATGGACATAATCTAAACTCGGTATTTGCATGAGCTATAAGATTTATTGGAGACTAGCTGTATCCGGCATGCGTTGCAATGCACTTTTTTAGGGTTCCGTACCCAAAGGGTCAAACGGGACCCTATTACTGAGACTTCGCTCTCCGTCCGTCCGTCTGTCACCAGGCTGTATCTCATGAATCGTGATAGTTAGCCAGTTGAAATTTTCACAGATTATGTATTTCTGTTGATGCTATAACAACAAATACTAAAAACAGAATAAAATAAATATTTAAGGGGGGCTCCCATACAAAAAAGTGATTTTTTTGCTCGTTTTTTATAAAAAACCGGCCAAGTGCGAGTGGGTCTCGCGCACGAAGGGTTCCGTACCATGATTTATAAAAACGAAAAAAAAACATTTTTGCATGGGAGCCAGCCACCCTTATTTTTTTTTTTTTTCTGTTTTTATCATTTGTTGTTATAGCGTCCACAGAAATACATAATCTGTAGAAATTTCAACTGGCTAACTATCACGGTTCATGAGATACAGCCTGGTGACAGACGGACGGACGGACGGACGGACAGCGAAGTCTCAGTAATAGGGTCCCGTTTGACCCTTTGGGTACGGAACCCTTCGTGCGCGAGTCCGACTCGCACTTGGCCTAGGGTTACCTGCCGTACCCTACTTACCTTTCAAATTTTCCTTGGGCTTGTACAAATATTTGAAAACCATAATTACCCATATCGGTCCAGCCATTCTCGAGTTTTAGTTTAGTTTTAGTGAGACTAACAAACGTCATTTCATTTATTATTATATATAGATATAACATAAATTATTATGATTATGATGAGTAAAGGCTCAGGTCTAATGTATGTACAAAGTAGGTCGAAGTAAACGAATCCAACGGTCACGATAGCTAGACTGCTGGTTGTTGCACAATGTTGCTTACAAACTATGACTCACATAGTCGCTATAGGAATGGTGACTTTTTTCAATACATAGTATTTCCTCTAAAAGTTTGGCGTGCTTGTTCATGCTGACAGATTCGGACAACAATCCGCCACGTGGGTTAGTTCCCTACTAAATATGTACGACTTTACTTAATTTTTTCTTTGTGTTTGTTTTTATTTTGTACTTATTCCCAAGCTACAGCAGAAATGTTAAAAATGTATTCTGATTTAATGTGTAGTTCATAGATTTTGTTTTTCTTACCACAGAAGCGCACATCGATGCGGCGATCCAGCACATGCTGGCAATGGGCTTCACCAACGAGGGCGGCTGGTTGACCCAACTCCTCGAGAGTAAGGACGGCAACATCGCTGCTGTGTTGGACCTTCTTACCCCCGTCAACCCCAAGAAGTAGACGAAGCGTTCTCTTGCCACTTAGGGCCTCTACATATTAGTTTTTTTATTTGATTAGGATAATGAATGACGTTACTTCACATTTATTGTCAAATATATTATCATGTGATTGGTCTCAAAGGAGGCATACCATAAAGGTTATCAAAAAGATGTGATAGGGATTGAGATGGAAAGGAATAATATCTTGCTAATTTAGATACGTAATGTATGGCCTATTAACGTTATTATATGGGTGCAGGGATTAAGATAATACAATATTATCCATAGATTTTGTAGTTCTATTTTCTCTTCTCTCTATCCATTGTATTTACAGATCTTGCCTTTCGTAGTTTTAGTGATGGTAAAATTATACAATAAGCTATGAACATAAACATGTATATATGTACTGCAAAATGTATGATTTATAATAATCCATATTTCTGAAAACAATAATACTAATTCTCACCAGTGTGACAGTTGTTTTTGTTTAATTTGTTTTACTTCCTGAAAAGGTTTTACTTTATATCAAATTCCAAAATATATATATTTTTTAGTGTGGATAATTCCAAACGTGATATTTAGTTATGACTGAATTTATAGTAGTATCGTACATTTAGTGACTTTAATAGGTATATTAGAATATAGTTTCATGTTTATAATACAGAAGAATACATATGTATTATTATAATAAATTTAATGGTTATATCAATAAAGGATTTAAAGGGAAACATAGTTTTAATGTACATATTTTATATTAGAAAACCATATGAAGTTTTTTTCGTTTTGACACTTTCTTGCCTCTCATTTATCAATGCTTTTGCTAATGCTTTGTCAAGTAACTTAGCCGCGACACTGTAAACAAAAATATAAATTTTAATTTTTACCTTCACATTTTTTACAAAAATTCTGAGCAATACGAGACAAGTAATCAATTCTGTTTACTAGTTACCCTATTTTACTGAACTCACTAGGGGGCGTCCATTAATTACGTGAGGCAATTTTGGCGATTTTTCGGCCCCCCTTTGGTGAGATATCGTGAGACTTGACTTGACCCCCTCACCCCCCCCCCCAAATCTTACGCGAGATGTATCAAAATTCGTAGTTAAAGTGTAAATACGTTAACCTGTGCTTGATTGCGTTGGATTGATTTAAAAAACATAATTTCGCTTAATAATTTTCATTGAACATTTATTATTCATGACATGTAAGCATATTTACAATATTTCATACAGCAAAAAAAATACGTGATATTTGCCGAGACCTCCCCTCTCTCCCTCGTGAGATTAGGGTCTACACCCTCCCCCCTCCCCCTAAACGCCTCACGTAATTAGTGGACGCCCCCTTAGTTCAGGGCAATATTGTAAATCAAATATTAATAAACAATAAACATACATTCCCTGGTTGATGGCATCTTTCAAGGTCTTGGGTGCAACACTGCCTGGTCCATTCATATCAATTGTACTAAATTTGCCCCCTATTTCCGTTAAGTTATCTTGATCACTGTAGCAGCTGGGACTCCCAGTGATCCCCACTATGACTGATACGACACTGCAGCTTTCCTCTTCTGCTGATGGATCTACTACACATTTGTCGCCGATTTTACAAAGTGTCACCTGGAAATTAATTCAAATTAGTCAACAACTGAAGAAAATGCTATGAAGTCAACTTTATTAGAAATGATATAAATCATTCAAGTACTCTTGTTCGCATGATTTTTTCCGTGAAACAATTCAATTGATTTGCCATGAGTAGGGCATGGCCATCGAGTGTTGTTTGGTCATGGTGGAACTAAATTGCATGGTGCAGCTGTGCCGTGAAAATAAATGTGTGTGGAAAAGAGGCTGAGAGGAGAGAATGTTATAACATGGAAACAGGCCAATAGCATTATCATTTGTTTGTATATATTGTTTATATTCTAATTATTTAAATCCATGCCTATCCAAGACAATAATGTGAAAATAAAAATGTATGAAGAAACAGTAAAGCATGCACCATACCAGTAAAGGAGCAGTTCCTACATCCAACAGCTTACTGTCATATGGGTCATCTGACAACTGCAAGTCTACATCCCCTCCATCCATGAGTATTGCCTTCACACAAGGTATCCTTGTGTTGAAAAGGGCAGCCTTCACAGCTAATGATACAGCATCGCATAGATTCCCTCCACATTCCAATATCTGAAAGAATTACAAAATAATTCTTTATGTATAAGGATTTCATTAACAACTAGTTCTGACTCCAACATATACATTGCATAATCAGCCTTCAAGCCAGAGGCTTCTTCTCTTGTGTATTCTGTGAGTGGGAGTGAGGCATAATCCACCATGCAAACCCAACATCATCATCATATCAGCCCAGAATTACCAACTGCTAGGTATAGGCCTCCCCTTTAGTCTGCTACATTTTCGGTTCTGTACATCCCTTATCCAGGTGTTTCCCAAGACTTTGATGTTATTACCGAACCAATGAGCTTTGGGATAGCCCTGGCCACACAGAAATAAATGAAATTGTATTATGTATCAGGTCCTTACCAATATATCAACAAAAAGTTTCCAACATTGCTTGCCTTCAAATATACACAGTTGTTTCAAATTGAAAGCCTGTGATGATTGGAATGCTGCTTGCATCAAGTTAGCTATACTAATGGCTAACTGTTCACCGCCCCTGCCTTCAAACTGTGGAGTAGCATTTGCTGAACTGTAGAAATAAACAGATTTAGTTTGTACTTTAGGTTTACAAAAATAAACACTCAACTTTGTTTTTATAAAGTCAGTATAATGTGCTGAGGATGGGGTTTTGGGATGATGCCCAGGTCAGACAAAGTGGTATTAAGCTTTTCCATCAAAAGTTGCTTAGTAGAAACTTGGAGTTCAGACTTATACCTGCTTGATGGCAATAAGCCCCCACTATTACATGGGACTTAAATACAACAGGTGAAAAGTGGGTGTACTATAATAGTATGGATACACTTCTGCTTCAAAGGTAATACTTTATCAGCTCACCAATCAACATTAAATTCAATCTTGCCCAAGTCAGGTTTATCAGGACTTGGGGTGTCTATTTCAGTTTTGACAGCAACAAGTAAATCCGTGTTAGCCAGTCGGAGCCTTGCTGATCCTGTAGCACTGTCTACGAGGTTTGTTTCGAGCTCCATCGGCCGGTAATCAATATTTGATCGTCCATCGGATCGATAGTCATCCTGGGAACAAAATAATAATATTAAATGGGTATGATATACCAAATTTATAACATATCGCTTTTGACACGACTTGTTTCATTTTCTGAAAACACATTATTTCGTTTGGTACAGTAAGAAGTTAAAATAGTAAATTTTTATGGTGTTTATTTTAGGTTATGTTTAAACTTACTTGAACACCGTGAACGATAAATAATTTTTCTGATGGGCTAAGTAAGAGACCTGCCATTTGGGCGGCGAGGTGGGTCTTTTAGTCTTGAGGAATAAATATCAAAGTACAATAAATATTATGAAAAAATTGTTTTGATTTCAGTAACCGTACACAACCCAAAACAAATATCTTTCAGTTTGACAGGTTTTGACAATGACAATATGACATGACTGACAGTGACAGAAAAGGTGGACGCAGCCACAGACAACAAAATCCAACAGACTGACCCAAATCACGTTTAGTTAGGAATAATTTTTCAACAATTTTTGAATCTTTTAGGATTCCGTAGCCGAATGGCAAAAAACGGAACCCTTATAGATTCGTCATGTCTGTCTGTCTGTCCGTCTGTATGTCACAGCCACTTATTTCCGAAACTATAAGAACTATACTGTTGAAACTTGGTAAGTAGATGTATTCTGTAAACCGCATTAGGATTTTCATACAAGAATAGAAAAAAAACAATAAATTAAGGGGGTCCCCATACTAAGAACGGAAAACCAAAAAAAATAATTTCATCAAACCCATACGTGTGGGGTATCCATGGATAGGTCTTCAAAAATGATATTGATGTTTCTAATATCATTTTTTTCTTAACTGAATAGTTTGCGCTAGAGCCACTTCCAAAGTGGTAAAATGTGTGTCCCCCCCCCTCTAATTTCTAAAGTAAGAGGAGGAAAATTCTGAAAATATTTAGGATTGTAGAACGTAAAAAAAACTATCAACGAAAATTGGTTTCAATAAGATATGATGTTTAGTTTTTCAGATATGGCACTTTTTCATCAAACTGCAGCAGTAACTTTGTTTTTTATAAACATACTATGAAAAACAAATTTAGTTTTGCGGTTGTGTGGAAGTTTACTAACTAATACTTCTAACTAATGAATGACAGTAGTTCAAAATATTGTTATTATATTGTTTGGAGCTATGGAACCCTGTGTGCGAGTAAGACTCGCACTTGGCCGGTTTTTTTGTTAATTTACCCAATTATATAGCCCAATGATGAGGGAAAACTAAACGTTGCAGTTTCGCGGGTAATGGGGAAGACCGTTAAAAGCTAATTGTAGATGGCACGACTATAGCTGGGTCTCAATCTGACCAATGAGGTCGAGCTAATTTGAAATTTAAAATAAAATGACATTACAGAATTGTCAACCAATGACGATGCATGGAACCAGCTATGCTAGCGCCATTAGTTCCGCAGTTTCCATCCCCATTGAATACTTCGAGAATATGGCGGGAAATTAAAATTTAGATAAAAATTAGAAGTGTGCAAGTGATGGAAATATTAATAATGAAGGAGGCAAGTCAGTTTTAAGCCCTAAGAATTTTAATTTTTACAAAATTTTAAAGCAGTTGATTGAATGGGGTCGCGTTTTTGGAGTGGTCCAGTGGTCAGAAGTTCGGCAAAATCGGGTATGGTAAGTAGAAATTTATGATTTTGTTAGCTTAAAAAATGTACAATAGTACAGTCAGTCTGCGTGCCTTTTTTCGCAAAAACAAACTAGAGCTCTAGAGGCAATTAAATATAATAAGGTACGTTATAATCAATAGGAATAGTAGGTAGATAAAGATTAAGCCGTAGTTAGTAGTTCCATTAAGTTACTGAAAATGGTGCACAAAATAGACTTCATCACGAGTTATAGGTACATCAAACGCACCCAGGACAGGTAACCATGTCAACTAGCTGGATGGCCAATTTTCAGGTATATAACACAGGAAATCTATGCGAGTTGTCAGCCGCGGAAGCGTTTATGGTGATGTCCAACCTACACGTTTTTAGGTACAAGTAGTCAGTTCCCGATTCGCTCCTAGCTACCGTTGGGGGGCGATCTCGCAACATCCTCTTTTAAATTGCGAGTTATCGTAATTGTTTCATTGTAACAGATTGAGCTTACGTCTCGACGGACTCATACATTTGAATGTTGGGTGCCTTTAGCGCTACGCATATCGATATGATACGGGCTATCAATTTCAATATTAATGAAAACCCTTGACCTGAAATAAAAAGTTTTATCAAAAAGAAAGTCTGGTCAAGGAATACTTGAAAAGTGCCTCGTTTTAAATTATATGTGATTTTTATCGAAGGAGACTTTCGACCTTTGGCAAAATGGGGGAAATGCATGGGGAAGTTTTGGAACTAACGCATCTAATGCAGAGGTTTTCATGGGTGGATTACGTTGTGTTCGTGTTTATGTTGGCTATTAGTGCTGTTGTCGGAGTGTACTGGGGTTTTATGAAGAAACAGACTACGCAAGCTGATTATCTCCTCGGTGGAAGAAACATGAAAGTGATTCCTGTTTCAATGTCTCTTGTTGCAAGGTAGGTTCTTCTTTAGGCATTCGGCATTGGGCTTACATAGATAAAATCGAGAATCTTTTGGAACAAATAAATTCTTCACTTGCCCTAGATAGGTCCCTGTCAAGGTTAAATAATTCTAAATTTCAGATTTACTACGATCAAACCATCAGCTTTCTATCGTTTCACAAAAAAACAGGTTAAAATAAAAGCGGAAACTGTTCTTTTTTTAGGGTTCCGTAATCAACAAGGAACCCTTATAGTTTCGCCACCTCCGTCTGTCTGTCTGTCCGCGGTTTAGCTCAAAAACTATTGGTATTATAAAGTTGTAATTTGGCATGAGTATACACGTTAATGACCCCAAAAAAGGAGTAAAATAAAATTTTGAAAAATACAATTATTTAGTACACCGTGTAAAGTGGGGATGATGACTTTTTTTTCGTCCGTCCCATAGTGTGGGATATCGTTGGATAGGTCTTTAAAAAATATAAGGGGCTTGGGAAGACCGTTTTTTGATTAAGTAATCCATTCGTGATCCAATTTTCGTTAGAGTCAAGTGTCCCCCCCCTCTACCAACTAAACGGTTGTAGTTAGAAATACAAATGTTACGGCAGTAGTATCGATATATAACGAAGTTTAAAGGAAAACTATCACACTTAAGTGGGCTTTACAAGTTTACGAGTAATAGTCGACCAATTGAATCGAAAATTTCGAACACTCCATAGAAATGTCGATGATGGCACTAAGCGTCAGTTGTATCGCGCTTATGTTTCATTCTAAAAAAAAACAGTTGTTATTGTTGTTTTTATAGGAAGTTAAATTAGGTAGGTAGTGTTAATGTTTGGCTTTTAGTTAGAGCATGGTACGAAACTATCAGTCAGCGAATACGACCCGACTTGACTGTTATAAAAACTACGGAACCCTACTTTGCGCGTGGCCCGACACGTACTTGACCGGTTTTTTTATTAAAATTAATTCGCTATTAAACTGTTGATGTAATAAGTGAAATTCGATCGTCAATGCATCGAATAGGACCCTCGATAATTTTGCAACCAACAATGGAATGCTTATTGTAACAATAATAGATATACCTTAATGATAGGTACTGATATGCTTTAAACTTTAAAACGTCTTTTAGTAGCTATCTGCCAAAATTCTTAACACGAGTACTTACGCATGTCTAAATTGGAGGTTGGAACCATTTCTGACTTGATTCAGTCACAATATGTGGTGTGCAAGTCATCATCTATCATGAAGCCATTAGAATTAGCCTCAAGACATTTTATACCACGTTCTTACTTCATCTCTCTCCCTTTGCCAGAAATGTTAACCTGCTTGCTCCACATTTTGCCAGCCTCGGTAAATTAAAAATATGAATCCTTTCGGCAGAGGTGCGTCACACACTACACGTAGGAGCATAGAGTAATCCAAAATGTATTTCCTATCCCCAGTTTCGTGTCGGGTATAACCCTGTTGGGGTCACCGACAGAAGTATACATGTACGGAACCCAGTACGCATATATCATTGGGGCGATTTTCTTGATGTCATTCATCATGACCCAAATCTATCTTCCCGTGTTCCACGACCTCAAGATTACTTCTAATTACGAGGTAAAGCATGAAGACAAGTTTATTTCGAATTCTCCTACATACATACGACATACCAATATTAACACCGATTTACTGATTTCAGTACTTATCAATCAGATTTGACAATAGAGTGCGATTGTTTGGATCAATTTTATTCGCTTTTACGTTGGTAAGTACTATAGAACCAAAAACTTACTGATTGATATGTATCAGCAGCCATGAATTAAAATTGTTTTTGTTTTTCAGATAGGCTGGTTACCCATTGTGATTTATGTTCCAGCACTGGCATTTAACCAAGGTTGTATCAAGTTTTTTTTCAAATTTTACTCTTATTTAACTTTAACTCTAAAGTAGTCAGCAGTTTATAATCGCAAACTATGCCTTCCACTTTTCTCTAAGATTTGGTTTGTTGAATTAATTTGTAACGATGGCTTGAACGAGTCCCACAGGGTATTTTTTAGGACCACCGCAAACTACTCATTTTCTCCAGAGAATTATTAACGATAGTGTTAGGTTTAGATTAAAGTGTTATGTATGGTCATACTATTTTATCCCTTCATGGTAGATCATGATTTTTTTGCTACAAAGTAAATCTTATTCCTTTATTTTCTTTCAGTAACCGGTGTTAACATACACGTTATTACCCCAATAGTGTGTTTGGTGTGCATATTCTACACAAGTGCGGTAAGTCCTTAGCATTGGCACTCGTGATTCATGTTATTGTTAAATCAAACGGTTGATTCATACATTTGTATTTAGGGAGGATTACAAGCGGTAGTTTGGACGGACGTAATCCAAATTACGGCAATGTTTGGCGCAATGGCCTTGGTCGCAATAAAAGGAACCTTTGATGTGGGCGGCTTTGGTGTCGTCTGGCAGAGGAACATGGACAGCGGAAGGATTGAACTACCAAAGTAAGAACTAAAGTAAGAACTAGCTAACAACAACAAAGTACTATGATCTTAGATTGGTATTAGTTTTGTTCGGTCTCATTTTATCGATCTCAAAATTGTTAGCATGAAATTCAGAAAGTCAAACTAAGGTGATATTCCTTGTAGGCATAGTGATAATTCAATACAACCATAAAATATCCAAGTATAGCTGATCTTTTACTCAATTAAAGGAAATAATTAAAAGAGAATATCTGATAGATTGATATAGAATTATAGAGGTAACTGCGCCAGCGTAATACGCCAGTTTGTTTCCATCTATTGGAATTTAACCATACAGGATCGTAAGACATCAATTCCTATATCTCTCTACTACATGTATTCTTCCTAGTTTCCTTGTAACATATTTCAACGTGATTACTTTGTGTACTAGACACCCACAGCGATTGGTCTGATTTAAAGGAAACGTTTATCTTTCGCTGACATACCTACTCGTAACACTCGTAACTGCAATATTTATGGCTGGCAATAAGCTAGTGGAAAACGACGTAGTCGACCAGCATAAGGAACACTAACGTAATACGTTTAGGTATACTTCTGGTTCACGTTACTTTGCAGTCAGCAGCATCGATTGATCGAGGCCTTATCCTTCCTGTTCATCATAATAGGTATACCAACTATTTTCTCATCGAGTCATTTTCCTAGCCTTTTACAACTTTGTTGGGATCGGCTTCTAATCTGATAAAGTTGACTACTATGTAATCTCTACATCCCAGTTACTTGATAACACAATACGGGAATGTCACCTCATTAAGTCTGGTCAATTAAAACGATTATTGATTTTCTCAGTTGGGATCCGAATCCTCTGACGCGGCACACAATATGGAGCCTTCTGATAGGTGGCACTATCTACTGGCTCCAAGCTAACGCCGTCAATCAGACCATGGTGCAAAGATACCTTGCTTTACCAACACTGAGGGGTGCTCAATGGTAAGTTATGTAAAAAGAAAACGAAGAAAGAAGATATACAAGTATGAAAATAAGGAATGACCGTTCCCAATTTTCCCACTTGTAGATGAAAATATGGTTTGGTAAAAAATCAAAAAATGTTCTGAAGATTTCTTCTGAAAAGGCCGATTAACGTTACTCAATTATTTAATCTGATAATATGTTCGTTATTGTTAACAGGTCAGTTTTTCTTTTCTGCATCGGAATCTCCTTTCTCTATTGCTTCTGCCTCTACTGCGGGCTGTTGATTTACGCAAGATTCCACGACTGCGACCCTTTACAAACTAAGGTAGGTCTTACACTTCTCCACAATAGACGATAGATGGGTTGGTACCCTACTAGCACCAATGACTCATATCCTGCAACTCATAGACTCCTGTAAATTACACGGGATTGAGAACAGTGTGGAACCAATCTTGCAATTTAAAATGCATGTATTGAGCCGTCATTTATATCATGTGTAGCATGGAGTGCGAAAGCTTTGATTGAAAGATTATGCTTCATGATAACCACCATTACGTGGGCTCTGAACAAGGATATCGTCAAAATACGTAACGTTTGAATTTAAAGGAATCTTAAATCGAATCTAAAACCATATAAGAAATTCTCAATATCATCTTCATGATGTACATTTCAGTTAGCAAAGGCGAAAGATCAACTTCTTCCTCTTCTAGTCATGGACGTTCTTGGTGAAATACCCGGATTACCGGGAGTCTTCATTGCTGGAATTTTTAGTGCAGCGTTGAGGTAAATCTTCACATATTTTTTTTACGCAGATCTTTTGTTTTGTGACACGTTTAAACATCTCATAGACAAGGATTTACATAAACGATGACGACAGAAAAAGCAGCAGTAATTACTGTAACTAGATGTGGATGCTAATGATTTGGTTTCCCGAATTAATAATAATCTTCTTCTTTTCGTGTGGTAAAATTTTGCAGTAATTTACTTTTTTAATTGCCAGTTGTTTAATTTCATGAATCTGTTATGGAGTCACCCGTGCCTTACCTGGTGTCAGAGTTTTTATGCCATCCATGGGCCGCTGACTTGGTTTAACATGCCGTCGAGAAACATTTCTCAGGCAAATACTAACAAGTGAAAATCATAATTTCCAGTTCATTATCAACGAGTCTTAACTCGATGTCAGCGGTGGTGTTAGAAGATTTCTACAAGCCATTCTTCAAGAGAACGCTTACTGACAGACAGGCCAGTTGGCTCATGAGAGGCGTCGTCATACTCCTGGGCACGCTCTGTGTAGGTAAATATTTTGAGCAGCACTCGTAGCAACATTTTGTAGTTAATCAAAGAACATCATATACCGAAAAAGCTAAAGACATTGTCTTTAGCTTTTTCGGTATATGATAAGAGTCAGAGGAGCTCGTGGCTAAACAATAAGAGCCGCACGGGTCGATCTTTAAGGTTAAGCCGTGCTTGCCGAGGTTGGTCCGTGGATGGGTGACCATAATCACATACCGAGTTTCCTCCGTGCCTCGGAAATCACGTTAAGACGTTGGTCCCGGCTGTCATTTGTAGATCTTTGACAGTCGTTACGAGAAGTCAGAAGCCAAGTCTGACATCCAGTCTTACTAAGGGGTACCGTATTACCCAGTTACTGGGTTGTGGAGGTCAGATAGGCAGTCGCTTCATGTAAAATACTGGTACTCAGCCGCATCCGGTTAGACTGGAAGCCGACCCCAAGATAGTTTGGGAAAAGGCTAGGCAGATGATGATGATAAGAGTCAGTGTTTTTTAAATTATGTTGATCGATTTTCTTAGCGTGTCACAGTCACTAACACACAATCGAAAAACACAGATATAATGTTGTACGTCCATCATGTCAGCCCTGTTTAATTTATCTTCGATTTTAGGGCTGGTATTCATAGTAGAGAAGATGGGAACAATCTTGCAGCTGACGATGACTTTGGAGTCTATGACGATGGGGCCACAGCTCGGGGTGTTCACTATGGGGATTCTTATGCCGTGGGTAGATGCTACGGTGAGTGTCAGAAGAAAACCTTTCTTAATTTGTATGACATTAAAATGGAAGAATTTTCGTCAAGTGCATATAATAAAGATCAAGATTCTCATGTTCAAAGTTATCTTGGCTTAGTTGAAAATGAATTTGATATGTGAAGCCTTAACATATCAAATTCATTTTGTTTTCCTATACCTTAACAGTTAAGGTATAGGAAAACAGATGTTGGGAAGAAAAAAACATTCGTTAGTCTATAAGTTAGGTTTGGCAGCACGGCTGAGTGTTTCCGTGTCGATTCAAAACTCGAGCCTACTGTATTAATTCACAATGTACCCCGAAAAACTGTATGGATTCAGTTAAGCCTTTACGGTCCAGTGTCAAGCGATTTTTCCGCACCGCTTTACTAACATTTTCCGTATGTCCACCAGGGTGCTCTAGTTGGTGGTATGAGCGGGCTGGCTATAATGTCCTGGTGGTGCCTGACGTCACAACTTGCCATAGCCAGAGGTGAAATATCGCATGCACACAAAACTCTATCTACTGAAGGATGCACCTATAACTTTACTAGAGTTGAAGATGTTGTTGAAGAATCAGTTTTGAGGTTAGTGAAGGTATTGATTAAAGGGTAGCTTCAACCAAACGACTCATAGCTACTCAAATAATTTTAGTTAAAAATTAAAATATAAGCAACATTTGTGGGTTATTTTTGAACTAGTGTAGAAATGTAAAATAAAGAGTGTTTAATCGGATTTTTTTTTGTCTGTTTCAGTTTATTATTCAGAAACAAATACATATATTTATTCGATAGCCTCGGCGTTTGCCTTTACAATAAAATCGTTTGCACATCTGTAGGTCTCTTAACTTAAAAGATATTTCAGCCAACAAATAAATAAGATGGCTGCCATTCCCGGGGTGTTGGGTTTTGTTAGTATTCGTAAAATTACATTAATTGACGATAGGAATGAGTATATAATATGCCGTGTATATAAAGTGTCGTTAACCGTTCGCCAAACACATTGTTTACATCTCGTCGCGAGTATTACGCACCTGCCATAACGATACTTCTTCTTCTAATGGCGCCTCTACCTAGCTATACTACTGAAATTTGCCCATTAACTCCGAATATATCTCATTATACTTTGCATCATCTTAGCAACAATCGTGATTCTGAATGTTTCTCAGCAAATACTTTTTGTTCTGGGGAACACCGCGTCTTCTCACTTCTGATACTTTTCCTTTAACTTTGTAGTGGGGAAGCAAACCCAATACTTCGAGTGTCGTACATGTGGTACACCCTCGCCGGTATGATGGTGAGCATATGCGTGGGCGCCATAGTGTCGCGCATCAACCGCGCGCGCGGCACGCCGCACCTGCCGCCCGCGCCGCGCCTGCTCGCGCCGCAGCTCAGGAGACTGTACAAGGACCCGCCCCACCCCACCGACGAGCCATATATCAGTGCTTATGGACAGAATAAGGTTAGTAAAGTGGGTAAGCTTGGAGGAGCTCGGGTCGATCTTCGAGGTTAAACCGTGCTTGCCGAGGTTGGTCCGTGGATGGGTGACCATCAATACATACCAGAGTTTCATAGGTGCCTTGGGAAGCAAGTAAGCCGTTGATCCCGGCTGTCATTTGTAGATCTTTGACAGTCGTTACGATGGAGTAGTCAAAAGCCGAAAGTCTAACATCCAGTTTTACCAAGGGGTATCATATTACTCAATTACTAGGTGGGGGTCAAATAGGAAGTCGCTTCGTGTAAAATAATGATAATCGGCTGCATCCAGTTAGACTGGAAGCCGACCTCAACTTTGGGAAAACGCCAGGCAAATGATGATGACCAAATAACGTTGGTAAATGTTTGAGCAGTTGTGACTTTTGACGTTCTCTTAATACATGGTCTTCTTGGTTTGGTGCGAGACACGAACTTTTTCTCCTCTCGTATCGGTACCAACAATGTGGTAATACAGTGCTACAAGGATCTTTTGGTGCATGAAATTGACAGGGGGCGTTATTGGTCAACTTTGGTGTAATTATTCTATTGAAAAACCAAGATCGAGGCGTTAGTTCTAATTTTGGACACATGCCCAAAGATCCTTGTAGAAATCCTAGTACTTAGAAAATGTTGGTTATCAAACCGAGAAGGAAACGCATAAATAAAGACTAACCAATTGAGAGAAAACGTAATAAAATACAACTTCCTATACTTAATTGAAAAGTGTGAAGGAAAAGAAATTAGGCAAAGATTTTTCCCTATTCGTTGTATCATGGTTGATACCAATCTGAATTTTATTAAAATGATTATGGTTTTATTACAGGAAGCCTGCCACATCCAGCCTACCTCAATAAACATGAAACCAATCACCGAAACCGAAGAAATCAGTTAATTTTGTATTTAAAGATCGTTTTGATTTTGTATTTGTGCAATAAATCGTTTGAGCAAAAAATTCTGGGGTTCCTTAACACTACCACCCTATACCCACACGCGTTCTGATTAGTTGCTGGTTATGAATCCATACATTCTAATACAGCCTTTAACGATGCCACTGCTGAGAAGCTTCATTACTTAAAAAGACCTTGATTTAAGACTATAGAATAGAATCGTTTATTTCAATCTCAAAGGATCATAAAATTCAACAAACAGTAACACAAACTAAAAACACACACCGATTACTTATCGGTGTGTGTTTGTAGTTTGTGTTATACATTATTATTATTATAAAATATTTCATAATTCAATCTAACAAAATAATTATATAACTCAAAAAATTAATAGATTTTTAAATAAATGCCCTATATGGTTAGTCAATTAATTGTAAACAGTAGGTATATGAAGAAACATATATTATTAATAAGATAGATGAAACCTCACTTCTAAATTACATCTTACTTGCGTACTTTTAGTGCAAACTTTTTAGTACATTAAAAAACTGTCTTTAAACTGGCCGTTTTTGGTCAAAGTAATCACAAGATGCCAGTTTGTTTTTTTTTTCATTTACTTTTTTATTAGATGGCTTCGTTTTTTTTTACCAAAAATAGCGTGAACGCTGTCAGGTGAGCAATGCAACCTTATTTCTCTGGTATAAAAGTATTATCTAACCCTATTAGTGTTTCCGAGAAAAAAAACAATAATCACACTAGCCTCCTCGAGTAGGTAACCTTTACAGTATCACCATGAACAACAGTGATGTATATAGTCTAGGCCAAGACGTAGCAGTATCCTTTGAAGATACATTAAAGTCTATTTTAGTCCAACACAGGAAATGGTCAATTGGCACAAAAATAGCCCCTGACCATCGAGGAAAATCGCGGGCGGCAATTGTAAAATTGCTTCAGCATTCATTCACACTTTGACACTGAGATGTGCCTTAGCTGACTGTGTATAGTTACGTATTTGATATGAAAAAACAAAGTTAGGTAAATCGAAAATCCTGGAAACTTCGCCAAAATGTCTGAAGAAAGGTTACACGTGTCTGCAGTCAGACGTTCTCTGCAACATTTTGCGTGGTTTGATTATGTTGTGTTTATCTTTATGTTAACAATATGTGGTGGAATCGGAGTATATTTCGGATTTGTGAAAAAACAAAGTTCTACTCAAGATTATTTGATGGGAGGAAGAAATATGAAGTTACTGCCAGTCTGCTTCTCGTTAGTGGCAAGGTAATATTATGATTTTTGCACATTTGTTAAAATAAGGGAGGCACCCGACATTTCTTTTTTCTCATAATAAAATTCATTTTTTATTCCATTTGTTTAATATTCCAAATACAACGACCAAGTTTTTACGTATCTCAGAGATTGGTCTCGTCGATGTTTGTTTGAATAAATCTAATTTATTCAATTATGTTTCAGTTTTATTTCAGGAATATCCCTTTTAGGAATTCCAACAGAGTTATACATTTACGGGACAGCTTATGTGTTCACTTTGATTGGAACTCTTTTGATGTCAATAATAGTCGCATTTACGTTCTTACCAGTTCTCCATGAATTGAAACTCACGTCAGCCTATGAGGTAAGTAGATTAATTACTATTGGCAGGAGAACAAATCAAGTCATGAAATTAATTATTGTTTTACTAATTGAAATAAAAACTTTTCTACTTCAGTAGTACTAATGGCAGTAAGAATACTTAGAACTCGTAAAAAAAAACAATATGTTTTGAAAGTTCCAATTTCAAATAGCGCCCCCAGCCAAACAGGCGCTAAAAATAAAAAGTCAGTTTTTGCGGATTAAATACTTTATGTAGGTAATTAACATACCCTAATGGAATGGTTAAGAACTACATGGCTTGTTATAATATTTACACACAACAACCATTATGTATATATGTATATTTTTTTAAAGAAATGTTTTCGAAGAATGGATGTGTGTGGAATTTAGAATATCTCGCCTGCTCGCGTTGTCAACAATTTGTAGTGTAAGTTGTAACATGGGCTAATTGTTATGAAAACTTAAAATAAGTAAGGTAATGGTGGAGGTAATGAAGTTAAATGAAGATATTTTTAATTTTCTTTTTGTTTCAGTATTTAGAACTTCGATACGATAAACGTATGAGACTTTTCGGGTCTGTGCTTTTTAGTGTATATTTGGTACGTACGCAAACTTAAGATAAAATCTCTTACTGAAATTAAGTTTTAGTAAAACAATTCAATAAAACAATTACTTTTTCAGATGGCGTGGCTACCGATCGTAATTTACGTACCCGCTTTAGCGTTTAATCAAGGTAATTGTTTGACAGTTTGTGTACCTCTTTTGTTCGTAGATACATTACTTAAGGTGGTAGTAGAGGGTGGAAGCTACAGGGTAGCACGCAAAATTAAATTCCCAACTCTAAAAAAACACATTTTTTTTTATGCAATATTCATTCAATGGTATTAAGAGCGTTTACATCTTACGGCATTTCATTCAAACTTTCAAGTCCTTATTTTCCGAAATTACTGAACCGATTTTAATGAAACTTTATACGCTTATGCAGGATACACATAGGTCTAAAAAGTTACTATAAAGTATGAAGTTTCATTAAAATTAGTTCACTCATTTCGGAAAATAAGGACTTGAAAGTTTGTACGAAGTGCCGTCGCCTCCTTCTGCGAAGCAGTCATGCTAGCGAAGGAGGTGGCGGAACATGAGAGGGAAAGAACCTCACGTCCCAGCCGCCGCGAGAGACGCCCCGGGCGTCGGGTGGCCCTCGGCCACCGTAGGCGCGGGCCTGTGGACGGTGAGTAATGGGCTAGACCACCGTCCGTCCGTCTTATGACGACAGGCCGTGCCGACGGCGCGTTCGTGTTCCACGCGCGCCTCAAGATGTCAGCAAATCGGAAGGGGTCCGAGGGGGCCGATAACTGCCGGGGCTGCGGGACCGTTCGAAAGAGATACCGTGGCCCTGGAACACAAAGGCCTAAGAAGGAACAAGGATGGGTTTTAGTCAGTCAAAACTGACACTCCCTTCGGCTCCGCCCAGAGAGCGGGAGGAGTCATTTGATGATTTCCCATCCGAAAAAAAAGGTACTTGAAATTTTGTATGAAACGTCGTAAGGCGTAAACACTCTTGAATGAACTACTTAGACGGTTGCATTGATGATTTTAATGGATATTATATTAGGTCTTTACCTATGAAATTGCCGTTTTGTTTGAAAAAAGTTAAAGTAATTTTTTTTTCGAACTTATTTATTTCTTTTATTCAAAGTAATCACCCCTGCAATCAATGCATCTTTGCCAACGCTGTGGCAGTTTATGGATGCCCTTCTTGAAAAAATCAGCTGGACGGGTTTTGTACTGCCTCTCGGGAATTGAATTTTTTTCCCGCTAAAAAGTTGTCCAAATTTTGGAAAAAGTAATAGTCGGAAGGCGCAAGATCTGGTGAGTATGGCGGATGAGGGAGAGCTTCCAAACCCAACTCATGCAGCTTAGAGACGGTCTGTTGTGCAGTATGGGGCCGCGCGTTGTCGTGAAGTAGCAGTGGAGACGACCGATTGACCAAAGCTGGTTGCAGACGTGCGAGTTTCGCCATCATTGTGGTCAGTTCTTCAATGTACACATCTGCAGTAATGCTCTCGCCGTTTTGTAAAAAGCTATGATGAATCACACCAGCACTAGACCACCAAACTGTGACCATCACCTTTCTAGGAGTCATTTTTCGTTTTGCACATTGCTTTGGTACCGAACCAGGATCTAACCAACTTGCTGAGCGCTTTCGATTGTCAAAAAGAATCCATTTTTCGTCGCACGTAACAATTCGGTTCAAAATTCCTTCATTTCTGTTCTGTTAAGCAGCGCAAGGCAAGTCTCGACGCGTACGTTGCGCTGGCGATCGTTAAGTTCGTGGGGCACCCATCTATCAAGCTTTTTTATCTTGCCAATCTGTCGCAAATGGACCAATATTGTTTTAATGCTAACATCAAAAGCTGCTGCCAGCTCAGCTGTAGATTGAGTTTCATCAGCTTCAACAATCACCTTTAATTCATCATTGTTGACCAAAGTTTCCGGACGACCACGAGGTTCATTTTTCAAGTCAAAATTCCCAGAACGGAACCGAGCAAACCAATAACGGGTTGTGCGTTCGTTTGTACAGTTCTCTCCGTAAACGTCGTTGATGTTACGGGTCGTTTGTGCCGCGTTGGTGCCACGACGGAACTCATATTCCATAATTACACGAAATTTCAAAGTATCCATTATGAGGAAAAATGTTGAAATGTAATGAAAATACAACGCTAATCAATAAACAAAAGACTGATTTTGTAAATAGAATGTCATATTTTTAAAACAAAATTAATTTGAATTTAGAACTCATAGCCAATCAAAACTTTTTTTTGTTTCAAAAAGTCTGTACTGCAATACGGCAATTTCATAGGTAAAGACCTATCATATCTGTACTAGCGACCCGCCCCGGCTTCGCACGGGTGCAATGCTGTAAAGGGCCTTATTGGTCTATATTAAATGCACAATGTATTTAAGGTACTTAATTGGATAAGGATTAATGCAAAATGTATTGCTTTAAATCGTTTCGTAAATTAGTCATTTCTCGTAAAAATAAATGATAAAAAGTCGGAATTGTAGGATATCCCTAAGAGATAGACATATACCATTGCGGACTTTTTTGTAGACCTTTACAATACTGTAGTACATTATTTTGATCTATCTCGTAGAGTTCAGCCTGCGGCGCAAAAAAATGTGTTTAATTACGACATCACATTAGAAACCTCTAAAATGATCAGTGTTTCTCTCCTATACGTGGGACACTCAGAAAGTTTTGCGAAACTAAAAAAAATTGTTCTATACGTACATATATTTTTATTAAATCTTTTCAAAGTACTTTCCACCAGCCTCTATACAAAGATTCATGCGCCTAAACCAGTTTTCAAAACACTTTTTCCAGTCCGCCGCAGACACCTCGTTTACAGCCTGCTCGAACCCAGCCAGCGCATCTTCCGGCGACGAAAATTGTATCCCTTTGAGCTGATTTTTTATTTTTGGGAATAAAAAGAAGTCACACGGTGCTAGATCAGGGCTGTAAGGAGGGTGACCCAGGAGTTTGACTGGCGTGCTGTCCAGGAAGTCCCTCGTTTTGAGTGCGGTGTGCGCAGGTGCATTGTCGTGGTGGAGCAGTAGCCCGCGGAGCCCTGTGTTTGGTCGCTTGTTGCTTATAACAGAGAAAACTTCTGGCAAACATTTGGAAGTATACCATTCGGCATTAATGCTTCTTTGATCCCGTAAGGGAATTGATACCAAGTGGCCAGTCAAATTAAAAAAGCTAGCGATCAAAATCTTACCCCCGCTTCTAGATCGCTTCACTTTGGTAGGCGTTGGCTCATTTTGAAACACCCAAACAGTCGACTGGCGCTTGGTTTCTGGGTCGTATTGATAAATCCAGGACTCATCACCTGTAACGATGTCGTAAACACGCCGAGACGAGCCTGCTTCAAATTTGTTAAGCATATCACGGCACCATTCCACCCGGGCCTGCTTCTGAGCATCGGTGAGGTTGTGCGGCACCCAGCGTGATACTATCCTCCTCACGCGAAGATGGCTGTGTAGAATCTCGTGAACGCTTCCCGATCCAATCTTCAATATGTGTTGAATCTCCTGATATGTAATTCGCCTATTGTCTTGGATTAAATTTTTCACTGCTAGCACGTTTTCTTCGGTAACAGCCGTCAAAGGGCGACCGCTTCTTTCGTCATCCCCCAAAGTTGGTCGACCGCGCTTGAATTCGTTATACCAACGATACACGGTTGCCTTGGAAGGGCCTTCATCCATGAATGCCATTTGAAGTCTATCGTACGATTCATCCGGTTTCAGGCGACACTTGAAATCGTATAAAATCATAGCTCTAAAATGTTCCCGGCGCAGATCCATATTTCAGTGAGACACAATACTTTGAATTAACTCGCAAAAAATGTGGAGGGAAATTTTGAAATTGGAACTTACTTATTTTTACTTATAAATAATCATATTTTCGAAAAACATAATAACTGGCCAGTCTCCCATATATAAAAACTTTTTTTCGCAATACTTTCTGAGGGGCCTGGTATTATGCATTTGTTATACATATAAACCTCTCTCTTGAATCACTCTATCTATTAAAAAAACCGCATCAAAATCCGTTGCGTAATTTTAAAGATCTAAGCATAAATAGGGACAGACAGCGGGAAGGGACTTTGTTTTATACTATGTAGTGATAAACATACGTGTTACGATCGTGAATCATATTTTGTTCAACATACAGCCAAAATCGAGAAAATTTAAATTTCGCGGGCTACCCTGGGGCTTCCACCCTAAGCTTTCTTACAAAGAAGAGTAAGGAAAGATGGGTCAGGTAAAGCTGCACTGACTGTAGGTTCAGTAGTTACCACATTAGTCTTGTTTTATTATGAACTAGCTGTCTTGCGCAACTTCGTCTGCGTCACATTTTCCCAACATTTTTCATTGCTGCTCCGCTCCTATTGGTTGTAGAGCCCATGTTACTTTTAATACCTCCAAGAATATGTGTACAAAGTTTCATGATGATCGGTTGAGTAGTTTTCGCGTGAAAGCGTAACAAACAAACTTACATTCACATTTATAAAATTAGTAGGGATCACACTTTTATTAGACAGGCATAGGCATAGTGCTGTACAAAGTTGAACTTTGTATGAAACCTGCTGTTTTCAATTAATTGATTTTTAATTCGTTGCAGTGACTGGGGTCAATATTCATATAACTACGTCGATAGTATGCATTGTCTGCATATTCTATACATCTTTGGTAAGTGCTACTAATATAATATAAAGTTTAAAAAAAAATCTGGTTATCATTTATTACAAATACATTACCTTCTTACCAGATAAATAAAAGCAGGATTTATATGAAATTATAGGCAAACCTGTACACTAACTTGGAGACGATGAAAAAGGGATTATTTTCCTTAGTATTGACGTAATTCAGTTTCAAAATTATCATCATCAGCCTATGATGTTCCCACTGCTGGGACACAGGCCTCCTCACTATGAGAGGGAGTGGGCTGTAATCCACCACGCGGGCCCAGTGCAGGTTGGTAGATGTCTTACTGCTCGTAAGTCGGGTCTGCCACCACTGGGCCACCGCTGCTCCCCAAAAATATACAGTTCTATATTTTCTTTTTCCCAGGGTGGCCTAAAAGCCGTGGTATGGACTGATGTCATTCAGACTATAGTAATGGTAGGAGCCATGATCATAGTCGTTATTAAAGGCACAATCATCGCTGGCGGTTTCAAAGAGGTGTTCAGAGAAAATTGGAATACAGGACGACTGGATATACCATCGTAATTCGTTTTTTTTTTGTACCTACTATTTCATATTGCAGGAAATAGAAATGGCAACCAAACGGAAACTGGTGAAAATAGTTTTTCACTGGTATAGATATACCGCTTTCTGATAAACCAAGGAGACAAAAAAAAGCGCCCAAGCCGTCAACTACCAAGTTTCGTATGAGTACAGTTGACATGCCACCGATCGACATACTTTCTTTGGTGTATATGCCCTATTAAGGCTACAACACACTATGCCGGCTGCACAGCCGGTGGGTTTTCTAAAGTGTCGTTTTGCTAATAAGACGAGAGCTCACTTGCATGAGCGTTTAGTCTACCATTTATAAAGTTAAGCCAGCTAAAAATTGGTTGGATTTTCCTCGTTTTCAGTGCCAGCCCTGATCTAACCGTGAGACTTTCGATATGGTCTGTTTCCATTGGCTCTACATTTTACTGGATCGGTAATGTAGCTGTGAATCAATCAATGATGCAGAGGTTTTTGGCGTTGTCCGAACTGAAATCTTCGAAAAGGTTCGTTTACTTGTATTTTATATTTCACTATGAAAATTGCAATTTCCTTTAATTTTTTCATTAGCAACTTGTAGCATTCTTAGGCGCTGCGCGTAATAACTTTAGCTGTAGTAACTGATAACTTTGTAAAAAAAATGACGATGACCAGTTGCACCAACGTTTACCTACTCTAAGTCTCACTCTAGGTTACTCTCGCACTAAGCATTTTTTCTTCTAAGTTTAATCTTTTCATTACATTCCCATTTATTACGATATTCAACGATAATGAGCGGGAAGACTTTACATCATTATATTAATTTTCAGGGCCATCTGGGGCTTTTTAGGTGGAGTCGTATTCATTGTTCTAATATGCGGGTACTGTGGTCTGTTGGCGTACGCCAAATACCATGACTGTGATCCTTTGGACTCCCGCCTGGCCTTAGCTAAGGATCAGTTACTGCCTCTATTAGTCATGGATGTGCTAGGAGACTGGCCTGGCATGCCTGGAATATTTGTGGCTGGAGTGTTCAGTGCTTCTCTTAGGTAAGTCCTTCTCTTAAGTAAGTCCTTGTTTGGAAGCAATAAGGTGTACGTATCTACTTAGAGCAATTCCGTTATTTACTTTGAATCAAGCAATCAAAACAAACTTGTGATTAATACTGCACCAACAGGAGGTGTGCTTATGCGCGACCTGACTGACTAGTTCCAATGAAATTCTGTCAGCGAGTAACTAATAACAGCCGCTCGGGTTGTCAGACTTCCGGGCCACGATTCCCCATGGTAAGACTTCCAAGGGGAATTATATTACCCAGTACTAACTGGGTTGTAGACGTTAGATAGGAGGTAGCTCCATTTAAATACTGGTATTCAGCTGCAGTTGATAAGAATGGAACCGAACCCAACATAATTGGGAAAAGGCCATGGTTAACAATAGTGGAAAAGTCAAAGATTAAGAGTGAACAGTTTAAAGTCATTGTAGAACTACGAAACGCTTTGCAAGCAATTGACACTTGTCCAGGCTCTTTTGCTTTATAATTTAGCCTGGGGTTTCAAATGACACAGACTGAAGCAAATTATCTTTTTGGAAAATATGTAACGCGGGTGCATTATTGCCGAATGCCAAACAGAGAGATACAATGAAACAAGACCTATTTAGGTTTTCCTCAGCGTATTTGTAAGATTGCATGGTCTGTTTCAGCTCCCTCTCTACGGGCCTGAACTCAATGGCTGCTGTTGTATTGGAAGACTTCTGGAAGCCATTCTTCAAAGAGCTGACTCAAAGACAAACGCAGATAATGATTCGATCTGTGGTTGTTGTTCTTGGAGTCATTTGTGTTGGTATGTTTACATATTTTAGTGTTGTTTAATCCCTTTGCTAACAATAGCCTCAAGGTGCACATTGAAGTTTATTTTTGTGGAGCAATATTTTACGTTTGCTAGTAGGTATTAGTGGACCAAAACGTTTTACCAAAGAGTTAAAGCATAAGTTATAATTAAATGCTGCCTTAAAAAAGTAAAATCCGTTCAGCTGAAAATTGATTTTCCTTAGTGATCTCTGAAATCTTTGTACTTTCGAGTTCACTGACTGTTGAGCAATTTTCAACCGTATAACTAAGGGCATGAGGGTGAAAAGTCGACCGTCAGCACCGTCAGAACTAGCACCAAAACCTTTATTTGGTAGCATATTTTCTTATAAGAATTAATAATTTTCAGGTTTAGTGTACGTGGTGGAAATGCTGGGATCAGTTCTGCAACTGACCATGAGTTTATCTTCGGCATCTATGGGACCACTGGCAGGGGTGTTCCTCATGGGAATATTTTTGCCTTTCATCGATTCGACGGTGAGTGGATTTCTTTTTAACCGTCTCCTTGTTACTTTCATTTATTTCTATTACTCTTGAAAGTGTTTGCATGATTTCTTCTTCCTTTATCGTTTGAATGATCAAAATGAAGAAGAATGATGATGACATCATTCTTCTTCATTGTGTGTGGTGGACCTGGTATCAGAGTTTTTATGCCGCCAATGAGCTTCTGACTTGGCTTTGCATGCCGTAGAGAACAATGAATGATGCATTAATTATTCTTAGTGCACGAAAAAAACTGCTAAAACCGTGAAAATTAAAACGAAAGCATGACAAATAAATGAAAAAAAAAGTGAATTGCTTACTATCCTACATTTTTGTGTAAAAAAAAACTCTTTTCCGGGCACAGTGTTTGCATGAGCTGAATTGTCAGTGCAGTGCAAGAAAAATGTACTGAATTCTTAAAAAAAATAAACAAAAGCATGGAATATAAATGCCGACAAAAGTGAGTTGCTTATTTGTATAATTTGTGTATGGTAAATTAATTTCGATTGTAATTGTTTTCTTTCTTTCTTTGAGTTCGTTCCTTTTTTGTTCACATAATATCAAGCCTATGTTATTTCAGAGCGCATTAAGTGGAGGCATCATAGGTTTGTCGTCAGCGTGGTGGATCGCTGCACAGTCCCAACTAGCCCAAGCGAGGGGACTGATGCAGTCTAATGAGAAACCGAGGTTCACGCAGAACTGTACTTACGATTTCGATCCAGTTGTACCTAATCTGGTTGATCCTGAAAGGTTCCTATTTTTTTTTAATATATGTGTCCCAGGTTAAACATCACGCCTGTAATCTCCGAAGATTTAGGCAGAGGTGCACCTAATAGTACACCCACATTTCGCCAGTTATGTTAAGTCCCATTTAATAGGGGGCGAGCCAATTGCTATGACCACCAGGCCCAAATTCAGATTCCGTGGGTGCTACTAAGAATTTCTCAGGTAGTTGATATTGGAAATCTTATAGCAGCTCAAGATATACTTTTCCTTTTTTACATATTTGCATAATCAACCTCGATAACGCTCCCACTGCTGGAACCATAGATTCAGACAGGGGTCTTCTTAGAATACACGTAGAAAAACATTAATAATGTTTCACATTATGTGAAAATCTCTGCTATACAAAATCAAAATCAAAAGTCATTTATTCAAATAAGGCTGATAATCAGCACTTTTTGAACGTCAAAATTACAAGAGACAGAGACAGAAAGAAGGCCAGTGGCCCAATCTATGGTCCCAGCAGTCTTCTTCTTCTTTTCTGACTTGGCTCTTACACGACTTAGAGAAATATCTCAGGCATACTGTTTTGGTTTCCTCACGTTGTTTTCCTTCACCCAAGTATGTGATAGTTATACAATATGGACGTGAATCCGAAAAAACTGATGTCTTGGGTTCGAACTGTGACCTACGACTTGGGAGTCCGACGGTCTCACCACTAGGCTATCACTATCCCAGCATTGGAAACGTGAGGCTAACTGATTTTTTTGGCGAAAAGCTGTTTCATATTATAGTAAAATATATAACTTAATGTGTGGTATTTTAAACCCCAATGAATCCTGGCTTTTGGTTTCAGTAAAGTGCTTTATATATACCGGATCTCATTTATGTGGTTCACTGCGTTCGGGTGTATGGTGACGGTCATCGTTGCCTGCTTAGTCAACTTAAGGCAAACCTCTAAAGTGCACCACGACCATCGCTTGTTCGCTCCTTTCATACGAAGGTGGTTGGAGAAAGATAAGGTAAAATTAACATTTGTTCTGTAGCTTTCATTCATTTGCATTCCAATGATAAGGTAGGGCAAGGCTTACAGTATTGTTTTAGGATGTAGGTATTTTTTATGTGCATCATGTGTCAGAAAGTTGTGGTCTTTAAGAACGTGGTCAAAGTGAATTGACATCGCTATGATCGAGTTCAATATGAGCTCTTCGTTTTGGAACAGACGACTTTAACTTTTTAAATAAGCGGCAAAATTCTTGACAGTTCAATAGTGCCTGTAATAATAGTGGATTCAGTTCAGTTGAAAAAAAATTGTTAAAATCGGGTTGTTTATAAGAAAAACGAAATGTTTTTGTCCTCGTATTTATGCAAATAATTATTTTGTTTTAATATCTGTTTATGTACCTACTTAAATTGTACCTAACGATGCTACTGAATAACAACGGACACTACTATATATACTACTATTATATTTATCTAGAGATCTTGATAAAAATATAATTACATCTACTTAATTATCAAAATCACAGGTGGTGGTGCCACTGTGATTTAGATTAATATAATCGATTAGTTCGGACGTCATAAAACTGTCTTTAATTGTTTGTTGAATGATTTTATCGGCTTGATTGTGTATTTTCTGCAAGTAATCTTTTCAATTATTACAAATTAATATTCTGGATGGATGATCTGATATGAAAGATGATATGGCTGGGAAAAGGGTGAGAGATTAAGAATAATACCTAGAGAAGTAAGGAAAAACAAGACATGCTGCGCTGACCATAAATAAATTAGGATTAAGGCAATATAATGACAGCTAAGTGGAAGCCGACCCCAACAAAGTTTGGGAAAAAGCTAGGCAGATGATGATGAATGACGGTTTAATATTCACCATGTCGTCCGAACACATATTTATTTTCTTGAAGTAGACCAATATTCAACACCGAGAAGAGTGGAAGGCTGTTGGTAGTTTTTCCAAAGGAGCATGTGCAGGTTGATAAAAAAATGTTTTTAAAGTAGTAATGTATGGTATATTCACCAAAGGTTTTTCACCAAAAGTTATCTGCCAAGATCAATAGTTGCTTAAAACATTTGAACTATCCAAACAGTGGATTACGATTGTACGGTTCTTCGGCTGTGCTTGATCTTTCAGATTTTTTGCTGCTGTTAATTTCTAAGAAGCGTTGAACCTGCTCTTTGATTGATCTGATTGAAGATATAACAGATTTCATTTATTTTACAGACACATCAAATTCCTTTGAAGAATATCGAGAAATGAATGCTTGAGCGAAAGACAATGAAGAAGATAAAGGTATTAAATATAAATGAAACTAATTTATGGACAACTGAAGGATAAAAGGATTCATAAAGACCGGTAAAGAACCAAAATTAAAATTAAATCAAATATCTACTATAATTTCATGAAAATGTCCGCGATATATCTAGGTGTCCAAGTTGAACGTAGATTTGAAGGGGTCTAAGTGAAGCCAAGGTAAATATATGGGGAAAAACGGGTTGCCATAACATAACTATCTTTATTTGTAGTCATAAAACATCTAGGTATCCAATTGATTTATATAAAAACCAAAACATTACACGATTTTAGATAGGTATAATCCGGTCAAAATAGACATTTCAATTAACAAAAATCCAGATTGATCCGAATTTTGACACAGACCTTGGGTACACCAGTAGAAACCATCGATCCCATGTGTGTTAAAAAAGTCAAAGACAAAGGTTTCGGTTTTTCTCGAAAACAGTAATGTTTTCAAAAAATATAGCATACATAAAAATTGTAGATCATAAAATTATTTACAAAAATGATCTTAAATACATTATTATTTTCGAGAAAAAACCGAAAAGGAGACGGATACGCTTTCATACAATTTTGGGCCTAGTTGTAAAAAGATGAAATTGGTGTCAATTGATAGCTACTATATTAACAAACAATCACTGAAAATTTTACAGATTTTGGAAATCTGAGAGCTGAGATAAAAGAGATTTTAGCAAAAGTGAGGTTAAGTAAGACGGAGGTTACACGTTCAATCTGGCATCAATCTGATCCATGATTGAGATCCAGATTGACAGGAAATTGAACGTGTAAAGCGTAGATTGATGATCCAGATTCTATACAATCCTGTAAATCCATCAGTTTTAGAAAATATCAATAAAATATGGGAGGAAGTGCACTCAAAACGCACACGCACTAGACGATACGAAACGAGTGTCCAAAGAGTATAGGAATATAGATGGAAAAGAGAGCCCTCTCACGCGAATTTTTGACACCCATATTGAACGGTGTCGCCATCTGGTACTATATCCTTTAAACTAATCTCAGTAACTATAGGTGCGTACCTATATTTATATCTATATCTTTGTTATTGAATAGGTTTTCTATGGGTAGACGGGTAATTTGAAATGTAGGCCATATGAAAAAAACAGTTTTGAAAACAAAATGAAACAAATACAGTTAATGTTTACCAAACTGTATGTTTCATAAAGCCATCAGAAAATAAAAACGATGATTATGTTAATATTTAATAGTCTTGAGCATACATTTTGATTTCATCCTCACCATCGAATGTAAACTTCCCTACTAAAATCCGGTTTATTGACTTGCACCAACTATAAATTAAGATATTTTAATGAAACATCTGTAAAGTATTCTTTCAACTTTTCTTTGTGTTTCACATTTGAATGGAAACTGCACAAATATTCCTGTTACTGTTTTTTATTTCTTTTTTCACACTTAACTCAACCGCACTTTCTGGAACTGTAACAGAATCGAAAAACCACATAAATTACACAAAATGGGAGAGACCTACAAACATGCGCACACACCGAAAGTGGTTTTGTAAACAAACAATTTGCATGATAATGTTTCCAAACCTAAAAAGAAATATTTGCAATTTCAAAATGAAAATAAAAATAGAATTTAAATGTATTATTTTTTACTCAATTTTCATTCAAATCAAAAAGGTATTTAATCACACGGGTGATAATTGGCGTAAGCACCATCTATGTCATTTTAACGTACTAAATCTCAAGTTTATGCGTATTTCGTAAAAGATGGTGCTAATATCTTTGTGAAAAATTGGACGCCTATGTCAAGTACGGCAGTATCCCCCCCCCCACCCTGCGAGTGTCAATGTCATGTCATGCATGTCAAGTCAGAGTTAGCACAGATTAAAAATACAATAGTCAATTAGTAAAAGTGAATCGATTTATCTTAAATATGCAGATATTTAATTAGATTAAACTCTTCATACTTTAATACTAATAGATGTCATTATTTTAATTGAATTAATCATCTGGTGAAAGCATTTTCGTTAATAGTATGAACTCTGTAACGTTAATCGATTATAATTTAATCGATATTCCAATTACTTCATAACCTTAACTTAATTTTTGGATTTCTCAATTTCTAGATTTTAAATTGAGCTGATTTTTCTCATTTTGAAACAAAAAAATATAACCTATTTTTTTAACCATACCTCAACTTACTACATTCAGGCCCAAAAGTCCCCGTCTCCTTTTGACCTTTAACCTCGAATAAGTTTTTAGCACACATGGGTTCGATGGGGATTTTTGACACTTTATTTCTACTAGAGTACCCAAAGTCTACCAAAATTCAGCTCGATCCGTGTTTATGTTATATGATCACTATTTTATGTCTAATTTGACCGGACTATAAAGCATACCAAGCATATTGTGTCAAACAATAAAAATAAAAAAAGTTAATCATTTTGAAGGCCATATATTTGCATTTTTTTTTTAATATCACAAAATTGAAGCGTACGAAGGTTTTATACGGTATTAAATTATTATCAAAAGGTCATTTTATTCATCAGCCTTTGCTTCACTCAGTATGGGTAGTTCCGCGCTGTGTTGACTCTAAATATTCCAGCTCTGTAAAAAAAAACAAACAAGAACTTTAGTAGGTATGTTGATAGTTGATACTTGCTACATGGTTCATGGTGCCTGGATGGGGCTGGCAAAAGAACGTGGTGCTTGGCACAAGCAAAGTGAGGCCTCTACCTAGCAGTGGGTGAAGACAGGCTGTGGATGATGATGATGACATGGTTAATTTGGCGTGATGACTCTTACCGTGACTTGTTGATATCGCTATTGCCCATAGGGTTGAGGGAGCCCGTGCACCTGTCGCGAGTCGCATCCCTGAGACTTGCGCATTCGTTAGCCAGAAGACGGTTGTATTTGACGGAACTAGCCATGTACTCGTACGAACGGCTGTGGGAACATGCAAAGTTCCCAACGATGCAGCCAGGCATGTTGGACCCTCCATTAGGGTAGAAGTCAGCGTCACCACAGGGGTCGTTGTAACCAAGAGTTGTAGTTTCTGTGTGAATTACTTCTACGTAGCGAGCATCCGACCGCACTAAGCGGTTGCGGTCTGAGCCCCAAAGTGGACCAGCAGGATCCAAAGCTAGAACAGAACAGTCATAGTTATAGTAACTTTACTTTGATGTGGAGATTTGTTTAAGTGTTCAAGTTTACTTATTACAAAGTTTTACCTGTGACTCTGTGGACCCTAGATCTAGTTTCCCTGCCAGCATTTCCAACTAGATGACCACCAAGACTGAAACCTACTAAGTGTACTCTGTTGTATGCCATTCCCAAACTATTCAGCCAGATCACAAATTGTCCGAGTCCTCTGCCAACTTCGGCGGTACCGCCTTTCGCTGTAGTGTAAGACCTGTTGGCTAGAGCGCTCCAGTCGAGAACAATAACGTTGACATCAGCATTCTGGAGAAAAGCTGAAACAAATATAAACATGTTTATATCTACGTTTTTAACACTTGTTGATGAAAGATGTAAAACAGCTTTTCAAATAATTTGAATCAAATGTTTTTTGTTCTGTGTCTACTATTACGGGAAGCAAGTTTGTTTCTTTAACAAATTTTATATAAGACATTGATACAATAAAAAGGAGGTAATTTACCGTCAATAAGCAATCTGTTCATGCTGTTTCCGCCGTTTCCATTCCACCCATGAGCGAGGAACACGGTGATTTTTCCGAAACTAAAGTTGGAGTTTGATACGGACGCCGCATTACCACGGACTAAGACTTGGGCTGAATTGCGATTGGACCTGAAATGAAACACAAAATAATTATAATACGGAGTAAATCTATCTTAGGAAACAACATTTAACATAACAGCAAGATTTCGAAACATATCTGAAATCTAGACTTTATAAAACTTTGCTTATTGAGTCCAGGTAAGTAGAGAGGGAGACTCTTAGTAATGCTAATTGCTGTTCCTATCAACCAATGAAACGTACCTGGTATAAAGCCAATAGGCGTTATTAGCTGAATTTCTGGTATATTCTTCAATGAATTCCCAGTCCACTGGCTCTTCAGCATCCACAAGATGAAGGGTATTGTCGCCATCTCCAGGCATGTAGAAGAACCTGTCACCTTCCTTGTAACCCTGTAAGGGGTCTCTGATGACGCTTGCAGCACATGCTGTAAAGTAGAAACGGATATATAAATTAATGATCATAGGTTTTTAGGATGTTGAGAGCTAAAAGATGAAATCATTGAAAATAAATAAATAATGTATGCCCATCGTGTCTCTAACGTACATAACGCAAGGCACAATATTTTTTTTATTGTGTTTGTGTTTATTTATGATTGTGGTCGGATCATATGTCAGATAACCACAAAATGTATGTATATCTGAACAAATTCTAGGTTATGCAGCAATTATTATAAAACGCCGAAATGTTTTACGGACGGACAGTAGGTATAGAAAAGTTCTTACCTGCTATAACGACGAATAAAAGTAACAAGCACTTCATGACGCACAAGACTAGCACTATCTAGTCAAATTAATTATGATCCGATTGTTTTATAAAGGTATACTTATATACGAGAAGATTTCAATTCCTGATTATTTTCCATTTATCAAGATAAAAGAGATATAGCTGCGTATTTTTTATTAGGTATTGAATTAGGAAGTAGTGGGTTTTGTTAAGCAAATTTCATAGGAACAAAGTTTAAAAAAAATAAATGATTAATACTTTAAATAACCGGGTGGGGGCTCGTAGTTATTTAAAACCGTCGCACAGATCCCTACGATTTTATGGGACCATTCATAAGGTACTTACATATCGATACCCTTATGTACTTCGGAAAGCACGATATACTTTTGGTATCAGCTATTATTTGAAGATCTTGGACTGTTAAGGGTAGTTAGAGGAACGACAGCCTCACAAACAGTAATACCAAGGGGTACTAGGTATTTACCTAGAGGAAGGTATTACCTAGTTATTTGGTTGTTAAAGACGGATATGGTATTGCTCCATGTAACTGGTGCTGCTGGTGGAGAATTGGCTATCAGCTGTGTCTCGTAAGACCATTGATAGTCACCAGTTTAACATAATATGACAAAGGGTTAGGTAAAAGGGGGGGGGGGGTTAAAGAGGGGATTATTGTATGCCCTACAGGTAGTTGTTCCGGGTCAGGTCATTTTTGTCTATGAGTTTATATGTTTGTTAACGCACCCACGATACACATATAGAAATACCAATTGCGGAGTTAAGTTAAGAAAAAACCGGCCAAGTGCGAGTCTTACTCGCACACAGGGTTCCATAGCCCCATAGAATATACTAACAATATTTTGAACTGTCATTCAAATCAAATCAAATCAAAATATCTTATTTTACATAGGCCTACATGGGCACTTACAAAACGTCGACAGAAGAGGCACGGTTCGGGTTGGTCGTTTCCTATGGAGAAGAACCGGCAAGAAACTCCATGGTTACTCCAGCGTTAGTACCTAAGTATGAGAGGACAGCGTAGGCCCGACAATAAGTCATCGGTTACTACAAAAGGTAGAAAAAGATGATAGTGAAAAAAAAAAAAAACAAACTTAAATTATAAAGCCCACAATGTCCACACATTCACAAAAAATATGAATGAAAAAGAATCTATACAAAATTAAAAATAAAACTAAGAACAATTAATTAAACAATTGACACAAATGTAGTCATCAGTACTGTAACTATTCTGCACAATGAATAAACGGTGCAATGATTTAAAAACTATTGTAAAACATCTGAGAAAAAAAGAATAGAATAAATAAAATTCGGAATAGTTAGAGACATCCACATATTTGTGTCGTTTATGAGCTACCAGGGAAGCCGCATGAGCAGAAGGAACTACAGCCAAACTTCTTTATCTTCAACATAGTCCTTAATTTTCTAATTTGCTTTTTTAATGAGGACACGTTTGATGCAATTTTTAAACTTTTCATCGGTCAGTTCTATAACTGACTTTGGCAACTTATTATAAAAGCGTATACTGTTTATAAGAAATGACTTACTAGTTTTTGTTAATCTAAATTTGGGTATTACAATTTCGTGTTTACTGCGTGTGTTTATATTATGGAAGTCGCTTCTAATTTAGAAAAGCCCTCGGTTTTTGCGGACATATAAAATACATTCTAAGATAAAAAGTGAAGGCCACACAGCAGAATTCCATAAGACATAATACTGTGGAAATACGCGTAGTATACTAACCTAGCTGTGGCTCATCAGTCAACTGCCTTATTTTCCTAACTGCATAGGCGGCTGAGCTTAACCTCCCCGAAAGAGTTCCAATGTGCGCGCCCCACTGCAGTTTTGAATCGATAGTAATTCCTAAGAATACAGTTTCATTAGTCAGTAGTATTAGTTAGTAAACTTCCACTCAACCGCAAAACTAAATTTGTTTTTCATAGTATATCAATGAAAAACAAAGTTACTGCTGCAGTTTGATGAAAAAGTCCCATATCTCAAAAACTAAACATCATATCTAAAACCAATTTTCGTTGATAGTTTTTTTGTTACGTTCTACAATCCTAAATATTTTCAGAATTTTCCTCCTCTTACTTTAGAAATTAGAGGGGGGGGGGACACACATTTTTCCATTTGGAAGTGGCTCTAGCGCAAACTATTCAGTTTAGAAAAAAATGAAATTAGAACACCCAAAATCTTTTTTGAAGACCTATCAATAGATACCCCACACGTATGGATCTGATGAAAAAAAAAAATTTGGTTTTCAGTTCTAAGTATGGGGAACCCCCAAAATTTACTATTTTTTTTCTATTTTTGTGTGAAAATCTTAATGCGGTTCACAGAATACATCTACTTACCAAGTTTCAACAGTATAGCTCTTATAGTTTCGGAAAAAAAAACGTGGCTGTGACATACGGACGGACAGATAGACAGACAGACAGACAGACATGACGAATCTATGAAGGTTCCGTTTTTTGCCATTCGGCTACGAAGCCCTAAAAAGGAAACCTATTTCAACCGCCAAACGGCGTTGAATTGTTTTGTCCCGATTTTAAGGCTTACATTTTTTTTTTGTTATCTCTTGTGACGTACAGAATGTTATCTTTTTTTTTGTACGCTATTTTGTCATAGCTGCGCACGCAGCGCATTTTATCTGCCTTTATCTGATTTTCAGGCATCGCGCTTTTAATTACATCTGGCTTCATATTTTACTCATTTGAGCTGAAATGCACGGACCGTCTGTTTAGGTACATTTTACAACGACTTCGCTCTGGATTTATGGGTGCGAGGAACGCTTAGTTTCATCAAAAGAGGGCAAGGCGAATGTTTCATTGTCACTTTCAAGGTCGTAGAATTGGTTGGGCTGCAACGCATTGCAAAAGTCTTCATAGGTGTTTCGTTTTGTAAATATTAACCATCGCCTACTTTAGGCGAGTCGATAGCATTTTGAAACGGGTAGACTTAGATTAGTATACATAATAATGGGAATGAATTTACAGGTAAAACTACACGTAAAAGAGCCTTTTCAACATTCAAGATGGGTAACAATCACTTGCAAAACAAAACTAAAACACGTTAATTTTAATAGAGATTTCGTGCATAACATAAGGGAAAATAAACAATAATAAAGTTTATTCTATTAACATTCCAATTCTCTTCCAAAATGTCATAAAGTGTATAAAAAGCAAAACACGTTGTTATTTTAAGATGTTTATTCTCTGAATGAGGGATTTGTATGCTAGGGATTACATAAACGTTGTGTCTTTGTTTTACTCAGAATGGATAGGTTCGTCCTGTGTTGACTCTAAATATACCCCATCTGAAAACGAACAAAAACTTTAAAATACGTGCACATGAAGCACGATAAAGTTGGAAGCTTCATCGTGCTGCCAACATATCTAATTTCTCAATAAAATTAACTTATACGTCCTTACCGGTACTTAAAGATATCGCTGTTACCCATAGGGTTGAGAGTTCCACGGCATCTGTTATTATTAGATTCTGACATGTTAGCGCATTCATTGGCCCAAAGATGGTTATATTTCACGGTAGCAGCCATGTACGCAACGGAACGCCCGTGGGAACAACCCAAAGCTGAGCAGCCGGGCATGTTGGCCCCTCCGTTAGGATAAAAGTCAGCGTGACCTAACCGGCCGGCATAACCAAGGACTGTATTGTCTGTGTGGATCACTTCTACGTATATACCATCCCTCCGAGATAAGCGATTGTTGTCAAAACTCCACAGAGGGCCAGCAGGGTCCAGACCTAGAACAAAGAATCAATTAAAAATACATAAATTAACGCCTTTTTCCCATGGGGGTAGGCAAAAACCACAGAACCCCACCTGCTGCAATCCTAACTTACTCCTTTTGCCTCATGCACGTTCATACACGCACTCCAGTTACGAGCAAAAGTCACTACGCACCTGACCTTTCTGAAGAACATCACCAATAAGGTCAGTGTATGTCCTTCTAGGGCGATAATCAATGAAAGTTGAATCAAAATAATATAACATTCAGCAGGGTGGGTATTTTATAAACTGTAGACATATAAGAAATCTTTAGGTACCTGTGACTCTACGGACTCGACCTCCCGTTGCCCTGCCAGCATTTCCAACTAAATGAGCACCAAGACTGAAACCTACTAAATGAAAGGATTCGTAATGAACACGAACATCGACAGCGACGAGCCAGTTCAGAAATTGTGCGAGTCCTCTGCCAACTGCAGCAGTTCCTGCTTTCGCTGATGAGTAAGATCTGCTGGCCAGTCTACTCCAGTCCAGAACAATAACGTTGACGTCGTCATCTTGCAGAAAAGCTAAAAACAAAAAAGCATACCTACAGTAAATTTTATATTTATTTTTGAGCCGATGGCGTTGTTGTGTAGATGCTCATTAACTCACAAAAATATCCTTTGCATAGCAAAAGCCACATAATAACCGCTAATATAACTTGCAACAGTATAGATAGAATTTGCTTTCATAAAATTGGAACAAAAAATTAATAATTAAACCTTTAGAAGCGAAACTCATGATATCTAATTTCGTTTGTGCAATGGAAATCCAAATATGTATAACTGTGGTACCCACGTTACCTACGCGGTTAGGGATTTAAAAGCCTTCGGAGTGGGAGTTTCGCATCTATATAAATTAGAAAAAAAACTATTCATAGAAAGCGGTACTCCTGGACACGGCTCGTATTGTTAGGAGGTTCCTATCTCTGGAGCCCTGACCGCCTGACAACTTGGACTTTGTTCCCGATACCAGTGGGCCACTATTTTGATATTGTTAATATTTTTTATTATTATTTTACAATTAACTTTAAAGAAATAAATAAAGGAAAATGCGAATGTGGAATAATGAACGCGGTTATCATTGTGCCGATTGTCGGTATGGCTAATTGCCTGATGGCCAAGAACCTCGATGAACGTCTTTCGAGGCTCTCCTTAGGCGGTTGGATCAAGGGCCTTATTCAGAACGCAGCACTCCTCGATACGGGTCGCATTTATAGAGGTTACTGTCTCTGGGACCTAAACCACCGGTAGCTTGGACTCTGCTCGCGACACCGGCAGACCACTGTTTTTTTTATATAATAGGTCTTTACCTATGAAATTGCCGTATTGCAGTACAGACTTTTTCAAACAAAAAAAAGTTTTGATTGGCTATGAGTTCTAAATTCAAATTAATTTTGTTTTAAAAATATGACATTCTATTTACAAAATCAGTCTTTTGTTTATTGATTAGCGTTGTATTTTCATTACATTTCAACATTTTTCCTCATAATGGATACTTTGAAATTTCGTGTAATTATGGAATATGAGTTCCGTCGTGGCACCAACGCGGCACAAACGACCCGTAACATCAACGACGTTTACGGAGAGAACTGTACAAACGAACGCACAACCCGTTATTGGTTTGCTCGGTTCCGTTCTGGGAATTTTGAATTGAAAAATGAACCTCGTGGTCGTCCGGAAACTTTGGTCAACAATGATGAATTAAAGGTGATTGTTGAAGCTGATGAAACTCAATCTACAGCTGAGCTGGCAGCAGCTTTTGATGTTAGCATTAAAACAATATTGGTCCATTTGCGACAGATTGGCAAGATAAAAAAGCTTGATAGATGGGTGCCCCACGAACTTAACGATCGCCAGCGCAACATACGCGTCGAGACTTGCCTTGCGCTGCTTAACAGGCACAGAAATGAAGGAATTTTGAACCGAATTGTTACGTGCGACGAAAAATGGATTCTTTTTGACAATCGAAAGCGCTCAGCAAGTTGGTTAGATCCTGGTTCGGTACCAAAGCAATGTGCAAAACGAAAAATGACCCCTAGAAAGGTGATGGTCACAGTTTGGTGGTCTAGTGCTGGTGTGATTCATCATAGCTTTTTACAAAACGGCGAGAGCATTACTGCAGATGTGTACATTGAAGAACTGACCACAATGATGGCGAAACTCGCACGTCTGCAACCAGCTTTTTTCAATCGGTCGTCTCCACTGCTACTTCACGACAACGCGCGGCCCCATACTGCACAACAGACCGTCTCTAAGCTGCATGAGTTGGGTTTGGAAGCTCTCCCTCATCCGCCATACTCACCAGATCTTGCGCCTTCCGACTATTACTTTTTCCAAAATTTGGACAACTTTTTAGCGGGAAAAAAATTCAATTCCCGAGAGGCAGTACAAAACGCCTTTGAAGAGTTTGTTGTCTCCCGTCCAGCTGATTTTTTCAAGAAGGGCATCCATAAACTGCCACAGCGTTGGCAAAGATGCATTGATTGCAGGGGTGATTACTTTGAATAAAAGAAATAAATAAGTTCAAAAAAAAAATACTTTAACTTTTTTCAAACAAAACGGCAATTTCATAGGTAAAGACCTAATATTTTTAAATATTATTTTTCTCTACTTTATTAACGACATTTTTAAAAAGAAACGAAATAATCAACATAATACCATTAATGAGCTGTATATTAAAATTGTCTCTGCCGTTTCCACCCCATCCATGAGCCAGAAATACGGTTATTGTTGGTTCAAAGTTCGATATTAATAATGAGTTATAATCATTTAGCACTAAACGTTGAGGAGTTGTAGGATTGCGCCTGAAAACAAAACAAAAACATGTGTTATGTGATCAATAACATTGGGCTTTAGGGTGCTGCGTCCAATGACAGAACATGAAACGGGTATCTCAGAGATGAAAATGGTACTGGTGACTGAAAGTATTGAAAACATCGGTCTCATGACATAGGCACTATTGGGCTATTCCTTCGTCTGACTTTGAGAGAAATTATGTAAATATCGTACAAGAGTATGAACTGGGAAGGACTCTAAGTATAGGAGAGGAGCAAAGAAACCATAAATGGACTGTGTGAGATGATCCATATAGGAAGCGGATGACTAATGAGATGAAGACGAATAAAAAAATAAATAAAGCAGTATTGAAGAAGAAATGCTGCGCAGACCTCATAGTACATTGTGTATTAAGGGCGGTAAGTAAGGAATTACGATCGAGGTTCTAGTAGCTTTCTGAGTCGAGGTTCGTAATTCCCGTACCGCCCGTGAAACATACAATGTTTTTTATCACATTTGCGAGTAAATAATTATGAATTATAGCTTTAATACACACGTCAGCAGTTCAGCACAACTATTATTACGAAATACGTGAACTTTTTAAGCGCATGGCGGGCTCCACATACACCACAGATTATACAAATGTTTTGTTCAGAAACGTTAAGGGAAAATACTTACGTAGGTATACACATACAGCCATGACGGTGTGTAAAAAAATAAAATAATTTGGATGTTTTGATACACAAAACAATCGATTATTTACATTAGTTGAGTATTTAAGTAACATGTAGCGAGATTGCAATGAAATTCCTGTTTAGATAACATTTTAAGACAGTTTTTCAATTGCGTGTAAACTCCTAGCTTGAACTTGCATGACCTATGTGCTGAGATATAAATAAAAAAAAATTACTTACCGCCCTAGGGTTTCATGGCAAAAAAAAAGCTCGAGAGTTTTATATGGGGCATTACGGCCAAGTTAACGTGTATGTTTAGATACTGTTTACGTGCAAGTGTGATGAAAAGTAATTTGGGATAAGGACAAGTATATGATGACTAGCTAGATCATTAATTTCATTTCCCAATATCGCGAATTGCGCGATGATGATTGACCTGACCGAATGATATTGACCGTTTCGTTAGTATTGAAGACTGCACACGAAACGATTGAGCCAAAGTTTGAACCAGTTAAAGTTTTGTTGCCCTGTATTTTTTATTGCAAAGCTAAGCTAACACTTTAATTTAGACTTGGGCCTTGCAAAGCTTGGGTATGGCCAGTCAATGTAGTATACTTGAAAATATTGATCGTTGAAGTGCAATAAAACACAGGCAAAACTTGTTGCTGGTGTGGCCCGCCTGAGAGAAATGTGTAAGATGAAAAAAAATGCTAAATAGTGTCCTGCATTACTTGATCCCTCTTACAAAGAAGAACATGGAAGAACGGCAAGATAGCACGGAGCACAAACTGACTGTACCTGGTATAAAGGAAATATGCGTTATTCGCTGGATTTCTAGTGTATTCTTCAATAAATTCCAAATCTGCGGGCTCATCTGCGTCGATAAGATGAAGAGTATCGACATCACCCTTTGGGAAATAGAAGTACCTTTCACCTTCCTTGTAACCCTGTGACGGATCTCTGAGGACGCTCGCAGCACATGCTATAAAAGTACAAGCACAAGATAAAATAAGACATACAATTAAAGTGATCAATAGAAGATTGTAAAAAAGTATGAGTAGGTACCTAACCTGGTTAAGATGTAAAATAAGTTAGAATGACACAAGTATTATTAATTTATTAATTATAATGAGTGTAGAAAGACTGTGAGCGAAACCGAAAGGCACTGTGTTTTTGATACCTAAGTACTTTGACAATTCATATGTAACTGGTTTATTTTAAATCAATGCTTTGATTATGATGGTGCTTACCCGATATAACGACAAATAACAGTAAAATACACTTCATTACGCACTATAGTTAACACTATCTAGTCAAATTAATAACGTTCCAATGATATTTATATTATTTTTACCCAAGATTATTTACCATTTATCGCGATAAAGAGATCGTAGGTATGCTATTTTTATAAGGCAATAAACTTCCTACATCATCATCTTCCTACAGCCTGGTCGTGGTCTGGAGGCTCCTGTAGGGTCTTACACACTATGCCACCCACGGCGACATGCTGATCCTTGCCTTGTCGCTATCAAACCAGCGGTTTGGGGCGGCGTACTCACACGACAAATACCTGCCGGCTCTGCAAAGAGTGTGACCACAGCCTTATTAACTCCTATTGCCATTAGGACTCTTAATTCGTGTCCGGTTGTTAGGATCACCCATATACCATCAGGATGTTATAGGGGCGATTTGTTTATGGAAACAAAACTGACGAAACAGGGTGTAGGTACTATATAGGTACTGTCGACTTCACGTCTGTGTTCACACTTTGACTTGAATACAACGCTAGTTGTACAGAGTTTCAATGGAATAAGAGGCCAACTGGTTTTGTTACCAGGTGTTACCCACTGTACAGAGTGGAAAAACAAAATACCATTATTTTATCGATGATAGGTATCTTTTTGGATCTTTAAATGATAGTAATAACTGCCTAATTATGAGATTGCATAGATAACTTTCAGGTATTTACATATGTCTTACACACACCCACATCACCAGTGACTCAGATAAGAAATAAGGAAACACAACAACAGTAATAAAATATAACAAAGAGTAGATAGGACTGTTTATGATGTATTAAACCGCCGAAGTAGGGTTGTTACGCAATGCTATTCCGGTGGGTGGGTCACCGGAAGGCTTCAACGTCAACACACGTCGCGGAGCACAAAATGCTTCTGTTTGCCGTTTACAGTCGGCGAGTGAATCTACGTCATCGGCTGTCAAGAATGCAAGCGTTGCATCGTGTTTCGGTGATCGCGTCGTACCCGCAGGGGAAGCGACGCGTGTATTAGGTACATCGACCCCCAAACGTGCCTATTCTACAGTTCTCGCAAAGACGAAATCTGCTGTGTCGCAAACAAAACGACAAGCAGAAAAACCGAAAGGGGGAAAGCAGAGTCGCTCAGCAACGAGCGCGACTAAGGGCGCTGTGAAGGACTACGAACAGCAGGTTCCACCGAAGAACACATACGATGGGGACGGCTTCATCAAAGAAGAGGAAGCCTACGTATCGCAACCAGTGTGGGACAGCGCCGGCAGGATGTAACATGCTGCTACGTCCTGCAGTACCGACGACGCAGCTGTACGTGTCCCGTTTGCACCACTCTACGAAGGCTGAGGACATCGTAGAGAACATACGGGTGAAGACCAACTGGACCTTGAGGGTGGAGAAGCTGGAGGCAAGCCATAACACCAATTTCAAGTCGTTTGTGGTGCGCGTTCCGACTCACCATTTGGTGACCTTCCTCAAGGAAGAGTTTTGGCCGAAAGGTGTGCTATATCGGCGTTTCCGCGGCCAGCTTTCTGACACCTCGCAGCGTAACACGACGCCGTCACTTCGTGTGCAGTAGTTATTATTGTATAAAGTATTTATTAGTTTATAGTTATTGTTGTTATGCTTATATATGTATTATGATTTATGGACCCTAGTTGCCTGAAATAAAGGATGTTGTATTGTATTGTATTGTATTGATGTCTTATACACATCCACATCACCAGTAGGTGATAATGAAAATGGTGTGATGTTTTAACCAGGAACCAGTTCCGTGTCCACTCAATTATTTCATAAATTAAACGTTGGAGCTCCCCCCTTGTAATACCTCACATATTAGTCAACTGGCACCTGCCGTAGCTGAGAAGGCCAGTTAAATGAGTTTCAGCATTAATTTGCTACCTTGGTCTATCTAACGACAAGTGTGTTATTTGGAACCCGTCATCAAACCTAAGAGTATAAGATATAAGGTGTTAAGTTCTTCAACCTCGTAGAAAAGTGAGGATCTTCCGACAATACATGTATCGTGGGCCACTGCCAGACGGTTGTAGAATTAACTCTGCAGGCGTGATGGAGGATTATTAGTTTGTTTGTTGCGAGATAGATGTTGTTCATCATTCGTCGTCAATCATTTGCCTACATGATTTTCTTTAAGTAATAACTAAATACGTCAACCATATTGAGGTACCTTCAATTCAAGTTTCTTGCAATATGATTTATTTAGGTTGAATTATTTAATTGTTACCATTAAAAGTTGTTTTTTTTTTAATTTTTGGCTTTCAAAGTGCCTGTAATGGTCTAATTGAAATAAATGCTTTGAGTTTGAGTTCGAAGAATACAAGTAAATTCTACAAATGCTCATAACATAATGTCAATAAATATTTTCCAGAGTCCTAAAAAGGGTTTTGGGTAGAAAATAATAGCAGAGAAGTACATTTAAACAATCATAAATAACCATTTTATTGTGCTGTTGTTCTTACAAACGAATTAACTTCATTCCTTATAAGGATCTATGTATAAGTTTAGTTTATATAGTTTATAAATTATTATATTATATAATGATATCAGCCATTTAGAATGGGTATCTTCTGTCTGTGTTCACTCTGAATATACCCGATCTGTAAAAAACATAAAATTATGTTAAAAATTACGTTTAAGCAGTCAAAAAGAGTTTTAAAAGTAGGTATTGGTAAGTTATTGCGACACTCTCATAATTTTTTTTTAGGCAATGAAAATCTCGAAACAATTTTTTGTAATAAAACAAAAGTCTGCCTTCGAGCTTTTCTCCTGACGTCTAATAAATCATTTGTTTACATTATATATATATTCAAGGATAATATATGAGTATAATTTAAATTGTTATCTACTTTTTATAAAAAAAAATCTAAAAGAAAGATAATGTAGGTCATTCATTGCTATTTTATCAACATTAGAGCTAAAATGATTAATTGTGGCAATGATCACTGAATTCTCTCTCACCTTGATTTAGATAGATCACTGTTACCCATGGGGTTAAGTTCACCAGTGCATCTATTGCGAGTGGCTTCCCTCAGAGTTGCGCATGTATTGGCGTGGAGATGGTTATACTTGACGGAGCTGGCCATGTACTCGTAGGCACGGCTGTGGTCGCATGTGCTTAAGAGACACCCAGGCATTCCTGAACCTCCATTGGGATAGAAATCGGCATCACCGCAAGGGTCAGTATACCCAAGCAAGCCAGTGTTTGTGTGGATAACTTCTACGTATTGGCCATCCGTAGGCACCACGCGACCATTGTCTCTGGTCCATAGTGGACCAGCGGGGTCTAAAGCTGAAAGAATAAGTAATTCAATGATTTGATTGTCACAACTTTCTTACTGCAATGAAATGCTTCTAATGTACATTTAATAAACCGGTGTATTCAGGTGTAAGAATATGGTAATACCTGTAACTCTCCTGACCAAACCTCCCGTTTCCCTGCCAGCGCTTCCAACAAGGTGGCCGCCGAGACTGAAACCTACTAGGTGTATTCTTTCGTATGATACTCCCAAATAAACGAGCCAGTTAACAAACTGTCCGAGTCCTCTGCCCACTGCAACAGTTCCACGTTTCGCTGTAGTGTAACCTCTGTTGGCGAGACGATTCCAGTCGAGAACAATCACATTGACATCGTCATCTTGAAGAAAAGCTGAAACAAATTATAGTGAAATTACAAAACCTCCATTGTTAAACCACACACCACAGCTTGCGTTAGGGTATTAGGGAAATTCACGTTACCTTCAGTCAGTAATCGGTTCATTGTGTTTCCGCCATGACCATTCCAACCATGAGCCAAGAATACGGTAACCTTTGAAGCATTAAAGTTTGATTGTGCTAGGGAGTGTGCATCACCAAACCCAAGGATTTGAGCTGAAGTAGGGTTTTCCCTAAAAATTAAATAGTTATAGATAAGTTAAGATCAGAGGCGTAGCTACCGTCGTATCTGCCGTATCAATTATACGGGCCCCCCTGGCCATGGGGGCCCCCGACGTGCGTTAGCAAAAATTCATAAAAAACTTTAGAAAAACGAAAGTCATCATCAGCTATATCACCAGCATCATATATAAATGATTTAATAAATCAGTTTGCCGAAAAAAGGCAAGAAGAGTGTAATTTATTTAATTTTAATTATCTGTACCTAATAATTATGATGAATAAATATTTCTTTTAATTTTATGCAAACATTTTTTTTTTTGTGAGAAATCTTTACCCATCATAAGGGCCCCCAAACAAATTTTTATACGGGGCCCCGCCAAGACACGCTACGCCACTGGTTACGATATTTATTTGTACGTAAGAAAAAAAAACAAGATACAATATACATGTAGGTACAAGGTTATACAATCGAGTATGACATTTTTGGCAGATTTCCGGCCCCTAAACTTAGGAGTCGGACATTTTTCGGCTTCCGTTTTCTAAGATACAATACAACCGTGACATTTCAGTAATAATCACCATTCACCATTTCGGTCATAATTATACACAGAAGATATTAGTGAGGTAAGTGAAGCAGCAGTAAGTAAGTGAAGTGAGTGTTTATACGAAATGACTTTATTGTAACTAAAATTAGCCGGAGCGATTTTCGACAAAACGTTGTTATACCAAACAAGGGTGAACCGTTTGTGATTGGGTGTCTAGAAGGTGACTGAGGTATGGGTGAGGTGTGTGTGGGGGTGTGTATGTGTCAGTAAGGGTAGGTGCTTAGCTATACAAATACAATACGATCTGTAGGTCAGTAGAGGTATTTCCGAGATTCAATTGCTTTTAAATATCAAGCTTTTCTCTCATCCTACGTAGACGTACTTAATGTAGTAAAGTGTATTTTTTTAAATAAATTACCTTGTAAAGAGCCAATAAGCATTATTCGCTGGATTTCTGGTATATTCTTCAATAAATTCAAAATCTATTGGCTCCTCAGCGTCAACAAGGTGAATGGTATCGTCGCCATCTCCAGGGAAGTAGAAGTACCTGTCACCTTCCTTGTAACCCTGAACAGGGTCTTTGATGACGCTTGCAGCACACGCTAAAATAAGTTATGTCTATTTTAATTCAATTCCTTATCGGTAAATATTGTTCAGACCGTTTACACCTTACGACATTTCATACAAACTTTCAAGTCCTTATTTTTCGAAATGACTGAACCGATTTTAATGAAACTTCATACACATAAGCAGGATACATAGGTCTAAAAAGTTACTAAAACATTCGCGAAAAAATAGTTTTACAGCTAAATTAGACCGATTATAAATTATCTATAGAAACAGAAATTTCCAATTATCTTTTTTTTTAAAGACATTTCGAAAATGTTTTGTAGTAACTTTTAGACCTTTGTATCCTGCTTATGCATATTAAGTTTCATTAAAAAATGGTTCAGTTATTTCGGAAAATAAGGACTTGAAAGTTTGTATGAAATGCCGTTCGGCGTAAACGCTCTAAAGTCATGTTTAGTATGGGACTTATGTGTTGGCCTTGAATACCATATAATGTCTAGAAGATACAGGTAGCTGAAGCTTGGGTTAATAAGAGTTTTAAAATTAACATACCTACAGGGGACTACCGAGCAAGGGTGCGACTTTACAAATACAGAAGCATGCAAGAGAAAGACGCTTCTTCGCCAACTCGCATTAAATTCGGATAAAGGCAAGGAAATGAAGATCGAAAGGGGCCAATCGTTTTCAAAGCATTTTTATGTTTCAACAAAAATCTTTAATAGGATGAGATAAGCTTCTCGGTAGGACATTGTTTCGATTTTTAAAGCGATTTAATAAAAGTGGGTGGTTATGACGGCCAGTATCTTTTATACATATTATGTAGTTTATTTTCAATTAGTGTAGTTTATGAGTTAGCTTCTTTATCACATTTTAAGTTTACGTTGTTTAAGTTAATGATCTAAAAATATATTTTTTAGAACAATGTAAAATTAATACATATTTGGGTGGCAAGGGAACTTAATTTAGTTGTAGTCCCACAAACATTTTGGTCATGTATTTTTATTTTCCTTTATTTATTTCAATACAAACATAACAATAACTTTCAATTACTTTATATTTTTAAATATTCCTGGTCATGTATTATTTATTAAGCAAAATTTCAATGTAAACTAGAGCTTATTTTGTAAATAATAATATTTAGGTTAAAATTACCTGCTATAGCGACGGATAACAGTAACAAGCACTTCATAATACTCAAGAGAGACACTATCAGCTAGTCCAAATATCTATGAAGTAATTGTATTTTATTTGAAACACCGTGTTTTATATGTGATTAAACTCATTTATCGCGATATGATCAAAATTAATATGTTTTATCGTGTATCGAACTGCTATCAGCTTCTCTAGTTTTATCTCAGTAGTTCAAATCAAAACTTACCAACGATTATTAAGTTAATATTTCCGTTTGATTCGTTAAAAATAATTGATAAGGCCAGAGAATTTGATAAGGGAGGCTTTATGATTCTTCTACAGGACGGTCAGCTCGGATGTAGACGACTTTTCTTTGCCACCATTTGATTTTTCCTTATAAAGGCTTAAATACTCCGACTCCACGGCCCTAACCCCAAAGGGCTCGAAAATATAGTTAAGTAATTTACACCGGCTGTCATTTGTAGTTCTTTGACAGTCGTTACAGGTCGGCGGCACATTAGGTGCCCGTGTGACAACCAGACAAGGCTTATGGGTGTCATTACCCGGTAATAAATGGTTTGTGAAGCTCAGATTGCTTTAGGTAAAATACTGGTAAACATAAACATAAAAACATCACGCCTGTAATCCCCGAAAGGTTAGGCAGAGGTGTACCAAATAGTTTCACTCACTTTTCGCCATTTAATTTTTTAGTCCCATGTAATCCTATGCAAGTCTAGTTTAATTTGTGTTTTTGGTGAATACCCAACAAAAGGACAAATTTCAAAGGTACACTCATTTTTTAACTACCATTGAATCGTATGTGCGCAGTCTGGAATACTCTTGATGCGCACATCTTTGGTGCGCAGGATGGAATAACTATCACAACAAAGATAACGTGTCTGTCGTAGGGTCTTAGCTACCTAAGTGTTATTTTATTGGTTGGTAATAATAGTTTTGATGTAATTTTTTATGGCGTGATTAATGACGATTTTGATGTTTAGATACTTATAATTAATCAGTACGAAAATCTAGCTATCAATTACTAAGGTGACACAGTCATGACATAAAAAGTAGCGCACATTGCATCATCATTGGTGCGTCAATGCACTGCACACGTATGTAGGACTTGTGAATATTCAAGTAGGTAGGTACGTTGGGCCTTGACTTTGTTTTATCAAGTTTTATCCAAACAACATTTTGTATTTGATGAGGAGAACAAAATAGTCAAAACAAAACACGGGTCATGCCATGTTGCCAAAGAGAAAGATTAGAATATGTTTTATTTGTCAATATTTTTGTGTGATATAAATGAAAAGTATTTAATGCTATTGATATATCCATAAACCTCTTAACTTCTAAATAAACTTCTATAGCTTTGCAGGAAAAAAAAAAAACTGTTAACTGCGAGTTTCATCGGTCCCTATAGACTGGCGCGTGATCCATAAGAACGACCTCAGCGCTTTGGGCTGCAGACTGCGGCAGCTCGCACAGTTCACAGAGTCACAGAATATCCATCATATGCCTAGCCTTCTTCTTCTTCTTTATGGGGTTTTGGTTTCCGCACTTAGTCCCTTAAGTGGACCATTGTGCGTGAGCCATAGTGGCCGTTACTCCAACCAGCCCACCTCCCTCCAGAAGCAGATCACACTTCCCGGTCTACTCAGGGCATCCCGCAAGGGATCCTGGTGTTCCCAGGGTCGCCTCGCGAATCTTGGTGACACCGGTGCACTCAAGCAACACATGCGCCACCGTTTCCTCCGCATCCATGCATGCTCTGCACAGGGGACTGTCGGTGATTCCTAGAGTGTGGAAGTGTTTATTCAGTGAGCAGTGTCCAGTGATGGTCCCCGCCACCAGACGCAGGCCATCCTTGTCCAGACGCAGAAGGCGCCTGGTCAGCTTTGCGTCAAGGGACGGCATAGCTTCCTTGGACTGCCTACACCCTGGTGTCGCGGTCCACCATTTTTCCGTCTGTGTTCGAGTATGATCCTTTAACCAGTTATTTATTTATTTATTTAAACTTCATGTACAATAGTGGTACATAGGCGGACTTAATGCCACAAGGCATTCTCTACCAGTCAACCTTTGGGTTAAATACGACAACATTGTGATAGGGGTACAAACAAATATTCACAAAAAAACACTAGTTCTCAAAAATTCATATAAGATACTAATACACATCATACAAATAAAATAGACTAATAAATATTATAACAAATACTGAAATAAAAAACGAGAATCCTAATAATAATTACTATGACTAGACTTTAAATGAGTGCTATTTAGTCTGACTTAAATAGTGGCGAACTTTCTTTTTAAAAGTGAATTTACTTTCGGCTCTTTTAATGCTAATGGGTAGCGCGTTCCAGAGTTTAATAGTTGAGATAGCATAAGAATTTGACATAAAACCAGTGCGGTGTGAAGGAATTTGGAGAAGTAGATTTTTAGAAGCTCGAAGGTTAAGACTATGAGAACTGCCCAATACCTACAATACCTATTTATCTGCTTGAAAGGAATGGGCACAATGGGTTCGGGTCCGTAGGGTTTTGTGCTGGATCCTCTTCTGGCAAGTTCATCCGCCGCATCGTTCCCCAGGGATCCACTGTGTCCTTTGATCCATTGTAGTGTTACCGTGTTGTGGTTTAGTACCGTGATTCTTTCTAGGGCATTATGGCATTCTAGTATTAGTCTCGACGTGATCTGATTACTGTTTAGGGATTGGAGAACTGAGGCACTGTCGGAAAGTATTCGAATATTGGTATTCGTAACCTCTCTGGCCTCTATAGCGTGTGCCGCTTGGATTATACCTACACACTCAGCTTGGTAAACAGAGTTGAGCATTTCAAGGGGTTTGGATATTTTTATGTTTAGGTCCCGTCATCGGTTTTTGATCCATCAGTGTAGATTCTTAGTTCTTTTGTACCTGAGTAGTCACACGACTCCGCTGTCAGTACGATGTTGTAGTGTTTTTGGAAGCAGTGGGACTTCAGGGTTCTGTCGATGGGAGATGCCATCATAGGCTGTTCTTTGATTGCATCTATTCTGATGCGTGTGTGTTTAATTCTGGAATCATTACTTAAGGTGCCGGATGCTTCGAGTCTGAAAGTCGCTTTTGCCGCCTCCTCTCTTACGACGAGGTGTAGAGGTGGTAGCCCTAGCATCACCTGTAAGGCGGCAGTGGGAGAAGTTCTCATGCTACCGGTGATTGCTACGCAAGCAAATCTTTGTAGTTTCTCGAGATCCTTTTGTGTCGTACTTAGATTGGTCCTGGGCCACCAAACTAAGGAGCCGTATGTGATGATTGGTCGGATAACTGTGGTGTATAGCCAGTGGGTGATTTTGGGGCTTATGCCCCAATTTCTTCCAAGTAGTCTTTTACATTGCCATAGAGCTATACTGGCTTTTGTGGTGATGTAATCAGTGTGTTTCGCCCAGTTCAGTTGTTTGTCCAAGAAGATACCCAGGTATTTGGTTTCACTCGATAGGCTTAGTGTGGTTCCAAAGAAGCTTGGTAGCTGTAATGTTGCCAGCTTCCTTTTCTTTGTGAAGAGGACGAGTTCGGTTTTGGTAGGGTTCACTGTTAGTTTGTTTTCCTTGCACCAGTCTTCTACTATCCTCAAGGCTTGGCGCATAAGATTGCATAGTGTGTTTTCGTGTGTTCCATTTATTATTATTGTCAGGTCATCAGCATAGCCCACCGTGTAGTAGCCTCTGCTATTGAGACGTTTGATGAGGCTGTCTACTACAAGGTTCCATAGTAGCGGTGAGAGGACACCGCCTTGGGGGCAGCCCTTCGCTACCACGGCTCTAGTGGTGTCGTTTACCGTAACTTGTACGGCCCTCAGTCGGAGCATGTTTGTGATCCATCCACGCAGGGTCGAGTCCACACCGTGTTCCTCGAGGGCTGCGTTGATACTATGGAAGATGGTTTTGTCAAAAGCGCCTTCTATATCAATGAAGACAGCTAGTGAAGAACATTTGTGATCCACTGCACATTCGATCTTCGAGATTACACTGTGCAGTGCAGATTCTGTTGATTTTCCTGTGGAATACGCGTGTTGTTGTTTATGAAGTGGCCGCTCCCGAAGAGGTCCGTCCCTGATATGTCGATCACAGAGTCTCTCAAGAGTTTTCAGTAGGAAGGATGTCAGACTTATTGGTCTGTACGCCTTGGGTTGTGTGTAATCGGGTTTGCCTGGTTTGGGGATGAAAATGACTTTCACCTCTCGCCATGCAAGTGGTATGTATTTCTGTGCTATGCAGGCTTGGAAGATGACGGTCAGCCATGGCGTTAGGACGTCTACTCCCCATTGTAGCAGGGCTGGGAAGATTTCGTCTAAGCCTGCGGATTTATATGGTTTGAAAGTCTTTATTGCCCATTTTATTCTCTCTGCAGTTACTATGGTGTGGGCTCTGGCCCAGTCTTGGTTATTTGGTGTGTGCCTTGGCTCACTTGCCCAGGTTCTGTCCTCAGAGAGATTGCAGTCTGGAAAGTGGGTTTCCAAAAGGACTTTACTTGTTTCGTGGTCCGACTTGGTATAGGTGTTGTCTGAGGTTTTCAGTGAGCCGAGGGTGCAATCCTGATCAGTAGATAGGATCTTCCTTACACGCGCGGCTTCACTGTTTGATTCAATTTCTTCGCAGAATTTCCGCCAGGCTGCCCTACTGGCATTCCTGACTTGTTTCTTGAAGGTGTATTGTGTTTTCTTGTACGAGTCCCAGTCTTCTGGTAGTCTGGAGTTTTTAGCTCTGTTGAATTGTTTGCGCATGGTTTGCCTGAGCTTACTAAGTTCCGTATTCCACCAGGGGCTACCCTTGCTCTTGGTGTTTGGATCTCTTAGCTTGCAGCAGGCGTGGTAGGCTTCGATAATAAGTTCAGATAGTTTCGTTACAGTGTCTTCTAGTTGTATAGGGTCCATTAGGGTTTGTGGCGTTTGGTGCTGTACTAGTAGGGAGGCCAGCAGCCGTTTGTAGCCGGGTACATTGGTACGGCGTTGGTTACGCCTGGGTCCGGGTTTATCTATGTTAGCTACTAGTGAGAAACGGATTCTTCTATGATCAGAGCAGGAAGGCTCGTTTGATACGTGCCAGTTGGTGATAAGTTTTATCGCGCTATCCGACGCCAGCGTTAGGTCAATTATCGTTTGTCCGCGAGATGTGACCCAAGTGGGTTCCGAGCCGCGGTTTACGATGTTAAGGTTAGTGGAGAACAGATATGTGCATACCTCACCTCTAGTGTTGGCTTTGTTGCAACCCCAAAGTGGGTGATGGGCGTTCGAGTCCGTGCAGATGATCAGATCCAGGTTGGCTTCTTCGCAGTACCTTACCAGATCGGCCATCTCTTTCGGTAGGCAGTCAGCATCCTCGCCTGGCATGTATACCGAGGCTAGGACGATATCGGGTGCGTCGCCGTCGGTTTTAAGCCTGACGGCTGTTAGGTCTCTGGAACATAATTGCGTGAGTGTGGTGGTGGGAATATCTTTGGGTATATAGGCACAGGTCCGTGGTTTGTCTGTGCCTTGAGTGTCGAGGATCAGCTTACATCCAATGTTACCGAGGCCGCATATTCTGTTATTACGGATCCACGGCTCTTGGATAAGTGCGATGGTTCGGGGTTCCATCTCCAGTGCCCTGCGTAGGCAAGCGGTAGCCGTCTGGCTATGCTGGAGGTTGGTCTGGATGATATTTAGGGGGCGGAATGTGGGAGGTGGTGGGGTGGAGTTAGGAGGAGATGGATCCATCGGATAACTCTCCCCCGTCCGTCAGTCCGTGCCGGTCTTCACTCGGTGTCGGTGACGATGAGAGCAGCTGCTCCGTCCACTTTGACGGTGAGGTTGGCATCCTCACAGCGTTGGCATCAGCCATCGCCGTTCTGGCCATTTCCTCCTCCAGCTGCGTCATAGCCACGTCAAGTACAGTCGGTGCCGGTTTTGTCAGTTCAGTAACCGTCGGGGTGTCGGAGGGATGGGTGTTGGGGAAGAAGCGCACGTATATCGACCCAAGAAGGTACGACACCCGCCGCTCCCTCTCCAAGACCTTTTCGACTTCTTCCGGTGGGATACCCAGGGTCAAATAAGTCCCGTGGTTATCTCCACCGACCGATGTCGCCCTGTACAATGACCACCTACCGACGGTGTACCATTGTAAAATATGCACAATTATCTACACTAATAGTTGACTCGCCAACACGCCACCGCACAGGCCGACAGTTCGACAACGACTGCCCGCCCCACTACTCGGACCGGTATTTATAAACGTGCGACGTGCGCGCCCGAGGCAACGTCACAGTACTGTAATCGGTTTGTAGTGCGATGTAATGATATCTACATACACTACATCCCTTCCTTGTTTTAACAAGTTTTATGTAACCAAAACCATAAGACATTCAGCATCTCTGGCACAACAAAATCACAGCACAATAATATTTAGTAAATCATTATACTATGATTTAGTTTAAAGTTTCCTTTTACCCTTCCTCTTCTTCTATTTCATTTTCTGATTCATTTATATCTTCTCCTATGTTAATTTCTTTATTTTGGTCACTTATAACTTCCCATTAGCCTTCAACTTTCTTCAAATGAACTACATTTCGTCGTGATCTCTTCCCAGTTATATCGTTTCGAACACTTATATCTCCACCTTTACTCTTTTCTACAGTATGGGAAGTTGGGTCATAATTTAGGCTAAGTTTATCTTTGACCATATTCTTAACGTAAACTTTATCCCCAGGCACTAGTTGACATTCACGAGCTCTTCTTTTCTTATCTGTATATTCTTTCCCAGTTTCTTTCTTTTCTTGGTCTCTGTCTCTGACATCTGAATCTTCTGGTTTATGTGTATGTGTGATGTCTCCTGCCATAGGTATATTGTCACGGTATTGCAGTTTGAAAAATAATTCTGTAGGAGTTTTACCTGTAACACTATGCGGGGTACTGTTATACATAGCCAGATACTGTAACAAAGCTTCTTGCCAGTTTTTTCGCTCAACTGGCAAATTTTTTCCGCTTTAGAATGTCTCGGTTCTGACGTTCCACTTCTCCGTTCTGTTGAGGCCACTATGGTATCGTATTATGCAAAACTATATTCCTTTCAGTACAGAATTTTTTTGAAGTCCTCGCTGCAGAACTGTCTGCCATTATCAGCTGTTATCGTCATCGGGTTACCAAGTCTGCAAAAATCTCTTTTAGAGATTTTATTATGTCGCCACTGGTAATATTACGACAAATCTTTACCTCCTTGTTTCGACTGAAATAATCAACGATTACTAATATGTAATCGCTGCGTGGTAAAGGGCCCAACAAATAATACAAGTATCTACCCAAGGTTCACATGGTAATGCCCGTCGTTTCAATGGGTTTGGAGGTTTTGGAGCTGATACTAATGTACAGCCTTTGCAGCATTTGACCAAATTCTCGGTTTCCTTGTCATGTCTAGGCCACCATACTGTGGTTCTTAGTCTCACCTTCATTAGGACTATTCCTGGGTGTTCTTCGTGACCAGCTGTCAGAACCTGACTGCGCAATGTTTTTTGGAATAACAATTCTAGTGCCTCAATAAAACTCCGTCGTAAAAGTATAATTAGATTTGGAAGATTTTGTAATTTTTTTACCTCTTCATCCCATTTGTTGTTTTAATATTTCCTTCACTTACTTTTAATATTTCCTTGTCTTGTTTTGATGCCTCCATAATTTTTTTCAGTGAAACTGCTATTAGCCTGCTTCAACAACTTGGTGTATATAGTTTTTAGACTTGTCCTGTGACGTTTTACTTAATTTACACAATCTTGATAAACTATCTGCTATATTTTCTTTGCCAGGCTTGTATATTACTTTAAATGCATATGCTTGAAGGCGGAGTATCCACCTTTCTATCCTTGCACATGGTTTTGATTTAGGACCGAATATAACCTCTAGTGGTTTATGCTCGGTCACCTATTCAAACTCTTTTCCAAACAGAAAAACATAAAAATGTTCTACAGCCCAGACCAGAGCTAAGGCATCTTTTTCTGTCTGGCAATATCGCCTTTCAGTCTGTTTGTGTCCGGTGACCATACGCAATAATGCGAGGTTCATGATCATTAATTTGAACTAATACCGCTCCTAGTCCTAACGGACTAGCATCTGCTATTACTATAGTCCGATCTTTGACGTCATGGTATCCTAGAGTAGGAATATTAGACAAGGCCAATTTTAATTCGTTAAATGCAAATTCCTGTTGACTGCCCCAAAGACTTTAATTCTGTGGTTTTGGTCTGTTTCTTCTTATGCAGTTCTTTTAATGGTTTTGTAGTTGTGGCCAAATTAGGGATCCATTTTCCAACATAGTTGATTAATCCCAAGAAGCTCTGAAGCTCACGTATATTCATAGGTGGACGAAATTCTTGACTAGTTGTCACGTACTTATCTAATGGTTTTACACCTCTGTGATAATTCGTATCCTAAAAATTGAACCTTTTCTTCTATGAAAATGCACTTGTCCTTTCTCAGTACCACATTATTTTCTTCTAGAGTTTTGACTGATTCTTATCTTCGATCATGTTCTTCAAATCTTTTCCATATACCAAAATGTCATCTATAAAATTAATCGTGCCATTACATCCCTCCCAATAACATTCGTTCTAGGGTTTTTATAAAAATTTCCGGGGCACAGGATATTCCAAACATTAGCCTTTTGTATCTGAACAGGCCTTTACTTGTAATAAAGGTTGTAATGTGTCGAGAGTCGGGATGTAATTCAATCTGTTGAAAAGCATCTTTTATGTCCAGTTTTGAAAAGTACTTCGCACTTTAAATTTTTAGATGCTTGTCCATATGGGTGATTTTCAGGTAGAATTGCTTTATTTGTCCCGCCTCATATCTATGCAAATGCGAACATCTCCAGTATTTTTCAAAACCGGCACTATTGGTGATACCCAACTTGAGGATCCTTGAACTTCCTCAATAATGTCTTTCTCCAACAGTTCTTTTTTTTTTTTTTTTTTTTTTCAACTTTTTCTTCCAATGGTATGGGGGGATCCTTCTTAATGGTTGAGAAACTGGTTGTACTTTCTCATCGGTTGGTACCTCCACTAAAACATCCTTGAATTTGGGAAACTCTGTCTTAGTTTCCATTTGGTCGATTTCTAATCCAATTTTAAGAAAACCATAGCCATGGTAGTTTCTTTCCCAAGCAGATCTCTGGTTCCATCAGCGATGACGTAAAAAGTTGCATTTTCTGATCTACCAGCGGTTTTTATATTTGCGTCAAATGATCCTTTTAGGTCAAGGGCTTCTTACTTCCATAACCATAAAAAGTCTTATTGCAACTGTTTGGTTACGTTACCTTATTTTGTTTCATATTGTCCCAGGTTTTGTTTGTGATCAAGTTGCATTTACACCCAGAGTCTTCTAACATTTTAACCTTCATTCCGCCAATATGGCAATCTAATACACTGTCATCATCGATTTTGAACACATATTGTATGTCTTCGGGCTCTGTTTGATCTATCTGGTTTGTGTCGTTTCTTTTGTTATCTCTTTTCATTTTTTTTTTTTTTTATTTTTTTTTTTTTTTTTATTTGTTGTTGTTTCCCTCATATTTCCTTTTATTCGTTCTGTCTCGTGTCATTGTCCTGCAGAATTGTCCAAAATGTCCCTTAGGCCCACATTTGTGGCAATCTTTTTCTTTTGCTGGGCATTTGCTGTCTTGAGACGCGTATCCTGAACTCCCACATCTTCCACATCCTGTGTTTCTTTTCCACTTCTTATCTTGTTTTCCTGTTATTCACTCTGTTTGTCTTCAGTTGATGTGCTGCTTTCTCCGAATTCTTCTATTTGTCGACTTACAGATTCAAGAGTATTTGCTTCGACAATTGTATTTGTTAGTGTTATTGCGTCTCCTGTTTGTATAATTCTCTTTCTAAGCTCTTTAGAGGAACACTTTTCTGTAATTTGATCGATTATATGATCGTCTTTGTCCTTAAACTGACATTTGTCAGCTTATTGCCAAAGCCGTACTAGGAATTTTTCAAAATTTTCGTTTGCCTCTTGTTTTATCAATCTAAAAAGGTGACGTTCATAGATCTTACTTTGTTTAGGTAGAAAGTATGCGTCGAGTTTGGTTATAGCCACTCCGAAGACATCCTCTTCATCTGCTGGTGATACATTTGCATCTGGTATATTATAGAATATTTCCTGCAATTATAGTCCACCAAAATGTAGCAGCGAAGCACGTTCCTTCGCACTACTCTCAATTCCAGCAGCTTCCAGGTAGATCAATAGTGCCCGCTTCCAGCGTTCCCGTCTCGTTCCTACTGTTGAAGGTTCACCCTCACAATCAAATTTCTCTAACGTGAGTTGAGAACTCATGTTATTAATAAATAACCTGGAACCATTATATAAAGGGTTTGCACTAATCTGCCCAGTTAAAATATTTGGCAATTTAATGACCAGTATGTACATCCAAAGTACCACTACTGTTGACCAAATTTTCTTTGATGGTTTGTCAATTTAATGACCAGTATGTACATCCAAAGTACCACTACTGTTGACCAAATTTTCTTTGATGGTTTGTCAATTTAATGACCAGTAGGTATATTCTCCTGCTGTTAGTCATTCTCTGATGACTGTCAATTTAATGACCAGTAGGTATATTCTCCTGCTGTTAGTCATTCTCTGATGACTGTCAATTTAATGACCAGTAGGTATATTATACTGCTATTACCGTCATTCACTGATGACTTGTCAATTTAATGACCAGTAGATATATTCTACTGCTATTTGATTTACTAATCATGTAGCACAAATCAAATAACTAAACATGAGGTCCCAGTTTCGACTCCCAGGTCAGGCAGTGTCACTGAGTTCCTCCATAAGGAACCTCCCTGGCGTCCGGTTAATGGTAACAGGCATGCTCAATGTAATTGGTGAAACGTGGTTGCATCACATACCTCTGATTACCCCCTTGGGGAACACAAGCATGATGTTATGTTGCAAAACAATACATTAACGAACCACTTTTTGTTTCAGCCTTCACAAAATTATTTATTTACAGTTAATAAGTCCAATGAAAGATTCTAATGTATTAATATTTTGAATATTTCTTTCCGAAATACAATTAATTATCTACCTGTAGGAGACTACCTTTCCTTTTTTTTTTTATAAAAATATAAAACTTACGGTTTTCTCCTCGTCGCCAATGTAAAATATGCACAATTATCTACACTAATAGTTGACTCGCCAACACGCCACCGCACAGGCCGACAGTTCGACAACGACTGCCCGCCCCACTACTCGGACCGGTATTTATAAACGTGCGACGTGCGCGCCCGAGGCAACGTCACAGTACTGTAATCGGTTTGTAGTGCGATGTAATGATATCTACATACACTACAACCATGGGTTCTGTCGGGTCAGAATGGTTTGGAGCCGCGCTATGTCCCCATTATACCTGGGTACAAAGAGCGCTGCTCGGACCCGGGTCGGTACGTCGGACTGCTTCATAACTGTCATAGTCGCGTCAGTGTTCGGCAGTCTCAATTTGGGCACGTTCTGGGTCAGCCAAGTCAGGGCGTTGTCGTCCTCACACCACACGTGAACCGTGCCATCCGCTACCCTGGGGTACCCGCGGAAGGATGGGATGATGGTTTGATGCCTAGCCTTTTTCCAAACTATCTTGGGGTCGGCTTCCAGTCTAACCGGATGCAGCTGAGTACCAGTATTTTACATGAAACGACTGCCTATCTGACCTCCACAACCACAACCACAACTGGGTAATACGATACCCCTTGGTAAGACTGGATGTCAGACTTTTAGCTTCTGACTACTCGTAACGACTGTCAAAGATCTACAAATGACAGCCGGGACCAACGGCTTAACGTGCTTTCCGAGGCACGGAGGAAACTTGATTTGTAATTATGGTCACCCATCCATAGACCAACCTCGGCAAGCACGGCTTGACCTTAAAGATCGACCTGGGCGGCTGTTATTATTTAGCCACGAGCTCCTCGCACACACTCGAGTCACAGAATATACGAATTTGATAATGTTGCGTATTACGTAGGTAGCTTTTCTAATATGAATGCGTTGCGGCGCTGCCTGCCCGTGTGAACTATCCTTAACACAATGTGGTTATTCATACCTGTTATTTTATTATAAAAGTATTTTTGATTGATTGATTCGAACCAGAGGCCTTTCATTAGGTTATCTATTGATTTGATAGGTTCGTTGATTAGATTATAAATGTAGCAGGTGTACAATATGGTCATTGTCAGGGGTTTCTGTAAAAACCCTTTACGTGGTCAATACGTCTCAGATTTTACAGTACATTAAATGTTTTGTTTGTATTTTTACAAATCCTGTTCTATTAAATTTACAACATGTAATGCAATAGATTTGTATACGTCTTTGTAATCACGTTCGCAAAAAAGCCTCTAGCGATTTCGATAAAAGTTGCTATGCAAAATGGGAATTTACAGGGACAAAATCATTATCTAGCTAGGTCTAATATATGGGAAAAAAAAAAAAAATTCTACTTTCATCTAAACAGAGTTGGGTCGCCCAGATACTGAAGTTTTTCGCTGCTCGATATCCGCATCATTAACACTACTGGTTGTCATTAAAGCTACTTATGAATTTTAGCTCATTTTATTCAGGAATGGTAGTAGGGAACTTGATAATGGGAACAACATTATCGATGCGACCTTGTTTACAAGCATTATACAGCATGATTTCGATGTTAGTCCCATTATCAAGTTGTCAATTATTTATTTCATTAAGGAAAATAAAGAAAAATTCCAGTTAAATGCTTATTATCTGTATGCTTATCTAAAATCTCGTGGATTTAAAATCATATCAAAAGCTGCGCGCCCAATGTGTCGATTCAAAGATAACGTTGATTTACGATTTCGTTTAGTACGTACGTCTTCAACTCATCACATATATGGTACTTTTCGTTCGTTTGCTGATAAGATTCTCACCTGTCTTAAATACATACTAATGTAAAAATCGAAACGAGTGTCTGTTTATATTTTCGTTACTTTTTACGCCTCATTTTGACAATATTTTGTTCAGATCTTTAACGCGAAAAGTAGAAGGGCGTGGGTCCTACATTTTTCATTTACACGATCGTTTATTAGGGTTCCGTAGCCGAATGGCAAAAAACGGAACCCTTATAGATTCGTCATGTCTGTCTGTCTGTCTGTCTGTCTGTCTGTCTGTCCGTCCGTATGTCACATCCACTTTTTTCCGAAACTATAAGAACTATAATGTTGAAACTTGGTAAGTAGATGTATTCTGTGAACCGCATTAAGATTTTCATACAAAAATAGAAAAAGAAACATAAATTTTGGGGTTCCCCATACATAGAACTGAAAACCAAAAATTTTTTTAAAATCATACCCATACGTGTGGGGTATCTATGGATAGGTCTTCAAAAATGATAATGAGGTTTCTGAAATCATTTTTTTCTAAACTGAATAGTTTGCGCTAGAGCCACTTCCAAAGTGGTAAAATGTGTGTGCCCCCCCCCCCTCTAATTTCTAAAGTAAGAGTAGGAAAATTCTGAAAATATTTAGGATTGTAGAACGTAAAAAAAACTATCAACGAAAATTGGTTTCAATAAGATATGATTTTTAGTTTTTGAGATATGGGACTTTTCCATCAAACTGCAGAAGTAACTTTGTTTTTCATATACATACTATCAAAAACCAATTTAGTTTTGCGGTTGAGTGGAAGTTTTCTAACTAATACTACTAACTAATGAATGACAGTTCAAAATATTGTTATTATATTGTTTGGGGCTATGGAACCCTGTGTGCGAGTAAGACTCGCACTTGGCCGGTTTTTTATATCCATCTAGCCTTTAGAATTAGGAAATGGTATTTTAAGACCGCTTTCAAATAAATGTTAAAGTTTAAGAACACAAGTATTTAGTGTTTGGCCAAAGAAAAGATGTGTAAGGATGCAATAACTATATAATTTTGTTTTAGTGGGACATAAAGCACATTCAAATTCAAATTTATCCATAAACAAACCATATTAGTTCTTCAGTTTTGTCATAGATGGCGCTGTACCTAGTTCTTTTTGTTGTAAGTTGCTTTTTGTAGGTCGCTACACACTAAATCTTTATGCCCCACTAAAACATAATAAGTGTCAGTTTGCGGAGGGCTCTTCCTTATACCCTATAAAAAGGATTGATTTATAGATAATTTGTATAGATCGATTATTTCCTCTTCGTATAGTATCAATGTTTATCAAGTAATCGAATATTAGCAGTAGCTGGAACACACCCTAATCAAAATCAATTAACTGACTTTTATAAGTGATTGATAAAAGAATGCATGCATTTTTTCCTTATACTATCAGTGATACTAATCGACCCACGGAGGTGTGATCGTGCATTACAAAGACATATTAAGACCCTCCGTGACTCGGAAACCACGTGAAGCCGTCCTACCGTATTAGTTCTACCGTAGAAGTAGTGGGACCGAACCAATTTGTGTTTCCACTAGTGTACAATTTGAGGTGCTACAAAATCGTAGGACTCGTGGGGAAAAATATTCCCACTAGTTCTACAGTAGAACTGTTTAGTAGAACTAGTGGGAATGATCCGAGATAAGCGCTGCGAAAAACGTAAAGAAATGTGCCCTCAATTTTTTCTATTAAAAATACTGACTAAACTAAATACTAACTAATTAATCACACACATCACACAATCGACATCACACATCATCATCATTATTCTAATTATACGTTTTGAAGAATTGTTCAAAACAACCGCTGGAATGTTGAGTTTGTTTATCAGTTTTTTGACAATTACAAATATATTTTAGCGTTCATAAAAGTAATAATGTACGTTAATGGCGTTCCTGATTTGGCGTGTTTTTTTAATAGGGAGGTAGATAGTCGTCTGATAGCCTAAATGGACACTATTGGAATTTAGAGGTCACATAACGAAGATCTTAACACATCGAAAGTATAGAAACTTTAATATACGGGGTGTAAGGAACACGGACGCGTAAACGCTTATTACGTACTCAGTACGTCATTCTGAACTCACATAGAAATATTTCATCGGTAAATTAACTAAAATACAGCTCGCCCATACATTTTGATCGTGTAGGTATTGTACTTATGTAGGAGCCAGCAGATTTTTTTTTAATAAATGAAGAAAAATATCTATGTGGGAGTTTCAGAATAACGTACTGAGTACGTGGTAATACTGGTAATAGTTTTCGGGTCAGCATTTTTTGAAGACTGACATATTTCTTTTCGGAGTAGTACAGTAGGCCGCATTTTACTATTAACAAAACCAATATAAGCTGGCCCCTTATTCACAATTATTAATTAATTACAACTTACTACGCTATACCAAAGGCGTTAGCGGTGTTAACGTAACGTAAATACAAACGTTGATTTTTGAATCGAAAATACATAGCGTTTTAGTTAAATTAGCTATTAATAAAATCTTAAAATTATAAAATATATGTGAAACGAGAATTTTTAACTTTAAAATCAACGTATTTAGGTACGATAGACCAAAGTGTTACCACTCGATCATGTGGTGGAGTAGGACACAACTGTTAACATTTTCAAGTTATAATAGAAATATCTTATATTATATAGAAATATCTAATGTTATATTTTAAAACAACTAAGGTCAACAGTAGCGTGGGATTGGCACTGAATAAATCATATTTTATCTATAAGGTGTTGTTGGCATTCTCGTCAAACTCCAGGAGGTTACTATGCTAAAGATTCTCGACCCGAATCAATAATAAAATGGGTAGGTAATTTTTATTTATTTTCTCATTTACGGAAATCGGTAAGTGTGAACAATCCGTGTTTTAAACGCGGCCCATCTAATTTTCGCCCTATAACCGCGCTGAAAGCGCACATAAAAACAATATCAAACGTATACTCGATCATTTCTTATTCCCTATACCTTGGTAAGGAGGTTATTCTGATATACTGACAACAACCAAAAAAATCTGCGTTTATTATTTATTTTTTTATTATCTATATGCCCGCGCTTGACCACTATCTCACCTGATGGTAAGCGATGATGTGGTCGACGGTGAAGCACGCTTGCCTAGAAGAAACCTATTCACTCTTGACTTAAGGACCCCTAGATTGTAGCTATCGGGAAACAGACACTCCGGCAGGGAATTCCACTCCTTAGCGGTACGCATTATAAAAGTATTCCCAAAACGCTTAGTGCGTATGTGTGGGATGTCCACCAAGTACCGATGGCGCATCGCCGTACGTCTGGTAGTCCGATGATGAAACGGGCTAGCCGGAATCAGATCATGCAATTCCATCGCACACTCCCCGGAATGTAACCGATAAAAAACCGATAAGCTGGCAACTCGCAACCGCACTGATGTAATGTTTAATGAAGTTATAGAAATAAATTTATTATTATTATTTCGTTTATTCATTTTTATATCTTATTTTTTACATTTTTTAATATTCCTATATAAAATCATCACAAAAAAAAAAAAAAATTAATGTACAGGGTGTTACGGAAAGGGTATATACATACTTAAGGGTGTGCTACAGACCATCAAACTGAATATGTTTCCATCAGACAAACATCGTTATAGCGAAAAAATTATCTGCTGTCCCATACTAAATTTCAATACCTAATCGACCCAAATGTATGGAGTAGCTGATATTTTTTTCGCTATTACGATGGTTGTCCGGTGGAGAAAGATGTTCAGTTTGATGGTCTGTAGCACACCCTTAAGTATGTATATACCCTTTCCGTTACACCCTGTATACAAAATAGTAGCCCACCGGTATCGGGAATAGGGTCCAAGCTACCGGCGGTCAGGGCTCCAGAGAAAGGAACCTCCTAACAATACGAGCCGTGTCCAGGAGTACCGCTTTCTGAATCAAGCCCTTGATCCAGCTGCCTAACGAGAGCCTCATCAGATGTTGGTCGAGGCTCTTGGCAATTAGGCCATTGGCTGATACGACTATCGGCACAATGATCGCTGAGTCAACAGACCACATGTCGACAACCTCGCGAGCCAAGTCAATATACTTGATTTGTTTATCTTTCTCGGCCTTCACGAGGTTCTCGTCATGTGGAACCGTTATGTCAACAATCATTGCGCGCCGCTCTGATCGATCCACCACCACTATATCAGGCTTATTGGCTACAATAGTCCTGTCAGTGATGATGGATTGATCCCAATACAGTGTGATATTGCCATTTTCGAGAACTGGGTCGGGCACATACCTATAGTAAGGCACTTCCGATTCCACAAGGCTGTATTTCAGAGCAAGTTGCTGATGGATAATCCTGGCTACAAGGTTGTGTCTATGCAAGTATTCTCCGTTAGCTAGACGAGAACACCCAGAGATAATGTGACGGGATCGATTCGCCCGGACGGTGGCATGCCCGACATATGTCAACCGTGCCATCCTTCACAATAAATTTCCGGTAGTTATTTGTCATCATAACTTCATCCATAATTGCACAAACAAAACCTTCGGTTTCTCCAAAGAGTTCCCCGGAACGTAGCCAGGCTACGGACGCTGCATGGTCTACATCAGGTCCATGCAGGGCACTGAAGAAGCGTCCGTGAAGCTCCTTACTCTGCCATACTTCCCTGCGGTCATTAGTGTCAAGCACTGCAGGTTTGCGCCAGTTCTCTTTAGCCAAGGAGAGCGGGGTGAGGGCCTTGTCCATCGCGACCACATCTCGATGCATCCCCACGTCGGCTTCTAGGAAATATTCCCTGAGACTGCATATCTCGCGATTGTGGAGTGTCTTGGCATTTAAAAAGCCTCGACCTCCACACCTTCGCGGGAAATACAGTCTCATAACCGAAGAACGTGGGTGATGCATTCGATATGCCGTCAACAATGTACGGACCTTCCTATCCAGGGCGTCTAGTTCTGTTTGAGTCCATTTGAGTACGCCGAAAGAGTACATCAAAACCGGCATGATCCAACCATTGAAGGCACGCACCTTATTTCCGCCTGATAAAAGACTATTAAATACTTTTCTCAGGCGGCCAAAGAAACGCTCCTTCAACGATTGCTTCATGTCAACAGCATTGATGCCCAGCGCTTCCGACATACCCAAATACTTGTAGGTTTCGGTTGCTGAGAGGGATCTAAGATTTATGGAATCTGAGAGCTGGGTTCCCGCAGATTCCACAATCTCCCCTCGCTTTACATGCATGACCGCACATTTGTCCACACCAAATTCCATCCTGATGGCGCTACTGAAAGTTGCTGTTACCTTCAGTAGGTCCATCAGTTGCAAATTGTTAGGGGCAAAGAGTTTCAGATCATCCATTTAGAGAAGGTGAGATATAACCTGACCACCTCTCCTCAACCGAAAGCCTAGACCTGAATCCTCCAGCAGCGTGCTTAGAGGATTCAAGGCTAAGCAGAACCAAAGTGGGCTCAAACTATCGCCCTGAAAAATACCTCGCTCTATCCGTATCGGTTCGCTATTCCTCTGGTTCTGTCGACATCCTGGATAGCGAAGGACTGTCCTCCATTGCCCCATACATGACATCAGGAAGGTGCGAAGAGTTGCATCAACTTTATACAATTCTAGCACCCTCATGAGCCATGTATGTGGCACCGAGTCGTAGGCCTTCTTATAGTCTATCCAACATGTCGACAGATCCCTTCGGGAACGCCGAACCTGTTGTTTAATGGCCATATCAATGAGGAGCAGCTCCTTAGTACCGCGGGACCCGTTCCTACATCCATTTTGAGAAGCGGACATGATCGAATTGTCATCAATGTGTTTGCTAATTTTAGCTCTCAAAATGGATGTAAGAACTTTATACACTGTCGGGAGACAGGTTATCGGTCTATAGTTTTTGGGCTCCGCAGTACTACCCGATTTATGGAGCAGGTGAGTTATTCCAGTAGTCAGGAACTCGGGCAGCGACCCTGACTCTAAGGCTGACTGGAATAGGGCCGCCAAGCGAGCGTGCGACCTTTGGATCCACTTAATCCAAAAGTTGTGCAGTCCGTCCGGCCCTGGAGATTTCCAGTTAGGTAACGGACGGACTGCACGAGCTACATCTTGGGGGCTGATAGAAATTGCCCCCATTTCTGAAACTGGATCGCACACTCGCTCGACTTCCCGAGTCTATTCACCCTCGGTATGGCTGACAGGCACCGACCAGATGCTGCGCCAGAACGAACACATGGCGTCATCATCCGGCAGGCGCGTGTCAGCCACACCTTGGTCCGGTCGCTCCCAACTCCTATAAACCCACCTTTCATCTCTTTGGAATGTGCGATTCAGAGTGTATCGTTCCACCCGCCGCTTATACCTACGGATACGGTTTGCCCATGCATACACTTTCTGCTTCAGAAAGTCGATGCGCTCTGTGATACGGGACATATAGTCTCGAGGACTAATATCAGTACCCGCAAATGCCCGCCTCACAAAGCGCATACTCGAGGGCGATTGTTGCCCTCCCTGAAGCAGATTAGTTTGCCAATGAGTGTTCTGGCCCCACTAATACGTCGCTCGATCCTGCATTGCCAAGCCGGTACGGCAGGTTTAGGTCGTGTAGCTCTGTCATCAGAAAATTTGACTTGAGCTACACGACATGCCGCTACAGCCGCACAACACAGGATCGAGTGAGCATCAGTGAGATCTTCGCAGTTATCAAAATAGTTTGACAACTGCGAATCCAGAACAGCCACCAGCGCCCTATTTCTGTTATGCATGGGCAAACGAGGTAAGCGTGGTCTAAGTTCAGGCGACATGTACCGATATTCTCGAATCGCACCCTCCAAAGCACTCCTCATTTCCTCACTGCACTGGATACTTACATTAGTAGCCATGTCACTACTCACGTCGTTAGTGCTATTTTGTGTTATGTTAGGCTGTGGTGGTGCCACAGCTTGCACCGACGGAGCAGTGACATGGCTACTCTGCATTTCAGTTCGCAGGCGATCAAGTACAGTGTCATCCAACATACGATTACGCTGGATGACTCGCACCTGATCCGACTGTCGTTGCGCCGATACGTTGACAGCTGGCTCAAGCACCTGAAACAGAGAGAGCATCCGAACACGGTACACGGTCAGGTTGTTTCCTCCCTCTGTAGCCCCATAGTATGAGCGCATGACATTTTCATTGATGGCTTGCGTCCATCGCATGCGCTGCACACTTCCGCCGGGAGCTGGAACCCTATCAGAGGCCGGTGGGCCTCGAGGTCCTAAACCATCCGGCGGCCGGCGTCCTCCCCGTCGACGAGCAGGTGGTGGCGTCGTCGGCGGAGAGAAGTACTCGTCACTGTCGCTCGACGCAACTGCCACAGCCGATGTCACAGCAATCCCGGTGGGGCTGGTTTCCGGCGGCGGCGAGGCGGAGCGAAGCGACGAGTCCGGAGGTGGTAGGCGTGCAAGTTTAGCTGCTGCTCGGGTCAACATTTTCATCCATTTATTTTCATAACATTTTAGTTTTCGTTACTGACATATGTCATATTCTGTCATTCTAAGGACCAGTTTTTCTTTTCCATCTATATAAATATTTATGATTCATTGTGTTGTGTGTTGTTTATTGCAAAACCAGTAGATTTAAAAAAAGAGATAAAATATCAGATTTGTTGAAAAAGTACTGTTAAAGAAATTAAAAATTGAAAATAATCACAGAAAGAAATTGGATGAAGTTAACTTTAGTGTTGCCAGCTTATTATTTATTATTATTATTTCCTTTATTAATTTTTCATCTTATTTAGTATATTTTTAAATATTTCTTATAAAACAAAAAAGGTAAAAAAACATTTAAAAATATAAAAAACAGGTTTCCGCCAGTATCGGGAGCAGGGTCCAAGCTACCGGTGGTTAGGGCTGCAGAGACAGGAACCTCCTCACAATGCGGGCCGTATCGAGGAGTACTGCCTTCTGAATCTGGCTCTTAATCCAACTGCCAAGTGAGAGCTTCGATAGATGTTCATCGAGGCTTTTAGCCATTAGGCCATTGGCCGTAACGACAATCGGCACAATGATAGCCGAGTTCACATTCCACATGCTGACAACCTCGTGTGCTAAGTCGAGATATTTTATTTGTTTCTCTTTCTCAGCCTTCACGAGGTTCTCGTCATGCGGGATGGTAACATCGACTATCATTACGCAGCGCGCTGATCGGTCTATCACCACTATGTCAGGCTTATTGGCGACAATAGTCCTGTCAGTAATGATAGGCCGATCCCAGTACAACGTGACATGGTCTTTCTCGAGAACTGGGTCGGGCACATACTTGTAGTACGGTACCTCAGATTCCACAAGTTCATATTTCAAGGCAAGTTGCTGGTGAATAATCCTGGCTACTTGGTTGTGCCTGTGCAAGTACTCGCCGTTACCCAGACGAGAACAACCAGAAATAATATGTCTGATGGACTCACCCGGACGGTGGCATGCCCGACACACGTCCACCGTCCCGTCCTTCATAATATGTTTCCGGTAGTTGTTCGTCAGCATAACTTCGTCCATAATCGCACAGACAAAACCCTCAGTTTCCCCAAAGAGGTCGCTGAATCGTAGCCAGGACACGGATGCTAGAAAATCTACATCGGGCCCATGAAGAGCCTGGTAGAAGCGACCGTGAAGCACCTTGCCTTGCCATACTTTCTTGCGGTCATGGGTAGTAAGTACGACAGGTTTGCGCCAGTTCTCTTTAGCCATGGACAGCGGGGTGAGTGCCTTGTCCACTGCGACCACATCTCTGTGCATACCCACCTCTGTTTTTAAAAAATATTCTCTGATGCTGCACACCTCGCGGTTGTGGAGGGTCTTCGCGTTTAAAAAGCCTCGACCCCCGCACTTCCGCGGGATGTACAGTCTCATCACCGATGATCGTGGGTGGTGCATCCGGTTTGCGGTCAGCAGTGTTCGAACTCTCCTATCCAGGGCGTCCAGTTCGGTCTGAGTCCATTTGAGTATGCCGAAAGAGTACATTAAAACCGGCATGACCCAACCGTTGAAGGCGCGCACCTTGTTCCCGCCTGAAAGAAGGCTATTTAGTACCTTCTTCAGGCGACCAAAGAAGCGTTCCCTCAACGATTGCTTCATGTCAGCTACGTTAATACCTAACGCTTCCGACATACCCAAATACTTATAGTTTTCGGATGAGGAAAGGGATCTTAGGTGTATGGAATCATAGAGCTGAAGTCCCTCGGATTCCATAATCTCCCCTCGCTTTACATACATGACTGCACATTTGTCCACACCAAATTCCATCCTGATGGCACTACTAAAATTTTCAGTTACTTTCAGTAGCTCCATCAGTTGCAATTTGCTGGGGGCAAAGAGTTTCAGATCATCCATGTAAAGAAGGTGAGATATGACCTGACCACCTCTCCTCAACCGGTAGCCTAGACCTGAATCCTCCAGCAATGTGCTTTGAGGATTCAGGGCTAGACAGAACCAAAGAGGACTCAGACTGTCGCCCTGAAATATTCCCCGTTTAATCCATACAGGCTCAGCGTTCCCCTGGATCTGTCGACATCCTGGATATCGAAGGACCGTCCTCCATTGCCTCATACACGACTCAAGGAAGGCGCGTAGAGTTGCATCAATCTTGTACAACTCCAGCACCCTCATGAGCCATGTATGTGGCACAGAGTCGTAGGCCTTCTTGTAATCTATCCAACATGTCGACAGATCCTTGCGGGATCGACGAACCTGTTGGCTAATGGCCATGTCGATGAGGAGTAGCTCCTTAGTACCACGGGACCCATTCCTACATTCATTTCGAGAGGCCGACATAATGGAATTACTATCGATGTGCTTGTTAATCTTCACTCTCAAAATGGATGTAAGAAGTTTATAAACCGTCGCCAAACACGTGATCGGTCTATAATTCCTGGGTTCCGCAGGACTACCGGACTTATGAAGCAGGTGGGTAACACCCGTTGTAAGAAACTCTGGTAGCGACCCAGACTCTAAGCATGACTGGAATTGAGATGCCAGGCAAGTGTGTGAACTACTCAGCCATTTAAGCCAGAAGTTGTGCAGTCCGTCCGGTCCCGGAGATTTCCAGTTCGGTAACGGACGAACTGCTCTGGCAACATCTAACGGTGTTATTATAATTTTATCCATTTCTGGGATGGATTCACACACTCGCTCGACATCTCGCATCCAGTCAGCCTCCGTATGACAGACGGGCACCGACCAGATGCTGCGCCAGAATGAACTCGTGGCATCATCATCTGGGCGGCACACGTCCGTCACACTTTGTTCGGGTCGCTCCCAAGCTCTGTATACCCACCTCTCATCACTCTGGAAAATGCGATTCTGCGAGTACCGATCAACACGCTTCTTATACCGCCGAATACGGTTCGCCCATGCATAAACTTTCTGCTTCAGGAAGTCGATGCGCTCTGTGACTCCGGACATGTATTCTTGATTAACAATGATATTGACAAATCCCCAGTTTTTAATTTAGTAACAAAAGTTTACATTTAATAATTTCTTAAAAGAACATGCCAAGTTATTAATTTTATTATTTTGAAAACTGTTACTCAATCATTGTACAAATCACATAAATTGTTTCATTACATCTAACAAATAAAATTATTATTTCCTTTATTCATTTTACTTCTTATTTTATACATTTTTAAATATTTCTTAAAAAACAAAAAAGGTAAAAAAAACATTTAAAAATATAAAAAACAGGTTTCCGCCGGTGTCGGGAGCAGGGTCCAAGCTACCGGTGGTTAGGGCTGCAGAGACAGGAACCTCCTCACAATGCGGGCCGTATCGAGGAGTACTGCCTTCTGAATCTGGCTCTTGATCCAACTGCCAAGTGAGAGCTTCGATAGATGTTCATCGAGGCTTTTAGCCATTAGGCCATTGGCCGTAACGACAATCGGCACAATGATAGCCGAGTTCACATTCCACATGCTGACAACCTCGTGTGCTAAGTCGAGATATTTTATTTGTTTCTCTTTCTCAGCCTTCACGAGGTTCTCGTCATGCGGGATGGTAACATCGACTATCATTACGCAGCGCGCTGATCGGTCTATCACCACTATGTCAGGCTTATTGGCGACAATAGTCCTGTCAGTAATGATAGGCCGATCCCAGTACAACGTGACATGGCCTTTCTCGAGAACTGGGTCGGGCACATACTTGTAGTACGGTACCTCAGATTCCACAAGTTCATATTTCAAGGCAAGTTGCTGGTGAATAATCCTGGCTACTTGGTTGTGCCTGTGCAAGTACTCGCCGTTAGCCAGACGAGAACAACCAGAAATAATATGTCTGATGGACTCACCCGGACGGTGGCATGCCCGACACACGTCCACCGTCCCGTCCTTCATAATATGTTTCCGGTAGTTGTTCGTCAGCATAACTTCGTCCATAATCGCACAGACAAAACCCTCAGTTTCCCCAAAGAGATCGCTGAATCGTAGCCAGGACACGGATGCTAGAAAGTCTACATCGGGCCCATGAAGAGCCTGGTAGAAGCGACCGTGAAGCACCTTGCCTTGCCATACTTTCTTGCGGTCATCGGTAGTAAGTACGACAGGTTTGCGCCAGTTCTCTTTAGCCATGGACAGCGGGGTGAGTGCCTTGTCCACTGCGACCACATAGAATAGAATAGAATAGAATAGAATAAAACTTTATTGTACACCAAAAATTAAACATAACGGGCTTACAAAACTAATAATTTTATGGTTACAAAGGCGGTCTTATCGCTGATAGCGATATCTTCCAGACAACCTTCGGATGGACATTATGGAATTAAAATTAAAAAGGGGGGTAGTCAGTGGTGTACGTACTACACAAAAATTTTAAATAACAAAAGTAAAGTTTTCTACTTATGTATAAGATACATATTTAAAAAAAAAAAAAAAAGTATATAAATATATATGTAGATATTTGTGTCTTTAACATTAAATCGCAAAAATAAAACTAGAATGGTTACAAATTTAACTGAGACTGAATGAAATTACTGAGACTGAAAATGATTTGTAACTAGGCTTTTAAAAGCAACGAGTGACTGTGCTTGTCTTACCGACACCGGCAATTCGTTCCATAAACGGACAGCCTGGACCGTGAAGGACTGGTCATAAAATTTGGTGGAATGAGCAGGCATCAAAAGTCTCAAATTCTCCGATGATCTCAAGTGTCTACTGTGAGTATCATGTAGGAACTTGAAACGTTCTTTGAGATAGGACGGCGTTGTGGGATTAAACAGAATACTGTAGAGAAGGGATAAAATATGGGCATTCCGGCGAAGACGGATAACCACATCTCGGTGCATACCCACCTCTGTTTTTAAAAAATATTCTCTGAGGCTGCACACCTCGCGGTTGTGGAGGGTCTTCGCGTTTAAAAAGCCTCGACCCCCGCACTTCCGCGGGATGTACAGTCTCATCACCGATGATCGTGGGTGATGCATCCGGTTTGCGGTCAGCAGTGTACGAAATTAAATTATCAAATTATTATTATTATTAACTCGGTGACGATGTTCAAGGCTCTGGAGCTTAGACTTGACCAGTGCCTCATTGCCAATGAGCCTCTTGGCCCGCTTTTCAATCGACTCAAGTGCATCAAGCTGGTATTTGGCAGATCCGTCCCAGAGATGAGAACAGTACTCCATGCATGATCGAACCTGCACTTGATGCAAGTTGAGCAGCTGTTCTGGCTCAATAATTAATAAGTATCGTAATTTTAATTGATTATTTATGTCGTTTGTGACAACCTTCTGAATTTTGACGAGGATGCAAAACAACACCTTGTATAAGCATTTGTCTCTGACGTGAATGTCACCAATCGCTGGTTTGGACGTCAAATAATCATAATCATTCTTATTATACCTATCGTAATAATTCTTGATTCACATCGAAGATAAGTAAGCAAGTAGGTACTTGTAATAATTATTGTGGTACCAGATTTTACCCAAAAACGATAATGATGTCCGTCGAAATTCACGAATTTCAATATAAATTTTGTTCACCTATTTAAACTCGGGATGAATTTCAGAAATCCTGCCTTTAGTGCTCAATTTCGTTATGCTATTTACCTCTGGAACTCTTGGACAAAACATGCTTTTAGACTGTGCGTGCATGAATGAATTCCTGATTTTATTAATACGCAGCTATCACTAGTGTACTACTGTGCATTTGTTCATGTGCAAGAGAGCTGGTGAGATTTTCGGTAATGCTATCTTTGTCGCTTTCTCCTAAACCTATAACTACATAACATGAAATCTATTGATATGACTGTCATAATGGTTCACTATTTCATATCACGAGGGTAATTTAAAACAATTCAATTTGTTGGTAAATTAAGCTTTAATCATCGGAATATTTTATCGTAATCATCATGTCCGTTAGAAGGGCCAGCTGGAACCAGTTCGGAGACCGTAGATACCGTTTCTGTAAACAAGAGAAACAAATATTAGAATAGGCCAGCCGCAACATTCTATCCTTATTTCAAAACATGGTATTAAAACAATATGAAAGTAACTTGGCTCGTGTTTAAGATTATCAATTCCTTGAGAAGGTGCATTTTTTTGTGAAAAAATGATTGTTTGTCTAGTTACCCATGGAACAACTGTTTCAGTTATGAAAATTAATGCAAGATGGCGCTCTGTGGAGTAGAATTAGGAATTTATTACCCTCGCTTTGAAACGATGCCGTTACCCATGTTGAGGGTACCACCAGTGCACTGATTGTTCTGGGCTTGTTGGATGTTGGAGCACAATCTGCCGACGAAGTGGTTGGTGCGGACACTGGACGCGAAGAGTTCGGGCGCCCTGCCGTGGGAGCAGGTACTGATCCAGCAACCAGGCTGCGGGTTCCTGCCACCGTTAGGGTAGAAGTCACCGTTAGCAATGCGGTCGAAGATACCGAGGAGACCACCGTCAGTGTGGATAGCTTCAACATATGCGCCGGCGTTGCCATTCAAAGCGTTGGAGTTTCCACCCCAGTTGGGTCCGGCAGGGTCCAAGCCTGGAAAATACAATGTCTAGTTACTCATCTATTAATAAATGTTCATTGTTATGTTTGTATTTTCAGTATAAATATATTACCTGTAACTCTGGAGGGACGACCGCCTGCCTGGCGACCAGCGTTACCAACGACGTGAGCACCCAAACTGAAGCCAACCAAGTGAACGTTGTTCCAGTTACCACCGGCGGTGTTAATGAGCCATACGAGGAAGTTTCCGAGGAACTGTCCAACGCCGGGGACACCGTTCGTGGCAGTAATGTAGTTGGAGTTAGCTAGAGAGCGCCAGTCAACCACGATGACGTTGACATCCTGAACTGCGAGGAAAGCAGCTGTAATCTGGGGGTTCATCGCGGAGTTTCCATTGCTGTTCCATCCGTGAACGATGACTTTCAAGCCACGGGTGTTGCGGTAGTTAGAGTTCCAGATGGTGTTAGCGTTGCCGTTAACGATAACCTGGGGGTTGGTAGGATTCTGCCTGAAATAAATGATAAGTATGTTAGTAGAAGTAGTATTGCAATGGCATAGTATTGAGTTCACGATTTTAATATTTTCATGAGATGAATACACTTTATTCTACAAGGTGTTGTTTTGCAACCTCGTCAAATTCTAGGAGGTAAATATGCTAATGATTCTCGACCCGAATCAATCATAAAATGAGTAGGTAATTTTCTTTTTTTTATTTATTTACTGAAATCGGTAACTGTGAACCACCCGTGTTTTAAACACGGGCCGTCTGATCCCCGCCTTATAACGTCGCTTACACACAAACAAAAAACCTCAAACGTTTTTTCGATAATTTCATAATCCCTAAACCACGTTAAGGGGGTTATTCTGAAATATTGACAAATTTAAACAACAAAAAAACGCAGTGTTTTTTAATAATTTACTAGGTACCGTAATTTATATTGATTATTTATGTCTTTTGTGACAACATCCTGAATTTTGACGAGGATGGAAAACAACACCTTGTATTATAATTGTCTATTGTTAGCCTAATTTGTTAATTTGAATAAATTAATTTTGATTTTAGAGTGCATAGCTGTAAGGCGTAAAATTTTGATGACAGCCTACGGAAAAAAAATCCTTTGATTAAAAAATATTCAACTAGCCAGATGCACGTACGGCAGTTTTTTCTTTAAAGGGAACGTCAGCGTTAGCATTAGTTAAAATTAGAAAAGAAAATAAAATAAAGAAGAAAAAACATAGAAGAAAGAAGAGAAAATATAAGAATAAATAATAGTTACCTGGTGTAGAGCCAGTACTGGTTGTTGGCGCCATTTCTGCTGAGAGCAGCCTCATCGACAGGTTCTTCCAGGTCCACTAAATGGGGAACACCATCGCCATCTGGCATCCAGATGTAGCGACTTTCGCCTTCCACATAGTGGCTGTTGTCCCCGGGAATAAGAGGGATCGCGCTGCTAGCGCATACTGAAAAACAATACTCAATTTTGAATTACATTTTTAGGCATTCAAGTAAGAAGTGACAATAAAAACTGAATGATTCCAAAATATGTACAATAATAGTTTATTTGCATTTAAGGTCAAAAGAATAAACAGGTTTTTTCTTAAATTCCTATGCCAGGAAATACTTAATATGTAAATTATAGTAAATAAACTCACATGCGACCAAAGCTGCCAACACTACCAGAAACTTCATGGCTTTCAGCAGAATTAAATCAGGGGAACACGAATTAGTATTTATAAGCGTTTAATCTTGCCTATATTATCAACAAATCTTGTATATTGGAGTTGATAGTGGAGTTGATTGATACTCTTTAATAACACAGTGAAAAAGTTTGTTTGTTGCCAGATATCCATGATTACAATACAAATCTGCGTGACGTCGTTGTTTTTGTAAATTACGTAAGGTAGCTGTTTTAAATCTTATAAGGTTTACATGTATAACAATAAATGTACAGTGTACTCTGCGCAGCATAGGCTGGGTACCAACAGAATAGATTCATCTCAAATCTATGTATGTAGAGAAACTTGAATTTTGTGCGTTGAATCTGGTGTTACGCCCGACGGCCTGTGCAATAGCTAGATTTATGGATTTAGCCGATTTAATTGATCACCTACTGATTACTACGATAGTCTTAGTACAAATTTTAGAATACCGCTAAAAAAATATAGTAATAATGCGACCGACCGAAAAGCGATGAGCCAGCGGTAGAAGTAGCGCAGCGTAGGTTTCGTGTTTTCGTGTTGATGTCAATTTAACTTTGTGTTAGATATTATAGCTAATATAAAAATTAAAAAAAAAACCATTTGCATTGGCATTCGCACTCGTTCTTTATATCAAACGCAATTTATCCGTCTCCAATTTTATTTCTAAATAGGGTATCGAACGCACACATTTGTCGCACCAAAAGATCGTGAAAAAAACAAACTAGTACTTACTTTTTCTGTCGTTCATATTCCCCGTATAGTACCTATAGGATCCCGATATACAACGACCTTCACCGAGCTGGTTAATGGATGAAACTTATTTTATATTAAATTTAATATGTCAATAAATATATTGCATATAGGTTGTTTAAAAAATTTCAGTAAGAATTTTTTTTTTAAACATATCACCAGTTTGGTTAATAGACAAATTCCATACCAATTGAAAGTATAACCCCCATAGAATATGCAAACGTTAGGTTGCATGGAGAATCGAGGTGAACCCCGACAAGAGCCAGGCAGTTCTTTTCTCTAAACCGCGTAAAAATAAGCCAACCGCGCTCAGCCCGATCACTATGTACGGTAAGCCTATCTCTTGGGAGAAGCAAGCCAAGTACTTAGGAGTCTTACTTGACAACCACCTGTCTTTCGGGGCGCACATCAAAGCAGCTCGCGACCGAGCTGCCTTTGCTATGGGTAGGCTTCATTTCATGATTTCGGCAAAAAGCAAGTTGTCACTCAAGTGCAAGTTGCGCCTTTATACCGCGGTGATCCGCCCCATTATGACGTACGCTTGCGTCGTGTACGCTCACACCAAGCCTAAGTACATCCATAGGATGCAAACCTTGCAGAACTGGTTCTTACGTAAAGTCACGGGAGCCCCTTTTTATGTCCGTAATGACCGTCTACACGTATCCCTTAGAATGCCCACCGTCCTTCAGTTTATGAAACGTCTTTCGAAGCGTTTCTTCGATAACGCCATTAAACACCGTAATCCCCTGATCGCAGCGGCCGCCCGTTACGAACCCTCGCGCATTAGTACAGTACGCCATCCTCATCGCCATCCTCGGCATACCCTCGTCACTCCCGATGATGCTATCACCCTCCTCCAGGAGAGTAGCAAAGAGACTAGCACTCTTAAAAAGTTCAGACACAAACCGCCGTCTTTCCGACCTCGCCGTCGAGGTCCGTCGCGACGTCCCGAGCCATGCCCTCCCCGACCCTCGCTCGAGCCAGCCCGCGATGCTGTGTCAGTAGTTTTAAATCAGCCCCTAAATAATGATATCATTCAGATCCAGCCTGTCCCCATGCAGCCCTCCCCCAGCGACGCCCTGACCCGAGGCTCGTACCCCACAGGGGTGCCCTTAGCGTCTAGTCGCTTAGTTTGTAAGTTTTTATGCCCTGGCTGGAGGCCTTACTCTTAAGGCACCCACAGGATAGTCCGGTTAAGCAGACGACAACCTCCTAGGTTGAACTGCGAGATGCCTTTTAAAAAAAAAAAAACGTTTATAAATATAAAAATTTTTAGACAACTCATATGCAATATATTTATTAACAAATTAAATTCAATCTATATCTATATGTCGCATTCTGATGATTTTATTCCGCTAGACTCTGAATCATGTGGGCAGAACACGGGTTTCGTGCAATGAAAACACACACACACACGGTACACTGCTTTTATCGAACTAACAAATTACTTGAAATTACAATCCAACACAATAACACTAGGCACCATGAATCGGGTTACGGTTTCGGGACGTCTTGACTCCGCAGCGGTCTGACACAGACTGACCTCCCCGCCGCGAGCCAGAAACATCACGACTCTGTAGTAAGCGCGCTTAGGTGTGGGTAGACAGGTCGACTTTTGGCGCGCTTTCGATTCATAGTCCGTACTAATAATCCGTCTCCGACACGGCCATCCTGCTTGCACACGTCCTCGTGTGATGGGTACCCTGCAAACAAATACTCCACGACAGAAATTTGTTCCACTCGGTCATTCCTGACCAAAGTTTAGATTCAACGGGGTGGTGGGAATAAGAACATTGTAGAACTAGCCGTTTCGTTTTAACCGAACCGATTGGAAATAATCGAAACTACAATAATGATAACCCTGGGCCATGTACCATAGTCGTTCAATTCAATCTTTAAAAGTCTACTGTAAAAAAAAACTACCAAGCTTATAGAAACCGTCGTGTAAAGCCACTAACGCCACGGCTCTCTAGCCGACCAGCAATCGCATTGCTCTCACACATCCAGCGCATGGATCAAAACTAAAATTAGATCAAATAAACAATTAGGTCAATTAAAATGCTAGAGCAACCAAGTACCTCTTCATCAATCTAATCACCACATAAAGCAGGAATCTCATCCGTGGCATATGGGCAACACTCAGGCCCTCCAACAAACTTCTGTTTGTTTTACTACGTTCCTCAAGAACGCCGAGTCCCACATGCATGACTCACTCTATGGTCTCTACAAGACCCGACCTCCGCCAGAGCCACCCGCGCACCGCGCATCCACGGACTACTATAAGCAGACACCGACTTCTAACGGACTACGGCTACGAAATGGCTACTGGTACGGTCTGACCGAATCATCCGAACCAAGATTCCAAACTATCTCTCAACTCTAAATCATTTTACTTCAAACGGTACTTGACCCTCGGGCATTCTCCTTAACCCGGCCATCATGTGCATACTTGTAAGTACGCTTAGAACTTAATGATCTCAATGTGTAGCGATCCCCCTCTAGCACTTCGACTGGTACGTGACCCCTGGCATCTTCCTTAGCCTACCGCGTGCGTATCTGTAGGTACGCATAGAATTTAAAGCTTTCCGTGTTAAGGATAACCGTCTAAAACCTCAGTCACTCTAAATAGACCTTTAATCTTTAACAACCCAAAATCACCAATCGCAAAACTTTTCGTCAACTCGGCACACTTGTCATTTTAAGCTAAGCTAACCCGTCACGTCTATACAAACCGTGTACCACCGGCTCGACACCTTAGGTACCGGATGTAATTCGGCTTGAACTTTACCGGAGTGAGACTTCGCTACTTAGCACGTAAGGCAGCTATTTACGAATTTTCAAACATACTGAGACTTTCCCAGGAACTAATTATAATCAAAAAGCTTTTCAGTAGTCTTTTCAGCACCAAGGTGAACGATAAGAGTCACGGAAATTACTGTTTACCGACCATCGGCGAACACGAGCTAAACAGGATAGGCATTTAGACCTATCATTGAGTTGAATATGACGGTGAAAGACGCCTGAACTTAGCACTTAAGTCTTGGCTACTCATTGCCAGTTACATTCGTTGCCATAACAGTTAAAAACCGATTGAAACTTGTTACCACTATAATGCCTCACCGAACGTACACAAAAGATTTTCGTTAACGAAAACTCCCTTGCCGTCATATTTGCAACAAAACCCCGATTTAAAATCTCGCCACCTAACATGACGTCACTTTGTAAATAATTATCAAGCAAACATTGCAACAAAGTTTCGATAGGGGGTAATCGTTAATCACTACACAACATAAAATCTGTTCTGTACTGAATACTCGTGTCTGTACTATACCAGTCTTAGCAACAACGTGACTAATAAGCTTGCCATTAAATTTCGATAGAAAACTTTCTTTCACCAACGAGTATTTAGAATCAGAATAATAAGTAACAACTCACCCCTTTGTTGTTACGTGCCCGCGATGGTGCTTGTACGACGCAGACATCGACGCGCCGCTTGTTTGGCGCCTGCTGTACACTGCCATTGCATGCTGTCACCGACGCACGTACGCCGGACGGCTACGTGAACCGGCATGACACTTGACGCACAGCAAGGGCTTCGCGGCCCTTTGTCGCTTGCCCGATGCCCGTAGCAGCCGCCACAGGCAGCGGCTTCTTCGTGCGACAATACGCTTCGTTTAGTCCTGGTTTCTCCCTGGTCCGCAAGCATGGCACTTGATTTGCGGTAGCGATGAGCACTTGTGACGTTTTTCTTGCCCCTGTCATGGTCAGTGCGCATTACCTTTAGGGGTTCTCCTTTGGTTTGTCACTACTCAGGTTAATGAGGGTAGTCGTAAAAGTTACGGCACACACGAATCTGGCCTTGAACAATTATTTAAACTGGTACCACGTCAAACCTGGATAGGTTCTCAGTGTTTCGCAAACATTTGTGTTCAAGGTACATCTAGAAATTCGGTAGTACATTTTGGAGGTACACCGTAGATGGAAAATCACCTTCGTTTTCCGAGGCACATCAACTAATGACCACAGTACACCAGTGTGCCGCGGCACACTATGTTACAGCACTGTTACACTATGTTACACTGTGTTACACTATGTAGATGCGGAGCCCCTCAACGCCTTGCTTAACGTCCAAATAAGCTGGATTCCTTCCACTGCACTCACAACACGAAAAAATCAAAAGTTATTAATTCAAACTAGGCTGATAATCAGCACTTTTTGAACGTAAAAATTACACAAGACAGTCCCCCAAAACGCCCGCCTTTCGCCACTTCCTAAGTGTTTTAGCTGGGAAGAAGAAGTGGCGGAACAAACTCCCCAGCAACACATCTGTCTGTTAGGTTAGGTTAGAATCTGGTTCTTCTAGAACCAGATTCTACTCAAAACAAGTCAGCAATGGATGCCGCATTACTAGTGCGCATCGCACTCGGTGAAATGTGGGTATTCTATTACGTACACTCTGCCTAACCCTTCGGAGATTACAAGCGTGATGATATGTTATGTTTTGTCGGGATCAAAATCCGCTAACACACTAAACAAAAACACTAATCGCAAGCACTAGCTTGCTATTCACTGGTTGAGTTTTAGTTCGTACCGCGGGTGCAATTATTTGTCTTGCATTTCAAAAAGTAACCGTCACTGATTGTTATTGACACTGTTCTCGCGTGTGATTGCATTAGCACGATTTGATCCCACTTCTGATGTCGCATTCTGATGATTTTATTCCGCTAGACTCGGAATCATGTGGGCAGAACACGGGTTTCGTGCAATGAAAACACACACACACACGGTACACTGCTTTTATCGAACTAACAAATTACTTGAAATTACAATCCAACACAATAACACTAGGCACCATGAATCGGGTTACGGTTTCGGGACGTCTTGACTCCGCAGCGGTCTGACACAGACTGTCCTCCCCGCCGCGAGCCAGAAACATCACGACTCTGTAGTAAGCGCGCTTAGGTGTGGGTAGACAGGTCGACTTTTGGCGCGCTTTCGATTCATAGTCCGTACTAATAATCCGTCTCCGACATATACATATAATAAATCTGTTGAAAAATCGTTTTTGTGCATCGAAAATATTCCAAAAAAATAGCCAGGCTGTTAAAGGACAACCAACAGAACCCATTTGCAGTATTTTTCGATTTTTTGACTGTTTGTCGGTTTGTCTGTTTATTTGTTCGTACATCACGTAAAATGTACGAAAGCAATGTAGATAACATTTATACACAACAATTGTGCGTAACTTGAAGTAACATTTAGTTTTTGTTTCATTGCAATCGGTTCACTCTATCAAAAGATTTTTGAAATTACATTGCTAAGTTCCATCATCATCAAAATCAAAATAAGTTTACCGGGCTGCCTGAAAATGAACGACAGAACAGTAAATTAAAGTCACACAAACTACCAGGCCTCCTGGTAATTTGTGTGACTTTACTATACTTGTCCCTCATTTCCTACTTGTCTTTGCCAAATTTCCATTATGCAATCTTCGAAAAAAAAAACCAATTAGTTCTACCGTAGAACTAGTGTGAACGAACCCATTTTTGTTCCCACTAGTTCTACGTTTTGAGGTGCTACAAAATCGTAGGACTTCTTTTATTTCATACTTCTTTAATTTCTTTTCTCTAAGGAATTAACTAAAGAAGATTAACAAAACTAAAAAGGGCCTTCATATTCTATCAATACTCCGTACTTACTACGTTATAACAAAGGCGCTAGCGGTGTAAACGTATCGTATAATACCAACGATGATTTTTGAATTGAAAATACAATTATCTTAAAGCGTTTTATTTAAATAAGAAATAAATAAAATCTTAAAATTATAAAAATATTATATGTGAAACAAGAATTTTTAACTTTAAAATCAACGTATTTCCTTTACATTTAAACCGCGCGCTCGTGTTTGGGCGTAAGGTAGACCACAGTGTTACCACACTGACCATGTGGTGGATTAGCACACGACCAAGGTCAACAGTAGCGTGATATTGGCATTTAATAAATCATTTTTAATCTATAAGTATGACTCTGACGTGAATGTCACTAATTGCTTGTTTGGACTCCAAGTAATCACAATCATTTAAATACCTATCGTAATAATTCTTGATACACATCATAAATAAGTAAGCAAGTAGGTACTTGTAATAATTATTGATGTAGTACACCAGATTATACAGAAAAACGTTAATGCTGTACGTCGAAATTCGTGAATTTCGACGTACAGCATTAACGTTTTCAAATATTTTTTTCAATAATTACATATTTTCAATCAACAATAATTATTTAATTTAATATTTGTATTTAAATTCACAAATTTCGATAAAAATTTTGTTCCTCTATTTACCCGGGATGAATTTCGGAAAACCTGCCTTTAATGCTCAATTTCGGTAGTCCATTTACCTCAGGAACTCTTGGACAAAACATGGTTTTAGACTGTGCGTGTATGAATGAATTCCAGATTTTATTAATACGCAGCTATCGCTAGTGTACTACTGTGCATTTGTGCATGTGCAAGAGGTAACGCTATCTTGGTCGCTTTCTCCTTATTTGAATTTTCTGAGTGCCTGAGTGAAATAAGTGCCATTATTGAGGCTAGTAATGTTGAAGCAGAGTACATGTTGGGTGGTTATAACTCGCAGCCTCAACAACCCTTCTGAACTGAGCTTCTTAAAGTTAGTTGCGATCAAAGCTGGGTGTGTGCTGATGTGGAGAAGCTAGGTAGACAACCATACGTATGTGAGTGACATGAATGGTAGCAAGCGTTGGTTGGACCACTGTTTTGTTACTCAGACAGCATGGCATTCGGTGTTGTGTGTTAGCATACTGTATGATGTTTTCTGGTCTGTGCAGCGAGTGGACTGTATACATACGTAGCAGCTAGCAGGTCACTGGGAACACCCAAGAGAGGGGTTCTTTTTAGGAATAAGTACTTTAATAAAACAAGTCTTTAATTACTGTAAGCGATTGAGACTGAATTAAAATACCCTAATTTTTACGGAGCCAAACGGACATAGTGATCTTCTAGACTTTACAATTATTACTGGTTACTTAGTGTTTTTTTTTTTTTTTATGAATGGCGTCTCGCAGTTCAACCTAAGAGGTTGTCGTCTGCTTAACCGGACTATCCTGTGGGTGCCTTAAGAGTAAGGCCTCCAGCCAGGGCATAAAAACTTACAAACTAAGCGACTATACGCTGAGGGCACCCCCTGTGGGGTACGAGCCTCGGCTCAGGGCGTCGCTGGGGGAGGACTGCATGGGGACAGGCTGGATCTGAATGATATCATTATTTAGGGGCTGATTTAAAACTACTGGCACAGCATCGCGGGCTGGCTCGAGCGAGGGTCGGGGAGGGCATGGACCGGGACGTCGCGACGGACCTCGACGGCGAGGTCGGAAGGACGGCGGTTTGTGTCTGTACTTATTAAGAGTGCTAGTCTCTTTACTACTCTCCTGGAGGAGGGTGATAGCATCATCGGGAGTGTGGTTACTTAGTGATTGGCGCGTCCTCTTTTATAACTTATTGTTTCTGGAACATTCGGTGGCCGACCGTTGCGGACCGTGCGCTCACACACACTTAAAAAAGTGCAGGCTCAATATCGGGTATTTTGACTCACACTCCTTCAAATCCTTTATTAAGATTACATTTTTGCTGGCCAGCGGACCCTAATTACGCACACATATAAAGGGCAAACTCGCGTCCAAGCTCACGATTGGTTGTAAACATTTTGGTAGGCATAACAAACCTCATTATTATTCTTTTGTTAAATTAATTTTGCTACTCAGTAACAGGTGGCGTTGTGCCATGACGTCACATTTCTGAATCGCGGTGTTAAGATTTTCCTGCATAGAATGACATCCGCGATTTATTTTAAAGAGAAAGATATTTTTGAGACTTTATACAATTTAAAAGATCTTAGAACTAACTTTAAACAAATATAACTATAGTATCTAAATTAACTAAGTATAAGCATTTTAAGCAGGCTGGTTACTGTCGTGCACATTTCTCCCGCCGTCGCCGTAAGGCGACTCCGTGGGGAGCACGACAATCCGCTTCGATGGTCTTCGGAGTACGTGACCTTTGGTCATCACGTCTACTACTCGTACCTCACCGTCTGCGCCTGGCAACACCTTCGTTACCCTTCCCTTGGGCCACGTGTTACGTGGGAGGTTGGGGTCACAGATTACAACGACGTCTCCGACCTTGGGTGGTGTGTCGCTACCGTAGGGCTCCCGCCGGTTTTGTAAGAGCGGTAGGTATTCACGTACCCATCTTCGCCAGAAGACGTCTGCTAGTGCCTGGGCGCGTCGCCATTGTTGTCGTGCTGTGACGTCGGCATCGGTGAAATTACCCGGTGAGGCGTTAGGGCTTCGGGCTCATCAGGTGCCACGTTGAAATGCGTGAGTGGCCTGGAGTTCACCGTATTTTCTACTTCTACGAGCAGCGTAGCGAGGGTCTCGTCTGATGGGTGAACTTCTTTTAGTGTGACGTACAGTGCTTCCTTGACTGCCCTCACCATCCTCTCCCATGCACCGCCCATGAATGGTGACGCGGGAGGTATGTATCTCCAGCTTATGGACCGCGCATTGGACTCACTACCTAAAGCACTTAAGGTGCTTTCTCCTAGTTCCCTATCAGCCGCTTTGAAACAAGTAGCGTTGTCACTCCATATTTCTTTTGGACAACCTCTCCTACCTATAAATCGCCTGAGAGCGGCGATAGCTGAATCTGCACTAAGTGAATTTGCTATCTCTATATGTATAGCTCTACAAGTAAGGCATGTAAATAAAGCTCCATATCTTTTTTCTTTGTGTCTACCTACAGTAACAGATATGGGGCCGAAATAATCTAAACCAGTAAAAGTAAAAGGTCGTACATGATGAGCTAAACGGGGGTACGGTAAGTTTCCCGTAGAGGGATTGGCTGGCTTTGCCTTCTTTATTCTACAATATAAACAGCTCTTTAAAACATTCTTTACAGACGGACGCAGTCTCGTTATCCAAACACGCTGTCTTAACTCGTTTACCGTTATCTCGGTTCCGCCATGATGTAAACTTTCATGCACATGAGCTATGTATAGCTTCGTATATCTGTTCTTACCCTCGAGTATTATAGGGTTTTTTATTTCTTCATTTACGTCTTGTACCGCTGTGATTCTCCCGCGCAAACGTAAAACACCTGTGTTGTCTAGGTATGTACTTAATACGGATAATGGGCTGTCGCCGGGCACCGCTTTGTTGGTTTTTATGGCAGCAATTTCCTTTGTGAAGCTCTCGCTTTGTGAGCCCTTGACCCATTGTTCTTCGGCGCGTAGATTATAAGTAGCGGGTATTGGTATGAAGTTTACTGTTTTTACGATTCTCATTTTTTGCGTAACTTTTTTATTAAGTTTGATTTTGTTCCTTTTTTCCCACGTTGGATCTTTTAATGCATTTTTCTTAGTACGTTTATGTTCGACAGTGTCTGCTTGGTCTACACAGATCAATAAACTGAAGTACTCGTGCGGTTGTTCTTATCAGCCGTATCCATTTGGAAAAACGTGTTATATTTGGCAGATGATCATTTACTTGTACGTCGTTAATTACATGACATTTGACTCGTTCTTCGCCCGTGTTTGTGGGGGCAATGACCTTTTTGTCTTGCGGCCATTCATTTCTGTTCTTTCTAAGGAACTCTGGACCGTTGAACCATCTGTGCTCCAAGTTAAAATGTTCCGGGGTGTCGCGTGTTGCGTCGTCTGCTACATTATGTTTCGAGGGTAGCCATCGCCATTCGTTTTTCTTGGTGAGTTCCTCAATTTCTGCAATACGATGCGCCACGAAGGTCTTGAATGTGCGTGGTTCGGCTTGTATCCAGGCCAGAGCGGTGGTAGAGTCGCTCCAGTATGTTATGTCGCTCACCTCGTAGTCATGTTCTTGAATGACCGTCCGGGCAAGGCGTGCTCCTAATAATGCGGCTTGCAGCTCAAGCCTGGGTATTGATACCGGCTTCAGTGGGGCTACCCTGCTTTTGGCTGCGGCCAGGGTCACTTGTACGCTGCCATCTGACCTTTCCGTTCGCCAATACACCGCCGCGGCGTAAGCTTCCTCGCTCGCGTCTACGAATGTATGTACTTCTCTGGCTATGACGTCACCATAGTCGTAGCAACGTGGGATCAGTAGAGTTTCTATAGTACTCAGTGACTCCATCCATTGTTTCCATTTTGGTTGCAGCTCCTCGGGTAGTGGCTTGTCCCACTCCGTTTTATATTTCCATGTCTTTTGAAGTATCCTTTTAGCCGGTATAGTGATAGGTGATATAAGTCCTAATGGATCGAATACAGACATTATTATGCTGAGCGCCTCCCGTTTGGTGGGTGGGCGTGTGTTGTTTAATAATACAATAGGTGTTTTGTTTTTGTTGATTCTAAATATAAAACAATCTGTCTTAGTATCCCATCGTATTCCTAGGGCTTTCTCGGTGTCGTCCCCGCCTAGTACTTTTATTTCTTGTGAAGGCGCGAGTTTATTGTTCAACACATTTTTGTTGTTTGAAATCCAACCACATAAAACAAAGTTGGCTTTTTTATGAATGTTATCTACTTGCATTGTTATTTTCTTGGCTTCCTCTTCGCTGGGAAAACTCTGAAGATAATCATCCATATAATGATTGTTTACTATTGCTGACGCCGCGGCTGGGTATCTGTCGGCAAAGTCGCTAGTATTGCGATCCTTTATATATAGCGCTGTTACGCTGTACATGGGGATGACGTCGCGCCAAAAATAACAGATGTCATTCGATATTCGTCTGGGTCTCCATTCCGTTGCTCACCACGCCATAAAAATCTCAATGCATCACGATCATCTTCTCTTATCTTTATTCTCATAAACATTTCCTTAATATCTGCTGACACAGCTATTTTATTTTGACGGAAACGCATTAAAATACCGGGCAACGATTTTAACAAGTCAGGTCCCGACAGAAGTAGGTCGTTTAGGCATAGACCCGCTGTCTTTGCTGCTGCATCGTGTACGAGACGTGGCGGCTTATGTGGCTTGGCTGGGTTAACCACTGGAAAGTGAGGTAGGTACCAGGTTTTGTTAATTGTGGATGTATCGGGTGCCTTTTCTGCATAGCCTGAGTTAAATAGATTTTCAAGGCGCTGCAAGTACTGGGTAGTGAGGTTCTCGTCCTTATCTAGGCGCCGTTCTAGATTTTCTAGCCGCTTTAGGGCACCTAGGTAGTTGTTTGGTATTTTAGGTACCTCTTGTTTCCACAATAGTCCGGTCTCAAAGCTGCCATCGGGTAATCGTCGACTCTTCTGTTCTACTATGTCTAAGGCTCTCTGTTGCGGGTCATCTCTAGGTATCCTAGGTTCTATGCATAGTGATTCTAATTTGAAAAAGTTTCTCATGCTTTCTTCGATTGGTTCCAGATTTTCCTTTATTTTAATGTTGCCGCAAAAAGTAGCTATAACTTTATTTACAGAGTACTGACATCCATGCAATACCCATCCAAGCTTTGTGTACGATGCTACTGGTTGATCACGCGCGCCTGTTCGTGTTTCTGTGGCTACCAACAAATGCCAGTTATCTTGGCCTATTAAAATCATTGGCTGCGCGTGTTCATATACAAGAGTGCTATGAATGTCGTTCAAATGTCTACAATTATTAATGTCCTCGGTATGTACAGTTTGCGCCATAATTTCAAGCCTATTTACGGTGCGCGCCGCCTCTATTATATGTGGCTCGCTATGGTGCTTGCCTTGAATGTGGAAGCTCACGGTTCGGCTATTCTCATGCTTGACCTCAGTGCCTACGCCTTGTATCCACATAGGTTTGGCTGGCCCATCTGCACCTAGGACGTCTGCTATTGACGCGTCTAACAAGGTGACTGTACTTCCATCATCTAACAAAGCGTATGTGTTTATACTTGTATGTCGTCCGGTCAATATGACAGGTACAATTTTTTAATAAGCGCGGCGATTCTTAGGCGATATCGCAGATACTGTTTCCCGCGTGGACGTAACGGCTTCGTGTGTGATAACAGGTGCCGGCGCCGGTGGCGATGGCGATAACGTCACTACATTATTGTGTGTCGCCTCCACTTTACGCTCTTTATGTAAAAGTTTGTGATGTTTCATTTTGCATTCTTTTATTTAACAAATAGGTGCTTTGCACGTAAACCTTCTATGCTTGTTTCGTAGACATCTAAAACACATGTTGGATTTTTTTGCTATTTCCCAACGTGCGTCTATGTCTAGCTGTTTATATTTATAACAGTCTGGTAATTTGTGCCCGTGTTGCGTACACGCCGGGCATCGCTCTTTTGTTGTTTCTGTATTTACGTTAAACGAGCGCTCTACTCTGCGCCGGTGTCGAGTACCGTTAGCGTCGCCATTGTCTTGTTCGGGCTGTGCGTACGCGCAACACTTATCAGCCTCTTCATTCATAAACATAGATAAGCGCTTCAACTCAGGAATATCTTCCATCTTTTTATTTGCCGCATAATCATACCACTTGTTTCTTAGTATCGGCGTTAGTTTTTCAATTATACAACGCGACATTTCAGGGCTATGTAAATACTGTATTCTTTTCAATGCTTCTACCGTACCCACCGTATTTGCTATACGGCTAGCGAATATACATATGTCCCTAGGATTATCATTTAATTTAGGTAATGACTTTGTTTTTTCTAATTCGGCTATAATCAAGGCTTCGGGCCTACCGAAACGTCTTTCTAATGCGTCTACAATGACCTGAGGGTCAGATTGACTAAATAATAGGCAACCTACAGCTTCCATTGCGGCGCCTCTGAGGCTTGTCCTAATTCTAGCAACATTTTCTACACAGGAAAAATATGTTAGTGAGTCACAATACGCGGCCTTAAAAGCTATCCACTCACCGGGTTTTCCATCGAAGATTGGTAGCTGCTGTATGTACTTGGGGGGCTCCCTTGAGCTGCGCGCGGCCTGTGCTAGGGCCGCGGCGAGCGTCCCCACGTCTATCAATTTCTCACTCACTTCGTAACCGTGTAACACTTTATCACTCGCGATATTGCCTTTGTTTATATTCGCACTTAATTGCTTATGTACACTTTGTTCGTGGCCGTCGTCCCACAGCGGTTGAGCGCCTGCGGCGCCGGTGTCCCTCGTTGTGTCCCTGCCTGTCCTTTTGCCACTGACGTCGTGTGGCGGCGGTCGAGCCTCATCTCCGGGTGGCGGCGCCGGTTGCGCTAGCCACGTTCCAATCCTTACGGAGGCGAGGTCGTCCACCACGTCGTCTTCCTCACTTGAGTCAGCTTCGGCTCTGACTCGCTGCAACTGTATTTCTTGCAGCTCTCGCTCTGCCTGCGCCTGCTTCACTTTCATTTCAGCCAGCCGCTCTGTAGCCTTGAGCTCCGCGAGGCGCTTCTGCTTTGATGCTGTAGAGCGGCGTGACCTGGTGTCGCCAGGCTTGAGCGTCCCATGTGAACCAGTAGTCGTATTCTGCGTAGATCTGCTGCCTGTGTCCATTTCAGTGACCAGGCCCGTGCCGGTCTCTGGTGCCGGCTCGCTGGCACCCGGCTCGGCGGTCGCTGACGGCTCTTGCTGGGCCGGTTCTCTCTTGGGGTCTCTGCTACGGCTGCGTGTCATCATCCTGCTGGATGTACTTACTTAAAGATTTGGCTGCGAAGGACCAGAATGTGCAGCGAGTGGACTGTATACATACGTAGCAGCTAGCAGGTCACTGGGAACTCCCAAGAGAGGGGTTCTTTTTAGGAATAAGTACTTTAATAAAACAAGTCTTTAATTACTGTAAGCGATTGAGACTGAATTAAAATACCCTAATTTTTACGGAGCCAAACGGACATAGTAATCTTCTAGACTTTACAATTATTACTGGTTACTTAGTGATTGGCGCGTCCTCTTTTATAACTTATTGTTTCTGGAACATTCGGTGGCCGACCGTTGCGGACCGTGCGCTCACACACACTTAAAAAAGTGCAGGCTCAATATCGGGTATTTTGACTCACACTCCTTCAAATCCTTTATTAAGATTACATTTTTGCTGGCCAGCGGACCCTAATTACGCACACATATAAAGGGCAAACTCGCGTCCAAACTCACGATTGGTTGTAAACATTTTGGTAGGCATAACAAACCTCATTATTATTCTTTTGTTAAATTAATTTTGCTACTCAGTAACAGGTGGCGTTGTGCCATGACGTCACATTTCTGAATCGCGGTGTTAAGATTTTCCTGCATAGAATGACATCCGCGATTTATTTTAAAGAGAAAGATATTTTTGAGACTTTATACAATTTAAAAGATCTTAGAACTAACTTTAAACAAATATAACTATAGTATCTAAATTAACTAAGTATAAGCATTTTAAGCAGGCTGGTTACTGTCGTGCACAGCACATGGTCTGATCACCTTCCCGTTGCAATAGAGTGCAACTTGCGCACAATTCCAGAAAAAGTTAAGGTGGCACAGCCAATGCAGGATGAAGTAAAATGGCAAGAGCGTGAGGATGATCAGATCAAACGATATTATGAATTATGACTGTAATTCGGAGTTTAAAAATGTGCATTTTCCTGAATTGTTTTATAATTGTGCTGATAAAGTTTGTAATAACGATGAGCATAGACGTGGCTTGCAAAAATGTACCAGGTTATTCTAGGTATTGTGTCTAGGGCAGCAATAAAAAACCCATAAAGGGGATCGGCCGCTAGGATAAAATTGTTTGGAATAGGCATGTTCGTGCTGCTCACATGGAGGCGAGGGTTAAATATCAGGCCTAGTTGTGCTATAATAAACCTAGTTCTGGCCGAATTTGGGAAAAAATGAGAGAAAGTCAAAGGATTTTTAAAGTTAAGCTTAAGTGGTGCCAAAATAACCAAAATCAAATTAAAATGATAATAACTTCTCAAAGGTCATTCAAAATCTTTTTCCAGTTCTGGAAGGCGACATCTCAGTTTGATCTTAAACCAGCCTTGTCGGTGAAAGTGACGACGGGCTGTAGTACACCAGAGGGAATAGTCAACACTTTCCTGAACCACTTTCGCGTTTCTTCGCCGCTGGGCCCTTCTAAATCAATGGTTGATGCTGAGATCTGTCACAATAGCCCTCTCATCCGTTTCTCAACTAGAGAAGTATCACAAATAATAAAAAAATGCCTCTAGGTAAGTCACCAGGGCCCGGGCATGACGGTCTCAGCATCGAGCATTTGAAATATTCGGGTATACACTATCCAAGAGTGCTATCCATGTTCTATTCTTTATGTGTAAGTCATTACCATCTTCCTCCTGAGTTGATGCACACATTAGTGATTCCAATCGTGAAGAATAGAACTGGTGACGTATCAGATGTGAATAATTATAGAACCATATTGCTTGCCACTGTGCTGGCTAAAGTATTGGACAGTCTTTTAGATAAGATTCTCAGCAAATGGTTGAAGGTACATGATGCTTAGTTCAGTTTGAGGCCTGGACTGTCCACTGAAAGCGAAATTTTAAGTCTTAAACCGACTGTCCAATATTTCACTGACAGACGCACGCCTGTGTACGCGTGTTTTCTCGACCTTTCTAAAGCTTTCGACCTTGTGTCATACGACATATTATGGAAAAAGCTCGAGGAAGCATGCGTACCAGCCGAAATTATCCGTGTGTTTCAGCACTGGTATGGCAATTAGGTGAACCGGGTCAAGTGGAATAACACACTCTCTGCTGCGTATGGTTGGATTGTAGGGTGAGGCAGGGGGGATTGACCTCGCCCAAGCTCTTCAACCTTTAATGAGCTGATCATTGGACTCAGCAGTAAATGGAGTGGTTGCTGGCTTGACAACGTTTGCTGCAATAATCTCAGCTATACGGACGATATGGTACTGCTGGGTCCAACGGCCGGCTCTATAAGGGAATTGTTAGAACAATGTGAAGATTATGCTGGTCGCCACGGTCTAGTTTATAATAGCAAGAAGAGTTTTTATGATATTTAAGGCCCCCGGCACAAAGCTGTCATACGAGCTAATTATAAACCTCATTGGCCAGCCCATACTAAGGGTGAAACAAACAAAATACCTAGGCCACTGTGTAACGGAGGACCTTAAAGATCGTGAAGATATCGAGCGCGAGCGTAGGGCTCTTGCAGTGAGATGTAATCTGTTGGTCGGCAGGTTTTGCCTTTGGTAGTAAGGAGGTTAAAGTAACATTATTTAAGGCTTACTGTCAAACCTTCTACACAGGCAGCCTGTGGGCCAACTATGTAACAAACTTGCCTAGTTCTTATGATGAAAAAGAAATAAGCTAATTTGTACATTAAATAGGTTAAAAGGGGAAAATAAATTTATTAAAAATATATATCAAGGCGGGGATTCCACCATAAATGAATATCGACGCCATATTGCCTTTCAGTCGCTAACTGTGCAACTTTATTCTTCATTATTGCTTATTAGGTGGATGGGTAGTTGAAATCACACACAACACTTGACTCAGAATCCTTATGTTTATTTCTAATAAACCAGTTACAGGCACTTTAACACTTACAAACTTTCCATAGGTTGAGCCGCCCATTCACAAACATGGTTGACGTAATGTGTGTGTCTTTTGGATCTGTCTTTCAATTATTACAGTTCTTATTAACATAACTTATTATTGCTCACTTCAAAAACTACTTTCAATTCTTCACCATTAATTATTTTAGTAATTAAACAATACCAATATCGACAAATGCAAAGGCGTTACTTTTTACAACAATTGCTTGCTTAAATTAAATATTGCCATTGTTAAAATCTAAAATGCCATTGCTAAAATCCCAGTCATCATAAAATGCTAATCTTCATTTTAACTATAGTTCTAGCTAAAGGCTTTTGTTTAATAAATTACTCAATGATTTGTCAGAAAGACCAACTCCCATCTAAGCAGTAGTTAACACACAACCCAATAGATGGCGCTCAGTCTCTTGATAATCGATACGAACGTTTCTAGATTCTTTGTAATAATTGCACTGCCACTACACAGATGGCATGGCAAGTTCATCAATATTATCACAAATGAGAATTATGAGTTGGTTCTTAATTAGATTAATGAATAGTCTTAGCAGGTAAAAGCTCTTGCGGCGACATATACAAATTATTATAAAAAAACCTGCTTATCATATACTATAGTCATATACTTATATATATCATAGTCACAGAGGATTGACTCTTGAGGATTGACGAAGAGTACCTGCGCGGGCTTCACCTCATCCGGCGGCGAGAAGAGACTCTCGGAGCGCGACGGAAGGGTTTCACACAATAGCTCCCCCAGTGTTGGATAACCCCCGATGTTTGACCATTTTTCGACCAATAGGAATAAAACAAGAAAAGGGACCACGGAATAGAAAGTTTTTAACTGTTTTAACGCTGCAAGCAAAGATAGTCCTTACCGTGCTCCGATACCCAGTTTGGTGATGGTACGGTACATTTGTCATTGAGGTTGGGTATGCACTAACAAAACCTTCGGTTTCTCCAAAGTGGTAAAATTCGTAAGATGTTTGTAATAGTTTTGAAGTGTTAAATTTTTTATGTAATATAAATTGTCATGTTTGTGTACGATAGCGCAATAAATGAATATTGTATTTTATTACATAAATGATAGTACATACTTTTATACTGATAATTAAAGCAATTCGTGCAAAATTATTCCATAAACATTTCAAAATATCAAAAATGCACCACGTTAATATTCAAGTTTTCACTTCTGCCGGCACTCCCGGAGTGCAACCCGTTTTTTTTTATTGAATGTATATTGGCACGAAAAACCCTCAGGTTACTGCGCGAGTTTACACTCGAAGATTGAGTAGTAGGAAATTAACAATTCTGGTCTTCTGGTCGTTTGTGTGACTTTACTTTACTACAATTGTCCCTCATTTCTTACTTGTCTTTACCAATTTTCCATTATGTACATCTTTGAAAAAAAAAATTAGTTCCACCGCAGAACTAGTGTGAACGAACCAATTTTTGTTCCCACTATTCCTACGATAAAGAGGTGCTACAAAATCATAGGACTAGTGTAAAAAATATTCGCACTAGTTCTACCGTAGAACTAATGGGAATGAGCCGAGATGAGCGCTTCGAAAGACGTAAAGAAATATGGCCTCAATTTTTTCTACTAGAAATACTCTCTAATTATTAATACCTTTTGAAGAATTGATCGAAAGCAACCGCGCAACTGCAACGCGTAAAGAATATCACCATCCCATATCTACTCGTGGGTGTCGTAAGAAGCGATCAGGGACTAAGGGATAAGCCCAATGGGCTGCAGCGTTCTCTGTGCCTTTGTAACAACCCTACTGCGATCGCCAACCGGCCTGCCAAGCGTGGAAATTATAGGAAAAACCTAGGGCCTTTGTACAGCTATGGACGTCTTTCGGCTGAAATGATAATGATGATGAACCGCTGAAATGTTGAGTTTGTTTATCAGTTTTTTGAATATTACAAATATATTTTTGCCGTTCACAAAAGCGCCGCTCATAAACGATCACGGCGTTCCTGACTTGGCGTGTTTTTTAAAATAGGTAGGTAGATAGACGTCTGATAGCTTAAATGAACACTATTGGAAATTAGAGGTCACCTACCGAAGATCTTAACAGCTCGAAAGTATAGAAACTTTAATAAACGGGTTGTAAGGGACACGGACGCGTAAACGCTTACCGCGTACTCAGTACATCATTCTGAAGCCCCATACATATAAATACATCATTGGTAAAAAAAAAAAACCAGCCAAGTGCGAGTCGGACTCGCGCACGAAGGGTTCCGTACCATTATTTATAAAAACGAGTAAAAATATCACTTCGTTGTATGGGAGCCCCCCTTAAATATTTATTTTACTATGTTTTTAGTATTTGTTGTTGTAGCAGCAACAGTAATACATAATCTGTAGAAATTTCAACTGGCTAACTATCACGGTTCATGAGATACAGCCTGGTGACAGACGGACGGACGGACGGACGGACGGACGGACGGACGGACGGACGGACGGACAGCGAAGTCCCAGTAATAGGGTCCCGTTTGACCCTTTGGGTACGGAACCCTAAAAACAGCTACCCCATACATTTTGACCGTGTAGGTATTATACTTTTGTAGGAAACAGCAGTTTTTTTTTAATAACCGAAGAAAAATTTCTATACGTATATAATATACATATATTCACAATGACGTACTGAGGACGTGGTAAGCGTTTACGTGTCCGTGTCTTTTACACCTTATATAAGGGTAACCCTTTGTATTTATAAGCATATTTTTAAGACTGACATTTTTGAAGTGAAACTTCTTATGCGACTTCCAACAAGTTTAACGTTTACGCTATTTCTAAAACACACTAAGAGATGGCAGTACTTGTGACTACGTAGTTCTATTATGTAGGTGCGCAAGATGGCGTGCAAATAATATTTTGTGGATGGGTGTTCATCAAGGTTAAGCGACGGTTGGCCGGGTCAGAATGTGGATGGGTGATCAAGGTTGGGTATGGGTATATTAGGGGTATGAAAGCACTCATATCCACATTACGAAGTTTCACTTCTTCCGCGCGGAGGGACTCTACGCACATTTTTTTTTTTGGATTTGTTCAGTTAGCACTTTACTATTAACAAAACCAATTTAAGCTGGCCTCCTCATTCTATAAAAACTCCGTACTTACTACTCTATACCAAAGGCGATAGCGGTGTAAATGTAACGTAAATATCAACGATTATTTTTGAATTGAAAATACAATTATTCTACAACTTGTTAGTTAAATTAGATATAAATAAAATATGATATGCGAAAAGAGAATTTTTAAATATTTACGTTACATATAAACCTCGCGCTCGTGTTTGGGCCTGTGATAGACCAAAGTGTTACCACTTGATCAACAGTAACGTATTATTGGCAATAAATAAATAATATTTAATCTGGATAGTGTTGTTTTGCATCCTCGTCAAATTCAAGGAGGTAACTATGCTAATGATTCTCGACTCGAATCAATAATAAAATAGATAGGTAATTTTTGTTTTTTCCTATTTACGGAAATCGGTAAGCGTCCATGTTTTAAACGCGGCCCGTCGGATTCAAACTCAAACTCAAAGCATTTATTTCAATGGGGATGGAAACTGTGGAACTAATGGCGCTACCATAGCTGGTTCCAAGCATCGTCATTGGTTGAAAATCTGGTAATGTCATTTTATATTTCATAATAGCTCGACCTCATTGGTCAGATTAAGAACCAGCTATAGTCGGGCCATCTACAATTAGCTTTTAACGGGCTTCCCCATTAGACTATTAAAGGCACTTTTCAAAGTAAAAAAAAAAACAGAACAAAACGCAATTCTACAGTCCCAGACACAAGACTTAAGAAAGTACTGTAGTTGCCCATTCCAAAGCATAGATCTCTATGGGGACGAAGGGTACGAAACTCCATAGACACTCTTTTAAATCAAAATATTGTTATAAAATCTTGGTTGATGCAACATGAATGATAAGTACATCATTCATGTTGCATCAACCAAGATTTTATAACAATATTGTATTACATATTATTACATATAGAGTATTACAAATATGTGAGAACGATGTAGAAATACGTCCCTCGCCCTATAACCGCGCTTTCACACATACAAGCAATCTCAAACGTTTATTCGATCATTTCTTATTCCCTGCGTTAAGGGGTTATTTTGAAATACGGACAAACTTAAACAGCCACAAAAATCAGCGTTTATAAATAATTAACTAGGGACCGTAATTTAAATTGATTATTTATTTCTTTTGTAACAACCTCCTGAATTTTGACGAGGATGCAAAACAACACCTTATATAAGCATTTGTCTCTGATATGATTGTCAACAATCGCTGGTTTGGACGACAAATAATCATAATCATTCATAATATACCTATCGTAATAATTCTTGATACACATCATAGTAAGTAAGCAAGTAGGTACTTATAATAATTATTGAGGTAGTACACCAGATTATACAGAAAAACGTTAATCAAATGCTGTTCGTCTACTATTTTACGATAAGCTGTTGGGTTTTCCCATCTGCAACTGCGCATGTGCCAGCGTTAACTTCCACGTGTCTAACTTCGAAATTCAAGAATTTCGATAGAAAGTTGGCTCCTCTATTTAAACCCGGGATGAATTTCAGAAATCCCTTTAGTGCTTTAGTGCCTTTAGTGCTCAATTTCGTTATGCAATTTACCGCAGGAACTCTTGGGCAAAACATGCTTTTAGACTGTGCGTGCATGAATGAATTCCTGATTTTATTAATACGCAGCTGTCGCTAGTGTACTACTGTGCATTTGTTCATGTGCAAGAGAGCTGGTGAGATTTTCGGTAACGCTATCTTTGTCGCTTTCTCCTAAACCTATAACTACATGACATGAAATCTATCGATATGACTATGTCATAATGGTTCACTATTTCACATCACGAGGGTAATTTAAAACAATTCAATGTTGGTAAATTAAGCTTTAATCATCGGAATACTTTATCGTAATCATCGTGTCCGTTAGAAGGGCCAGCTGGAACCAGTTCGGAGACCGTAGATACCGTTTCTGTAATCAAGAGAAACAAATATTAGAATAGTCCAGCCGTAACATTCTATCCTTATTTAGAAATATGGTATTAAATCAAACTAAAACAATATAAGAGTAACCTAGGCTCGCACTTAAGATGATCAATTCCTTGAGAAGGTGCGACTTTTTGCAGAAAAATAAATTTTTGCCTAGTTACCAATGGAACAACTGTTACAGTTATGAAAATTAATGGAAATTGCCCTCTGTGGTAGAGAGAATAGAATTAAGAATTTCTTACCCTCGCTTTGAAACAATGCCGTTACCCATGTTGAGGGTACCCCCAGTGCACTGATTGTTCTGGGCTTGTTGGATGTTGGAGCACAATCTGCCGACGAAGTGATTGGTGCGGACACTGGACGCGAAGAGTTCGGGCGCCCTGCTGTGGGAGCAGGTACTGATCCAGCAACCAGGCTGCGGGTTCCTGCCACCGTTCGGGTAGAAGTCGCCGTTAGCAATGCGGTCGAAGATACCGAGGAGACCACCGTCAGTGTGGATAGCTTCAACATATGCGCCGGCGTTGCCGTTCAAAGCGTTGGAGTTTCCGCCCCAGTTGGGTCCGGCAGGATCCAAACCTGGAAAATACAATGTGTAGTCACTCATCTATTAATACATGGCCATTGGTATGCTTGTTTCTTCAGTATAAATATATTACCTGTAACTCTGGAGGGACGGCCGCCTGCCTGGCGACCAGCGTTACCAACGACGTGAGCACCCAAACTGAAGCCAACCAAGTGTACGTTGTTCCAGTTACCACCAGCGGTGTTGATGAGCCATACGAGGAAGTTTCCGAGGAACTGTCCAACGCCGGGAACACCGTTCGTGGCAGTAATGTAGTTGGAGTTAGCTAGAGAGCGCCAGTCAACCACGATGACGTTGACATCCTGAACTGCGAGGAAAGCAGATGTGATCTGGGGGTTCATCCCAGAGTTACCATTGCTGTTCCATCCGTGAACGATGACTTTCAAGCCACGGGTGTTGCGGTAGTTAGAGTTCCAGATCGTATTAGCGTTGCCATTAACTATAACCTGGGGGTTGGTGGGATTCTGCCTGAAATAAATGATAAGTATTTTAATAGAAGTAGTATTGCAATGGCATAGTATTGTGTACACGTTTTTGATTATTTCCATGACATGAACAAACTTAATATTCTATTATAATTGTCGATTGTTAGCCTTATTTGAATATCCTAATATTATTAGAGTGCATAGTTGTAGGCCGTAAAATTTTGATGACAGCAAACAGAAAAAAAATCCTTTTAATTAAAAAAATATTCAACTAAGTATCTAGAATTCTAGACTGCACGTACGGCAGTTTTTTTTTTAAAGGAAAACGTCAGCGTAGCATTACTGAAAATTAAAAGAGAAAACAAAATAAAGAAGTAAAAATATGGAAGAAAGAAGAGAAAATATAACAATAAATAATAGTTACCTGGTGTAAAGCCAGTACTGGTTGTTGGCGCCATTTCTGCTGAGAGCAACCTCATCCACAGGTTCTTCCAGGTCCACTAAATGAGGAACACCATCGCCATCTGGCATCCAGATGTAGCGACTTTCGCCTTCCACATAGTGGCTGTTGTCCCCGGGAATAAGAGGGATCGCGCTGCTAGCGCATACTGAAAAACAATAGTTAATTTTGGATTACATTTTTAGGCATATAATCTCAACATGGCAAATAGTTTTCTCAATGCATCATGCATTGAGTTACCTTTTTGCCAACTGAAAAGTGACAATTAAAACTATGATTCTAAAATCTTAAATATCATCATCCTCTCAAATTCCTATGCCAGTAAATACTTAATATGTAAATTAAAATTAAAGTAAATAAACTCACATGCGACTAAAGCTGCCAACACTACCAGAAACTTCATGGCTTTCAGTAGAATTAAATCAGGGAAACACGAATTAGTATTTATAAGCGTTTAATCTTACCTACATATCAACAAATCTTGTGTAAAATGTTGAATGATCATGATAATGACGACCGCGATAGTGAAGTTGATCGATACTTTTTAATAACACAGTGAAAAAGTTTGTATGTTTGTTGGGATGGATAGTTTCCAAAATTAAATATCATATCTGCGTGATCTCGATGTTTTTCTAAATTACGTAAGGGGTTTGGATGAGGTAGCTGTTATAAATCTTAACCGAAAGGGTTACATGTATAATAATGAACGTACAATGTACTCTGCGAAGCGTAGGCTAGGTACCAACAGAATAGATTCATCTCAATTCTATGTTTAAATGCCATGGTAAGGATACAATGTAATATGAAAAAGCATTGAAGGGAAACTTGAATTCTGTCCGTTTAATCTGGTGTTACGCCCAACCCCCTGAGCAAAAGCTAGATTTGTGGATTTATCCGATTTAATTGATCACGTACCGATTTCTACGATATGCGTAGTACAAATAATTTTAGAATTCCGCTAAAAAATATAGTAATAATGCAACCGAATAATGTTGACCCAGCGGTAGAAGCAGCGCAGCGTAGGGCTTGTGTTTTCGTGTTGATGTAGATATTATAGATAATATTAAATTTTTACGCGTTTGCATTTCACGAATATCCTTTTTATATCAGGCGCCATTTATCTGTCTCCAATTTGACTTCTAAATAGCGTATCGATCGCATACATTTGTCGTATTGCAGTGATAATGGCTGAGCTGATCCGAAGTGACCCGATGGTCGTTTGTTTTCCTTCCGTCAACTCCTATAGATACGAGTAGACCAAAAGATCGTGAACAAAAACAAACCAGTACTTACTTTTTCTGACGTTCATACTAGCAAAATATTTGAAAACATTCGCGAATGCCTGCGAATACTCGTTACATCATTTAACCATGCATAAAAAATATGACTTCATTTACTTAGTGGGTTATCTAGAGCTTTCGAAATAAAAATTAAGTCAATGTTAAAATTTAAAAGGCTAGCTAGCACATGAGCAACATTATCATGGTTATCGGGGGCGCTCTAATCAAAATGAAAAACAAAGATGGCGGCTATGAAAATTATCGAATTTTTAGTCAAAGGTGTCATTTTCGTGATTGAAAAAGATTAAAAGAGAAAAAGCATTTTCTTATTCATGAAAACAAGATCATTGATTTATTGCCAAGGTACACACCATGTTACCATTACCACACAAAGAACATGATCATTCTCTTAATTAGCCCTTTTGTGAAATGTAAAGTTGTGTTTAGGGTGGAAACTGAAAAAAATACGTTGTACTCAGAACTATTGCGGATGAATCTTGGAATACCAAAAACTCAGCCACGGATCCCAAGCGAGACAGTCAACTCACACTTGACTTAATTTTGTTTCAGTATGATTATCACTGATAACGATTGTTTTGCTTTGTTAGTCTGTATTATGAAAGATATTGCTAGTTTACATCAACTCGTGCTAGTTTCAAATTACATAACTACTAAAATATTTTTTCCAGCACTAAGTAGTTTTATCATCATCATTTCGGCCGTGGCGTTATTATCGGTCACTGCTGAAAAAGGCCTCTTATTCTTCTACCACACTTTTTGGTTTGTGTGTTCTTCATCCAGGGGTTTCCCGCGACTTCGAGAATACTGTCAACTAAAAGACATTTTGGCCGGCCCTGGGTTTCTTCGGCCTAACCTTGTCAAAGATTTGCAAGTAGTTTATTTATATCATCATCACATAGCGAAAATACGTCCACTGCTTGACATAGCCCTTCTCCTAGATATTATCATTTCTATAATTTAACGACTATTATTTAGTCAACATAGGAGCTTAGAATAACAGCCACACGGGTCGATTTTCGGAGTTAAGCAGCGCTAATGTCGGTTGGTCTGGGGATGGGTGACCATCTATTTCTTACAGGGTTTACCTTGTGTCTCGGAAAGCACGTTAAGCCAGATTATTCCAGAAATCCCCACCGACAAATCCCCACCAGTGGGAATCGTTACAAGCCGTTGGTCCGGGCTGTCATTTGTAGATCTTTGACAGTCGTTACAGGTAGTTTTACCGAGGAGTATCGTATAACCCAGTACTAACTTGGTTGTGTTGTGGAGGCCAAATAGGTAGTCAACCAATGTAAGGTACGGGTTTTTGGTTCCAGTTTAATCGGATGCAGCTTATTATATGCAACATTGGTGGGAAAAGGCTAGGCAAATAATGATATAAGTGGACAGTGGAACAAACGAAAACTGTGTTCCGAATGTGATTATTTTTCGTCTTTTGTTAGAACCTGGTTAATAGATCTACACCATGTGTGGTCTAAAAAGGCATAATAATCTTTTATCCAGGTTTCCTAACCTTAAAGTCGTCGAGCCTTCCATTATTGATTTATCTCGGTAATATGATTGAAAATCAAAGCGATAAAGTAATAATTGGAGCCGTCTTGAAACGAATGTCGATTAAGACAAATTAATCTGGCGATAGATAAATAAACTTATCTGACATAATTAAGATTGAATAAGGATTAATTATACAATCTAATGGAAACGGCACAGCAAATCAGTGCACGGAATTCTTCAGTCATATCTATGTAGATAGAGAGGTATATAAGGGTATGTTCAAAAGGTGCTCGCTGGAAGGGACATCGACGCATTCCCGCTCGCTATCAGTGTGTCATCGGTTCGTCGCTTCCCAGTGTCGTGACGTCATCAGTAGTCCCTTGACTACACCCCCGAACAATTGTTGTCTTTTTATTAAGACAGCACTTGCTCATTTTGCTTCAGATATTATTCCGATTTAACTTCCTTTGCCCCATCAGGGAAAAGTCCTCAGTTTCGAGGTTCTTGGTGGGAAACCTAACGGTGCCAACGAAACCAAGAGAGGGTGGTGACCCAATCCGCCCGCCTAATCCCTTCAGGATCTAGGTGAAAAAATTGGGCTCCGTCGCGAACGTGTGTGTCGCCGATTTACTGTGCTAGTGTTTCCCGTTTCAACAAGTTCCTGAAAGCAAAGTTCCCTGGACTGGAGTTGGAGTTGCTACCAAGCCCGGATCCTCGGACTGTGGCTGCGGGAAGGTTGAAGCGGGTGAGTCGCTGGACCCAGTAAATTCCCTTCATAATTGTGCAAGGAATTAGGTTGTTAGGCTGTTTAGGCGCGGAGCTTCACTCAATGTCCGTTAAATTTTAACCGACAAAATGTCGTCCTTAGACGAGAAGGAAAAAGCGCTGTTGCGTTTTTTCTTCCGCGTATTCACGACCGACCCAAATTTTGAAAAGTATGGGTCGGAAATTGCTGCCATTCAGCAAACCAACGATACCGTCACTGACTTCAGTGACGCGCTCGACAGCCCTTTGTCGCCGCCGCCTGCCGACAGAGGCTTACCGCCAGCCGTTGCCGCCGCGATTAAGGCTACTCCAAGACCCAAAGTTGTGAAACCCATTGTTTCACAAACAAAGGTCCAGCCCGCACCTGCGTCCATTGTTCCCGTTTCTGGGAACATGGGCAAAAGCTCACCGCCAGCCGTCGCCGCCGCGATTCCGGCTAATCCCGAACCCATTGTTTCGCAAACAATGGATCAGTCCGCACCTGCGTCTATTGTTCCCATTTCGGAGAAAATGGACACAACCGTACCAATCTCCGACTCGGAATCGGTTATAGATTCCTGCTCTGCTTCCTCGTCCTCAGAAGACGACTACCAAGTCGTCGGAAAGGGCAAGAGGAAGAAGGGCAAAAACTCGCAGGTCGCCATGGCCAAAAAGTTAGTCGCGCTCCCTCTAATCCCCTCTCCCGAGGCGTCCCGTCCCACCTCCCCGGTCCCCGCACCAAAGTCCGCCGCTGCTCATACCAGCAGGCCAACAAGCCCTAAGGCTTACTCTTCAGCCGCTTCTTCAAAGAAGCTGAAGCCCCCTCCCCCGTTGTTCATTCAGGACAAAGGGAAATGGACAGATGTGTCCAAAATGTGTAATGAGCGCCGCATTCAATATACAAGCGCAAAAAGCACACAGCAGGGGATCAAAGTGGTGGTCCCTACGACCACCGACTTCAGGGAACTAACCCGTCAGTTAATCGGAAGGCGCATAGCCTTCCACACCTACTCTCTTCCAGAGGAGAAGCCCACCCGCGTGGTGATCAGGCGGATCCCGAAGGAAATCCCCACGGAGGACATCCTCAATGACCTCCTAGGCCAGGACATCCCGGTCGCAGCCGTCCACCGCCTTCATAAGGCGAGAGGCGGAGACCTTTACGATATGGTACTGGTCATCTGTGACCCAGTAGAAGGTCACCACCCGATCTTCAAAGTGAAGTCGGTTTGCTCCCTGTCAGGCATCTCAATAGAGAAGCCCTACCGCTCAAGCGTAGTTGGGCAATGCCACCGCTGCCAGATGTACGGACACAGCCAAGCCAACTGCCATGCGCCGTACAGATGCGTAAAGTGTCTAGGCGACCATGGCACGGCAGACTGTCCCCGTCCCAAAGACAAAACGTTTTGCACAGAGCCACCGAGCTGTGTGCTTTGCGGCCAGTCGGGCCACACGGCCAACTACCGCGGCTGCTCGAAAGCCCCCAAAGGCTCCTCCTCTAACCTGGTGAAGCGTGCAAGCGCCCGCCAACAAAGAGAAAGCCCATCGGTGAGGCTACCCTCTGCCCAGATGCCGGAGAGACTCAGCCCTCAGAGGCCCTCTCCCTGGACCACGCTAAACCACCAGAAAGCCTTCCCGGCTCTCAGTAAAGCAAAGTCCAGCCCCATCCCCGGGCTATTAGATGCCCCTGTCCCCACTCCCGCGGCCCAGGCAAGCGCACCGGCGCCCGCTCGTCCCACGCCACCTGGCCCCGCGGCTGTGGACCCCTCTCACAACGTAATTTTAGAATCGCTAGCAGAGTTAGTCACCCCCGAAGCAGACCGCATGGCGGCTGATCTCAGGGCGGCTAACACTGGTGGCGATAAACTTAAAATTATCCTCAAGTCCCTACTCAAGTTAGGCGACCTCCTCCGCAACCTTAACCTCGACTAACTCCAATGGATAATACGAGATTAACGTGCACCAAACCCCGATCCCTAAAATTAGGGTACTTTAATGCCAATGGCATTAGAGGCCAGCGTGATGAGATCGCCACCTTCCTCCGCGACCATCAAATTGATATCCTCCTCGTACAGGAGACCTTCCTCAAGCCCAGTCACCGCGATCCGAGAATTGCCAACTATCGCATAGTTCGCAACGATCGGTCACGTTGCCACAAGGGCGGGACTCTAATCTATTATAGAAAAGAACTGCATTGCATCCCCTTAGATCCCCCTCCCATGGAGTCTCTACTCGAGACCTCAGAGTGTCGACTAGGCATGACCGGCCATCAACCGATCACTATCGCCTCTGCGTACATCCCTCCCGGCGGCACGTCCGAGGAGCACAATCTGTTCACCAAAGACCTTGCCGTCCTCTTCAGCTTGAGCGACTCCGTTATCATAGCGGGCGACCTCAACGCCAAACACCCCGCCTGGAACAGCACGACGACCTCTGCCAGAGGACGTCACTTGTATAACCTGGGCGAGTCCCTCAACTTCGATCCCATCGCTCCTATGGAGCACACCCACTATCCCCACGACCCCGACCAACGTTCGGACGTTCTCGACATAGCGCTTCTCAAGAATGTCAACCTTAAGTTGCATTCCATCGAGACTTTACATGAGCTTAACTCAGATCATCGACCAGTGCTCATGCACTTAGTTCTTCGCTCGGGTCCTTCTGACCCCAGCCAGCCCCCGCCGACCCAAGTGATAACCGACTGGAGGAAAGTCAGCGAAAAGCTGAAATCCACCACGTCGCCTCACCTGGAGGCCATCCCCGACCACATAGCCTCAGTCGCAGACACGACGGCCGCCATCAACTCGTTTACAGAACACGTGCAATCCGTACTGAAGGACTGCTCACGGGAAGTCCCAGCAATGAGCGATCAACGCTGGATACTACCCGCTGACATACGTGAACTGATAAACGAGAAGAACGCGGCCATCCGTGCCTACAGCAGCTTTCCCTGCGAGGCAAACAAAGCCCACATGCGTAATTTACAGCGTGCTGTAAAGGATCGCACCAGTGAGTTTCGTAATAATCAATGGGAAAAAACGCTAAGCGAACTCGAGCCTACCCACCTAGCCTTCTGGCAGCTGCAACGCAAGATGCGCTCCACCGAAGAGGCTTCGATGCCTCCCCTCACCCGTCCCGATAAGAGCGTCGCATTCGACGACTCTGAGAAGGCCGAATGCCTAGCCGACAGCCTGGAGTCCCAGTGCTCCCCCAGCTTGCAACCAGTAGACAAGCGACATCTCGATGAGGTGAACGCATTCGTCGAACGTAAAGCCGCCCTGCCCCCCGAAGAAGAACCTGATGATCCTCTGCCTCCGGTCACAGCTGACGAAGTGCAAGACATCATTAACAAACTTCAACCGCGGAAAGCACCCGGCTCCGACGGAATCACCAATAGGGTGTTCAAACTCCTCCCCGCTCAGCTCGTCGTGTTAATGGCGGCCATCTTCAATGGCGCCCTGAGCAACAACGCGTTTCCCCAAATATGGAAAGAGGCCACTGTCATCGGTTTCGCCAAGCCAGGCAAACCCAAGTCTGAGCCTTCGAGCTACAGACCTATCAGTCTCCTGAATGCACTCGGTAAAATCTACGAGAGACTTATGTATAAGCGACTCAAAGACTTCGCCGAGGCTAAGAGTCTCATCCCCAACGAACAGTTCGGCTTCAGGACCGGACACTCTTGCATTCAACAGGCCCACCGCATCGTAGAACACTTAAGCGCTGGCTTCCAGCGTGGAGCGATGACGGGTTTTTTTTTTTTTTTTTTTTTTTTTTTTCCCTTATTAGTAAGAACCAAGTTCTTACTAGTTAATTGCAATCTAGCCTAAGAAGACTAATAAACAATTTAAATCTAACTTATTATGCTACGTTATAAATTATGTTAATGCTAAGAATAGTGTCCATAATTAGGTATGCACTTTTACACACGTTCGTAACACTTCCTTAGAGTCTGGTAAAATTGATAAAACACTTTGTTCATGTGTTATATAAATAGCACAACATTGTTACTATTATTGATTCACTTACGCTACACTAATTCAAATGGTTTAGTTCTCTTTAGTCTACGCACTATGCCTGTGTTGTCTAACAGCTGGATTGCCTCAACATTCACGTGTCGATGGAGTCTGTGTTCGTGGGCTTCAGCAAATTTTTGTGTGATGGTGGTGACGAATTCCATGTCGAGGTCACGGTGGAGGTCATCGTTTCTTATGTACCAGGGTGCATTTACAGCAGCCCTGAGTACTTTATTTTGGAACTGTTGAATTATTTTGACGTTGGTTGGCTTAGTACAGCCCCAAAGTTGGATACCATACGTCCAAATTGGCATCAGAATATGCTTGTATATTATCAGCTTATTATGTATTGATAAACAGGATTTCCTTCCCAGTAACCAATGCAAACGTTTATAACGAATATCGAGTTCCTGTTTTTTCTTTTTGATATGGGCTTTCCAACGCAGCTTGGCGTCGAGAGTTATGCCAAGGTATTTGGCTGTATTAGCATAAGGTATTTGCATACCATTTATGTAGAGTGGGTGGTAGTCACTGTGTTTGTTTGTGAAGTTAATGTGAACTGATTTTGACTCATTCAGATTGATCTTCCACTTTTGTGTCCAGTCGTAAACTTTGTTCACAGCTAGTTGAACTTTCTCTACTGCTTCTCTGTGGCTTGATCCGGTGGCCATAATAGCAGTATCATCTGCAAAGGTCGCTATGGTGCTGTTTTCCAGCTCTGGGATGTCACAAGTGTATAACAAGTACAAAATTGGGCCAAGCACACTTCCTTGAGGCACCCCAGCTTTTATGGTTTTTAGCTCGGAATATGCGTCCTCTTGGCGTATTCTAAACATTCTTTTAGTTAAATACGACTCTAGGATATCTACAAATTCTGGTAGCATGCGTCTGAGCTTAAATATGAGACCCTCATGCCAAACTTTGTCAAAAGCTTGCGCGACGTCTAAGAACACGGTAGCACAGACTTCTTTATTTTCTAGCGTTTTTTCAATAACATTAGTTATTCTATGTACCTGGTCTAACGTTGAGTGTTTTTCTCTGAAGCCAAACTGGTGATCTGGAACTAGGTTTTTATCTTCTATTACTGGTTTTATCCGTTTTAATAACAGTTTTTCAAATAGCTTTGATAGTACGGGTAACAGAGAAATGGGTCTGTATGATGATGCTTCGTGGGGAGGTTTCCCAGGCTTCGCAATCATAATGACTTCAGCAACCTTCCATGGCTCAGGTACATATTTTAAGATAAATGAAGCATTTATTAGTTTGGTCAGCTTTACTATGGCTTTGCGTGGGAGGCGTTTTAGAATTTCCCCTGTGATGAGGTCGTAACCGGGAGACTTTTTTGAGCTAATGTTGTTTTGAATTTCTCTCATTACTTCCTTAGGAGTCACAAGCTTGATTCTTTGGTTTTGTGATAAATTTACACTCTCATGTATTTCTACAGAGCTTTCGTTGGGTTGAAAGGTTTCTTCTAAATGTTGAGCAAATCGGAACGCCTTTTGGTCATTGCTTATTGCCCATTTTCCGTTGCTATCTCTGATGGGCGGTATTTGTATAATCTGCCTTTTTAGATTTCTCGTTGCTTTCCAAAGTGAGTAATCCGTTGATTTGTCATTGGTAAGCTGAAGAAGGTTGGTATTCAGAGATTCATCCTCAAATTGTAGAATTTTTCTCTTTAGTCGTTTAGTTAGGTTATTTAGTGTTGTTTTATGACGCGGGAACTTTGTTTGCTGCCACAACTTCCTTTGTTTTCTTTTCTCTGATAGTAAATCCACAATTTCTTTAGGATAGATAAATCCCTTATATTTGCGTTTTAGCTGAGGTGTATTGCTCCACGCGCATTGTTGAATATTAGTAATAAATTTGTTTACTTCTGAGTCAAGCTGATCTTGCGATTTTATCGGAGTTTTAAGGTCGATAATATTATCTAGATCAAGAGCAAAACTGTCCCAATCTGTGGACTTATTAACCAAGGTTAAGTGGCTTTCTTTTAATAGGATTTTTTGACTTAGTATTAGTATAATCGGAGAATGGTCAGAGTTCATAGTAAAACTTTCCTCCAAACTAATGTAATTGGTGGATATATTTTTGCAGATGAAAAAATCTATAAGATCCGGTATTTTCTGGTGGTCAGTGGGCCAGTATGTAGGTTTGCCTGTACTCATTACTTCACAATGTGTTTCTTTAACTGCACTTAAGAGCTGTCTTCCTTTAGTTGTAGTAAGTCTTGAACCCCAATGCGTATGCTTAGCATTAAAATCGCCGCCTAGGATAAATCGCTGGCCTAATAATTCAAAAAGATGTAAGTATCGCTCTTTTCTTATCATGTGCCTAGGAGGCGAGTATATGGCTGCAATGGACACTTGACAAAACTTAGTTTTAACAGATACTGCCACTGCTTGAATGTCTTTTTCTTCATATTTACACTGCACGTAGTGACTAATGTTTTCTTTAATTATAACCGCACTACCCCCCCTGGCAGAGTTGCTAGGGTGGAGGGAATTATATATCATGTATCCTCTAAATTTGATAAAGGATTGCTTTGTGAAATGCGTTTCGGAGATTAAACACACGTCTATATTTTCTGTATCTAGGACCGCCTGCAACTCATGCTGATGTTTGAGGAGTCCATTGGAGTTCCACGCCATTATTTTGAGTGTGTTATTCATTTTTGATTATTCAAGACAGCTGTTTTAGTGCTGGATTCTAGCTTCTCTAATCTCTTATCAAATGAGGTAATGCACTTCAAGATCTGGTTAATCTTATCCTCTAAGTTCAGAGGTTGAGATCCTTGTTTTGCAGCTTGTGCGTAAGTACCAATGTTGGTTACTTGCATGGCTGGTTGTTTTGCAGTTGACTGGACACTTGCTTTCTGCGTCTGTTTACCAGGGTGTGTTATAGGAGGAAACTGTTGGGTATTAGGCACCGTAGGTTTCTTTTTTAAAACTTTATTTTTCATAATTTGCATCTGTTTGGCTACTTCACACCCTCTATAATTGGCAGGGTGAGGTAGGCCGCAGTGGATACATTTTGGTTTCTCTTGCGGAGATTTGGTACAATTGGCTGTAAGATGCTTGCCAGTGCATTTCACACACCTTGGCTCTTTTTGACAATATTTATGTGTATGCCCATAAGCTTGGCATCTCTTGCATTGGGGAATGAGTGCTGGATTTTTGAGTGGATGTATTTCAATTTTACACCCTAATATGTACTTAATGCCGTAGATTTTGTTGACATCTTCATCGTTATAAAATGATAAAACGAACATGTTGAGTGGTTCTTTTTCTATTTTTAGGCCTTGGGTTGTTAAATCTTCCTTAATTCGATCTGGTTGGCAAGAAGAGTGTGGTTTCTTTACCACAACTCTAATTGGTCTAGCCTGCTTGTTTTCGTATGAATGCCAGTGGTAGTCTTTTTCAGACAAGAACCTGGCAATTACTCTATATGAGTCTTCTGATTTGGCGTTAACCTTCACACAATCCCCATTCATCATTTTTGCTGTAAATGATTCCGCTGGTTGGCTTTCAATTAACGAATCGTAGAACGTTTGATAGTTCTTGATTCCGTCTATTATGATTGGCGGTGGTAAGGGCACTTTTTTGACCGAAGTCACTTTCTCATTTTTTTGATGATTGTCTTGTTGGGCGCTTCCGGGTTGTTGTTTTGGAGAGAGGGAGGTGTTAAGCTTCCTTTTCTTCCTGCTCTTGGCCCTAATCCACTCAGTCTCTTTAGCAAGGTCATCCTCGTCTGTACAGTATTCCACGTCGTTTTTTGTAGTCTGAGCAGGTTCTGTAGTCCCTTTTGTTTCTTTGATGCAGTTCAATTCTCCTTGAAGTGTCTGAACTTGTTCCTGCAGGGCATCAATTTGTACATTCAATTTACGTACCATGACTTGCAGGTTTTCTCTATCTGTTTTCTCTTGGAGATAACAGTCATATAACTGCCTTTCTAGGTCAGTTTTAATAGTAATAGACTTTTTTGTAGCCATTATTAAGTTGTAAGGCGAGTTTAACACCTATACAATAAGTTATTGTAAACACTTCATGATTTCCGAACTTGTAACTAGGTCATGACACTGACCCCGATATATTGACGTAGGTACGCCGCGACGCGACGTTGTTGTGATCCGTCAGCAGAAAACTCTCGCGAAAGAGCTCGCGCGCGCGATCGTACGTCCGTGCACTATACTAGGTAGACAACAACTGAGCGATGACGGGTGTGTTGTTTTTCGACATAGCAAAGGCATTCGACAAAGTCTGGCACAACGGCTTATTATATAAGCTGTACAAACTGGGAGTGCCGGACCGTCTCGTGCTCATCTTACGAGACTTTTTGTCGGATCGCACCTTCCGCTATCGCATCGGGAAGGCACTGTCTTCCCCCCACCCCATTAGAGCCGGAGTCCCTCAGGGCTCCCCGCTCTCTCCCCTTATCTTTACGCTGTTCACCAGTGACATCCCCAAGAGCAAGAAGGCACAGATAGCCCTGTTCGCGGACGACACGGCCATCTATTACACTGGCCGTAGTCACGACGCTATTTACAGCACCCTCCAAACCTCAGCCAACGTCCTAGGCGCTTGGTTCCGGAAATGGAGAATCGAGGTGAACCCCGACAAGAGTCAGGCAGTTCTTTTCTTTAAACCGCGTAAAAATAAGCCACTCGCGCTCAGCCCGATCACTATGTATGGTAAGCCTATCCCTTGGGAGAAGCAAGCCAAGTACTTAGGAGTCTTACTTGACAACCACCTGTCTTTCGCGGCGCACATCAAAGCAGCTCGCGACCGAGCTGCCTTTGCTATGGGTAGGCTTCATTTCATGATCTCGGCAAAAAGCAAATTGTCACTCAAGTGCAAGTTGCGCCTTTATACCGCGGTGATCCGCCCCATTATGACGTACGCTTGCGTCGTGTACGCTCACACCAAGCCTAAATACATCCATAGGATGCAAACCTTGCAGAACCGGTTCTTACGTAGAGTCACGGGAGCCCCTTTTTATGTCCGTAACGACCGTCTACACGTAGACCTTAGAATGCCCACCGTCCTTCAGTTTATGAAACGTCTTTCGAAGCGTTTCTTCGATAACGCCAGTAAACACCGTAATCCACTGATCGCAGCGGCCGCCCGTTACGAACCCTCGCGCATCAGTACAGTACGCCGTCCTCGGCATACCCTCGTCACTCCCGATGATGCTATCACCCTCCTCCAGGAGACACAAACCGCCGTCTTTCCGAACTCGCCGTCGAGGTCCGTCGCGACGTCCCGGTCCATGCCCTCCCCGACCCTCGCTCGAGCCAGCCCGCGATGCTGTGCCAGTAGTTTTAAATCAGCCCCTAAATAATGATATCACTCAGATCCAGCCTGTCCCCATGCAGTCCTCCCCCAGCGACGCCCTGAGCCGAGGCTCGTACCCCACAGGGGTGCCCTCAGCGTATAGTCGCTTAGTTTGTAAGTTTTTATGCCCTGGCTGGAGGCCTTACTCTTAAGGCACCCACAGGATAGTCCGGTTAAGCAGACGACAACCTCCTAGGTTGAACTGCGAGATGCCATTCATAAAAAAAAAAGGGACATCGACGCACAACTGGCCACCTCGTACCTACCACGTATTCAGTAGACCAGGTACATCATTCTCAACCAAATCAAAAAACATCTGCTGTTCCCTACATTTAAATCGTTATTTGCTTTATGTTTTATGTATTCCATTTTCTCTTCTTCTTTTACACACTATGTCTACGTCTCTTTTTTAGTATTCTCCTTTCGCAGGTATGCTGGAAGAGATTTCTTTAGAAATAAGCATCACCTTTGTACCTATTTTCTTTTCCTTTCTTCTTTTCTGCATTTTGTGTGTACATAAATTGTTAAATAATTAAATAAATAAGTGCAAAACGGTCAAAATGTATGATAGAGCTGTTTTTTTTTTTTAAGAAATGACACTTGGCTCTCGCTAGGTTATGCTTTCCTCAAGTAGAATAAGAAAAATGTAATAGTAATATCGTCACTCACAAAGCAATCATAGCCTAGTGGTGTGACCGTCGGACTGCCAAGTCATAGGTCTCGGGTTCGAACCAAAGACACGCTCCTTTAATTTTTCGGATTCGTGTGCGTATTGTAATTATTACTTGCTTTGGTGAAAGAAAACAGCGTTTTCGACGGCATTTAAAGCCAATACAAGTCAGAGACCCAATAACTGGTATAAAAACTCTGACACCAGTCTACGTTAGGCATTAAGAATCGTCACTTTGTGCACTATAACAAGAGTATTATGACAAGTTATCGCGCGTACGATAGGGATTTTCCAATTGCGTATTTTTCTGACACACCTGTGTAGCGTAGTATGTTTACAAACTACGTAGCTCCTCGACCAGATTTTCAATATCTTCAATCAATCTTCAACTTCGTCACTTTTCGCAAATACGATTATTTTCACTATCGGTAGAAGCCTACGAAACTGTTTCTAATCTCTTCTATTAATTGGATTTATAAAAGCGATTGTGCTTCTTATCACACATAACGGTTGTAAGTATCATTTTGCAAACGGGATTGTACCCCTTGTTTGTAAGATTATCCAATCAATTTAAAATTCCTGTGTTATATTCACCGAAATAAGCATAAAGGGCATCATTTAAAATATCGATAATTATTCTGAAAAATAATAAAAAAAACATCGCTCATGCGCTTATTTAAGTAATTTTATTGTACACAACAATGTCTGACAATAATGAAAAGAAAGAAAGGAAAAATTATAAGTTTGTTTTGCTCATAGAATAGAATAGTTCTTTATTTGCACAGAAAGTAGGTACAAGTTACAGATGTTAAGTTTAAAGTAAACCATAGAAAACTACCTTAAATAAGGCATGCAAACAGTTATAGTTTTATTAACACATTCAATCGAATCAATATAAGTTTAAAACATCAAGATGAAACTAAATAATTTAAAATAGGAAATAGAATACAAATAAGGTCAATAGTTGAATTAAAAATATATGTGAGATGTCATTTTATCAATTTAAATTCTAATTGGTCAGAAATTCGCCAATTGAGTAGTAACTTTTATTAATTAATAAAAAAGTCATTTTCTTTTTGAAAAGTGGAGATGTCTTATTTTTTATTACATCAAGTATTTTGTTAAGAGCGTTTACGCCGTACGGCATTTCATACAAATTTTCAAAATGTTTTTTTAGTAACTTTTTAGACCTATGTATTCTGCTTTTATGCGTATGAAGTTTCATTAAAATCGGTTCAGTCATTTCAGAAAATAAGAACTTAAAAGTTTGTATGAAATGTCGTAAGGTGTAAACGGTCTTAAATAAAATCGAACCCATACATATAAAAGGGCGGTATGGGATCCACTCACAATGAGCAAATTTTTATACTGCCTCCCGATTAGCCGATTTCTATTTTCGGACACTTTATTAAAAAGATGCATAATTGATTTAACAAAAACGGCCACCTCGTAAATATAAAGTGATGGGAGTGTCAGATTACAATTTCCCCGAAATATTATGCCACTTTACGCGACTAAGCCGTGGTATGTAATTAACTTTGTGGCCATATTTACTTTTATAGACAATACTTTCAGGTTGCTGATGGGATTGCCTCACTACTGCAGTGCGTCGGCGATGTTTGCTGAAACTCATGTGGACGGTTTTCACGCCATTATACGTGAGAGAGAAGCATCGCTGATGCATAGACTGAGGGGCAGTCCCAACAGTCACCTGAGTGTAATTGCAGACTACATCCATAGGCCTATTTGGAGGCATTGGTTGGGGCTGCACGTTTTGTAGGCTGACTGGCGTCTTTTCTCTTTTTAGGGTTCCGTAGCCGAATGACAAAAACATGACCCCTTATAGATTCGTCATGTCTGTCTGTCTGTCTGTCTGTCTGTCTGTCTGTCTGTCTGTCTGTCTGTCTGTCCGTCCGTCTGTATGTCACAGCCACTTTTTTCCGAAACTTTAAGAGCTATACTTTTGAAACTTGGTAATTAGATGTATTCTGTGAACCGCATTAAGATTTTCACACAAAAATAGAAAAAAAACTATTAATTTTGGGGTTCCCCATACATAGAACTGAAAACCAAAATTTTTTTTTCATCTAACCCGTTCGTTTGGGGTATCTATGGATAGGTCTTCAAAAATGATATTGAGGTTTGTAATATCATTTTTTTCTAAACTGAATAGTTTGCGCTAGAGCCACTTCCAAAGTGGTAAAATGTGTGTCCCCCCCCCTCTAATTTCTAAAGTAAGAGGAGGAAAATTCTGAAAATATTTAAGTTTGTAGAACGTAAAAAAAACTATCAACGAAAATTGGTTTCAATAAGATATGATGTTTAGTTTTTGAGATATGGGACTTTTTCATCAAACTGCAGCAGTAACTTTGTTTTTCATTAACATACTATGAAAAACCAATTTAGTTTTGCGGTTTAGTGGAAGTTTACAACTAATACTAATGAATGACAGTTCAAAATATTGTTTGGGGCTATGGAACCCTGTGTGCGAGTAAGACTCGCACTTGGCCGGTTTTTATTTCTTATTTGTTGTATTAGTGAATTACTACCTTAGCTTTAAGTCATCTTCATGTACTACTAACATTCTATGGACCGAAAAGTCTGAAATAAATGTTTTGAATTGTAATGGGTTGAATTAGACAGGTTAAAGAGTACGCATCATACGCAGCTGTACTAAGTTTTTTTGCATACTTTTTCTGCCTGTGGCTTCCAAGTTAATTCGCTATCGTATGTAATACCAAGGCATTTTGAAACTAGTTCTTGGTCAACGTTTTGTCCCTAATAGTGTTAATGTAAGACTTCTGGTGGAATCCGATGCATTACATTATTCTTTGGTATATTAATCATTAAATTATTTTGGACCAACCAGCGTATAATGTTTATTAAAGTAGTAATATTTATGTCATGTACATATATATTTTTTTGTCAAAATATTTAATCAAGGCAGTACTATTGTCTGCGAATATAGGATGTTCAGTGTGGTAAGGTAAATCATTAATGTACAGCAAAAATAATACAGGGCTCAGCACACTGCCTTGCGGTACGCCATACCTAATAACTGTAATAAATAAAAAATATAAAAAAAAAACTCAACAACATGTAAATACTCGTATACCTACACAATGTAAAAACGAAGAAAAACTTAAATCTTAGAGAAAAAAATAGATAAGTGTGTTTCATGTTTCCATTTAATTTTTAATTGTTTAGGTGTCAAGTTGTCCCTAGTTTAGAAAGGCCAGGTTGCCGCAACGCGCAGTCCGAAAATGCTGGTCCTGTAAAAAGTATTTAATTTAAGAAGCAGAAAATACATTAGTTACAATTACTTTTGTTAACCTTTTTTTTCCTTTACTGGTTTTGAGGGCAGCAAACTCAAACTCAAAGCATTTATTTCAATTAGACCATTAAAGGAACTTTTGAAAGTAAAAAAAAAAAACAGAACTAAACGCAAAGCAACAGTCCCAGACACAAGGCATAATAACTTGTGAAAGTACTGTAGTTACTCATTCCAAAGCGTAGATCTCTATGGAGAAGATTAGGCAAGAAACTCCATGGACACTCTTTTAAATCAAATTATTGTTACAAAATCTTGGTTACATCATTCATGTTGAGAATTACAAATATGTGAGAACGATGTAGAAATACGTCCCTTGCCCTATAACCGCGCTTTCACAAAACTAATACGTGCAAGTTAAGAGCGTCCAGAGTAAAAGACGAAATCAATAATTCGAAAATAAAGTTTAAAAATAAAATATTTAAAATAAACCGTGGCCGCTAAGAGATGACCAGTCACAACTGACAGCGCCCGTTCACGAACATGACGCATGTATCAGCCATCTTTCAACTCAATCATATTTAAGGGAACTAAATGACCCGACTCACCCGCCAGCGTGACATTTAAGTGAGCATGACATTCACTCCACCGCCAGGGTAAATTCGCGTCAATGAAAGATGTAAGCACTCAGTAATTGGTGGCTTTACAGTACATAGTACTCACACATGTGCTATGCAATTATACAAAACTAAGAGATTGAATCTATACAAAGCAAAGATATGTTTACAATCTTCTGCAGCTTCCACAATAACTTCCATGGTAATTTGATTGTCGCTATGGTTGTGGAGCAGGACCAGCATTTAGCCAAATCCATCAGCGGTGATGAAATATATTACACAAAGTAATGCGCCTGCCTCGTTCGAACCCACGGCTCGTAAGTCGGGGCTACCACCACTGGGCCACCGCTGATCTCAAAGTGGGTGCATTTGTAAAAAAAATAACTCATTTACACACACAGCCTGACCCGGAACAACTTCCTGTAGTTCATACAAATATTTGTTCTGTGCGGGGATCGAACCCACGACACGAAGCGTAACAGCCAATCGTTCAGCTTCTGCCCCAACCGTGTCGTCAAATAATAAGATGATGGACGAGAAAAACGTGTTGCGCCGACCCGAAGTACTCGTAGCATGGGACAAGGGCAGGAAGATATTATTCCAGAAAGAATTTATTGTGCACAGGACTTTGTCTGCACTTTCCGCATTGTCAACGGAATTGAGAGAATTCATGAATTTGTTGGTAACTGGTTATGTATCTGTTGATCGAAACTCTCTTAGGGATTCAGTTACGTAGGTCTCTGTGAGAGTAAGTAACAAAAAAACACAACTTATTCATTTTTATAAGTGTAGGTTTTAACAGGGACTCACCCATCCTTGTTTAAATTGCTATTGCCCATAGGAAATTCAGCACCATCGCAGGTTCCTTGCAACGCTTGTAAAAGATCGTCGCACAGCCTTCCGTATATGTTGTTGAAACGGATAGTGCTGTCAAACAGTTGGGACGCACGGTTGTGGGAGCATATGTTTATAACACAGCCTCGCTGAGGGTGCACGCCACGGATAGGGTAGAAGTCAGCGTCACCACTTGGGTCGAGGATTCCGAAAGCGAGACCATCAGTGTGGATGACTTCAACATATCTACCGTCGCTGTAGCGCAACCTGTTGAGGTTGGTTTGCCACAAAGGACCTGCTGGGTCCAAACCTCCAATCATGAAGTTAGGAATATTTTTATTCAGTGTTATATTGTTATTATCTTTGTTTTGTTTTAATTGAGGTAACTTACAATTACATTCGTCTATTTGGTCTTGGAGTGTACTCTTTATTTTCACATGGATTCTAATTGCGGATTTATGCTATACTAATATTATAAAGAGGAAACATTTTATTGTTTGTTTGTTTGCATTGAATAGGCTCCGAAACTACTGGTCTGATTTGAAAAATTCTTTCAGTGTTAGATAGCCCATTAATCGACGAAGGCTATAGGCTATATATCATCACGCTACGACCAATAGGAGTAGAGCAGCAATGAAAAATGTTGCGAAAACAGGAAAAAAGTGACGCAAACAAAGTTGCGCCGGATGGCTAGTGCATTATAAATTACACTAGTTCTCTTCGCAGCAATGATTTCGAGACAATAATAATAAACAGGATTTTTACCTATTAATTCTCGCCTGAGTTGGTAAGTAATCTTACCTGTAATTCGAGCTGGTCGACCACCACTTTGACGTCCAGCGGTCCCAACAACATGAGCACCTAACCCGAACCCGATCAAGTGGACTTGGTTCCAGTTACCACCGGTGACGTTGTTGAGCCAGTGGAGAAAGTCTCCGAGGTATTCGCCTACACTGGGGACACCAGCTACAGCACTGACGTAGTTGCTGTTAGCGACAGCTTGCCAATCAACAACGATGACATTACAGTGCTCAGCTGCGAGTAATGCCGCAGTGGTGAGAGCGTAATACGGAGCGTTTAAGTCTTCACCTCTCCACCTATGAACGATAACATTCAAAGGCCTTCTGCTGTCGTAAACGGAGCCAAGTATTACTCTGGCATTGCCATAGATGAGAGCTTGAGGAGAGTGTGGGTTTAAACTGGAATAAAAAAGTATTTTAAGTAACAGCAATGAAGACGAAAAAGGAGAATTTATGAACGCACGCTACGCACTTAGCAGCCCTTTAACCGACTGAACCGAAAAGGTAACCTACAATCTATTTAGAAGAATATTTTAATATCGGCAGACGAAAGAACGTTTTTTATAGCAATTAGAACTTTACAGTGCTTCAAATTATAAACTAACCGTGTATACAGCCAGTACTGGTTGTTGGCGCCATTCCTGGTCTTCAGCAACTCTTCATCGACTGGCTCGTCGAGGTCAACTAGTATAGGATCGCTTTCAGCATCAGACATCCTCGTAGTCTCTCGGGATAACATGGCTAGAGCACACTGAACATGTTTTAAGTTTAATTTATTAAACTATTTTTGATGAAGATAAATAAATATAAAATATATAGGTAATATATAGGTATAAATGAATGATGGGATGATAGGCTGTAAGTAAGCCCATCATCCCATAACTCATTTATTCACTGACCGAGACATGAACACACATACGAAAAGCCTGTTTTATGAACGATGCAATAATATTCGGCTACAATGTAGGTTTAAAAATAAGCATTGCAACAACATTCCATCCAGGCGCAAATAATTCACATAAGAACAAAAGATTACGATTAGGTTCAATTTAAATACCGGATTTTACCGGATGCAAAGATACTTACAAGCTATAAGGGTGGCAACTACTGTGACCGTCTTCATGTTGGTATTTACCACAGTAGTTAGCTTCGTAGCAGTTTTTATAAAATGTTATCTAAAACCTGATGATTAATTAATCTTTACCAACAAACAGTAATTAATAACGTCATCACTTTCTTTTTGCAAGTGACTGCATACCCAAATCTGCCTAAGTCTAGATCGAATTCGATTCTCTACAGGAAAACTTTTTATTTTATCAAAAACCGTTTTATTTTATCTATGCTTCGGGAAATTACAATTTATGATGAGGGTTCTACATATTTATTTAACTAAGGGTTTTCAATAGCCAGGCACAGAACAACATAGATGTTTTGGCACTTGAATAGCATTGACAAAAAGGTCTTGTTTGTTATGAGAAACTGTCTTCAAAAAACAAGATGACGGCGTTAGTTTCAATTGCGACCACGCGACGAAGGATCCTAACTATTTAAACTTTTTCATTTAATGTTCTGGCTATTATCTGACTCCAACCTGTATGATTGGAGAAAAATAACCTATTCTATTCGAGCCAAAGAGCGAGCAAGTTTTCCCGCCCCTTCATCCTATGTACTCTTAATTTGTGAGCTCTTCTACCGCACGCGTAAGTTGAAAACTTGTTCTGTGAATGGACAAACAAAAACAAACATATAAACACTCACTTTACAAGCATTCATTTGGCAAATGCTTTTATTTACAAATGTTTCACATGATAAATTAATCAGTTATACATTTTTCATTTAATATTTTGATGCTTTTGGCAAAATCACGTTTAACCTAAATATCATTTTATAATAAATCTTCTATGTATACACACAAAGTGATCTCTAAGTACATCTAAAATTAAAATTTTGACATTCCTGACGGCTGACTTACCTAATGGTACAAAATATTATAATGTCAACGTGCAAAATGCCTTCGATGACATGGTGCGGCCGGTTGATTACATGGCGGGGAAGCATGTACATTTGGACATTGTAGGCTGTGTAAATTCGTAGTTTTTTTGTTACTATTTTCTTGTTCTACCTTTTGTACGTGTGTTTAAGCAACGACTTATTGTCGGGCCTACACTGTCTTCTCATACTTAAGTACTAAAGCTGTAACATTCAAATATTTTAAAACAAGTGATTTTAAAAGAGTAATGAAATGGATTTTCTTGCCGGTTCTTCTCCGTAGGAAACGACCAACCCGAACCGTGCACCTTTTGTCGACGTTTTATAAGTGCCCATGTAGGCTTATGTAAAATAATATGTATATTTTGATTTTGATTTTGTAGCGGCGCGTTTTTGTAGTACCATTTTTTTTGGGTATATACGATCCGATCAATTTCACCTAAAGTCCAAGGTAATTAATATAATTTTTTTGTAATACTATAATAATTATCCATTTATTGTCAGGTTACAAAGACCCATAGATAAATACCTTAACCTAAATATACATAATATAACAACAATTCTGTTAGTACCTATATGACACTTAAAACTACGTTAGTACTCGTATCACTTCACTTGCACGAATGTTTTGTCCGTTCGTGTGGAATTCGTCCGCCGAAGCGACGGAACACCACATCCTGCGGCCAAAAACTTTTTTCCAACACCAAATGGAGATAACATGTAAGTATGCGCAACACAAACGCCTTAAAATTGACGTTGCGGTGCTATTCCAGCAGCTGTACCCTTGGCGTGTACTTCAGTTTTTGGCGCACGTACTCCTCGGTGGTGTAGTGTATGCGAGAGATGTATACCGGGGTGTTCGGCTTCGCGGCACGCAGTTTAACGTTGGGCTCTACAGGAGCCTTACCGCATCGGTTCTTACAGTAATAAGGCGTAGTCGACGTAGTCTAATTTTTCTATTTGCAGGGTTTGAAGTATCTTAACACGAAGGAGATAACGGGGTCTTAGTTCAGTCGCTTTGCTCGCTCACTAGACCCCGCCATCCCCTTCGAACCTAACCTGTCCAAGTCGCGGTGCCCAACGTCCCGAACTCGCTTCACTCGCTCTTGAATCCTAAGTAATTGTTTTTTTAATTTTTAAAATAACCCTTTTGCCTTCCTTATAAGTATTGTTTTTAGGAATTTGCGCAATGATGCAATATGTAAAAGGTTTTTATTTCAAACTCTGTTTTACTAAATGACATGAAAATAAAATTAATTGTTTGTCAAATAATACGTTATCAAATAAAAGTTTATCGGGTAAAGTCAATTATTTGCCAAACTACTTTTTGTAAAATGAATGTTCTATCATGTGTTTGCCAATCGTTGTCGAAAATAAAATGGTGAAGGTGGGTGAAAAGACAGGATACCCAAAAACCTAATCAATCCAAACATTTTAAACTAGCTTTGTGGAGCTAAAGCTGCATCTCTTAAAATAATTCTGTTAGCGTCCGTGCTAAAATCTGTAGCACGACACAGAATAATGAAAAGAAAAGTATTCATGAAGTAAAGCAGAAAAGAAAGGAGACACAAAAGCAACAAGAAACCTTCAAAAAGTATGTGCACCCAAAATCGGTTTTGGACCGAATTTCAAAGATTGATATCCTCGTCAAATTCAAGGAGGTAACTATGCTAATGATTCTCGACTCGAATCAATAATAAAATGGGAAGGTATTTTTATTTTCTTTTTTACGGAAATCGGTAAGTGTGATGTGAACCACACGTGTTTTAAACGCGGCCCGTTACATCCTCGCCTATACACATACAAAAAAATCTCAAACGTTTATTCGATAATTTCTTATTCCCTAAACCACGTTTATTCTGAAACTAGCTGTCCGGCGCAACTTCGTTTGCGTCACATTTTCCCCGTTTTCGCAACATTTTTCATTGCTGCTCCACTCCTATTGGTCGTAGCGTGATGATATATAGCCTATAGCCTTCCTCAATAAATGGGCTATCTAACACTAAAAGAATTTTTCAAATCGGACCAGTAGTTTCGGAGCCTATTCAATGCAAACAAACAATCAAATCTTTCCTCTTTATTATATTAGTTTAGGTACCTACTGACAAATTTAAATAACAAAAAACGCAGTGTTTTTTAATAATTAAGTAAGTAGGTACCGTAATTTATTTTGATTATTTATGTCTTTTGTGACAACATCCTGAATTTTGACGAAAATGCAAAATAACACCTTGTATAAAATTTAAAATCACTATTTTTACATTATTTTTCGGGGGTAACACACAAGTGGGCAATTGCCCAACTCCACGCGGGCGTAGCCGCGGGCATAAGCTAGTAATGAAATAAATTATCAGAAGTTATTCCTGAAGGGGTTCCTGTTACCGTCAATAAATTGATATTTCGAATTTCAATAATTGGGGAAAGTGTAAATGCCCGAATATTTTTGCTAAAGTCGAGGTAAAAAATTATAAACATATTAAAATTACTTAAAAAGTAATTTTATATGTTAATTATTTTTTAAAAGGTTTAGTAACATTCTCCAGTATTTAAATTGTATCTTCCATAACCACTTATTTTCAGTCGTAACTTGCCCAATATAATATTTTGCGTGTGTTTCGCAGATAAATCCTAAAAGGGCCAAAGATTGGGCAAAATAAAAATATGTTTTGTTTTATGATTTAATCGCTTTTGTTTGTGTTTTTTTACAAGAATACATTATTGTGCACAATATCTGCCGAGTTAGATAATTTGCATACGATTGTCATAATCTGGCTTCAGCATGAATCTTATAAACTGACATCCGTAGTTTAGAAAGGCCAACTTGATCCAGTTCGGAGAGAATAAAGGCCGTTTCTGGAAATAAAAATAAATAAAATGAGTACAGTAAAGGTTGTTGACTGAGTTTATAGACTACACGGCACGTATCCGTAGTTGATGAAACATGTCATGAAGAAGAACGCAGAAGGGATACTGTGCACCGCGCAGACACATGAGAGTATGCATCCCCTATGCCCTGAGTTTCATTCTCCAATGGGACTGCAATCCGACACGACCAGAGAGGTCGGGACGACGGAATAACGTGATCTCTAAGGGGGCGTCAGTCACGCCAACTTCCAAACTTCGGGGGACTGAAACTTACCCTCGCTTGTTAATATTGCCATTGCCCATATGTAATTGAGCACCGCTGCAGTTTCCGAGCGAAGCCTCCCAAACATTGGGACACTGTCTTCCTACTAAATGGTTATGGCGGACGGTTGTGGCGAACAGATCGGTGGCACGACCGTGAGAGCAGATGCTCGTTTGACCTGCGCAGCCTGGCTGGAAGTGCTGACCACCGTTGGGGTAGAAGTCAGCATTACCACTTGGGTTGAAGATACCGAAGGCATGGCCATCTGTGTGGATGGCTTCTACGTATTGACCATAATACTGAAGACAAGATCATAAAAAATGTAGACTAATGTTATTTTCTAAGAATAGATGTTGTCGCCACTATGCCGAATACTTGTTATCAATCAGATTAGAGCCGATAAAGTTCGTTTCCTTGGATGCAGGTAAACCGCGGGCAAGAGATGTTCAAAAGTATAACTAACCAGTAATACGAGCAGGGCGACCACCAGTACGATGTCCAGCATTACCAGCAACGTTAGCACCCAAACTGAAGATCACCAGGTGAACCTGGTTCCAGTTGATGAGCCAGGTAAGGAAATCTCAGAGGTGATGGCCTACACCGGGGACTCCAGCCACAGCAGTGTGTGTGTAGTAGTTGCCGTTAGCGAGAGCATGCCAGTCAACAACGATCACATTGCAGTCCTGAGTTGCGAGGAATGCAGATGTGATGAGAGGGTTCATTGCAGTGTTTCCGTTGTTGTTCAAACCATGAACGATGACGTTCAAAGGCCGAGCGCCATTGTAGTTGGAACCCCAAATTGTGTTGGCATTGCTATGGACAATTACTTGGGGGTTGTGTTGGTTTTGCCTGAAATAAAAAGAAACTCGTTCATTATTTGGCACTAAACTCTTTTTTACATTTACCCTTTTTAAATAAAATAAAAAAACTGACCGTGTGAACAGCCAGTACTGGTTGTTGGCACCATTCCTAGTCTTTAGCAAGTCTTCATCGACTGGCTCGTCGAGATCTACTAATACTGGTTTGCCTTCAGCATCAGACATCCACACGTAGCGGCTGTCACCCTCGTTATCACTCGGGATAACATGGCCGGAACATACTTGAATGTTGGGAATTATTTTATATTATTACGAAATTTGCCAAAATAAACGCGTGCATACTAAAGCAGTAAATCAGTAACTTTAGGTTTATGAACAACACCAAATTACTAATAGTCTTTTATTAAAAAAAGACACCACTTATTTCAAACCTACGGTAATAACTTATTCAAAAGTAAGTCTTGTATTTGTCAGTAATATAGATTGCATTCACATTATCGACGACACTTTTCGCAAATTATAATTATGGGCTCTTGGCGAAGTCTCTATGTGATTGCGAAGAGTTTCGCGTAATTGCAGGTGATGTGAAGTTTAAAATTAGGCTACTAATACATAATTGTTATGATACTTACAAGCTACGAGAGCTGCCACTACTAGCATAGCCTTCATGCTGGAGTTTGGTGCAATAGTTAGCATCGCAGGGGTTTTTATTAAAATGTTATCTCAGATATGTTACGTTAATCAACAATAATAATCAGAGGATTATAAATTGTTTCCGATATTGGTTTAGTTTTATTAACCGACTTCTAAAAAAGGAGAAGGATTTTTTTTTATGTTTGTTCGCGCATTACTCTGTCGTTTACCAACCGATTTGAAAAAATATTTTTTTGTTGGAAAGCGTATACTTTCCAAATGGTCCCATGAAAATTTTATCGAAATCAGACAAGCGGTTTTGAAAAAATCAACAAAAATCTAAATATTCTAACTTTTCGTTTACTCTGCATTGCGTTTTTTGTTCGCGCATAACTCAGTCATGTACGAACCGATTTGGAATATTATTTTTTTATTTCAAAGCCTATGCTTTCCATTTGGTCCCATAGTCATCAAGTCGGGATCTGATGATGGAATCTTGGCGAAATCGAGGGAACTCTTCAAATTTTATAGGAAAACGTACAGCGATTTTAGTATTTTCTACAACAAGTGAAATATTTGCGTTCAATGAGAACCATTCTACCATCAAATCTGATGATGAAGCCAAGAGACAGGCACCGTAACTCTTGTTGACTTGTTGTAATTGTAACGGTATGCATTTTCCAGGTGTACCACAGACTTGACTTTCCTTATTCAACCTACGTAACATGTAGGTCCTCTGCTTTGACAGTCTGTTTTCGCGATGATCAGGGTTCTCATTCAAAATGCGTTGATCATTTCTTTACCTAATTTCTTTTGATCGTTGTCCTTTTTCTCAGTTTCAGTTTGACGCCGTTTTCTCATACGAGACGCATCTTTACTAGGCCTACCCATGTTTTATTTATTATTAGATTTAAAATATGTCACTAAAAATTAACAAATAAAAAATTTTTTTGCAAAAAAAAAACCGACTTCAAAAAACCCTAAACGCACTAAAAAGTTAAAAATAATACTATAACCTACCTATATTAATAAACCTAACCTAAACGATGATTAACCTATAATAAAATTTAATAATTCTTTGGAGTCGGTGCCAAGCAATATACGATACCTGCTTGACTATATAGACAGACTAAGGCCAGAAAAACAAAACATCTTACAATTTCTAAATATTAATTAATTCAAATTATATTGCTTGGCACCGACTCCAAAGAATTATTAAATTTTATTATAGGTTAATCGTCGTTTAGGTTAGATTTATTAATATAGGTAGGTTATAGTATTATTTTTAACTTTTTAGTGCGTTTAGGGTTTTTTGAAGTCGGTTTTTTTTTTGCAAAAAAATTTTTTTCATAAACATGATTGTGATTATATCTATCCATTAAAATACGGGTAGTTCCAAAATTAATATACACTCATCAGAATAATTGTACGGTTTGTATTCATACTATTTTTGCTTAAAAAAACTGATAATGCTTACCATATATTGTTTTTCTGAAACAGTACTACTAATACCGAAAAGTATAATCATGTTTGACGGCACGGTTGACGCAGTGGTTGTGCAATCGACTGTTACGCTGCGTGCCGCGGGTTCGATCCTCGCACGGAACAAATATTTGTATGGCCTACAGACAGTCGGGTCTGGCTGTTTGTGTATGAGTTTAAATGTTTAAACGCACCCACGATGCAGGAGAAATTCTTTGTGTGGGGAAAAGTTAAAAAAAAAATGTTTATGGTAAAACCAATTGATAAACCAAATAATAAACCGACCAATATCCGAAACAATTTATAATCCTCTACTTATTATTGATTAACGTAACATATCTGAGATAACATTTTAATAAAAATTCCTGCGATGAAATACAAGACTTACTTTTGAATAAGTTATTACCGTAGGTTTGAAATAAGTGGTGTCTTTTAGAAATAAAAGACTATTAGTAATTTGGTGTTGTTCATAAACCTAAAGTTACTGATTTACTGCTTTAGTATGCACGCGTTTATTTTGGCAAATTTCGTAATAATATAAAATAATTCCCAACATTCAAGTATGTTCCGGCCATGTTATCCCGAGTGATAACGAGGGTGACAGCCGCTACGTGTGGATGTCTGATGCTGAAGGCAAACCAGTATTAGTAGATCTCGACGAGCCAGTCGATGAAAAGTTGCTAAAGACCAGGAATGGTTCCAACAACCAGTACTGGCTGTTCACTCGGTCAGTTATTTTTTTTTATTTAAAAAGGCTAAATGTAAAAAGGAGTTGATGCCAAATAATGAACGTGTTTTGTTTTTGTTTCAGGCAAAACCAACACAACCCCCAAGTAATTGTCCATGGCAATGCCAACACAATTTGAGGTTCCAACTACAATGGCGCTCAGCCTTTGAACGTCATCGTTCATGGTTTGAACAACAACGGAAACACTCCAATGAACCCTCTCATCACATCTGCATACCTCGCAACTCAGGACTGCAATGTGATCGTTGTTGACTGGCATGCTCTCGCTAACGGCAACTACTACACACACACTGCTGTGGCTGGAGTCCCCGGTGTAGGCCATCACCTCTGAGATTTCCTTACCTGGCTCATCAACTGGAACCAGGTTCACCTGGTGATCTTCAGTTTGAGTGCTAACGTTGCTGGTAATGCTGGACATCGTACTGGTGGTCGCCCTGCTCGTATTACTGGTTAGTTATACTTTTGAACATCTCTTGCCCGCGGTTTACCTGCATCCAAGGAAACGAACTTTATCGGCTCTAATCTGATTGATAACAAGTATTCGGCATAGTGGCGACAACATCTATTCTTAGAAAATAACATTAGTCTACATTTTTTATGATCTTGTCTTCAGTATTATGGTCAATACGTAGAAGCCATCCACACAGATGGCCATGCCTTCGGTATCTTCAACCCAAGTGGTAATGCTGACTTCTACCCCAACGGTGGTCAGCACTTACAGCCAGGCTGCGCAGGTCTAAGAGCAGCTGCTCTCACGGTCGTGTCACCAATCTGTTCACCACAACCGTCAGCCATAACCATTTAGTAGGAAGACAGTGTCCCAAAGTTGTGACCCAACTGAACCAAAATGACTTAGTGGAAAAATATTTAATGGAAAATTAGATGCTTAAAGTTATTGTGTTAGGTATGAATTATATGTAAATAAATATTTAAATAAAATATTAGAATTGAATAAATGAGTTAATAAAAAATGTCATGAGGTATTTTTATTTTTACAGTTGATTGTACTTAAATTTTTTGACCAATAGCGTATATGGCAAAGTTCGTGATTGGAGAAACAGACGAATTGCTACAGCTTTGACCAATATCAGACTTGACCAATGTCGTTCAACCCGATAAAATATTTATATTGGTGTAGAGGTAGACGTGGTTGCTACCGGGGGTTTTTATAAAATATTATATTGTTATCGCTTACATAGGTGATAGATAAAATATCCTATGAAAAAGCCTTAGACATAAGGATTTCTTACACAGTTACAGGAGATTATGAGTAATATTTTTTGTCATTGGTAGTAATTAGGGTTTTGTGGCCATAAATGTGTAGGCTATGTCTCGTTAATTAATTTAATTATTCACTTGTATTATTTTTACTATCTCAAAACCGCAGGGCCCTGAATTAAGAAGCCACAAAGCCTAAATTATCAAAATAATGATTTATACTTTATTAACTCATTACTTTTTTGGGGCACTAAACCACTGCGTAAGCACAAAGGAATGTGGGCTAACTATAACTAAGAAAGATTTTTGGAATAATGTCCGATATGTCGATTATCCCGATAAGTCGTGTCGAGAAACAAATGACATCTATTGTATAAAGTTTACGCTTGACCTCGAGGTTGATCGAGTACACTTAAAACAAAAAGTGAAACAATTTTAGTTAAATAAAATCATATTTATTTCACACAAATTATAAATTTATTATTCTAACAGATAAATAATAGTAGATTGTTGCATCGAGCGCAAAAGTGAGTTATTAATGCACAAGTGTTATGTTGGTGCCCGAGCGCATGCGAGGGCACTAAATTAACTCGAGTGCATTAATAACTCACTTTAGCAAGGTGCGTAATCTGCTTTTCTTTCAACTACAGTGACAAAATACACCTACTTAAAATAAAAACTGAAGATAATGAAACAAAGTTTAATTCATCTTCCCTTCAAACATACAATTATTAAAAGTGCAGTTATTAAAGGTTATTAACAACTTCATTTGCAGCTGTTTTATACTTTCTGGAGTTGATTTCATATCGCTATCGCTGTCAATTTCCATGTTTTTTAAACTTTTTTTTTGCTAATTATGAAGTATCAAAGTTTTACAATGGTACAGAATGCGCCCTTTGTTTTTTTTTTTTTCACCAATTCGGTTTTATTCAGCCGATTTTTACTTTCAGCCTGTATCTTTTTGATTTAATGCATACATTTTATTAAACTTAGTAGGAGGCGACCTCTGTGGTAAATTTAATTCTAAATTTAAAATTTAAAACAGTGCAGTAATGAAAAACAGTGCAATAATGAGATTTCATATAACTTTTCTGCACTGTTTTGGTTCTAAACAAAAAAGACATCCTTTGTGATCGGTTTTGTAGTGATTAATGATAACATTACTGCGTAGTTGAAAGAAAACAACTAAACTATTCTCCATATCTTTGATTAAAATCGTCCTTTTAGTGAACACACTTCAAAAGTACTAGGCTTACATGAATTCAATGAGGTATTTATTCGTTTATTTAACAACTGTTGAGGAGCACTTCTTGTCTCTCTCTAGCAAACTAATATTTGTTACGAGAGAACTAACAATTTAGAATTTGAACTGAAAGTACTAAGAGAGCAGAATCATGAAGATGTTGGTGCCGCTGAAATCGACTTTTTAGTTAATACCCTAAAAAAATATTAGGCCTGCATGAATTCAATGAGGAGTTCCGTCGTGAGGAGACGATCCCGGCTGCAGGGTCAAGTCATGTATGTTATAAAAATGTATTCTCATCGAAACTTCAAATTCATTTATTTTGTGAACATAAGTGAAAAATAGGTGGTAAAATATATAAAGTTCAGAAACTATCTATTTTCCGCTGCTAAGCATACAAAATGTTTCTATAAATTAGGTGAAAAAATACATGAAATTAAATTTACATCAAGAAAATAAATATTCACAATGTGCAACAATACAATTTCTTAAAATGTCAAATATCAATATTACAACGGTTTGTCATTTAGAAATTAGCTAACAGAATAATAAACTTTTTTGATCAATAATTGTGAAAGTCTGTTTTTAAATTCATATTATTATTCAATTGTTTAGGAATTTCATTGTACAATCTGGGTGCCATGGCAAATACACTTTTAAACATAAACTTTGTTTTAGTAGGCGATGTGTGCAGTTTATCTAAGCAACGCAGACTTTCAACAGATTTAGGATATAAGTACATATTGTTCTTGACAAAAATACAGGATTCATAAATATAAAGTGATGGTACTGTCATTATTTTAAAAATTTTGAAAATGTTGCTTGCATGATTCTGTAGATTTTAATTTTGCCATATAGCTCTAATACACTTTTTCTGTACTATAAGTACATCATGAACCTTATAGGCATTACCCAAAAATATAAGTCCATACCGCTGAGTAGACGCAACATAACAGTAATGCGGTCTTATTTACAATTATTTTACCCAGCATATAGAGAGTGTAGGAAAACTATTTTTTCCACATACATACATACATACATTTCCTAATTGAGTTCTCCTTGACATATCGTTGTCTATAAAGAACCCCAGAAATTTGGTCAGCCCAATCAATTGGGGATAACTGTTTCAAAATTCAGTTACAAAATTTGACCCAAACAAAATCACAATCAAAAATCACAAGTCGACGTAAAGGGAAATCGGCGTAGCAGGAGTGATTCAATTTTTTTGCATGGCTGTAAGTATATATTTTTGTGTCCAACTAAGTTAAACAGTAATGTCTAATTCTAAGCACTGAGATGAACCATGGACCTCTCATCTCTGGTTTTGGTCGAAACAGAAAGTTTCTAGCAAGCGTGAAGATTGAACGAATAGTTAGGCTGATACCTCATTAGTGCGTTGCGCTGTGTTCCGTCGTCGATGCGCCGTTTTACATATATAAATTTTTAGTAACATGTCACATTATGCATTTCGTCGTCGCAAACGATGTTTTTTTGACGGATCGACGGACGAGAGACGAAGCGGCGAAGGGTGATGCGCTGCACTGTCAGAGGTCCGGTGTGACGACGGAGAGTTCTTAATGCAATCAAGGGAGATATCCAGAATCTTGTATTGTTTCTACGTTTACGGTGGCGGTGGCGGAACAACCACAATAAAACACGTTTTTACAGATCCATTGTCGAATGAAGACTGAAATCCACACTGAGATGCTGCGCTAGTGCGCTGCTAAGGCGAGCGTCGTCCTCTTGCGTTACAACGTCGTGCGCCGTCGCAACGCAAGGATGGCATACAATGCGTTGATAAGTTGCGACGACACAACGCAGTGCACTAATGAGGCCCCAGCCTTTGCTAACCGAAAACTAAGCTATTCCGAAGCTATACTAAGCCAGTTTAGCTAAAATAAGCTAACATAAAATAAAAAAAATGTCCCGTGCACACCAAAACCTAAGCGAAAGCTCAGTCAGTGTTGCTAAGTTCAATTCGACGGAAGTAAATGTAACTTTCGCCATGAAAAATATAATTGATGAAAATAGTTCCGATGATGAATACGTTACACTTACAAAAAGAAGATTAATAGTGACATAACTATGATGATCTAAAAAAAAACATTCCAGACCTTAGCTTCCAGGCTTAGAGCTCGCGTAGCTGTGCATCGGCTACACAACTAACTTAGCTGCGCGTATTTTTAACCGACTTCTAAAAAAGGAGGAGGTTCTCAATTCGGATGTTTGTATTTTTTTTATGTTTGTTCGCGCATAACTCCGTCGCTTGCAAACCGATTTGAAAAATTCTTTTTTTGTTGGAAAGCGTTTCATTTCCAAATGGTCCCATGAAATTTTTATCGAAATCAACAACAAGCGGTTTTTGAAAAAATCAAGAAAAATCTAAATATTTCTAACTTTTCGTTTACTCTGCATTGCGTTTTTTGTTTGCGCACAGCGCAGTCATTTACGAACCGATTTGGAAAATTATTTTTTTATTCCAAAGCCTATGCTTTCCATTTGGTCCCATAGTCACCAAGTCGGGATCTGATGATGGAATCTTGCCGAAATCGAGAGAACTCTTCTAATTTTATAGGAAAATGTACAGTGATTTTGGTATTTTCTACAACAAGTGAAGCATTTGCGTTTAATAAGGACCATTCTATCATCAGATCTGATGATGAAGCCAAGAGACAGGCACCAGAACTCCATAATAAGACAATGTATCTTAGCTGTGTTTGGGCTTGTTGGAATTGTAACGGTATGCATTTTCCAGGTGTACCAGTACCACAGACTTGACTTTCCTTATTCAACCTACGTAACATGTAGGTCCTCTGCTTTGACAGTCTGTTTTCGCGATGATCAGGGTTCTTATTCAAAATGCGTTGATCATTTCTTTCCCTAATTTCTTTTAATCGTTGTCCTTTTTCTCAGTTTCAGTTCGAAGCCGTTTTCTCATACGAGAAGCATCTTTACTAGGCCTACCCATATTTTATTATTAGATTAAAAATATGCCACTAAAAATTAAGAAATATTTTTTTTTTTGCAAAAATGAAAACCGCTTTTAGCTAGCTCACACAGCTTAGCTTGCACAGTTTGCACTTTGCACAAGTATGAAAAACTGCGTCAGCTATGCGAGCTAAGCTTAACTAACTTTGCTTAGCTCTTGGTATGCAACCGATTGCAAGCATGGAAGAAGCGACGCTCGGGGTCAGGTCACACACATTTCGAAGTGTTATTATTTTTGACAAGTTGCAAGGTAATTCTATTAATCTGAATATTTTTTTAAAATACAGTCAACATATTTTAAATGAAAAAAAAAACAGTTTGAACCTTTTTTTAAACCTTCGGCTACGATTTCGGGCCACAACCTTATAAGGCGTTAAAACCTAATCGGCTTTGGCTTCGGCCAGAAATTGTTTAAAAAAGGCAAAGTAGCAATAAAATCACCGACTTCTGAAAGTAATAGTATATTTCATTACGAGTGCGGAAAGCCTGTCATTGCAAAGAGTCCTGACAAATGTCTACCCGAGCCGAGGCGCAGCCGAAGGTGAGGGTTGACAGTCGAAACAAGTTGCAATGACGGTTCCGCACGTGTACTGAACAACTATTTTTAATACAGTTGCGAAAAAATGAAGCAATTTAATAAAGAACATTTGTGGAAAATGGCGCCAACCGTAAATGAATATAAGCAGAGTTTTTTTTTGTTTTCTTCACCCATTCTGGGTAGGCAAAGGGAACTATGCCCATACAGCCAAGTCTTCAGTAGAATTTTTTTGTTGATATGAAATGAAAATGAAATTTAATGAGATGAAATGTAATGAAACCTAACCAAACTCATTGAATCAAATCATTAAATCTGATATTAAAACAAATTAGTAGCTTCTTTTTAGAAATATTTGCATAGAAACTTCTATGATTTTTTTAGTAAAAACTTCGTGGTTTCTTTTTTTCTTTTTAATAGACATTATTTTGACAGTTGGGAAAGAGAACGCACGAGTTCGGAAAAGGTAAAGAAAAAGCTTATTTTTAATACATCATTTCAGCCGGAAGACGTCCACTGCTGGATATAGGCCTCCCCCAAGTTTCGCCACATTGACATAACATGGGGGGTTTTGCCATAATCGCCACGCTTGGCAGGCGGGTTGGCGATCGCAGTAAGGTTGTTACAAAAGCACAGAGAACGCTGCTGCCCATTCTCTGGCTTCCCTTCCCTTAGTCGCCTCTTACGACACCCACGGGAAGATATGGGATGGTGCTATTCTTTACGTCCGACACCATACAGAGCGTATGTATGTATTTGTAATACAGTTACTGTATTTTTAATACAGTTGCTCAAAAAGTGGCGTATTGCAGGGATGGATAGCGTTCGGGATGTGGGCTATTACAAACTCGAGCTTTTTCTTTACCTTTTCCGAACTCGTGTGTTCACTTTCGCAACTGTCAAAATAATGTCTATTAAAAAGAAAAAACCAAACCACGGAGTTTTAACTAAAAAAAAAATCATAGAAGTTTTTATGATTCATGCAAATATTTCTAAAAAGAAGCTACTAATTTGTTTCAATATCAGATTTAATGATTTGATTCAATGAGTTAGGTTAGGTTTCATTTCATATCAATACAAAAAATCTACTGAAGACTTGGCTGTATGAGCATAGTTCCCTTTGCCTACCCAGAATGGGTGAAGAAAACAAAAAAATCTCTGCTTCTATTCTTTTACGGTAGGCGCCATTTTCCAAAAATGTTCTTTATTAAATTGCTTCATTTTTTTCGCAACTGTATTAAAAATAGTTGTTCAGTACACGTGCGGAACCGTCATTGCAACTTGTTCCGCCGTCAACCCTCATCTTCGGCTGCGTCTCGGCTCGGGTACACATTTGTCGGAACTCTTAACAATGACAGGCTTTCCGCACTCGCAATGAAATATACTATTTCCAGTTATTTTTTGAGGTCGGGTTTATTTTAAAATATTTTTTTTGCTTTATTTGATTCTGTACTCGATGCCGACGGAATAAATCGTTCATTTTCTTTATTTCACTTTAAATAGAGAAATTTCTAGATATAGGAAGAAAAATAAGAAATTTAATATTAATTAAGAAAAGCAATTTAATTGGTTTAACCAGATAATCAGATTCATTTTTAAACTTGTCCACATTAAAATATAAGTCAGATGTTAATCGCTATCAGTTTCCTGCATCAATTAAAGTTGTAGTCCGTAGTTTAGAAGGGCCAGCCTGATCCGGTCCTCAGTCCGAAGATACCGTTTCTGTAAAGAAAATAAGGATGTTAATAATGAATTAAAATCTTACCTACATTTTATCTTTGGATTCAATAAAGCAATAAGTCTGTCCTTTTCTTTAAAAAAGCTTGTAAATCTTTTCATTTCATGATTCAAAAAATGACTATTAAGATGGATCTTGGAATTGGCGAGAAAAAGCACACCAAAACCACCGTAAACGAAAAATAAAAAAAAGATGGAACGTGCAACACTCACGTTCTAAAAGACAGATTATGGAAGTGACAAGAGAAAATATATACAGGGTGTAAGAGAATAAGCGCAATACCACATAAGTGGTGATTCATATAATGAATCTGGACAACGTTCTCAAACCAAAAGAAAAAAAACCGGCCAAGTGCGAGCCGTACTCACACGCACACAGGATTCCGTAGCACCAAACAATATAATAATAGTATTTTGAAGGCTAATTCATAAGGCGTATTGTATTACATTCAACAGCAAAACTAAATGTGTTTTTTAAAGTATGTTAATTAAAAACAAAGTTACTGTTGCAGTTTGATGAAAAAGTCCCATATCTAAAAAACTAAACATCAAATGTTATTCAAACCAATTTTCGTTGAAAGTTTTTTTTACGTTCTACAATGCTACTTACATTTTTTTTCAGATTTTTTCTCCTCTTGCTTTAGAAACTAGTGGGGGGGCACACATTTTACCATTTTGGAGGTGTCTCTCGCATACACTATTCAGTTTAGAAAACAAAATATATAAAAAACCTCAATATCATTTTTGAAGACCTATCCATTCATACCCCACTCGTATGGGGTGATGAAAAAAAATTTTGAGTTTCAGTTCTAAATAAGGGGAACCCCCAAAATTTATTGTTTTTTTTTTCTATTTTTGTGTGAAAATCTTAATGCGGTTCACAGAATATATCTGCTTACCAAGTTTTAATAGTATAGTTCTTATAGTTTCGGAAAAAAGTGGCTGTGACATACGGACGGACAGACAGACAGACATGACGAATCCATAAAGGTTCCGTTTTTTGCCATTTGGCTACAGAACCCTAAAAATGGACTTTTGATACTAATTGCGTCAGCCGATGCGATATCTTGCATGAGAAGCCCAATTTTTAGTAACTTACCCGCGCTTGGTGACGATAGCATTTCCCATGTGGAAGGAAGCTCCGCTGCAATTAGAGAGCTCAGCCTGCCAAAGGTTGGAGCACTGTCTTCCAACCAAGTGGTTGTGGCGGACGGTGGAGGCAAACAACTCAGTCGCTCGACCGTGAGAGCAGGTGCTCACCCAGCAACCAGGCTGTGGGTTCTTTCCACCGTTGGGGTAGAAGTCGGCGTTAGCAATAGGGGTCATGATACCGAGGATGTTACCATCGGTGTGGATGGCTTCGACTTGTTGACCAGCGTTACTGTTCAACGCGTTTCCGTTGTTACCCCAGCTAGGACCAGCGGGGTCTAGACCTGTAACCAATTTGGTTTATTGGTTGACTTTAATTTAATATTTGTCCAAGCAATTGATTTTCACAGACTGTCAAGTTACATTATGCATGTTAGTAATACATAACATCACACCTGTAATCCCCAAAGAGCTAGACAGAGGTATACTTGTACTTAATAGTACACCTAATTTTCGCCACTTATGTTTTTGGGTCCCATTTAATGGGGGCTGAGCTTATTGCCATCAACTGGGCACAATCCAGACTTCGTGTCTGCTACTGAGAAATTCCGGATGGAAAAATCCAATGAAATTTACGCGACCCGGGAATTGAACCCAGGACCCTATGCTCAGCAGACGCTCTTGCGACCACTCGACCAACGAGGCAGTCAGAGAAAAACATAAGAATACTTTAAAAAAAACACAAAATACTAACCAGTAACACGGGCAGGACGGCCACCGACCTGGCGACCAGCATTTCCAACAACGTGAGCACCCAAACTGAAGCCAACAAAGTGGACCTGGTTCCAGTTACCACCGGCGGTGTTGATGAGCCAGTTAATGAAGTTTCCGAGGTGCTGACCTACACCGGGGACACCGGCGGCAGCAGTGTTGTAGTTGCTGTTAGCGAGAGCACGCCAGTCAACAACTATGACGTTGCAATCTTGGACGGCGAGGAATGCAGATGTGATGAGAGGGTTCATGGCAGTGTTGCCGTTGTTGTTCCATCCGTGTACGATGACTTTTAGAGGACGGGCGCCGTTGTAGTTGGATGACCAAATTGTGTTGGCATTGCCATTGGCAATGACTTGGGCATTGTTGGGGTTACTCCTGAAAATATTTCATACAGTTCAGTGCTGATAAATTTACAAAGCATGAAATGGTCTGCAAGTAAAGGACTTCGAGAAATAAGAAAACATTATTTTGTTAATTTTGTTACGAGCTAAAACACTGATTTAAAATCTTATCTTTTCAAGCAGGAACATAATTTGAACAGAAAAACATCAAAACTATCAAAGAATTCCAATCGTTTACCTGGTGAACAACCAGTAGGCGTTATTGGCTCCATTTCTAGAGTTCAGCAGGGCTTCATCGACTGGCTCCTGGAGGTCGACGAGGACAGGTGTGCCTTCACCATCAGGCATCCAGATGTACCGGCTCTCTCCCTCCACGTAGTGGCTGTTGTCCCCAGGGACGGTGGGAAGAGCGTGGCCGGAGCACACTTGAAATAAAATTCAAAACTCTATTTTACACCTCCATTTTAAACACTATTCTCTATTTCGAATCTAATGGATTGATAGTAATTTAATGCCACGATATACCGAAACTTTGAAACCGGTGATACTATTTTAAATTTATCATTTGGAAAGCGTTATTGTTTTTAACCCTGTGCACCCTGCGATGTGGTGACGATATGAGTTTATCGTCACCACATTGCAGGATGTAGAGGTCTTAATAATACATTTCTAGTGGCGTTCTGTTCCTAAGAATGCAATACCTACTGAATTATACTCAAATATTTTGGCACCATACATTGTATTGAACTGACCAAATGGTCCATAACGGCAGAAAATCTAATAAAAAATATTGGGAAAAGCCGAAGCATATGAAACAAATTACATCTGGATTAAAATAAAGTTGTTTGGACATTATAGCTGCTTCAAGAGTTAAGGTTTAAAAAAAATACTAAATAGATCAGCAGCAATAATGCCTAAGGTAGAGAGCACGCTTGCCTAGAAGAAACGTTTTCACTCGAACTTTGAAGGGATACGGATTATAATGATCAGGGAACAGAGATGCCGGCAGTGAATTTCATAGACAAAGTAAATAAATGTTGAGTACTAACACGCAACGAAGGCAGCAGCTACCACGAAAAGTTTCATTTTCACGAGATAGTGCACTACTACAGTTGACGGCTTCGTAGGGGTTTTTATAAATGGTGTTATCGGTTTAGAGGAGTGCGAAATGATTAATTAGCAATTAGTTTTGGTAATCTGTTGAGACACGAGATTTCTTAAAGATATGTAATTTAATCTTTCTTTTATCATTTGTGTTTGTTTCCATTATACGTTGGGTTATTTAATATAAAGTTAAATGTAGGGCATATTTTGGCACACACATGAGGTCTACTCCGACAGCTGCTCTCGATGCCCTGTTGGAGCTCCCACCACTCCATCTGTTCATACAACAGGAGGCAACGATGGCGTCAGGATGCCTTAAAACACTTCAACTCTGGGCAACACGCCCCAGTACTGGAGCGATTCTACAACAAATTCCCCCTGGCAAAAGCCATAAACGATCTGGTACCTAAACAATTTGTATTCGACAAAAAATACAAGATCCAGCAGCTCCATGAGGATCACCGCTGCGAGGGGTTAAACCCCGCAGAGCTACGGATCTTCACGAACGGATCTAAAACAGGTACTGGTACTGGTACTGGAGCTGGAGGAAAACGAGACAGTAGCCCACGTGCTTTTACACTGCCCAGAGGTTGCACCATACAGGGCAAAGTACTTCGGTAACCCAGGTACTCTCCGCAATATTTTCTGAAACATCAAGGAGCTGTTGGCCTTTCTCGGGGAACTACGGTGGATCGAATAGTGTTCCCAACCGTACGTAAAATACGCGCTTTGGTCGGGGAGTTGCGGAAACCAGCCCATCATACAACACAATAGGTACAATACAAAATGTCTGATACACATTCATTGAATTTATTTTTGTTGTTATAGAGATCCAGGAAACAATACGGGACTGATTTCTACAAAAAAATATACTAACATTTCACAGTTGTTCTAAATGCCGTAAAAATGATGTACTACATTTTGCTATTTTACTAATTACCAACGGAACATAACGCCTGTAATACCACCACGGCGAGATTATTGCATCAACCGAACAGAAAACCAGACTCCGTGGCTGCTACTGAGAAATTCCTGATGTACAAACCTAATAACACTTTGTCCGACCCGGGAATTGAAATCAGGGCCTCATGCTCAGCAGGCGCGCTTGTGACCACTCGACCAACGAAGCAATTCTATTATTGCATTGTATGTTATTTACCGCTAAGGAGTGCTCCATTTAGAAAAAAGATTGTTGGAATGTGTGAGAAATGACATGAAAGAAAACCGGCCAAGTGCTAGTAGGACTCGCGCACGAAGGCCTCCGAACGTTATTTATAAAAACGAGCAAAAAATTACGTTTTTGTATTTGTTGTTATAGCGGCAACAGAAATAAATAATCTGTAGAAACTTCAACTGGCTAACTATCACGGTTCATGAGATACAGCCTGGTGACAGACGGATGGACGGACGGCCGGACAGCTAAGCCTCGGTAATAGGGTCCCGTTTAACCCTTTGGGTACGGAACCCTAAAAAAGGAGTAAAAATTTTATAGCGTGACGAATGAAAGGGGAGCATGGAAAAAAAAGGTGTTGGGCTAACCACAAATGACGTGGGTCAAGGTCAGGCAAGGAGTATTCCATTAAAACCCACCATTCTGGTGGTGCTTGCATAGAATTACATCATTATCATGTAATTGGTAGCTGTACCGGATACCACACCTACACTTCGTGTTGATCGATTGATGATTTGATGGTATTTTTTAATTATTCGTGTAGATACCAAACAAATATATAATTTCTTTGATAAAGAGGATTAAAATCAGTTTTAATTAATGTGTTGTTTTGAATTCTTGGTCATTATTATCAACTTATTAAGAATGGAATTGTAATTTGTGCGAATTTCCGGCGACATTAATTTATAAAATTGTAAAGACCTTCTAGATCTGCTATTTAAATTGATGTTTCTTTATTACTTATTGTTTAAATCTAAAACTGCCTTTATTTTCTAAGAGACCATTTAGAAATCTTCTCAGATTACAAAATGTTTTTTTGTAGCCTCAATCAAAATCATAATCAAAAGTCATTAATTCAAATTAGGCTGAAAATCAGCTCTTTTTCGAACGTCAAAATTACAAGAGATAGTCCCCCAAAACGCGCGCCCTTCGCCACTTCCTAGTGTTTTAGCTGGGAAGAAGATGTGGCGGAACAAACTCCCCAGCAAAACATCTGTCTGTTAGGTTAGAAGAACCAGATTCTACACAATAGCGTTCAAGTCCATATAAACTAAGAATCTAATTAATGTCATATGTTAGCTGACATATGGCACACACCAATAATAAAATATTAAAAAAAAACTCAAGAATTATTAAAGCCTCGAGACATGCCCTTTAGGGCGTGCCTGCTTACACGTGAAATCATGAGAATCAATGTGATGTATCATCCGAATAAACGAATGTTTAATTTTTTATAATGTCAATAAAATAATGAGAGGCTGGCAAGAAAAAGACATTTAAATTATGACGAATCGTAGCTCCTCAGACGACCTGTACAAAGTGCCAGCGATGATGGTGGTAGAAGTCAAGAAAAATATATTGGGTTCACATAAACAACTGACAAGCTCATAACATCACGCCTGTAATCCCCAAAGGGTTAGGCAGACAAGTAAGCCAACATTTCGCCAGTTATGTTTAAGTCCCGTGTAATGGGCCTCGAGGCTATTGCCATTAGCCGGGCTCAAATTCACACTCCGTGGCTACTACTGAGAAATTCCTGATCGAAAACCCAACAACACTTTGCTCGACCCGCGAATTAAACCCAGGACTTCTTGCTCAGCAGTCACGCTTACGACCACTGGACCAACGAGGCAGTCCTGTTAATAGTAGTTATGAAAATAACAAATATTTCTAAAGCCATTGTCATTTGTTAAGGCCCAATGTAGATAAAGGCTAGCCAAGATCTACATGGAATTGCTGGTTCAAAATAACAATTTTTTTAGACAGTCAGCACCTACTTAATGACATTTATCTATTTATATAATCAAGCAAGAAGATGTCACCCTCATATCACGGCCGTTATTAATTATTCTCTTATCTTTATAATTATCCTACGTGAGCTGAAAATAAAGATCAGACTCTACGACCTGTCTTCGCAAAGTTTTGGAATTTTTCGTCCATAAACCGAGAAGAGATGTAATAACCTCGAACAATTACTGATGTTTGACCTGATAAGCTCTTATCTTGATACGAAATTTCATAATGTGCTTCACTTAGCCAAGGATAGGCAGAGATTTCGCAACATCGTCAGGGAAAAGATGTTTTTAAGGGATAATTATGACCCTTAGTAATTAGGGGTACGACTTGAGAAGGAGGATATTTATAATACTGACATTCTTCCTAATGACGTTGATGGTGATCGTCTGCCGAAGGTTGGTAGTCCGAGATCTCAGAACCCCAGACATTATTTGTTTTCTGATTAACAAAATGTGTAGGATCGAGTAGTGTTAGTATCTCCTCCTACAGACCTACGCCCTATAAGTATATTACCATGTCTATCCAGAGTATTAGAGAAAATCAGCCGCCAACTAACGCTTTTCTTGGAGCAAATTAACGTCGTAACTGACTTACAATCATAGTTCAGAAAACCGCGCAGTACATTCACTACTTTACTGAATGTTACTAATAATATATTATCTTTTGCCCAAGATAAGGGATTCTGCACACTACTGGTTTTGCTAGACTTTCCCATGCTTTTGACGCTATTAATATTCCGTTTTAACTGTTAAAGTTAAGCTATTACCGTTTCGACCCTGAAGCTATGCAGTGGCCACCGTAGGCGCGGCCCTGTGGACGGTGAGAAGCTCGTGATCCACACGGGTTCCAAAGAGATGGCAGCAAATCGGAAGGGAGAAACACGGCAAGGGCCGATGCCTGCCGGGCTGCGGGAATGTTGTTGCGAAAGAGATACCGACTACGGCCCTGGAACACAAATGGCTAAGAAAGAACATGGATGGGTTTTAGTCAGTACAACTCTGACACTCTGTTTCGCTCCGCCCAGAGCGGGAGGGAAATTTGATGATTTCCCATCCGAAAAAAAAGCTATGCATGTTTCCGCAGCTACTTCAGTAGTAGTAACTAGTTGATCTACGTTGCAATGACGCGGCATTACTCTTAGTTAGTCTTATTCTCATAACGAGAAGAGTCCCGCAGGGGCTCTATTTTATGTACAATTCTTTTCATTTTGTACTAAGGACACATCATAAGAAGCCTTCAGAGATGCAAGTATCACACATATTTATATTTCCTTTAGACCTGACGAGTATGACAATGCCATTCATGCATTCAAGGAGTCACCGTTTGGTCTGAAGTTAAACCCTTCAAAAACAAAGTATATGGTGTTTGGCACCTGGCAGTAGCTGGCTTGTCTAACTATAATTTTTGGGTTGGAACTAATTAGCGAACCAATTGAGCGAGCGTATGAGGCGCGAAATCTAGATCTTACAAAGGACAAATACCTTCGTTTTGAGAAACACGTAGCGGAGTCGGTAAAAATTACTTTTTGTTTTATTTTGTACTTGTTATTATGTAGTTTGTTTGTTATTATTATTGCTGTACACAATTTTATTTTGTTCATTTTCCTGTTTACTTCTACAGTTTGACACAAAGTATGATACTGTTTTACGTCCATCACATCACTATCTCAGGTCCAGTTGAAAACCAGCGCCGGGCACTACTTGCCTGGCATTTTATTTAACTGGGCCTGTTCGGTGCAGCCACACACAATAATTATTTTATTATCTTTTTCATTTTGTGTTTTGGTTTTAAGTTTTTGGTTGTATTTTTTTTAATGCTGTGTGTACTTGTGGCGTGTGCCAAATAAACGTATTTTCTTTCTTTCTATTCTTTTGCCAAATAGTTTTAAAAGGACATCAAATAATAACTCATAGTGCTATAAAAATCTTATGTATTAAAATTGATCGGAAACGCTTAAAATATATCCTTAGCCGCGAGCGAAGGGTTGGTTCCAGTTGGTCTGGAAGCTGTAGATACCGGATTGACTGAAAGAGAAAAAATATTTAGTTTTTCAGTTATCAAATGAAACTTTAATATGCTTAAGTTTGAGACCAAACTTGTTTAAAAACGATTTAGCTCTCGACTGGATTTTCAGGAGTTACGCATATGTGCTTACCCGGTCTTGTCTCCGAGACCACCGAAGACAGCGTCCCTTTCACCAGTGCAAGTCTGAGCAATGGCTTGTTCGTAGCTTTCACATTTAGTACCAACGAATCTGCTGCCACCTTCAGTAGAGATGGATTCGGCGTAGAAGACGTAAGCTAAGATGTGGGAGCAATCAGAGTCGGTACCGCAGCTGGTCTGGTAGCTACCACCGTTGGGGTAGAAGTCAAGGTCTCCCAAAGGATAGTCGTAGCCAAGGGTGCCAGCAGTGGCGTGGAGAACCTCAACCACTGCAGCTTGTCCAGGCTTTAGGACATCAGGGTGGTGAGTCCAGCCGACTAAGGAAGGATCAATAGCTGTTGAAGAAACAAAAAAGGTTAGAAGACATAAAATAAAAAAATAAGTCCGTCTTCCTCTTAGTGAAGATTGTATCGAGAAAAATCAACTAACCGGTAACGAGAGGAATTATTCCATTGACACGGTCTGCAGTGATGCCGGCGATATGTGCTCCGAGGCCCACACCGACGATGCGGACGTTGCCGGGTCCGTAGTTGAAGGCCGAGGCCAGCAAGTTGACGAACGAGGCGATGCGCTCGGCGACAGGGACAGCGAAGCTCAGACCCTGGGTATACATGCCGGACACTGCGCTCCAGTCGACAGCCACCAGGTTCACGGCTTGAGCGGCGAGGTGAGCTGGAATAAGAGAGATTTATGGTACTATAGAAAGGCCATGAAATGTTAAAGAAATAATGTGAAAATGACGAAATTGCCAAGCTTGTCCGGACCTTTGGCGCTAGACAGTAGATTACAATTTTGTTGGTGCTATCTAGTTTATCGTAAGTATGTACTTGTACGTATGACGACCAGTCAAACTATAATAACCTGTTTTAGCGGATCTCCCATTGAACGGGTAAACTCTTTAAACGGCTACGTTATACGGCTGAAGCGAGGCTATGTTATACAGGATATGTATGGCTTGATTTGTCGCCGTGTGTCACATCATCATCACTTCAGCCGAAAGACGTCCACTGCTTGACATAGGCCTCCCCCAGGAAGGGGGGGTTTTGCCATAATCGCCACGCTTGGCAGGCGGGTTGGCGATCGCAGTACGGTTGTTACAAAAGCACAGAGAACGCTGCTGCCCATTCTCTGGCAAGTCCCTTAGTCGGCTCTTACGACACCCACGGGAAGATATGGGATGGTGCTATTCTTTACGTCCGACACCATACAGAACCTTTACGTCCGACACCATACAGAACAAACGCCGTGTGTACGAGACTTATATTTAAATATGTCTTTGGCTAGAAAACAGGATGTAATTTTGCATGTCCTACCAAAGATCTACATCCTTACGAAAATTTTTAATTATAAGTGTAGGTAAGTTACTGAACAATATAAATTTATGAACGATGTTATGTACACAAATCGATTACCTGGAACAACGTGGGCATTGAAGTTTCCTGTGACGCCTTCACCATTGCTGTGAATGGTAATGATGGTCGGAACGGAGGGGTTGAACGTGGACGCCATGATGGAGCCAGGTGTGATCAGCAGAGGTATACTCATTTGCGGATTAGCCCTTAAAACGTAAATCATATTTATAATAAATTAACTGTAGTATAAATAGTAACTCATGCGCGTAGCTTTGCCCGCGTGATGTTCGGTAATTGTTCCTCGGGATAGTTCCTAGTATGGTATCAAAAATATCCTTTGTGTAAATCCAGGTTATAAACTACCTGTGTGAAAAATTGCATCAAAATACGTACAGAAGTTCTTCGTGAAAGAGTAACAAACATCCATCCTCACAATCTTTCGCAATTATAATAGTAGTTAACACTATGATCCAGTTTCTAGGTTGAGAATGAGAACTTGTACTTAGGGATTATAATTCGATTTTTGTTTTTTTTTTCTCTATTCGTCTCTACTCTGCAACAACAAACTCAACATAGACAAACTCTCAACATAGAGGTTGAGAATTTGTCAAATCCACAATTAAGAAACGGACAGTTCAACTTCTAAATTAGAACATTTAGAAGTTGTTGTCACTTCCCCGTCAATAAATAAAAAAAAAACAATGTAAAGACCGGTGTGTATTATTTTGTGTACGGACCTGGTGAATAGATGATGTTGGACATCGTTGTCCCCCAAAGTTGACCCGGACGCTGTGAAAATATAAAGTAGATTTTAATTTGTTGGCTCGCTTTTCTCAGTTCATATACTTAAGTTGAAACCAAGGCATTCATATATTTACGTTGCGGAGAAACGATTTGTCGATCATCGTGTAGATAAAATTCCGAGGAAAAGGGTTATATGTATCAAGGGTTATGTATGAGGGTTATGTATTAGGGTTATGTATTAGGGTTATGTATTAGGGTTGTGTATTAGAGTTATGTATTAGGGTTGTGTATTAGGGTTATGTATTAGGGTTATATATTAGGGTTAATAAACCTTCGACTTCGGCTTAGGCCAGAAATCTAACTGCGATCGGATATAAATTAATTAGTGTATCGCTGTCGCTGCAGCGAATTTCCCGTGGCCTTGCTGTTAGGGCCCTATCTCTTAAGGACACCATAGTGGCGCCATCGGAGGCGCCACCAACAAAATGTGAACAGTTGTATGGAGGGTACTGCACCTGGTATCAGCTTGGTTGCCAAATTGGTTGCAATTTGGTTGCCAGCAACCGAATCACCCGCTGATGGCGCAACCATTAAAATGTATTTTTTTTAGCGTCTCCCTAAATCCAATACTAGTTGCGTTACCAAGGACAAGAATTGTCCTTCACTACGATGTCTATTTTGAAATTGACAATCCTAGTGATTGTTTTGGTGTTTCTTGCTTGGTAGCTTAAGACGCCAAAGTGGCGCGACCGGTGGCGCTGCCATGGTGTCCTAATGAGATAGAGCCCTTAGTAAAGTACCTGCTACTTAACAAACAAACCCAAAAAAAGTTTACATATTATGATGGAGTCGCACTTAATCAGCGGTAGCTAATCAAAGGATTGACATCTAAGCTTATTATAAGAACTACTGTCGCCGATTCATGTATCATGTAGATAAAGCATCTTATCATGGCGAAGTATGTAAGTACACAGATTAGATTGGTTTTTATTTGTGATAAACCTTATGTATTTCGGAACAAAACAGAGTTTTCTCATCACTTTTAAAATAAATTAAAACAATCAAGTAAAAATTTTAGATTAGGAACTGATTTGTCGATTATCAGATAACTTTTATTTGAGAAATAACTGTTATTAAAGTTCGACAGCGATGTGATCGAGATCTAGAAAGAGATTTTTAGTCCCATGGTATCTTGATTTTAAAAACTTGCTCAAGATTTCAAGCCATTTCTTGAGACAGTTTTATATTCTATCAGGATTGACATAAGCTACCGAAACGCTATGTCAAACCTGCTGAAAGAGTACATTGTTACCCCAGGGGTGAAAGTAACTTATTTAGTCCCGAGACGGGGTTTGGCGCCCAATGAAGTGAGGGCGCCAATAGTTCGAGGGACTAAATAAAACTTTAACCCGAGGTAAACACTGTGCTTTTCATTACGAATACAAGGAAAGTAAAAATAAAAACATGAATTATCTAAAGAAAAAATTAGTACATTTAATTTCGGATTGCCGCTTTCCCAACTATTTTGTTTTTTTTTTCTGTGGCCAGCCAGCTTTTCAGCCAATATTTTTCATTTACATCATTGAAAAAATGGTAAATATAACAACCAACTCCCAACCCAACTCTATGTTATTTTAAAGAAATGGTTTAAACTAAATTATAATAAAGTTATTTAAAAAATATATATTCTTTAATCAATAATTAACTTTAAGTTATTTCAATTTTACATCGTGGCTGCATAGAAAGTTGGAACATGATTCAATAAAAATAACAAAATAGTACTAGTTTTTTTTTATAATTTTACATCTGTCAGTTGAAAGCGATTCTCCCTAGGGATGAAAAGTATTACTTTCATCTCAGGCAACTTCAGACCTACTTTCAGAGTATGAGTAATATAATGTATTTGTAGAAATAGGAACAGTATGACCACTTTAGTGTGCCGTCCAAGGTGGCACTATTCGTCAAGAAAAAAATCATTGATATGTCAAGCTTGGTAGTTTTATTTTAGTTCTGGCTTTTTCTATCTGCACAGATAAGTTGGTTGAAGTTGTATTAAAAGTTTTAAAAGTGATTCCCTCAAAATAAAAAAAACAAAATATTTAATTTTGCATAGGCCTATATGGGCACTTATAAAACGTCGACAAAAGATGCACGGTTCGGGTTGGTCGTTTCCTATGGAGAAGAACCGGCAAGAAACTCCATGGTTACTCTTTTAAAATCATTTGGTTTTACAATATTTGAGTGTTACAGCGTTAGTACATAACTGTGGGAGGACAGCGTAGGCCCGACAATAAGTCGTTGCTTACTACAAAAGGTAGAACAAGACAATAAAAAAAAAACCCTTTTCTCTCTTAGGTTTTTTGGCGGCCCTCTTAGAATCAAAGCAATGGTTAATTTCAATTTGTTGTCGCATCCATTAAAGACTGTCTTAAATGATTTCCAAAATATCTTTTCGGCGTTGAACTTTTTATTTCTTTAAGTAATACTTAATCTCTTTTTATCAAAGTCGTGTGATCATAAATTGTATGAAGCCGATATTTTTTATCAAAAGAAGAAATTAAGCGTAGATTATGAGTAAGGTATTATGATAAAAATATATGTGTTGTTATTTCAAGTTCAGAAAATAAGTCAGGCGTTCATGCCTCAGACTTCGTCGCGTTATTAGGGTTGGCCATTTCTAGATCAATTTTTTTTCAACATTTCAGTTTTTGGTCGGACTTCATAATCTACTGGGAATATTATGGACATCCATGTTCTACCCACGATGACAACAATGCAATTATAATATGAATGTGGAAAAAGTAGATAGAGTATTATTTTCTACCAGTACGTAAATCAACCATGGATGATTGAATGCTCCTTCACCGGAGCATTCGTCTGTAATCCAAGATTCGATTTTGCACAGAAACAAACGATTGTTTTTTTGATTTTGTTCGGCGTCGTCGTTACTGTTTAATGCGTAGACCGTCATTCGCAGCTAACTTCCGAGCCGACATAAAGTTTGAACAAAATTACTCCATATTCAAATTTTATTGTTACAGGTTACGCATTGTAATATTTGGTTCTCCTCACTCACTGATGTAATGCTGGAGGTGACACCTTGTTTCACAGACTGAAGTTTCACAGAATTTAGTTTCGCAGATAATGTTTCACATACGATTTGGTCCTCGTATTTTTATTTCGAATATTTTTGTTTTCAACTACTATTTACTTGAATGAAACATATTTTACAGAAACACAATATAATTAATTTTATAATCACATTTTTTTATTTCACAAACTTATGAAGCAGTAGAATTATTTTTTAACGAATATTGTTTGTTCGATGTATGTTTCCATGTTATTTTATTTCAATGAAATTTTTAACCTTAAATTAAAATATTGTCTTTAAAAGTCAATATGTTGTCCTACAAAAGTTATTGACAGAAACGAATGCCTGCAGAATCGACTCCACGTAGTCTTGTCTGCCCTACCCCTAGAGTGTAATTTCGCGGAGGGCGAGACGGCTCGCGAGCTGAGGAGCAGGGGGTTCCTTGATGTTTCCATCTGCGACGATAAGCTCGCATGAGGCCGCCGGAGCCCCGCAGCGCCGGAGCCGTGACAGAAACCATGCTTGTTGCATGTTGCATGCTCGCTTGCATGCTTCCTTGCATGCTGCATGCTTCCTTGCATGCTGCATGCTTCCTTGCATGATGCATGCAACATGCAACAGGCATGGACACTATTAGTGTGAATAACAAGATAATTTTCCTGCTTCACAAGAATATTACCCCCATTATTTTTGAGAACTGGGTGTTGTAATTTTATAGGAGGGTATTAATACAAAGGTATGAATTGAAACGTTTGCAAACTGTCATTCGATTAAATGATATTCTTGGTAATGAGGTTTATGTGAAACAAACAATATTTGGATAAAGAATATTTGATTTGTTATTCTATGATATGAATATTCTAACATTAAACTTTATTTGAAACAAAAATCGATGATTTAAATTTCTTCAAAGTAAGTATTCTGTGTATTGATTATAATATGAAATGATAATATGAGAAACAATTTATGTGAAACGAAATTCGATCAAACAATTAGCGATGAAACAACGCACAACCAATGCTGGTACCTGAATTTACATTACAAGCGATTGCTCCAGGTGCAGGAGCGCCTTATCACAAATCTGTACAACAAGTTCAAGGCAAAACTATGCCCCCTATGTTAAATTGATATTGTGGTAATTATCCGTGACAATCATATCTCGTGATGAATGAGGCGGCCTATCTTTTGTAAAATCAAAAGGTGTATAAACACGCTGGTATCATTATCAGGTATTTAATGTGCCTACATGTAGATTTTGAATATATACTATATAATATTACTTAGTGATTTAAAAAGCTCTTAGTTAAAAAACTTAACATATATGCATAGTTTTATATTTTTTTTTAAATTTATGAGCCCACCATTTTATTGATAAAACATTAACATTTGAGTAGAATCTCTGATAGGATATGAGGTACCTACACTGCAACAATCAGGGTCGGACCCCATTACATGAGACAAACAAAAATTGCGACCTTGGGGCACCCCAGCACACTTTGACCTACTATCATAACAGCACACTTTGACCTGCTATGTAACATACACGGGGTCAAATACACATTAGATTCCTACCTGCAACAGCAGCGCACAGGATAAAAGCACACTTCACGAGACCGAACATTTTCACAAACTAATTCCACCGGAATAACCACGGATTTATATTAATACAATTTATCTTAGATTAAAAGACAGTTAATCCCAACAAAGATAATTGTTAAACTTGTACAATAAAACTACAAAAACCTAGTGATAAGAAGTACTACCGTTTTTGTTGTTCTATATTAACTTATGAACCTCGTGGAAATTCAAGGAAAATGAGATACGAAGCGTTATATCGAAGATTTTTAGCAAATGTAATCATTTTATGGAATGGATTAAGTGTCTTTAATGGATTATTGATTAAATTTAGTCATGAGTTAATTTCGTCGATGTTCATATTTTGAAATGCTTTCAGTGAATAGTCATCTCGGTTGTTGAAAAAAAAATCTTTAATTTTAGCAGCTAAGTATCCAAATGCTATTTTAAACCTATCACTGCGGCAACACCTAGGTCAGTGTTATTATTACAATTTAATTTAGTAATTTATCAGCGTAGATTAAGGGTCACGGCACATTTAACGACAACCTTCGACGGTTTCTCCATACAAGAGCACAAAGTATGGAAAACGATTTAATAACGTGCGTACGTCCCTTATTTTGTGTTCTTTTTCTACCCTAAGAAACCCTAAGTTATTAAAATTTCATTTGAAATCTAAACCATCTCATTACAACTTTGGGAAAACCATCAGCTTACCTTTATTTATCTAAAGATAATCTATAATTTCCTTAATTATTTCTTTATCAATTGTTTTCAAAAGAACTAATAGGCTGTAGATAAGTATCGAAATCGTGTTATATTCTTCTTATGACGTCACTCTACGATACGATCGTTATATCCGTAGGAAGAAGGTATTTAAGATTATATGGCTTGATACTAGATTGTTTTTTTTTTTGTTTGTAGTTGTTTTAATCTCGTTTCTTGGATCTTGGGTAGAAATTATAGTTTGTAGGACAGCCTACAGGATTATAAAACAGCTGTACTAAATCTATATATATAAAATCAATTTTGGTTTGTTTGTCTCGCTAAAACTCGAGAACGGCCGGGCCGATTTAGCTGATTTTGGTTTTGAGATGTTAGTTGTAGTCCAGGGAAGGTTTAAAATAAAAGGTTAGAAAGATAGGGTAGGATAGGTAGGGTAGGGTAAGTAGGTAGGTAGGGTAGGTAGGTAGGGTAGGGTAGGTAAGTAGGTAGGGTAGAGTAGGTAGGTAGTGCAGGGTGGGTAAGGTAGATAGGATATGTAGGTAGGTAGATAGGGTAGTGTAGGGTATTAGGTAGGGTAGGGTAGGTAGGTAGAAAAAAGGGCATTGAAAAATCAATATGTGGTAACGCCATCTAGTTACGTTAATCAGTTGTACAACTTTTGTTTTATTTTTATCAGTAAAAAGATAAGTTTTATGACAGACCAAAACAATATTGAGTAGTTTTACTGTGATAATAATAACGATCAAATACAACTGTGTTCGTTCTGTCCAAGAAAGTATGATTGGAAAAGTTATTTAAAATATTTTTCGATTTATTATTTAGACACGATGGATGGACTGTTAGGATAAGGGCAGGACTGTAGGAGAATGATGATTTAAATACCAGAGCATCTAGTAAACAAGTAGCATTCGGTTTCCAAGCGTTTCGAGTTTCAAAAGGACCATAGGCTTTTCGGGAGCTTATGTCACTTCCAAAAAATTTTCGCTTTTCGTTATCGCTGATTGAATGTCACTTTATCTCGACTGCTTCGTTCGTCTAGTAGTCATAACCGAGACTACTGAACATGAGGTCCTGATGGCAATAGGCTCGGCTATTTCATGGGACTAAAACATAACTGGCGAAATGTAGATGTATATACATCTCTGGCTATATAACCCTTCCGAAATTACAGGCGTGAAGTTATGTTTATCTAGACTCTTTCCTTCGTTCCCATAATTACTAACGAAATTTATGGCGGGCAAAATTGTTGCATTCTCTACACAACTGCAAAATCATTTAAGCTTCAATTTGAAGACTATTAAATGTCCCCAAAGATCATCCAAGAATTGGTTCTTCCCCTGAAGCTTCGTATTTAATTTATTTAGGTATGACAGCAAATCTGTGAAAAATGCGTAATCAGGAAGCTAATTTTAGTCAGACATGTTCTTAAAATCGTCCCATTTGCAATGTCAGAAGGTCTTGAATCTCCTTTCTTAAGTTCCACACTCTCTCAAATGCACTACCACAGCCTAACCATCTCACTTTAGTATAGTAGAGGACATCAGAAAACTCGCTATATTAAGGTTTTCTTCCCAAAATATATATAAACCTTAAATTACTGCCCACCATATTGGGTGCTCCATACGTGGTTATTTTACATAATTTGTCCATAGGTAAGTTAAACTTTGAAATAAACTTACTCGTAAAACAAGAATACGTACACAATTTTTCCTGTGGTTTTTCCTTCTATGCATTGTAAGCATGCTAATTTTTCTGTTATATTGAACTCAGAATGAATTCCCCTAATAAAAATCAGCAAATGGGCAGTATCGCTCACGTCTGTGCTTATGGAATTTCTAACAATACGAAAAATTCGCTTGATTTTCGTTTGATGGTCGCTGGCCGGATTTCAATGCTTCGCGGGCCGGAGATGGCCCGCGGGCCGTTGTTTCCCCATCCCTGATCTAGACCTTAAGCTAAATCTACTGATTTGAACTGAAGAGGCGACGAAAGATTTATCTTTTATCGATTTAAACTTGAAAAAATAATCCTTTAGATAATTAGGCAGGTGTTTATCTTGCCGACATTGGTCAAGCAGTAATGATTAATTATCGGAATAATTAAATAATACATTTGTGAAGTGACCATGAACAAATTAACAGCTTTATATTGTTTTTCGATGCTTGGTTTAGGCTATGGTGAGTTTTTTTTTCATAATTTCGGTGTTTTTAAACTAGGTTTTGGAGTCACATTTAATATGTGCAATTTTTACTTTATTTTACTAATGTTAAGCCAAACAATACCTAGTTACGTAATGTGCAACGGGCCTAAGCTGAACTCTAAGCAATAACGGTTCTTATTTAGTAGGCAACTCGTAAGCTTCATAATCGCCGTTTTTGATACTTGTCCATGGATTTATGACTTAAATATGGTGCCTGACAATATTGTTAAAAATCTGTTGATAGGCAAAACCGTAAGAGCGATCTAAGAATTACGAATTACTTATCACAGTATACCTTAAGACACTATTACCTTTTAATTCAGACCTCTATTCTGTCGTTTTTCAGGTCTGCCAAATCCTTTGCCTCAGCCGCTTGATTTAGATCACTTCGATCAGTATGCAACATACTCACTTGGACAAGATGGTTTTGTGGAGTCATCGATGACAGCTGCTGACATCAGTGAGGCTATGAGATACGATCCAGTTCAGACAAATGTTTATCACTTGTTTACAAGGTAAGTTTTTAGAGAGAGATGATGATGATGTTAAGGCCAACTTGCACCAAAAATGTACAGACGAAATTTCCCAATCAACCTTTAACCTAATTCTTTAAACATAAAGTTGAAAATCTATTAAAGAAATTTGACAGATTGTTGCTGCTTGGTGTGCTGGCATCTGTATTTCTGTCCATCGGTTGACACAGTTGTGTTTTTTGTATCTGGTACAAGTATGTACACATAAGTGTTATAAAAGAAATGCTGATTGTATTGCACATATGTTTTGAACGTACGTTGCACTATGACTATATTTGTTACGTTCAGGGTGTTGGTGGATGGACAAAAGGCTAAGAAGGAACATGGATGGGTTTTAGTCAGTCAAGTCTGACACTCCCTTCCGCTCCGCCCAGAGCGGAAGAAGTCATTTGATGATTTCCCATCCGAAAAAAAAAAAAAAAAAAAAGGGTGTTGATGGGGTTGCCGCGCTACTGCAGTGCTTGCGGCATGTTCGCAGAAGCAAGCATGGATGGCTTTCACGCCATCATGCGGAAGCGATAGGCCTCCATCATCCGCAGGGTACGCATCAGCCCCAACAGCATCCTTAGTACTATTCAGTAGTGTGCCTAGGGGCAAACAATACGGCAAGCCCACACGGTGAACCGACTGTTCAGAAACCCTTATAAGGACAAGCCAAGCTTTAAGGCTTGTTTAAAAGTACCGTCACTATAGATGAGCACCTTTCATTTTCAGAGATAATCCAGTAGTAAGCCAGCCTCTCATTTTGAACAACCCCTCTCTTCTCCAGACTACTAACTACAGAAGTAACAAACGTACAATTGTTCTTGTCCATGGCTGGATGGAATCAGTTGTTTCTAACTTTAACAGTGTACTTATTCCGGGTAAGCATTTTTTACTTCTCAATATTAAGGCATCTTGAGATGTTATCAAGATGATGATGATGTTCCAAGATGGGATGCCTTAACATATGATGATCAATGGAAGTCAGTATTTGCAACATTGAAACGAGAGACAACATAAGCAAAAATATTTAAAGAAAAAAATATGTAATGTCATACTTATTTTATAGTCTCTTTTGAACCCTACCGCAAATATTTCGCAGTAAAGGAAACATATAATTCAGCTTTAGGCAATTTATATAAATTGTTGCAGGGTGGCTGGTAGCAACTTTTTGAGAATTGCCGAGAGTGGGGTTAGACTATTGTAGGCTGATGATGAATTGTAACTTTTTCTCATCTCATTCCCAGTATTCCTCGCCGCAGAAGATGTGAACATTATCGTAGTAGACTGGAGCGTCGGAGCCAGTGCTGTGGACTTCAGGATCCTTATCCGTAACACCATTGATTCTGGTAGAGCTGTAGCAGCGTTCATAAACTGGGTGAACCAGGAGTCTGGTGCTACTCCTGTCATGTACCACATTGTAGGGCACGGCGTTGGTGGACATCAAGCTGGTATTATTGGCAGGAACGTTGATGGAGATATTGCGTACATTACAGGTGAGATTTAAACGGAGTTAAAGGATGCTAGATGTAAAACATAAGTATAATAAATAGGTACCATAGAATGATGAAGAAGATATGAGGGGCCCACAGAATTGGCATGTGTGAGAAAAATGCAAGAAGCACTTAGTATTCACGTCTCTAGCGCAGCCTGCAAGATGGCGGATTAGAAAGCATATATACACACATCAAAAGTGTCTAGGGATCAACATATATTTTTGCAATAACTTTTCTCCTGATTGATATTAATTAAAATTTTCTTTAAGGATTCATCAAATAAAGTGTTTTCGTTTGTCACAGTAACGATAAACCAAGTCACCTTTGCATTAATAAAGAAATTTGCCATTTTCTAATAAAGGGATTTTTGACATTTGAACCACTAACATTAAAGTTCGAAAAAAAAGACTGAAATAACAGTTTTCTTTAAAATTTTATTGGGTAACTTAAACAATTAATAATCCGTGTTTCTTCCGCGAACACTAACAACACAAGAACATCGGTTTGGCATACTCAAAATGAGTTCATCCAAATCACGCTGTGGAATGGCCGCCCATGTTCGTTGCAACAACAAAAAAAGGTCTTCTTGCGACTGGATACCCTCCATATTCGGCAGAGCTCTTCTCTGTAGCATATCCTATGCATGCTCAATCGGGTTCAAGTCTGGCGACTGAGCAGGCCAGGGCAGGACATTGATGTTAGCTGCGGCGAGAGTCTGTCTTACAACTCTTGCGGTGTGCGGTCGTGCATTATCATGCATTAACTGAAATAAGGGACCGATTTGCACTTGTAGAGGAACGATGACGTCTGATACAATCGTCTCAGCATAAATTTGAGCGTTGAGGTTGCCTCTGATCCAAATCAACTCAGTTCTTCCGCCGATCCAAATACCCGCCCATACCATGATGGTTCCACCACTATAAGGATGGACTTCCTGGCAGGATTTTAATCGCTGTTGGCGTCCAGGGGTTCTCCAGTGTCGTATACGTCTTGTATCCGGTCTCATACCAAAACGAGACTCATCAGAAAAGCACACGAAACGCCATTGTTCTTCTGCCCAATTTCTGTGTTCAAGAGCCCATTGATATCGAATCCTACGATTGTGCATTGCTATAGGTGGTACCCGTAGCGGTCTTCGGGAATGAAGGTTCACTTCATGCAAGCGGTTTCTGACTGTTTGGTCGCTAATTAAGTTCCCTGAAGAGTGATGAAGCCTCACGGCTAACATCATGGCGGTTATTGTTGGAGCTCTTCGAGTTAAGATTTGAATGTATCGGTCTTGTCTCCGTGTGGTGCAGCGATACCGTCCTCCATGGCGCTCAGCCATGGTACCAGTGCTTCGGTAACGTGTCCAAAGTCGACTGATAACACTCTGACTTGTATTCAGAGCTAAAGCCACAGTACGTTGCCGGGAACCAGCTTCTATCATTCCCACGGCTCTGAGCATTTCTTCCCTGCTTAAATGACGTCGCCGCTCCATAATAACGTTGGTTTTAATCAGTAGTAGGGAAACAGTAGCACTAATAATGTCTTCAATGCGTTGTATGTTTTTATAGGGAAAATATTGACAGCAGATTTTCATCTTTTACTCGAATTTGATTCACAGTTCCTGATTCAAATTATGAAATGCACCAGAAAGGATCCATATAAATTTATAAAATCATAAATTTATTACAAAGCCACATCTCAATCTCAAGAAATCCGCATAAAAATGCTTGATCCGTAGACACTTTTGATGTGTGTATATTTAATTTTTCAATTGACCCAGCATCCTAATAATCTAAAGTTATAATAATTACATTGTCATTTCAGCCCTCGACCCTGCTTTCGTCGGCTGGTCGAGTCACCCCGATCGCTTCGACCGAAACGACGGACAGTACACCGAAGTGATTCACACGAACTACGGCATCAACGGCTTTCTGGCTGACCTCGGTGACGTTGACTTCTACCCCAACGGTGGTATTTCCATGCCTGGCTGCGACTCCCACGCGTGTGATCATGCAAGGAGCTTCTTTTACTTTGCGGAGTCTATTACCTCTGGAGGATTTACTGGAAGACAATGTGTTAACTACTTCGCTGCTATTTTGGGCACTTGTGATCTGTTGCCTGGTAGGCTGCAGATGGGAGGACTTAGGCCTAAAATTGGGTGGGTTAATTTACTTACATACCATCACGCTTTTAATTACAGGAAGGTTAGGCTGAGGCCAACCCACATTTCGCTAGTTCTTTTTACGTCCCTTGTAATAGGGGGGAGTCTATTTCCATCAACCGGGCACATATTCAGTAATCCACGCAGGAATTAGGCAGAGGTAGTTCCGCCAGTTATGTTTTCCAGTCCCATGTAACAGGGGGCGAACCTATTTCCATCAACCGGACACACATCCAGGTTCCGAAGCTGCGAATAAAAAAATTCTGATGGACAAACCCAATAACGAGTTTGCCCGACCTGGGAATCGAACCCGGGAACTCTTACTTAGCAGTCGTACTTGCGGCCACCAGACCAACGAGGCACCTTTGTGTAATCTTACCACAAAGTAAATACTTTCATTGGAAACGTGACTAATAACATTATTCTTGTAAATAAGGAAATAATTTTAATGCTAGATTAAACAATCAGTTTGTTTTTTATTTCAGGCAATCTGGTGTCTACCTGTTGGAAACAAACGCCTCTCCTCCATTCTCTCAAGATTGAAGAAAACAACACACTAACACTCAAAATTATTTATTACTAGGTACTAGTCACTCGCATCACAAAGTTTAAAGCAATAAATAGGATACTGATTCAATATAAGCATGAGAACTGAAGTCTTATAACCTAAGATAAATGCGTTTTTGTATCTAACAATCCGCAAAGTATTTTATCACAATTGATTAGGATGTTTCAAATTTTTGGGTCCTCTTCTTTGTGAAGACTCTGTTGGGTTCTCTTGGGGCAAGGAACTGCTTGGTTCTGTGGAACTAGCTGGTTTTACTGAAGTGCTGTTAGTGTTTGGTGTTTCTAAAAGGCTGCTGAGTAGTGCAATGCTCTGCTGTGCCGTTTGATACACTCCAGCAAAGAACTTGTTCGGATCAAATGCTTCGTCTACGTCATCGCCTTCGTCAGCGTTGTCATCAGTATTGTCTTCTTCTTCCACGGCTCTGGAATTAAGTATGACATTCGAATATCAAGATATCTTTTCATCAATAAAAATACAATACCATAATATGTGTGTTTCTCTGTGGTTTTATTCGAGAAAATCTTTATCTTTATTTCCGCGAAAATATGTTTCAGAATGTTTTTTTTTTCTTGTTATTCAATGATATCGAGGTAATCCAAGATTTAGATTTAAAGAATTAATCATTAAAAATGATAAAGACGATGATAAACTAACTCGAGACTCAAGGCCACCTACGTACCTACTCCGAAATAATTATTCTTGTTTAAATGTCCTATAAGTAAATAATTTGTCCAATGTACGAATAATCTTGGTCGTGATTTTTATAAAGTTAAATAAAGTTTATTAAGTAATCTCAATAAAACAGCAATATTCTTTTAGAAAGTCTACGTACCGAACCTACTTTACATATTGTCCTTTCTTTAAAAACATTGTTAACTTACATTTCTTTCGGTGGCTCCGACATTTCCATTAGACTTTCGTTAGCCTTGAAGCAGCCAAGTGGAACCTTCCGCTGGGATACGAATATATTTCCTGGCTCCAAGTTGACACAGCCTCGCATGCCATCAGCGGTAGTAGCCATTTTGCTGAAGCTGGCGCACATTTGGAACAGCATGCCCATCACAAGGCACAATGGATCTGGGTTTGTTCCTGCAACAGAAATAATAAGAATTTTGTAAGGTTTTTTTCAGTCGACCTAGTTTCCATTTTCCTAAAGCATTAAGTCTGTCTCTCTACATTTGTGAGCTTATAGAATTGAATACATCGTACTTGTACTATTGGAGTTAAAATGTTATGAATACAGGGATAGCTCTTAGTTTATTTACTAGACCAAAAGGTGGTAGTAACAACTAGAGCTATCTTGCTTGTTATTTATTCTACTTAAATTTTTTTAGAGACAATTAAAGGGAGTGTATTAGAAAATATAAAAATTACGAGTTTGAAATTATCCATATTTTTCAACGTCCAATTGTTATGTGGTTTTAAAACTATCTCACACGGTTCAATTAACCCAAAATACTAATGAACAAGTAAAGGATCTTAGAACTGAAATGACTGACATACATTTGCATATAATATTTTTGTTTTATAAGATATGAGCACAGCTTCCGAAGTAAATGAAAGCTAAAAGGAAGTGTAAGCCGTGAGAGTAACTGGCGTTGCATTCGACTTTCTCCCAAGATTATCCGAGAAACTTCTAGATGGAAATATAGGTGATTGCAGCTGCTCAGTAGCCGGAACAACTTTCTCTAGAAATGCGGGTGAGCGCCCTTATTGAAAGTTCTGTTCGAACAAACCAAATGGATGTGGTTACAAATTAGAAAATTATTTAAACGTCATGGACGTGTCGTTCCCAATAGATTCAAAAACAAAATCATACGGCCAATCGAGGTATACAAATCCAGTTTATGCGGATCTGTCATGGTACAGGAAATCTAGACAAAGCGAGGCCATGTTATACTGGAAATAATGATGATGCTTGATGTGCCGCCGCCGCGCCGTCTACTAGGCCTACTTTTTAGGGTCGTTCCTAAAATATTTGAAAAGAATAACGGACTAAAAAATATGACTAATTAAACGTACCTTGTATTTTTTCATAGTCTACTTTCTTGCCATGTGAGATCTGAACGAAGAACCCCTCATCCTTCGAAAGATACCGCATGTGGATGCATTCTGAAAAACAAAATGTTAACATCATTAATGTCAACATTTATTTATTAGAAGTATTAAAATCATGTTCCTTGAAAAGAGACACTAAGATTTCAACCTTAGTCAGCATCGGAAAAAGGTACTTATATTCTACCTTTTTTATCACGTGGTTTTCTTCGCTAGGTAACATCATTATTTTTCCACCCTAATCCAAATTGATTTGGGATCGCTGCAGCTTGTCTTTTTACTCTATGCTTCTCTATTACTGGTCATCTCATCAGACATCTCCTTTCTCGCCATATCATACTTCAAACAGTCCGTGTATCGTATTTTTGGTCCTCCTCTACTTTTATGTCCGTAAAGGAAGCACCGTTAGTTACAACACTGCTTAGTTTAGACCACCAGCTATATGTGTAGAAGATAGCATATACTCATACATTCAAAACTTTAATTACGACATTTTCCTCATTCCTCCTCATTAGGTGCTGGATATAAATTTAAAAAAAATACTTACTTGCTCCTGATGGATCGTAAGCCGTGATGTTCTGGTCGATGCAGCAGGCACAGGCAGGACCCTTGCATTTCCACTTGCAGGCCAGCTCCTCACGAGACTCTGGGGCTGCTTGTGAAGCTGGGTCTAAGAGCTTCTTGGCTTCTTCTAGGTTCAGGAAATCTGTGAACGAAGTAAAAATAAATGAAGACTAAAAGTAAAAGTAAAGTAAATTGATATTTTGAGTGTTACGATTTAGGTTCCCTTGTCAGGTTGGACAAAGTGTTTTATTTCGGGAATTTTTCAGTAGCAGCCCAGAATCTGCAATTGTGCTCAATTGATGGCATTAGGCTGTAACCGCTTTTACATAAAACTCGCTATTCTAAAGGTCTCGCAATATCTCGCTAGCTTTATTTTCCTAAAATGGTAATGGTATAGCGATTTATCTGTAGCAGTAAAGAAAGAATTCCTAACATCTATTCAATAGTATATAATATGTATTCTATGGTAGATATATAGGAAGGTACTTGAACTAGATTCTGATCTAGATTGAAAAAAAATCTCTTTGTAACAAACGACCTGTATAATTTATTATTATCATACGAATGTGTTGGACGTAATCCTAATTAGATTTTATTATACTGTTAGTATTGTAACGCTTTCTAACCATGCAATGTAAGTAGATCTCTAATATAATGTGAGGCGTCGAGGCCTTTTTTTACTGATGGGATATCATCAAATGACCTCTTGCTCTGGGCGGAGCGGAAGGGTGTGTCAGAGTTGTACTGACTAAAACCCATCCAAGTTTCTTCTTAGCCCTTTGTGTTCCAGCGCCACGGTATCTCTTTCGAACAGTCCAGTTGACCTGGCAGGCATCGGCCCGTCTGACCCCAGCCGTCAAGGCCTACCGCCTAGCTTTTTCTTACTGTATATCAGGAAATATGCCTACCTGGTTCAAGAAAAGCTATATTTTTTATAAGAAACAGGCGTAAGTTTACGTCTGTATGTATTTTTTGGAGCCAAAAAAGTCCTCAAATGGGATGAAATTGCAAGAACAGATACCAAACTTTTTCGATCCGTTCTGCTTTATTTATAAAATATAATTATTTGTTACATGTTTATTTATTTTGTTCTCATTTTGTGTGCATACACGTCATGCCGCTGCGACAAATAAATATTTTTATTTCTCTCTTTTCTTCTTTCTACGAGAATTGTACAAACAGAAATAAAAGCAAGACCAAAACGGATTTTTCTTTTGCGCATACGACTAAGCCGAAAAAAGTTAATTTGTCTGAATAGCTGACAATAAATTTTCCAAAAAATCATTCTCCACTTCAGAAGTGAATACAACACAATACGTATTTATTTCTGAATACAGATTTTAATTGTTTAGCTTGAAGACATGTGTACACACATCAAAAGTGTCTAGGGATCAAGCATTTTTATGCGGATTTCTTGAGATTGAGATGTGGCTTTGTAATAAATTTATGATTTTATAAATTTATATGGATCCTTTTTGGTGCATTTCATAATTTGAATCAGGAACTGTGAATCAAATTCGAGTAAAAGATGAAAATCAGCTGTCAATATTTTCCCTATAAAAACATACAACGCATTGAAGACATTATTAGTGCTACTGTTTCCCTACTACTGATTAAAACCAACGTTATTATGGAGCGGCGACGTCATTTAAGCAGGGAAGAAATGCTCAGAGCCGTGGGAATGATAGAAGCTGGTTCCCGGCAACGTACTGTGGCTTTAGCTCTGAATACAAGTCAGAGTGTTATCAGTCGACTTTGGACACGTTACCGAAGCACTGGTACCGTGGCTGAGCGCCATGGAGGACGGTATCGCTGCACCACACGGAGACAAGACCGATACATTCAAATCTTAACTCGAAGAGCTCCAACAATAACCGCCATGATGTTAGCCGTGAGGCTTCATCACTCTTCAGGGAACTTAATTAGCGACCAAACAGTCAGAAACCGCTTGCATGAAGTGAACCTTCATTCCCGAAGACCGCTACGGGTACCACCTATAGCAATGCACAATCGTAGGATTCGATATCAATGGGCTCTTGAACACAGAAATTGGGCAGAAGAACAATGGCGTTTCGTGTGCTTTTCTGATGAGTCTCGTTTTGGTATGAGACCGGATACAAGACGTATACGACACTGGAGAACCCCTGGACGCCAACAGCGATTAAAATCCTGCCAGGAAGTCCATCCTTATAGTGGTGGAACCATCATGGTATGGGCGGGTATTTGGATCGGCGGAAGAACTGAGTTGATTTGGATCAGAGGCAACCTCAACGCTCAAATTTATGCTGAGACGATTGTATCAGACGTCATCGTTCCTCTACAAGTGCAAATCGGTCCCTTATTTCAGTTAATGCATGATAATGCACGACCGCACACCGCAAGAGTTGTAAGACAGACTCTCGCCGCAGCTAACATCAATGTCCTGCCCTGGCCTGCTCAGTCGCCAGACTTGAACCCGATTGAGCATGCATGGGATATGCTACAGAGAAGAGCTCTGCCGAATATGGAGGGTATCCAGTCGCAAGAAGACCTTTTTTTGTTGTTGCAACGAACATGGGCGGCCATTCCACAGCGTGATTTGGATGAACTCATTTTGAGTATGCCAAACCGATGTTCTTGTGTTGTTAGAGTTCGCGGTAGAAACACGGATTATTAATTGTTTAAGTTACCCAATAAAATTTTAAAGAAAACTGTTATTTCAGTCTTTTTTTCGAACTTTAATGTTAGTGGTTCAAATGTCAAAAATCCCTTTATTAGAAAATGGCAAATTTCTTTATTAATGCAAAGGTGACTTGGTTTATCGTTACTGTGACAAACGAAAACACTTTATTTGATGAATCCTTAAAGAAAATTTTAATTAATATCAATCAGGAGAAAAGTTATTGCAAAAATATATGTTGATCCCTAGACACTTTTGATGTGTGTATTTTCGTGACACCACAAGTCAGTTCAATACATAATCATAAGGAAAAAAACATCTATCAAACGTAGTGGGTGACACGACAAACGCCGAAAAAAAAAAACACGTCCCGATATTGTTGATCACTTTCACGCGTGCGTAGTACTAACTTTCACTAGCTCTCTTGCACCTTTGTTTTGTTCATGGTCGCTGTTACTGTAGATGATGAAACAATGTCTATTTTGTCTGGTTATGTAAGACGTATGTCACGGTAAGAGATTTCTTTTGTTTTTGATTGCCATTTGATTGCAGATAAAATGTTATGTTGTTGGGTATGAAAGCGTAACAAGAGTTTGTGTTTTTAACTGCGTGATAGCTGAATCGGTTGCTGTTTTGTGTGTTGTTATAAGTGCTGTAGTGCAGTGTCATCCTAAGTTTTTTTGTTTCTATTTTTAATGTTGCCCTTACTACTAGGAATTTCACCTGTATCGTGGGTGCGTTTACAAACATTTATATTACATACAAAAACAGTCAGACCCGGAACTACTACCAGTAGGCCATACAAATATTTACCTATTCCGCGCGGGGATCGAACCCCCGACGCGCAGCGCTGCAGTCTATTGCTTGAATATTTACTTTTTAGAAAATTCTGTATTGTATTGATATCCTTACGTGTCATTTATTTCCCCTACACAAAGTTCTTTATCCGTCTTGCTTTTTAGCAACTATGTTGGAATCGGCTTTCAGTCTACCCGGATGGAGATAAATACTAGTATTTTACATGGAGCACTTGGCTATTTTACCTTCACATTACAGTTACTGGGTAGTATGACATAGGTACCTTGGTTCGACTAGTAGTCAGATTCTGGGTTTGTGACTACAAACCCAGAATCTGACTAAATCTGACAGTCGTCCTAGGTAGTCACCTATGACGACTGTCGAAGATCTACAAATAACAGCTATAACCGAAGTCTTGTCAAGCCATGGAGGGACTATGTAATGGACGGTCACCCATCCACGGACAGACCTCAGCATGCGTAACTTAATCCTTTGAAGCACTCGTGTGGCTTTTTTTTAAGATAAGCTGTAGAATCAGGTCTAATTTAGTGAAAATCCATGACATTAACAGTTGTGCAAAATATATAGTTTTAATTCCACGAAAAAGATGCAACAACGCCCTTCCTCCCAAAAAATATGCACATTTTTTTATTTGCGATGGGTTTGCTCTTGGCTCTAGTCTAGGTCAGAGATGCTAATTATTATGCAGGAAAAGCAATCATAATTAGCATGCCATGCACCCAAACCTATACTCGACATGTGTTTTGCCGCTGTACGGGGCACTCACAGGAGGTATTGCATCGACGACCCCGGAATCGCAAAATATGTTTTAATCTGCGGAATTAAAACTACATATTTTGCATAACGTTTAATGTTTCTATTTAACCACGAGCACAATAAGTCGTAAAATGAAAAGAAATTCCATAACCAGGCCATCATTCCAACCATAACAATATTGTTTTTATACCTGTTTGTTTTCTATTATAAACGTTCACTACAGTAGAGTTAATGAACCGTTTGAAAAAATACCGTTTTGTTTCTGCACATTTTAGTATTTTGATCAACTAACGCATAACTGAAAAATGTGTGCTTGATACGCAAAAAACAGAAGAAAATAATATGTTAACCTAGTATTATAAAATTCACTATTTCGTGGGGTAATTGTCGGTAGCATTTTATAGTTTTAGCTCATCCCTTCGAAATCTATCTGCACTTAGAATATTGGTAAAAATATTTTTTTACTCTATGTTTATACAGAGTGTAACGAAAAGAGTATAAATGTACATACAGTGTGCTACAGACCATCAAACTGAACATTGTCCTTCATCGGACAAACATCGTAATAGCGATAAAAATATCTGCTGCCCCATACAAAATTTCAATACCTAATTACCTATTCGACCCAAATGTATGGGGCATGCAGCTGATATTTTTTCGCTGTTTGTAGTGCACTTATTTTAGGACTTCATATACCCTACGGCTCGCGGCATCTCCTAATTATACGTCTCCAACAGTGAAAGAAAAAGTTAAGCAAAATGCAAATTTTGAGCATGGCCAAGAGCTACCTTATTTTTGCAACTCAATTTGCCGGAAATTGAGGACATTATTAAGTCAATCTATTATATTTTCCGTAAAATTTAATATGCAAGACGATCTAATGCAGCGGTAACTACGAAGTGCACCATCATGGACATGTAAAGGTGATTTCAAGTGCGAATAAAATGATACTTATTAAAAAAAAAAACTCCTGGAAACAAATTCCTAATGTACAACGGTACATTAAATTAAAACAAATTATGAATTCAATATTCATTCACACCGTATCTGTTATTCATTAGACCCAACCTTAATAGCTCCCTGTCGCACACAGCTGTCAATCACGCTTACATTAATCACTACAAGCCAATTGTTGTCCTAATACATACACTTTCTAATCAAGTACGCACATACTAGATCAAAAGTACTTACCCAAAATGTTTGCACAGTGGGCAACTGCGAGTACAGTGAAGAGCAAAGAAAGCGTGAGTTTGACCGACATGTCGATCAGCTGTCACTGTCACGAATCTCGACTTAAAACAAACGAAAAAGTCGATTTATTTTATACCGCGTTTTATAAAGGAGCTGGGCTCGTGTGCTTGGAGAAGGCGACCGTCGCAAGCGCCGGCAATACACTGCTCCTTCACAGAGATCTCACAGCGGCCGTTTCACCTCGCTCACAATAGAAGGTGAAATTTAAATAAAGCATAACGCAGTATTATAACGACATGCATCAGTGAGATGCATCGAGAAAGCGGCTGTCATCCATGCTCCTCCTAATTCAGCATGTTTGTCTTTGGTATTGGGGAAAACTACAGTATTTTGTATTATTATGGACATTTTAGTACTTATGTACTTGGGTATAACGTAGGAGCTCGAAACTTGTTTGTTCGCTTTCTCCCAGACGTTATAGACGCTTCAATGTGTTTATAAGGCAAACAATAAACGTGGCTGGTGACTGTAGTGACGTTTTCTTATTTATAATAATAGTAGTATGTTTAGAGAAATTTAAGTGTACGTACTTACGTACTTAGCTACTGCTTATTTAGTAGTTGTGTATAATTTTAGAACTAATTTGCATTAAAACAATTTGTAGAAGAGATTCATTTGCCTTTTTTTAGAACTCATAACTGGAATTAATTAAAAAAATATGAAACATTAAATCGTTATTGATATCGATATCGGCGTGAATTTAATTTGCATAATAGTTTTTAATGAGTCGATTTACATTTTCCTTACATGATGATTGATTGATTTTATTTCGTAATACAACCGATATACTATGGGAAAATTGTCCAGATTGTGAGAAGATAACAATAAACGGTTTGCATATTTTAAACTTGGCTGTGCTTAAAAAAATGATCTCTTAGAAATAAGATCGGGTTACACAAAAACTAAATAAGAGTGACTGGAGGTTTAACTTGACTCGCATATGGCAAAGTACTGCGGTTATCTTAAAAAAATGTTGCAAGCTAACTAACCCCCTATTAAATGGTATATATAAAACGTACACCTCTAGCCATCTTTTTGTTGATTAGAAGCCTGATGATGTGTTATATAAAGTGTGGATACCGGTCAACGATACTGTCAGGGCAAATTTTATTCTCATTTCTATCGACAATTACACTTTTAAATATAACTGACTCGTATCTCCCGCGAATGGCAGCTTTATTTTTTTTTTCAATCGGCTAATCTAGGATACATATCACATACATAGGATACATATCATCATTTCAGCCCAAAAGACGTCCACTGCTGGATAAAGGCCTCCCCCAAGTTTCGCCGCAATGACATTTTGGGGGGATTTGCCATAATCGCCACGCTTGGCAGGCGGGTTGGCGATCGCAGAACGGTTGTTACAAAAACACAGAGAACGCTGCTGCCCATTCTCTGGTAAGCCCCTTAGTCGGCTCTTACGACACCCACGAGAAGATATGGGACCTTATTGCAGGGGTAAAATAAAATTTCAGCTAAAACAACCGGTTTCCGATCGAGCTGTTTTTCACACACCTTTGGTTCTGGTGACCATGCATATTTATGACAAACAGGACTTGATCCTGCAGCTAGGATCACCTCCTCACGAGAGAACTGCTCAGATAAACCTTATTTTCTTCTTTTCATATAAAAAGCATGGTTTAAAAAAAAAAACAAAAGAAGCTTCGTTTTTTTTTAACGCAATAGTTTACAATAATATAAAAAGGGGTATACACATAGAAAGCTTGTGTTATTCAGGTTCGTCTGCATGTCTGTCTGACGGTACACAGTCAGGTGCGCACGCGCCACTGCCCCAGTTGCGGGTCGTTGTCTCGTAGACCATATTACGTGATAGAACTGGCGATTTCGGGTTATTGTTACGTGGTGAGAGAAAATTTTGATTAATGATAAAGTATGTAGCTGATTAAGATTTAAAAGGTAAAAATAAGGTACGCGCCCTGCCCATAAAGATCTTCGTGTACGTTTGAATTGGTATAGGTACAGGTCAGAATAGTTTACCAAGGGGTCTGTGTAGTCCGTCCATATGTTTATTCCATTGTCCATAGGTATTACCCAAAGAGTGACTGGTAGAAAACGCTTATGGCATTAAGCGGGAACAGGGCATGCGAGGAATTTTGAATATAGGTATTTGAAGAAACTATTGCCGTCACGTTGCCATTGCCTGTCCCCTTAAAGGATTATAGACGATTTTAAATTTATTATGTAAAAAATTGACGAGATTTCGTTATGATGAGGTTTCGTATACCCGTTTTAATTTTTTTTGAAAGAGTATGTCTAGATTCCTATCACGTTCTTTTATATTTTAAAAACTTTTCGAATTTGTCTAATAACGGCGGTAAAAATGGGGCATTTTATGTAATTTTTATGTGAATCATATTTTATTCTTATTAGTTGCTGAAAAAAAGGAAATAACAAGGACCTGTCTACGGCAGAACTAGGTTTTAGGGCAAAAAATATTGCTCTAGCAGTCTAGCTAGAGGCAATTTTCAGGAAGAAAGAAGGGAAAACATTTGTATGGAGAATCGCAGCCCCTGTCCCTCTTAACTTTGCCTCTGTGCGTGTGCTTGAATTAACAAATAAATAAATAATATTCTTGTGTGTGTAGATGTATCGTCAACAATCAATTAATTATTATTTATTCATTAAACTATTCATCATTTTTTCTAGATATCATCACACTAAATATTTAATTCAATCGAGTGCGTTTGCGAAATATTTGATGGACTGTGGTGCACGTACGTATTGTCAAGTTCATGAACGTGCAAGCTGTTAAAGTTGCAGATCATGCTTTATTGGCAAGTCAGCTATTAAAAACAAGTCTGGTAAAACTAACGTTTATTAATGCTAGAATAATGATAAGTTAAGGTAATAATGCAGCTAACTTTAGATTGGCTGTGCATGGATTATTTTATAAGTACATGCATAAACACAACCCATGGGATCCCCATGGGTTGTGTTTATGCATCCCATGGGGATAAGCAGAAACTACAGCACAACTGCTATGATCGTTTCGCTTCGTTGACATTTATACATCATATACATATTTTATAACTATTGAAAGTTCTTCGTATCTCGTAAAGTATAAGCATAATAATCATAATATCCACTCCTGGCACTGTGCGGGTTGCGCCTCCAGAAGTTCGTAGGACTATAGCAAGCCGCATCAAGAGGACGAAGCTACAAACTGACTCACACCACCTAATGCACAACTTCGCCTCAGTACCCAGAGGCTGAAAAGCCGTAAAAGATTTCTTGGGTGCGTGGGGCCAGCTAGTCCAGACATAACCACACAAACACACAAACCGACGCCGACGCACAAACCTGTGTCGCAGACCAAAAAGGGGGATGAGAAGAGATGCTGTGAACCTGGCAACAGGGGTTCAAAACAGCAAGGACCAGCTTCAGGAACATGTGAAAAGGATGGCTTCGTGAAGGTGAAGAGGACGAAGAGGAAGAAGCCTTCCTGTCGGAAACTGTGCGGGAACGCGCCGGCAGGACCCAATATGATGCTGCGTCCGGCAATACCCACGACGCAGCTCTACGTGTCCCGGCTCCATCACACCATGAAGGTTGAGGAGGTCATGGAGTATGTTCGAGTGAAAACCAGCTGGACCTTGAGGGTCGAGAAGTTGGAGTCGCGCCACAACACGAATTTCAAGTCATTCGTGGTGCGAGTTCCGACTCATCATATTGACACCTTCCTCAAGGAGGAGTTTTGGCCGAAGGGTGTCAGGTATCGACGATTCCGCGGAAGGCTACGCGACACCATGCAGCGCAACACGACGCCGTCACTTCGTGTACAATAGTTTAATAATATTTTCCTAGTTTTTATAAATATAATATGTATGTTAGTTTGTAAGGTATATATGCTATGGGTGTTTGTTATCCGAATTGAATGATTTGATTTGATTTGATAAAATCACGCCTTATAAACCTCGATATTGCACCAGTTGTGTTGAAGTCCGATGTAATAGGGGCGATAATGGAGGGTATGTAATGGTCTGGTAAGCGGAATCGTATTACCCAGTTACTTGGTTGTGGAGGTCAGATAGGCAGTCGCTTCATGTAAAATACTGGTACTCAGCTGCATCCGGTTAGACTGGAAGCCGAACCCGACAGTTTGGGAAAAGGCTAGGCAGATGACGACGATGATGAAATGGTCTGGTAATGTCTGGTCGAGGTTAGGCATTATCTATCTCTATGTCTATAGTCATTTTCTTCTGATTGAACGTCGTTTAAACGGGATTAGGACTGCCCGGCTGACTGTATAATACGTTTAATATGATGTTTTCCTTCACTGTTATGATAGCTATGTAACAGCAGCAGCTTGTTTAGCTGCGTATAACTAAAACCTACCGTAAACCTACATAAGTACTAAATTTAATGGAACACAAATTGATTCCGTGCTAGCCGACATAACTTAATTTTTATAACAAAAATCGTGCATGCTTTTCGCTGTTTATAATTAAGCAAAATTATAAACGTAAGTATGTATCTTTGTATAGTATGAAAGTCGCTCCCCGCATAGATCTTTTAAACTATGCAACGGCTTTGATGCGGTTTTCATTACTAGACAGAATGACTCAAGAGGAAGGTTTAGATGTATATTTTTTTCCCAGAAAACGCATCAAAATTTCTACGTAAACTAAATCACGTGCACTAGCTAGTAATAAATAAATAAAGACTACTTAAAAGTACTGGGCGAGACTGGTGGTAAATAGGATATTGGTTTATTAATTAATTAATTAATTTCATCATTCTTTGTATAGATGAAAACCGCATCAAATATATAAAGATGAGCCATATGTGTCCCATAGAAGGCAAAGGCCTCTCTACCCTCCTTCCATTTTTCTGTCTAGAAATTAGTAGTCTTACCAAATCAAAATATCGGAATCCTTTAATGTCGTTACCCACTTGTTTCTGTAGACCCTCATGTGTGTTCAGGTTTTTATTGAAAAAGAGAGTTTTACGTGGGAAGTTGAATCGACGTGTCTTTGTAGGAAGCTGTGACCCAATTACAAAAGAAAGAAAGAAAAGTTGAATATCGATTACGGAGACCGCTTTCAATTGCCATACTTGTATTTCAAGTTTTTTTATTGCCTCCGAAATTACTTACTGCTGCCTGGGTACTAAAAATGACCTATGTTGATACCTACTCGCTATACGATTTTTGACCGGTTTTATAAGTAGCGTAGAATTTTTTATTTGTAATATGTTTGGATTTTAGTGTTTTTATGTTTTTTTCAAAAATATTCAAACAATATGTAAACACACGACACTACGTGAAAACTAAAACAATAGTGCTGGAGTGCTGGTGTTAGCTTTTGTTTACATTCATTGCTTAAAATGAAAGAACACAAAACACTAAAATAAAAACTCAACCACATATATTACATAATGTATTTATCAGCATTCTCTTGTTGTTATCCCTATTTATTTAGGGTCAGTGCAGCATGTTCTTTTCTTCCTTAGTTTCTCTTTCCTAGCCATATCTTCCTTCACCCAGTTCATCCATCGTTTCTTTGGTCTTCCTATACTCTTATAATTGCCAACATTCATACTCAGAACTACATAATACATATTTTAATATCATTAAAGCAACTAAGAAACTCTCACTTCTAAAAATACTCGTAGAAAACATAACTAGACAAAATATTTACATCCGCATATTACATACAAACATATAACACAATACAATATAATATGGCGCCACGTAGGTTACACCATAGCCATCATCATGTGCCCGCTAACGATGGCCCAACGATAGCCCACTGTGTAAACACGTGTACACGAGTGGTCAGAATTTGATCGCGTCCACTTTCTCCGCGGGAAAGTGACCGCTCATGGACCAAATGCCAGTGGTGGCCGTGGTGACTGACCCAACTGGTTTGGTACGGACGATGTGAATTGGCCACTGTATCATAACATCACGCCGGTAATCACCGAAGGCTAAGGCAGTGGTTTATCTAGTAATACACCCACACTTTGCCAGTTATGTTTTTGAGTCCCATGTAATAGGCAGCGAGCCTATTGCCATCAACCGGGCACAGATCCAGGCTCCGTGCATGACTGACTGTGAAATTCCGGATGGAAAACAAGGCCTATGTACCATTATCGTAAATGAAGTTTAATTTTAAACATTTTGCCCGACCCGGGAATCGAACCCATTTTCAGCAGTCGCGCTTGTGATAACTAGACCAACGAGGCAGTCCACGTTTGGCTTTTATGATACTATTTATATTATGTAAATGGGTTGGATTTAACTCAATTTTTGCCAGATAGTTAATTTTATATGCAAAGTATAAGTTATTTGCATGGAAAATTGTTTTATATTTTGAAATAATACATATTTATTAATTATACTACTAGAACAACTGATTCAAAATAAATTTGACGCCAATGCGTAGACCCCCTGTTATATCCGAGAGCATCGTTCTGTATGAGACGTTTCTGGAAGTTACGGAGAAATGAAACGCCTTTCTGAGAAACGGTTTCTTAATTTCCGTGGAAATGCCACTATTAATGTATGTTGTTATCAAAATCAAAATATTTTTATTTTACATAGGCCTACAGGGGCATTTATAAAACGTCGACAAAAAGGTTTTATTTGATTATGTAAGGTTTAGTAACAAAAATATTGAAGGAAATAAAAATATGCTCTAATCTAGACGGCATGCAGCAGGATTTTCTACAAATTACAAAATTGTATATACACAAACTATTGATACAATAAAATGACACTCGGGCCTATAAATCATACGTAAACACAAATAAAAACGTCAAGCAAAAATAAAGCAACATTCAAAAACAATTGCATCCGTTAATTAACCTAGCGAATCGTTTTCACACCCCAAAAAAGCTCACATTAAGTGTCTATCATTTCCTTCTCAAGTAGAATGTACAATCAACACTTGAATGCCGACTTTACTTGACACTGAATTCTACATACCCGGCCAACTGCGTCTCGACTTTCACCCATCCTTCACCGTTCGTACAAGAGTAAAAGAGAGGTCCGAAAGGCAGTTTTCCTTTCTCGCCCACTGTTATACGTCACTGCACATTTCTCCCGGTACGACTCGAGGCTTACAACAAATCAGTGTAGCTGTTACTACGGTGTCGTCTGCGTTTTTGAGATCCGTAAAGTGTGAACTCGTAATAATATTTGTATTTATTAGAACGTGGTTCGAAGGTGTTGGATGTATTTGAGTGTTGAATTAATTGATTGATTATTGAAGTTTCGTACTAGAAGGTAAGAATTTTTTTTAATTGTATTTGTTTCCAATATTAAAGATGTGGCTAGATTTTTCTGGATAAATATTTTTCAGAGCATTTATATAATTATTTTTATATAACGTATTTAAAAAAAATTCCAATATATATATTCTTCATATTTTTAATAGTCAAAATATGTACCGATAGGAAGAAAGTCTAATAGAAAAACATGCATATTAATGTAAACACGCATGCATAGCTTTTCATAAGTGTCGGTGCAATGCGCAATGGAAAAGACTTCAACGCGCTATTAACTCTACGTTGTACGAAAATTATGTTTTTAAATTCAGTTGTTTTTAAGAGATATTTCCGACTTTCAGCTCTATAACGTCTTCATTAGTATGTCTAATAAATTATTTTGGCTAATAATTTACGTAAATGATATTTAAACATATAATTTAATTAATACTTATTTTATATGAACTTATGTTTATTTTAGGAGAATAAGAAGAAGAGAATCTTGTTTTTTATAAATTTTATCTTTTAATATTTTTCAGGCAGGGAGCCTGTCTTCAAGATGAAGCTCTCCCTGGTTTTTGAGTTGCTTCTAATATTCATACTCTTGGCCTTTGCCGCTTCGGCGAGTGTCAGTAAGTATCCTGGACTATGCTTCACTAACTAGTCAAAAACCATGTTCACGTTAGTCAAGCGTCAGAATTTAATTTTTCTAGCAAAAAACGATGTGCCGATGATTGATAGTTGTCGTGTCCGAACCTCGAACGCACTACTTATAAAGTCAATTAAACGTATCAACATTTGTATGCCCAATACAATGTACAGGTGTCCTTTTAAAAAACTGTGAAAGTCGACGATCGACTGGTGGTCTTCAAATTTTTTGTGCTGAATTACTTTCAATAAAACATCACGTAGCGTGTCGAGCATGGATATTTTTTCTTTGCAAACGAGATGTATAAACCAACGTGTGATATTGCTACGATGATATTTCAGACGTTTTTCCTCAATGTGTTATAAATGTTTCATAATTTGTCCGCGATTGTAATCAACACTTGTATTGAAAGTGTTATATTTATGAACAGAAGTAATTAATCTTTATGGTTTTTTACAACGATGCAATAAATCTTTGCTCCTGTCAAGTGGAAAACGTTATGAATGAATCCATCAAAGATTAAACTTATAATTACAATTAATCAGAAATGTTAGCAAAAAATCTTGCACCACAATTTTTAAGTAAATGAATCAAAATAATGACGCTGCGTGAGAACGAAATCAATAGTTAATTGTAGCTATATCAATGATAAATGTAAGGGAATGTGTTTGTTTTTAGGAAAAGAAAAGAAAAATGTGAAGAAAGGTATTCTGGTCATCCAGAATAGGAATGATGACGACAAAATTGAACAGAACGACATCAACAAATACTGCAAATGTGTGGAGTCTTACTGCAACTGCTGTCGGGAGTTCAGACTGCCTGTTGTTGAACTTCATGGACCAGGTAATGTCTTGTTATATATCTGAAGGTTTTAGGCTTCTCACAAATACACAAGGTCCCGATGAAAGCTTTGGGAATCGCATGAAAAAAAGCGTAGGACTGTTCGATGCAGCAACACAGTGGACATTTCCCAGCTGAAATCATCTTAACATTATTATCCAATGACGTTTCTCGGGTCTCTCGGGTTATAGTGTCTGTTTTTTAAGCTAATCAACTTTCATACACCATCAGAATAGAAATAGGACTGCTTATCAATATCGTACGCAATAGCCTTAAGTGAAATCTGTTGAATAATATCTTGCTTAGTGGTACTGTTTCGATTTTAAATTGAGTTATGAATATTCAGTTATGAATATTGTCTTTCTATAAGCTCATACTCCTATAGAAAATCGAACAAAATGGCGCGGCACCGGCGCCGTCTTTACAATTAATATTCATAGGCGTAACCAATATCACATCCACATTTTTGTACCCCCTAAGTTTTTTTGTTACTTTGCTTTGGTTGCCGACGGTGAAAATATAATATTATACATATTTCTAGTATGTTCATTTGCTCATTCAACTCTGTTATGTAATGCCATTCATGAGTTCTTAACTACTCGTCAAAGGCATAACTTGTGAAAGTAAGTCGAGGTCAGTTACAACACTTGCACTGATGGTGAAGTCTGGAATATTGGAATGACTAAGTTCGAAGATACGTTCCGGATTTTCAACTTGGAAATTACGTTTAAGCTGATGAAGTCAGGCAAAATATGAATTACATAAAATATAGTAAAACTAGGTTGGATAATACAATTTCTTCTTTAAAAAAAGTTTTTGACAGGAAGTAAACGTCGAATTTTCGCAATAATGAACGGTGTTGCATTCTTGTTGATCTCAAATATACCAAATATGTTTTGTATACTTTCAGGATGTGCCTCCTTGATGTACCTCAACGGTGACAAGATGTCCGTGTCGCTGAGTTTCGGAAAGAAGGTCATCACAAACCGGACCCTGTCGAGTAAGTTGATATTTTCACTTTTGCTTTTAAGCTATCAAGACTTTTACGGATGCCATAAACCTGACGATGTCATTTAATGTCATGCAATGGGGTTACTGTACTTCTGGTACTAGAATTGTAAATTATAATTTATTTTATTTTTTTCTGCATAGGCCGCAAGCCCAGCCCTGTCTGCATGCCACTACCAGGCGGTTTGTCCAAGTTCTGTGGACGCGTTTACAACATCGCCAGAGCTGGTGAAGAATTCAGAGCTTGTCTCGGCTTAGAGCTTCAATCAAAGAAAACGGTGGAAGCTGCCGTTCGAGTTTCCTGCTTTAAATTTGGCCCAAGAGGTGTGACTTCAGAACCAGCTGACCCATTGCCTTTAGTCCCTCAAGATGAGAAGTCTGAAGATGATGATGATGACGATTATGAAGATGATGATGCATTCGGACTTGGAGCCGGAGGAGATGATGACGACGACGACGATGATGATGATGATGATGACGATGATGACGGTAGGTAGTGTCATACGACCGAATTAAAGTATTATATTAGTTACCTTTTGTTTTCGATTTGTTGCTCTTGACTCTAGTCTACGTTAGAGATGACAGAGACAAAGTCGACGATGGTACCAGCTTACCCAGAAGAAGCCTGTTTGCTCTAACTTTGAAGATATTAGGGTTGTAAGCGTTCGGAAACACAGACCCAGGCAGAGAGTTTAATTAAATAAACTAAGTAAAATATAGTTATCTAACACCGACGTTTTACATGTTCCAGGAACACTCGATGCCGTCAACGACGTAGACTCTGCTGATTACACAGGTTTCAGTCTTCTCGGAGAAGATATATTAGGAGACCTGTTTGGATCAACAGGAGGAAAAAAAACGAACAAGAATAAGAAGAAACAAGCACCTGCTCCATCTACAACGACGACCACTACCAGACGCCCTCGACCCTCACGAAGGCCTACAAGAAGACCTGGTACCAGGTCTACAACAACACCGCGCCCAAGGCGCACAACTACTGCAAGAGTAACTAGACCTGCTGGAAACAGGCGGCCAACTCGCAGACCCAGTAGGAGACCGAGTAGGAAGCCAACTACAGAAAGTACTTCTACATCAATCCTGACGACAACTACCACAACTACTACAGTTAGACCAAGTTCACCAGAAGTATTAAGTTCAGTAGCCGCTGCTATTCCAACAACAGAACGTAGTCCAGTCATGAGCACCATTCAAGAACAATCCCTAGCACCAGTATCTATGATGGTTGAAAATCCTACGCCAGTATTACCAGCAACAACTCCTAAAAGTGTAACCGATTTTGAAGATCCTGGACTAGAAATGTCATTAGCACATATCACTGGTCAATTATCTGCGATGCCTGTTACACCAATGATTTCAAATGAAGGCAAAGATTCAAACGTAATGAACAAAGAAGAAGAACCAGCCAAGTACGAGAAAGTGATTACAATTACCCCAAAAACGCCGTCAACCATTTCCTTCATTCCAACTTCTGAGGAAGCCGTCAATGATGACATGATTCAAATTGTACAAAGCCTCGACTCCGCAGAAACCGTGGCATCTGCAGAAGCCATGCCTGAAAGAGAACCAATATCTGGAGATGAAAGTAGAGCTCATCTGTATCAATTTGGTGCCCCTGTCCCAGAAAGCTATTATGAAGGTCTGAACTTCCCTAAGAAGAAGAACAGGAACAAACAATTTAACTTCCATGATTTAGATGTGCTCAATCTGGGTCAGATCGGAGAGACCTTGGGCGATGAACTAGGAATATTTGGTCAAAATAAGAGGCAAGATAGAGACAACAAGGACACCAAAGTACACCGTGAAAAAGATCAGAACAATGAATACAATGACTTTGTTGACGATTTTAGTGAACTTGCTTTGATGATGAGAAAGTCAAATGACAATAAGAACAATAAAAATAAGAAAGACAGGAGAAGACAGAATAAAATGATGCGCGAATGGTCACAAGTATGACGTCATAGCAAGGCTAGTTCTAAGTAGCTCTAGACATTATTTATTTTTGTACTTTAACTTATTAATTTAATGTGTGTGTTGTAAATAGTAAAAATTTTGTATGAGATTATTTATTTTGCATGATTGAGTAAACATTTTCAATTATATGCTTCTGTTTATTTGTCCAGATATATTCCACTATGATTGATGCTTTAGAGGTGATGTATGTACGACGTTACAGAGTTATGAGTAATTTAATTTTGGTGTATTTATTTGGATGCTCCCAAAAATACTATGCTGATTAAAACTATAAGATCAACTATATCGAAGTTATCATCATCATTAGTCTAGTAGTCCATTTTGCGTCATTTCTTCCCTGGTCTGCACGAGTCTCAACTGTTATGTTAGTCTACAATTATTAGTTTAACAACAATCATCATCATCATTTCAGCCAAAAGACTTCCCCTGCTGGACATAGGCCTCCTCCAAGAAGGGGGGGTTTTGCCATAATCGCCACGCTTAACAGGCCGGTTGGCGATCGCAGTACGGTTGTTCCAAAAGCACAGAGCTGCTGCCCTTTCTCTGGCAAGTCCCTTAGTCGCCTCTTACGACACCCACGGGAAGATATGGGATGGTGCTATTCTTTACGTGCGACACCATACAGACGTGTAGTTTAATAATGACAAAGATTTATTCGTGACTGGAAATGAAATAAACGTTGGATCGACTGTCTGAAAGATGATATCGCAATAAAAGTGGTGTCTGGTGAGATGGCGGTTTATAGACAAGTACGAAAAAAGAAGACATGCTGCGCCGATCCGAAATACATTGGGACAAGGGCAGAAGAATGATGAATAGGGGAGCGGCCATTCCAAATTAGACTCAATTCAAAATGCGCTCGATATAAAAATAAACTCATTAATAGTACAGTAATCTAGGAAAACTAATTATCTTGTAAGACAAGAAGGACCCCATCCTCAACACAAATGCCTTATTACAGTCATAAATACTGCATTAAAAACATAGTGACTATGCATATTCAAATGTCGTTATAAAAATGCGTGATTACATAATAACAGCTTACGCAACATTTTAATGAAAGACCTCCAAAAAATAATTATGAACTGTTTTCCTCATTTTTGTGATCAGCTCTTAGAAAGATAAGATGTTTGTTGGTCCGTGTCTGTAAATAAACAATTATATTAGCAGCAGTATAAGTGTGACTTATTGCATAATCACTTTCATTACTCAGCTTGCACAAACATTAAATAATAAACGTTAATGTAATTTATCAATACAAATTCTTTTCACGTATCCATATTGAAAGTACGCAACATTATATATAGTTTTAAATTTCAACTTTCTCTTGTACTGGCATTAAAATTTAAAACTTGTTCCTGTCACTGACTGTACAGCTTTAAATAAACATTGAATGTTTTGTGGTCGATACTTAAATACTCCCGGTTACTTGCTACGCCTACAATCCGTAATGAGGAGTCAGGCTTAACTGTTCAACTTTACTTTACTTACTCTATTGAAAATGGGCCCATCAATAAAACTGTTTATATTGCTAATGATATGCACTTGCCATTTGGGATTCGGTGAGTGTTTTTTCAATGCAAATCTTACATTATTTTGGTATTTAGTATTTATGAAAAATTATATTTATTATAATTGATTGCAGGTGACAAAGCATATAAAGTGATAAAATTCAAAGTACCTCAAACGGTTTGGAGACAAGCGTTACATCCGACGCCTGTACTTAAATCTCCTGTTACAATTACTGTGCCTATAAACGTTCAGGATGAAGACATTGAAGATGATGACAACGAGATTGAGGATGAGGTCGAAGAAGAAATCGAAACCGAAGTTGCACCTGTCGCCGACGCAGTTGTTGAGACTGCTAATGTAACTCAAGCTTTAGAGGACCCGGTACCAGTAGTCAGTACTGCAGCACCAGTTACTCAGGCTCCACTTCTCCAAGATGAAGTGGCAAGTGAACAACCCGCGGGAGGTGTTCCTGGTCAAGTCATTAGATTTCCTTGTGCGTGTCGAGGCAGACAATGTGGATGTTGTACAGGCGCTCTTATGGACCGATTCAGAATGAAAGCGTGCGGAAACATCACCTTTGTACCCGAGGACTTTGTGTTCGACGTGAGGATGAGCATCAACAATAACACTGTTGTACGACGAAGAGTTTCAGGTGAGAATGAACATTAACGTCCATTTAAGAAAGTTTCTTTTTCTTTTGTAATGAAACATAGTTTGGAATACAAATAAGGTTTCTAGTCAACAAAGTCATAAGTATGCTATTTAAAATCAATGACATATGTTATAAGACAAAGGTGTTAATAGAAAGTCATTTCAGCTAGCGACCCGCCGCCGATTTGCTTCAATCCTAGAAGAGCTCCGTTCGTTCGTATTTGTGCCGAAATATCTAATATTCAGATTAGAAACAGAAACGCTCATGCCTGTTTAGACATCAATGCAGACATTGGTGGATTTCCAGTTTATTCAGCGTCCTTCAGATGTTTTAGGTAAAGATTGTATACTACCCTACTACAAATAAATAACATTTAAAACTATTATATTATTGATCTAAATGATATTTTCTTCTATCTTAACAGACTTGGAGCATCTGGAGTCCAGACAGGATTAAAACCAAGGCCAGTTTCATCAGGACCCAAGCCCGTCAGTCTATTTGGCAACAGCAACAATGATGACGACGGTGGTGGTGGTTTCTTAGAGAATGCCGCTGGCGATGTTTTCGGTGGAGATGGCTTGTTCGGAGGTGGAGGCTCTAGCGAAGACGGCCCTTTCGATGGCATCGGTGACGCGTTTGGTGACTTGTTCGACGGCGGTTCTTAGACAATCGTGATTGTAACTTTACTTACCAGTATTCTTAGGAACGTTAAACGTACAAATAATTTATTTTGTAACTAAGCCTATTTATTGTTACCAATAAAATTTAAATATAATAATAAAGCTGAGAATTTTATTCGACTAAACTTGGGTGAATAAATCTCAACGTGAAAGTGTAAATAATGATATAAACAGATCTTTCTCTGCCCCTGTTGAACCGGTTCACTGTTGTGCATGTGAATTGGAGTGTCGGTTTTGTTCAGACGATAGGCGCACGCGCATATTCGCGCCACAAACTCAAGGAAAATGTGTTTAGTGATATTTTTGTTCTTGGTTTTCTGTCTTCAAAATATACAAGGAGGTAAGATTATTCAAATCAGTACTCATTTCTAAAATCTGATTTGAATTTTTGGATAAATTCTAACAGTGTAACTGAATTTTTTACAGCCACATTAGAAGATAATGTAAACAAAACTAAAGTGACAGCACCACACATAAACGGAATGGAAGTTCCAGACGATTTCTTGCTGATGCTGGATCAGTTAAGAAGCAATGCGTCACTGATGGCGACAACATTGTCGAGACAGAACCAGGAAACGCAAAACGGGACCTCTTCGACCAACAGGCGCTGTGTTTGTGACAAGGGTATTTGTAAATGTTGTACTGGGTACTTCTTGGACTTGTTGAATCAGAAGGCTTGTATGAGAGTGACGTATCACCCCGGAGACTTTGCTTTCGATGTGGCCATGTCCCTCAACAACAGGGTGCTTTATGAAAACTCTTTGTCAGGTGAGCTAACATTTTATACTACTCGTCTATTATACATAGATTGTGTTGTTAAAAGTACAATGACCTGTTTATAAGAAATGGTTTTCTCAAATGATAATGATACTTAATGGCGGTTTTATTCATGAAAGTACTTTTTGTAATAGGTTTATGCAATAAATTATCTGTAAATTATTTTGCCAGTAAATCAGTAAATGCTTATAATGGCAACAAACTCATTTTCACAGAAAAAAATTAAATGTTAATGCTGGTGTTTACCTATTTTCTTTTACCAGTTAACCACACTTTTCAAGGTAGATTATTCTGGAATTAGTTTTATTATCTAATTAACTGTCACTTGCGACTTCGTTCGCATGGAAAACTTTATGGTTTGTTCAGGAATAAATTATACATTTGTAAACCTTTCTCTTGAATCATTCTGTCTATTGATAAAAACCGCATCAAAATCCATTGCGTAGTTTGAAAGATCTAAGCATACAGACGGTGGGAAGCGACTTTGTTTAATACTATGTAAAGGTTTAGAGGAAATATATTCTTTTTCAGGAAAGAACCCCAGGCCAATATGCATAAGTCCACCAAGAATGAACAATTTAAAAGTGTGCGCGAAGTTCTACAACGTATTCTTCCCAGGACGTAACTTTCACTTCTGCTTAGCAATGACAGGACAGTGGCGTTCGTTCGAGCTCTTTAATTTCGCTTTTGACTGCCTCCGGTGAGTGATACGACTATTTAAGTATCGGTTATAGAAATTAACCATACTTTCTAGTTTGTATTTTTTGAACTTTATTCAGTTTTCTAGGAAAAAGTCTTGGTTTCCTCTACGATCAACTACCTAATTAATGTCGATTATTTTTTTATGATGTCTTCAATAATTATGGAAGCTCTACTTTTTTACATGTCCTCAATAAATAAGCAATCTCTATTCTTTTTTTCAAATCAACACATTTATTCCCATTATTTGAGTTGCGGTACATAAATGTTACATTATAATAAAAAAATTAGGAAGTTGTATAGAAATAACAAACATACATACATACATTGCAAGTTAAATAAAAGCTTTTAATAAAAAAAGAACATAAGGATCCTCATATTTACTAATTCTTGGAATGCATGTTGTGTAGTTTGCATAAAAACTTTACATAATCTCTCACTTGTGTTCTCTAATGAGAAAACAGAGGCTTATGTTATTCCTCTGCTATAAGTGCTAGTCTTAGATTTAGTTAAGCACTAATGTGCTAAAGAGCGAACTCTTTGTGGTTTTCACAATGACTTCGCTTCAGAGTTGAAAATGTACGGAACGCTTTGCCTTATTATCTGTAATGTACTTCATTTTATCTCACGTACATACATAGGTCATTTGTTATTTATGATTCTTTGTGTAATAAGTATAAGTCTCACATAGAAAACAGTGCATACAAAAGGTAGATCCTTTTTATTTGTTTTTTTTTTTATTGATAATACTCATTTTTAATTAGCAGGTGATTTATGTTGAATTAAACCTTACCATCTCTGTAATCAGTGGAACGATTTCAAGGATGGATAAAGTTTTAATTAAAAGCAAATTAAAATTTTAACCGTACCTGAAAGGGTTCACCTGGAATCGTGCAAGGCAAGGCATCTCCCAGTTCCCACACGGTTAGGAGAAATGAGCATTGATTACATTGATACATAATATTTCAAAAACAAGGATAATATTTTCTGGGTTAGCTCGTACCATCGTCGACTTTGTCTCTATCATTTCTGACCTAGACTAGAGGCAAGAGCAAACCCATAGCAAATAAAAAAAAAATACTTTTGTTAATACCTCTTTCCAACAAAACCTCATTTATTTTTTGAGCAAGCTTCTATAACTAAACTAGTTCTTTCCTCTCCTGTTCTCCCCATACACAATCATTGCCCACAATCGATACTTGTTCACCAATAAAACCAAACATTTCATCCTCAGAATGGGAGCTAATGGTATAGCGATGGTGAAGCCATATGATGACGTAGGGATCCCTGTAGCTAACCCTCAAGGCGGGGTGGATGCAGTCGTGGATACTGGAGAGGATGACATCGAAGACTATGACGAAAACGTTGTCAGATCAATTCTGAGCCTGTTTGACCGATGATGCAATGATGGAAATGATTCTGGTGTTTGTAAATGTCAATTGCGGCTAAATTATATTATTTATTAAATTATTTATTTTTTTATGTTTTTGTTTGTTTTGTTATCCCAGCTTGTATCATATGCCTACCCTTTCCCCAACTATGTCGGAGTCGTCTTCTAATCTAACCGGATGAAGCTGAATACGAGTATTTAATTTTTACATGAAGCGACTGCCTATCTGACCTCCACAACCCAGTTAATACTGGATAATATGATACAATTATTATGATTTGGTAAGACTGGTTGTCAAACTTTCAGGGCACTGCCTATATCTAACGATTCTCAAATATGTACAATTGACAGCCAGGACCAATGGCTTAACGTGTTTTCCAAAGCACGGAGGAAACTCGGTTTGTAGTGGGTGGTCACCCATCCACGAACCCACCTAGGCAAGCGAGGCATAACCTGAAGATCAACCCGACCGGTCAACAATTCAAGCTATTAACATTTATGTCTAGTATGTTAGAAGTACTTAAAGGCGTTTGTATTCACTTGAAGTTCATGAATATTCTATGATAAATATTTCTTGTATCTGCTCAAGCGTATGGTCACATCATCCAGTTCCTTAAATTAGCACAAAATACTAGGTACCTACTCTCGGCCATTTTAGATTCGTAAACCTCAATGACATTAAATGGTTTCAAAATGAGTATACGTGGCGCTATCTCATTTTCTGCAATATGTTCGGGTCAGCATGATTCAGCAAAACAAAAACATCTAATTTTATGTCCAACCTGATCATGATTCAGCGATAGTACATGCCGAACGAGTCTATGACCGAGTGGTGTCCAAGGTTATGCCAAAGAAACCAGGGCCTTCCTAAAGCTTGTTGGGTTGACAATATTGTCAAAGTCGCGGGAAACAGCGTCCCTTACAGTTACTGCTAGTCTGTGCCACCCACTGCTGGGCAGAGGCCTCTCTCCATGACTTCCAAATCCTTCGATCCAGGGCCAATGTGGAGAACTGGCTGTTTGTTCTGTCCAGCTCTTCCCGCCAACTTCTGCGAGATCTACCGCATCGCCTTCTGGCTGAGAGCCCTAAGCTCTACATCGTCGTTATTTTGGCCCACAGCACCTCTTAGATAAAGATAGGTATATGGCTAGACTGCATGGACGCTGTGAATACACATAGACTGATTATCATGGAATTCACAGACCACCGTTCAATTTCTGGTATTCAGATTACATATTATCGATGGATAGTTTGATTACCACTTAAATGGCGTTCCGTTCGATGCCATAAAATAGAAAATGTGGATGCAAGAAAAATACTTATGAAGCAAACTCTAGAGAGAACTAAGTACGTTCTTTAAAAACCATTCGTTATCATAAATCCAGTATATTTAAGAAAATGTCGTGAGGAAACTTTTAGGTCTGAATATGGATAAGTTGTACGAGCAGGGAAAGACCAAAGATGTGATGGAAACTGTGTGAAAGATCATAATGACTAGAAATGCCAAAGACAAGTTGCGCCGACCCCAAGTAAATAGGGATAGAGGCAGAGAAAATATAAAATTCTGAATGATTATTTCAGTAAGAAAATGATGACTGACGAACTAACTAAGCGAACTAACTGAGCAGCGGTGGTCCAGTGGTGGCAGCCCCAACTTACGGGCAACCCCGTGCAGGGCACGCCACAATAGTGGCGATAAGTCCCCTTGAGGAGTGGCTGGAGAGGCGCCACGGCGCCCTCACCTTCCGCCTGACGCAGGTCCTCACCGGACACGGTTGTTTCGGGAGGTTCCTGCACCGAATCGGGCGGGAGGAAACGCCCGGGTGTTACCACTGCGAGGATCGGCCGGAGGACACGGAGGAGCACACCGTGGAGCTCTGCCCTGCTTGGGCTGAGCACCGCCGTGTCCTCGTAGCGGCGATTGGCGGCGGCGACCTCTCGCGTCCGGCCCTGGTTCAATCCATGGTCCGGAGCGAGAGGGAATGGGAAGCCGTCGCCTCCTTCTGCGAAGCAGTCATGCTAACGAAGGAGGTGGCGGAACGTGAGAGGGAGATAACCTCACGTCCCAGCCGCCGCGGGAGAGGCCCGGGGCGTCGGGGGGCAACCAGTGGCCCCCGACCACCGTAGGCCCGGGCCTGTGGACGGTGAGTAATGGGCTAGCTCACCGTCCGTCCGTCTTATGACGACAGACCGTGCCGACGGCGCGTTCGTGTTCCACGCGCGCCTCAAGGAGATGTCAGCAAATCGGAAGGGGTCCGAGAGGGCCGATGCCTGCCAGGGCTGCGGGTTGTTCGAAAGAGATACCGTGCCCCTGGAACGCAAAGGGCTAAGAAGGAACATGGATGGGTTTTAGTCAGTCAAGTCTGACACTCCCTTCCGCTCCGCCCAGAGCGGAAGGGAGTCATTTGATGATTTACCATCCTAAAAAAAAAAAAAGCCCCGACTTACGAGTATTTAGCCGTGGGTTCGAACCCAGGCAGGTTCATTACTTTGTGTAATTTATTTCATCACCGCTACATTAAGTGAATTATATAATATCATTATTAAAGAATGGCAAGCAACTCTTGTCCTGAAATTAAATTGATTTATCTTAATTCTGGATGAGAACGCAATAAGAATCTCCAAATGAGTCTATCATTGCCCTTGCTGAACTACGCTAATAATAAGCTATGTTTGATATTGACATGTAGGTAGGAATTAAGCTAGCTACTAAAGCATGTCTTTCAAGTTGCACTTTTCGCGCCAAGTTATCTAGTAGGATATTAATAATAGGACTGATCACATGGAACTTAAATCTGGCAAATAATATCAATCCATATTATGAATAACAGGACTTTTCAGTTCCAAAATTGCGCGGATTTGTAATAATGTAGAATCTATTCTCATCAATTTGTAGTTCTACGTACCCCCAAAGAGCGATGACCGTAAAATTATCATCATTAATAGTAATGCTGAATAGTGGTTACGAAGATATTATTATAAAGAAAGTACCTACCCATAATTGGCAGCTTTCAGCGGCTGTCTAGCTTGACAGATCGATGCCTGATCATAGGTCAGCATTACTTGAATTAGTCGCGGAATTGGACACACTTACAACAGTATTTGTCAAACGCAACATTACTCTTCTCACATTAATGAACATGCGTGAAAATATATACGTGAAAATACCTAGCCATTATCCGAACAGTGGTGGTATCGCATCGATCCGATGCGCAGGAGTTTCTCTCTAGAAAGTACCGCAAGTCAGTCGCTCGCGCATCGCATACCTTGCATACAAATACTGAGTTACCTTTGGAAGTATCGACATAGGGTATCGGAAACCGATCATTTGAATTTGGTCCCTAGAGCTGTTGAGTTGAACGAACTTTAGTCAAAATGAAAACGAAAATGTTTGCACTTTTAGTTGTTCTGTGTTTTGTTCAATTTGGTTCAGGTTTGTGCAGTTTTTTCTCTCTTAATTTATTCGTTTACAAGCGTGTGTTAATTAAGTCTAAGCGTGTGTTAATTTAGTCCTAGGAATGTCTCTTTCGTGCGATTCCCGATTAGCATAATATTGAGACAATTTACATATCGTTACGGTTACTAACTGAATGGAGTTAGTATGTTAGTGGACATTGTCTACTGAATCAAGTAATTAGACGAGAATTTTGCGGGAGTTTCTAATATTGGTTTTTTATTCTTCACTTTTAGGCGATGCATCTAGACTCAATCGGCATTTCCACAATAAAGAGGATAATTCAATGGATGTGACTGACTTTTCTATATACTATGATATAGACTCGAACACGGTGAGTGGTTGTTTCCTACTAGCTTCTAAGTTACCGGCTTTTTAAGTATTTAATGTGTTTGTGACATTTAGAAATAAGATAAGTGTGAGTCATGAAAGGGCGCAAGAAAATCTATGCAACAAATATTTTTAAGGGTGGAACGCCAGGAAAGTTTGCAAAATTCAAATTTACTTGAGTTTTTGCAATTAACAGACTACCGTAGCGTGTCCTCCTTAACCCATAAAGCAGCCGTGCCTATGCCTAATGAGCCCGTGTGCCAAGATAGGCTCTGTGAACCCTGACACAGTCATAAGACGTCGCGATATACTTCGTGGAAGATGTTTGGTCGAGCTTGATAAAACCAACGACTACCGGTCCACATCTTGACCCAGCAGTGGGATGGCGCAGGCTAACAGAAACAGTAACCACAGTCATTTGAGCCTCAGTTAATAAAAATATCCTCAAAGTAATATCTAGGTCTCTATTAATTTCAACTAGCAGCTGCCCGCGACTTCGTTCGCGTGGGAATTTTAACCTCTTGAACGCCAGAGCATAAACGCACGCGCGTGCTCTCCACGCCAAGCTACAAATTCACCGCAATTACATTCAAATAAAATAAGAATTTCAAAGGTATTATTAACTTATTTCTTGTTAGGACATTTAATATTTAAGATATATAGATCACATTTTAAAGATATATAAATAAACACACACAAAAGTAATGACTTAAATTGTTTATTTCGTGTTATAGTTCACCACATTTTTTGTCACATATTTGTGTCGTTGGCGTACAGGGCACGCGCAAGCTTGTCACGTATATGCGACAGTGGCGTTCAAAAGTTTCATGTGTTTTCAGGGATAAAAACGTTATCTTGAATCATTCTGTCTATTGATAAAAACCGCATCAAAATCCGTTAAGCGTACATTGTGTACGGACGGCGTGAAGTGATTTTGTTTAATACTATGTAGATATGACTCTGTCCCTTGCTCTAAAACTCTATTGCCTTACTAGCTGTAGAACCTACGTCTCATTTTTTTCCAGACAATAAGAAAGATGATGCCCCGCCCCTGGTACCAGCCTGGTTGGAGACTACGGCTGCCATTCAGAGGCGGAAAGTGCGATTGTGATGGACTCAAGTGCAACTGCTGCTCAGGAATGCGTATCCCAGCGTTTAATTTTGATAGACAAAGTAAGTATGAACACGATCCGATATCCGACTATATATATGGATTTTATCTTTGCCTTGTGTGTTTGTTTTTTATTTTTTCATAACTGAATTAGACTATAGGGCTAAGACAAATGACATTAGGGTATTCGTATTTCCAAGACTTCCAAAACAGTTGACATAATCTTGGCGATAGCTTATGCCAGTTCCATTTTGGACTATTTCAATTTTTTTACCATCTTGATAAAATCTACCTTGTTTTTCGAGTGTCCGCAAGTGCGACTGCCGCGTATGAAGTCCTGGGGTCAATTCCTGGGTCGAGCAAAGTGTTGTTGGGTTTTTGCATCAGTAATTGATAGCAATAGGCTCGCCCCCTGTTATATGGTACGCATGGAATTAAACATAACTGGCGAAATGTGGGTGTACTGTTAGGTGCGCCTCTGCTTAGCATTTCGGGGATTGCAGGCGTGATGATAAAATGTCACTTTTGGTAGGCTCTAAGGTAATACGTAACAAACAAAAGAATGTCTTTGTGAAGATGCAGCGGGCTGCTGGTGGGCTGGAGCTAGATTCATGAGTTTTACTTCTCCTGCGAATGATTAACGCAGTGGGCTACTTTCGTACTTAGTAGACACCTCCGCTCTGTCCAATCCATCGGGGAGAAAATACGAGTACCTACCTATACGTAGTGCTATGTTATATAATGAGAATAACTTTGTTTATTACAGCCTGCGCCGAGCTGACTTTTGATCCCACTGAGGGATATTTGAACCTAGACGTGAAAATGAACAATGAGAGCATTTATCACAAATCTTACTCAGGTAAAGATTTTTTTCATTATGTGAATTATATACTTTTTTTAGATGAAATCTCATGGGCCCGCTAATGACTATCCTCGAGTCATCTTAATTATCTTAACGATTTTTCTCAGAATGAGAAGTCACTGGCTACTTCAACCTTTTTTTTATTTCCAGCAAGCAACCCACCGCCATTCTGCATCCCGATCCCGATTCCGTACGTGCCCATCACTATTCTGGACATGTGCATCCGACTGTTCGACATCACTATCGACTTCACCAAGATGCACGTCTGCATGGATTGGGACACTAGAGTCGACAAAGCTCCTGTTCTGGTAAGGATCACACGTAAAATTATTAGATTAAATCACTGATTAGGTAAGGGAGACTTCTTTTTCAGCAGTGCAGCAGATTTCTTAGCCTTCGATAAAACATAAATTAACGAGAGATCTAAAAACCACTGTGCTTATCTCTTACAAAATTACAGCGTGATGTTCATTGTAGGGCTTTCAAAAACTTACAGCATTAAAATGATGTTTTAGTCGATTTATTTGCCTAACTAGGAAATCGATTTCTAACCTAGATACTTATTACATAAACTTCATCCCAGATTCTTTTAACATATGAATATCGTAACTGCAAACACACAATATTTAATTGTTTTTCGCAAAATTTTAGATCCTTCACTTCGACTGCATGGACTTGGGTCTTGGTGGAATAAGTTTGACCAAGCCAAACACAAATCAAATTACTGGAGGCAGTGAACCTAACGAGCCACCTCAGCTCAACGGAGATGTTTACGACCCTGTCACCGAAAATGCCAGTGTAACCACGCAGCACTCTGTGTTTAATAATAGTGTTAAATATATTTAAATAATTTATTAATAACATTATTTATAATTCTCCTCATAGTTTATGCCGCCTTCTAGCCTATCCTATCCTAGCCTTAAATGCCCTAAGTCCTATTATTAAATTGAAAAGCGAGATCAAATCTGATAGAACATTGCAAAGCTACAAATGCTTCTGTCTGGTTTACGAGTTGAAAGTTATAAATAATGACAACACACAAGTGAAGTGTTTTTCTTCCAAGGATTCTCAGATAATTATTTTCAAACCCTGGCCTGTAATCCCAGAAGGATTAGGCAGAGGTGTACCTAATGGTACACCCACATTTTGAGTTATGTGTTAAGTTCCATGCAATAGGGATAGTATAGCATAATATTGTAAAAGTGGAGCGCTTATTGAAACCACCATAGCTGAGTACTAACTGATATTTATTTTTCTTGTAGGTACATGCATATATATTATTTCGTTGCTACCCTCACATCTCCCTTCTTAACAATTTAAAAATATAATTATTTCACAAATTATAAGTTTATCCAAAATCTTACTTTTATAAATTACATGCAATGTACATACGTATTTATAAGAGTACATTAATATTGATAACTTACATCTAATTAAATTGAGTGACAATATAATATCATTTCTTCCTTTCTTCACAAAGAAAGTTAGAAGATAAAAATGTAATTATGAATTTCAATAATAGTTAAGAGATAACAAAAATATGGATTAGCACATTGGTAAGTATGCTATGAACAATAACTTTTTAATTTATGTGTGAATTTTTATTTCAATATTATTTTTATTTATTATTATATTATTATTCCGAATTGGATACTAGAACTAAATTTGTCTTAGTTAATATAGTAAAATATTATATTATAAAATAAGATAATTCATGCATAAATTATACTTAAGTAAACAGGTGAGAGGCAGCAGGGCAGGTAGGTATTTATGCAGACTCAACTGCACTGCGGAATGCCCCATCTAATCGGCGGCCTCACTATCCTGCCAGAACGAGTTACATAATTATTATTGTTGTTTAAATTTTCGTTTATATTTACATTATTTTGAGTGCATTCTGTAGGTAACTGTATGTCGTCATAATAAAAATTGTATGTAGGCGTGTCATGTCGGCTTTGTGAATCTTTAATTATGTGCCGACGGTTTCTTATAAGTTTTCGACCTGATAATAATTGTATTTCATATGACCGGCTAGTTACTACTCGCGTTATTGTTCCAGGTTTCCAGCGCCTTTTGTTTAATAATGCCTTGTCTAGTATTTTAACCTTTTGCCCGACTTTCAATGTTTGAAGATTTCTTGCATTTTTGTCATAATAATATTTTTGTTTATTTTGTCTGTTTACCAATTTACTACGAACGTTTTCTTGTAATTTTGGCTTTAATCTTTCACTGTAAATCGGAACCGCACTACGTAACTTCCTACTTTGTAGCAGTTCAGCAGGAGACGGCAAGTCATTCTCTAAGGGCGTATTTAACCACTCCAATATGGCTAGGCGATAATCCGAACTATCTTCGCTACTCTTTGAAATTATATTTTTTACAGTTTGTACTGTTCGCTCAATCATCCCATTCGATTGTGGGTAGTGCGGTGATGACGTAACATGGATAAAATTCCATTCGTCGGCAAAGTCCCTGAAGCCAGCCGATATAAACTGTGGACCACAATCACTATTGACTGTATTCGGTATTCCTTGTCTACTAAATATGTTTTTCAGACAATTTATTACATATTGTGAATCAGTTTGTTTTAGTTCACATACTTCAACAAATTTACTGAAGTAGTCCACCAACAGCAAGTAATTTGACCCTTTTAGCTGAAATAAGTCAACACCTACTTTCGACCAAGGTCGCTCCGGAACTTCATGTGGTTGCAGTTTTTCTTTTTGATTATTTTTTCTGTACGTTAAACAAATATCACAGTTTGTGATTAAATTTTTTAATTCATTATTTATTGTGGGCCAAAAAACCGTTTCCCTTGCCCTTAACTTGCATTTTTCTAATCCTACATGCCCTATATGTATTTTTTTTAATAAGTCTGATCTTAATTTTTTAGGTATAACCACTCTTTCGCCCTTCCAAATCAAACCATATGCCACAGACAACTCCTCCTTATAATTCCAATAGGGTAAAGCCACCTCTGGTATTTTATTTTTATCACTAGGCCATCCCTTCAATATGTATTGTTTTAATTTAATGAGCTCTTCGTCATTTTCCGTATGTTTTTGTATTTTTATAAAGTATCTGTCATTTATGTACTGATACTGAGAAGCGAGCTGTAATGTGTAGTTTTCGTTCTCGCGCGTAATCGCACACACCTCCCCGTCGTTCAATGCCGCAGTCTCGTGCAGCGCGCTGGCCGGCTCATAAGCACGTGACAACGCGTCAGCAATGAACAGATGTTTACCTGGCTTGTATACCAATTTAAAGTAATATTTTTGCAGTCTCATTAACATTCGTTGTAACCGAGCAGGCGAATCTACTATTGGTTTTTTAATTATACTAATCAGTGGCTTGTGGTCGGTTTCTATTGTAACATCGGACCTTCCGTAAATATAGGCATGAAACCTCTCGCAGGCAAACACACACGCATACAATTCTTTTTCTATCTGCGCGTAGCGCTGTTCAGTATGAGTTAGTGATTTAGACGCGTAGCAAACAGGTAACCCATTCTGCATGAGACAAGCACCTAACCCACTTTTACTTGCGTCTACTGACATGATTATGGGATCGGTCATGTTGTAGTACTGCAGCACAGGTGCGGCAATTAAACATTTCTTTATTTCCTGAAAACAATTATCGTGTCTTTCATTCCAATGCCATTCTGTTTCTTTCTTTAGTAACTCTCTAAGCGGTAATGTTTTATCAGATAGATTTGGTATGAACGTTCCCACATAAGTAATTAACCCTAATAATCGTTCTATGTCTTTTTTATTCTGTGGTTTTGGCATGTTTATTATTGCTGATAAATGACTTTCATCGGGGTACAGACCGTTTTTAGTAATTCTATGACCTAAGTACTTTATTTCTTGCAGACCAAACTTACATTTGCTTTTGTTTAGTTTTATATTTATTTTCCTACACCTATCTAGTACTTTCTTCAATCTGCTGTCATGTTGTTCTTTTGTATCTCCGTATATTAATAAATCATCTATGTACATGCAAACACCCTCAATATCATCAAAATTTTCGTATATTTTCTTGTGAAATACCTCAGATGCTGAGCATATACCATAGGGCATTCTCAGAAATTTGTATCTGCCAAAAGGCGTATTAAACGTACAATAATCAGATGAGCTATCTAACTTAATATTCCAAAAACCTGATGAAGCATCTAAAGTGCTAAAATATTTAGCCCCAGACAGCTTTGACACTATTTCATCAAGTGTTGGTAACCTGAAATGTTCCCTTTTGATAGCTTGATTAAGCTCCTTTGGGTCCAAGCATATACGCAAGTCACCATTTGATTTTTTAACCACTGTTATACTGCTCACCCAGTCTGACGGTCCTTCTACTTTTGAAATAATACCCTGCGATTCCATGTCATCTAATTTTTTCTTTACGTCATCTTTTATAGCAAAAGGCAATTTTCGTGGGGCGTGAACAACTGGAACAACATTATCTTTTAGCTGAATTTTGTACTCTCCTGGCAAACAACCGACTCCTTCAAATACGTCGTTATATCGATTAATTAATGTTGGATATTCTTTCTGATCACTATTTTCTTGCACCGACATGACACGTCTCACTACGTCCAGCTCCATACAAGCGTAACGACCCAAGATTGGTACTGACTGTACATCTGCTACTTTAAATTCTAGTAAATACATTTTGTTTTTATAGTATGCTTGTAAATTAATTTTTCCTAAAACTTTTATCGTTGCCCCTGAATAGCCATTTAATTTGGTGTTTGTTTTCAATAAATCACTGGTGTCTATTGCTAATTTTGACAAATAACAAGCTGGCAAAACATTTACATCTGCTCCTGTGTCTAATTTAAAGCTCACTGTATTTTCATTTATTTCTAACTCTAAGTTCCATTCATTTCTACAATTTATTGAATGTATTACCTGGTCCTCTGATTCTTCAACGTAGAATACACCACAAACTCGTGCAAAATGGTTCTTTTTCGAGCATCGCATACACACTTTTCCGTAAGCCGGACATTCAAATTTTTTATGCATATTTCCGCATCGACCGCACTGTACACCACCTACACTATGCCGTTGCGTTGACCCGCGCGCTCCATAGGTACGCGCGCCGGTTGTTGACGCTGACCTCACGCCAGGAGGCGCTGGTGGTGGCGGCGGCGGCGGCGCGCGCGCTCCTTTCCAGTTCGTTCCACCACGGCCTCTGCCTCGTATTTCACCACGACCTCGCCAGGACGTCACACCACGTCGTAGAGAAAACACCTCCCTATTTTCTTCTTCACGCCCCTCAATTTCATACAAGTGCTCATTTTCTCGTTTTATGTTTTCTGAATACACTCTTGATACAACAGCAACTCGACATATCTCCAGCGCTTTTTTAAGATTCAAATCCTCTTCACGTAATAATCTTTCGCGTATCGCCGAACTTTTTACGCCACACACCAATCTGTCTTTTATTAATTGTTCGTTCAATGTTTGAAACTCACAGGTTGAAGATAATCGCCGCAATTCAAAAACATATTGCTCAATAGTTTCATTTTCTTTTTGATCCCTTGTGAAAAATCTATGCCGCTCCACAGTTACATTCTTTTTCGTCTTAAAATGGTCGTCTAATCCTTCCAATATATCTTTTGCCGTCTTGAATTTAGCGTTTAATTGCTCCAAAATCTCTCGACATTGGTCTCCAATGACATGTAAGAGAATATTTATCTGTATTTCCTCCGATTTCTTGTCTATTTCACAAGCTTTGATGTATATTTCGTAACCTTTCCTCCATTTTGACCATCTTTGACTCAGCGCCCCAGACGCTAAGTCCAGTGAATTACCGTCGAATTGAAACGGTGACGGCGGCGACAAGACGCTATCCATATTTGTTTAATGGTTCATTAACCAACACTTCGCGACAAAAATACTTTTTAAAACGAATGTATCCTACCGGCTGCGCCATGTAAAAGTGGAGCGCTTATTGAAACCACCATAGCTGAGTACTAACTGATATTTATTTTTCTTGTAGGTACATGCATATATATTATTTCGTTGCTACCCTCACAAATATAGCATAGCTTTGTCTTGGAAAATAGTTTTAAGGTGCTCCTTTACCGGGAACATTCACCTATATTGATGATCAGCTTCGAATATTACATCAGTCAGTGCGAAAACGGAGAAAATACGTTCAGTACACAATTTGTAACTATACAATTCGTAACAACCATTTGTTTCTTCCAAGATTATACAGAAAACGGAAGAGTATAATCGGCCCCTGTGCTTAGCGTTTGTGGACTATGAAAAGGCCTTTGACTCGATCGAAACCTGGTCTGTTCTGGAATCTTTGCAGCGATGCCAAGTCGATTGGCGATACATCCCAGTGTTGAGAGGTCTGTACAACGCCGCTACTATGCCGTACAAGTCCAGAACCGGCAGTTTAAATCTATTCCCTTGCATCGTGGTGTGAGACAAGGGGACGTTATATCCCTCAAATTGTTCACAAATGCATTGGAGAATATATTCAAGACGCTGGACTGGAAGGGGCGCGGCATTAATATAAACGGCGAGTACCTCTCACACTTGCGATTTGCAGATGATATCGTCATCGTGGCGGAAACGCTGCAAGATTTGCAACATATGCTGAATGGCCTAGCTGATTCTTCTCAACGCATTGGTCTCTGGATGAACCTGGATAAAACCAAGGTTATGTTCAATGAACATGTAAGTCCGGAACCAATTGCAGTTCAAGGCAGTATTCTCGAGGTTGTTAAGGAGTACTTATGTTTACCTCGGGCAAACTATGCAGTTAGGTAAAATCAACTTCGAGAAAGAGGCCAACAGAAGAATACAGCTGGGTTGGGCAGGGTATGGGAAATTGCGTCGAGTCTTCACATCGCCAATTCCATAGAGTCTAAAGACGAAAGTCTATAATCAGTGCGTCCTACCCGTCATGTCGTACGGTGCCGAAACGTGGACACTCACGGTTGGGTTGGTCCACAAATTTAAAGTCGCTCAACGTGCTATGGAAAGGGCTATGCTCGGGGTTTCTCTGAAAGATCGAGTTCGTAACGAGGTGATCCGACAGAGAACCAAGGTTATCGAGATAGCCCACCGCATTAGCACGCTGAAGTGGCAATGGGCCGGCCATATAACCCGAAGAACCGATAACCGTTGGGGTAGACGAGTTCTTGAGTGGAGACCACGGATCGGTAGACGTAGGACGTCCTCAGACTCGGTGGAGCGATGATCTTCGCAAGGCGGCTGGCAAGAGCTGGATGAGAGTGGCCGAGGATCGTGCTCAGTGGCGTGTCATAGGAGAGGCCTATGTCCAGCAGTGGACGAGTACAGGCTGATGATGACGATGATGATGATTTGTTTCATCGAATCTTGGATTGATACATTACAGGCGAATGCTCCGTTATGGAAGCGTTTTTTTTTATATTATGTTTTTTTGTGTTAACGAAAGTAGAGTCGCTAAGTTTCCCCATAATTACTATAATAAAACAACGTCACTCCCAAAGATAGGTCAAAGACTACTATATTTCATAAAGCTTACTTCACACATAGACAACACAGATGGCGGCACTAGCCTTATATTGCAGATATCATTACAACACCCCCACTATATCTAACAATATAAAAACACTTAAATATTAAACAATTTGCACACCTAATTTATTCAAAAAATTATAATGTTTAATGGAACATAAACTCTTAGTGAATAAATCAGCAGGCATTTCGGCAGTTGGCAAATATCTAATACTCACAACTTTATTTTCTACACATTGCCTACAAAAATGATATTTTATATCAATATGCTTAGTTCGTTTGTGATAAACTGGGTTTATGGTTAACTTTTGTGCACTCTGGTTGTCATTGAAAAGATCAATAGTATACATTTTTTGTGTTATTTCATACTGTAAATTACGCAAATAAACCGCTTCTTTACATGCTTCGGTAATCGCCATGTATTCGGCTTCGCTACTCGATAAAGCAACAGTTTTTTGTTTTTTTGTTTCCCAAGATATTACACAACCAGATAAAGTGAAACAAATTCCAGTGTATGACCTTCTATCGATGATGTTTCCACCCCAATCAGCATCAACAAACCCTTCTAGTATTGAGCTTCCATTACCAGAATACTTGAGGCCATAATCTCTGGTACATTTTAAATATCTCAACAACCGCTTTACATATGCACAATGTTCTTTAGAATAACAATTATTAAATTGGCTTAAATAACTAACTGTATATGCAATGTCTGGTCTAGTTAAAACTGCTAAATACATAAGACATCCAATTATTTGTTGATATGGAAAATTACCTACACATTGTTCATTGTTGGATACACTCAACTTATTTTCCATTGGAGTTTTAATCGGTTTACATTCGCTCATATTAAACTTATGCAACAGCTGATCAATATAATCGCTCTGACTTAATGTTAATGTTTGCTGAGATTTATTAACATTTATGTTTACTCCCAGACACTTCCTTATTTCTCCCAAATCTTTAATTTTGAATTGGCTAGCTAGAACCTGCTTTAAATGATTAGTTTCATTGATATTATTTGAAAAAATAAAGAAATCGTCTACAAATAATGTAACAATAGTTTTCAATTGATCTTGCATTTTTGTATACATACACGGCTCTATTTTAGATCTAATATAGCCTACGTTTAATAAACACTCGTCTACTCTCTTGTACCATGCTCTAGAGGACTGTTTAAGCCCATAAATAGCTTTTTTTAATTTTAGTACCTGACCATTTTTTATTCTTTCAGGAAAACCTTTTGGTATCCGCATATAAATAGTTTCCTCTAGAGTGCCATTCAAGAAAGCAGTTGTTACATCAAGATGGGTTGATTTCAAACCTAGTTGTACTGACAATGCAAAAAGTAACCTTAAAGTTGTATGTCTCACCACAGGAGAAAAAGTTTCTGTAAAGTCCACACCTTCAACTTGTGAAAAACCTTTAGCTACTAAACGCGCCCGAAAACGGACTTTGTTTTCACTATCATATTTTTTACGAAGCACCCACTTGCACTGCACAACTCTACCATCCTCTGGAGCGTCACTCAACTCCCACGCATCATTGTCCTTGAAACACTGTAGCTCGTCTCTGACAGCTAATTCCCACTGCTCTTTTTCTGGTCCGTTCAAAGCATCATGAAGAGACAAGCCAGCCGCATCATCATATGTTTCACTGTCAACACAAAGGTTTGAGAACCCATATCTCTCCGGAATTCGCCTTATACGTTTGGGTTGGCACTGCGGAGTTTCTTCTTCAACATCCTTTAGAGTGTTTTCAGAGTCTTCATAGTCGCTGGGAACATATGTCTCATCATCATCTTGAAAACTGTCTACAAAACTTTCAGAATTATTTTGACTAGACTTTGATTCTGTTTCTCCTTGTTGTGTATCATCAGGTTTCTTACTATCCCCCACTGAATCAAAATTCTGATCATGCACTTCAATGAGATGTTCTGATTTTGATTCTTTCTCTATGATGATCACGTCTCTACTAGTCAACACTTTCTTTGTTTCTGGGTTGTAGACCCTGTATCCTTTTATATTATCTGGATACCCTATGAGAATACATTTGATTGCCTTCTTGTCCCACTTCTTTCGCTTTTCTTTTGCTACATGGACCATAACAGTGCTACCAAATATTCTTATATGACCAATATCCGGTTTGGAGCCTGTCCACAACTCAAATGGAGTTTTATTATCCAATGCTGCTGCTACAATTCGATTTTGCAGGTACACTGCCGTATTAGTGGCTTCACCCCAGAACTCTTTTCCTAAATGTGCATCAAAAAGAAGACACTTTGCCTTTTCTACGATTGTACGATTGAATCGTTCACACAATCCATTTTGTTGTGGTGTGTATGGATTGGTCTTGTGATGAATTATGCCAGCACTATTAAGACAATCTTCAAATTCCTTATTGCAATACTCCAGCCCGTTATCACTTCTTAATATTTTGATTGTTCTCTTGGTTTGATTTTCCACCTGAGCTTTGTAACTTTTGAAATACTTCAAAGTCTCATTTTTGTGTTTTAAAAAATAAACAAATGTCATCCTACTATGATCATCGACAAATAACAAGAAGTATCTCGAGCCACCTATAGACATAGTCTCCATAGGTCCACAGATGTCTGTATGCACAATATCTAGAAGATTACTGCTTCGCTGGCCAGTACTGTAAAACGGCAACCGGCACTGCTTACCTTCACAGCATGTTATGCATGAGGACTTGCTTATATCAACTTTTTCATCAAGTGACATACCCTGCACTGCATTCTTCATGTGATTTAAATAATCTTTATTTATGTGTCCTAGCCTGCGATGCCAAGTTAGTCCTGACACAACCGATGCTGCTAAACATTCTTGTTTTGACAAATTCACTTTGTATACTCCATTGGCTAACACTGCCTCAGCAACTAACTCATTTTTCTGATTAAAAACTGAACAACCATCTTCCGTGAAAGAGACACTGTTGCCTTTCAAAATCAATTGGCTAACAGATAATAAGTTTGTGGTTAGGGTTGGTACACAAAACACGTTTTTCACTACAATGTCATATTCGCAGTTATCTGTTGCAGTCGTGATATTTACATCGCCTGAACACAATACTGTCACCTTTTCACTGTTAGCAACAACAATTACTTTGTCTTGTTCATACTGTGCATTCCTAACCCAACTTTCTTTTGCTGTAAGGTGTACACTTGCGCCTGAGTCGATATACCATTCATCTTTACTAAAGTTTCCACTCAGGAACACTGCGCTAAAAGCATTAGACTGCATTCTTTCCTTATTTTTTTGATTTGACGAGTTGTTTTCGTTACAAACGTTACACTGATTTTTGTAATGGCCGATTTGTTTGCATCGATAACACTTTATCTGCTTGACGTTTGACTTTGATAAACCAGTGTTACCAACATCATTTTTTCGGGCCATAGACAAATTAGTATTTTGTTTTCCCTTGAACTTTGAACGAATGGCAAAAGCACCGCTAACTTCACTCTCGTCGTGACTTGGCAAATCCATGTCCAGCAATTTTGTTTTGATGGAATCTGCCGTTATGGAAATCCCAGAATGCTCGATTGCCATGATCATAGGGGAGAATCGATCAGGCAATCCCGCCAGCAGCAATGATCCTGTCCACTGATCATTAATTTCGAATCCTGTTCCGCTGAGTTTCTGAGCTGTATCGATAATCTGCGTCACATATGACATCATCGAACTGCAATTCTCTCGGCGAATCGAAATCAAATTCCGCAGTAGATTTATTCTTCGTGAAAATCCATTGTCGTCGAATAATTGTTTTAACTGATCCCATAATTCTTTTGAAGATCTTACATTCTTCACGTGTACGTATAAAGACGGGTCGATTGTCATAATCAGTTTCGCTTTGGTTTTTTCGTCGTCTGCAGTTTTTATTTCTTTTCCGGCTTCTGGTTTCACGCAATACTTCATGCCCTCCAGGATTAAGAAATTTTCTGCCGCGAAACACCATTCGCTGTAATTATCGCGTCCCGTTAGCTTGGGAACGTTGACTAGATAGTTCGCTGACATTTTGAACTACGTTACACTAAACTAGTCTACTGCGATTCTAATAGCAATCCGTCACGACACAGTTCAATCGCGTCTCGAAATTGTCTTTTTAACACTTGCTAGCACTGCAAAATACTGGTTAAAAAATTGCGATTAATTATGAGCGAGCGGCCCATAACCTATAATAAAACAACGTCACTCCCAAAGATAGGTCAAAGACTACTATATTTCATAAAGCTTACTTCACACATAGACAACACAGATGGCGGCACTCATTACAACAATTACATAAATAATTGTGAGAAATCGACTAAACGTTTTGCATTTGATACAAATCCGACTAATTGCCCTACACCATGGTTAGTTGACAGCTAAACGATGATTTTGACATTTAATTGACTTGTAAAAAAAATTAAGCAAGCAGGAGAGGTGTGGAAACCGAAAAGTTGAGGGTTTTAACTTATTTTTATGTATTTCTATTTGTAAATGTAGCAAATCTTCCCCAAATTTTATGGTAATTTAGACTTCCTCTACCTTAGATTCCGAAGTGCACTTTAAATGGGCGATAATGATGATTATTATGATGGTGACGGGTTAGTACAGTTTGCATGTTAGATAGTGTTATGGTATTAATTTTACATAACTCCTGTAGATATTATTGATTAATCCTCGTAGTTTGTGTCATGGACTGTATGTCGACGTAGTTTGTTTGGTATTTTCGGCGTGATTAGTGGCTGGAATGTGATAATGTACCGGCTTTTATTTGACACTTCCTAACTTTCGTAAATGCATCGCGAGGCTCAACAATCGCTTGGAATGAAAACATGTAACATTTCTGCTATAAATTGATGGTCATCTCGCCCAGCTTTCTGTAGACTTTGTCGGCAAGTATTTCTGAATTTAGAGCTTCACTTTATTTAATTAAATTCAATGATTTGGGCTGGTGAGAACCTATTTGTAGTTGTTTATTTAAAAACACCTTCATTTAATCTATCAGTAAAGTAATTTAACATAAGCCAGGTTTGTATAGTGTGCCTAAGTCTTTAATAAGATTTTTCACGATTTCAACCATTACTAGTCATTCAGTTGCATCGTATCAGACAGAAAGCCCACTCCATCACAGTTGGAGAAAGGCTAGGCAGATGGAACCATTGTTAATTATTTGTGTAAAAAAAACTATTTCAGTGTTTTGTTGTTCTTGCTGTGAATGAAAAGTGCTGGTTTTCTTTAAAATATTGAAGTATCAGTGACACATTAGCAGGCTACATTTTACCCCTAACAGACAAAAGCTCGTAGTAAAACTATCACCACATTAACAATGATATTTTGTTTGTAAGAAAATGCGTAGTTACAGTCACAACAGTAAAATCTTAATATTTTTATTTTATTTATTAAGGGACAATAAACAGCTACAATATAAATTTTACAAGTAGTATTAAAACAAAATGTTAAATTTTGGGATAAAATTAAATAAAAATAAATGTAGGATTGTCACTTATTAAGTATCACAGATAAGAAGTTAAATTATGAAAAAAGAAATTAACAGTACAAAACAATTCATCTACAAAAATAAAAAAAAATAAGTTGTTGAAATAAATCAATTAATTTATTAATATGAAGAAAGATTACTGTTCCATCCCACTACATCTATTGTATAAAAAACTCATGAACTGTACACTTTTAACCCAATAAGTTTCATAATATGAACTAACAATAGCACCGAAGAAATATGTAAATATAATATAAATATATAAATGTTAAACCTGTAGAGCTTTTACGAGGAGGGGTCTGATTGTATATAATAACAAGATGGGTTAGTTAAAAAACAAAATACCTGGAGAACATCTACTAAAACATCTTTCATATAGGAGAATGGATTCCTTGGGGGCAACACCTGAGGTCATCTACAACTGGGTAGACATCACTTCAGACTTCTTCAGTCATATCCAAGGTAAATATTGAACTAATTGTTTATTTTCATGGGTCCTTTGTTCATTAAATATTTCAAAACTCACTTGTATTGTACAAGAAGTTAATGCTAAACTTCTGAAACCTTGGGTGTGTTATTTGTTTTTTGCACCATTAATTTATCCAGTGCATCTTCTGTTCTTGTGTATAGATTAGTTATACAATATGTTAAAAAAACTGTCTGATCTGAAAGGGGCATATAGGAATACCAATGACATTACCAAATAAAATAAGAAACATAAAACATTCATGAAAGTGAACTTGTTATTCAATTTTAAAACCCGAATATTGTGCCCAAATTACCATCATTTCCCTAAAATGTAACAAACTTTTAAAACCTGAGAACACCATCTTCGGCATTAGTATGCTTGATCATCAATTGTTTGTTGATGACATCACTACTTGAGCAGCAACCGGAGTGGTGTGTTTCCTCATTTTACCACATTTTATTGAATTTTCATTGGGGTATTTTTTTAAACTTATTATCCAATAAGGACTAAATATATCATCTCAATACCTATTAAAACCTTCGCGGATTGGACAGGATTTTTTTAACATATTGTTGAAGTAACTTTGATAAACTCATGCCTTTTTGCCATGTGGATAGGCAGAAATCACAGAATACATACATACTCATTTTGCCTCGTCCACATTCCTACATTTGGTTATATATCCACAAAAGAAGTAACATATTATTTCTTTATAATATAAGATTAGGTTCTAATACCTACATTTCTATAAACCCTGTCATGTTTTAGATCTTCAACTTGGCGAGTTACTTCACGATGGCCACTTATTTGGTCTCTTTGAGGCCATGTCTGCCATCGAGATGATGGATCCCAAGATGGATGCAGGGATGCTCTGCAACCGAGGGAATCCTAAACCACTGAACTTCCAGCAAGCTGTTGCTGTAAGTATTAAATTTTATTTTAATTAAAAAGTGAAATGTGGCTGAGTTAGACTGGATGACGAAGGCGGAAGATAGGGTCTTGTGGCGCAGCTTGGGGGAGGCCTATGTCCAGCAATAGGCCGGAGTTGATTGAGTTAAGAATTGAAATTTGTAACATAACCAACAATAGAATAACCTGGAACAAATTCTAATTTTATTGGAAATAGTGAATTTTTTCCAAAATTGTCAGATTTTATATTAACTTTGATTAAAATCAAGTTTTCTAAATCACAAATCATGGTTCTGCATCATTATAGAATATAGATTACTGTTCATTATGCTAGTATTCAGCTGCATTTGGTAAGACTGAAGCCAAGCCCAACAGAGTTGACAAAAGGCTTGGCAGATGATGAGGTCATTATACATATGCGTGTTAATTCCTTTTCACAGGCTGGAAAGTTGAAAATAGATGATCTTGAAGCAGCGGAGCTAATAGGCATCATGGATGCCACAATGGCCTGCATCGTTTCCTGGTTGGAAGGTCACTCGCTAGCTCAGACCGTTTTCACAAACCTCTACCTGCACCAACCTCATTCTATTGGAGACAAGACTTTGAAGGCATATTGCATTGCCATCTACAAATTGCTGGATTGTATCAGGGATTGTATTAACAAGTAAGTTGATGATATTATTTTCTGTTTGTCATTTGAAGATTTAAATTAATTAAGTGTAAAAGGTGTTGACTGATCGATCTTTAAGGTTAAGCCGTGCTTGCCGAGGTTGGTCCGTGGATGGGTGACCATAATTACATAACGAGTTTCCTCCCTGCTTTGGAAAGCACGTTAAGCTGATGGTTCCTGCTGTCATTTGTAGATCTTTGACAGTTGTATATGAGTAGTTAGAAGCCTAAAGTCTGATATCCAGTCTTACTTAGGGGTATCGTATTACCTAGTTACTGGGTTGTGGAGGTCAGATAGGCAGTTGTTTCATGTAAAATACTGGTACTCAGCTGCATCCGTTTAGACTGGAAGCCAAACCCAACATAGTTTGGGAAAAAACTAAGCAGATGATGAAGTGTAAAGCCCGTTGCAGACGTAGCTATAATATATATTATATAGCGAGCTATATATTACAGTATAGCAAGCTGCCACACACAGAAGCTATACTATAATATATATTTTGCCCTCACTCGGTCTGTTCATTAATGTACCAAAATATATATTAATATTCCAAAATCATCATCATCATCATTTCGGCCCAAAAGACGTCCACTGCTGGGCATAGGCCTCCCCCAAGTGTCGCCACAGCAACATATTGGGGGGTTTTGCCATAATCGCCACGCTTGGCAGGCGGGTTGGCGATCGCAGTACGGTTGTTACAAAAGAACAGAGAACGCTGCTGCCCATTCTCTGGCAAGACCCTTAGGCGCCTCTTACGACACCCACGGGAAGATATGGGATGGTGATATTCTGTACGTCCGACACCATGCAGAGCAATTCCAAAATATACCGAGCTATATTTGTCGACATATTTTGGTGACGTCATAGAAATATATATTATAGCTGCGTGTGCGGTCACTAGGAAATTTGTATAGAAAATATATCGTAATATGCTTTGCTATGATTGATATTAATATATTAGGTCTTTACCTATGAAATTGCCGTTTTGTTTGAAAAAAGTTAAAGTATTTTTTTTTTCGAACTTATTTATTTCTTTTATTCAAAGTAATCACCCCTGCAATCAATGCATCTTTGCCAACGCTGTGGCAGTTTATGGATGCTCTTCTTGAAAAAATCAGCTGGACGGGAGACAACAAACTCTTCAAAGGCGTTTTGTACTGCCTCTCGGGAATTGAATTTTTTTCCCGCTAAAAAGTTGTCCAAATTTTGGAAAAAGTAATAGTCGGAAGGCGCAAGATCTGGTGAGTATGGCGGATGAGGGAGAGCTTCCAAACCCAACTCATGCAGCTTAGAGACGGTCTGTTGTGCAGTATGGGGCCGCGCGTTGTCGTGAAGTAGCAGTGGAGACGACCGATTGACCAAAGCTGGTTGCAGACGTGCGAGTTTCGCCATCATTGTGGTCAGTTCTTCAATGTACACATCTGCAGTAATGCTCTCGCCGTTTTGTAAAAAGCTATGATGAATCACACCAGCACTAGACCACCAAACTGTGACCATCACCTTTCTAGGGGTCATTTTTCGTTTTGCACATTGCTTTGGTACCGAACCAGGATCTAACCAACTTGCCGAGCGCTTTCGATTGTCAAAAAGAATCCATTTTTCGTCGCACGTAACAATTCGGTTCAAAATTCCTTCATTTCTGTGCCTGTTAAGCAGCGCAAGGCAAGTCTCGACGCGTACGTTGCGCTGGCGATCGTTAAGTTCGTGGGGCACCCATCTATCAAGCTTTTTTATCTTGCCAATCTGTCGCAAATGGACCAATATTGTTTTAATGCTAACATCAAAAGCTGCTGCCAGCTCAGCTGTAGATTGAGTTTCATCAGCTTCAACAATCACCTTTAATTCATCATTGTTGACCAAAGTTTCCGGACGACCACGAGGTTCATTTTTCAAGTCAAAATTCCCAGAACGGAACCGAGCAAACCAATAACGGGTTGTGCGTTCGTTTGTACAGTTCTATCCGTAAACGTCGTTGATGTTACGGGTCGTTTGTGCCGCGTTGGTGCCACGACGGAACTCATATTCCATAATTACACGAAATTTCAAAGTATCCATTGTGAGGAAAAATGTTGAAATGTAATGAAAATACAACGCTAATCAATAAACAAAAGACTGATTTTGTAAATAGAATGTCATATTTTTAAAACAAAATTAATTTGAATTTAGAACTCATAGCCAATCAAAACTTTTTTTTGTTTGAAAAAGTCTGTACTGCAATACGGCAATTTCATAGGTAATAGGTAAATACCTATTATATATATATTATAGCTACGTCTGTGGCGGGCTTGAAAGGTGTTAAGTGTTTTATAGTGCAAGTGAGCCTAATTAAACCATGACAATACACATACTTTTCAGTAGCTTTGTACCTTGGCACAAAGTACTTCCTTTTTTTGTTAGTTCAGAAATACCCGTTAACAACTTCAGTTATTTTAGACTCTTTAGGTTGTTACAGAAATGTGTTGCAGTAATAAAAACTGAACACTGCCACTTGCTTTACTATTTTTCCATCTGTTTTTGTATCAGATTCTCTCTCTGTAAAATAATATTTCTTTTCACGTACCCAGGGCACAAGTATTTGAAGAAGAAGACTTCCAACCAATGGGTTATGGTTATCGTCTAGGCTCGAACCCGCAGTCAGGCAACACGTATGATGCTCGTCTCGAAGTCAGTGAGCAGAAGTGCGTATTAATGCTAAGAGAGCAAGAGGAGAAACTCAATAAGATGGCTAAGAGTTGTGATGATGAGGTAAGGTATAGTTATTGTATCAGATTGTTGTGATAACTTTAAATTAACGGGCCTTGGATGAAATCATGACTTGACTAGTGAAGAGAATGGATAAAGTAAGAAAATATTCTGTTAGGGAAAGTTTGAAAGTGGCACCAGTGACAGAAAATTTTAAGGAACTCTTATGACCTGGTCTGGTATGGAAGGGATGAGGATGGATGAAGCGCTCTTCGCTATGAGCACAGAGGAACTCTAAGGAAAAGATGTAAGTATGAATTTTGTGAGTATGTGACGGTTCACAAGGAAGAATTTAATGTTAAGAAAGACGATAACAAAGAGGGTAAGAAAACTTAGATTTGTTTAATCTGTTGTTATTGCAATAGTTAATTATTGTGGACACATGTGATTAAAAGAGTGATGAATATGAATGTGGATCGATGGAGAGGGAGAGGAAGACCAAAGAAAAGATGGATGGATTGTGTGAAAAATGATATGAAGGAAAAAGGAGTAAATAGCGAGTAAACAGGGTGTTGCGCCGACCCCAAATAAAATGGGACAAGGGAAGGAAAATTATGCTTGCAATAGTTAATTATTGCAACATTTTTACGTCGTAATAACGCATTAAGATTGTGACAGCAACAAATAATTTCAGGAAAATCAATGGGCTGCCCTACAAGCCCGCATCAGGTTCACAAGAATGTTCTTCCAAGCGCTCCTCATGATTACCAAGAGGGACTCCCAGTCCGGTGCGGATTGCGTCGCTCTGCTTAATGGCTGCACTGAGATGATGAAAGTCATCATCAAGACCGCGGGAAAAGGAACACAGCCGTTGGAAAATTGTAAGTTGTATGAAAACAACATTCATATTTTTACCGAAGCTATAATATCACGCCTGTTATTCGAGGGTTAGGCAGAGGTGGATACCCATACATATCGTCCCTTATGTTTAAGTCATATATATTGGGGGTAGCCTATTGCCATCAACCGAGCACAAATCCGGACTCCGTGGCTGCTACTGATTAATTCCTGGTGGAAAAACACTCTGTTATAACTGTTGTGTGTCAAACTCTTGAAGCTGGGTGAGATTAGTGTAAGCTTTGAAGGTTAGAACATTAGCAGCAGCCTATATAGCGCCATCTATTAAATACTTACTCAATCCAGTCAACAGATACCGCCATCTGTAAGAATCGTTTGGAGCTAACAGATAATTGTGACTTAATTTGCAATTAAATAATATTGCGACTATAAATTTAGATGTAAGCTATCCTATCTTTCAAGTTGGATTAAAGTGCACACGGTGTGCAAATTTGATTAAAATCGGTTAAGTAGTTTAGGAGTCCATCCCCGACAAACAACGTGACACGTAATTTATATATATAAATATAGATTACCTTCCTCAATAAATGGGCTATCCAGAACTAAAATATTTTGTCTATTCAAACCCGAGACTAGTGCGTTCAACCAAAGAAACAAACTCTTCAGCTTTATAATATTAGCTCTCTCAGTCTTGACCAAACCTTACCATTCCAGCCGACTCCCCAAACCCAATGGGGTTCGAGCCGATGATCAACCAGCGCCTCCTCCCGCCCACGTTCCCGCGCTACACTCGCATCAAGCCCCGGGCCGAGGCGCTGCATTACTTCGACGAGCTGGTGGGCAGGCTGCGACACGCCTGGAAGATCACCTCATGCACCAACTTCCATACCGCGCTGGTAATATAACCATGGATATGTGTTGGAGTATTTGTCGTAGCGTTATCCTACTGATCGAATTTCGTTCACGGCTGCCAGTTTCAACGCAGTTTGCTGAGAATGCGGGCGATATTATAGTGCAGAACTGGTGCATTATTTCTTTACTGTCGTTACTCGACCGGACAACAATCCAACACTGCTGTGGAAAGGAGGGGTGGCAACGAACCTACGATGCCTTTGATATTGAAGGCTGTGGACCAAGATATGGAATAGACTAGATATGTGGGACAAAAAGACTGGTTTGTTGTGGCGATGCCTTGGGAGGCCTTTTTCCAGCATACGTTGGTCGACTGAATGATAATGATGAAAAGCGGCTGTGACTACTACCATCTGGTGTACAACCTGCTGGCTTTGGATGATTCCCGATGTCCACCAACCGGCTTGTCCCACCAGTGGTGGACAGCGAAAAAATTTAAAAAAAAGTTACCACAAAATAGCGTCCACCAGGTTTTGGACAGAGGGGGTGTGGGGTGTTACACAAACGGATAGAAATTAATACGTAAGAGAAAATAATAAGAATTATTTAAAAAAATGATTTCTTTGTTCACCACTGATGGACAAGCCAGTGTTGGACATCAGGGGTCATCGCTGTTGCTGCGGGTTGTTCGAAAGAGATACCGTGGTCCTGGAACACAAAGGGCTAAGAAGGAACATGGATGGGTTTTAGTCAGTCAAGTCTGACACTCCCTTCCGCTCCGCCCAGAGCGGAAGAAGCCATTTGATGACTTCCCATCCTAAAAAAAAATAAAAAATAATAAAGGGGTCATCGCTGGATATACGACCAATTCCATAAAACCTTGCGTTACACATAGCATTTACATACGCTTACAGGACTTCTTCATGGAGTTCAGTCGCCAACGCGCCTGCATCCTGTCCCGCTCGGCGCTACAGCTGCTGTACCTCAGCCCGTCGCCGGCCAACACGGCGTCGATGGCGCAGTCCGCGATGAGCGGCCCGCAAGGCCAGCCGCGCCCCGTGCATCCCTTCGTGGAGATACTGAGGGAATCCATCAAGAATTTCGTCAACCCGCCCGCTTTGACGCCAAAGTCGCCCATGGTCTCTACGCCGCAAGTAAGTTTTATAAGCCTTATTAAATTACACATGACTGTCGCATGTCCAATAACTAAATACAAAAATAATTTGACCACTGCTATAAATGTTAAATAATAATTATAATTTTATGTGAAACATTTTCGATATATGATTTTTTATAATTTCTTGTCATCAAATGCTTTTTATTATGTTGGTTCTTATTTCTATTTTGAGTTTGTTTTTCGATTTCCTTTTGTTATAATTTTTCCCTTTATGTTAAATATTTTTATTTTTTCTAATCTCTCTGTAAACACCTAGATATATGTGCATGCTGTGGTCTCCTATAATTGAAGGAACACACGTAAAAGAACCGTTTGTATGATTGTGACCTACATTGTATATGTGTATTCTTTGTTGGAGATCCAAATAAATAAATAAATAATGTCTGTGTGGTCTAGTGGTCGCAAACGCGACTGCTGATCATGAAGTGGGTTTTTCCTTCAAGAATTTCTCAGTAGCAGCCACGGAATTTGGATTTGTGAGCGGGTGATGGCAATAGTCTCGCCCCCTATTACATGGGACTTAAACATAACTGGAGAAATGTGGGTGTGCTATTAGATACACCTCTGCCTAACCCTTCGGGGATTACAGGCGTGATGTTATGTTTTGTTTGTATGTAAGTTACACAATATTGATTAGTAAAAGCTTATCACAGTCAGCTTGTTCTTGTTCACACTGGGTCTCAAGACTCTTGTGGGCTATCATCATCATCATCATCAGCCTATAATGTTCCCACTGCTGGGACACAGGCCTCCTCTCTATGAGAGGGAGTGAGCTGAGATCCACAACGCGGGCGCAGTGCGGGTTGGTAGATGTCACATGTCTTCGAATTTTTTGTTCTATTACATGTCATTTTCCTCACCTTTTTTGAGGGCAGCGGTGATGAAATAAATTACACAAAGTAAATGTGCCTGCCTGGGTCCGAACCCACGGCTTACTGCTTGTAAGTCGGGGCTGCCACTACTGGGCCACCGCTGCACTCTCTGAGTAGGCTCTACTGTAATCCATTACCCGGACACAGTTTAACTTGGTATGCTGTCTACCTTTGTCGTAGAATGTACCAACTCCAACTTCGTCTTAAAAATGTCAATGTCCAAAACTAGGTAAATTCATTATTTATAATTTGTTTGACTTGTTACAGGCTCGTGAGTTTGTGGAAAACTTTCTGGCTCGTTGCGTACGCCCGTTCGCGGTGCTACTACAAGTGTGCGGACACAACCGCGCGCGACAGCGGGACAAGCTCGCACTACTGTTGGATGAGTTCGCCGCGCTACAGGAGGAGGTAATGTGTTGGGTTTTTTCTTTAACAATTTTTATGAATAATCAGTTGTTTTCAGTGTTGCAAATCAAAATGGCGTTTTACATCATCTATTTTGGGATTTTCTTTCAATTGAATATATTTTACAATTTTTACGGGTAGTCAGGAGCTTAAAATAATGTGATAGGCAATCGCGGTCAACGTAAATTACTGGTATTCAGCTACATCTGGTTAGAACTTAGACAGGAAATTGACCCCAACATAGTTGGGACGGGGTAGGCACATGATAATGAAGTCTATAATCGCCAAACCGATTTAAAAAAGTGGTGATCAATGCCTTCTCTATACCCTTAGAGCAGGCCTTTTCCCTGCAGTGGTACATCAGTGGCTTTTTTTTTGGTAATTGCATCACACAAGTAAAGTTATGGGGTTGGCTTTTGCTGATCCGGACTATGCTGTGGGTATAAGTTTTTAAACAGACATGGTCGCTAGCACTACGAATAACACTTGAAACGGGATATTTACCATGTTTACTATTTATTTTGTGTTCCCGATATTTCGGCGCTGTTGCAAACGCCATGATTACGGATAAACTGAAGTTCTGTCTTTCTTCTTAACATGGTAAATATCCCGTTTCAAGTGTGTTTGATAGTATACTGTGGGTGCCTTGAGCCTTTTCTTGATTATGCCTCCAGCCAGGGCACGCCAATGGGCTGATATTATTACGGGTGTACAGGTAGAGATGGATGTGAGTCGCTCGGGACCGGTCAATGTGGCGCCACTTGGGGGAGGCCTATGTCCAGCAGTGGACGTCTTTCGGCTGAAATGATGATGATGATGATGTACAGGCGGAGAGCGTGGACGCCGTGGTGAGCGGCGCGGCCGGGGCGGGCCCGCGCGCGTGCTTCGGCACGTGGCTGCTGTACCACGTGCTGCGCGTCATGATCGCCTACCTGCTGTCCGGGCTCGAGCTCGAGCTCTACAGCGTGCACGAATACCACTATATATTCTGGTGAGTTACTCTTTTTGTCAAGCTTTGTCGTCCGAAAGCGCATTAGGTTGCAGAAATCGAAATCATTCAGAAAAAATAATGAACTTTAATCTGCAAAAAAAAACTTTAACCCCATTGTCCTTACGCTTTCTTTACGTCTAAGGCCGGATTTACATTGGTCAAGTGTTTAGTAGGTAGATAAGTACAGTGGGTAAGTACAGTGGTGCAAACTGATTTGACAGTAACAAGTCAACAGTCACTGTCTAGGTTCTCGCCACTCGACACTGTACTTGTACTCGCTACTCGCCACTGTTCTTGACTAATGTAATCAGGCTATAACTACCTTTGTTTAATGTTTCAGGTATCTCTACGAGTTCCTATACGGCTGGTTAGTATCAGCTCTGGGCCGTGCCGAGAACTTGGCAGGCGACGCCGCGAGGCGAGATAGTCGGGATTTGCGCAAACAACGCAAGAGCAAGAAGAAGGTGCGCCCGTATGCGCGGGAGGGACTGCTGTGTAATGTGATGCAGAACATGTGCGGCGGGTACCATAAGGTGACATTTTCTCTGAACAATATGCTACGATCTATCGATTACTAGCTACTGCTCGTGACTTCTTTAGCATGGAATTTTGGATCTGTTTGTCAAGGATAAATTATACATATAACCTTCCTCTTGGAACATTCTATCTTTTGATGAAAACCTCATCTAAATACGTTGCGTAGTTTAAAACATTAAGTGTACAGACGGCGGGAAGCGACTTTGTTGTATACTATGTAAATATTTGTATTTTTACTAACTATTTTCTCACTTTTGAGTTCATATTTGCGATCTTCAAAATGAATATCTTATTTTTCCAGGCCCTAGTCGCGTTCAAGCTACAAGGCAAGATCCGGCAGCCGCAGTCCGAGTTCGACAACGAAGCAGTTCGCTACAAGCACCGCTTCGCGCCGCTGTCTGTGCTCACCCCGCCGCAGGTGCACTACCATGAGTTCTGCGAGATGACACAGCCGCTACAGTGAGTATACTTAATAAACAGGGTATAAACGGACCCTTCACGAACCCGTCAACCAAGCATTACCAGTATGTACATCAAACTAAGCCTTTCTTAAGAACGACATCCAAGCCGTCCCGTCTCACGAGTGTACGTTCTTATAATTTAAAAGTCTCGGGTTAGACCACTATTTAATTATGGTAAACAAAGAAGACCAGGGTGCAATTAACTTCAATTTCCACATATATACAGGGTGCACATACCGTACATATTATAAGTTGGGGGATTACATTGATGATAAAAATGCTTGGCGCAATGCTGGTCCTGCTCCACAACCATAGGGGCAACCTGAATCATGTGAATTACCATTTGAAGTTATTGTGGAAGCAGCAGAAGATTGTAAAAGTATATTTGCATTGTATAGATTCAATCTAGTATTATATAATTGCATAGCACATGTGTGAGTACTATGTACTGCAAAGCCACCATCTACTGAGTACCTACATCTTTCATTGACGCGAATATACCCTGGTGGTTGAGTGAATGTCATGCTCACTTAAATGTCACGCTGACGGTGGCGGGTGTGTCGGGTCATTTAGTTCCCTTCAATATGGTTGAGTTGAATGATGGCTGATACATGCGTGATGTTCGTGAACGGGCGCTGTTAGTTGTGACTGGTCATCTCTTAGCTACCACGGTTTATTTTTAATTACTTTGTTTTTGTATTACTGATTTAATCTTTTACTCTGGACGCTCTTAACTTGCCCGTATTTCTACATCGTTCTCACATATTTGTAATTTTTAACATGAATGATGTAACCAAGATTTTGTAACATATTTTGATTTAAAAGAGTGTCCATGGAGTTTCTTGCCCATTCTTCTCCATAGAGATCTACGCTTTGGAATGGGCAACTACAGTACTTTCACAAGTTATTATGCCTTGTGACTGGGACTGTAGCTTTAGCTTAGCGTTTTTTTATTGTTTTTGACTTTCAAAAGTGCCTGTAATGGTCTAATTGAAATAAACGCTTTGAGTTTGAGTTTGGTGTAACCGAAAGGGTATATACATACTTAAGGGTGTGCTACAGACCATCAAACTGAACATGTTTCTCCAAAAACAAACACGTAATAACGAAAAAATTATCTGCTGCCCCCATACAAAATTTCAATACCTATTCGACCCAAATGTATGGGGCAGCGTATATTTTTTTTCGCTATGACGATGTTTCTTTGTGGAGAAACATGTTAAGTTTGATGGTCTGTAGCACACCGTTAAGTATGTATATACTTAACTTTCCGTTAAAACTTCCGAAAAGTTTCAATACAGTCAATACACCGTTGCATAGACTGTTGTGTTTTGACTGTATTAAAACTTTTCATTTTGGTACGTCAACACTATTGTTCGCTCAGTTTGGTTTCCGCCCAACAACAGTTGTATATTAATTGTCGATCAACTGTTTGTTTCTTTGTCAAACTTTTATTTTTACAAAGATTTTTGTTTCGGTATGTTAACGTGATCCAAACTTTGCTAAATTATACATTCAGATTGGTTTGGTCCAGCGATACATATTTCTGTCCATTTTTCGGATTAAAAGCATTTGTGTTACTTACGCTCTCTCAACAGTAAGTCATTTTTCTGCCCCTAATTACTTTATGTACGATTTCAGTCTATTTATTTTACGTCCTAAGTAAGTAAATTTACTTACAGATACGAGAACCCTGTGATACTGTATCTCGGTGGATGCAAACATTTCCAGCAGGCTCGATCGCTACTCGAAACCGTCACAACCCCGGATCAAGAAGTAAGTATTCGTAATTTGCACCCGGGTTTTATTGACTAAGCCCATGTAAGCGCAGGTAATCGTTTATTGAGCAACAGAGCGTGTCAAAAAAGCATTGTTGACTTTTCTACTTGGCACTAAGCAGTGGGTTAAAAATCCTGCGCACGATAAAAATCCGCATGTTAAAAATTCGCCCGTGTGTAATTACCAGAGGTCGGAATTAGGTAGTTATTTTTGTACTTGCATCGAAATGTTGATATTAATATGGATCTTCCCTTGCGTGTGCGCATTAGAATTTTGCAACTTTGGACATCAGATGTGGGATGGTTTAAATTGTGTTAAAGTAAATAACTTTTTTATTTAATTAATCACGGGATTTATCTGCTCTTTAAGATTAATCTCGGGATTTGAGACATATCGACTTTATTCTTTCGCTGTATGAAATCAGTGTAATCCTCTGGTAATTACTTGTTAAATTACTAATAATGAACGAAATACCCTTTCTTTCAGGTTCAAGATCTACTGAAGGTAGCCAAAACAAACTTTGTAGTTTTAAAATTATTAGCTGGAGGACACAAAAGGGACTCGACAGTCCCCCCGGAATTTGATTTCTCAGTACATAGACATTTTCCTATTATAAAACTAGTGTAGTTATAGACATGTGACTCATGAGAATTATTTCAAGATACTTGCAACCTAGATTATGAACAAAGCAGCTATCAAGTTGACATGAAGGAAACTGTCTAGCTAGTCTCTTCATCTATTTTATAGGTTGGTAATATTATTTGACCTATGTCGATGTAAAATATTTTTTTTTGGACTTGTAGCTTGGTAAAAAAATAATGGACAGTGTTTGGCCTGTAAGTTTGTAAATCAGTAAATATTTCTGTACTGATCTTACATATAATGTAGGTACTATTATTAACACATAACACGGGATATTTACCATGTTTACTATTCGTTTATTTATTTAACACTTCAAGCACATAGTACAGGGGCGGACTTAATGCCATAGGCATTTTCTACCAGTCAACCTTTGGGTGATGCAGAGACAAACAGTGGTAGGTGTTTATTTATAAAATATTATTCATTATAATAATAAAACAGACTACGAAGGATATAAAGGGTGTAAAACACCTCTTAACGAAGCCGAAAGACACTGGTTCTCCCTGTCATTGCAATCATTTTTTTGTTCTACACCATACCTGGGAACCTTCTAGTTACGGAGATATTAGGGGTCAAAGTTCCAACTTTTTGACAAGTATTTTTTTAAATACAAGTTTTTAATCTAAGAGTTTTACTTTAAACACCTCCACGACCCCCGTACTATTCAATCCGTCCATCAGCACAATGTTTTGAGTGCGTTACATTGAGTTCTACCACAAAACATGATTTTACACCCCCAAAAAAAGTCGTTTCCCAGCAATAATTTTTGCGTAAAGTTACATAGTTTCATGTACAGAAAGCTTGGTTGACGGCTTCGTGATGAGGTGATTTACACCCCGTATTAAATACTACAAGTATATACTTGTAGTATTTTTGATATAATATATATCAGAATACTATAAATCAAAATATAAATACTAAAATAAAAGGACAAACAATGGGGAAAATATTAACGTTGTGACGAACTGTTTGCTTTTACCGAATGTACGCGCTAACTTTAATTTTAAAAGATAGGCGATTCGTAGCCATACTGATTTCCTTGGGGAGTGCGTTCCACAGAGAAATAGATTGGACGAAGAATGATCGGTGAAGGAAGTCAGTTTAGTAGTGTGTGTAGTTTATCCGTGATCAAGGTGCCTGCAACAGCGCCGAAATATCGAGAACTCAAAACAAATACCTGGTAAATGTCCTGTTTTCAGTGCTAGTCATGTGTTAACGACCCTGTCAATTTTAAAAAATGTACTGCAAAGTCTCGAATCTTCTATCCTATACATTGTAGTCATGAAGTCTGTAGGCTAAAAGTATCAAGATGTTTTTACGCGCTATAGTTTATTTATCAGAATATTTTATTAAAGAACAGATTATGTAATGAACTTCGGTAATGCAACATTATGTAAATTATTTGTATTGTCTTATTGTAATTATTAACGTGTGTATAGACGGAAATGTGAAATCAAGATGATTTTTAAAAGTGCAATAAAAATCATTAAAAATTTAATGTTTTTTTATTTTCTTCCTCCTAACCCAGAATAAAATAAAAAAAGATTTACTACGATGGGATTCTCAGTTCTGTTTTATGACAATATCAAATTATTAATTGATTTAATTAATCGAATATGGAGGAATCTCATTACAAAGGTAAAAGAAAGAATATAAATTATCAAAGCATTTACTTATATATTTTCAACGCAGTTTCAAAAATGTTAGTTTAGAACAGTTTCAGATAGTAATGTTGAGTAAAAGTGAAGAGAATTTGAAACTATTTGATATAATTTATAAGTTATCTTCTTCATCGGTGTCCGCATCTGAAACGTCCGTGTAGCAGTCTGTCTCCACGGCTTTTACCTTCAGGAAGTCGCTGGATTTTGGACCTGGAATCAAAGTATGTGGGTGATTTTAATGATTCATTTAAGATTTGCCACTAAATGATTGGACATCTGTGACGTGAAGCGTAAATCCAAAAAAAATGCCGAAGGTAAGGTCAATTTTTTAGTTCATTCCTAAAGTAGACTTTGTCGACGTTTTGTAAGTGCCCATCAGGGGCGTAGCTACCGCCGTATCTGCCGTATCAATTATACGGGGTCCCCGGGCCAAGAGAAAAAAAAGGCAAGGAGAGTGTAATATTTAATTTGAATTGTTTGTAAAAATGTTGGAAATAGTGACAGATATATAATGATGATGAATAAATATTTCATTTAATTTTATGCAAACATTTTTTTTCTTTTGTGAGAAATCTTTACCCTTCATAAGGGCCCCCAAACAAATTTTTATACGGGGCCCCGCCAAGGCACGCTACGCCACTGGTGCCCATGTAATAAACAAAATTGATTTTCTTGATTGAGACTTGCATTCTAAGGGGTTTAAAAACCGGCCACGTGCGAGTCGGACTCGCGCACGAAGGGTTCCGTACCATTATTTAAAAAAACGAAAAAAAAAAACAGTTTTTTGTATGGGAGCCCCCCTTAAATATTTATTTCTTTCTGTTTTTATTATTTATTGTTATAGCGTCAACAGAAATACATAATCTGTAGAAATTTCAACTGGCTAACTATCACAGTTCATGAGATACAGCCTGGTGACAGACGGACGGACGGACGGACGGACGGACAGCGAAGTCTCAGTAATAGGGTTCCGTTTGACCCTTTGGGTACGGAACCCTAAAAAGGGAGAAAAGAAAATTACAATTACAATATCGAAAAACAGGACCGTGACCGTGGCCTTCGTAAAATTAATTATTTATGAATTTGTGTGACGGAAACTTTAAAATCAAACAAGTTTGGTTTAGCCACGGTTTGCGCAAACGCAAATTACGTATACTTTTTCACAAGGTCAGAGAGGGAGAGCGAAGGAGGAAAGAAAAGGATGTCTGCGCCGATACTGTCGGCTGAAGAGGATCACATTAAGGGCGGGATATACGCCAGTGACCTTGGTCATGTGGACGTTACGACGAGAAAGCCCCCCGCGTGCGCCTCCCACCCCTAACAATAATTTCGTGCAACGCGAACTATAATTATATTGCATCGCAGCGCCCGGCGCCCGGCCCTCGCCGCCCGCCGCACAGTGGACGATTTGACTAATCTAGGGGGACAAAACTCGGGAACCTAATTATTATATTATATGTAAAAGTATTATATTTATTGTATACGAGTATATATGAATGTTGTAGTAAATAAAACGCAAAACTAAATGTGTAACATATTTTTTTTAAATCTTTTAATAAAATTCTTATATCTATGGCTCGCTTAGATATTTGTTTTCGAGTAAGTTTTCTTAATAATGATATATAAGGGTCTAAAGATATTAACAATTGTTTAATTAAATCATAATTAGTTCTGTGTCTTGATATCTTCAATGTATGTCCCAATCTGGCTTTTCTGATTTATTTATTTTTAGCCTCTGAAGCCACCTCAGACATTTTTCCTATCGGTAGGTATCACCGAATTTTTTATTAAATTTGCTCCGTGTAAGTACCAAAATTTTATGCACTGTTGCATAAAAATTGTATGCATGTTATATCATGGGTATAAACTTAAATATACTTAGGTATCTCCCTGGTCTCCACACAGTAGTCATGAAATTTGTCGGTATTGATTTCATAGCCTGAAGCTATGGCTGCAAGAATTGTCCCAAAACGATGAATAAGGTTTTCATTGAGACCAGTAGTCCGCGCTGTTGTGTCATAATTATAAAAAAAATGCTTGTACGGTATTTCCGTCATTGCTTGTACCAAATCCTTGTTTAACTTTGTCGATTAAAAGACCAATTTCTTTAAACTTTATCTTTATTTCTTCTTTAGTTTTTTTAAAGTGTCTTTATTTTTGTCTCCTATGACTTCATCATCATCATCATTTCAGTCCAAAAGACATCCACTGCTGAACATAGGCCTCCCCCAAGTGTCACATTGATATTTTGGGGGGTTTTGCCATAATCGCCACGCTTGGCAGGCGGGTTGGCGATCGCAGTACGGCTGTTACAAAAACACAGAGAATGCTGCTGCCCATTCTCTGGCAAATCCCTTAGTCGCCTTTTACGACACCCACGGGAAGATATGGGATGGTGCTATTATTTATGTCCGACACCACACAGCCTCCTATCCTATGACTTGCCACTCTCAAATGTTCATGCGATAATAATATTTAAAAGACATTCCATTGTACGAATGTACGCATGTAAACTAGAGATTCCAAATTGGTACATATTTTCATCAGGGTCTCTAACCATTGATGCCGAATTCATTTCCGTTGATGTTGCCTTACAGATAAAACGTCTTTGAGCCGACTTATTTTCAGCTAAAACGTTACAAACTTTACCATCAATGATTGAAAGAATCATCTGATGCGTGATCGAAATGGACACACCTCTGACTTCCACGAGAATCGGCGTTAACATCCGTTTTTGATTTTCAATGCCTTGGCATTCTTCTTTGATGCGTTATTTGATAATTCTATAGAATCTTGGTGATGATGGCCGAGGATTTTCCCATATGAACTTCTGTGCATTGTTTACAAGTCTTATTGGAACTAAAGATTTGATAAACATATATTCTTCTGTGCTATCGGTATCTTTAAATGGTTGCTTGTATAGCCAGTCTTACTTCAGCCGATATTACGGTTACTGTTATATTTTCAACTTGAGGATAGCACTGCTTCCTCACCTGTGCCACGTGATCATAGCAAGGGTATACATTGAATCCCCTTTCTATGGCTTCTTGTTGAACATTTTTGTATTTCTGGACAGTGAAATTATTTGATAAGAAAAAGGCCAAAGTTTCGTCAGGAGTATAAGGTCTTTGTTCTTTACCAGTATTAATAATTCTTCGAGCTGTGTTATATGTATGTGGTGGCTCGGTTTGGCGAGGCTGTAGATAATTACATAATTCTTCAATCAATGTAGCAGTCTTTGAATATTAAACTTCCACTCAACCGCAAAACTAAATTTGTTATGAAATACAAAGTTATACTGCAGTTTGGTGAAAAAGTCCCATATCTCAAAAACTAAATATCAAATCTTATTCAAACCAATTTTCGTTAAAAGTTTTTTTTACGTTCTACATGCCAATATTTTTTCAGAATAATTTCGGAATAAAGTGGCTGTGACATACGGACGGACGGACAGTCAGACAGACGTGATCACATACCAATCTATAAGGGTTCCTTTTTTGCCATTCGGCTACGGAACCCTAAAAACACTTACAAGCACTCAATACACCAAGGAACAAGGGATTATTTGCCTTTTGCTATCAGTTAGAAGATGTAGGTACCTATTCGAAAGTGTAACAAGATTAAAAAAAAGTAGTTTTAAACATTTCATTTAAATACCTATTATCCTGCTAGATTGGTCAAATCGCACACTGTGCGCCGCATGCTATCTACTTATCGCTTCCAGTAGCTGTCTCTATTGCAGAGGTGTAAATTACGTACTAAAATAACCTAATATTTACACACACTATATATAAACCCAAAAAATATATAATTGGTTGGGCTACCGACAATAATTTTGTTTGCGGAGAAAAGTGTCACAGGTCCGTTCAGCACAGCGTCTCGTCCCGCACTGATTTATTGGACGCCGGAGGGGTGGCTGTACGAATTGCGAGTAGCGATTACGTAAAAAAAAATCCGTAAAAATAATTAAGAAAGTTATTGGTAAAAATAAGCCAAAGGTCCCCTCGGTATTACTAAATATAATATATTGGTGGCAATTAAAAGATCCTGTGACTGATAGTTTAGGAGAAAAATGGTAGTAAGTTACAAAAACAGAGGCCACTTTGCATATTTATTTATGATATTTCAATAATTTATTTTTTTGAAGCCAAGAGGACATGCTCTATATTGTGTAGATTAATATATATTATTTTGAAAAAAAATCTTGTAAGGGTTACGGAAAAAAAAGGTTCCAATGTATCTCATATGAAGCCCAATTCACGTATATCCACGCCTTAACGTGTTTCGCGGAAGACTTGCACCTAATTCGTAAGATGAAATCCCCGTCCACAAACTGCGAAACATTGTTGATTTGTTGGCGTGTTTGTGAGCTCACTTAATGACTTGTCAGAGTTGTCAGGGATGTCTTGAGTTCGATAAACAAGCTAACTGAAGACAGACAAAAAAAAAAAGACCCCATTTAAAGCGCTTAGCACCTTCCGAAGTGGTGTTAATATTAGATACTGGTTTCAATTTGCATACAAGTAAATTGTTGTTGGAAAATAAAGCAAAAAAAAAATGGCGTATATAAAATGCTCATAAACAAAGCGTATTCCAAATATAAACTCACAACAGGGCGGAATATGCGTCATAGACGACACGATGCTTTCACATTTTTCATTTTCGGGCAAGTCCAAAGAAAACCAAACAATCAACTTAAATTATCGTACCTTCAAAGTACTGTAATGACTCATACCAGAGAGAGACTACATAATGGGATTACACCTAAACCTAGCCTTATGTAAAATTCAAATTCAATTAGACCGACGTGACCTTCATTTGACCTGGCCGTCACCTGTTTCTTTGCCCTAGGTTTTTATGGAAGCCGAGGTTGTGAGAGGCTCTAATTGTGCTGCTTTTAAATTCTCCTAAGTAAAAATCTCTTCCAGCTGCTCACCGTGTGGTGACGTCATTACGTAGTCATACTTTTTTGGGTTGAACGAAGAGGTTGTTCCATTCGATGGAAAGTGAGATTTCAGAATCACCCTACCTGGGTCCTAAGGGATCTCCGATACGTTACTTAGAGCCAACAGCTTACATACTTTTAATCATACCAATACCATACCAGCAGCATACTTTATTTAGCTGCAAAATTCGGAATATTGATGACGAACTCAAGGACAAATTATACCGTCTACTGCTACGTTTGATGGTGCCGGCGAAGATTGCGTCTTTAGGCGCACAATTCCTATGTTTCCCTGCTACGCATCTATGCTTAGCGTGGCTGCGGGTCGGTCCTGCCTTCATTATCTTTCAAAGCGAAGTGAACTCGCGTAACTTGGTCGTGGGGTAATGTTGGATGGTGACTTTAAATGCGATGCATTGATCAAAAAACTTACATGTTTCAGTATAAACGACATTGGCCCCGAAGTCTTGTATAGGCGTCGGCGTGATTGAACGGTCGCCAACATCGCCACCTTCAGCGTTGTCCTCCTCATCATCGTCATCACTCTCTATTATGATCTCTATTTCTTCACACTCCTCCACCTGGAAAAGCAAAGGAAAATAAATAAGTACTTGCATAGTCTTTACTAAAAATGGTGCATTTGGTCAAGGTCATACGTATGTCAGATATTGCCAACAGTACAGTAGACAGTACTGTCCACCTGAAGAGCTGCATCAGTCACGATAGTGTGTTAACACTCACTGCCACCCAGATTATATAATAGAATTTTCAAATCCACCAAGCTGACCTATTACCATCCGGACATGCAGTGGTCTGAAATCTATAACGGCCAGAGACCTCGCCGGCCTGTATGCCCTGCCGAATTTATCCAGCATTTGGGGTGTCATAGGTAGCTACTCGAAAAGTTACGTCCCGCTAGCGGACCGCGTGGCAGTGAGAGTGCTAAACCATTCCATTGGTTGAACACAATATCGCAGACCATATCTAACAAAATATTTATCCCAATTACTTGTGGCAAGTAGAAACTAAACTGTCCGCGTAGTTCTTGGATTAACACCTGGTGGCAATAGCTGCCGTTTCTGGGTTGGTGGGAAATTATTCAAAAGAGCATTATCTCTGATTTTCGACTCTGAAACGTATTTGGACGACTTTGGCGGGTATGGGCAATGCAGACTGAGGTTGCACATTATAATGACACCGAGGTACCTTTGTCCGGTCTTAGACCTAGACGTGCGAGGTGTGTCATGTGTCATTCAACAACACCGACCACACACCATTCCTGCAGAGAAATTACGTGTCTCTGCAATTCTGCATACTTCACCTGAATATCAAAAGACTGCTGCCTATTCTTAAAGTCAAGGAGTGCGGAAGACGAAGACTTCTGTTTATGGTGAGCCAGGCGCCTTATGTTGCTAGGAGACGGCGTTCCCTCGTCAGGGTCACCATCGCTGACCAGATACTCCACATCGAGGCTCAACGGCAGATTAGGATTACCAGACACCTTTCGTCGACGCAGTTGACATTCTGGTTCGTCGGCCATTTTGTTATGGTTGTATAACTGAAATGGAAAACGGCGAGTATAATATAAGGCTTGGACTTTGTTGGAGAATGCCATTACAGATTTCGATAGACTAGGTATTAGGTATATAGGTTGGCATATTTACCTAAAAACATGGGGATTAGAAATAATATGTTGATGAAGATTTAATAAGTTGAGAAAGCTAATAAAATGACGGTTCAACTGCTGTAGTGGTGGTGTCTAGTTAAAATTTTACATAATCCTCTTTGATAATATGAAGAGATATACGGCCTCGAAGTCTGTTAATGCCAATTACTAATTAAAACAGTACCTAACACCTTATACGATGTAACTTACAAAAAAAAAATTGAATATAATAAAATAAAAAAAATTGCTTACCAAAAAATGGAAATTCCTTCCACACCAGCTGATCTTCTAGTTGGTGAAACGCGTTTTGACTTTGTCAAATGACGTGGTATCCATGAATGGTGGGCGGACACTGGTGCGGGCGGCGGCTAAGTAGCTCGTTTGCGGGCTCTGGAGCGAAGCCCCACGCCACTAATCTGCACTGTTTTTCACCAGGTGAGAGTAACATTTTACTGTACCAGAAAAAACAAAAGTAAAGGAAATTGGTTACGTTGTTGAAACTTAGTCCTTCCACAGTACTTTCACAAGTTATTATGCCTTCTGCCTGGGACTGTTGCTTCGCTTTTTTTTTGACATTCAAAAGTGCCTGTAATGGTCTTCTAATTAAAATAAATGCTTTGTTTGAGGTATTACGCCTTGTGGCTGGGGCTTTTTGTTTTTTCAATATTCAAAAATGCCTCTGACCGGTCTTTTTAAAAATTCTTTGAATTTGAGTTGGGTTCGAGTTTGAACGTTTTATTGTTATAAAAGGCCGTCGTGACACCGTCGTGAGGAAAGAAATATGGACGTCTCTAAGAGCGGAAGACCAGAGAAACGGTTATGTGAAGGATGATATTACTATGGCAAGAAAGGAGGTGCAGTCACCTACTTTCTTGCTTTATCCATCCTTCCTTCGTTCTACGGTTCAGTAATAGAGAAGTATGGAAGATAAAGGCATGTTGCGACGAGCCAAAATAAATTGGGATATGGGCACGAATGACGAGACAATAAACTATTGATACATAGTCAATAGTTTTTCGTAGATAATAGCAACCCCCAAGATTTTCAGTTACTGTGAGTAGTTTCTATGAGGTAGGATGACGTTTACGTGAATATTAATCTTGGAACCACAGTATTTGAATGAATCATAAGATTCATAAGGTAAAAAACATAAAAAATCAAAACCTTGTACGATTTATCAATAACTCAATATACGGCTTTACTACAATCCTACTTCTGCTAATCCATGTTTAGGATTGAATTGCAGTGTTTTGTACCGCACGGAAATTCTTATCTATCAATAAATTCGCTATTTAAACCTTCAAGTTAAATGTGTCACGGACTAATGCATTTAATCCATATTATCTGAAAAACGTAAAAATAAAATAAAACTTAATGTGGAGTTATAAGTAAAATATTTTTTCCGAGCAAATGTTGGCGTTCTCTAACACTTGTACGGATTCAACACTTCATGATATTTTTGTCGTACGGTATGCATATTACTTGAAAGGTAATGAAAACCACGCCAGTTACCTATATGTATACCATTTTATGCCCAAATCTCTCAAATATCATATTTCTTTCGAAGAGAGCTTAAATATGTATATTATAAAATATGTTAATGTAGTTCATATGTATACTAATGACATTATCAAATAAATTAAAGCCAAAAAGGACTACATAAATAGAATCTCATCTTGATACCATACAATACCCTCACGGATCGGACAGGGTTTTTTCGAATATATTGTATTTATGAAGAAAATTAAAAGTACTGGAGAAAAAATATATTCCCTTTTCATGTTTTTATTATTCGTATTTATTTTGATTTTCTTTATCCAGGCTATCATAGCGCTTCTAAAGTTTTAGATAATTGTTGTACTTAATTACACATGTTGATGAAGATACTTAATAAAAATAATCATAGATTGACGTCATTGGCCTAACCAGCTTTGAGTACAGTCAACGAGCACCAATAGGTGTATGTACCTAATATAATATAATAAATCATTCAAGCCTATTACTATCTTATAGCTGGGCAAAGGCCTCTTCTCATACAGAGAAGGCACAAGCATTGATAAACACGCTTGCTCCAGACGGGTTGTACCTATATATTACCTAAATAAAAAAGCGTTTTTTTGGTGGAATAACAATTGCAACTTTGAGCCCCATACCTATTTCATAATTTCTGCAACAGCCTGAAATTCCAATAAATGCAGAAGGAAAAAAAAACACTTTTAAAAGTTGCCAAGTGTATACATATAGGCGCCCATGACTGTACCGAGACAAAATAAAGATATCTACTACAGACTTCTTGTGATGAGATTGATGTAATTAACCGATAAGATAAGCATAGGTCATTGAAATACATTGGTAAATAATAATACTATATTTATTATTTATATACTGAGGTAATTTTATGGCGGTCGGTGGTTGCAGTTTGTAAAACATAAAAAAAATACATTTCATTGTTCTTTCTATAACATAAATAAGTTGGGTCAGTCCTTTGAAATAAAACTTAATCTATCTATAGGTATTAACGTTTTTAATATCTCATGCTTCTTTAAATTTCGATGGTATGAGATTATTACTAAACAAAAATATGTATTGAGCTATAAATTATTGAATGAATTGCTATACAGTTTGCAAAAACTATCAGGTTTTTTCAGTAGAAAATCAATAAAATCTTAACCTAAACACCTATAAAATAAACTTGTTCATAAGTAATACTTTAATCTATGGATTATTTGCTAAATAAATAAATACGTCAACCACTTACTTAGAAAACTTATTACTAGATAATGTTAAAATAAAAAGATAAAATTAACCACAATAAAATATTAACACATTATATTCTCTAATCCCGTCATTTTCAATGAGAAACAGAGTATTGGCATAAACCAACACAAACAAAAACAAAACCCCGCGCCTAACCAAAGTGATCTCTGTCACGCGATCGTCGCGTTCATATTATGCCACTCATTTGTTCAGAAAACCGAGACACTCGTGTGTTCACGTGATGATCGCTCTGATTAGGATGCGGCTTTATGGATTGGCTGGCCAGTTTGAGAACGGACAACTTATTGTAACTTAAAATTCTAAACTAAACATTCGTCAGCAACGAGTCTCTTTGACTTCGCTTGTTGTTGATACACTGGTAACATCTACATCACCCACATCAACCAGTTCATTCAAATCAATCGGTTCATACACATCGACTGGTTCATACAAACCATCCGGTTCATACAAATCATCTGGTTCATTGAAACCAACCGGTTCAAACACTTCAACCGGTTCATCCACTGGATAATCCATCGGTGTAGCCGTTCTTGCATGTTCAGTATCCAAACTGTCATCAGTACCGTTACTATTGAACGACATCCTCCTTATATCGAAAGTGGAGTATCCATAGACACTAGAACTGTTAGAATTATTACTGAATTGACTAGCTCTGACAGCGAAGTACCGATTCCTGTCTTCTATTCTGTAGAAATCCATGCTGTTTTTCTTTTTGATGAGGTTGAAGTTCTCGTTGAGGGGAACGAAGTAGGTTTTGACGTAGCCAGCTCCCTTTACGAAGGTTTCACCGCGGCACGTCGTGAGGATACCACATTCGTCCAGAATGATGGCTGTATTTTCAGTCACCTGGTTGATAAGATACAGTTATAGTTACCGATAAAAAGTCCCAACTAAATCATAGAATTTGTATTTGATTTCAGATTAGACATTTTATAAGTGAAATAAAAAAGACAGTAAGTCAAAAGTCGATCGAAATTGGATTTTACCTGTATCTTTCCAGATTCGCCCGTGGAGTCCATTCGTGACGCCATATTCACTGCATGACCCCAAATATCATACAAAGGCTTTTGGGACCCCACCACTCCAGCTGCTACTTCACCATTTGATATTCCTGTAAACATGAACATTTAGATGAATACAAATATTTCAAACTGCCATCTTTCAGGGTCTATCAAGAATGTTAAGCATTTATTATAGCATAATTAGTCTGTGGGCCGATTCAACACAAATCGTACAGCGTGGCAGTGATTCACATGAATTCATGTTTTTTTGGGCAAAGTGATTAGAATAGGAATACTAACAGAGGGTAACGAATATTATTACTAGCAAAATATCAGCTGCCACATACATTTGGGTCGAATAAGTATTGAAGTGTTGTATGGTGCAGCAGATATTTTTTTCGCTATTTCGATGTTTGCCCGATGGAGAAACATGTTCAGTTTGATGGTCTGTAGCACACCCCTAAGTATATATATATCCTTTTTTTACACGTTGTATATAATTATACGAGTAACTATGGTGAAACTCACCGATCCGCAAGTTTAAGCTCTGGAACGAGCCTCGATTGAAGTTCTGCACCTGCATCATCATTGCTGCAGCAAATTCTACCATAGTCAGCACTACAGCTCGACCGTATGGACTGTTCTGACGAAGACTGGCGTTGGATATGGAGTCCGTAGACTCTCTCCTGCTTGGGTCCAAGCCACAAGCAGCCATGTAAGTCCAACCAGCAAGCTTTATTTTTTCCACCTTGTAATCTGAAGTTCCCGCAAGCAACAACTAATAAAAAAGGGTTCAATTAGCTTATGTGTAGGTAACACTAAATCTAGTTCAAGAAATTCATGCAATTGATTACGTACTCTATCAAAATCTGATATGATTTCATCCAGGATGCTTAGGAGGAATTTGTCACTCATATCAGCATCGCCTTCTACGCCCAGTTTGTAATCGGTTAAAGAGGCGAACATAACTGCTACGTTGTCATACTTCTCGTAATACAGTTCGTCTAAAGATCTGTTTAAGTTCAGATATACTTGGACTGAAAATAAAACAAGATTCGATTACTTCCATTCAATTTCAAGAACAGGTTGTGTTAGAGTTTTAAATACGCACCTACATGACCCGGTAAAATGTTCTCTAGAAGCATATTATTTACTTTCAACATAGTCTCCGCCTCTGTTTGCTCTGCACTCAATTGTAATTGCCACAAGTGATCCAATCTGTTCCTGTACTCCGTAGTTCTATCGATCCAGTATAAAGTTACTGTTATAACTATGACGGCTAAAGTGTGGGATATTCTAGGATCCAATCCAACATTCCATGTCACGTCATCGATGAAGAGCGAAGTTTTGATCTCCCATACAATCCATAAGTAGAAGAATGTCATGCCGCCAGCGACTATCCATTTGAAGATGAAAAAGACCCTGCTGAACAAAAAGTTCAAAAGCAAGGCTAAACCCCAGCACTGAGTCACATGCTAGAAAGAAAGTTAATGTTAGCACTGAAGAAACAATGATCACCAATAGAAAGTAAAATATAGAAATGAGATTACCCACGACGATATGCAGTTGGACAGTACAGTTTCACCTTCAGGCACCTCAACTTCTCTGCAAGCGATGACATTCACCACAGAGGTCGCAGCAAGTCCAATACTTATTACTAAGTAAATTGTAGTTCTTATAACAGCTGATCTAATAATTTTAGCAGAAATGTCGTAGACCCATCGTAGGCATATATTATGCGGCTCTTCATAGCCCTTATATTTAGTCCAGAGGAATTGGAACCAAGTGAAGGGTTGCATTACGATTAGTGCAAATAGTAAAGAACCTAGTAGCGTCCAAGCGTACCATTGGAAGCCTTCAAACCTAGAAAGACGAAGACATAGTTATTCCCTGGCTAAGTCATGTCTACTAATTCTCAAACTAGTAGTACAAGTGAGTTACCACATCGTAGTCAGTCCATTAATCAGCAACATCAGTGAGAAAATGATCAGGCAGCAGGTTATGTAATATTTGAACAGTGGATCTGGTAGCAGCAGAAAAGTCTTCTCCATTTGCATGTTCTTGTACATCAATGTGAACCTGTTCAGCTTAGACTCGTTTCGGAAATGTTCTCTGCAAAGAAATGCAATTTGAATTGTCAAGTCGCTAATTTGAATATTTTCAAAATAATCATTCTATTGTCCTTGTCTCAATTTCTATAGGTTCGAGGGCTATATTAGTCGTCATGTCAATAGACTCATCTTTCACACTGTCCATGCATCGTTTCTTTAGCCTTTCTTTCATACTTAAACCTTCCCTCACAACATTTTCTTTTAGAGTATTATCTCAATCAAGTTTGTTTATTTAGTACACAAGAAAGTCTCACATTCATGTCCAATACAAGTTCGTACATACAATGCAGTATAATTTATTGATAGCTACGAATAACGTTCGTCCAAAATGGATTTTGACTTACTTGCCGTTTGTCATATCTTCAATTTCCTTTGCCATTTGGGCGTCAGCGGCTTTCAACATTTGCTGGTATTCCACCAAATTCTCATCCATGAACGTCGTGGTTCTTCGGAAGTTATTCGTGTTTCTATTTTCCACTCGCTACTAGAAATACATAAATAATATAGCAAATTATTGCGTGATAATGTCTTCTATAAATAAATGCATGAATTGGACTTACTCTAGTAGAAGTATTGGTTTTTGTTATGATTTTATTGAAACCGACTGATGCTCGCCTGAATGGTTTGTATTCAAGAGCCTGAAAATAAACAGTTAATATTCGTTCATACACATACATATTTTTATTTTTTTAATGAATTATTTCACAGATATTTACCCTTGCAGGTCTTGACAGCAGATATGTTTCCAATTTATTTTTCGCAATAAAAGGATCATTTTGAGATTCAAAGTTAGGTTCAATAATGTACTCTCGGGCGTATTCTACAAGTAATTCGAGAGTTTGTTTAGTCACGTGCACTTTTCTGGAAACAGAGATTTCATCATATTATAATAAATAAATAATACGTGTCCTTAACGTATAACGGGGTTTTTAACAAAATGATTATTTAATTAACGTCAAGTTTATTGATACTGCTGTTTACGATTTTTTTGACAAGTTTAATCTCTTAGAGCTTACTCCAAGAGAATAAATACTATATTGGTACAGTAAATAATAGAACACGAATATTTAGTTATATGTAACTAAGTATTCAAGTTATTATTTACTTGACTCTACCAGGAAATAAAATAAAAGACAAGCTTGTTTTCATGGTTTCTTTCGGTAAAAATTACAAACTTTCGCCACCAATTTTACAACCTGGAGGATGTAGAGGATAAATTCTCAAAAAGCCTTTCTTATCCGATTTCGTTATTTGGGGATTTTTCTTCTGTACCCCGCTGTTTAAACTGCGCAGTGAATTATCAATCAACGAATTTAATTGGTTTTTATTTACAAGATAAATAGTGGTTTGACATACCCAGGTTTACCAGTGGATTCCATCTTGTTAGCTATTGTAACATCCTTCGACCAAATATCGAATTGCCATTTCCTGATACCGATTAACCCACTTAAGATCTTCCCAGAGTGAACTCCTATCCTCATGTCAATGTTCAGCGATCGCTTTTCTCTACAAAATACGTTAACAGTTTAAATTTATCATAATCATATGATTTCAAAACACTCAATACGCATTTTGTTGTATACTTATAAATCGTGATACTGCCGTAACATTCTGTCTTAACTCGGCGCAGCCCAATATAATGTTCGGTCGAAAAAAACGAATCGAATAGTCTTTGTTCGAATTGTGTCGAGCCGATCCGAATATGATTCAGAGATGGAAAATGCTGAGGTCCAATCGGCACGAGTAATATTACACATTATTTGAGTAGTGATTATTGCTTCGGATCCGTTTTGTTGTCAAACAAATACTATTGAATCGAGTGCCCGGCCAGAACAAGTGAGAAAATTCTCTGTCTCACTTTAGGGCCTATGAAACGTTGTGTTGTGAGTACCGAAAAAATCCTTTACTTGTTGCGATGCAAATAAAAGCTTTATTATTAGTATCTATATACTAATACTAATAATAAAGCTGAAGAGTTTGTTTGTTTGTTTGCTTGAACACGCTTATCTCAGGAACTACTGGTCCGATTTGAAAAAAACTTTCAGTGTTTGATAGCCCATTTATCGAGGAAGGCTATAGGCTATACATGATCACGTCACGACTAACAGGAGCGGAGCAGCAATGAAAAATGTTGCGAAAACGGGGAAAATGTGACGAAGACGAAGTTGCGCGGGACAATTAGTCTATAATAAATGTATTATTTTGGAACTAAAATTATCTTGTCATTCCCACGATATAGCCAGCAAATTGCAGTAGGAGTGGCTTGCTTGAATGATGACGTCGTAAGCCACAAATAGCAAAACAAAGTGATAGTTTATCTAATCTAAAACATATGTAATGAGGCTGTCGGTACTTTCGATTATTGAACTATAAAGTATCTTACAACACAGATTTTAGAAAGATAAAAACTTCACGCAGTGGTTTTTTAGTTTGATTCGTCTTTACGGATAGAGTCCAAAAGTGATACCGCGAAAAAGTACCGGGTAATACGATACCCCATAATAAAACTGGTTTTAGACTTTAGGGCCTCTTTTGGGTCTACCTAGCGACTGTCAAAGATCTGTCAGCCAGGTCCACCGGCTTAACGTGCTTTTCGATCCACGAAGGAAACTCAGTATGTAATGAGTGGACATCCATTCACGGACCAACCCGGGCAAGCGCGGCTCAACCTGAAGATCGACCCTAGCGGCTGTTATTATTTAGCCACGAGCTCCTCCTACCTAGCAAAATCACTAATCAGCCTGTAACGTTTCAACTGCTTGCATAAAGGCAGACACAGGCCTGCGTCCGTACCATGACGTCTTAAAACATTATTGTTCCATTCCTATTCCAAAATGAAAAAGAGACGGAGCTAACCAGGTCGTCTAGCTCCATCGCTTTCCCACTCTGGAATAGGAATGGAACAATAATGTTGTAAGCGTCATAGTAACCCCCCTGCTCTCTGAAAAGGAGTGCTGTCCTAGTTCGGGCTGGCGCTGGCGGCTATCTTCGAATATTTGGGTTTATTATGCAAGAACATGCGGGTTTCACTTTCACTTTGCGTAGGTAGTAAAATACTCCTTATACTTGCTTTAATAATTCCTTATACTTGTGCTTATACCTCATCATCAGCCTGTATTCGTCCACTGCTGGACATAGGCCTCTCCCATGACACGCCACTGAGCACGATCCTCGGCCACTCTCATCCAGCTCTTGCCAGCTGCCTTGCGCAGATCATCGCTCCACCGAGTCTGAGGACGTCCTACGCTACGTTTACCGATCCGTGGTCTCCACTCAAGAACTCGTCTACCCCAACGGTTATCGGTTCTTCGGGTTATATGGCCGGCCCATTGCCACTTCAGCGTGCTAATGCGGTGGGCTATGTCGATAACTTTGGTTCTCTGTCGAATCACCTCGTTACGAACTCGATCTTTCAGAGAAACCCCGAGCATAGCTCTTTCCATAGCACGTTGAGCGACTTTAAATTTGTGGACCAACCCAACCGTGAGTGTCCACGTTTCGGCACCGTACGACATGACGGGTAGGACGCACTGGTTATAGACTTTCGTCTTTAGACTCTGTGGAATTGGCAATGTGAAGACCCGACGCAGTTTTCCATACGCTGCCCAGCCCAGCTGTATTCTTCTGTTGGCTTCTTTCTCGAAGTTGTTTTTACCTAACTGCATAGTTTGCCCGAGGTAAACATACTCCTTAACAAATTCGAGAATACTGCCTTGAACTGCAATGGGTTCCGGCCTTACATGTTCATTGAACATAACCTTGGTTTTATCCAGGTTCATCCGGAGACCAACGCGTTGAGAAGAATCAGCTAGGCCATTCAGCATATGCTGCAAATCTTGCAGCGTTTCCGCCACGATAACGATATCATCTGCAAATCGTAAGTGTGAGAGGTACTCGCCGTTTATATTAATGCCGCGCCCCTTCCAGTCCAGCGTCTTGAATATATCCTCCAATGCATTTGTGAACAATTTGGGGGATATAACGTCCCCTTGTCTCACACCACGATGCAAGGGAATAGGTTTAGACTGCTGGTTCTGGACTTGGACGGCCATAGTAGCGGCGTTGTAAAGACCTCTCAACACTTGGATGTATCGCCAATCGACTTGGCATCGCTGCAAAGATTTCAGAACAGACCAGGTTTCGATCGAGTCAAAGGCCTTTTCATAGTCCACAAACGCTAAGCACAGGGGCCGATTATACTCTTCTGTTTTCTGTATAATCTGCCGCACTGTATGGATGTGGTCTATGGTGCCGTATCCCGATCGAAACCCGGCCTGCTCGGGAGGCTGGAACTCGTCGAGTCTTCGCGCAAGACGGTTTGTGATGACTCTCGAAAACAGCTTATAGACGTGGCTCAAGAGTGAAATGGGTCGGTAGTTTTTCAAAAGAGTTTTATCACCCTTTTTGAAAAACAACACGACAACACTCTTACTCCACGCCTCTGGAGTTCTCCCATCAAAAAGAACAGTATTGAAAATGCTCTGGAGCTCCTTCATTACAGGTTTACCACCAGATTTCAGGAGCTCAGTCGTAATACCGTCTTCTCCAGGGGCTTTTCCGTTTTTAAGCTGTTTGAGAGCCATCGCAATTTCGTCCAGGCTGACTTCTGGCAAGTCTTCCGTAAAGTGGCGTGTTAATGTAGCTCGGAACTGCTCATTTTCGGGATCAGGTTGAGATGCATGCGTAGCGTACAGCTGACTATAGAAGCTTTCAATTTCCGAAAGAACCCCCGGCCCGGAAGAAACGACTGCTCCACTTGTAGTGGTCAGCTTCGTCAGATGACTTCTCCCAAGAGATTGAACAAACACTTTGGATCCCCGATTTTGCTCGATCGCTCGTTCTATTGAACGAGTGTTGGAGCATCGGAGATCGTGTCGTACAAGTTTGCCAATTTTCTTGTTTAGAGCATGCCACTCTGACGAAGTGGCTGGTGGGTGTTCACGTCGTTTCTCCATGAGCTTGAGCGTTTCTTCCGAAAACTTCGACTTCCTGTCCCTACGCCGCAATTCGCAAAATCTCACACCTTCCTCCCTGAGGATTCCGACCACATTCTCGAGGGCCTGGTCAATGTCAACGCTATTTGTGGTTTCCACGGCAGCGAATCGGTTCTCCAAGTTAGATTGGAACTTTTCAGATCCCACTATAGTTTGGAGCAGGGTTGGTCGGAGCCTGGATTTCATCAAACGGACACGTTCAAGCTTGAAATCGATATTCAGAGACCCTCGCACGAGTCTGTGATCACTTCCAGTATTAAACCTATTGATCACAGAGACGTCTCTGAATATACGCTTCTTGTCCGTTATGATGAAATCGATCTCGTTTTTAGTCATAGTGTCGGGGCTCTGCCATGCCCACTTCCTTTGGAGCTGTTTCTTGAAAAATGAATTCATCAAGAAAAGCCCCTCCCTTTCGAGGAAGTTGACAAGCATTTGCCCCCTATGATTCCTGCTACCATAACCATGGGATCCTACTACCGATTCGTTGTAGTTCTGTACTCCCACTTTGGCGTTGAAGTCTCCCATGACAACGTTGTAGTGGGCCCTGGTGGTGAAGTGTAAGGCCTTCGATATATCACCAAACACATCTTCCATCTCATCATCCGGGTGCGTCGAGGTCGGTGCGTAAACCTGCACAACCTTGAGGCTATACCTCTCGGTTAGTTTAATTACGAGGTACGCGACCCTGTTCGACACACTCGACACTTCTACAACGTTGTCACAGAGAGCTTTATTCACCAGAAATCCTACGCCACCCTGGGACAGCTGGTCTCCCTCTCGAAAGTATAGAAGGTGGCCTGATTCAAGAGTTACCGTGTTCTCCCCCTCTCTTCGGACTTCGCTTAACCCAAGAACGTGCCACCTTATTTTCTCGAGTTCGACTTCGAGTTGTGCCAGGTGCTCGTCGAGCCGTAACGTGCGTCCGTTGTACGTCGCCAAGGTCAGTTGTTTTCGGCGGCCTTCCGTAACCCGGGGATTCTTCGCACCCCCTGCCCTGCCGTTACCGTGACCGCCGCCTTGATCAGGAATAGCAGGGCGGCCGGGAACTGGGGGCCGTGGTCCACGTTGACTTGCCATTGGTAGGGTTTGCTCTAATTGCCACGCTGAGCAGGCGGGTTGGCAATCGCAGTAGATTCACACCGGTATCGCTGCTGCCCGACACCGGTGGGACCGATATGTGATAGGTCCCAGACGTCCCTTAGTCGCCTCTTACGACACCCACGGGAAGATATGGGATGGTGCTATTCTTTACGTCAGACGCCATACAGAACATAGCTTATACCTGCACCACGCTTTATATGATCATCACTACTATTCTGCTTCATGATACGCGCTTAGCCCATTGTATTTTTATAACCTCCCGGATAAATGTTCTATGTGTAATGTCCCATACTAGAATCCTCATAAGTGGTTCCATACCTGACGTCTTTGATAATATGGATCATCTCCAGACCGAGGTCTACGCAGTTCTTGGCATGCTGTTCGCTGGGTTTCGGAATTCCGCTGACGCAGTAGTAGCAGTCTCCCAAGAATTTTATTCTAAGTACATCATATTCCTGAAAGTGGTTTTGGTATTAAATTGCTTGAATGTCAACAAATTAGTTATGTATATTTGACCAATTTTCCCCTTACTATTGTTCTAGATGCCATTCTGCTATGCCATACTATTCAACACAAGAGTAATAACCAAAACCTAGGACCACTTACACCAAAAATCAACAAACATATTTAAAACATCACCCTGTTTGTTATCTCCAAACGATTGGCATAATGGTGCAAATAAGCTAAAAATAATTATAAACAAAACACGTACCTCAGAAGCTTCATCAAATCTCCCGAAAAGCTCGTTCAGTAGCTCCACCATCCTCATTGGCGACAAAGTGGTTGAAATCATCGTGTAGTTCACCACATCCGCATACAAAATGCTTACATTATCATGCTCTTCCACGTAAAGTTGGCTGTAATCGACCGATAACTGTATTTGAGGATTATTTATGTTATTGCCCCAAAAATTGCAAAAAACTATCAATAGGTATGGCATTAACAAAGTATGTCAATTGGTATCTTTATAGACCTGAGGGTTAGGAACTAATAACTGTGTATTGCTGGAGAGACCAGTGGCACAGATTACTGAATAGCAGTGGTGGTCTAACGGGAATAACCCGGAGTTGTGCTCTCAAAACAGTGGCGGTAATCTGCATGGGCCTGATTGGTGGATAAAGACCCTCTCTCTCTTTCACCAGAGAGGAGACCTGCTACCCAGCAGTAGGAAAATTGTGCTGAAAAATGCGGTCGAATATCAAAATTTTAACTTCGCTCAATTGTAGAAAGTTATGTGTGTTGAAAGTAGCGGGTTTTTTCTTCTGATTTATCCCTTGCCTAAAGTGTTAGGCTTAGATGTCGTGAACTTACTTGAAAGACCTCAAATTGCTACTTATAGAGCGTGTTTCGATTCCCATAAACATATTTCTGATGTCTTGCCGCACTTTTGATACTATGTGCTCTGGTAATATACTCATCATCAGACGTTCCTGAAAGAATTTTTTATAAAAAAATTGGAAAATTTTGCATTTTTAAAGAGCGTCTTAGCATGAGTTGGGCTAAATGCAAATAATGTTATTATGTGCAACATCCAGTGGGCCCGCGTGGTGAACAAGGTCCTGTCTCTCTCATTTGTATCCCAGCAGTGGGAACGTTTGAGGTTGATTATGATGAATACTACTGATCTGTAGTAGAACGAAGGTTTTGTAGCAATACTTTGACATGGTCCTATAAGATAGCATTTTTTTAAATTAGTTGATAGAACTTTGGACAATTGCGATGTTTTTAAATTGAACACTTACGCGGTAGAAAAGTGATTAACTGTGATAACTTGTAGAAAATCCTCAAAAATTGTTGAATTTAGCGATTCCCATGTCAAAATAAACTATCAATCATTATTGTATAATGGTTCCAAATGTATTTAAGTAGTAAGTGTCTCTTATCAGTAGATTAGATTAATGTACCACTGTTTATATGTAATTTATAAAAGGGAAAAAACCTAAACAAATAAAAACTCATTATGGCAAGGACAATTAATCGTCTTAAGATTGTTTTAAATATATTGTACTCTCCGTCCAAAGTTAAGAAATTATGGTTCGCTGAACAAATTGAACGCACCAGTCGGGTGTTCTCGCGATGATCACTTTGGTAAGGACGTGGCCTTAGTGAGAACGTTAGCCAACTGATAATCTAAATACAGCTCTGTAGATTTTACATTCGGATAAAAAGAACAAAATGGCGATAATCCAGATCCAGAAAATGGACCTATGCCAATGCTTTCACCATTTTCTTGATTTGTCTGATAAATTCGTCTTGCAATGATTTAGAGGTAGGTACTTAATTTTATTTAAAATTAAGTTAAATTAATAAATTTGTTACTTGCCTCCTGATCCTTAACAAACTTAAGTCTTAGCGTGCTTTCAACACATGCTCTTCTGTCCAAGAAGGAACGTCTCGTAACTATTTCGTTCATCAGTCTAAAGTACACACCCATAAGATTCACGCCAATAAGATAAATTATATCTGACGATACCTGAAACAGGAAAATTAAAGATTTGGGAAAATACAATAAAACGAACAGAAAATTAACCCTGAATTTTCCCCGATTTTGAAACATTATTAATTGCTGCTCCGCTCCTATTTTTTTATAGCCTATAGGCTATATATCATTACGCTACGACAAATAGGAGCGATAATAGGAGCGATTTATCGAGGAAGGCTAAGGCCTTCCTCGATAAATGGGCTATCTAACACTGAAATAATTTTTCAAATCGGATCAGTAGTTCCTGAGATTAGCGCGTTCAAGCAAACAAACAAACATAAAAATAAACATACTCTTCAGCTATATAATATTAGTATAGATTGGCTGTTCAGTACTGTATGTCTTAAGTCATTTAAAGAGTTTTGCATTAAACTTGTAATAGGCCCTGATGTTAAGGATACGGTAAAAGAGAGAGAATTGTTTCAAAGCAATTAATATTATGATAGATGAAGGCAGTCGGAAACCTACCCCCCGGGGTTTCTTATAAATCTCTTGTATGTACATATCTGTATCACATAACAACAATCGGTCATAATTTTTGTCAACTGCCGCGTTAGTCTAGTGGTTGCGACTGCTGAACATCGAAACCTGGGTTCTATTTCCAGCTGGGGTAGAGTGTTATTGAGTCTGGATTTGTGTCCGGTTGATAGCAATAATCTCGCTCAGCATTGATGATTAACTGCGTAGTATAAAATAAAACCACTTTTCGTGACTGTCTGTACGACTCCTTCTTCTGAACTTCTCAATGGGTGTAGTTTTTACCATAATTTTGAATATTTATTCTAGTAGGTTTCTAAATGGTGGTATACTTAGTGCAATTTAATTTAACTTAAATGTAATAATGAAGTCCTAAAAACTTTAAGAAGCAGGGGCGGGTCACTAGTTCTGTATAAGCTACTTTATCGGTGAGTGGCGTGATTGATAAACGAACGATTAGAATATTATGAATAAATGGCAGAAATCAGTATCACCCCAAAAGAAAAATATTGGAAAAACCCAAAAAGATTAATTGTTCAAGCCAAAAAGTCGATTATGAGTAAAAATTTACATTTCAATGTTAGTCTGTTTGTTTATCGCTTGGTAGCACCAGTAATAACCAGAATGTATTAATAAAAGTGAGGTCACCCTTAATGCCATTTTTTCAGCAGGCCACTTTTATAGGGCACTTTTATTAAGTCAAGTTTGACTTTAAAGTGTTTTGTAACTTACCATTGCCAGAAAATCAAACACATTATCCATTAGAATACCTCCGTAGTAGGCCAAACTTTTAATTTGTGCCTGGTTGATGGCATTGCCTGTAATGGTTTCTTAGTATGAACTCAATTAGCTCAGCCTACCGTAGTCCACTGCTGGACATATTCCAAACTGCGCCACAACATCACGCCCTCTGACTTTCTGATCCAGTCTTACACAGCCACCTTAAACCTCCTTTCCTCTTTTTTATGAACTTTGTTTGTTCACAGTAAATTGTTTATGATAAAAGCATCATAATCTGTAAATAAATGAAATCACTTACTACTGTTCCGATTAGAGGGTCCTGATCATAAGTGAAGAAAGCGAAGATCAGCACATAGATAGCACTGACAAAGAAACCGAGGAATATTGCCAAGAAGTTGTTCCTCATTGGTAGAAAGATGTAGTTGGAGAGCAGAGCCATGGTTGCGTACGCAGGTCTTAAGGAAATGCCTTCGAACGAGCTGTAGATGCTTACTGCGATATCTGCAGGATAAGAAAATATTGTCAATGCCATTGTAGTAAAACTAAAAACTGTTGAACATGGGCCTTAAAAACTCATAAAAATATTTCAATACGTGTTTTCAGAGAAATCATTGCTTAGGTCCGATTTATAAACAAGTTTCGCGGTGTACCTCAGGGCAGTGTATTGGACCCACTACTGTTTCTCATGATTTAATTTGAATCGTAAATTATTTAGTTGACAGAGTATTATAAACAAATGAGTAATTTATTGTTTGCCTCTGAATTTTACAAGTCCCTACTTAGCGAAAGCTACAAAATAAAATCTCTTACCGGTAAAAACGAGGTCCAAAGTCACAATAAAGGTGACAAGTATAGGCATCAAGAAGCATTTCTTTTTCATAGGATAGTATAAAGGTTTCCATAAGGATATAAATGGTATAGCTATCCTTAAAATGTACATTCCCATTGTTAAATATGTTGATGTTGATTGTATTTGCTGGAAGAAAACCGCGATTGATGATAATGTGTCGTCTATATTTTCGGTTTCCATGTCTGCCTGTAAAGTAGCTCGAAGAATGAATGTTTGGTCATTATACTGTACGCCTCCACCCTGTGCCTAGACTCGACGCTGAAGTATGAGATGTCTTGCTATGTGTAGTAATGCGCGACACTTTAGCTAAAATGTCATCATCATGAGCCAATAGCAGAGCACAGCGTAATAAGCAGTGTACTGCCACACTTTGTCTTTTTGACACAAATTGAGGAAGATTAATTAAGTTAAATTACAATTGTCATTCTTTAACATTTGCATGGAATCATTCATTATCACCATCATTTCAGCCCAAAAGATGTCCTCTGCTGGACATAAGCCTCCCCCAAGTGTCGCGACATTGACATTTTGGGGGGTTTTGCCATAATCGCCACGCTTGGCAGGCGGGTTGGCGATCGCAGTACGGTTGTTGCACAGACAACGCTGCTGCCCATTCTCTGGCTAATCCCTTAGTCGCCTCTTACGACACCCACGGGAAGATATGGGATGGTGCTATTCTTTACGTCCGACACCAAACAGTACGCATGGAATGACCAATTGTTAATTTTCTGGCTGTACATGTAAATTGACAATGTTTGATTAACTTTGTTGCATAATATTATGAGATTTCCAATTATATCTTTAGATTTGTGAAACATTATAACTGCAAGCATTTCTGCTTTGTGTCCCAATAAATCCAAAAACTATACACGATTATATCAGACGATCACAAAACAAAGAAAGACAAATTGGGAACTTACCTCAGAAAATGTACTAACAACAACTAAACCTACGTGTATGGTGGAAAAAACTACCAATAAAGTTAAATAAATATAAATCAGTGTTTCTCTCAGTTTGTCATCATATTTTCTGTACAAGCCTTCCAAATCTTTCTGGTCGAATTGGTCCTAAAAATAAAGATTTACAAAAATAAAGATTTACTATTACATGTTTTCATCAGTAGTTATAAATTGTAATGGGTTCCAGCAAAACCTGGAAATAGCAATTAGCAAAAAACTTGAAGTTAAAATTGCAATGCCAAAGGTGACCGCAGCCATAGTGGTAAAGCCGCCCAAACGCTGTGACACATTTGTTTCTACAGAACTTCATGAAAACGTTATCGTAGGTGTGAGATTTTCGCCTGTTGCTGTTTTCGTAGAGTTAGGTACACAGTTATTGAAAGTAGTCGTTTCGCTGCAATCTATAATTGCGATGGGGCGGTTTTGCTGCTGTAAGTCACGGGTACGCGCCACGGTCGCATTCAAAATTGTACCTTTAAATTTACAGTACCTATTGTTATTATGTTTAGGTGAATACAAAGTTTCCATTTTGCATGTTATTTAATTGGAGTGGGGCTATAATCGCAATAATCAGCAAAAATAAAAACAGAAAATTTTAGGGAATCCAGTATCTATCTAGTATCTAGGCCATTTTATCACGTCACACTAAAAGCATGAATCTACTCAAACATATTCAGATGACCAAAAAAAAATACGTCGTAAGAAAACTCACCCTCAAATACTTCCAATTCCATTGCTTTCCGTGAGCTAGTTCCACTTCTTGCATTCTGAACTCATGTAACGATGATAGAAGGCTGGTAGCTCTGCCAGACTTCATGGAGTACCGTGCCAAGAGTTCTAAGGCTCCCACTTGGAGCACTACGGACCCCATTGTCCGAGTAGATTGATTATCCTAAGAAGAGTGAAGGGATATTACACACACACTATTACTTTTGGCTAGACTGTTAAATTGAGGCGGTTTGAGTAATGACACCGCTTCTGTGATGCTGTTGAATGTTGAAGATCTAGGGAACAGGCATCCTAATGTTTCAATGCTCTGATATTATCATCAGTCTCCTGCTCTTATCCGAATTAATTTGGTGGCGGCGCAGCATTTCTTCTTCTTCCATACTTCTCCATAACTTGTCAACTCAGCAGTCACTTCTTTCCTTGCCATATGATCTTTCAAACAGTCCATCCATAGTGTCTTTGGTCATCCTCTACTCTTATAGCTTTATCTATTTATTATCTACATTCATACTCATCGATACTGATATGTTTACCTACCCAAAACTTCTATTATTAATTTACACGCTTGTCAGTGCAGGTCGCTCTCTCGTCTTCCTCTCGCTAAATTTACTTTCCCTTTGGTGCACGTATCAAATTGCCTTATAATTAATGCGTTTTTGCTGTATTTGCTTCTATTGAATGTATTGTAAGTAGGTTTTCTAAATATATATGAATAGCTTTGTGTTTAGGTACTATCGGCACAGTCCATTGTGAGGATTAGGTACACATAGATATAATGGGTATGTCTTATTTGATTAATATTATACGATAACATAGAGTCTTCTATATTAGGTATATGTAATTTGTGCAATGATGAAAAACGCATCGAAAAAGCGTTGTGTATTTCAAAAGAACAATGCGGGCACACAAGCAGACACGAAAAGTGACTTATATTTATTGTTTAGATATCTATCTTAACAATAGTAGTAAGTAAGTGAAGTTGGCTATAAATATGTGTAGACTAGTCAGTGCACTATGTGTAAGTGTATGTGTCTATGTGCATTGTCGATTTGTCTTAATTGTGTAAATTAGAAACTGATGTTCTATTTGCCTGTATTTGTTATTATCGATCCACAATGTTACCAGCATCCATCATTTCGTTTAAATTATGATCTGGCTTTAGAATAGTAGTAAACAAGTAAAATTATTGAGCACCAGATGATGAAAATGAGGCATATTTACTCGTATTTTATGCAACGCTATGAGTCGTTACATTCAAATCTCTGTTTGCGCGTTTAGGTTTGCCGCTGTAGAAATAATCTGGCTAAATGGGGTATCATTGACCCGTCCCCAATACAATGCCAGTGTCGAGCCCTCTGCTCTGCAAGATATGCCCCACCTCTTTTCTTGCCTATCCTGCACTGCTACCTGCACCTTCCAGGATTTAAACGTTGCTAACGAAAGAGCTGCGCAGGCGTCTACATACTGGTCGGGTATTATTTAAGTCCATCGATACGCCAAGAAGTCGAAATTCCAAAAGTCTGAAAACCAGGTTATAGTCGATTGACAGTCACTCTTTGAAAAATAATAAGATGCATCCGGTTATATTTGAAGCAGACCCCAATATGGTTGGAAACAGGGACAGTTACTGTTACAAAAAAAAATACCGGTAAAATTACCAGAACGGTAACGTTATGCTTCGTTAAATATTAGCGTTAAAAATAACGATAAGTCATACGATTTACTGGTATTTAAATAGCATTACCTATAGCGTTAATTCGATAAAAACTAGCAATATCTGGTGCACCGTTGCCAAACCGAAACTCGAGCCGCGCGCCTTACGTTCGGTCGGTTCGGTTCTTCTAACCGGAGAGGCAACAGCTAGCATTTTACAACGATCAATCAGAATATATTTACGAAAACGAGACGATTCGCGCGGCTTGTTTAATTTTATAGTCAGACATCACACAAACATCGTCTACGCCAAACACATCTATCTATCCATTTGTTATTTGTAAACCGACATCGTTAGAAAGAAATTACCGGTATAAGAATGGCAACTTTTACCGATATTAAAATTAGTAATCAAATAACGTTAACGTACCGTTAACGTTATTAATATCGTTACTTTTTTATTGTTAGCATAACGGTAATTGGTAACGTTACACAAAAATATCGGTTATTCGGTCCCTGGTTGGAAAAAGGCTTAACAAATGATGATCTAAAGCTACAAACAGACTTCAAAGTCAAAGTTTTTATTTGTTACTAGCTGTCCGGCGCAACTTCGTTTGCGTCACATTTTCCCCGTTTTCGCCACATTTTTCATTGCTGCTCCACTCCTATTGGTTGTAGCGTGATGATATATAGCCTATAGCCTTCCTCGATAAATGGGCTATCTAACACTGAAAGAATTTTTCAAATCGGACCCGTAGTTTCGAAGCCTATTCAATGCAAACAAACAAACAAATAATCAAATCTTTCCTCTTTATAATATTAGTTTATTTGTTACATGTATTACTTGTGACAAGACTGTCTTAAGGGAGAATCATATTTTAGTCAACATACAACCCGACACTGACGTAAGAAAATTTGAATTTCGCTGGCCACTCTGGTGCTTCCCCTTATCTTTCTATGACAGCAACGATGGCACACGCACTTGTGCCCAAACAGTCAGTTCATTGGAATGTCTTCAAAGAATCTAGATAATTATGCTCTATTACATATATTATTTTATCGCATTTTTTATTGTAAATACGTGCTTATTAATCTGTGTTATCCGTTAGCATAGATTGGTTTGTATGTTAATTGCTTTTAGAATTCGCGAATTTCTTAAATTGTTACTCCATTTTACTTCTTCACCATTACTCCGACTTTTCAGTAATAAAATGAAAATTTTGAAGGACTGTATCAAATGCTTAATTTCTTACAAAACCGCTAGGGTCATGATTATCTTACTTTTAAATAGATTTTTATGGTGTGTGTCAATTGAAATTTTATCAGATACAAAATATTCATAATCAAAAATTCCTATAATTTCCCCATACTGAATTATTTTTCAGCGATTATAAGGGACCTTGTACACATTTTTAGGCAGATGTCTATATGTATAAAACGTTACGAAAACATAAGAGTGTTCACACCTCTATGTTGGTCAAGAAAATGGTGCAACAATCACAAAAAAAAAGATTTGTTAGATTTAATTACAACATGACAATAGAAGCAGATTTATATCAGTCGATACGATATCAAGGCACTACCGTCCTTATCCATCCGCATTCAATTATTTCATTGATAACAGGATTACTGGCAAACAAGACGTTTGCGTTCAAATAGTTCTGCAATGTCATGGGTCTAAGGTCGCTTCTAAATCGATAGGTAAACTTATTTCGGGCTTTAATCTACCCCCAAATAATGTGCCTATCATCGTCTGCATAGCCTTTTCTCATTGTTGGGGTCAGCTTCCAGTCTAACCGCATGCAGCTGAGGTTACGTATTATAATAACTAAAATAATTATCACTATTTTCGAGATAACTATGGTCAAAACACCTACTTTTGAAATACTTAAAGATATTTTCACTGATTTTTATAATAAAACGTTGTGGTCGAACTCCATGAAAGAGAATTCACCTATGGTTTATTCAACTATAATTCATTAACCTAAGGTTTATTGAAGTGACGGACGATTGACCTACTGTTGATTTATATGTGGTGAATATTTGTAGACAAAATAAGAAAGTTAAAAAAAATACAAAAAAAAAATGTGAATCATAGTTTATTTATATTAAATAATTAGGTCATTAAGTTGAAGTCAAAGCAATAATTTTAGAAAAGTAAAGGTGTTTGAAGGGTCTAAATTAATAACTAACATGTTATTAAGGATTTGAAGCAAAAGCTTGCAATAATTTCTTGTGTATACACTGGGGTTTCTTTTAAAAACTTAGGATTCAAGAGCGAGCGAAGCGAGCTTGGGACTTGGAGCACCCCGACTCGGACAGGGTAAGGTTCGAAGGGGATGGCGGGGTCTAGTGAGCGAGCGAAGCCATTGAAGTAAGACCCCGCCGTCCAGTGTTAGGTTACTTTATAACTTCCAAACAGAAATAGTAGACCTGCTTAGCGGGGCTACGTCGAATATATCTTAAAAAATCATTAGATTAATCGATCGTTAGTGCGATTAATTCTAGTTTAATCTAAATTCAGTAAGTTAAACAGTAGTTGAGTGGACCAATATTCGTTATGAACATATGTGAACTCTAGTTACCTCGAAAATAGTTGTAATAAGTTTAGTTAATATAATACGTCACCGCAGCTGATTACCAGTATTTTACATGGCGCGACTGTCCATTCGATCTTTTCGGCCCATTTCGTAATTCGCTGGGGAATACGATACCCCTCCGTAAAACTGGTTGTAAGACTTTTGGGCCATTGACTACCTGTAACGACTGTCAAAGATCTAGAAATGACAGCCGGAGCTAACGGCATACCGTGCTTTCCGAGGCACTCGGTATGTAATGCATCCACAAACCTATATTTTGATTGATCCGAGTAAAAACAGTCGAGGATTCAAAAAAATGCATCGAAGTTTAGCACTGTATATTTCAAGTAAAATAATTTAGCGAAAAAGTATAGTAAACAAACTGTTTTGTTGCGTGTTTTTGTAATTTGTAGATTCAGCTTTAGATTTTTATCGTTCAACGTACCTACTCATAAATAAAAAAATGTTTTGTTTGATTGTTAAGAATGCGTTATATAGCATGTTTTATGTGGTCAATTACTTTTTATTGTCGTTAGATTCGATGACTAACTGTTTAGGAATCTTCAAGGGTGTAGATAGTATATAGTGGTGACAGGAACCGTAGGTTAGTTACCTTAAAATACAGATAAATAAATCGAGGAGCTCGTGGCTGAATAATAACAGCCGCTCGGGTCAATCTTTAGTTAAAGCCGCGCTTGCCTGGGTTGGTTCGTGGATGGGTGAACATAATTACATAAGTACCGAGTTTGCTCCGTGTCTCGGAAAGCATGTTGGTCCGGCTGCTATTTATAGATCTATGATAGTCGTTACGAGTAGCCATAAGCCAAAAGTCTGACATCCAGTCACTAAGGGGTATCGTATTACCCAGTTACTGGGTTGTGGAGGTCAGATAGGCCAGTATTTTACATAAAGCGACTGCTTTATGTAAAATACTGGTACTCAGCTGCAACCGGTTAGACTGGAAGCCGACCCCAAGATAGTTTTGGAAAAGGCTAGGCAGATGATGACAGATAAATCGATCACCAAAACATAATAAAAAATGGCTTAACATTAGTCTCATCATCATTATCTACCTAGCCTTTTCTTTATGTTGTGGACAGCTACCAGTCTTACCGGATGCAGCTAATTACCAGTATTTTATATGAATCGATTGGCTATCTAACCTCCACAACCCAGTTAGTGGGTAAGGGCTTGTATACACAAAACTGCGATGTGTCGTCGCATCGTAAAAATCTAGTTGTTTTCTGTACTTTTTTCTAGTAGTTTTCTGCGTTGCGAATTCGCATCGCGCCGATTCGCAGTTTTGTGTACAAGCCCTTAAACGATACCCCAACGACCTCTATGGGCATTTAATTAAATTAATTTAATTGCCTAATAAAGACAGTCGATAACTGCTTTTCGTACGATTGCCATTTTGTTCAAACAAACTTATATAAACAAATCAATTTTTCATTTATTAAAACGTCGCTCTTCGTCGTAGTTGGTTCTTCTTTGATAAAATTATCTAACTTAATCATTATTCAGAATGAATAATGCAAAAACTTTTTTTTAAATACCTTTCTAATAATATCTTAGTTTATGTTAAGATAAAAAAAAAAATACAACCTGACCTAACCTCACTATCACACAACAAAATAAAAAGTTGACAACCTCACGCAATAATCGAGGAAAAACACTGCACCGTCATTTATCGCTCACAAAATCTATTGCACCATCAACAAACGCTATTAATCGCACAAAATTAATTAAAAAATAACATAAACACTCACCATATTTGTCAACAAAACGGCACTATCACAGAAAATTCACAAAACAAACACCGCACTGACGGACACGAGCACTAACCACTGTCAGCTATCACTGACACTGACTGACTAAGGCGTATGATTAATTTTGATAAGCGCCACTCAACGGCCAAAGATTAATATTAGTTGATTGTGGCGGCGATTATCACATTATACTTAGGTGATTCAATCTGGTGATGAATTGGAAACTGAAATATTTGGTTGATTGTTTTATTTTTCATATCTGAGACGTGTTTTGGTATTTTACTTTTCTACAACACATTGTAAACTGCGTGATATTTTGAAAGTGTGTTAATTTAATCAGTGAATACTTATTTTTTAGACTGATTGACCTGGTTATCGATGGTTAAAAGTGCACATTTTTTAAACCACTTTTCTACTTTATTTCATTCATTTTACTAACTTAGACATCCCTTGTACGGATTTCCTACTCAAAACAGAATATGTATCGAGGGCTTAATAGTTACTTACGTACAGGTATAGTGGATATTGCAAGATTCTTTAACTTAACATTCAATGTCAATAGTCTGAAAATTGAACGTTTTAATAACTTAGTCCTAAACCTAAACTCAAACTTGTTTTCAAGAAGCAATTAGCACAGCACGTGTAAATTGCAAAAAAAAGTAGGTCCAATTACCTGCAATTGAAATACGATTTGGACCATCTTACTATTTTCTATTTACTTAACAGAGCAGGATTCTAATTTTCCGAGCACACTCATGCTTTGCCTGAACACTTAGAAACAACTGACGATGCCACGAGTATATTACTAACACCTTTTAGTTTACACAATAAAACCATTGTAGGCTCTAACTAAGTGGGTTGCGTTTCCATATTTGCCAATTCTTTGTTAGTTTGAATGGCACAGTAATTCTAAGAAAGTATAAAAAACCTTAACTGGGGAGAAAGCGTTTTTCATCAATTGGGGACCGGAACAATATTCAATAAATTAATTTAAAAAAAAAAACAATAAAAAATGCAAAAAAAAGGTTCAGTAAATAATTATAATCCAGAGAAACGAGGAAAATGTCGTGAGGAAAGTTTTGAGTACGAATGTGGATGGCTATAAGAGAAGACCAAAGAAATGATGGCTGGACTGTGTGAAAGATGTTAAGGCAAGAAAGGAGGTGCCTGATAAGATGACGAGTAATAGAGGTGTATGAAAGAAGAACCCATGCTGCGCCGACCCCAAATGAATAGGGATGAGGGCAAGAAAATTAAGATGATGTAATTAAAAATAGGTGTTCATCAGTTTTGTTCGATAGGTACCTAAATTAAAAAGGTGGGGGTAATTTTTGTGACACAATACGATTGACACTTCCGAACCACAAAACCAGCATAAGCTGGCCTCTTATTTTATTGGAACTCCATACTACGTTAAGTCAGCTGAATGTCAAAGTTTTACCACTGACTTGCCGCCTAAAACTATACTGTATACACGGAATTTACAATCTGGCTTATTTGGTAGCTTTATATCAATGTATGAAGCACAAACCACCAAATACTTAGAAGATTTAAACATTCTCAGACTTATGAAGGAGTGTCAAAACGGACATGATAATTTTGTTAATGATTTTCCGCCAAAAAGTGTTGCGATAATGATGAAATTTTAAGAACCGAATCAGTTCTGATTACGTTTACAACGTTAATATTTTGATAAGTATATTTTTAAAACTGACAGTTCATACCTAAACTATTAATAATGGCTCATCATTAACTTCTTTTCATTTAATGGTGTTTTTAATATTTTCAAAACATGACAAGCCCAAGATTGCCCAGATTTCATCCGCTTTTTAACCCCTTTAAGGGATCGATTTTTAATTATTTCTTAGTTATTCAGTATTCTTTATTTTTACTAACAATAATTGTAAACAGGTTTTGAAAATTACAAAAATCATACAAAAAAGTCATAAAACTCCTAATCAAAAAGGGAACGAAAGTAGAAAAAGATCGATGTCTATAACACGGTACACCCGTGAGAACAGCTCACTGCAACCACGATGAACACACATGCCTCTAATTGACTGCGAAGTTCGTTTACTTCGTTACGTTCAGTTATGAGCCGTACTTGTGTGGTTACGTGTATGCTAATTGGATATATAAATAAATATGTAATGTTTTTCTTTATTGCTATTTTATTTCAATATTTCAGTGACGAGGTCGTGGCTAAATAATAATAGCCGTACGGGTCGATCTTCAGATTAAGTCGCGCATACACAGGTTGGTCTATGGATGGGTGACCACCCATTACATACCCAGTTTCCTCCGTGCCTCGGAAAGCACGTTAAGCCGTTGGTCCAGGCTCTCAATTGTAGATCTTTGACAGTTGTTAAATAGTCAGTAGCCCGAAAGTCTGATAACCAGTCTTACCTCGAGGTATCGTGTTACCTAGTACTGACTGGGTTGTGGAGATCAGATAGGCAGTCGCTTCATGTAAAATCCTGATATTCAGCTGCATCCGGGTAGACTGGAAGCCGACCTCAACATAGTTGCAAATAGGCTAGGCAGATGATGATTCAAATATTTCAGTGAGTCTGCTGTCGACAAGGTTTGACTCTAATATGCAAGTGTGGAACTCCTCGCCAACGTCTGTTATCATCATCTATAGCTGAAGCCTACCAAGCAAGATTAACTAGGCACCTTTTTGGGCATCACGTTCCATCGTAGACCGAGATGGAAGCCAAGGGCATTTGCAAACAAAAATCATTATTGTTAAATTTTTGAGTGATAATTTTCGTCTGAACATCGACTAGGTTATTCCCAGAATGTCTTGCTTACAAAACTGCCCTCTAACGATTTTCATAGGTACTGTTATCTATGACACCAGTTACTAAAGGTATACGTTTCGAGAAATCGGCTCTAGATGGCGCCTCAGGTAAAACAGCAAAGTGAAATGAACGGGCTGAAGTAGCCTCTACGTCTAAAAATTGAATCAGTGTTAGTTGCTATAATTTGCTTGACATCCATTTGTCTATACTGGGTGTAAAAATAGCCTTAACGAAGCCGAAAGGCACTTGCGCTCCTCGTCATTGTATTTTTTTTTTATCTGGACCATACCTGGGAACCTTTTAGTTACGGAATACATATATTGGGGGCTAAAGTTCTAACTTCTTTAACAGTCTTTTTTAAATACAAGTATTTAATGATATAATTTTACTTTAAATCCTCCGATGACCCCCTTACTATTCAATCCTCATCCATCAGCACAATCTTTTGATTGCGTTACTTCTAACCTTTTTGCGTGTAATTACTTTATTTGATACACATAATGCTTGCTTGGTGGACAGCTTCGTGAAACGGACTTAAAAGGACCCTTCGTTTCCATCTTGTAGGTTGTAAGTGCGGTGTTGTTTAGTCTTACTATATACAAGCTGAATAGCCTAGGGCTCGTTTGTTACGTACATTCTTGGTATTACTGTTGGCAGACCTGCCAACGAAATTAATGCCTGAATATAATTGCAAGATTCTTGTAATTTTAACTCTCCCAAGCTTTGAAAACGTTTGGGTCAGGTTTTATTAAGGTTTTCAATTTAGTATCAAGTGAAAACGGGCATTTCACAAAGTAAGTACCTGTACTTTTGTATTTTGAAATTATATTCAGGCATTAATTTCGTTGTCATAGTAAAAAACCGGCCAAGTGCAAGTCCGACTCGCGCACGAAGGGTTCCGTACCATTATTTATAAAAACGAGCAAATAAATCACTTTTTAGTATGGGAGCCCCCTTAAATATTAATTTTATTCTGTTTCTAGTATTTGTTGTTATTGCGGCAACAGAAATACATAATCTGTAGAAATTTCAACTGGCTAACTATGACGGTTTATGAGATACAGCCTGGTGACAAACGGACAGACGGACGGACGGACAACGAACGCTCAGTCATAGGGTCCCGTTTGTCCCTTTGGGTACGGAACCCTAATAAGAGTAAAAGACAAGTAACGAAGTTGAAAGTCGCTTATTTTTCCCAGCGCCCATGTGAACATTTTCTTGTACTGAATCACAATTGAAACCTTCGTATAATGATGACGTTCAAAGTACCATTTTTTACCGTGGATGCGTTCACAGACAAAAGTCAAGCTTGCACAGAACTTCAGCCGTGGCAACAGACGGTCGACCGTTTAGCCACGTATTTGGTACGTGCGGGAAACGAACCCGCGTCACGTAGCGCAGCGATGAAAGTCAAGGCGGCCACTGCGCCAATCCAGCCGTCTGGCAACAGCAATTTGAACACTTTGAGATTCCTTAATTGTAAGACCAATTTTATTTTCTTTTGTAGAGGAGACATTGCAGTAAACAGTTCCAGCAAAAGAATTTTGTATTTCCTAGCATTGTCACTAACAAAATAATATTCCTTAGCGAAGTTGTTACAAGTTCGTTTCCAATCTAACTTTTCGTTTATCGTGCAATCCATTATTTTTGTTTAAGAATGCGAAGATTTTGTAAATTACGTACAGCTACGAGCGAAATAATTGCCAAAGTTGTTTCGCTTCATTTAGATGTAAATAATGGAAATAATACTTATGTACTTCTTGCGCTGAACAGCCTTGAGTGCGAAAAGGTAAGAACTTTTCTTAAAAAATCTCTAATCCTGTGATTATTATAGGCATCCTTTTGTAAAGCATGGCATTAAGTTAATATTGTAAATTAATTGCGCAATATCTAGCTTACATTTAACTGGTTTTCTCAGTAGCTCTCCTATTTGAGAGCTACAAAATATTTAATTAAATGGTGATTTTAGTTATGTCCTTTATTTATTTCTATACAAATAATTGACATTTTTAAATACTCCTTTTATAAAAAAAGATAAAAAATTAGCCCACCGGTATCGGGAACAGGGTTCAAGCTACTAGCTAGGTCAGGGCTCCAAAGATAGGAACCTCCTAACAGTACGAGCCGTGTCCAAGATTACCGCTTTCTGAATCAAGCCCTTGATCATGCTGCCTAACGAGAGCCTCATCGGGTATTGGTCGAGGCTCTTGGCAATTAAGACATTAGCTGATATGACTATCGGCACAATGATCGCTGAGTCTACATGTTACGGAATCGTTATATCAACAATCTTTGCGCGCCGCTATGATCGATCTACCACCACTATATCAGCCTTATTGGCTACAATGGTCCTGTCAGTGATGATGGTTTGATCCCAGTACAGTGTGTTATTGCCATTTTCAAGAACTGGGTCGGGCACATACCTCTAATACGGCACCCCCGATTCTACAAGGCTGTATGTTAGAGCAAGTTCCTGATAGATAATCCTGGCTACAAGGTTGTGTCTATGCAAGTATTCTGTTGTTCTCCGTTAGCTAGACGAGAACACCCGGAGATAATGTAACGGATTGATTCGCCCGGACGGTGGCATGCCCGACATATGTATCAACTGTGCCATCCTTCACAATAAATCTACGGTAGTTAATCGTCATCATAACTTCATCCATAATTGCACAAATAAAATCTTCAGTTTCTCCGAAAAAGTCCCCGGAACGTAGCCAGGCTACGGACACTGATTGGTCTACATCGGGTCCATGCAGGGCCCGGAAGCATTAGTGTCAAGCAATCTCTTTAGCCGAAGAGAGCGGGGTGAGGCCCTTGTCCATCGAGACCACATCTCGATGCATACCCACGTCAGCTTCTAGGAAATATTCCCTGAGACTGTATATCTCGCGATTGTGGAGAGTCCTAAAAAGCCTCGACCTACACAATTCCGCGGAATATACAGTCTCATAACCAAAGAACATGGATGATACATTCGATATGCCGTCAACAATGTACGGACCTTCCTATCCAGGGCGTCTAGTTCTAAATATTTTATTTTACATAAATCTTATTACCCATACAAACGCTACACAGCTAAGGCACAGGGTTCCTTAGCCTATGGAGATGAACCGGAAAGAAACTCCACGGTTACTGTTTTGTCGGAAGTGTCCGTCAGAGTATTATCATAATACAGGACCTGAGATGATACGAGTTCGATATGATATATAGCGACAGTAAATATGGGAAGTGATACGTACCGTTTACAATTGCGAGTTTTTGGTACAAGCTAACATTCAATTGTTTTGCCTAGTTAAAGCGATTTGACAATAGCAAAATGGGTGATAACAAAAAAACATTAAAAAAATAAACAGTAAAAAAAAAGAAATTATGAAACGTTGCCAGGCCACGGACGCTAGATAATAATAAGAAATTAAAATAACGCAAGAAAAGTACTAGGCTATCATAAGTTTAAGGTGGTTTTACTTAGTGAGCTTATGACAGAATTATGTACTTTTAATTTATCTTGTTTTCCTGTTATTTTGTGCCTGGTTTTACTATAAGGATGTGTAATAAAACTACATAAATTTTGTGTTCGAATTCAATTCAAAAAGAGAACTCCCCACTGAGCTGTGGTCCGAATCGAACAATTGCAAAAAGTTCTTGGGCGAACCGCACCGCGGTGCGAAAGAAGAACGACGACGACTAAAGACCCAGCAAAATGACGTGGTTGCCAAAAATACTACGGACAACAACCAGTAAGTTTTGCAAGTAGGTTACGATTTGGTTCGCATTGTCCATTCTAATGAAATATTTCAAATGTCTTTGCTACACAGCTTGCTACCTACTAATATGTGAGGAAAACCAAAACAATGGAGAACAAAATACACCTGCTCTGTTCACGCTTCTTTTATTGTGACTGAGAGACTTGGGATCATTTATCAGTTAATATGTATAAGAATACACCTGTCCCGTCTGCAGATGTAATCTTATTGCGGTCAGTTTCTACCTGACGAGTTGTGATGGTAAAAAAAGCCGTCCCAAAATATTTGTGAATGGAAATGATAGAGATGTTTATGTTAGCAGGAGGCGTTTATTTGTGGAGTAAGTATCTGTAGTTTTAGTTTTTCGTCACTTGTAAATTTTATTACAACTAGTAGATATTTAGGTTTAGCTCGATGGTAGTAACGTAAACGGAACGTTTATTTAAGTGAAGATTGGATTGAATAGTTAAGTTTTCTAGCATTGTGATTTAAATACATTAAGCTTAATTTGGGCCAGATTCGTCACGCAGTGGATGCCAGAAGACTGGCTTCAGTCGTCGCCGAGGGAGGCTTAGAAAACGATAGCGTGGCGACTTAGAGGCGTTTGCAAGAGATTGGCCGGAGAAAACTGCACGGAGAGAAGAGTGTAAGGCTATGGGGGAGGCCTTTGCCCAGCAGTGTGACAATATAGGCCCACTGCACCCCCCCCTCTTTTCCCTTGGTTCTTTTTACTCTATATAAATATTTAGAGTAAAAAACCCTTTTTACTCTAAATATCAAATATAAGTGATTTTTGAATTGGAACTACTCAGTTCCAATTCAAAAATCACTTCTATTTGAATTACCTTTACGTGAATTGGTAGGTTCGTACCTACATACGTTCGAAAGGTCTTGTGAAATAAATAATTTTGTACTGTAAATACTTAACAACTTACAGAAGTCAAATTAAGCAACTTTAGTATCAAAATAAATTATTTGTAATTCTACTACACACGATTACGAACTAAGAAATACATCAATAAATAATTAATTTCACAAGTCGAGCACACACAGTTAATAAGTTTTTCTAACCTGTTTGATCTGTGTTCGTAAATAGCTGCGCATGATTTGCAGAACCAAAACTTTTGTACTCCGAAACGAGATCGAGTTAGATAGGCTGTTAATGCGAAGCTTCTATTTTTTGCTGTCTGGCTTACTTTAATAAGAACCTTAAAGAGGTCAATCACAGATATAAAGATATACCTAGATAACGCAAATATCACGATCAGATATCATGAAAACCAAGCGTGACATTTTTTGACTCCCTACTCATCATCACCATCATTTCAGCCGAAAGGCGTCCACTGCTGGACATAGGCCTCCCCCAATAATCGCCACATTGACATTTTGGGGGGTTTTGCCATAACCGCCACGCTTGGCAGGCGGGTTGGCGATCGCAGTACGGTTGTTACAAAAGCATAGAGAACGCTGCTGCCCATTCTCTGGCAAGTCCCTTAGTCGCCTCTTACGACACCCACGGGGAGATATGGGATGGTGCTATTCTTCATGTCCGACACCATACAGAACACTCCCTACTATAACTCCCTACTCCCTACTATGACGTCATAAACACTATTTAGATACTATACTAACAAGTTACTGTACAATATAGACTACGTTTTTAGGGTTCCGTACCCAAAGGGCCAACGGGATCCTATTATTGAGGCTTTGCTGTCCGTCCGTCCGTCCGTCAGGCTGTATCTCATGAACCGTTATAGTTAGCCAGTTGAAATTTCTACAGATTATGTGTTTCTGTTGCCGCTATAACAACAAATACTAAAACCGGCCAAGTGCGAGTCGAAGTCGCGCACAAAGGGCTCCGTACCATTATTTATAAAATACGTGCGCGAGTCCAACTCGCACTAGGCCGGTTTTTTTATTGTTTAAATATTTAGAGTTAAGTTCTTGAACTGTAACGTTGTTTTAAACAAATTAGCTTGCTGCGACAGTAGCCACGTTAAGCATAAAATGCTTAAGCCGGGCACTCGAAGTAGGTGCTGTTGCGTTATCTAGGTGTATCTATATCTGAAAGGCCAATAGTCATAACGCTGTTTTTTCTTTGCATTGTTGTAAATCAAGGTTTATAGTTTGACTAGCTTTGCCCCCGCCTTTACCCGCGGGGATGTCCGAAATTATTCAACAAAAACATACTACTGGGATAAAAAGTCTTATTAAATTATTATTTTTTTACGGATAGACACCTACCACTGTTTGTCTCTGCATCACCCAAAGGTTGACTGGTAGAAAATGCCTATGGCATTAAGTCCGCCACTGTACATTGTACTTGAAGTGTTTATAAATAAATAAAAAGTGAAAAGGTAACAGTGTGACAGATAAAGTTACTTACGTTTTCATAATCTTAAATATGGATAAGTAATAAGAAGGTAAAATAAATCTCCGCATGGAATCCGAAAGCTGAGCTAAGCTGAGCTTAAACCTGCAAAAACACAACAAAGGAGAATGGACGGAATTGCCCTAGCGTCAAATAGCGTTAAGATTCTCTTTAAGAACATAGAGAAGAGCTCCGGAGCTCTAAACATGAGAATTATCAAATAAATTAAGTTATTTTAACAATAAAATACAAGTAACTTAATTATCAAAAAATGGCAACTAAAGGGTAATGCCAAGAGTTGGTGCGTCCAACTGTCAAGCTGCAACTGGAGTATCTCTTTAGACGCTTATTAGGGGTCATTGGAAGGCCGATGAGCAGTACTGGACGGCTATACGTGGACAATAATTATATACTTATTATGATAATAACTAAATAACGAGGGCTGCCTCGTTGGTCGAGTGGTTGCAAGCGTGACTGCTGAACACGAGGTCCTGGGTTCGATTCCTGGGTCAGGCAAAGTGTTATTGGGTTTATCAATCAGGAAACACTCAGTGGCAACCACGGAAATTTCTTAGAGCAGCCATGGAATCTGGATTTGTGCCCGGTTGTTGGCAATAGGCTCGCCCCCTATTACATGAGAATTAAAACATAACTGGTGAAATGTGGGTGTACTATTACGTATGCCTCTGCCTAACCCTTCTGGAGCATTATGTTTATTTATATGTCTGACGTATTTACGTTACGTTAACACCGTGCACTCGTGCTAGGGCCTCTGGTCATACATGCACTGCAACTATCACGCACCTAGTGATCATTACCAATTAGATCAGTGTATTTTGTTCCAGGACTTCTCCCTTCTCCTTTATATTTTAACGTACATTTTTGTTTACGATGTAGTGATTGTGTGTATGTTGTGTTTATTCAAATTAAACCAAAAACGGATCGGGTATTTGTAATAATAAACAGCGTAAACCTTGTATTGCTTTGCATTTGTTTCTTTACGAGGGAAATATCTTCCGATCTCTGTTTTTTCTTTCTTAAACTTAAAAGAAAAACATCTCTAAACTTTTATCTGATTATTTGACTTAATTAGTAACATGATAATATATTTATCTGTAACTTTATATTCCAACTTTATTGTGTTGATGATCGTATAGTTCGGGAGATCGTAAAAACTATCACAACGAATCCCACGATCAAAACAGTTTTATTCAGTGTTCGTTTAATTGTAATAAAAATATACATGGTGATCGATCGGATATATATACAAGGTGTTGTTTTGCATCCTCTCCAAATTCAAGGAGGTAACTATGCTAATTCTTGACCCGAATCAATAATAAAATGGGTAGGTATTTTTGTTTTTTTTTCATAGTTATGGAAATCGGTAAGTGTGAACCACCCTTGTTTTAAACGCAGCCCGTCTGATCCTCGCCCTATAACCGCGCTTTCACACATACAAACAATCTCAAATGTTTATTCGATAATTTCTGATTCCTAAACCACGTTAAGGAAGTTATTCTGATATACTGACAAACTGAAACAACCAAAAAATCAGCATTTATTAATAATTAACTGGGTACCGTAATTTAAATTGATTATTTATTTGTGATAACCTTCTGAATTTTGACGAGGATGCTAAACAACACCTTGTTCTTATATCGATAAATCCACTATATCGTTATTTCATGAGAAAAACTGTCTTTGTCATGAAATATCAATATAGCTGCGTGCGTCTTTGACCAGATGTCATTATACGAGACGTGGACGAGGCAAAAACAATATCTAAGTATCGTTGCAGGTGGCGTTCTCTGGTTTCCACCTACCCCCATGGGAAAAGGACATAAATTTAAGTATGTATGTCAAGAACAGTTTTCTAAATATTTCGAATTATTTGGTGGACTGCTCTTCATCATCGGTCTAACCTTTTCCCAAACTATCTTCGAGTCGGCTTCCAGTCTAATCGTATGCAGCTGAGTACCAGTATTTTACATGAAGCGAGTGCCTATCTGACCTCCACAACCCAGTAACTGGGTAATACGATGCCCCTTAGTAAGACTGGATGTCAGACTTTTGGCTTCTGACTACTCGTAACGACGGTCAAAGATCTACAAATGACAGCCGAGACCAACGACTTGACGTGCTTAAGTTGGTCGACTGCTCTTGATGGTGTAGTCATTAAAAGAGTGTATTTTGAGCTTTGATCCCTTAGTTGGTTAAAATGGATTGTCATTAGAACATCCCGGAGTCTGGATTTGTGCTCGATTGATGCCACTATTCCATTGTATACTGAGAAAATGTGTTTACTAGACTTCTGCTTACCCCTCCGGAGAAAACAGTTACGATGATATGATATGATTGATCCCAACGTAAACTATCGTGAGCCCTCAGTTTTACAATGTTTATGCTTTTCATTATTTGTTTAGGGCAAAAGGGGCGAGCCAATCGTCCGACGTAGCTATCGTCGGTAAGGTATCTTAAACTTTACTATATCCAATAACGTTGAAACATTAGAAAAGTAATTTCTGATGATTTATTCCCATTTCAATTTGCTGATAAATTCGTAAAGAAAATGTTCGAAACAAAACAAAACTTTATTCTATGTTGTTCAATTAAAACTTTGAAACGATGTTTTATTTACAGAAATCTCGTTCAATTTTAAAACAAGAGAGACTGATCTTTGACGATTTACATTTCGTTCTAAGGGTTACACCTGCTAACAACTTCTGTTTAACGACTTTTGGGAGTTCGCTAAAAAATGCTACGCCGCGCCTACGAAAAAACGTAGCGCTACGGCCCATGATATTAGGTGGAATAATGTAGCAATTTGCTCGTAGCAAATTAACGATCATTACCATAATTTAAAGCTTTAACAATTTGTCATTCCGAAGCCTTTACCGTTAACTGTTTCCAGTGGTGGTTATAATCATAGCATAGATTAGCATAAGCATCCTTCTTCTTCGATATTTTAATTCTAAGATACGCCTTTTTCGTCGTACATTTTTCGTCCTTTTTAGTCGTACTTTTTATTTCAAAACAAAAACGTTTCACTACAAGAAATCCTCATATTATCATCTAAAATCATCCCTAATGCGGCAAGGTTAGTTTTACGTATGCCTATTTTCAATTTACTCTTCAAAATTCCCCATTACTCTTAATTCAATTAAAACGTGCACAGCGTTTGGGGGCGAGCTTCAGTAAAAACAGCTTTTGACAGCGCGGCTTCGGAGCTTATGCGAAAATTTATAGAAAATTGCATGGTACACGCGTTGCGCCCATAGGGTGCGCGGGAAACGTTCGGGGGGTGTATATTTAGAAATGCTTCTACCAGCCAGCCGGCAGTCCACGCTTGGCGCGCGAACCGAGCGCACGCGTCCCTGTCTTCCCCTTTCACTATCGCATCGTACCCGATTCCGTAATTAACATAAATTGAAATTAATTAATAGAGCATTACTGGTGTGTTGTGTGCCCTGAACTGGATTTGATCGTGCTCTGTGCTACCTTGTGGACTATCAGAATATTTTGCCGGTTTTCAGTGACTGTATGATTATTTAATAACTCCTCACATCTTTAACGTGAATGGACTTTTTATTGAAAAATTGACTTCATTTCTTCGATACAAGGTATGGGAAATAATTGCTATTCATTTTCTTTATTGATCTTATTAACCCTTTCTGGGTTATGCAGTATATAATTACGTGATACGAGTTTAATTTCCTGGGTCTTCGGCACTAATAACAATTCTTAAAAAGGGGAGATAATGTTTTTTTTCATATTAACTGCTTTATTATCAGAATTGTTTTAGTAGGTATGATATTGGTCGTTAAATTCGTCTGATAATGTGTGTTTTAAAACGGAATTACTTTATACTTATATTGTTCTTCTTAATCAAAAATATTGTTTACGAAGGTAGAGATAGCACTAAAACTTACCTCAATAACCTAAATTTATGGCTAATATTTAAAAAAATGTGATTAGAAAAATAAACAAACACCGTAAAAGTTAAAAGCTTCTTTTCAAACCATTTCAAATGAAAACTTAATTGAAATCTGTTCTCAAAACCAACGCTTTTAGCGTTTCCCATTACATAAAAATTAAATATTTAATTAAAAAATAATTTATTTCTAATGATAACTGTAGTATTTGTCACATAAATATGAAACATTTTGTAAACACGGATATATTATATGAAAATATAGCATCGGCTTTGAATCGGTTACTAAACGCCGCTATGATAGTTTTCATGATTATAAAATAACTAGTTTTATTCAAAAACCAACCTAGTTTCAATGGAAATTCGTATAATTTTAATATATTATCGTATAAACTAACGGTTTGTTTAGTATTCTGTGCGATAACAAACGATGCAGATGGATATTTTAACGTCTCGAGAAGTAGACCAGACATCAAATATTAATGAGTTATTGTCAATGATAAGAGGTATCTTTATACGCTTTATATTTCATTTTATCATGACATCTTATTCCAGTTGCTTTGATTTATTATATTATTATATTTTGTTGAACTAAGATAGTGGAATTAAATGCTCCATTATGTCTAGAAATCTTTGATGAAAAACTTGCTCAAATTGAGTTTGAACTTTGTCTGAGTTCAGAATTGTGCTTTTGTCATTTGGGAATCATACACACTGTTTGTAAGAAAAGTTATGCTTCGTTAGAAGACGCTGATTCTGTTACATGGACACTGTGTTATGGAATTGCTTATTATTTTTTCTGCTCATTTTGGACAAATAACACACACAATTGACACGCACAATTTGCTTTAATAACCTTTTAAATAACAGGGAAGGAGTATATAAGTAAGGATCGTACCAAAATGACATTCTTTGGTTGATGCTTATCTTCATAGAAAAATAAATAAATAAAAATTCATAGACTGTATACGTAATGTACGTATACAGTCTATGAATGTCTATTAAAATCTCTTAGGATTCAAAGTTCAAACGTGATATTTACACATTTCTAGCAGCCAAAATTTCCCTCAACCGTGCAACTCCGTCAAAGGATTCTATTTGTTTAGTAGCGAATCTTTAACATGTCAAAACTGCTTCTCGGTCAGCGAGTTGTTCAGGTGGTTCACGGCAAGAATTTCCACTTAGCTAATGTTAGCAGCCGGAAATATTCCACATACAGAGCTTTGACTACGAGCTTCAAGCTTAGATAACTAACGGATTATGGGGTCTAGCGGTGTTTACGTTTTTAAAAGGTATTTCAGTGATGTTCGTTCATGCTGAAATTTTTACGTAATTGGGTTTTTTTATTTCAGTTTGGAAAGGTTTTGGGTTAGAATTTTTGTAATCATTTTATGGAAACGTTTGGTAGCGGAATATTTTTTTTAGATAATTTTTTATTAGAATAGAATAAAACATTATTGTACACTAAAAATGAAACATAGCGGGCATATTAAGGCTTATTATATAAAGGTACTTTGAGGTACTTTTCATATTGTCTAGTTTAATTACCTTATTTTAAGTTACCTTATTTCTCTATCTAAAAAAAAAGATTACCTTAAAACCTGAATTAATCTATAAACACCAAAATATATGAGGGATAAACATAGCAAACAGAACTTAAATAACTGACTATAGTAACGTGGTCGCTCTGTATTATTGAGTGTAGCCTTTCGACAGAATTTCTGGAGCAAAAAATCGTTGGAAGCGTAGCATTTCACTCTGCGATTTGTTATTTCTTCAAGTAGTTTTCATGTTTGCCGCAGCTCCTAAAATATACAATAAAATTTTATTTGCAATAATAGGGGAACAATTTAGTTTTGGATTCAATTTTGAAGGGCTAACTGAAATAAATAGAGGATTATTCTAAACACTTCCGACATGAAAATACTTTGATAGCTATATTTTGGGATATGAATATTTTACCTAGAACTAGCTTGTACAAGCTAGTTTTAACCCGTGGGTTCACCCGTGTGAAGATGGATATAATTTGACGACAATGCACTACTGGGTTAAAAATTTATTCTCTCTTCTTCGTTTCTGGTCATGGCCTGCTTTTATCGAAATCCCTTCAGCCATTAAGGCGTAAAGTTACAAGAGAGACAGAAATAAATAGTTACTTTCGTACATACATATAATGTATAATATTACATATTAGCATATAATATTTAATATTATATATACGGATAAGTTGCTTTCTGATGAAGTCAGTTTTGACACACTTTAAGGGTCAGTTCACACTGTAGTGTCAATATCTTCCATAACATACCATTCAATTTCCAAAAATATGATGTGGCAATAAAATCCTACATAATATATGTAGAGCGAAGTAATATTAGCATCCGAGTGTGAATTACGATGCAACTTTGATATTCATTAGATAGTGAATAAAATATTAAAATACATAAATAATTGACTACGGTATTTTAGTCTTTTTTATAGTAAAGCTTGAGACTCTAATTGAAAAGTTAATCATGTTTCCGTTAGTTTCAGAATTTTGAAAAGTTATACCTACTTATTTAAACGAATTTCTATAAGTACCCTTTTCTGTCACATTTGATTCATTTATTTATTTAAACTTCATAGTACAATAGTGGGACATGGGCGGACTTAATGCCACAAGTCAAGTCACCAGTCAACCATTGGGTTAAAATGGAAAACATTGTGACAGGGAACAAAATAATATAAACAAAATATCAAATAAGTAAATATATAAACTGCATTGGTTAGGTTAACTTAGGTAAGAGAGCAGCGGTGGCCCAGTGGTGGCAGCCCCGACTTACGAGCAGTAAGCCGTGGGTTCGAACCCAAGCAGGCGCATTACTTTGTGTAATTTATTTCATCACCGCTGCTCTCAAAAACGGTGAAACATACTGAGGAAACCGGCATGTCCTAGAACTAAAAATTCGAAGACATGTGACATCTACCAACCCGCACTGGGCCGGCGTCGTGGATTACAGCCCACTCCCTCTCATAGAGAGGAGGCCTGTGTCCCAGCAGTGGGAACATTATAGGCTGATGATGATTGGTTAGGTACTCAAACAAGTGTACACAGTTTAATGTAATTTTACATTCCGCAGGAAAATCAAGTGCGTTGCACTATCTATGTACACAAGTAATGCGTTCTACAACAATATTCGATAGCGATTTCGACAAACTTTTTCCAGCATTCATTACTAATCGAAAATTTAATTGTTAAACTCGTTATAGTTGACTCAACGGTGCGACCAAACAGGAACTTATGAAGTCAAAATATTTAATGATTATTTAGTATTAAATTTCTTATTATGTACCTACGGTGAAGTAATATTTGATTAACAGGTTTCCTAAGCAAGAGTGCATCGACGTGAGATTTCCAGCGCTCTTTGTTGATTTTACGCTATGTATATTGGATTTACTGCAATTTACGCATGTTGGTATTTATTCAGTAAATAAAAAAAAACAGAAACTTGTCAAAGCAACGAAAAAGGTTAAGTAAAACTTTTTCCTTACGGGGTGTCAATTTGTAAGTATGACAATTGGCAACCCTATCAACCAAGACCGTTTAAGAACATTTCATTTCCCTTTACCATTTAGAACCCTCTAGAGATCTTGCAAATGATTGTACTTTGTTATTGTATATTCCCTGTTTTTGCTTCATTCCCAGACCATTACCTAGCAATAATAACAACAACAACTATATTTAATAACTATATTAAAAACAGTAATATTTTTTTATAAAATAGCATTTGCACGTACATTTATAACCTAGTTGTCTAATAACTGCAATTTCAGTTTCAAGTAGGTCATAATAATGCAGCGACATCCTTCACTGCCGAGGTTTTAAAAATGCATATGTCATTATCGACCGTCAAGTTTTTACTCCACACATTTTACAACACTAGAAAATAACTTTTACGGCGGAGGCTATAAATTTTCGAGCTGACTGTACACGACAGAACTTCAATATAAAAAAAAAAAAAACAAGTTCCTAATTTAAATACTTATAAAAGGAACCTTCATCGTCCTAATTAAGTCTAATACTGGCATAAAAACTTGTATGTCCAGTATGTTGGGTTGTAAATCGAACTAAGTTTGTTTATAAGTGTACTATTACGGTCAATTAGTATATGCAGTCGGTTTTCTTTGATGGTATTGGGTTGTAAACAGAAAATTGATCCGGACCGCCCTGGAGATGTTGTGTAGTTTTATTTGAATGCACAAAGTATTTTGAGAGTGGATCAATGGCCATCAATCGTGTTCAATTTGGTTTGCTTCAACCGGCTTGTTTGTTGGTGAGTTTAGTTAGAGTTTAGATGCAAAGTTGGTTTATGTGGCATCTATCAGTGTGTATTTTATTGCTTCCTGATGCAATTTCATTTTTAAACTAATAAGATCGTGCGTCAAAGAAGAAAGTTCTTTTAAAATATAAGTTTTGAAACTGACATGGTCACTAACACTGTCATTAACACTGAAAAGAAGATACCATATATACTATTTGTTCTGAGTTCCCGATATTTCGGCGCTATTGCAAGCACTTATATAATACCAGTTATTAAAGAAAAACTTGTTATTAAATAACCATTAACATACCCCACCAAAATCAATCAAAACAAAATCACTTCAACCACATTTCCAAAAGGATCTTAAAAATATACCACAAACGCACGCTACGTATTAAACTTTAAACCGAGCGAACAATATCCGTTCATTTATTTACCAGAAGAATGGCTGTTCTGAACAACGACCGGAGCTCTACCCGCGGGCAATGAACACCAGGTGTGTTTCAAATAAATAGCCCCACATAGCCCAATACATAACCACGTTCACTACCAATTATTACGATTAATTGGAAACTAGTCAGAGTCTTTATTTTTGTTTCTGATCGTTAAAACTGTAGGAAATAGTCTAATATATGAGACGTCGCCCCGGGCAATCTTCGGCCTACGGATTATTTCTATATGGACGTAATTTTTGTTGAGAAAATTACACGGTATGGTAGCTAATAGCGTGGTTTTAAACAGAAGTACGCTTAACGGTGGCACGGAAGTTTCTGAATACGATGTAGAAATTATAATCTATAAAGTATTTGTATATTATTAGAGGCATTAAATCAAATCTGTAGAAGAAATTTCGGAAGACGAACATGTACTTAATTGATTGTTTTGACTGCCTAATTGCAATATCACTAAAACAAATCGCATTCCTTTACTTTTTACATTTTATTTTTGTAATAATCAATCTTTATTTTCATAATAATATGTTACGTTACCTGCCAATCAACACGCAAACTTTTCAAAAAGTTTATTCGAATTTTATTCGTTTATAAAACGTACAACTTTAAACGGCTGCCAAAACTACATTTATAAGTAACTGAGTAAACAATTTCTCATATCTCAGCATTACTAGGTAAGGTCAAAGTGTATTGACTCGCGATTATCCTCAGCGTAGGGAATTAATGCGGCATGAAAGTTCACAATTTTATTCCATTATCGGACGCCGAGAGAGAGGCTAGTAACGCAGTTCTCGTGTAATCCCGGCTCCACGAAAGCGTTAAAAGTTCGTCCACCGAAGTTTCTTCGTACATTCATAAACATTTTACTTTTGCAAGTTCCGTGTCGAGGTCTGTTACTGTATTACTTGATATTTTACATTTATAGCACGTGTTTTCCAGTAATATTGTTCTTACTGAATTGCCGTCGTTTTGAATCTTAATAATTTATGGATGTTGAAAGTTTTGGCCGGGTATTAAGAGTTTTCGGAAGTGTCTATGGGCGTTCCGAGTTCATGCCCTATCTGTATGACGGATCTTTTAGGGGCTCCTGCGTTTGAGGGGTATCTTTATAAATATTATTCTAGCGTCACTTTATTCATTTTGAGGGAGGAAGTTAATTCATAGCATGTCGGAATGAGGTGGTCTACCATGACGTCTAAAAACATTATTGTTTTACTCCTTTTCCAGTGTGGGAAAGAGGTGGCGCTAGACATCCTGTATAGCTCCGTCTCTTTGTAGCACTGGAATAAAAGTAAAACAATACTGCTTTAAGACGTCATGGTAGGCCAGCAGGTCTTATCTTACGAATAAGTTTCCTTCGGTAGCCGATAACATACGCAGATTAACATACCTTCGTGTAGCATAATATCCTCAAACCAGTCAATTAAACTGAAATTGCAACAGACTTAACCCTTCAAAGCCATAACATAAAACACGACATCTTACTTTTACGCCCCTTACCCTCAAATAAAGTATTTATTGCACAAAAAACAAGGAAATTTAGGGGCAGGGTACTAGGGTAACAAGAAAGTACGAAAAGTTGTCGTATATTATATAATTTGCACACAACTCACGTTCATACGGGGGCCCACATGAACGATATGAATAAGTTATTCACACACAGTCCTAGGCTAGGCCGCTGTACTTACAGCCTGCTGGATTTTAATAGTTTATTCCTGTTTTTAGAGCAAAACTATGTGCAACACGTTCGTGGCTTGTTTAGACATTTATATTCAGGATTTGGATCTTTGCTTGTTTTAGAGAAAAGTTGAAAGAAAGATAGAGAAAATATTTGAAGTGGATAAGCCTTATTTTCATTCGAATTTGTATGTATACGCTATAAAGGTAATGGAAAGACAATATTGTCTTTTTCATAAATATACCATAATTATACTCGTAGATTGTAAACACAAGGAGAGGATTTTTAAGAAATGACGAAATTAAAATAATTTTGAATTTAATTACTTTTTGAGTTGGAGTTGGATTTAGACATCATTTATCATAGCATAATAATTTTATGTAGGTCAAATAAATATCTCCAGTCGTTAAAATATTCATAAATCAAACACAGGATGACCTATTAGCTCAAGTTACATCGTAAAAATATTAACGATAACATCTTTCGACGTAAACGTCGGACATTTTGCATAGTTGATAGTCATTGGACACCGTTTTGTTAACTTTGGTCATAAAAATTGACCCGAAATGTGTACTATCGGCTCCTGTCATCTGTTCGTAGGAGGGAACAGAAGTTATGGATGAATTTGGTATGTTATGTGGGAGGGGTCTAATAGAGCGATGGTTTAAAATTAATAAAACATAGTGTTATGCTACTGATACCAGAAGAGATATGATGTTCTCCGATTTCACGTGACTGTGAGCTCGATCCTTTGACCATTCGATCCATCTATACTAATAGCGTATCCACATTATTTTATGCATTCTAATATTTTATTGCAGAAGTAAGTCTGTCTATCTTTCGGTCAGTGTCCGTCCTCCTTTTTCCTTCCGCGTCTTTTTGACACCTTTACGAGTGAACGGATTTCGACGAAAATTAGCAGACCATATGTAGACCATGACCGGGGAGCCTAAAATAGCCACTTTAGTAGAATCATAATAGGATATCTGATTATATACGATAACAGCTGACAGCGTTGAGGAGGAGTTTTTTGACGCTCTTTTGTAATTTGTTGTTATTTTAGTTTTAATTATCTAGTTTTAATTGTTTTATGAATAGTAATTGATTATCACCTTTCTGCACTTATCCCATTTTATTTGGGGTCGGCGCAACACGTCTCTTTCCTCCATTCTCCTCTGTCATTCGTCATGCTATCATTTACTCCTTTTTCCTGCATATCATTTTTCACACAATCCATCCATCTTTTTTTTTTTGGTCTTCCTCTCCCTCTCCATCCATCCACATTCATATTCATCACTCTTTTAGTCACATGTGTTCCATCCCTCTTCATCACATGTCCATACCAAGACCACCAGACGACTCCCTTTCATCTTTCTTTTTTCTTTATGGATAGTAATTAACTTAGTTTAATAATAACGCAGTATTAGTAAATTTATATATTTTATTACTGAAAAATGCAAGAAAAAAAATAGGATAATAATTAATTAAGAATTACGGAACAATTCTTAGAATGGTTGGGACCATTCTAAGACAATTCATAATATTAAGAATTTTAACGTGATTTAGTATCCTATTATGCCTGCTAATGCGGCCATTTTAGGACCCCAGGTTTATAATATGTTTATTTTGGTAGCACGTTCCCATGGAATAATTACCGATCTCCAGAAAAAAGCAAGTTGACGTTTTAGAAGACGAATTATATCTCATCTAATCATTGTTTCTATGAAACTCCTGGGCCTAACTGAACAGAAGAACCCCTATTAACACATCGCATTCATGCCGTAGTAAATCTGGTGACTTAGTTCTGCATACCGGTAGATAGAGCTCAGATGGTTAAGAATTAGCAACGGTTGGCAAGATTGCCAACACACATGCAGGTAATGCAGTACAGTGTCAGTATTTATTTAGAAGTACTGATATTTTGTAACTGAAAATTACCTTAAATTTCGCGTTTTGTCTCTGAATTACCTTAACCTTTATTAGTAAAAAATGGCTAAGGCATTGAGCCCGCCCTGGGTACAGTTTATTTTAACTTGTGGCAATGCTGCCTGCCGTCTAGGCAGTTTTCTTATTGACAACGACGTAGACGAATTTTTTGACGCCCTGTCATACTTTTCCCATTTCGATGCTTGTAATTACATTTTTTTTTAATATTATTTTAGATCTGTCAATAAACTTCCCTGAATAAAAAGAAAATGAAACAAAACAATGAAAGTTACTGGTTCATTTTAAAAACAAATAAAAATGATTGGTAAACTGACTTGACTCAGCCGTATTTTCCAAGTAGAATATAATCCTGCAAAGTCTTGACTCGCTTCTGTTTTATAAACCTTTATAATTATAGATTAGAAGGGAAGAGGCCTGCGTAGCCTATACCTATGTAGGTTAATAAATGAATATGTAGAGGTGTAATTATAGATTGTTGGGCTGGTCGGATTCCGTAGGGGTTAACCCTATAAATATATTGGCTACCTGCATTTTGCCTTAAAATTGATTGATGTTAAGGTCCTTTATCAGTTTTCATCTTGAATCTAAAAATTTGGCAAAAATTGGGAATAACAATTATAAATCGTTAACTATTCTTTTCATCAGTAGCTTTTAAACCAATTAACGCATCCAAAATCCAACAGTTACAAAAATATAGGAACTCAATCCAAACAGGATTAACAAAATACATTACAACAAAAAGCTAATTCGAAATACGAAAACGATCAAAGAAGTCATAACAAGCAACCAATGGCTTTATTATAACCACTCGTTTTTCTATTATTGTATTTTTACCGGGCACAATTGAATAATCGCCGAATATCCTTTTATCGTCCCGAAGGCCCGGTAACGACCCGATACATCAGGGTTAAGGGTATACGATCAATATTCAATATCCGGCTAGAATTCGCCTCTTCCGATCTCCGGATATACTAACTAGTTACATGACCGGATTTATCTGTGGCACACTCGTTAAAATTAAGTGAAAATATTGATGTATTTTCATGTGTGAAAACCGAATGACCAACAGGTTTCCCGGCTTTCATATTTTATTCGATAAACGGGTATTGTTGATTACACTTCTGTGATTGATTTATATAAAAAAAAATCTGTCACTATCACGATGATTAGCTTACCTACTGATGGGTGAGTAATATACATCTTAATATAATATGTTGCTCTGTATGGTGTCGGACGTCAAGAATAGCACCATCCCATATCTTCCCGTGGGTGTCGTAAGAGGCGACTAAGGGACTTGCCAGAGAATGGGCAGCAGCATTCTCTGTGCTTTTGTGACCACCGTACTGCGATCGCCAACCCGCCTGCCAAGCGTGGCGATTATGGCAAAACCCCCCATATAAAGTTAATGTGGCGAAACTTAGGGGAGGCCTATGTCCAGCAGTGGACGTCTTTCGGCTGAAATGATGACGATGATGATAAAATGTTACTTTTTGAGAACCACGCGAAAAACCTTCTGATATTCCTCCCAAATATCCGTCAGCCAAAAGCAATCAAAACCACAAGTACAAAGCAACAACGCAATAACAAATGAAGCTAACGCTATGCAGCTGCAACTGTAAGTGGCCAGCATGATAATAGAGGTAGTTGACCAACAACGCCATTAAGTAATCAATTCCCTTCGCTTAGTCACGATAAGAAGTCGACACTTTCTTTTAAATTCTTTCCCAGATTAACTCGGTGACAAGTAACTGGAATGAAAGATTATGCAAACTTTATACGAAGGTTCGAATACGTCGTATCCTATTTTTAGTTCGCCAGATAGGGTATACGGTAATCGTGTGCTTAGGGCTTTGTTGCTATGGGCATTAGGTATTTGATTGCCGATTTGAAGGTCGGATATTTAGGGTCAAATAAGAGGCTTTTCCCTGCAGTGGGACCGTAATATGCTGGTTTTATTATTACATAACATAAGCCTCTGATGATAGGAGTATTCTTGTGAAACCTGTAGTCGTCTATAGTGAACTAGGATAAGCTAAGTTAAAATGACAAAGTATAACGATTTTTGCATACCAGAGTCACTGAACTGCCTGAAATATTTACGTAACATGACGGCCCTTGTGATAAGACACTTAAAGCAAACCATCAGTCATAATAATTGCCAGAATCTATCAGAAAAAAAACGAAAGACAGATTGATGCTGGTTATCAACCACTGCAAAATTTTGCAATCTATACTATTTTTATCATATTATAAAGAGGTAAAATTTGTTTGTCTATAGAGGGTAATCTTCGAAACTATTGATCTGATTCCGTGTCTGCCGTGGGTTAATTTCAGTACAAAACGGGAGCGAAGCCGCGACAAAAGCTAGTACCTTATAAAGGAATGGTCCAGGTTCACAATTGGGGTAAAAGTAGACACAAAAGTACTTAAAATAAACCAAGAGATTAAAGTATAATGCGAGCATTAGCCACAGGTTGCCAGTGCATCACCAGCGAGCATCGTAACCTACATTTCCGTCACTATAACTTCTGGGCGAGATACGGAGATTTAGATATAGAAGATATTTTTAACAGAACCACAACCTGTGGAATTTATGAAGCACTAGCTTTGGCTCGCGATTTCACTTGCGCAGAGGTTAGAAATTATACCACAGGAATGCACTGACGGGATAGAAATTGCTTTTCAAGTCCTATCATGGTCTATCCAAATCTGTTCGTCGGTTGACGCGTGAAAAAACAGTCAGTCTTTCGCATTCATAATATTAGTATGGAATATGTATATTTGGATAGCTCGTATTAGAATAGACCCACAACGTAGACACTTTATGAAACATTTTGCGATATGTAAAGTGGAATTGCAAATCTATGGTGGCAATGGCAACACCCACACGATTAATAAACATGGTAGGTATCAGGAATCGTGATATTTGGTCCGTAATCTAGGATCGTGAGCAGCATTGTGCATTGTTGTATTATAATTGCCTTTGGTCGACCGTCATGACTTTGAGTCCCTTCTTCGGTTCCTGCTTTACCTTATCCTAGGTTCAATACAGAGGTCGTCTAAAGTGGTTTTAAGCTTTTCGATAAGGTGATTTTTCGGGATTCTTCTTCTTTACGTGTCAATGAAACTCAAATGGTGTTAGACCAGCCAGTATATACCACCTGGACGGCTCTAACATCTGCTTCGATTAAATCCTGAAAGGAGCAAGAGGTGGTGCGGGATGAGCAGGACAGGACGTGGGGCATATCCTGCAAAGGGGCTCTATATTCTGTTTGGGATTGATCGAGGATGTTTCGGGTGGTTGGGGTATAAGATCGTCTCCTCTTCCATGGGATTTTTCCTTTGGGAAATACAAGCATGCTGATTTCAACAACCGAAACGTATATTCCGCATTCGTTTTTGTTATTTTTAAATTCATTAACCACTCGACGAGGAGGCAATAGAGAGGGCCAGTTAGAAACTGTTACGGCGGGGGATTAGCCATCTGACCCATTTTTGCTCGATGCAGGAATCTGTAACAAAAAATCCCCTCTGCTAACTCAAACTGACCTTACTCAGTCTCCTGAGTGACGTGTGCTCTTATATCAATCTAAAACACTGTAATAATGGAGCCTTTTTTGAGGCCATTTAGGTTTTTGTTGAAAATATTTTTGGCGAACCGTCCGAACCTTTAAGTGGCTGTAGAGGTGGCTTATTATTAGTAAAGCAATCTTTTATTGAATGACTCTTGAGCGTTTCTTACATCAGCGGTTATTAGGCGACCCGCAATCATAAATCAACTAATTTATTCATCTGTATAAATCATAAGTAATTTATTAATTTGTTTAACATAGGTACAATAATAACGGTAAATGCATCAATAGATTAAACATAGATGTCGTCAAATTTTTATTTAGAACCTTGGATAATTCAGCTAAAAATGTATAACCCACATGTTGAGGTCCAAATATTCACGTATATTAATTTCAGTGAAGCCGAAATTTTCGTATCAAGAAGAAGGTTCTACCTTCAAAATTGTGTACTCATTCGTACTATTTTTACTCCAGTATCGTGAAGAGCCACGTCCGGCCATAACCAGTAAGGTTTATAGGTATAGCTGCACAAGTAGCATGTTGCTGGCCCATCGTCTAAGGACAAACCCATAACCCGTTTCCCTTTAGCTGACTTTTATAACATGCGCATGATATGATGCTACTATGTGGAGTATTTTTATTTTTAGTACGCACGGCGACCAACCAAGCTATACAAAACCAGTTTATGCGGAGCCGTCATTGTATTGGAAATCTAAACGTAGCTAGGTTATGTTACACTGGGAATGTATAGCTTGATATCTCGCCATGTTTTACCCGTCATTTTGATCGAGATATATGTATGTAAGGTGTAAGTAAGACGTATAACTTAATTTGATTTCTTATCTATTATTAATTGGAGTGAGGATACAAAAAGGACGGTAAAACTTTTAGATTAAATATGGATTTTTCAAGGATAAGCAAAATTTATCCGCGTTTATATGCATAAGGGGGTTAACACAATCTTTAAAGTGATGCTATAATTAAGTAATTAACTTCTAATCACAGAAATATATTATAGAAAGTTTTTAAATTAATAAAAGAGACACTTCAAGAGACTGTTCCATTGAAAATCACATTTAAAATCTTTCAAGTCTTTTTTGTGTGTTGCGACTGCGAGTACGAACAAACAGACTGACGGGCGAGCTCTCCCCTTTTAATAACATGACTAAGGATTTCTTATCATGCAATACTTTCAGCTTTAATTATGAAATGCTAGCACTACGCCATCGCCAGTGGCTTCGTACGTGTTAAAATATAGCTGCTCTACCGAATATGGTGAAAATTGTAGGATGATCCGACCAAACCAAATTTTAATCATTTCTGTAATTACTTCGTGAAATGTATTGAACTAGCTGGCGTTAGTTTCGAACCGTGACGGCACGATTGGAAAGATTTATGTCAATCTGACTGGCTGGAAAATGTCTAGAAGGTACTGTTTTTTTTTTTGGAAACGTACATAAAAGTTTTGTCATTTTCTTTTTCAGGTAAGCTGCATTCAAATAAGGAACTTTTAAGAGAAACATTGGTAAGCTAGCTCAAATTGATATGGAAAATGGCGTAAGTTAATAACATGTGTATGTATTAACTACATAATAAACAAATAATAATAATTTACGTAACAAGAATAAATTTCATCCATTGTGCTGCTAATCTAACGTTTGATGTAATTAATGACAACACGATCACATCCAATATTAATAATTAAATGTCAATAGTTCGTCGTATAATTACCTAACAAGTTAGAATATATAATTCAATGGATAAGTTATCTAGAGCTGTCAATAGTAGGCACTTAAGTTTATAACCAAACATAACAAAAAAGTAATTAAGTATTTGTTTTCTGAAGAAAAATAGATCTTTCAAACTACTTATGGAAAACAAATAATCATAGTTTTTTTTTTCTTATAACAGCAGATTCAACAAACTCTACTACAAACGCATTAGCAAATTATGTTATTAAAAAGTTTACAGACATCCCATAAACGAATGTTAAAAGAATTATAGCTATAATATTAATTTAAACGAAACTATAAAAGTTCGAAACAAAAATAATAGGGAATTATTCTGAAGCCAGAGGCGCGAGTAAGTCTTTTGAAATATTTATATAGGTAGGTAGGTTATTTTAATTATATTCTACATTTGTTCTGAAGGAAAACATTTCAGTTCTCGTTAAACATATCTTATTTCAAGGTAATGTTATTATTAACTTAATATGAAAAACGTTAAGTTTTAGTACGAGTATGGAGGTATTATTTTAAAACGGGCTTAAATAGCAAGTTGGTTTACATTTTCCTAGAATTTGGTTTACCTACGGAACTCATTTTAGATGTGATGGCTTTCATGTTAAATCATCACCTGCCTAGCCTTTTCCCAAACTATCTTTGGGTCGGCTTCCAGTCTAACCGGATGCAGCTGAGTACCAGTATTTTATATGAAGCGACTGCCTATCTGACCTCCATAACCCAGTAACTGGGTAAAACGATACCCTTCGGTAAGACTGGATGTCAGACTCTTTGCTTCTGACTACTCGTAACGACTGTCAAAGATCTACAAATGACAGCCGGGACCAACGGCTTAACGTGCTTTCCGAGGCACGGAGGAAACTCGGTATGTAATTATGATCACCCATCCACGGACTAACCTCGGCAAGCACGGCTTAACCTTAAATATCGACCTGTGCGGCTGTTATTATTTGGCCACGAGATCCTCGCTTTCATGTTAAATGAAGATATAAAAAAATATTTATATTATTAATTTTGCCCAGAGTTATTTACAACAGGCAGACCTTTAAATAAACCAGTCTTGATACATTTAAGCTTATTTTTTCTTTCATTGTCCTTTTCTCACGAGTTCACCTTGTGAAAGGATGTTACTCTACCTTTTTCATCCGAATCATCGGAGCAGGTGCTTTCTCATGTCTACTCTGACCTTTTTTCAAACTTTCTGCTCAATAATTACGGCACTGACCTAACCGTCAATTCAAAGATTCCAGTTTCAATCCAAGTCGGTTATACCTCACAATGTTGGCATGTGAATTAATCTCGCAATTGCCTCCCTCGGCCTCACCGCGAATCAACACGGAATCAGTAGATATTTGCTGACAGATACGATTTTGCATCAGTTCGCTGCGCCGCGAGAAGTATTATCTCAACCGCAGATCTCGCGTTTGAAACGCTCTTATCCCGCTCTGGTTTCTTCACCACGTATCATTAGTTAATTTATGTTGCTTTCTGTTCAGAATTATGTGGCCAGTGTTATCTATGCTGAGATACTCGTCCGAGTAGCTCCGGCCGATGCGGACGGCGGCGGGTCGACGTCCTTGCGATCGCATCTCGCTCGACCACGCCGCAGGTGCACCGCGTACACCTGCCCGGCCCGCCAACTTACCATAAAATGCGATTCGAACCAACCCCGTTGAAACAAAGCTTCATCTCACTCACACTCGCACAGATAAAAGGGACGGCCGCACAATCACGACCGATATTAACTCAATATACGACGGACAGAACGCGGCCGAACGGAATATCAGTTTTTACCGGCGCAAAAACTATCGGAATTTCAAGTCTGGGTTAGCTGCCGGCCGTAATCACCCGCCCGGGACTTACTTTTAAAACAATATCTCCGCTTTATATTTCATCGAGGCAGGTGTAATTTATGGGATGTTCTCATCCTTTTTTTCTGTGAGTTTTGATTTTTCACTTGCCTTCGCCCCTCGGTAGCATTGATCGTGTTCTCAGAGTTTTGTTTTTCTTCTGTCTACGGTTCGTCTCGGCCGTCTTTCGCGGTGTTTACTCCGGACTTTAGATTGGATTTCGCCGTCTCTTTTTAACATTCTTTCGTGTTGTGCTCGTAGCTAATCGTACAATCAGTTCGACAAATAAAAAATCAATTATAAACAACAATATAGAGTGCGAGATGGAAAACATGGCGCTGCTTGGGGCTTAGTCATTGTGTTGTAGAATTAATAGGCATCCCAACGGGTCACAATATCACAACATCGAATCAATAAAGAAGCGTGTCTGTACTGAGAGCCTCATTCGGAGAATAACGGTACACTATATTTTTTTTAATCTAAGAGATTTATTATTGCGCTCTCAGGCGCTTCACTCGCCATAACTTAGTTGAAGTTAATAGTAAAAGTTAAAATGTTATGATGCTTCTTGAATAAAGAAACTATAAAGATATCCTATTAAGTCAGTCATTCTCATTACTTAGTTTCGCATAAAATCTACCTTATAGGTTAATTATCTCTAGCTAAGTAAGCAGCTTCGGAAAATTAAACAGTGTGGCCGTATAAACATACAAAATGTACGAGCGTATAGAATAATAAAGCGTGGTATTCTTGACGAGACTTACAAAAGTTACATTATCTAAGTAACGGAAGGCCGTACCTTTACCTACGCATGTTTAATGGAGTGATGTGAAACGCGGCGGAGTTTTTAAAAGCTAAGTCACGCCTCGACTCGATGAACAATACATCTTAATTAAATCGTAACTACGGCGTCAGAACTTACGGCCGTACCCACCATATAATTATTTAATTATAAACGTTCCCGCGAGACAATCAATAATTTAAAGCCGAGTACGTTTGCTTTGTGAAGGAAATAGTGGAAATCAAAGTTGAGCACGTGCACTGGTATTAATAAGTAATGAATTCGAGCTTACGTGCGACAGAACACTCAGATTAAAATATAATGTTGCCAAAAGGACGTTCGTAGTATTTCGGCACATGTCGTGCCGGTAAGGACGAATGGATAGAAAAAATAATTCCCATACGTCACGAACGCGCGTGCGAACGTGATGCTCGCAATTTTGATGTTGATAAAGTCGTATAATTGGCGCTAAAGTTATTAACAATTAATTTATTTCAGCGGGCTTTATGTCTAGTTTAACGATGAGTATTATTAAAAACGAGAAGCCTATAAAAATGTTTATACCGTGTGTTTATTTAATATTTTAGCATTATCTTCATCTTTATGTTCGGCGCTCGTAGGCGATGCCGCGATGGCGATGGCGTGGAGCTGTCACCTATGCACTTCTTCGATCTTCAAGTCCCACGCTTAAACGGTTCGATGAATGTCTTTCTCAGGCTGTTATTTCTCACAAATAGGACCTGAGAAATACTTAAACAAATCTCCAAGTTAGAACATGATAGAGTATGCGTCAAAGTAAATTTACCATTTCTGATACAATGGCCAATTTAGATGCCGTTCCCAAAGCCACAAATTAGGATAAATGTACATCTTTAATTTGTTCGCGAAAGCCAGAATTATTTATGGCATAATTATATTAAGTAATTATAGTGCAGTGAGATCCGCCAGAGGCGGTGTTTAGGGATTTACAGCGCCACATCACGCTAACAATAGGCCGCTGAGCTGCATAGTTCGTACTCCGTATTCGTTTTGCTCTCCTTACGTTCCAGCAGTCTAGACGTAATATTTCTAAGCAATATGCAGACATATCGTATAATTTGAAACAACGCATTATGGAACTGTCCGTCTTCTAGCGTAAAGTCCTTTTCGGAATGTTAATGCAGGCTCAAGTAGTCTGTTTGATGTCATCTGATATTTTTTGGGCAAACGAGAAAGTATTATGAACTTGACTGCAGCATTAGTTTGTATTAATGAATGCTAACAGACCAAGTGCATACGTCGAGTTCAACCGAATTGATGTTTTTTTTTGTGTGTGACAAAGTTAATGCGATCCCTAATAGTCATAACTGGAACTCGTTCGGTGCGGGAGAACAAATCAAATAAAAAGCTCTCACTTTGAAGGGAAGTATGTGAGTTTATTAAAACAAAACAAGAGGCGCACTCATTTCTAATTCCAGCGAGTGCGGCGCCGCTCCTTAACATTCACAGGGCGACCGCGCGCGGTAGGTGTATTTAATCTGAATTATTCCAAACTGACTGACAGAATGTCTAAGCGACACTCCAGAAAAAAAAAACAATAAGTTGGCTGCCTAAAGGGGAAAAGTTTCGAATAAAGAGAACTCTTTGTTTGGCGAAGAATATTAAAATGGCAGGATGTCTCCGAGTCGTGCCAAGTCGCTGCCGGATCGCGAATATTAGCCGCTCGACTCGCTTCTGATTAAAGAGAAGCGATTTTGGACAGGATGACTGATGCGCACGTGATTTCGAGGTATAATGTTGTTTATTAAAATATGGACGGATATTTTAACTTCGTGATAGGAAGGGCCCGCTTATTTCGTGCATACAAATTAGGGTGCGCTCTTAAAATCGAATAAAGTGAGTGTTTAGCCGAGATTTTATAGCCGGCCACTGATTTATGGAATCTTGTTACATGAATGTAAACTGCCTACACTTGGTCGGTTTGAGTTAGTGGAACATGGAAGTTCTGTCGACTAGCTTCGATAAATTTCCGTGGCCCACGTTTGCGTTTGCTGGAAGCGTAATTATCTCGAATTAAGCGAGTCATTACAGGAGCGGCTAACGAAGTCGCTCGTCCCGCGCCGCCACCGCCTTATAACCGGAAGGTTCAGTTTCGCCCCCGAATACGGCGACGACTCGCAATCATTAACGCGGTACCGTCGAGCACAGAACATTCGGTGCCTATATTTAATTCCCTTCTTGTCGTAATGACCGTCATTGTACATTTCAGATTATGTACTAATTAAGTTGCGTGTTCGGATTCTACGACTTTTCTTCGAAGTAGTTCGTGATACATTGTAATTTTGTAGCTTCCAGTAACCGTAATAATGTAACACGTGTCGCGTGAGCGGTGAGACTGGGGACAGACACCTTGCACCGTGTCTGATCCAGTCTTGAGCGATATTCTAAATATAAAACGCGTGTGGAGATGATTGTACTTGCTGCGAACGAGCTTGTGGTTTGTTCGGCTTTTCTGCGGTTGCGCGTTTTTGTTCACACCTGCGGTCATCTCCAGTTATGAGATCACGGCGCGAAAGCTCCCGCCCCGCACTCCAAATAATTACGTTTGTTGTGGAACTTTCGGGCAGTCGTATTTGTGTGAAGGACATCTAAATGGTTCCTCACCAAACCATTGTGACTTAATAATGAAAACGTTTATTTTTCACAGCTCCACAAAGACGAAACATTTATCTTTCTCAGCATTAACGCGCTAAAATCGTGTCGTGCTACTGTCGCCATAAATCATTATCATCAAGCAGTACTCCGGGCCGGCGACGACGTCGGCTTTCATCGGACGCTTTCAATCTGGCCCTCCTTTATTTCATTACAATAAGTAATTCACTCGCCTACCATTCAGTCACTTTTCGGTAAACATTTTCTGAAATTGGCAATAAATTCTCCTCTAAAATATCGCCCCATCGACTGGAACTCAACCTTTCGTAACAATAGATGGAGATGTCGTCTTATGAAGATGTTCACTTGGTTTTGTTTGGCGCAACAATAGTTTTATTTAGCTGCGAGCCCACTGCCCACACGCCTCGGCTAATGGTCAGGATTGTATGAAGATGTAAAAATGAATGGCCTATCTTATAAAGGGCTAATAATAAGTTCTCATGCGTCTGCGATCGACACTATTGTTGTGTTATTTTTTGTGTGCGTGTGGATCGTGGGGTATAATGGGGTAGGTGTCAATCGCGGCCGAGGTAGGCAGGTGAAGTCCGAGGCGGGAAATAAAAATGCTCATAATTTCATACTGCAGCTGCCCGTCGCCGTCAAGCGAGCATCGATTCGAACCGGCTCCGACCGTCCTTTTGTAACATTGTAACAACGAATTCCACAAAAATATTACACAGGATCATTATTTTTAATTTGAACATATTCGGTTACGCTTAACGTATATAATATTAAGTAATTAAATGGTTTTAGCGTGGCCTCGCTTAACTGATATATCTAGGTTGGTGTTAAAGACCGCAGTTATTTTACGTATCTACGTGAAAATGTTCCGTATTTTCAATAATAATCGGTTCGACGATGTAAATTTGTCCCTGATTTAGAATATGCGTCCATACTTGGCTCGTATTAGAATCGCATTTCGTTGTTTAATGCAGTTGTTTGAAATAATGTGGATTAGTGGGTTGATACAAATTGAATTTACATGATAAGATTTTTCTATTATTCATTGGGTATTAAACAGACACTTATATTATATATACTGTATAAAATAATAATGCTTAATAGTGTTTTTAATTGTTCTTAAAAAGCTTTCAATCAGAGCTATCAGTTTACATTTTACTCATTTTCAGACTATCTAAATATAATTTTCATTACTATTTTATTAAACTCGGCCGAGCAATTTGAAAACTTTATCAAATTACCTAAAATATAACGAACAATATTTTACTTAGTCAGTGTGCCTATTACACAGAAAATCACAAATAAATTGAAGTTAGTAGAGGTGAGCGGAGCTAGGGCACCGAAATCAATTCTACGATAAATTAATCAACATCAGACACTTTAATAATTTAGCTTCAACAGTGGCGGGTGGCATCCCGCTGCGCTCAATTCCAGCCGATTTTCATATTGAAATACTGTGTTGGATATTAACATTAAGAAAAATCCTAGCGGGCACGCGCGCCAGGCGCACCCGCCGCTAATCTCTACTGAATAAAACATAAGATGCTCGATAACCTACTATTAGAGCTAAAGCACATTTTATACGGCTTTCTATTATCGTGCAATATGGTGCGGGTTAGTGTAAATAGCGCGGGATTGTACGTAATCGCACGCACGCGCGAAGAACGCACCCGTTAGCGAATGTTAATTAAATCTTAATAAAAAGACGCGAGTAAAAGGGGGAATACTTAATGTTTAGTTAAAGGAAAATATGGGTTCGCGTCTTTATGTTTTGTTTTATGAGTATAGCAGAGTTGCGGGAAGTGCTCCAGGCTACGTCGTGATAGGACTAATGTGGAGGTACAACCGACGGAGTACAGTTAGTTAAACATAACTACGATATTGATTTCGGTTCCATCGTTTCCCTAACATGTTCGAAACAATATTGGAAATTTGATATTGTTTACTTGCCTATGTCGTAACGCCATTGTATGAAATATGAATACATTCATCATCATCATAATATGTGAAATGTTCCCACTGCTGGGACACAGGCCTCCTCTTTATATGAGTGAGTTTGCTGTAACCCACCACGCGGGACCAGTGCGGGTGGGTATATGTCACATGTCTTCAAATTTTTAGTTCTAGAACATGTTGGTTTCCTCCCGATGTTTTCCTTCACCGTTTTTGAGGGCAGCGGTGATGAAATGCGCCGGCCTGGGTTCGAACCCACGGCTTACTGCTCGTAAGTCGGGGTACCACCACTGGGCCACCGCTGCTCATGAATACATTAAAGAGTGTAAAAGTACCCTAAACGAAGCCGAAAGGCACTTGGTCTCACAGCCATTGCGATTTTTTTTTGTACTAGACCATACCTGAAAACCTTCCATTTACGGAGATATTGGGGGTTAAAGTTACAACAAATACAAGTTTTTAATGATTATATCATACTTATAATAACTCCACCTACCCCCGTACTATTCGATGCATCCATCAGGATAATGTTTTGAGTGCGTTAGATCGATACCTACTCGTACAACGTGATTTTTAACCCCAAAAAATAAAATAGTTTCTCAGCAATTATATTTGCGTAGAGTTACTCAATTTGATGTACAGAATGCTTGGTGGACGGTTTTGTTTACACCTTGTATACGCTGTGTCCTTAGTAAATTCAAATTAGTCGTTATAATGTATAACTTTCCATTGTGACGGACGCGCTCGAGAGCTTATCTCCTAATTATGCATTAGGCCGCTAAACAGGGACGTAAAATATTAATTTATGTGTGACGTCGGTCGCACAATCTCATAGTTTCAATTAAACCCGCCCACTTATCTCGTAGACTCACCAAAACTCTAGTCTCTATTTCCCGATCAATTTGCTTTATCTATGGATAGCTCTTATCGTCGAATAAAATATTTACAGCACAATAAAGGCCTCCTCCCCGCAATAATAAAGCTAATAACCACGATAATGAAATTTATGAACGCCGACGGAAAGTCCGTCGTTATTTTTGTTGGGAAAAGTTAAGTTATCCATTGAATACTATTTCTAAATTAAGTGCGGTACATATATAGCAACGATATTTTTTTCTGCCTTGGACATTTAAAGAAAAATCTAAATCTACTTTCAATAGTAATTTGGTTGCTGTTGGTAATAATGTACCCTGTTAAACTTGGTATATCGATAAGTCATTTTGCCATAAGTGTTACAGTATTTTAAGCAAATAAAATTGATTTGATTTGGTTTGTAAATAAATAGTCGAATGACGTCAATGACGTCGGTTAATAACAGAGTATTTTAAATCTCTTGGGCCTTAGTATTAATATTATATTCATTTTCGAATAAACAAGAGAGCGTACAAACCACATTAGATATTGATAGAGGCAATTTCTTAAAACAACATGAAATCCAAACAATTCTCTTTGTGCGGTATTTCATTTATAGTTTGCGCCTCTTATTGATATTCCTTGCACATCAGACGAGATATCAGCGGGTGGGTATAAAACTTTACGTGAGTGTGAGTCGAGGTGCGAGTGACAGCGATTCGCGAATTACAGCGATGCATCAATTTGCAATTTGCAAATATGCAAATTTTTCAAATTTTATACCGTGTACCATATTACCTATGTTCGACAAATAAATTACTTTGACTTTGCATTAGACTGAGACCTTTTTTTTTTTAGAAGCTTTAATTATCTTATTATGATTCTGCTAAAGCGGCCATTTTAGGTTCCCTGGTTGGGACTCACCCAGGGAACGATCAGACAAAAGAGATGAAGAATAGCAAATACCTACAAGATGGCGACGTTAGTTCCGATTAAGGCCGTATGCCAAAAGAACCATCATCATCATCCGCAATAGTACTGGGTAATACGTCATCCCTTCGTAAGACTGGTTATCAGATTTTCAGGCCACTGACGGTAGTCAGGTAACGACTGTCAAAGATCTACAAAAGACAGCGTGGGACCAACGGCTTAACGTGCTTTTCGAGACCCAGAAGAAACTCGGTATGTAATGGGTGATGTTCACCCATCAGCGGATCAACCTAGGCAAACGCGGCTTTAACTAAAGATTGACCGGAGGGGCTGTTATTATTTAGCCACGAGCTCCTCTATGCCAGAAGAACCATGCAGAATTATATGAACCGCGGTTCGCCCCGAGCAACACCTCTATACAGGGTGCTTGGAGTTGATTGCTAACAAGTGAACCTCAGACACGGTAAATATTTGCCAACGTTAATATTAATTTACAATCCCCCTGTACCTATATTACATGTATAGGTATATTATATTCCCGTATACATTCGAGTTTACGAAATACACACCAATTTTATTACCTATTTATTTTTTTATTGAAAACCACTAAAGTTTAAGCCTGATCTCTGATAAGAACATGATCTAATGTAAGATAAAGATTTAAAGAGTATAAAATTGGTTATTGGGATTTTATTACCAATCAATGCTTAGTTTTAATGTCGTCACGGTTCAGTAAATAATAACAAATGATTTACATATTGAGCTTTACTTTTATTGGTCAAATTAAAGTTTGTTTAGTAAACCAGAGTAAGTTGGGCTCTTATGCTACTAAAAGTACGTACTACACTAGGTCAGCACGAAGGATTAAGCTCACATTTTTTTGTTCGACTGTTATAGAGTTTTTTCTCGCAATCTATGCAACGTAAGGATTGAAGTTTAGGATGATTTATTTAATAAATTCTAAACACAAGTAAAAGCGGTACATAGCGGAAAGCCTTCGGTATTTTGTACCTGTAGTGCCTAATGTTAAATCTTGATTTCTTGCAGATCACAAGACTCAAAGACATATTTATTTAAGTCCCGGTTGCATCGTGAATAAAAGACTACTTGCTTTATTTGATAACTCTAACATCATATCTTATATTATGTAATTTCACTTAATCTTCTGTCTATTCATCTGTCGTATTCCATAATTTCATAATCATTCTTATGAGTACAATGCCCCCAGTGCTGTCTCGGTTGAAGCGATGCTCAAGTTCCTTTAGTAATTGTTTAGTATGAAGTAATTACTTTCAATTTGTTGTAACTTAGCTCAACTTTACTTTGTACTTAATTTACTGAAGATGGTCTAACTTGTAATACAAAGATGAATTGATTGACGTTGATTTAGCTATCAAAATTATCTTGTTCTGTAATCGTTAGTAAAAGCGGTCATTAGTTTTGAATTCGAGTTTACGCAGCATAACTCAAGTTAAATACCTCCTGAATATAATATTTATTTGCTATTTCATTTCATTTTTTTTTCTTTTTCGTTTAATTAAGCTGGATATACAAAACGTATTAGCAGCACCTTTGAAATTCCTATCTTTTGTTATCTAATTAATAAACATTAATGATTTCTGCAGTTTTAATTAATTTGGGGCTTGTAAAAGCATTTCAAATTCAGTAAAATCTTGTCTTGATTCATGTTTCAGCTTTCTCCAAACACCAGAATTCCGTTGTTTCATGTGCAGAAAACCTGCTTCAACCCTTTCCCCGCTACTCGCTTACACTGGCACCACACCTCAAACCCCGATGCAGTAGGCAGTAACCGTCACGATCGCTCGCGGGCGGCATCGTCTGAGGGTGGCCCACAATTCATTGTGCTTTGTTTGCCTAACGTTTCCTGCATCGTTCACTTCGGCGATTAGTGATGTTCATGCAAATTGTCGAACTTGTGCTGTAATGTAGTGCTTTCGTGAAGAGTTAATTTGTTTTGGAATATGATGGGTTGGGTTGATAATGATGTAAGTTAATTAAATGAGTTGTTTGAAAGTTAAGTTTGAGCTTAAAGCTTTTTACCGCGATTGGTTTTGCTCCTTCAGAATAACGTAACCAACAAGTGCTGAAAATATGTTTTAGCTAATCTTTTCCCCGTGAAAATATAAGTACTCATGTAGTTACCGTACAGCCTTTACCCTCAGAAGAAAAGCCTTCTTTTCATAAACCGTCTTTAGGTAAATAGGTAACTTATACTTTAGCTGACTTATCCTTGGAATACAGTCTGTGAACGAAATAAAACATCTTCCGAGTACTATGCGTGTATTTGAATAGGAGGCACGGAATATAAAATGAAGGTTTTTAGATTTTTCGCAAAGCAGTCTTAAAATATGTACGTTAATGTATTTGAATACGAGAAAAGAATTTACTTTAACTACTCGCTTTTGTATGCCCTTTAAACAAGGTTTTATGGAAATGCGTTGTCAACGTGTAGAATTTTTTCGTGTACGATTTATTTATGCGTCTTTTGTAGTATTTCGTGTACTTTTACAGAGGTTTAGTTTGACTTAACGGCACGAATAAATTAGAATTCAGAATCTATACTAATATTATAAAGCTGAAGAGTTTGTTTGTTTGCTTAAACACGTTAATCTCAGGAACTCCGGGTGCGATTTGGAAATGTCTTTCAGTGTTTAATAGCCCATTTATCGAGGAAGGCTATAGGCTATATATCATCACGCTACGACTAATATAGGCGGAGCAGCAATGAAAAATGTTGCGAAAATAGGGAAAATGTACCGCAGACGAAGTTGCGCGGGACAGCTAGTTGTAAAATATAAATACAGGATAATGTTAAAATCATTTATAGGTACAGCATGCGTGGCCAGAACATCATGCAAATACCACCCATCCTACGGTAGACTGGTCCTCTTAACACCGACCACATTAACCACAGATTTACAGTCATTATAATACGACAAAGGCCTGCAACTGATCGCACCGGATCTAATGCTAAATACCAACTTATCGTGTGTGTGCCTTCGTAAATTGTATGTAAATACGTGAACACCTGCTGAATATATTTGTATAAGCGTTAGTCCGCAAGGCGTGTTTGAGAATGCTCAATAGGGTGCATTTGACTGTGTAAATTGCCCAGGGATAAACGTGTGACAACTCATGAGAACTACTCGGGACTTGTTATTATAATGATACTCTGTTTATTTCTAACGTCAGGCCCTTGATTGGTATGACAAGAGCGAGTGGGGAGCCCTTGTCGTTTTGAGTAACTTGAAATGGAGTGCTTCGGTTCAATTGTTTTCATAAATGCCTGTAACTAAAAATGTATCGTAGAATAAATATAAACCTTGGAAAACAGTGTTAAGTTTTTAGATTAAACTTATCATACACCCTCTATTATTCAATACAATGTATTTTGAAAACTCGTTGGTCAGTTAAAAATAAGTATTTTAAATTCTATGTGTACATTATAATGAGATTGTTAAGTTTAATAAACTTAATTTTCAGGAATTTTGTAGGTTAGATTCTAACCTATAAAATTCCTAAGGTACTAATAAATGAAGTACTTATCTAACATTCTAACCGTTAGAATTTTAGATGAGTACTTAATTTATATTGGTATTCAAAAATGTTTAGCACACCAATTTGTTAAAACAAACCCAATCAATAAGAAACTATTCCAATTTCACCACTAGTTTACAAAAGATTAATCATTAGTTAAAGTTGCGAAATAAACCGCCCCTTGTTTGCTGAAATTTTAAAGTTCTATTATTGTATTTGAAAACCCCTAAAAGTTTAGCTTAGTTTACAATAGAGAGTAATAGTTTACAATAGAGAGTAATGACTGGACATATTAGACAAACAATGAAAATTTTTTGCGCACCATTAGGAGCTCGGTCCTTCTGAATTTGTACCAAAAAGGGGATCTGCAGTTGGATGTCATTATTGCTCCCAGTACGACAGTTTGTATTTAATAGTATTTTTATATTTTTAAACGACATGAATAGGGATGCCTTAGAATAGAGATGTAGGGGTCGATAACGTACCCTCATAGTTTTTTATGACGTTAACTGCACAAATATTGTAATGGGACGTCCTAATTTATCGTAGACTTGTTTACTATTTTTGCATATAAATCTATAAAACAACCAGCAAGCTCCTGTTGCTTTAGTTATGTATTAAATTAAAGTAAAAATATGCTGTTTATATTAATAATATGTTTCTGGGTAAAAATATATATTTGGTTTCTTAAGACCGCCTCGCTGTCGCTGCCTCTCTGGCAGTTTGCAACAAAGTTCGCTTTGTGAATCAACCGTGAAAACTTTATTATAAAAGTCACAGAAAATACTATGACAATAGATAGAGGGGAGAAATAGAGAGTAAACAATAAAGAAAGTCTCCAAACACATGTATTACATGATTACAAAATAAATCCAATAGACTCTGATGACGCTATTAAGCAGAACAAGTATCCAAGCATCTAATCAATAAGAGACACAAGATACTCATGTAAGACATATAGAACTAATAAAACAAAACCATTATCGTACACGAACCTACAATCTTGTTAAGTAAGCCTTGGTGCACGTATAATGATATTGACAAGATTTCTTTTTATCTTACGCTCCCATCAAGACGGTACTCGCGATAATAGTAATACAAGAAAAAAGTTTTTAAGTTATCGTCGCTGTCAGTAACACTAATCTTGGAATGTCCGGATAGGTGGATAGTGACGTTTCGAAATCGTCACTAGACGAATTATTACCCGTTAATGTACCGTCGTAACATTTTACTGGTTTACAACCGTGCCACTTAGGACCAAAGCTCAAATTACCTTAAGCTTATCCTATTAAACCGCTATTTTGTTATGTAAAAGTATACCTGGCTACTTTATCATCTTTTCACCAGATAAAAGTTTATGCTTAATAAGTTTTATGGTTATTTTATTGATAACTTATTAATAGATTGCATTGTCCCGTGCCTGTGTTACGCGGTATTAAAATGGAAAATGATAATTCTTCGAATATTTGAGTGCCAGGTCAAAAGAGCTTTAACATTAAGATAATCTTTATTAAGAGTAAATTGACGAACGTATAATCAAATAAAATTAATACAAATGCATAGAGATTATAGACGTGTTGTAAAACTATATAGCATTTTTATGATATTGATTAAATTTTAGAAACGCTGGGTTTTCAATTTCGTTTCAGTCACTTCGGAAAGTTAGTTAGTTGATAGAATGTCAATATTTTTGTTTGCCGACAACGTTGATCGCTCCACATATGAATGACTATCGAAGCGACGCAACGACTGAGAGCAATAATTTGTTACCGATAGCAGCGACCGACAAAATGATCGGGATTACCGTTACCAGATTCAGTTGATGACCAGATAGAAATCTATTAATAACATTCGGACAGTGCCGACGGACAGATCTATAAATGATGAGTTTCATTTGAGATAAGATCATATCCGATATCTCGGATGATTGATGGAACTCCGCCTGATATTACTTAGGAATTCTATTAAGTGTGCTCGTGTATTGTTCCCTAGCCCATTATACACGCATTAGCATAGTTCGTTACTTAACTTGATACCATCTATAATACATTGTATATAACTCCGTCCTATATGGTAACTTTCTAACTCGTGTTAGTAATGTATTCTAATTAATTTTCAATTAGAAAAGGTATTTTGAACACAGTAGAAAATGGAAACGCTTGTGAAGTTCTCTTTGTGTACGAATCCTTTGGAGGAAATATACGAGTATAACTTTGAAGAAAGTTTCCTTCATTCCATAATTCCTTTAAAAAAAGACTTCCTAAGTAAAAAAATGAAGACCTCATTAATCTAAAATAAAAGTTTCTCATTACAAGACTGTTATAACCTTCCTGTAAGCACTTTTAGTGGTTAAAAGAAAGACATGCTTGTACTCAAGGTGTACAAAGAAGAAGAAAACAAACAAAAGTCATTCTAATCATGTAAGAGATCCATTTGATTGTGCCGAGTCATCGTCTTACGATGTACTTCGCTTTATTGTTAACATGCTTCAAAGAAAAACAAATGAATTTAAATCACCAGGCAACATTGAGACGAGCGGAAACGCGGAGGCGTTGTTACGAACAAAACTTCGAGACATTGAGTGTATTATGTATTACTATCTCTTTTACACACCACCATTTACTAATGAAAGAAAGAGATGCAAGGAAGAGAACAAGAAAATTCATGAAAGCTTGATGTAGCTAGTAATTTTTGCTAATTTACCGGCGCTGAAACAGTTCGCAAGATGAATACCGGATTTTTTACTCTTTATTTTTCTTTTGCATAATCTGTTCCGTAGTTTTAGTAAATATACCAGTTCTAATAAAACATTCAAGTTAATTGAAAGCAGGAAGTGTTGCGCTTGATAAAATTATAAGTTTATAGCTCATACAAAGTAATTTGCTCGATCTAAATACTGTACTAAGACGAATGTTATAATCCAAAGTGGACGACGAAACTAATATACTTTGGTGACTTTAATCGAAATGGTCGTATTATAACACCATTGGGTTAGGCACGGCTGTCCTTCAACAATCTGTATAATAACTATCATTTGGGTAATAGCTATTAATTAATTAAAGGCACCATACCGAATTCGAAGCCTTCTGCTAACGACCCTAATGACTTAAATGCTCCACACGCGTTGAATCTTGTAGCCCATTGATTTAATAGGAATAAAATGTTTTCGAATGAAAAAGGGAGGAGTGTATGTGGAATACTTTAGCGGGGACCACACACCGGTGTATCTCTTGGAGCTCTAATGATATGCACATTTATTTTAAAGTTAATGTAATACACTTTATACATGAGTGTTGATTCTATACACGCTGTTGGTTTAATTGAAAGGAATGAAGAGCTTTTTTAAATTATATTAGGATACAATGTGTTGTTGAAAGAAAATGTTCTCAGCGTTTTCTGGTCTATTATCTGTTATGTTTATAGGAATCATGGGCCCGCCAACAGTTTGTGTGGAAGGGTTTATTTCCTTTTATTTAATTGTTGCTAGTAGCTTTTATAGTATTAAATGTTTTCATGCTTCTGAAGTTGGTTCAATATTTAGTTGGTTCTTTTGTTGGACCGAATTCATCAGTAACTTGGTCTTTAACCTGAATGGAATCTGGAATTCTGGACGTACAGTTATTTGATTGCCTGTTAAATCTACAGCTGTTTGTATGTTGTCACTTCTAATCTTTATGCCACACATTTCAACTTCTAAATAAAACACACTTGAAGCTCTATAAAAGGTATTAGCATAAACCACTTGTTTGTATGTACCCACGCATTTATTTGGCACTCACTGTTTAGAGTTAAAAAATTCATTTGAGTCTGGCACTTTGCCCGCGATAAGAATCTTGTTCAACTTGTTTATACAGTCAAGTTTATTATGCCTACTTAACATAAGCGCACTTACTTAGTATTATTGTGTATATTCTTGTCGACTTATGGCTCTAGTGCACTTTTCTTAGTAGCAAAACTTTGGTAACGATTGCCAATTTATTTTTCTTCGATTTAGGAGACTTTCTTCTGCTGTATTGTGAGTTTAATTACCTTTTTCCTCCATAACCTACATCAGGTTTTCTATTACTGATCGAAGGTTCTTTATGTAGGCTCCTATATCCAATCTTTTATCATGATTTAAAGTACATCTATTATGAGTTCTCGGAGCTAGTTTGTTAAAGATTGAGACTTTTATTAGATTATTTCTAAGTTGAACTTCACGAACATAGAGATTCTAACTTCATTAAGTTCGCAAGTATGATGACTGGGGAATACGTATTGTTTTAGTTTGCCTCTAAAAGTTCCAAATCCAATTGGAAGATTGCACTGTGAAGTTGAGTAGTACCTAGCAGTTATTTTGTTTTGCGCCCAAGAGAAATAAAACAACTCATTACAACTAGCGCCAGAGACTGGTAAAGTTCAGAAAGTGCAAAAAAATACAAACTTCAAAACTATTACGAACGAATTGTAGCAGAGTAAGCGAACTAAAGTCACGTTTCTGTATAATGGCGATTTACGATAAATAAAATGTCCTGACCAACATCATTTGAACATTATAAACGATATTTAAATTGATAAATTTACTGCGTGTACTCTTAAATTTATGCGATGTAAATCTTTATGTTAATAAAGTAAATGTTGGCTTCGGTTTATCCCTTGTACATTGATCTCGGCGAGTGTACAAGTTAAACAATGATAATTTCAAAGGGCCCACGTGTGTTCCGTGAATCGAAACGTAGCGCGTTGGGCGGCGCGGACAACTAACCCTCCACTAATCTGCATATTGGACTTCCAAACATGATATGCACACGTCTTCATCAAAAAATACAATTATCAACCTTATGTCCATACCCTAAAGGCCAACAATCCTCACATGCAAAACGCAAAGTGAAAATTCCCTTGTCGCGAGCTTTGTTCTTGATTTTGAAGCGGCGATGAGTTCATACATTTTATGGCAGTGTAAAAAGTATTTTATTCATGGTCACGTGAACACGAGTAGGACGTTACCTTTAATAAATTTATCACATGTCATGTCAGCTTATTTATGAGTCTAAAATGGAAAAAATCTGACAAGTCAATTCCATTAATTTTGCCTTACAATGTTTGCAAATAAAGATTCGAGCCTCCGTTTCGCAGCAAGATGTATCTTCTCGGAAGGATAATAAAACGGACAATATTTCTCGTAATATCGCGTGATGGATGGTCTAAGCAGCCAGGTAGACGTGGTGATTATTAAACTTTTTTCGCCCGAAAAAATTCTACCCAAACATAAACACTTCTATTATTCGGAGTACAATGGCGGACTAAAACTGGCGCGCCGAATTCCGATCGGTTACGCTAGTTTAACACAGTTAATCGTTATTTTTTACTTTATGTCCGTAGTCGTTATTAACAATTTCATCTCATTAATAAGCACTGGAGCGAAAGAGAACACATTTGAGCGGCGGGCTCGGATTACACTCGATGGTAACGCTCGCATTAATAATGTTAAATGTTTTATTCAGATCATATGCCGCTATTGCATCAGTACGATATAAAGCTTCTAATTGATATCATGCTCTTCATTATAACAGTGATTAACCTCGCCCGCCTTTGTCTAATGCTTCTTTCCCAATTTCTCTTATTGCTATCATTAAAAGGAATAGTCGTTTTCACGGTAGAAAGCCCAATTTATCTGATTTATATTTAAAGCATTCGGCCATTAGCAAATGTTTGTCGAAATAATAATACCACCCTGTGTTCAGCAACCGCATAACCACTCAAATCCAATTCACAGCATCGCTTCCTTTATGGTGTATAACAATGGATAACGCTAATTTATTTCGACATCGAGTATCGTTGGGCACGGACCCAATATAGAAAAATTAAGTAATTCATTCGAGTTGAAAGGGTAGAATGTTTGTATCTGACATAGAAAAAAGCGGTACCTACTATACAGGCAGCAGTCGGAATGGACGCGCTTGGCTGCTCCCCGCGGGCGGGCACCGCTCACTCTCCCGTCCGACGCATTCTTATTCTGATGTTTAGATAAACATTAATAAGTCCCTAAGGCATTCCCTATTCTATATGTATCTAAAATGGCGGTTGGCAAGTTAAATTATTTCCGGAAAACGAGTTATGCACCATCCAACCGAACTCGAACGATGTGAAAGAATGTTAAATTCATTATGCGTGTGTTTTGTTAAGATACACATCAAATTAGTGCGCATATATATGCGTAATGCGCTGTTTATGTAATTTAATGGTGATAAGGTAATTTATTCACGTGGAAAGTCATCAATTGTACGGGTGTCATCAAAATTCGAGTAGCGTTTAGAAATGAAAGAGTCGTAATGAAAGTTCCCAGGTAGAAGTCGGCCGGGCTCACGAGTGTTGAGCAAGCAGGCGCGCAGAGTTACAGCAGCTAATGAAGATATGCAAGTACACTCGACCGTGTAAACAAGCGAACCCGGAGGCGCTTTTTCTGTTTGCCCCCGCGGGATTAGTAATTTAAAAGTCAATGCGGACACTCGAAAGGGTCAATCGCATCGCTCGGCCAGTGTATTGAAAACATATACCCTTTTCTGTATTCCGGTGGTGGCCCATGAAAGTTATAAGGGCTGAGTTGTTGAACTATGTAATTGACTTGGTTCTGCGGTCGCAGGCTTTGTTCTCCGGAGGGCGGATAATCGAAAACGCCTCTGGTTAGCCCGAATGATGGGAGAGAAACAATGCGAAGTTGATATGTGGATTCGCCAGACGGTCCCTTGTTTGATTTGCAAAGAGCTATTTGCTCGTCGAAGACTACGGCTGGAGCAGGAAATTGGACCTCGCTGCCGGTTTCGACTACGCTAACACTTGTCCAATTACTTCCTTTTCAACAGTTTAACTGTTAAATACGAACACTCGTTTTAATAAAGGGCGTACGTTTCATCGCAAACATATGTGACAGAACAATTTCCGTAAGACACGAAATAGTCGTCGGAAAAACTAATACGTTACACGAAAATAAAAGGAAAGCAGAGAGATGCGACACCGGTCATAAAATAGACAAAAGCGTTTAGCTAAAGCACGAATAGTGATCTATTTAGGTCTGCGCGCCATCATTTTTATTTTCTCGCACAAGACATGTCGGCTGTCGCTCCGAATTATGCCGCCGAGCGCCACACGTAACATTCGACGGTGTTTTATTTTAGTTAAATGTGGACGTTCCAATGATTGACTTATCCGGGGGTAACTTGAGAGGCTCTCGTGACGTGCGGCCGCTGCGGCCCGACTGCGACGCGGCCCGCTCGCCGGCCGCCACCGACTCTGCACTTGTAATACTATCCCAGCTCTCCGACGACAAACACAACTCAAACACTGACAGCTATCTTAAAGTGAAAGGTCGTTTAAATATCTCTGATACATATATCACGGATTTCATAATTCAGTCGGATGTGCGTCGACCGGGCGTAAAATTTCCTAAAGAGATATGATTCCCAAAGCTCATCTCGGTTGCCGTATCTCAAAGATCATCGTTGCTTAATTTATTCAATGTGTTTTTGGAAAATATAATATTCTACGAGCTTGAATCGAGTTAAGTTGACTTTAATAGTTGAAAGCAAGTAAACAGAATAAATCTCCGACATGGTCCAAGTCGGTCGTGTTGTGTCGCGGCTCGCGTCGCGTCGTCCACATCGACTAACACTAATCTATCTTAGTTTAGAACGGCCCGCCTCAGACAAATGCCTTTGTTTTACTAAGGGAAGGAAATATCGATGGTCTCATGTGATTTAAATGTCTTCTGTTTTAAGAGAAAGCTAATACGGATGTAGGTACCATCTGTGTGTTGTCTTTTTCAAATGGTCCCGACTCCGGAGTAGTAACTTGATCCGGGACTCCGCACAGGATGAGTGAGTGTGTAGCAAAATAAACTTATTGTATTGACTGAACAAAGAAGAGACTTCGAAGAATATGAATGTAATGACACGACTGCAGTGAGTAGAGCTTAGCGCCAAATGTAAAGGAAATAAAAACGTGGAATTCCAGCCGAGTTTGCTGGCTTAACGCATCACCATAATTCAATCGTGGCCCGTTCCTTTGCTACCAAAAAGAGCATCGAATTTATTACAAAGCTCTTTGGTTCGGGAACCCCTACCTATTATTTATGGCACTCGGTTGGTCTGTCACAAAAAACGGACGGGTGCTTCGAATATCTCAGCGGGCGACTACGAAACATAAGCTGCAATAACACGCACTTCCTACGGGCTGAAAGCACGGTACCCGGCCACGGTTGCACATTTGTTACCGGCATTTAATGTATTATAAACCTTGTGACAATGTAATATAAAACATTTTTAAAGTTCATTACGTGGTGTTCGTGCCTGGGTATGCTTAAATAAATGATAATCCGGATTTATTGAAAGTAGGCTGCAGTGTAGGAGATATGTTTCAATGCGAGCCATGTGGTGGCAAATGTGGGAACCCCGCCAAGATGTTGTCCTACTAACGACTTTGTTACTTCATTGTTATGTTGTTATAAATGTGTTTGTTTCAGAAATAAACTCTTTTATACGGTTGTTTATTTTTTATTCAGTAGCTCATACTTTTTCATCAGCCATTACGAAAATATTGTTTGACATTTCGGATATCAAGTGAGACACGCGTTTCCGGTCGGATAGATTTAATTTGAAATGAATAGTGAATAAGTACTACGATCAAGTGCACTTACGTTTTCTGTTCAAAATACACGTGCAGTTTCTTTTTTATGTATTTTTTACCTTTAAAACTTTTTAAAAGCTTTTATATAGCACCGGATGCGAATTTGAAAATCATTATCTCCTACAAACGGAATACCGTTCGGGATGTCATTGAACCGCCTTCAGAATTAGGCAGAGATCCCTTCTTTGGAGGCTGTTATAAGTCCTCTTTTGTTATTGGAGAACACTCGAACAGCAAAGCCATTTAGAACGGGCTCTAATTATACGAGATGTTCGTACGAAAGACGCGCGTAAACCAACCCCCGATGTTTATTGTAAAGACAGATTGAACAAACAGAAGGCGATGCCGCTCAACAACGATCACTTTTAATCCCCGAAATGAGACAAATATCACGAACCGGGTCAACGGCTATCTTCTCACGTTTGTTGACGACTTAAAGTGTGATAATATTTATTAAACGGTTCACTCGAAACGACCGACGACGATAAATAAACTCCATAAGACCATTACGCGTCACGCAAGATTTACTATGTATGGGTAACGACTGTTTTTTTACCGATGCCGCATTATAATGTTAAATATTTCGGTCGCGATGCTATCGTTTGTTATTTTACTAGTAATTAGTATTTATTGCCGAGTGGCTTCGTGCGTCTGATCTCGGAGCGATCTTCGAGTGTGAAAGCGGTTTAATGTGAATTATGTAGTTACGGGACGGATGAGTTAAGCAATTAAAGCTGTTTTTATGTGTACTACGTGGACTTCTTGATGCGGCATGTGATAATCACAGAATTTATGTTGTTATAGGTGTTGAAGATTGGTATCACACTGTTCAAGAAAACTCGAAGTCGTAACAATTCGAACACATTATTCTCATTTCGGAAGACGGCATCGTTAATAGTCTAAATATTTCGCATATTCCGAATAACTTCGCGTTGTTCCCGGCCCACACAAATCGTTGGCATGTTTACGAATTTGTATGACGAAAAAAATAATTTGCTACCATTTAACATCTGTTCCAGGAATGCGATTCTTCAAACCTAATGCGATAGTTAACGCTTAAATAAACCGTCTCGACGGCGAACCTGTCCCATCGCAGTCGCGACCCTTCGCTCCGAATAAATCATATGATAATTGAATCATATGCTGCGTGTCAAAAGTAATTAACAGACGCTGCGATACGCATCTCGAGCCACATGTGCGTTTTTAATAACGTCGCGTCTCGGTTTCCTCTCGCACACGCGCCTCGCGCTCGAGATAACATTGACATAGAATTTCTTTAATACTCACATGAAAATTATATTACTCTCCATTCATTGCCCCGAGATGACTCCATATTAAGGTCATTGTGAGAGTAAATTGATCTGTGAGCCTCCGCCGAGCGGGCGCGGTCGCAATTATACAAATCTAATTGAACCACGGGCATTTTTCTGCTGGTACGATTATAGCTTCAATGATTAATAGTTATAAATATTAGTTTAGGTTATACCCAATTAAAATAACGCGAATACTATTAAATAAACGTGACAATAGGTTGTAAATTGCCGGCTTTTAATTTAAATACACACGTTCGACAGTTTGTTGCTCTATAAATCTTGAGAAGCAATTTATCTGGTTGATACGTAAATTCGTTCCATTAGAAGTGTATCCCGTATTAAATTCGGCCGGCGGCAAAGATTGACAATGATTGGCCTAGCGCAGCCCCAAACGACCGATGCGATGGGCTATAAAAATGTTTCGCAGCCGTACACCAATTACCTTAATGTAACTACCATCAAAACAACCTTTTTAGCGAATCGTTCCTTCCTTTTTTTCCCACGGAACGTTTGCTCCTAATGAAATTAAGAGCAAATGTACGAAAAGGAACACATTCAACAAGAGCGTTTTATGAAAATGAGAAAACTCTTCGGTGTATTCGCGTATCGTTTCGGAAAAAGCTGTTTCGTCGAGTAGCGTCGTCGCGGCCCTTGCTAAGGATGAAATATTAGAGGTGTCGGCCCCGCCCCGGCCTGTAATGAGACCCGCAGGAATACCAAGCAATATCTTAATACCCACCTTCGCCCGGGGTGACAAATACACGGCGTTCGCGTGGAAACTGTTCATAATTTATAACCGCCCTGTTTTACGATGTTTCCAACACCGCGATGACAGGACGAGGCCAGGCCGAAGATATTGCCCAAAATACATCGCCGCTAAGTGGAATTATTGCTGACGACATACAGGAACCTTCCCGATTCCCGGGTTCTGTAATTCCGTTATCGTTTCCAGAGCACATCAAAGCTATTTTGGCATTAGGCGAGTAATAATGCCGCCTAAACAAACTTACGCATGACTCGACAAATGTGGAAATGATTTATGAAATATCCGACTTGAAGCTTTATTAGATAGTCAACACTATCGAGAACATCAAAGGTGTCGAACGATGGAGTTCTCGCCTGACTTCAAAGAACAATAACCGAGGATATCGCGAGCCGGCGCGGAAAATAAACACGTTTACGAGTCGCCCGCATTAATTTATTTTGTCGTAGAAACAATCGCACTTCGTCCTCACTTAAGAACGTTGCGACTGAAAGTTGAATATGAAAGGGCTCATAAAACGGTCGTAAACTCTATGAAGAGTGACGATCGTGCTTTTGGAGTGTTCGGGTGTAGGCACTTTGATTTGTGTGAGGCAGCTGGCAGCGTTAATAACTTAATTCGTCAGAGTCTACGCGACGGGAAGAGGGTTTTAGTGGATGAGTACATGTGCAGGCGCCGAGGAAGCGTTATGTGGTGCGCGGGAGCAGGGATGACGCTGTGACGGTTCGGCTTGAAAGTGCGGCTGTTGAACGATTTGTGTACATCGACAACTACTTGAGTTGAGAGCGCGTCAAATTGACTGCTAACCGCGATAAACATGAATCAAGCCGCCCAAATGATCATCAAGATGGCCGTCAACAAAATGAAGCTTTGAAACATTCCCGTGGATATAAATACATACTTTTATTTTCAGTAATAATTAGATACCTACGCGTGAGCAAAGCATTAAGTTATTGTAACTTTAGTATCGCAATAAACTTTCTACTCCAATAAAAGTTTTCACACTTAAATGAAAATTTCCCCTCGCGCTGATGAGGCGGGGTCATCAAGAACACATTAATAAACTTGTATAAATTCTTATAGTCGCGTCTCATTATGAAGTCTATAAATTCCTGAGGTACTCGACAGGTGCTTCAAGCGCCATTCCTATGAGAACTGTCATAATTATTTGTACACACTCGTCGGTAGGGCGCTGAGATGTGCTTCGGAACACTACTTGAAGTTCAGATAGTCGCGTCCTCATGATAATTCATGTCCCGTCGTGTCGCTTCGATGGAAGCCACTTCACTACTTGTTAAGAGTCACGGGACTCACCTTTTACATCATTTTCATAAGACTTCCTACGGTTTGACAGTTTTACCAAGTTATTTCTGTTAATATTTCTTTATTGTGCGAAAATTGGACTACTGTTCGTACATATTTTATTTGACAGTTTTTATGTAGAAGGTACGAATTAGTTATTGATATCGTTAACCTTTTCCACGTGTTCGCGCAAAGGGGTAACGTTGATATTAACAATACTTTTTGATGCGTAAAAATCGAGTGTAAGTAGACCAATAAGGAATAAGTATATCAATTTCATGACACGATCAAAAGCTTACTTCGTGTTCGATAAATTGGTCTTTATCGAATTCGGATCATAAATACAAGAATCGTAAATCGAGAAAAAATCGTAACAATACATCACTAGAGTTCCGGAAAAGCGTACGTACGATACGGAAAATCGTCAGCGTGTTAACTATATGAGGATCTTGTTGTATTCCTTTGCTATGTATAATTGGCGGCACGCGTACCGGGCAGGGGCAATTTTAGCTCTGAAATCGATAAGTCGTGTTTGATTGCACGCCGCGGGAATATTCAACGAGTCTACTATTTTGTACCACATGTACACCGCAATATACTTAGGTAACATTGCATTAATTAATGGAATTTGCATTGGGTGTAATCCTACCTATATACATGGTTTGGACCTCGGCTTCGCTAAGAGCAGTGACGATGATAATTATGTTCTGATAGGTGTACTAACTGGCTGCTCGCTAGTACATAATTAGATGTCTAATATTCAACGAGAAATGCATATGAAGATCATGGATTTTGTAATTTAGAGTATTGCTTTGCTTGATCGTAAAACATCCTCTTAGTGTTTGGTTGTCAAACTTTCAGTATCAACAACTAATGAAAGGTGATAGTCATCAAAGCGGTGTCACAACTCGGAACTTACTTCCAGAAACCGTGTTTGAGGGTCAACGAATTGTAACTCCATTAAAAGTTTCCTTGTTTTCGAAGTAAACACGGCGCCACTCAAAGGAAGTCCTTAAAAATTAATGGAGACATCCTGATTACTCTAAAGATCCAAGGTATGAGTTGTATTTAGACTACCGAGTCTATTTCTGTTGACACAAACATCTTTACGATTTAATCTTCCTTATAACTTTGCATTTCCTTTCAGTGGTTAAGTCGAATTCCTGTTGATATTTTCTTAATCCAACAGCACATAAATATCCGCGCCAGAGGGCGTGACAGCCACTAAAGAATCGGATAAAGAACCTGCATGCGGGTAATATTGTGACTGTCGCCGGCATAGCGCAGTTAATATCTGAATCCCACAAAGGAAATAAAGTCCGATACGAAAAACGAACACGAGTTGAACAGAGTGCACCGCGCGTCAGATTATAGGCATAAATTATTAGGCACTTTTGTTCAAGTCAAAGAGCTACTCGCGGCCCATTCAATTACGGATCAACCGTACAAGGAGTGCCGAGTCTTTTTCAGATGTTTGTGCTAGGGATTAGTCGGGATATCTGTGCCGGTATCTCCGTGAGATAAGTACGAATATACGTCAACGTCGGACGGCTAAGCCGATTATTTTAAATGTATTCACTTCCTTAATGGACGTCGTTTTTCACATCCCGCACCGTGAGCCTCTCTCTCTGACTTACTGAAGATTTTCGGTTATGATCCGGTCATTGACTGTTGGATATTAATGCTCACTTATCCGACATTTATTTAATTATCGTAATAAGGGCGCGAGGGCAAGTGGATGAAAATATCAACTTTTATAATTGATATGTCCACTTGTCTCAACTCTCGAGGCTCGACCCTTTTGAATTCTTAATTAGAATGAAATATAGCTTTTAAATTGTTTCAAGTACCTAGTAGATAGGTCCGTAATATTAGAGTATTACCTTTTATGTAGAGGTCCTGACGAAAATGTTACATGCTCTAATATACTGTAAAGAAATAATTATTATGCGTAGGTTCCCCGAGGGCCAATCTGAGACCACACACGCGTCTATAACATCGAATGCCGGCACGATCGTGGGCATTTATAAGAAGCTGCGTAGGTTATTGAAATGGACCAAAAAATAAAGTAATAACAGGATCACGGGCGGCCCACCTGGGCGGCATTGACAAATGCTGCTGTTAGGCCGCGCTCCCTCGGAGCCCGCGCTAAGGCCCAAATAATATACATATCATTATTTCGCCTCGTGCCCCCATAAATATTACTTACAAATTCGCCCATGCAGCGAGTAGCGAGCGCCGGCGGCAATTTTTCAAGGAAATATCGCTCTAGAGCCGCCAACGGCTCGGGAATAGGCGAGAACATGCAATGATGCATTGTTTTATTTGTGTACCAGCGCTGCTACTTGAGTGAATTGGAACTCAATATTCTTTATTACCCTTGTTGCTTGTAAGCAGCTCTTAAGTTTCAAAAACATTTTAGCGTTCAGGCTCTTTTAAATTACAATTCGTCTTTCATATTTAAAAACGAATGTCTGTCAGATTGAATTATCCGATTTTATTCTGAACGTTCAGCCAAATTCGAATGAATTTCAAATAACACGTGTTTATAGTTTATTTTACACAAACGGTTATTAATCCAATAACGGTCGGCAATCATAGATATTTATTTAAACACGAACTCGCCACAATACAGGGTGCTTTACGGCAGGTGGGCATCTAATTAATTAGTAGGTGGCCCCCTATCCACGAGGGTCGAAATTAAATGTATACTTTGCATTTTTTCACCCGCCATAACGCCGCATGCCGTCAGTCTCCATGTAATTAATAATAAAATGTACCACTAGAGTAATGGTAGGCACATATTTATTTGTGCAACGTTTTAATATTTTTTATGCAAAGTAGGGGTTGGGTCAGATTACTTATGGTAAAAGTGTTGTTCTTTTCCTGAAAAAATGTTTTGATTATATTTCCGTGAGAAAACCTTTTTTGAGGTAGGACGGTATATTAAAAATTTTATTCAGGTAGAAATATGGTTACACAATTGTATTACAGAGTCTCTGAAAAATGTGTAGTAATATTTCATGAACAGCTCTATAAAAAGAATATGTTGACAGCTGTCAATCTGGAAATTAAAACAATCTGGAACCGCACTTCCTGCGAGCATTTCCACATATAAAATAAATTGTATCCAGCCGTGGAATACATCAATGGAAGGTATAAAAATAGTTTGTGTACTCACCAGTACCCCAGTACTGTCGCCCCCGTTCGCGTGTATACTCGCCAAAGTGGGGGAGCAAGTATAACGCTTGTCTACATAATATTACCGCGTTATTACAAGTCACCGCGGCTGCATGTCAGCTCACCGCTTCAGGGTGACTAACGTTGATAAGTGTCGCGACGTCTGCTCATACGCCTGTATGCAATTTTTTTTCTCGGTGACAACAAACGAGTACGTCACGAATGTCAACGACTAGTGCTGAGAGAGATTGCCCGCAGCGAAGCTACAAACTTTGTAGCTTAGCTGCGGGCTATCTGTCTCATCTCGTTGATTAGATTGTTTGTAAACAACGGTCAACATCACTAACTAGCAACCCGTTTTCGTTACACAACAGCCCAAAAATAAACACAATTAACCATTCAAATTTCTAACTAGAAAAAGCCTCGGGCATTTCCGAAAATGACAAATGGATCAGAAATGATTTCAATAACCCACCACTATAACGTTATATAAGTTAGTGCATTCATAAACGTTGTGTATTATGAAAGCGTAAGTAGTACAAAATTATAAATTGTTTGCAGTTTGCCGTCAGACTGTACGGTAATAAAATTAAATGGCGGCGAATCTGTCTGTCTCGATTATTTGTGATTGTTTTAATGCTCGAATTATTTGCGAGTGCTCGAATGTTGTGCGTTGAATTAGACATTAGACTGACGTATATTATGTCGGCAGGAAAGATATATTGTCGACTAAAATAGTTTGTAGACACTTATTTATTACTAGCTGAAATATTTAATACTACTACTTGTGTATTGCAAAGTGTCTGCTATTATTAAAACTTAAAAGGATCTTATAAAAGGTGTTTCGTTTGAATTCCATGAAATTGAAACTCTTGACAACACCTAGACTCTTAAATTTCTTGGTAAAAGGTCTTTTGTAATAAAACTTGTCTCTATTTGAATAAACACGAAAGCTGTATATTGTAAAATTAAATATGTCTACGTCTTTGACTAGTGCAGAGCTGTTCGAATTTACGTAGGTACCTACAGGTATAAAAAACCAATCAATTCTTCGCTAGTTCTCAAAAATAACACCCTTAATAAAGACAGGTGTTCATAATCAGTTCAGAGTCTAGGAACTCGATAAACATTACATAATTAACAACAATAATCACTTAAGACATTCATACAAAAACTATCGTTGGTGTACACCTGTCAAATAGTTGAAACAAGTTATGGTGGACGCAATCACATTACTTGAGTGGAACAAGTCGCAGCTGTCCACATTACACCTTTGATACAGGTTTTAAGACTTGCTCAACGTATATGGTGAATCCGGACGCATAATTGTAGGAGATTCATAAGTGTTAATAAGATAAAGCTGTTCATAGAACTCAGCTTGTCTTATGGGTTCTTAGAAGAACTGCTGTTAGTTTTTTTAAGAACTATTATTTGTTTGAGACATTGCGAATATAGGACCAGTTTTTTTTATAGGCCTGTTCGTACTGATGGCGCAACTGCTAGAATCTTACATGGAGAAGTTGTTAACATTCAAATCTACACAGATTCTGACTCAGACGATAAAGTAGCAACATAACATGGAAAGAAAGACAACACAAAAGAGATATAATTTCCTCCTACCGAACAATATTCATATAAAGACACACTTTACAATATTAACAGTTATATCAAAGCAATGGGTATTTATATTAACATTACGGAAAGGAATGTGAGCGAGGCGCTACAAACGGCCTGTATCAACGATATAATCAATGAGAAACTACCTGTTATAGATAGAAAAGTGTATGCAGGGACCACAAAGGCTGGACACAAAAGCATGTGAATAAATAACAGCCCACGCTAACTTAACAGCCTCCCACACCATACAAAACACTCAGGGCAAATCTATAAAAATATCTCCTAATAAAAATGTTTACCTACAATCAATGGACCATGCGATAACTGACTATAAACATGCTGTAAAATTTAAGCACGATATTACGGTTTAAGAACTTCTTTTGCGTATGAGAATGTCGAGGGTTCGATAAGCTTTTAATATTCAACGTTTGTGTGCTCCGTAATCAGATTATTTCGAACATCGGGGATCGGTACTGTGGGTACTTGTCCTAGTATGCGGTTATTGTCAGACTAAAGTCCAGTGTTTGTAATCTTGATTTTTGGTTCATTGAGAGAATGTTGTACACTGTTTCTGTAGTCCCGGACAATACAATTAATGTTTTATGCTATTCGAATTTCGTTATCCTTACGATACACGAATGAATGCCAGCTTTCTAGAGCAATGCCAATTAAGTTTGTACTCTAACATTTCAAAGTAAAAGAGAAAAATAAATCAAAGTACAAAGACGCAAAAAGCGTGATCCATAATTTAAACGGCCGTACATGGAAAAGCTTGATTAAAAACATCATTAATAAATTCATCTGGCGAGATGTCAGGACCATCGACATAGTTTCTCGCGAGACTCGAGTTGCGAATCTTGAAAGCAATGTAAAATTTAAAAAGTTTTGGAAGAAAATTAAGGATCGCGACGACGGAGGTTTTGAAAGCGTTGCCGAAGACTTGCATCGCGTAACTTTGTTAGGCACAGTGAGTTACCTCGTTAACGGGCGCGACGAAATATTACAGGAGTAAAACTCAAATTAATCTAGGATGCCTTTTTTCCAAAAAGGATATTCCTCTGCTAATGAGCTAGATTGTTAGCCTTCGCCCAACGCTGCCTTTGTGGCAACTCCCTCTGTTTAGCTTTCTGCAAACTTCATTAATGTGAATAACATTTTTATATTTTTAATTTTGTTATTTGTGTTGATACTCTACTCGTGAATACGCTACTTGGTAAAACTCAGGATCCAAGAAAGAAGTTTAAACTTAAACGAAGGTATAAATAACCTTAGCTAAACAAAGATAAAACGATCCTACGCACATTCCTTTAAACTTTTTAGGTAGTACCTATAGATTTTCATTTAATTTTTCTCTTTTTTCATGTCAAACTACAATAAGATCATGTTGATGAGCAGCTGCTCGTCGTTTCTTTCATTTCTACAAGCTGAATTGAAAAATCACCTCATTTATGAGAATGATATTTCAATTTCAGCTTACGTCTATCAGTCAAAGTAACCCCGCAGTGCGATTTATACCGTTGTTATTGGGTAATAAAGACATAAAGGCTCGTAGCTGGTCCCCTAAACAAGGTGTGCTTATCTTACTATCGATTGGAGCAGCTGTAACAGGCGGACATATTACCCTGATTCTATTAACCACATGAATACGGGTGGTCTCGGAAAAATTACGACCTTTCTGTCCAATTCGACCAATTTTTTCAAGCCCACTTTATTATTCATCCATTCAAATGTCTGCATAAACAAGCCGAAGTGTCTCTATCTACTAAACTTCACGCTTGTAATAATAAACGACAAAATAACATAATTTATGCATCTACAACTTTGCTACAGCGTTCTGCATAACAATGGCGTCGCAGAACAAAGTCAGCTGGGAAATGTATCCGAACGCGTTCGAGGGACGAAATTGAAACGTTCACTTTTTGGTTTTAGAACTTTCTTTAGAATTCTTTCTTCAAAGAGGTTGTAATGCAGGCGCCATTTTATTATTAAAATAATTTCTTTATAAAACTGGTCGCTATAATGAGATGGTCCATGGTGTCCGTCCATTATTTTTTATCTTCAGAGTTAATGAGGTGAATTCCTGCAGCAGATAATAAGTTATAGTGTTATAATTAACGTCAAATAAAAGGGATTACACTATTATTTATGTAATTTTTATCTACTTATTGAGGAAGTGACTTATACAACCAATTAGAAAATATTTTGATAGTAATGACATTGCTAACCCTAATTAAGGTTTCATATAATATTCCAAACAAACTATTGCAAAGTCACATATTGAGAGATGTGGTAAAACCACTGCAAACCACAAACACGCACGAAAACTATTTGCAACCACTCACCCATCAATTTAACGGTCCTATTTATTTGTTCATTCGCGTTTGATAGATTTACAGTGACTAAACTGGGTTACTATTTTTTAAGGTACTCGTGTTAAAAACAGATACACTCCGAACATTCTCCACGTGCCAGATAAATGCCCACCATTTCTCTCAACTCGCCTCCGTATCCGCACAAATGTTGTAGTGTCTTTTTGTTCTCAACCGATGGAATTACAGCATTAATCAGCCGAAATGAACCTTTTAGCGAAATGTCAAAAGGTTTACCAGGATCTTGGTAACGAGGCACGGAGAGTAGAAACAAAAGAATGTTCCGTCTGCACGGTTACAGGACGGGGGAAATGAAATAGCTGCGCTCGATATAAAATCAGAGGTCAATTTGATAGACCACCCCGCAAAGACATCTTGTGTATTTTAAATTAACTTTGTCGAACTCCAATCTGTGCTAAAAATAAATCTTAATCTCAGAAAATGAAAGATGGCCTTTCATAATTAAAATCAGGCTTTTAACCGTTTTTTTGGTAAAATATTTTATGTCGGAAACTCGATACTTTAAGTACCCGTGTATCCGTGAAGATTGATGCATGATGCAGTCGGACGCACCGATAGCCGACAGCCGGCTTTCTCCCAGATAAGCGGCAAGTCCGCTCTTTGTCTGACCACATTAATTTAAGGCTATATAAACCCGTTTGGAATTGTTAAATTGATTGTGCTCACTGTGTTATCGTAAAGCTTTTATTGCCGCACAGTGTACTTCACCGTTGTAATGAAAGTAACAAAAGTAAAGATGTAAAAGCATTTGGGGAGCTGCTCAAGCGAATAAATAGAAAGATGGCTCAAAACGGAATCTAAATTTCCTGTTAGAATTGACCGAATGTGAACTGGATTCAAATTCCGGCGGAGGATTGTAGCGTTCAGGTGTAGCGTGGCGGGCGCCGGGCACGACCGGTGAGGCGGCCGCCGCCGGACCGGCCCGACTGTCCGGCCCGGTTGTCCGGCTGCCGGCCGTCCAAGCACACATTTCCGCTTGATTAGAGGACGTGCGAGTCGCCGAGGACACCTGCGCCATCTGTGTCCCGACTTTTCAGTGCGCTTTGTTTTGGAATTCTGAACGCTACCCGGACGAAGTTTTATCGTTGAGGGCCGACGCGATGCGGGCATCGTTTGACTTTTGCCCGACAGAAACGAAATTTCACTGCGATATATTTCGTTTTATTTCATCAGCGATTTCCTCTTGAAATTCTCGGAATGGATAATTCCCTTGTTCCTTTTCTGTCTAGGCCTTTTGCTTTAAAATATGTTTAATGAAATGTAAATATAAATATTATTTTAGGCGTAATTTGCTTGACCTTTTTTATCACATTCAAAGAAATGGGAAAGAAAACGAATTATGGGGTTGTATAAAAGTTATTGCTTGTTTATGAAGGTCTGTTTTTATGGGGCCCCTAAGGGAGGAACTTCTTTATCGATGCTTTATAATGTAACGGTTATCCGGAAAGATAATAAAGTTTGTGGCTTAAGTGCATTACAGATGTAAATGAACGCTTTTATTTATATTTTCTTGTCTTTGTTTCAGGATTTTCCGTGTTTACTTTGAGCTCATGAACTCAAGTATTGCTACGTTATAACATCAAGCCCTGCCCACCATTAGGTAAGCACAACCAGATTAAATAAAATTCTCCTAATCGGTAAAATAATAATAAAAAAACTTGTGTAACAATAACTTCAGCAAAACAAATCGTAAATACCAAAGAAAATCTCATTGCTAACAAGCGTTTTCAGTAAAAACACAAAATGTTTATTTATGCAAGCAATCCCAAAGACTTCGAACACAAAGCCTGAAAAAAAAAGACAAAACAAGAAACAATCTGCGGACCGTTTACCAACTTCTGCTTGTGAAGGCATCAATCCGCCATCAAATTGCGTAGAAAGGGGTAATTTGTATCTTTTTTTCAATAAAGCAACACCTGTGCCGCGGCCATTTGTGCTCCCTCTAAGCTTAAAGCTTTGTAAATGTAACACCATTTGTAGCGGAATTGAAAAACTGTTTCGTTTCTCTGTCGCAACAGTGTGCCGTGCGGTGTGGAGTGAGCCTTATTTGTCACGATGCTCTTTTATTTACTTTTTTTTTGTTTGGTACATAACATGTGTCGTGCTAGTGTTTTGTTGTTTAATAATAAGTTATAGACTTCGTAATTGTTGGGATAATACTGGGTTTGTGCGGGCTATTACATATTTTCTTGTTCATTTCTTCTTTTTTTTTTTGTGATTGCTCCCCTATGCAGATTGTTAACTTTTTATTTTTAATGCTTAAAGACTCGTAAAATAAGCTAGGTACACTTTTAAGTAATGGGTAGTCAGCAACAACGTTGCCTTTTACTTTGCAAAACGATAAGCAAACTCTGAGAAAAGTTTAAATAACAAGATGAAGAAAAGAAGTACAAAGCTTTCTTCAGATCTCTCTTCAAACTCTCAACACACACACCACTTTCATAGAAATGTTTGAAAAAAGAAACTTTTATGTGCCTGTCAAAAATCAAACCTCTCAATAGAACGTCGTTCAACAATACAACGCATCACTAACCAACGACCAACCCAGTCAATTGGCTTTAATAAATTACTATTAGTGAAATAACTATCATAATAAAGGTACAGCGTATATTTTTCCTTTTATTTCTTTATGGGCATTCAACGGGCCATGTTTGTCCCGTACACAGCCGTTCAAAATATATGACCAATCATTTTTCAACGACACTCGCTTTCAGACAGATTTAAAGCATGGTTTGAATGACGCGTATTTCCAATGTGTCTATCACACGTATGGCCGCCTCTAAATGTACAGTGGCGTACGTCGGGGATTCGTTTAAAATTGTCGGCCGCCAGTGTACTGATTAGAGAGAGTTTGGTTTGGTATTCATCAGGTTAGGTTTTAGTAATCAGGCACCTTTGACTTCACTGAAAAGTAAACCTAATCGACATCTAAGTCGTAGTGAATTGTTGTATGTTCCTGAATTTTTTTGACATTCATAAATTATGCAAGAGGAAAATTCCGAAAATGGAACCCTGCTGTAAAATTTTAACACAACTAGCTGTCCCGCGCAACTTCGTCTGCCTCAAATTTTCCCCGATTTTGAAACATTATTCTTTGCTGCGCCGCACCTATTTGTTGTAGCGTGATGATATATGGCTATTCTTGATAAATGGGCTATCTAACACTGAAATAATTTTTCAAATCGGATCAGTAGTTCCTGAGATTAGCGCGTTCAAGCAAACAAACAAACTCTCCAGCTTTATAATATTATAGTATATAAATTAAAAGCTATGTTTATAAAGGGTGTAGATAGACCCTTAACGAATTCGAAAGACACTTGTTCTCTTCATCATTGCAATATTTTTTTTGTTCTGGACCATACCTGGGAACCTCCTAGTTACGGAGATATTAAAGGTCAAAGTTCCTACTTTTTCAAAGGTAATTTTTAATATTTTATATTTTTTATGTTTATAACTGTAATTTACCTCCATGACCCGTTTACTATTCAATGCATCAATCAGCACAATATTTTGAGTGCGTTACATTGAGTTTTAACGTGATTTTTCATCCCAAAAAAGAAAGTTGTTTCCCAGCAATAATTTTTGGGTATGGTTACTTAGTTTAATGTATAGAATGCTTGATTAACTGCTTTTGCATTGAAGAGTTCGTTTACAAACACCTTGTATTACCCGGTCTTTTGGTTAGGGTCTCATACCACGGCTAATAGATAATATCATCCTGTTAATGTATCCTGGAGAGCTCGTGGCTAAACAATAACAGCCACACGGGTCGATCTTTAAGGTAAAACCGTACTTGCCGAGGTCCGTGGATAATTACCATGGACCGTGGATCGTAACCATAATTACATACCGAGTTTCCTCCGTGCCTCGGAAAGCACGTTAAGGCGTTGGTCGCGGCTGTCATTTGTAGATTTCTGACAGTCGTTACGAGTAGTCAGAAGCCAAAAAGTCGGACATCCAGTCTTACTAAGGGGTATCGGATTACCCAGTTACAGGGTTGTTGAGGTCAGATAGGTAGTCGCTTCATGTATAATACTGGTACTCAGCTGCATCCGCTTAGACTGGTAGCCGACCCCAAGATAGTTTGGGAAAAGGCTAGGTAGATGATGAATGTAATATCACTTGTTTGTAAAGTGTCAAGCTTGACTGACTCAAGATAAAAGAAAAGCATGACATTTTTTTGTAGATAATAAATAATAATTGATGTTGTTTGCAGTATTGGCGTACTAATGTCCTAAGCTAAACCAACACCATTAACAAAGGCAGGCAAACAAAGTCTGGCAAAAAGGTAAAGGTTAAAATTGTAGACAACTTTAACGTAGGTTACTGTACTTACGTAGGTGACTTTTATACGAGATGAAAACAATAGAAAATTGATAAAAAATAAGTCTGAGACAATAGATGTTACAAGCATGAAATAAGTAGTTAAAAGTTTAATAATTAACAGGATAAGTGTATTTCGTTGAAGGCTGTTTTATTGTAAAGAAATAGATCTCCTAAAATGTAAGCTTAATTAACAGATTATAAGAAATAAATTACAAAACCTACGTACAAAATTCAGAAAAGCGTTAGAACCGCCCAAGTTCCCATTAAACATTTCACAAAACTACTACTTATCTTGTAATAATGTAATTACAAGATAAGTAGTTATCTTGTAATTACATAATTAATGTAAAGTGCAATCACGAGAAAATAATAACACAAGTGCCGAAACACCAGCATTACAAAATCCCCGCGGAAGCTACGCAGTCTCCCGTCGTGTTTCATTATCATACTTTGGTTGATCTCGATTACTTAGCAATCTCGCTGATTAAGGGCATGTACACACAGTGCGACAGTGGACTGGCAAATAGATCTATCGGGTAGTGGGTATTCCGCAATGAATATTTATGTGCACAGCGGTGTCGTTTGGATGAGGTATGCTCGTTTAAATTGGACATAGTCTTTGGTACATGGTTTCTTGAATCAGTTCTGCTATACATTCGAGATCGTTAGACTCGTGAGACAGTATTTTCCAACTGAAGTTTTGTCTTTGTTTCAAATAAACGTATTTTCTTCCTCTGCGCTGTTGGCTAGAAGCAAGTTACTTATTAAAATCTCTTGCTATTTTAATTTCTTCGAAATCTCGCTTGTCAGGATAGGAATGAAATGAAAACTACTTTTACAGATTAGTACGCGTTTTATTTAACTTGCTTGACCGCAAACTTTTCCGTCCGTTTGAAACCTCGAACAACGTAATTACTTAATTAAATCTCTAAGCTATGACAATAATTCAAATCCCATTGTTTTCTTAGGAAAAAATTATGAATTTAGATATTGTTACGTAGGAAATATCATTAGCCTCTGGTGAGATGTGTTCATCATCCTGCGGCCATTATTGTGATGGGAGACAAGATTATTTTCCCTCGGTTTATTTATTTATTTATTTAACACTTCAAGTACAATGTACAATGGCGGACTTAATGCCATAGGCATTTTCTACCAGTCAACCTTTGGGTGATGCAGAGACAAACAGGTTTATTTTCTTTAGTCTTGTTTATTTTCCAAGATGATGTAGCAGAATTTTAATTAAAGCTGAGTAGGTCAAGGTGTTTGTTTGGAGCGCTTTTGCATAAAAGGTTACCCTGTATATTTCACAGTTTCTTAGTTGCACGGGAGATATTTTAAGCACTACGTAAATTAGGTGACGCTACAGGCAATGAGACGTACTTTGTTTCCAAGATATAAGGTATAGCTAGCAACCTTAACCTTAATCGTTGAACTCAATTTATCACATCAAAAGTGTCTAGGGATCAACATATATTTTTGCAATAACTTTTCTCCTGATTGATATTAATTAAAATTTTCTTTAAGGATTCATCAAATAAAGTGTTTTCGTTTGTCACAGTAACGATAAACCAAGTCACCTTTGCATTAATAAAGAAATTTGCCATTTTCTAATAAAGGGATTTTTGACATTTGAACCACTAACATTAAAGTTCGAAAAAAAGACTGAAATAACAGTTTTCTTTAAAATTTTATTGGGTAACTTAAACAATTAATAATCCGTGTTTCTACCGCGAACACTAACAACACAAGAACATCGGTTTGGCATACTCAAAATGAGTTCATCCAAATCACGCTGTGGAATGGCCGCCCATGTTCGTTGCAACAACAAAAAAAGGTCTTCTTGCGACTGGATACCCTCCATATTCGGCAGAGCTCTTCTCTGTAGCATATCCCATGCATGCTCAATCGGGTTCAAGTCTGGCGACTGAGCAGGCCAGGGCAGGACATTGATGTTAGCTGCGGCGAGAGTCTGTCTTACAACTCTTACGGTGTGCGGTCGTGCATTATCATGCATTAACTGAAATAAGGGACCGATTTGCACTTGTAGAGGAACGATGACGTCTGATACAATCGTCTCAGCATAAATTTGAGCGTTGAGGTTGCCTCTGATCCAAATCAACTCAGTTCTTCCGCCGATCCAAATACCCGCCCATACCATGATGGTTCCACCACTATAAGGATGGACTTCCTGGCAGGATTTTAATCGCTGTTGGCGTCCAGGGGTTCTCCAGTATCGTATACGTCTTGTATCCGGTCTCATACCAAAACGAGACTCATCAGAAAAGCACACGAAACGCCATTGTTCTTCTGCCCAATTTCTGTGTTCAAGAGCCCATTGATATCGAATCCTACGATTGTGCATTGCTATAGGTGGTACCCGTAGCGGTCTTCGGGAATGAAGGTTCACTTCATGCAAGCGGTTTCTGACTGTTTGGTCGCTAATTAAGTTCCCTGAAGAGTGATGAAGCCTCACGGCTAACATCATGGCGGTTATTGTTGGAGCTCTTCGAGTTAAGATTTGAATGTATCGGCCTTGTCTCCGTGTGGTGCAGCGATACCGTCCTCCATGGCGCTCAGCCACGGTACCAGTGCTTCGGTAACGTGTCCAAAGTCGACTGATAACACTCTGACTTGTAGTCAGAGCTAAAGCCACAGTACGTTGCCGGGAACCCGCTTCTATCATTCCCACGGCTCTGAGCATTTCTTCCCTGCTTAAATGACTACGCCGCTCCATAATAACGTTGGTTTTAATCAGTAGTAGGGAAACAGTAGCACTAATAATGTCTTCAATGCGTTGTATGTTTTTATAGGGAAAATATTGACAGCTGATTTTCATCTTTTACTCGAATTTGATTCACAGTTCCTGATTCAAATTATGAAATGCACCAAAAAGGATCCATATAAATTAATAAAATCATAAATTTATTACAAAGCCACATCTCAATCTCAAGAAATCCGCATAAAAATGCTTGATCCCTAGACACTTTTGATGTGTGTATAACAAATAATACAAATTAAACTGAGTTATTTTAATTACTGGATATCTGGAATAAAATGGAGCGTGTCTTACAAAGAAATAGTAACTTGAAAACAAATCGTAATCTCAGGTTACATTGAACTTCTCCAAAGGTTATTATATCTCAAAGAGGCAAATTATCTATCTCCAATTTCTCGCAATTTACTAACTTGTAGTAACAAAGGTTAATAGCAGTCACCTATTTCGAATCAGAGCTTCGTGATAAAATTTTATGGTTCGTTTCCACTATCGTTTCCAGTAACTGCCTCAACATTTACCTCGTAGGTGATACCGTGATACTTGATTCGATAGCTGCTACCTTTAGTATGTAGATTTCAGGGCTTGCTTCATCGTTCTACGTGATCTCTGGATAGGTCCATGCGGGCTCTAAATTGAGGCTCGACGACCGCCGGACATAATGTTCTTGCAGAGACATGCTTTTGTCAGAGCGATTCAAAGGTGGTTGTCCATAAGTGGGTCAGCTGGGATTTGCGTTCGATGTATTCAGTTATATGTGCCTTGCAGCTATTGTGGCTGCTCTTTGTTAGACCTTTTAGCTTTTCGACAGCTATTTAGTGAACGTGCTCTGTTGTTTACATTTAATACCTCTACAGCTATGTATAAAACCCATACGAACTCACGTCCTCCGTTTTATAACGGACGTTTTCAACGACGACGCGGAATATTTTTGTGCAAATACTGCCACTTTTCGCAACAATACGTTCACATGGACGTTCTTTTTTATCATTGTTATACGCAAACACAATGCGACTTCAATGTTTGGGCGTTGGAAACGATTGTTTTACGTATATCCGATTGGTCAGGGTAGGTAACAATAAAAGCGGTCGTGAAAAATCAAGAGTGCCCGCGGTGGCCGTCGTAAAGTATTTTCGGGGTTTCAAAACCTTCATGTTTTAGAAATGGCCCGTCAAAACAAATGGCGGGTGAAAAATACAAGGGAATATAAACAAAGGCTTGTTTGGTCGTAGGTTGTTCGGCGTGGGGTGGCAAGCGCCTCATTTAGACAGGCGGATAAGTGCGGCCGTAATCTGTGCCGGAGCTCGTGTAAATGCAAATTGTCCTATAAAGCCATCGCTCGCCCCGTCCCGCCCCGCCCCTCCCTCTTAATGAAGAGGAGCATCTCGGACGGAAGCCCACGTCCGTCATCTCCACAGTGGTTTACGTGGCCTGTAGATACATGACGAAATTAGATTCTCCCCGAAATTGGTTTGCATACATGTTGCAATTAGGAGCGAGATTCCAGACTAACACGTTTTTGGGTCTGTCTCGCTTTGAAGACAGTAATTCGTTTAGGAATAAAGCGAAACTGGATTAATCCTCTTAAAAACACTAATTGTTTCTTGCTTAAGTTCCATACAAAAGGTACGATACTAAAACAAAGGTTCTGCTAGAAAAAACGCTAACTATTCTTACGAAAAAATACCCCCAAATGAATAAACTTTGATTAAGTTCATCAGCGGGCGAAAGCAACGCATTTTTATGGCAATGATAACATAAAGTTTATGAGTATTGTAGTTTCAGCCGCTGTAGTAAAGGAAAAGTGGGTTATTTATCTCGACTTGGGTCAAGTTTTCTTTGATGTGGAGGTAGGCTTGGGTATTATTGACACGCTATTGTAAGCTCCCACAGACGTATGGATATAGTTCGGTGAAAATGACTAGCCGAAACTTTTACATTTTATCATGCATATCGTTAAATTTTAAAATGATACTCTTTTTTCGTTACCGAGACTTGTTAATGAATGCGTTAATTATCAATTAAGCCAACGAAAAGTTGAACGAGGCAACAAAAATTAAAAAAAAAAGCAAACTTGAGTGTTTCGTACAATTTAATCTACACTTCTAACAGTACCGAAATAAAAAAATGTTATGTCCTAACCCCGGTACCTATTTCTACCTGTGTATTAAAATTCAGACGGTGAACTGTGAAATGGTAACAAGCAGATAGAAAGACAGAATTACTTATGCATACTAATATTAGTAGAACATTTCAGTTAACTTTCCCCCATCGCTACTAGTATGTCGGCACATCCTTGTTTCCATTTTATAGCTGCCTAGTTAAGTCTAGGGCTGTCCAAAACCATCCAATTTATGTTATACCAAATTAACAGTTCTATACTGTTATTGGGAGCCGACGGTGTCTGTACTCTGTAATCAGTTTCACTGACTTACTGCGGCTCGGCCTATTACCGACCATTATCCTAACGATTACGTTTATTTTAATTACTCTGATAGGATTCGATAACGAACGATGTGAAGCGGTTATGAATATGATTCTTTTATATTATTGTTTTTATGTTTGTGTGTTGTGAAATAGATGGTAGTTTGTTGTGATGTTTTGTGTCTTTGCGTGCTTTTTTATGGGGTAAAGGCTTGGAAAAGTTGCGCTTTTGTTTTTCTTGTTGTTAGTTTTATTCACAACTTTGGTTAAAGAAAACTAGGTTATTTAAAAGTGTATTTTATGCGTTTTTTGTGCAAAATAAAACCGCAAAGCGATCTTTTCAAATCATTCAAAATCACGATCTGTAATTCGATTGATTTTAGAGTACATAGCCATACCTAGGTATTTGATTTAATCACACCCCCACCAAGTAAAACATTATGTTAGATATAGGCTTTGAACAATAACGATAAACAATGTGCCTATAAGGCTGTACAATTTAACTCACAAATTTTGAAACAGCTCACACCACTACCATTCAATTCAATAAACAGAGCGTAATACCCACAAATTAATTCGTAACTACCGACCGCTCAGTCTGAATGCCTATTCTGATTATCAATAAACGTTCTGAACTGAACAACTGAACGTCGCCTTAAGGCACGTGTCCCACTGTCAGCCATTAGCGACAAGTGAATAGAGCTATAGTAACTTTAATCGAGTCACAATCTACTTACCCTTTTTCCAACTACGTTGGGGTCAGTCTAAAAGGATGCAAAACTGACGAAATATGAGTGTACTATTAGGTACACCTTAAGTTATTTTTTATCTGTGTACCCACATAATCTGTGCGCTCGAATTATAATTTTAGTATGTTTCTCAGTAAGTGAATTAGCTATGTAATTCTTATGAGAAATAAAGTTGTTCTTAAACCTTACACCTCTGCCTAATCCCTCAGGGATTAATTACAGGAGTGATGTTATGCTACTATAATCTTTAGTACGTTTCTTGGGGGAGAAAATTGTTGACAGCTAGTCGCTTTTTCGTCTCGGTGGGGTAGGTGCCTAAGTAGTAGTGGGTGAAACAATACGTACTGTCGGGGCCTTGCCTTGAATTACAAATACGTACGACTTGACGTGAATTAGAATAGGGATGTGACTGAAGGAATGATATGTTTTATGTTATACAGGGTGTCTGGGTAAATGAGGGATATTTTCAAGGAATTCAGTTTTAGATTCTCGTTGGAAATATGTGAAAAATGGGCTTAATGTTTAATCATTGTTATTGTATTATTGTCTAGTTCTTCATAATCATCATCATCAGCCTATAATGTTCCCACTGCTGGGACTCAATGAGAAGGAGCTTTAATCCACCACGCGGGCCCGGTGCGGGTTAATAAATCTAGTTCTTACTACATAATAATACAATAACAACCATGAGCATAACAAAGCTTTGTAGAGATTTGGATTTTTGCCTATCTGAACCCTAGTAGCTATGAATAAAAATATATATAAATATATATTTAAAAAAATAAATATATGATTTGTTTGTTCACGAAAATTCTGATGCAGTTATTCTTGCCAAACCTTGCAAATACTTAATTATGTATTTAAAAATATTTCCTGTGACTTTTTTTTGTTGTTTATTAATTTTCAATCTTTTTTGTGAAAAATTTTGTTCGTTTTGACAGCTTTTGTGTCTAGAAAAAATCGTAACCAACTGCATGTATATCTTTCAAGAACATTCATCTAACGATTAAAAAAACAGCCAGTTTTCTTTTTCTTAATTTGTGCCCATTTCTTACCATGTCCTTGGCTGTATGTCTCTAGCTTAATCAGTCATACAAACCAGCTTAGTTTATGCCTTATAAAGTAGAGGTACGGTTGAATTTCCAAGCACGTAATTGCTTCGCTATCGTGTTTACACCTAAACAAGTGTTCTGTCCGATAAGAAAATCTTTTTTCTTCTACCTGGTAGTGTAGCTTTAATTTTAAAGTTTATGTTCTGTAGAAAAGTAGGTAATAGTCTTCACCTTTCAAGCGAGTGATTATTTTCTTGCGGTATTGTTGAACTACTTATTATTTGTTTTTGCTTGCGGTTGTGCCAGAGGCTTGTATATCCAAGAAACGGTTTTCTTTTGTTAAAAAATAATAAGTATCTAGGATCTAGATGCTGAAAAACTGTTTCAGTTTTTTATTCGAATAAAAAGGTGGACATAATCAACTTTCAATAAATTTACAACTTTGTTTGCAACTGCTTATCACAACTACGACTTGCCTGACCCACATGATTTCTCATGCTTAATTAGGTCAAAACAGTCACACATATTTTTTTAATACCAATCGTCTATCACTACCCAGTTAACAGCACCCATAAAAATTAATACTTCAAATAGCCTGCACTTCACAAGTGCACATAATAATTAATAGAGGCCATAATTAAACGCAAATTGACGGCCATGTATCTAGTACCATACTTCAATAAACATTTTTGTTTTCACTTCACGCCGATTCGAGCCATTAAAACTATTTCGGACAATTATAAAGATGGAAAAGAAATAGTTTTTTACTGCTCGTAATATATACGATCAAATCACAGAGAACGTGTCGAATTGTGTAATTGTTGTATTGGTTCACGAGAAAAATAATTATGGAAGTTTGAAGATGTTATATTGATGGGCACTAGAGCGCAACGGTGAGAACTTTTTGAATTTTGTTAATCTACATTTGATACCGAACGGAACACTGTCGTGGTTTTTTTACCGCAAGAATGGGTTGGTTTACCGTCTTCTAATTTTTTATTAAGGTGACAATGGTATTCTTCGATATGCCATAGCTTTGGTTTTGATACTCGAGAATAATGGACGTAAGTCAGTATAAGCGAAAGTTCTGTTTCCCGATAAGATATTCCATACTTGCAGCTTCTTCTTAATCAAGAATTTCTCGTGTAAAACATGAATAGTTAAAGGAAATACCGATTCATTCCCTACACTAAAGTTTTTAATTAACTGTACCTATAGACACATTCTTAGCGCTTGAAGACTTTGATTTAAAAATGAGGTCAATAAGTTTTAAAGAGTACAGAATGCTAGTAAAATTAATTAGTTTAACGAGTCTTCATATTTCCTGTTCAATTAAAAGTTCCACAAAGTTTATCTGAAAAGCTGACATTTAAAACTAAAAGTACTTCGTGTTTGGTGTTTATAGATGGTTGCGTTTTTATTTTTTATGTTCGTCTATTTTCGGGTATCTTCACACGGTCCGAAAACCGCAGTTTCACGGTCCATAAGCCGACGTCAATCTACATTTTTGAGTACCTACGCGAGTCGGTCACAGCGATATTCGATACGCTATATTGTGTAACAGAGCATAGATATCCTCGAATAACGGCCAACTTCGCCACTGAGGTAGGCCACGTTTCGTGGGAGACCGTTCAGAATCGCCTATACGCATGTAGTTTTGAAGTTTAATATTGTATCATGGGAACCAAGTTCCGATTTCACACGTGAACCGACTCTGGTTTGAAACTTTTACTGCATATAGTCACGTAACGTTGTTAGTGCGACAACAGTAAAGTTCAAATTATCAAAATATAAACATAATCAAGTTTGTTTATTAATGTGGTTAGTGGAGGTCGCGAGGTGACTCTCATTTTATACTGCTTTAAAATTCTGATATCTTAATCTGATCATTACTGTCCTTTACCTTTACTTTATTAATACCGGTGCGATATCTATCTTATGCATTCAAATTCGAATAATATTATGATTGCGCCCATTATAATAAGATGTTTTGTATGGACCACGTGATATCGTTCCCAGAATACTTTTTGTGTCGTTGGATACGCTGTAGATTTAATTTATTTCGTTGTGACTTTCAAATTTCAAAGGTAGTTGAACAATTTAATCTGCCTTCCGATTTCTATGAAATCATAAGATGATTCAACGCTGTTAACTACGGAATTTTAGTGCATCGTTATGATTCTTATATGGGCTGTAATCTTAATTGCTACCATCATCTTAAGTTAATGTTTCTGACTCATAAACTCGTGATTACCACTGAATAATTATTAAGTTTTTTTATAACATATTCTGCGAAAGACATAGCTTGCATATAATTTTTATTTCGCGGCTGGCTTTATGTTTTAAATGGCTCTTTTGTTTATCCCGTAGTTACTGCCTAATATGGTGTCAGACTTTTTATGCCGCCGTAGGCCTCTGTTTTGGTTTTATAAGCTGTCGAGAAATATCTCTCAGGCATGCTTGTTTCCTCACGATGTTTTCCTTTGCCGAAGCAAGTGATAATTATGCAATACGCACATGAATCCGAAAAACCGGCCAACTGCGAGTCGGACTCGCGCACGAAGCGTTCCGTACCATTATTTATGAAAACGAACAAAAAAAACACTTTTTTGTATGGGAGCCCCCTTAAATATTTATTATATTCTGTTTTTAGTATTTGTTGTTATAGCATCAATAAAAATACATAATCTGTAGAAATTTCAACTGGCTAACTATCACGGTTCATGATATACAGCCTGGTGACAGACGGACGGACGGACAGCGAAGTCTCAGTAATAGGGTCCCATTGACCCTTTGGATACGGAACCCTAAAAATGAGAGGTCTTGTGTTTGAATTTGAGACCTTTGATATAAAACACCACTAAGCTATCACTGCTTAAAAAGAGCTTACCTTGTTGTAGCTAACCCATTGCAATTGACCAAGCGTTTCTGTGCTTGAAATCCTAACGATGTGTTTTATTATGTTCAAGATGTGGTTGGATTTTACTTAGGTTTACAAACTTCAGGCCCTCCAAATGATCCTGACATGAACGCTCAACTTTTTGATAACCACCGAAACCGGACACATAGCATGATGTAACTACCAAATTATTTTAATATTCCACGTTGAATTTCTTCAACATTATTTTTGTTCGCACGTTACCGTTTGTAACATTTCGCTCGTCTATCACTGGTAATGGAAAGGAAGCAGCTGTCGCTAGACTGGTTGTAAAACGGCCTACAGACAACTTACCGTAGGGCTGCCGTCTTCCCGATCGTGAGTTATCGCCCTTCATAGTAAAATATTATGTCCGCTGTAGTCTAGAACTGGGTTTTTGAACGTTGTTAGTGTTTTGTTTAATGTTTCCGTGATCTTTGAGATATAGCACCTATCTTACTTGTTTTATTTGAGGGAATCAACTCTTATAATATATACAAGTGAGTCTCTGGGCGCCTAAGATTACAGATCCCTTGGACTTTTTAACCGACTTCTGGCTGTGTGTTTTTGTCAGTTTTGTTTTGGCAAAAACAAACAATTGACTGTAATTTACCGACTCACTGTGATTGATACCGAAGACGTTGTGAAATTCTTTAGACAATGATGTGTCCTTAACATATGTAAGTATATCCAGGTGGCCTAATAATATAGTAGCTGAATGACCAGGGTATCTTAGGCGTCCACAATACCCCATTAATATCTAAGAATATCTCATGAACACTTAAGGAACGCCATGCAATTCCATAAGTATTTTAATAATAAATAAGGATCTAATATTTCATAAAAGCAACCGGATTTCCATGATCATTTTATATATCTAAAACGCAGGAATCTCAAGAATTTCATATAGTTTACTGCGACCTGTCTAGTAACGGTGTACGTACTTGCGCAGGCGATGTTTTTATAATCGCCACTTGCAGGGCGCATGCGCGGCTCAGGAATGTAGACGTGCTGTTAGAAGTTTTCATAGAAATTAGAAACAAGTTCAGTTTTTTCCTTGAAATTGCTAAGTTTACATTCTTATGCAAATACTATGTGGAGCAGTTTCGAGAAAGATTAGTGTGATAAAATGGTGGTGACGATAATCCATACTTCCATACTAATATTATAAATGCGAAAGTCACTCTGTTTGTTTGTATGTTTGTTTGTTTGTTACCTTTTCACGACTAAACGGCTGATTGGATCTTAATGAAATTTGGCAAGAAGATAGATTTCAACCTGGGGAAGGACATAGGCTATATATCATCACGCTACGACCAATAGGAGCGGAGCAGCAATGAAAAATGTTGCGAAAGTGGGGAAAATGTAACGCAGACGAAGTTGCGCGGGACAGCTATTGGTCTATAATTATGATCTTATAGCATTAAGGATTTTAATTTTTTGTACATTAGATTTACCGCTAAAATAAAACTGTCAATTTACATACATAACATGATGCCTGTAATCCCCGAAGGGTTAGGCAGAGGTGTAGCTAATAGTACACCCACATTTTGCCAGCTATGTTTAAGTCCATGAACGGGCGCTGTCAGTTGTGACTGGTCATCTCTTAGCTGCCACGGTTTATTTTTAATTACTTTTTTTTGGATTTATGATTCAAAGGGGCAAGTCTATTGGCATCATCCGGGCACAGAGCCAAAATCCGTGACTGCTACTGAGAAATTCCTAATGGAAAAACCCTATAACACTTTGCTCGGGAATCGAACCCGAAAACCCATGCTCAGCAGTTTATAGAACTTAAAACTTAGTGGGGCACTAGCATTGGCGACGGTAGCAAAAACTCAACGTTCACTCAACTCCTGCGAAAATCTTATCCGATTAGCATGAAAAAGTCGTCAATGACATTTCATTGACGACTTTTAAAGGGAAGAAAGCTTGTAATGACAAGCTTTCTTCCCTCTAAAAGTTGTTACTTAAAAAAGCCTTTGAAGTTGACGTTTCGGCTGAATTATTCAATAAAATTATAATGTGTTTAAGGCTTAAATTCTCCGACAGTTAGTCAGGCCATAACAATGAGACATTGTTCTTTTTTATATACTTACATAATTATGCAGAAATACTACGTGAAGGGCATTTTATGAACGCGTTATAAAACTTTAAGTACAACAATAAGTACAACAAAAAGAGACGGTAACACACAATGTTAACACATTAACACAACTAATATAACTTAAAAACTAAGTTTCAAAAATGTCTAGTGTCTCCTAATACTTACTTAGAAGAAACGATATTGTGGGTTTTAATTAAAAATCTTGATAGTGAAAAATATAAGTTAAAAAAAACTACGTAACGTTACGTCTGTAATGCCCGAAAGGTTAGGCAGAGATGTAACTAATAGTACAATGACATTTCCAGCTATGTTGAAGTCCCTTGTAATAGGGGGCGAGTCGGTTGTATCTTAAATCGTTAAAGAAACTATTGTCTTTTAATACTATGTAGAAACTTATTACTTAAATAAACTTCAAAATATTAGATTTTTCATCATAATTCACATACCTCTTTTTATTAGATGCAGAACGAAAGCCCCACGACCCTGAGCATCAGCCACCCTTTGACAGCAAAATGCTTATCTCAGTCCACTAGGTACCTATACTATCACTGACTTACGTATCTCTAAGGCCAATGACACACAAACAAAGTGGGTTGATAGAAAACAGTTTCGGTCTTGTTGCACTCGCAATTAATGCGTCCAAACGGAAAATTGAATTAATCGAATCATCCTTCCTTTGAGTGTCGCCGACCGTTTGCAGTCGCATTCATTAATAAATACCTAGCCTGGCCAGGGTGCGCCCCACTGGGTAGGTCGATTTAACACTTCTTTGAAGCAATTATAGTGATGCACTATAATACTATACTGTTATGTCCACCTTGGTATGGTTGACAAAGGTCAGCAAAGAAGGTAGATATTGTTTAAATGCTATGTTTGTTAGAAATGACTGCAAAACGTCCTTGAAACGAAATACACCTTTTCGGTCATTCTTTTGTTCTTCTGTAGATCGTTTTCGAAGGCAAGACTACCCTATATCCTACTCACATACTCTAGAAGCATTCAAGTGTGTCCTTTGTCTCTAGATCAAGTAAGCGACAACATTGAAGCGTCCATTGTGAGAAAGGGTTTTATTACAAGAGTCAATTTTGAGTGACGTGTAGTAGTAGAGGGTTAAGCGAAACTTATGTGCGCTAGTCATTTAATCCAAGAATGCCGTCCTCGAGACATGCTCACTAAATCACCTCGTCCTCTTTATGCTGTCTCAACTCAAGTGTCGTATTCTCTCGCAAACTTTATGCACTGTAATAAACTGCAACGGTACTCACTACGACACGTCGACTATGAAATTGAGCCAATATTTGTGTTACAGCGATTTTCCAGGCGACGACATTACAGCAAAACTATTCAAAATTTATCGTTTCAAAGCAAACGCGGAAGCTCCAGTCAAAGCCGTAAAAATCTTACCGTGCGTCGGCTGCGCTTTTGCTCAAACCAACGGTTAGTTGGAAGTGAAATCCTCCCATTCATTCGTTCATTCATTCATAAAACGCATTACCGTCACCGCGCGCCCTAACCCCGCCGTCTCGGTTGCAACGCGGAATACGTTAAAGGGGATCCTCGGTACACTGCAATACAGGATGGAAACGTGAACGCGGGATTTTGTTGCAAGTTACGTTTGCGGAGTCCCGGGTAAGCTTAGCTCCTGGGTGTGCATCGGGCTTTGTGCCCGCTCGGCCGAGGCCGCCGCGTTTTGTATTCGCCTTTAATAAAACCGGAGGAAAGGAATGAATATGTCAGTTTGCGAAGATTGGGGGATGATACTCGGTGTACGGTCTGATTTTTTGTTTGAGAACTTTTTTCGCGGATTTTTAATTATTCTCTCTCCGGCCTAGTTTCACAGCAGCCAAATAATTATTAAAAATGTCTGTGTTATTGTTTATCAAAGCAGTCACATTAATAGTCATGTTTACTACAATCAAAGCTAACAGAATTCTAAATGTCCTACTCCAACATCAAATAGATTTTCATTAGTACGAAGTATTTTAGGCTCAATTAATGTTCTAGTTATAAACTCTGAATATTATTTGCTACGTAGGTTATTCAAAACCCTTGTCTCTTTGAAGCCTTTGCAATGTTATTATTTGTGATAGACATCAACTAAAATCACAAAGTACGTACCGAATGCTACATCTGAAATTCTGAATATTTAATAGCTACTTAATACACACAATTTTTGTAGAAGTCTGTTTCTAAAGTATAATGTCACATAGTTTGCTGGAAAAACTTATTTATTAATTAAAAATTTACCCACTTCGGGAAGGTTATAAGTTCAAAACAATTCTCCGGCGGTCTATCCCAGCACGTCGCTTCATTGTATCAGAAATCCTCTTTTTATTTACACTCACAATATTATCATTCGACTTCCTCTCGTATAAACGAAGAACAACGGTTTTATCAACGATAACTGTTTCACTCCCATTCGCCTTATTGGCAATCGGGCCGTACGAGCGTGGATTTTTATCTGCCAGGGTTGCTTCCCACCGCCCCGATGAAGACAATATATGAGCCTGTCTAATTTATTTCATGGGCATTCCTTATTTACGGAGAACACAGATTTTTCCATTCCAAGGGAGAGTAGATTTATTCGACGGCTCATTTCCCTAAAACCCACTTCACTTAATAACCCTTAAAGAGGAGCCAGATATCTCACACAGAATTCGTGGGATTTTCGCTTATGCTCGGCCGCGCGATCGCGTTCCTATGGCCCACAGTGTCGATACCGTCGATACGCCGTCTCAACGAGGTATTTTATTATTCAGCCTCACCGACTCCGTTAAAGATGGCTGCGATAGGATTGACTAATTTCGCAGTATGCTTTAGATGAGCGCCGCGTCGCAACTTCATTTAGGCCAAAACCGTTTTGCGGGCTTAGTGAGAGATTGCTCGATATCTCTCTCACGTAAGCACGTCGTTTGCAACTCCCTCTCAGAACCCAGAATCTCCTCGTCTATCCAAATTTAACTTTTAATGCAAACGGTAACTTTAATTTTATTATAGAGAACATTTCTCAAAGGAAAAGTTTTAATAACAGTCAAACAATTCATGACTGTTGTTTTTTATTCCTGTCTACGAAAGTCGAAGTTGGAAGTTTCTAAACGTGTACCGCGGACGTAGACTTGCGGTGAACACCGCGCAAATCCCGTACCAACAGATGCAAACTTCTATTCTTGAAAGCGCTCGGGAATAAAGGCAAGCTTTATTGCTACACACTGAATGAAAGCTGTGAAAACATGTTGAGTTCACTGGAATTAAATGCTTTATTGAACAACGGTTCAATTTAGGTAGTCCAGCTTACGACACGAGTCACTTTTCCCAGCACGAATTAGTGCACACTTTTTTTGAAACGGAGTTAAATGTAAACAAGTGCGCTTTTAATTTGCGCCGCCGTTGCTTGGCCTAAATTCATTGACTATTCATCCGTGGGCCGCATCCAATCGCGCCGGGGCACGCCTAATCCTCGCTCAGCGATGAAAGTCAAAGCGAAAGCAAGTTGATGCTCGCTAAAAGCCCTTTGGCGAGGCGTCGAGTCGGTGCCGAGGCGGTGGCGAGGCGGCGGCGAGGCGGTACGAGGCGCGTGCGGCCGCTCGCCATTACCGCCCCAAGTGGCAAGTTTTGTGCTCGGCTCATGGGCGATTCATCGGCACCTCTCGTTAGGGCGCACGCCTGAATACCGCCTTAGCACTCCTCATTATTGCGTTTATAAAGGCGCCCATACAGGAGCCTGATTCACTAAGACTCGCTCTGTTGGTGAAAGAGAAAATGGAATTGTGTAGACGTTTTGTTCGCTAAAGTTCCTTTTTTTATTCTTTACCGTAAGCCGTCGTCGCGAGAGCGTATCTGAAGGAAAGATATTTTGTGGCAACATTCTGCATTGTGAACGTAACGACGTGACGTTTCTCCTGTTCTTTAGTTAACGTTAGACATTAAATTAATAGGAGCACGTAAAATAGACTCGTCGTTTTCCACATAGGTGACTTTATTTTGTGCTTTAATGAACTAGCTTACTTTTTATTCGCACTGGACCAAGTTGCGGTGGCTCCAGTTTTTATAGGACAGGAAATCCTAGTTAGGAGTCTGTTAGAAACTTGAGCTACATAAAAATGTGGTAGCGCAAGCATCGATATGAGAATGTTTGTTGAAAAAATGTATTTCCTGTGTTGGGAGTAGTTCGGAAGAGTGTTACCAGTAATATATTAATAAATCGGGTTGAAATAGAAGTGGCGTGGTTCTCTAACGGGGCTTTGATTGCAAAATCAATATCGGCGGGGCGTGCAACTATCGGCAGGTGTGTTGGCCGGTGATATTAAAATTTGTTAGCAGCTCCGCTCGCCGATTAGGGCGCGAGCACGCTGCTAACCGGCGGCGCGGCGATGGCCAGCGTTTATCTGCTTTAAATCGATGGCCCTTTGATTAAATTGATTTGCAGCTTCGATTAGCGGCACCCGTTTTGATTGGTGAGGGTCAATTGGGTGTATTAATCAAAATTATGAAACGTTGACGTCATTGAGGTAATTACTTAATGCTTCCATTTAAGCGGTCGTTGTATTTCGTTCTACCTGTTAATATAGATATGGGTATCGCTACCACAAAGTTGTTAACATTTCGCGATACACATGTGCAAGCTGAAATGGTGTAAGGACCATAAAGTTGATAAAGAGCGGTGGTAAAGGTGTGTATTATTGAATGTGTTGGATAAGTTCAGAGATTAGCTTTGTTGTCTAAATTTTTTTAAGTAACGAATCCCCATAGACTTATAATCGACTGTATTTTCACTAATGTTGAGCGCCATTACGATTTTCCTGGAGATCCTCATTAACATTTAAAGTGATTGTAGTCATTTCCGATTTACGAAAACTTTAAACTGTTTCCCTTTTAAAGTGGTAACATTTCTTGTTTAAGTACCTGCAGTTTACGGCATTTGCAGCTGGTTACAGGTTGTAGATTGTTAAGGCGAGGACTCTAGACAGGAGTGCGCCAAAGCGTGCTAACTTAGGCACTTCCATGTGAAGGACATTTGAATTTCCGAGATCAAATTAAAAGTTTCTTTCAGCAGTTCAACACTTTACCGTGCACTAGAGAGATTTCATTTAAATAGCCATTAATGAGAATATATTTGTAAACTTTTTTGTATACTTGCAATTTAGTTTAATTACATAGTAGTTCTGATGAGATTTTATTTGAGTAATTATGTTAGAGCTTGTTTTTAAATTGCGAACTTAGTTTTATATTCTTTGATGGTGAACTGCCAATTTGCTGGAGTGTGTTTGAGAACCGTTAAAGTTTTAAAAGTGATTAAATATTTTAAGCACCTTCGCTGTAGACTTTATAATGTATGTAGGCGTAGGCATTCATTCTAATAAAACTCATTGTGAGGAGTGAACGTGCGCTCCGCGTACTCGCCCGCTGCGAGTAACTACCGGCTGCATTCTCCTCAGCCGGCCAAGTTTTCTCATTATGGCCGTTAGTGCCGCCCGCCACTCACACTATTACTTACGAGCATCAAACACGATACGTACGCACATCCCCCGAATGCAACAAAACACATTTATCGCAGAACTACCCACCAGGAAAACTACCCATACGCTCAAAGTAAAACATCTTCTATTTCAATACGTTGAGTACCAAAGTTTTCGGCTTAACTCCGGGAGACTATTTTAAAAACGGCAGAGCACGACTTAAGCAACTCATAAAAGTGGAGAGGGCTAAGATATTTTCCCGGGGAGGGCGAGAGGAGCGGTTAGCCGACTTTTACACTGGTTTTATTGTCTCAGCCCCTCGTAAAGCGTCCTTTGTGTTAGTAACGTCTCAAGTTGTATTAACACTGTGATAACTTTAGTGGGGCCCGTTTACTTCGGCGGGTCCGATTGGCTCGTCGACACAATTAGGCCGAAAGCTCGAGAGGCCGAGGTAAGCCGATAGTTTTGGTAATAATTTAAATGGTGCCGATGACGTTCAGTCCTACTTAATACTCCGGAGATTCAGACCCTTGATATTGAATTTCGTAAGCGAAACTGTATAATAAATTACGGGCATCCCTTAGCGTCGCGCCCTAAACGGTGTTTAGATGTTATGGTGTAATTAGGAAGGTCGCCAGTTTTGCCGGGTCGAGTACCCGAAACCGCTTTACAAAAGCGGTTGCCGGGTTAATATTCTCTAAATGTGAAACTAATACTAAACACGCGTTACGGAATTGGGACAGGAAACGACAGGGTACAATGAATATTAACTTAAAATAATGAGTTCATTAAAACGTGGCGACACACGAATAGTAAAACGAGCGATAATAAGCGCTGATACGTGACGTAAATGAACAAGCTACGGACTCATTGTTTATGAAAACATCAATCCGACGAACTTTTACAAGTTTGTAATTCTGTTTTTAAAAGAAAATAACTGAATAAACTTTAATCAAAGACTTTATTTGCAGTCAGTCAGAAGCGAAAGAAAGTCTCTTACAATTATTAAAATCCGCATCTAAATGTTATACACTCAAACTTTTCAATAAAGAAATATTTAATTTCCATTTCAAGAGCTTCGACGGAGCGAAAACAAAACAAAAACTTGAAAACATACTCGATTTATAAAAGGAAAACGGGAATGGAGTCGTTGTTCATATTGTTATTTGGAGGGGGCGTCGATATCTGCGACGAGAATTTTCCAATGAATTTAGCGGTTTCAATCGATGACGTCGGTAATGGAAAAGTTCAATAGGTAACAACAAAGGCTATATAAGTTAACGAAGCTCACGAAAGCAAAATTCACGATGGGAGCGCACTCTGGCGGACAGGAAATTAAAAGACAAAAGAGTGGCGGCCAGGGCAGTTTAGGATCGGAAATGGAGGGCGTGACCTACCCTCTGCGTTTTTTCATCGGCGCCAAACCGCAACCACCTCTGTATGAATATTAAAAAAGCGGTGCTGACGTATATTGTTTTGTGATTATTCGGTTATACCGCTTTACTCACGTCAGCGAAAACAATAACGACTACGGGCTGTGTAGACAAGCTTTATTAAAGGAAACAACATCAATTCTCGTGAAATCAACTGAATGGAATGTAGACCAGGTACCTTCCTAAATGTAAGCTATAATCAGAACGCATATAAAAGTTAACACGAACTTCCCCAAAAAAATCTTCTACTTTCCAAGACCCTTATCTACTAAAAGTAATCATCCTCCACGCTCCGAGTATCAAAATGATTAAACATGCAATCTTTCACGTTGACGCGATGCCGAATACATTTGGAACGTAACAGAATTAATCCTTCCTAATACGGGATCCTCAATGTATCAAGACTACGTATGGTTTCTGTAATTCAGGCGGGCCGGTGTAATCCATTCGCTTCGAGCGATATCGAGTTTCTGGGGGAGGCTAGGTGCCGTTCTCTCGCATCTTTATATGGACTCGCTCGTGCTACCTATCGCGAGGAACAATGCGGCTCCAGACGCGGGATTCCGTGGAGATGCTGCCTGTTTATCCTCTCCTTTGTGTGGATCTGAATATGTTTGGTTTGCAAAGTGTCATCCATAATGATAGGATCCAATGCATTCAAACTGCAAATGGATTGCTTGTTGTGCGTGAGGTTCGCTGGGTAAAGAGTTAAAATATTCAGAATTCCAGATTACGAAAAGTTGGTATGATTTTCATGTTAATTACTCAAAATGGATGTTAATCGCGATACAGCCGATGATGACAAAGCGAAAGTTCAACACTCACAACTTTGTTTCCTAATTCAATTTGCATTTGAAATCGAAAACTTTCCGTGACACTGTTTTGCATTATTAATACTTCAGTATGGCGTGATCTCCCGGGAGGCGCACTAGAAACCATAAATTGAATTCCAACCTTCGCAATTAGTTATTCCCGCGCGTGAAAACTTTCTAGATCGTTCGCCTTCGTTAACAGATGTTACGGTGCTATTCATTATACATTCCGTCGAATTGTAAAGCCGAACATTTAATTTAAAGTACCTACCGAAGGCTCCTTTGTTAAATCGCCGAGCATTTTGGGCGGTATTGTTGAGGAAGCGCTGGAGCGGCGGAGGATTACCGGCAGAGTGCTGCCCGCTAGTTTCCCGTTTACAGAGAACATTCGTCTTGCGGGGAAATGCGGGACGATAAATAAAGGTGCGCAATATGGGTTGCTCGCCGGGTGTGTGCTAGTGGGCGCGCGCCGCGGAACGCATTAACCCGCCGGCACGCGCGGCGCCCGCGGACAAATGACAAGTCGTTCTCATAATGCTATATTGAATAACAAATCAACGACGTAAACAGCGTTTGTGCAATATGCTCCGATGAGACAGCCTTCTGTCTACGTCTACGATGCCGTAGCAGGATAATAAAAAAGTTTTTGTGGCGAGCCTGCCATGCCGCCGGCGCGCGGCGCGGCACGTCTCTTATCGGCCTAATTTGGATCAAACAATTCCACTCCCCCATACAAATTGCGGAGAGGCACATTTGTTATCTGCAGTTTTCGGGAGAAATTATATTAAGATTTTGTATTACGATAATGTTATATATTTTTACTCTCCTCGTGGAGGGTACTGCATCCTGAGGGAGCCAGATTTTATGATAACAATAAATTACGCGAAAAATAAACAAGATACCATCTGTGGCAATGAGATTTTCTTTTTTTTTTGTGTTGATAAATAATTAAATTTCTTTTTAGAGATTAGACTAAAAAAATGTCCCAAGAGTAGTTTAAGTAACTACGATAAACTTATCATTCCTTTGTTGTTTTTTATAAATCTTATCCTATTTCAAATTCAGTAGATTAAGTTTTTAATCTTCATTATGCTGACAAATAAACAAAGTGAACTTCAAGTCGACCTACAGACGCATTTGTTATTTACGACGAAGTTTCTTAACACTTTATTTGATTGTTGCAGGTCCCCTGTGGCGTATACATGAGATGTTATGGGCTCCTGCGTAGCGAAGTGGCGCTGGTGGGTGGTGGTGGTGGCGTGGGCGTGGGGCGCGGCCGCGCGCACGCTCTGCCCCGCGCGATGCGCCTGCGACGATGCACTGCGCGCCGCCTCCTGCGCCAACGCCAGCCTCGAGATAGTACCCATACAACTCAACCCCGAAGCTACCCACATCAACCTCACACACAATGCCATCGACAACCTCCTCTACACTTTCGGCTTCTACACGCAACTCACTGTCCTCGACATCTCCTACAACAGAATCCTAGACTTAGGTAGTAGAAACTTTGAGAACAACAACGAGATGACTCATCTCAATTTGAGCCATAATTTTCTAAAACGCTTAGATAAGGACACATTTATTGGACTTAAAAGTCTTGTAGACTTAAATCTAGCAGACAATGAAATAACGAACATCCACGTGCAGACGTTCAAAGACTTGTCTGCGCTGGAGACTCTAGACTTGTCCAACAATAAGTTAGTGAAGTTTGAGCCGGATACTTTTAAGCCTTTGACGTCACTGAAGATAATATCGCTCAAAAACAATTCCATATTAGACATACCGTCAGCTAATTTCGCCTTCATAATGCATCTAGAAGTCTTAGACCTGTCAGAAAACCTAATAGAGCAAGTACCAAAGCACGGTATTCCATTTCTACAGGAATTGAAGCATTTAGACTTGAACAATAATTTAATTGAAAGTGTGGATCAATTAGGATTCCACAATCTGCCGACGCTGCGCCACCTGGATCTAAGTGATAACAACATGACATCAATCCCGACGTCAGCTCTCTCTAAACTATCCAACTTGTCGCATTTGTACCTTAGTGGAAACTTCTTTCAAAACGTTACGGCGCTGTCGTTCCAAAGTCTCTTCCATTTGAAACACTTACACTTGAGCAGACTGTACGAATTGGAGAGAATTGATTCAAGAGCTTTTGTGGACAATATTAACTTACAAAAAATATGGATGAATGAGAATGTGAAAGTTGGCGATGTTCCTCCCAGACTGTTCCATGGCAATCCAAAACTGACGCATATTTACATGAGGAACAATGCACTGGTGGCTCTGGAAGCGTCACACTTTCCAATAGACAGACTGCAGGAACTGGAAATTGCTGGGAACCCGTTCGCCTGCAACTGTTCATTATTGTGGTTATGGAAACTGGGAAGAGAGAGTGAAATCAGCAGCAGGAAATCTGGGAACGCGAGTACAATTCTTAAAATAGACTATGAGGTCGTGAAGTGTGCTGCTCCGGCGCACCTGAAGGGTGTGCTCTTTGTACAGATTCCGGAGTCGGAATTTGGGTGCTCGAGTGGATGGGTGATAGTAGCGGTTGTGGTGCTGACTGTGAGTATCGTTATAAGCGTGGTGGGTGGTGTTTTATACTTCATGGGACCCTTGAAGAAGTGCAAGGGTGATAAGTCTAAACAAGTTATGACAAGTGTCATGATGAACGGTGACGTTTCAAAATTAGGGAACGGATTAGGTTATTCAACTCGTAGTAGGGAGCAGGACGCCAAGAGAGACGTAGACCGGTATCTAATGATCGGTTCGTCAGTGAGTAATAACTTTCATTCGTTGAACCCTCCATGGCATAGTGTGGACAAGAATCCTTACTACCAGGAGGACAGTGAAGAACACATCTACCAACAGTTTGCCTATGAGACGATCCCTCATCACAGGACGCCAGAGAAACCACACATAGTGTATGTCTAACATAAGTTGTGCGCAAAGGACAATATCGCAGGTATATTTTCTTTGCTAAGTTATACGAACGAAGTTGTGTACTGTCGTCAAAACGACGAGGAACATTGAATTTGCAATAATGTATATAGTGATATGAATAAAATGTAATATGTGATAGCTTTGTATATAGACGTGTAAATATATAACTCGGTACAGATAAAGACATTACTTTATAGACATTTTCGATTTTGTACTTACTCATTTAGTCATGTTTATACCTAATATTGATTGTCACATTCACCTGTATGTAGTGTCGACGTTCAGTTGTTTTATTTACTAGTTCCTCGATTATATGGGTACTCGATTATTGTTAAGTGCTTTGTAAAGTTCTCTAAGATGTTCAATATTAAATGAATATTATATTCATGTGTAATAATATAGTATACAATTATATATTTTTCAGAATTGAAAACACCAATACTTGATGAAAACTTTGTACAAATATGAGCAATATAGAATAATTTGAAATGTTATCATGTCGTTAATTTAATTCGGTACATTGTTATAGCATACTTATTAGTTGTATTTAGAGATGAAAGTTTTTGACAGTAAATGCTAAGAAACATTAATTACCTATCTACATAAATAAATAGATTATACAATAAACCAGTTGCTCTGATGGTAAGGGGTACAAAATACAGTTTTATTGGCTTCACAAAATGATTTCAATGGAAATTATTTTAATAATATTCTGTTAATAGATATTCTGAAATTAATATTTTTGTACTTAGTGAATACGTGAATGTTGGGTCTAAAAGTTTTCGGTTCAAAGTTTGTTAGGAGAACTGAATGCTTTGGGTTTGGCCGCAGTATTTTCGCAAACAAATTAGAAATTGCTGCGACAACATTTGAAAGAACCGTTCAAATTAAAAGACAATTGATGTGATCTATTATTTCAAATGAAACTCGTTTTTATTTTAACCAGTGTGACTGTTTGTATTTAATTTTTTTTCTAAATTTAAATAGGATAGAATATGATTGTTATTTTTCAATTTGTGAATAATGAATTGAAATATTCCAGAATGGTTTTAGAATTGTATGTATATTTCAAGCGATATTAAGTCTTGTGTAAATATCGCTTAGGCAGAAAACGCACTAGCTAGGCTGCTGACTGCTAGATGTGTCCTAACTATATTGAATTATTTTCTAAAATGTCACAGTCACGAACACTAATATATATCCATATGTACCTAGGATAACAACTCATAGAAGTTTTTTTTGTAAGTTACAAAAGCAGGATTTTAACCCTATTAGTGCGTTATGTGCCTTAAACCTTAACGGTACTTATGAATCAGTTTGTGTCATTATGTTTTAAGAAAAGTGACACGTTCAAAGTAATGTTTTTAATAAAGAACATAAAAACACAAGCTGAAATCGCCGCTAAGGACCAAAATTTAAAGTTCAGATTAATTCACAAAGGAGAGATGTGACTGTTAGTATTGTTCTTGATTCCATACCAAAAACTTTTAGAGCCCACAGTTTAAATTGTTCTAGCTGAAGTAATCACTGCAATCATAATAATTTTTATACATAACATATAAAGAATATCTAATACGAATTACATAAAGATATATCTGCTTCATAACCAACCTATTCAGTCGATACCTACAGTCGTAACGATAGTGTAAGGCTATGTATACATACTACTTAAAGAAAACCTTTTGTTATGGAACTTATTTAAATATATAATGCATTAAAACAAACGACAAATAAACAATTAAAATTATTAATTGCATTTTAATTGAAGTAAGCACCCTGAACGCTCATTCCAATTAATTATTTTGAGGGAATTCATAATTGGAGTGAGAAATAAAATTTCAATGCGTAGCTACCTACATGTATGCCTGGCCACTTGAATTACATCCAATTATTATGGCGTGGTCGTTATGGTTTTCATCGTCAGTATCAACAATATCTATGAGAGGTACTCTTTATTTTGCAGTCTTTGCAAGGTATATTATTTTTTCTTAAAACGCAAAGATATGTTAAAATAACATGCCTGTAATCTTCGATCGGTTCGGCAGATTTGTGCCTAACACCCACATTTCCCCAGTTATGTTGAAGTGCCATGGAATAGGGTCGAGCCTATTGCCATCAACTAGACACATATAAAGACTCTAGGTAACTACTACGAATTTTCTGATGGAAACAACACTTGGTTTGACCTCGAAATCTATCTCAGGACCATGAGCTCAGCGGTAGTGCTAGCTGCCCCTAGACCAAAAAAACTATTGGATGCTTAATTTGGCCTGGCGTCACATAACACAAAATTACCTTTTTTACGGATGGGAAGTCCTCAAATGACCCCTCCCGCTCTGGATGAAGCGGAAGGGAGTGTCAGACTTGTACTGACTAAAACTCATCCAGGGCCCTGGAAAAGAAAGGGCTAAGAAGGAATTCTTAGCTCTTTGTGTTCCAGGGCCACGGTATCTCTTCCGAACAGTCCCGTAGCCCTGGCCGGAGGCAGAGGTGTACCTCACCCACACACCTCACATAGTAAACCCACATTTCGTCAGTCATGTTTTAAGTTCCATGGATAATAGCCGAGCCTATTGCATAACTTGCAAATACTGTATGAATAAGTAACCTGTTATCTAGTGGTTACCTAACCTGTTCCTGGTGCTGAGAATCCACTACTCATCTTAGCTGAGAAGGCAGATATCCTCGTTGAAACTGCTGAAATCAAAAACAGAAACGTTGTCACTTAAAGGATAGTAAGTATAGCACTTAAGTAAGTAAACGTCATAGCATGACACTTAAATGGAAAAAGTCAAAAACTTAAATGGAAAAGCCTGAAAATATGATAAACTGATTTCACGAACACTTTCATGCACTTAAAGATCGATAGCAACTTCATGCGAAACACACAAAACGAATAGGAGATCCATAAGAAGAAAATTTTCAGTCATATTTTTGATTGAATAGGGAAATTTTCATTTCAATTCAATGAAAATGTAAAAGATGAATAAACTTTTTAATCTAATTATTTTAATGTGACGGCACGGTTGGCGCAGTGGTTGAGTAATCGACTGCTGCGCTGCGTGTCGCGGGTTCGATCCGTCTGCGTGTCCGCACGGAACAAATAGTTGTATGCCCTACAGATAGTTGTTCCGGGTCTGGCTGTTTTTGTATGTCGGTTCAAATGTTTGTAAACGCACCCACAATACAGGAGAAATTCCTAGTGTGGGGCAATGTTATAAAAAAATCGTCGTAACATAACACCATAACAGTCGTCTAGATATATCCTTCGCATATGTGGCAACCCAGACTCGCTACGACTCGCTACGAGTTGCTACCGAAAAATTCTTGATAGAAAATTTATCACTTTACCCACAAACAAAATGAAAATATTTTATTTTACATAGGCCTAGATGGGCACTTTTAAAACGTCGACATAAGGTGCAAGGTTCGGGTTGTTCGTTTCCTATAGAGAAGAACCGGCAAGAAACTCCATGGTTACACTTTTAAAATCATTTGGTTTTACAATATTTGAATGTTACAGCGTTAGTACTTAAGTACGGGAGGACGGCGTAGGCCCGACAATAAGTCGTTGCTTACTACAAAAGGAAGAACAAGATAAAAAAAAACAATCTCATGCTCTGTAATAGCGCTTAAGAAACTAGATCAACAAAGCAGATCTATCATCATCATTTCATTTTCCCATCATCGTCTGCCTAACCTTTCAGAATATGCTGAATACCATGCATTTTACATGGAGCGACTGCCTATCTGACCTCCACAACTCAATTAGTACTAGGTAATACGATACCCCTTGGTAAGACTGGTTGTCAGGCTTTCGAGCCACTGACTAGCTATAACGACTGTCAATGATATACAAATAACAGGCCGGGACGAGGACGGAGGAAACTCGGTATGTGGGGTCACCCATCCACGGACCAACCTACGCAAGCACGGCTTAACCTAAAGATCGACTCGAACGGCTGTTATTATTTAGCTACAGGCTCCACGAGCTCCTCCTCAGCATATAATATTCACGTATCAGTACCCAATTAGTCCAGCACTGGACAACACAAACAACACATCACAAAATCCTTCACAAAGCTGAAAAAAGGATCTACCTAATTATTCTCAACGGAATCAAGATGATTCGAGTCTATTCGAGAGTACTCTGGAAGCTTGCAAATTAGCCGGGACATGAAAGTGCTCTCAAATTAGACCGAGATGTATCTACTAACATATAACATAGCAGGATTATATAACCTTATTAAACCACTGATATTTGTTGGCAATTCTGTTTTTCTTCAGTTTTCAGCAGAAGTTAAGGCTAAAAGTGGGCCGGTTTGAATGATTGAACTTTAGGACTTACTGATACTGTTAGTCTGCGTCGTCCCACTGCTGGGAAAAGGCCTCTTCCGTTGACTTCCAGCTGTTTTGATCCAAGGCCACCGGTTTTCACTATCACTCTGCGAAATCTAGGATCAATCGAAATCAAAGCACACTGTTAGATTTTCAACGCTAGGCTTAGCGCTGAATATTGAAAATACAGCAGTGTATTTTTTATTTTATTTAAGAACTAGCATGCCCACGGCATATCCGTGCTGTTCCAGACTATTATCTATTCCTGTGCCTGTGTTTCATCTAGGTCCACTCAGTTAATTTTGCGTGGAAGAGTAACAAACATTCAGATTTATAATATTATTAGTAGGTTTCCCGAATTTGCCACAATTTAGAGTGCCGTAATGATTAACTATGCCATAATTTTCCACTTACACAAATACAAACAATCACACACACACACACACGTGTTCAATTATAAACATTACTGAAGTCATTATCTTTGTACTAGTCCTTAATACAGGTTATTCTATAGGCAAGGAAAGCAGAACCCCACCCACCAGATTGTGATTTACATGGTATAATCTTATATGTATAAGTTTGTGTATGCCTCATGTACTACAATCTCTCTTTTTATGAAATAAATTTACTATTACTATTAATTTCATGACTATTTTTTTTCATCATCATTTCAGCCAAAAGACGTCCACTGCTGGACACAGGCCTCCCCCAAGAAGGGGGGTTTTGCCATAATCGCCACGCTTGGCAGGCGGGTTGGCGATCGCAGTACGGTTGTTACAAAAGCACAGAGAACGCTGCTGCCCATTCTCTGGCAAGTCCCTTAGTCGGCTCTTACGACACCCACGGGGAGATATGGAATGTTGCTATTCTTTACGTCCGACACCATACAGACGCTTTTTGTTTTTCATCTTCATCTATCAAACATCATTTACACAAAAAACAGAAACCGCTACATTTATCACTAAAACCACTCCATTGGGAACAAATTCTGTACATTAACGGATACATAACTATGTAAATAGCTCAGTTTTATTGCAGTATTAATTAGCGATTTAAATACGTAAATAAAAGCCAATTTATGTACATCGATACCATAAAACATTGTAAATAAAAAGTCTTACTAAAAGCAAATACGGGCATCGTAAAATTAATCGAAGTTCTAGAGAAAAAGTTTTGTAAAAACCAGTTGAAAACATCTTGTTTCTTTAATTAAGTCGATTATTAGTTTTTAATAGAATTCAAAAGTAAGTTTGAATGTTCATTGTTTACGTTAGGAGTTTCTTGTAATGCCTACTTATTTTTCAATTCACATGGTGGTACTTACTACCAAGGAGTTTTTCCGACAGTCACCGTGTTTTGTTTGGATAACATCACTCCCGGAGAACTGGGTCGAGCACATACCTATTATAAAAAAGTAAAGGTAGACAAAATAAATATTTGTTGATTTTATTATATATAATTATTATAAAAACTAAGTGCTTTTAACTATTTTTTTACCTGTTTTTACCACCCTTCAAAATTTCACAAGGGCTTAAAATAATAATGTGGAACTAACTACTGATAACAAATTCAACATTAGTTCCATTATTTTCAGAGTCTTTTAAAATGGAACTAGTGATAAAAAAAGCAGTCAGTAGTTCCATCATGGAACTGTTAATGGTACTAGTGACAACGAACCAATTCTCGAAGGGTTACGCTGAGGCGTACCTCATAGTCAGTCTAATATGTCCTGTATGGTGTCGGACGTAAAGAATAGCACCATATCTTCCCGTGGGTGTCGTAAGATGCGACTAAGGGATTTGCCAGAGAATGGGCAGCAGCGTTGTCTGTGCTTTTGTAACAACCGTACTGCGATTGCCAACCCGCCTGCCAAGTGTAGCGATTATGGCAAAACCCTCCAAAATGTCAATATGGCGACACTTGGAGGAGGCCTATGTCCAGCAGTAGACGTCTTTTGGGCTGAAATGATGATGATGATGATGTACCTAATAGTGCACCCACATTTCGCCAGTTATGTTTAAGTCCCATATAATAGGGGCGAGCCTATTGCCATCAATCCGGCACAGATCCAGACTCCGTGGCTGCCACTGAGAAATTCCTAGGAGGATGCACGAGGACCTCGTGCTCAGTAGTCGGACTGAAGACCTCTAGACAAACGAGGCAGGGTCACAACTAAATACATAGGCAAAATACTTAAACTTAACCTGAGTAGATCATCATCTGCCTAGCCTTTTCCCAAACTATCTTGGGGTCGGCTTCCAGTCTAACCGGATGCAGCTGAGTACCAGTATTTTACATGAAGCGACTGCCTATCTGACCTCCGCAACCCAGTAACTGGGTAATACGATACCCCTTGGTAAGACTGGATGACAGACTTTCGGCTTCTGACTACTCGTAATAACGACCGTCAAAGATCTACAAATAATAGCCGGGACCAACGGCTTAACGTATGTAATTATGGTCACCCATCAACGGACCAACCTTGGCAAGCACAGCTTAACCTTAAAGATCGACCCGTGTTGCTGTTATTATTTAGCAAAGAGCTCCTCCTAACCTGAGAAGATAAGTTGTGAAATAGAAGAAAAAAAAAGTAATTAACTAATAAAATCTCTATTTAAAAGTTCACCAATTACAGAGAGACGTTCCGTTTTAGTTTCTAAAGATGATTCACTCTCTCTTAAAACCTCAGAAAACCATTACCATTACCATTACCTACAAAAACTTTAAGAAAAAGTAAGTTATTTTTCTTTTACGATGGACGGGGGTAGCATGCCCGAAGGGGTGAAAACTCATTGTCCGGTGAAGCAATAAAAGCCATGCGCCTATCGTCAATCCAAATTGAGGGGTGAGTGAGGTTACTTTATATCTTTAAAATAAACAATAGTCGTGATGACTCAATGTGGGAAAGTCAGACGGTCTAGGGGCGTAAATATTTTCTTTGAAAAATAACAGCTATCGCGGTTGCCCCACTAGGAATTTCTCCTGCATTGTGGGTGCGTTTACAAACATTTAAACTCACACAAACAGACAGACCCGGTAAAAATACTATAACCCATTCAAAAATTTGTTCCTTGCGGAAATTAAACCCACGACACGCAGCGCAGCAGGACTCAATCGTTCAGCCACTGCGACAACCGTGTCGTCAAAAAGAAAACAAAATGATTTTTTGTGACCTACAATCGCATAGTTATCGAACTAATCAAAGCACTGGGTACTTATGCCAAAAATATTCCCTAACCACACCATATTCGTTCGACCAAAAACAGTACAATTATCAATTAAAAATTCCACAATTACACTTTACATCTGAAATACACAGTAATTAAGTGATCGTTAATGAATTTCGTTTCATTTGCAACAAGTTGATTATGTAATAAAGTCATTTTCCCGGTCAGTATCGACGGATGACAGTCATGTGACAGCTAACAAGGGGTGCGTGAAAAATGCCACCGTCCGCCTTTTTATCATGCACAATTACGTATATCAGTGGGACGTTAAATGGCTCAATGTGTGGAATTTTCATGTAAATTATCGGTAAATGCGAACGGTTTGTGATGTAAAAGGATGTAGTGAATATTTTGTGAGGGAAGTTCTTTCTATTTAATGTAACAATTTGAGCGTGTTATAAGATCGCCAATAAAAATAAATTGTTTTTGAAACCCTAGGTTCGTCTATGTAAACTTATTATATATTGGTAACTATTTTAGCGTTTAGCTTTATCTATCGTCTTTGTCTATCCCTTAAAATTAAAATGAATTCCCAAGTTTCCACGTAGAGCCAAATTGTCACGACACCGACGTGACGTGTAAATACACACATCAAAAGTGTCTAGGGATCAACATATATTTTTGCAATAACTTTTCTCCTGATTGATATTAATTAAAATTTTCTTTAAGGATTCATCAAATAAAGTGTTTTCGTTTGTCACAGTAACGATAAACCAAGTCACCTTTGCATTAATAAAGAAATTTGCCATTTTCTAATAAAGGGATTTTTGACATTTGAACCACTAACATTAAAGCTCGAAAAAAAGACTGAAATAACAGTTTTCTTTAAAATTTTATTGGGTAACTTAAACAATTAATAATCCGTGTTTCTACCGCGAACACTAACAACACAAGAACATCGGTTTGGCATACTCAAAATGAGTTCATCCAAATCACGCTGTGGAATGGCCGCCCATGTTCGTTGCAACAACAAAAAAAAGTATAGCTCTTATAGTTTCGGAAAAAAGTGGCTGTGACATACAGACGGACAGACAGACAGACAGACAGACAGACAGACAGACAGACAGACATGACGAATCTATAAGGGTTCCGTTTTTTGCCATTCGGCTACGGAACCCTAAAAAGGTCTTCTTGCGACTGGATACCCTCCATATTCGGCAGAGCTCTTCTCTGTAGCATATCCCATGCATGCTCAATCGGGTTCAAGTCTGGCGACTGAGCAGGCCAGGGCAGGACATTGATGTTAGCTGCGGCGAGAGTCTGTCTTACAACTCTTGCGGTGTGCGGTCGTGCATTATCATGCATTAACTGAAATAAGGGACCGATTTGCACTTGTAGAGGAACGATGACGTCTGATACAATCGTCTCAGCATAAATTTGAGCGTTGAGGTTGCCTCTGATCCAAATCAACTCAGTTCTTCCGCCGATCCAAATACCCGCCCATACCATGATGGTTCCACCACTATAAGGATGGACTTCCTGGCAGGATTTTAATCGCTGTTGGCGTCCAGGGGTTCTCCAGTGTCGTATACGTCTTGTATCCGGTCTCATACCAAAACGAGACTCATCAGAAAAGCACACGAAACGCCATTGTTCTTCTGCCCAATTTCTGTGTTCAAGAGCCCATTGATATCGAATCCTACGATTGTGCATTGCTATAGGTGGTACCCGTAGCGGTCTTCGGGAATGAAGGTTCACTTCATGCAAGCGGTTTCTGACTGTTTGGTCGCTAATTAAGTTCCCTGAAGAGTGATGAAGCCTCACGGCTAACATCATGGCGGTTATTGTTGGAGCTCTTCGAGTTAAGATTTGAATGTATCGGTCTTGTCTCCGTGTGGTGCAGCGATACCGTCCTCCATGGCGCTCAGCCACGGTACCAGTGCTTCGGTAACGTGTCCAAAGTCGACTGATAACACTCTGACTTGTATTCAGAGCTAAAGCCACAGTACGTTGCCGGGAACCAGCTTCTATCATTCCCACGGCTCTGAGCATTTCTTCCCTGCTTAAATGACGTCGCCGCTCCATAATAACGTTGGTTTTAATCAGTAGTAGGGAAACAGTAGCACTAATAATGTCTTCAATGTGTTGTATGTTTTTATAGGGAAAATATTGACAGCTGATTTTCATCTTTTACTCGAATTTGATTCACAGTTCCTGATTCAAATTATGAAATGCACCAAAAAGGATCCATATAAATTTATAAAATCATAAATTTATTACAAAGCCACATCTCAATCTCAAGAAATCCGCATAAAAATGCTTGATCCCTAGACACTTTTGATGTGTGTATTTTGTCTCTATTTTTTCAACCGAAGTGTACGAATAATTATATTCTTGATCCTAGTAGATAGCGCAAAAGTAAGTAGCATCGGAACTAAAACCCTAATTTAAAAGAGATACAGTTACATCCCGTGGAAGGAAATTTACACGACACATTTCAGTGAAAACCTACCACCAACCCACACCTCAGCAAACATTACACTAAGACCACTGCCCTACCTCATCCAGGCTAGTGGGTACTACACACCAGGGACCCGTTTCCCAGCCGGTTACCTCCACAGATCTATAATGGAGATAAATGAATGTCAAAGCACTCAAATTGCCGCCCAGTTCTCCCTCAAAAATTAAACACCGGGTTACTCGCATAATGGAGGAAGCGTGTAGGACATTTGTTTCACAATTAGACCACGGTTAAATTTACCCCATTCGAGCTTATTAAATGACTCGGCACAGAAAAGTGTACATTTTGTGTCCCCTAATTAGTTAAAGCTCAGATACGACTGCATTAATTGGACGTCAGATGTGCATTGTTTGGAGTTCTCGCTCTAAAAGGGGTAGATGTTTTAGAATTTGGGTCAAAGAGTTAGCTATCGTGTGATGCTAATGTGTACATACGAAAATAGATGGGAATGGGGCCGTTTCAGACTACGGGGATTAGTCTAGATATATTTTTATTACTGGACTGAGCAAACGCACGGGCACAGTTTAACTAATAGATAAAAAACTCGTCAAGTCCGAATTGAACTCGCAGACAAAGGGTTCCGTAGCACCAAACCCTATTATAACAATATTTGTAACGCTCATTCATTGGTCAATTTACACTCAAAAGCAGAACTAAATTTAATATGTTTTTGATAGTATTTCAATGAAAAATAAAGTTATCTAATATTATTTTCATCCCTCAGTTTCTTGTACGGAGAGCCAGCCCTATTACTTTTTTTATTCATAATTTAACATAATTTTTGTTAAGCGGTTTATAGAAGACAGCTTTTCTCTAGAACTCAACTGTGTGTTGTCAACAGTCTTGGAGTTAAATGGCTGTGACACTCGGAAAGACCGACTGGGTGGATCTATAAGGGTTCTGTTTTTGCCATTCGGCTACGGAACCCTAAAAAGGATGCTAACCAGTTAGCTGAAAGTCTAAAAATAGAATCTTAAAAGTTACTAAACAAAATCGTTTTAATGATAGTGATTTATTTATTTTCTCTCCAGTGTATAATTTTACTAAATAAGTGCTCGATAGACTGAATTTTTAAAACAAATTTTAACGGCAAGCAATTAGCAAACGTTTAACTTAAGCCTGACAAGTTGACAGCTGTGCTACTGGGAATGGAATACTAAAACAGCCTAAACTAAATATATTTCACAAACACTGCTATTACCGCTAAAACGGTAGAAAATTAAACATTATATTTGCCTAACATTTTAGCGAAACGAGATTCCCATAAAAAGAGTTTTGTTAATATTGTATGTCACGGTATAAAATGGATTACTGTTGCTAAGCAATGGGCGAGCGAAATGTGTTTTTCATCTAAACGTTTTCATGGAATTTTGCCAGATTTTTCGTAAAAGGCTTCGCGTTCGATCATCATCAGGAGCTTGACTATTTCCGTCAACCTTGATGTAGCGATTTTCTGGGTTTTGTAGAATGATTGGCTAAATACAGCCTTTGGAGTTTTTTGGGACATGAAAGACTGATGTTAATAAGATTAGTAAAGGAGATAATTTAATTCAATTTAATTTATTTATTTGCTTCGACACGAGCCATAATTTAGTTAGTAAGTATACTTAAAAATAATGTTAGTATGAAATCAAATAATCAGAGACAAATACACACCACACAACATTATAACTAAGTTTTAAAAGTTTTTTTATAAGTTTTTATTATAACTAAGTTGTATACAAAATGAAATTTAAATTAAATTATTAAAAAAAAGAAGAAGTGTTCATCAGTGGTTTCTTTACAAAACATCACGCCCGTAAGCTTCGAAGGCTAAGACAGAAGTGTACATATAGTACACCTTCATTTTCGCCAGTAATATTCAAGTTTCATGCAATACAGGCTTATTTCCGTATACAAGGCACAAATATAGACTCTGGGCTGTTACTAAGAAATTTTTAAAGGAAACACTTTAGGAGCGTTTACGCCTTACGGCATTTTCAGACAAATTTTCAAGTACTTATTTTACGAAATGGCTCAACCGATTTTAATGAAACTTCATACGCATAAGCAGGATCAACCTACACGGTCAAAATGTATGGAAACTTTGTGTGTTGCTTTTATTATAATCCTTCCTTCCTTTCTTTTATTATCTTAAATCCTTTTAGGGTTTGCTGAGAATCTTACGAGAAATAAGATGACGACACTTTTAGGTTTTTTGAACTATAATATTATTAATTTCCTTCAAGGATTTCTCTTAAAGTGAATGTTTGTTTCTGTATTGATAAAAATTCGCTATTAACGCGATTTTTTATCAATACAGAAACAAACATTCACACATTCGCCTCAATCTACGCTTAGAACAAAGCCCAAACATTAGTAATTCTAACACGAATACCAACAGGAGTTCTGCTCATTCCCTACTTAAAATCAAGCGTGTTTGCGGCACACTGCGGCGTGGATAGTAATTAAGAGATTGTGTTTCCACGTCGTGTCGTATCGCTGTCGTATCGTGTCGTTGTCGTACGGCACGTCACGTACGAAATAGGTTTAAATTAAACTAAGTTTAGGAAAGCTAGCATTTGAGCATGTTTTGTATTTGGTGAAAAGTTTTCGGTAGGTACCTAGTGCCTGAAGATTTTGCCGGTAAACCTCCACGGTCCTCTGCCTCGGTCTTGTGTGTCGGTCTGCCCATATCGCCGCCGGACGGTCCACATTTCTTTTTCCAGTTCTTGGAGTCCTCATGGTGATAGCTTTAGTCCATCTTTCATCACTGCGCCATGCTGGATTTCCTGCCCAACTCCATTTGAGTTCTGTAACGCGATTACCAATTTTGAAAATCTTTGTACGTCTTGGGATTTCGACGTTGGGAACTCTATCTATCAGCTTTATGCCGAGATAGAACGCTCCATAGCTCTATGTGCAACTCTCAGTCTGTACACAGCGTCCAGCGTGAGCGTCCATGTTTCAGTACCGTACGTCATTGTAGGCAGAACACAATAGTTATAGAGGCAGGACTTTATAATTAAGAATTCTTTGAAACCGAAAAAAAACAAAAGAAGAACAATAATAACCAAAATTACAGCAATTTTTCATTAAAAGTTACAAATTGTGTAGGTAATTATATTTACTCAAAAATGCATGTAATGTGGTCATTATTTTGACAACCTTGTTTGAGCAAAGTCGACCTTGCCGTTCTGTTTCAAGGAGCGGCCGGCAAAATTTTGCTGGCCGCTCTAACAGGCCGGCAATGTTTTGCCGGCCGCTATTTTGACGTTTCAACGTTTTAAAAAATCAAGTCCAAAAAGATTTTATTTAGAACACAGCTGTTTGTATCTATAAAGATAGGTACAAAAAGATTTTATTCCATATTAGGCTGTATAGTTCCAATTGCGATTGCTCGAAAAAAAAAGATCAAAGAAGTAACAAAAGCACGGTTCAGCGAAAATTTTAATTAATACGTTTTTTAGGGTTCCGTAGCCAAATGGCAAAAAACGGAACCCTTATAGATTCGTCATGTCTGTCTGTCTGTCTGTCTGTCTGTCTGTCTGTCCGTCCGTATGTCACAGCCACTTTTTTCCGAAACTATAAGAACTATACTGTTGAAACTTGGTAAGTAGATGTATTCTGTGGACCGCATTAAGATTTTCACACAAATATAGAAAAGAAACCATAAATTTTGGGGTTCCCCATACATAGAACTGAAAACCAAAAATTTTTTTTTAATCATACCCATACGTGTGGGGTATCTATGGATAGGTCTTCAAAAATGATACTGAGGTTTCTAAAATCATTTTTTTCTAAACTGAATAGTTTGCGCTAGAGCCACTTCCAAAGTGGTGAAATGTGTGTCCCCCCCCCTCTAATTTCTAAAGTAAGAGGAGGAAAATTCTGAAAATATTTAGGATTGTAGAACGTAAAAAAAACTATCAACGAAAATTGGTTTCAATAAGATATGATGTTTAGTTTTTGAGATATGGGACTTTTTCATCAAACTGCAGCAGTAACTTTGTTTTTCATAAACATACTATGAAAAACCAATTTAGTTTTGCGGTTGAGTGTAAGTTTACTAAATAATACTACTAAATAATGAATGACAGTTCAAAATATTGTTAGGGGCTATGGAACCCTGTGTGCGAGTAAGACTCGCACTTGGCCGGTTTTTATTTAAATTACTTGCTGGTTTTATTTAGATTAGGTACTTGCATTTTTGAGTAAAGCACTATACAAACCTTGGCCCACAATGACTGCTTCGCTGGTCCCGCTACGATTGCCTCGAGCTAGCCTAGCTACGCTCTAGGCCTTTCAGCTTGGCCATCATTGCAGCCCTTGCTGTCCTCGATGTAAAGGCCTCGACCTACGGTCTCGGCCATTATCTCAGCTCGTCCATCAAGTGCTGCACGCTGACCGCGCTGTGTCGGCCTGGAGCTGCGCTACGCTGCGCTGTCGGCCATAATCAGCGCGACCAGCAAAGTAGTCATTATAGACCGCGGCAGTAATGTACTATTGCAATGACTCAATAGATATTCGTGAAAATGACACTATGTTTGATTTCCATATAACCACTCAAGTAAATGTGATTTCATGTCATGAATTTGCGTTCTCAGTAGAATTACTCACCATAAAACAACACGAGGACTCACTGAATCACATCAAATTACCATGTACTGTGTCACTGATTCGTGACTCGTGAAAAACCAACCTAAATATTAACGCGATCGCTACACAGACAACATAAATACTTATCCAACGAAGCACAGTATCTATTAAAGCATAAATTCTTATCCGCATTACAGTACTGTGAGCCATAAAGTTGCCTCGTTCAGGGTTGCTCGACAACATTCAATGAAAAATACACAGACTACACGCTCCTTGCCCAAGGTACGACTGGTAGAAAATCGAGAGTGATAAATGTTTTTTAGATTCGTGACATCCGAACGTTTGGTTTAAATCTGCGAACGGATGGACTGACAGTTTTAATGGGCTCGGTAAGGTACTGTAGGTTGAAAATAAATTTTTGCACCCTGGTACCGTCTGGATTGCGTTAGTTAGACAATTCCGGATTATTGGAAATGTTTCCCGGACAGCGCAGTTTATTGGCTTTTAATTTATTTGTCTGTATTGTACGCTCTGCTTGCTGTTTAATTAATATGGATTCGATATTAGGATGGCTGAGTAATTCGATGCAGAAATTGGAGTCTCTTTATTTAATTTGTTTTCTACCACAATATTTTTTGGTAGGCGTCATATTTTGTTTTTGTATTATTAATGATTAATTAAATTGACTGCCGCTTTGGTCTATTGGGCCAAATTGACAGCTGAGCATGAGTTACTGGGTACGATTCCCGGGGCGGGCAAAGTATTATTGGGTTTTTCCATCAAGAATTTCTCAGTAGCTGCCTCGTAGTCCGGATCTGTGCCCGGTTGATGACAATAGGCTCGCCCCTTATAACATGGGACTAAACATAACTGGTGAAAAGTAAGTGTACTATTAGGTACACCTCTGCCTAACCTATTTAGGATTGCAGCCGTGATGTTATGATAATATTCATCAACTGGATACTTTTTTGTTTTGATAATAGCGAAAATAATAATTGTCACTCAAACGTGAAAGATTCAGGATCAAAGTCAGTGATCTCTTTTATCACCGAATCAAAATATCATTATAATAATAACGATGGTGTAAAAATACCTTGTAACAAATTTCCATTTCCCTGTACGTGACTCTCATTCAGTATCCGGACAATCGTATCTTTGTTCGGGATCAACAATTAAAATCCTCGAACTTAACCAATATAATTTCCCATACTCGTAAATCACAGTTCCCGAATCGGACAATAAATCGGAAGTAACAAGTAGGTGGCTAAATTACGAAGTTTAATACAGGTGTCATCTCAAAGAGACTGATTTTTTAGTCCAGCGGTCACATGTGTGAATGCTAAGCCTAAGGTCCTGGGTCAATTCTGAAACCAGACAAAGTGAAATTGGGTTTTCCGTTGGAATTTGTCGGTCACCCAGCGGAGTCTGGATTTGTGCCTTGTCAATGGCAATACACTCGCCCTCTTTTCATCATAATCATTTCAGCCGAAAAACGTCCACTGCTGGATATAGGCGTCACTTGGGGGAGCCCAAGTGACGCCACATTGACCGCTCCCGTGCGACTCGCATCCAGCGGATCCCCGCAACCTTCACCAGGTCATCAGTCCAACTAGTAGGAGGCCTTCCAATGCATCGTCTTCCGGTTCGCGGTCATCATTCCAGAAGCTTTATGGCCTCACGATCCATTACATGGGACTAAAACAAAACTGGCGGAATGTGGGTGTTGTATTGGTTACATCTCTACCAAACCCTTCAAGAATTACAGGCGTGATGTTATTTTGTATCTGAGGCAGAAAATACGCCTTTTTGTCGTAAAAATAGAACCAATCAAAACATGTCACATAAAGGGGCATCAATGAGAAAAAATAAAGACCTTTTATCCCCGTCCTGAAAGGCGGCTGAAACGGCATGTTACAGCTAGGGTGGCAAGATTTATTTCACGACAGTACTCGTTATGGCACCAAAGGGACGGCGTTGGAGAATGCAGTCTGGTCTGCAACATAGAACACAGGGACGGGCTCTTTTAATTTTCGCGACAATGCCGTGATTATGTTGTTATGATCGTCGAATCGGGACTTTCATTATAGCAGAATGGATTCGCGAATCTGTTGTAACAACAGTTCATCGTTTATTGTTGGTGTAATGTGATGGGGTGAATTTGAAAAAGAGCCTTTGTATTAAAATATAAGGCCTTGAAATTTTTAAAGATAATTTAGGTTTTGTTTATTAGAACCCACTTTCCAAGTAGGTTATACCACAAGACCGGTTTATTAATTCGATTTTTAAATGACACCAGACAGTTAGGGCGCAGTGATGGCGCCTATTGTTGTATGGTTATAATCGTTCTTTGACTTCGTTATAACTGTTGTATAAAGGAAGATCACGAAACCCATTTGAATTAGATATTAACGAACTCAAAGGAAAGTATCCACATGACTGCTTAAACAAACAAAGCTTTAACATAAACTGAACTCAATTCAAAATTGGGATTTTTCCAAAACCACGCAAGTTCGCCCCTGAAAAGGGGGGACATACCAACCCTGTATTATATGACCACAGATCGGGAGATCAGAGCCGTATTCTGTTGTTCCGTGGGAATTGGGCCGAGTTTCGATCGAGTTTCGTTCTCTTCTTGTTATATTAATTAAATTTTCGAAACAGTAAAGTTGTGAGGCATCTGTTGTTCGATAGCGAAATCGATTGTTCCGATTATTCGACAGCGAAATTGATTGTTCCCGTATTGTCACGATTAACAAATACGATGGATTGATTGTTTCATGGATATGAATGGTTACCAATTAGTAGAAGCGCGTATTGTCTGTTTTTTTGTTTTGTACATAATACGTTTTGATTATGAGAAGGATTGTCTCTCTTTGACACATACGATTGAAGAATGATGACAGTTGCCAGTCGTCAATTATAATTGCATAGATAAAGTCGACCTTGTTAATGCTCACTCGTGTAACTCAATTTTTTAAGTTTATTTTTTATATAAACCATAAAACAACAAGAGAAGGATAAGCAGCACTTGCCAAGCTTGGATCGCGGATAGGATCCATTGCATACCAAGCTTCCACCTTGCATCGGAAAGCACGTTAAATTGTTGGTTTCGATTGTAATTTGTAGACCTTTAATAGTAAGTGGATCGAAAGTCTGACAACCAGTTTATCAAGGGGTATCGTGTTCCCCAGTACTAACTGGATTGTGAAGTTCAGATAGGCAGTTGTTCCATGTAAAATACTGGTCTTAAGGCAGGGCGCCAACCCTAACGTGGTTGGGAAAAGGCAGATTATGATGTCTTTAAAAGCGGTTAGAAATTACGAGGTTGACTATCATCATCATCATCATCAGCCTATAACGTCCCCACTGCTGGGACACAGGCCTCCCCTCTGTGAGAGGTAGTGGGTATTCCATCACGCGGGCCCAGTGCGGGTTGGTAGATGTCACATGTCTTCGAATTTTTTGTTCTAGGACATGCCGGTTTCCTCACGATGTTTTCCTTCACCGTTTTTGAGAGCAGCGATGATGAAATAAATTACACAAAGTAATGCGCTTGACTGGGTTTGAACCCACGATTTACTGCTCGTAAGTCGGGGCCGTTACCACTGGGCCACCGCTGCTCTCATAGGTTGACTATGCTAACAATTAATCATTTCTGTTTAAATCGCACTCATTAAAACAAAGTGCATTTGCAGAACCATTCAAAAGCGCAAATACTTACGTGTCGAAAATAGCAGTCTTGGTATCTCACCCCATACATAATTACATTTTCCATGATAAATAACAGTTTTCAGCACATTACAGACTCGATACAGCCGTGGATGTGTAAATAAATTTTATAGTTCAAGATAAAACCCATTGCGCGTGGTTTACGAGAGGCACTCCCCTAATGATGCAACGTTATGCAGGGGACGTTTATAACCTACTGTACAGGGTGTTCCGAAGGCTAGGTGGAGTTTTAATGCATCCTTATTTAGCTATCAGGTAGAAAATGCAAGAAAAGAAGTAACCAGATCGACAGTGCCTGTAATGGTCTAATTGAAATAAGTGAGACTGAGTTTGATATAGATTGTCACAGTGCCATATTTTTTCAAAAATAATAATGAAGCTGTTTTATTATTCGCAAAATAAAACTTGGAAAAAAATTGTGCGTAGAGTCGCTCCGCTCGGAAGAAGTGAAACTTCGTTATGTGGAAATGAGTGGTTTCATACCCCCTCCATGGTAGCGTTCAACGTTTAACGCAACCTTAATCACCCATCCACATACTGACCTCGGCTTCCGTTGCTTAACCTTGATCGCCTATCCACATACTGACCTGGGCAACCGTCGCTTAACCTTGATCACCCATCCACATGCTGACCTCGGCTATCGGTGCTTTACGTTGATCACCAATACACACACTGACCTGGGCAACCGTAGCGTTAAACGTTTAACGCAACCTTGTTGGAAGTCGCGTAAGAAGTTTCACTTCAAAAATCTTCATTACACAAGAAGGTGGTTACAAAATTGTGTGAATTTCCTGACTCCTGTACTAGTTTATAGACCACAAGAGCCAGTGCCCTCTCCCGGTAGAGGATATTGAGATCGACACAGAAATGAAGTCGTATTCAAGGTATTTATGAGTACATTGCTGTAATCATTAACTTTATTTAAAGACATACTTAACTTGTTTCTACACTGCATAAAAAATACTTAAATAAATTGTGATAGGTAAATAAAAATTTACAATTCTAATCGACAAAAAAGCTAATCTGAATAGTTTTTCCACACCCTGTACAACATATGGACGGAAAATAAACAGAACTGGGGTAGAGGTATTTAAAATAATAATGTTTTAGTCATTTGCCGCATGTAATGTTATTATGGCTTCTACGCCTAGTGCAATTTCGTTGAGGTAGCTTATGCTACAACCACAGAAGAATAAGGAAATGGAGAGTTAAGACAAATATTTACGGTATGCTGGACGAGATTTTTTAGAAATAAGCGTACTTTACGCCGTACAAACCTTGTGTAGGAGGCACTGCCATTCAAGACGTCAAAATTTGTTTCCTTTGAGCACAATGTAATTCTAAGAATAATAAAATTCTAGGCAGACTTTACATGTTCACAGCTCTACTATAGCTTAGATGTAGGAAACCTTTCTGAAATCTTGATTTACGTTTTTCTTTAAAAGGCAAGATGTGAGTGAAAATGCCGGGAGGAGACGCCCTAGAAGGAAATACACTGTCTTTACTGGTGGTGGTCTTCGAAAAGGTCAGCTAGGTGCGTAGAACTGACGTGCATGTATGATAGTGGGCGAAGCAAGGTATGCAGTAAAGATCTCTGACTACCTTCATGGGAAATAGGCTTAAATTTTGTATGCACTACAAACTTCACTGTCGGTCGACTACTTTTCAACCTTATCACTTAGGGCATAAAGGTAAAAATGGACCATCAGTGAATTCGGTACAGGTACTAACCTGTAGTGTGGAGTTGAAAAGTCGAAAAAAATATATAAAGTGAAGTCATTTTACCGCATGTTATACACACATAATAAATCTTGTAATGTTTATTAAAAATGTTATATATTCTGGCGTTGAAATGTAGGTACTCTGTATTCCAAGAGGATTTTAAATGGAATCTGGGGGGAGACCTGTCAAATACATAAACGGCGTTAAATACCCACTTAATGTCATACAAATCTACTTTTAGGAAAATCTTTATCCGCTGGAGATTTGGCTAAGGGGTCATGCAGACAATTAATTTTTAGTTTAGCTTGCAAAACCATCGGTAAAATGAAATTTTTTTGGTGATTATCGACAAATCCGACCTCAAATAGGTTTTTAGGAAAATTGGTTTTTAAACATACCAATTTTCAGGATAAAAAATTCTGCGCGACTGTTCAAAAGAGATACCGTGGCCCTGGGACACAAAGGGCTAAGAAGGAACATGGATGGGTTTCAGTCAGTACAAGTCTGACACTCCCTTCCGCTCCGTATAAAGCACGACTCATTAGATGATTTCCCATCAGCAAGAAAAAAGCGGATAAAAATCAAGATCATGGTTAGATATTTTCCATTAACCATTGCCTTTTCTGGTGTATTTTTCTCCCATTATTATTTATCACCATCAGCGAATATCAATTCATTCGAACCCCAGCAGCGAATAAGAACACAAAAATAAATAAGTATTCATAGGACCCCGTACATAACCTTATATAACTCGAGGGGTTCATATTTGGTCAGCAACGGTAAACAAACGAGAAAGTCTATGTAATTTTATGGTTTATGAATAAATTTGCTCCCCAGGGCGAGTAGTAATTGAGCTCCGGACAGCAAGTTAAACGGTCGGCCTGTCTGTTTGTACTGAGGTGTGGAGTGTGGACCAATATGGTGCTGTGAGGGATTATTCTTTGAGTGTCTATGTAGAGAGGTAAATGCGGTGTTGAACTACAGAGTACAGAATATGTTATTGATTGTGGAGTTATGTCTTTATCCATGTTGTGGGTTGCTATGAAAGTTAGTGACTTCTGCATTGTAAATTTGTAGCCATATTTTCTTTTAGCTTCTGATCATCGAAATATATAATTTTATATAACTCGAAACGACTTTTTTATATTTGGAAAGCAATACAAAATATAATTCTGAAATAACTGGAAAACTGAACCCGATCGATGATCTGAAGAAACTTCATTTAAGGCAAGACGATGCTTCGTTTCAGAGACATACCTATCCATACTTCCATACTAATATTATAAATGCGAAAGTAACTCTGTTAGTTTGTTACCTTTTCACGACTAAACGGCTTATAGGATCGTTATGAAATTTGGCAAGGAGTTAGATAATACTATATCTTCCAGAGGGACATAGGCTACCTTTTTATCCCTGAATAAAACGTCTAAATTTCCACGCGAACGAAGCTTTAAGAGGTCATGGTAGGCCAGCTGTTATAATAAGTTGCAATAAAAAAACACGCCTCCTTGACTGGCTCGTTGGTAGAATGGTCGTAAGCTCGACAGCTGAGCATGAGCATGACCACTGTGGAAACAGATTGTCATTGTCTATCTGTAATTTTGTGGATTCTTCCGTCGAAAATTCGTTTTCAGTGTCCTGCTATGTGTGCTGGGTCGGGTAGGTACGGTATTACTGGAATGTTCCATTAGGAGTTTATCAGTAGCAGCCACGCAGTCTGGATTTGTGCATGCTTGATGGGAATAGGCTCGCCCCCTATTACTTGGGACTTAAAACATAACTGGCGAAATGTCGGTGTACTATTAGCTACACCTCTGCCTAACCCTTTTGTAGTTACAGGCTTGGTGTTATGATATGTTACAAAAAAAAAATACATTTTTATAAAGTGTGATGATTCATTTTAATTGTTTCTGCATGAGAAAAGGCATTATTTAATCCAATGCTAAAATATTATTTAACCTAAAAACAAAGGTGGTTCTCATTTAAAATTTTAAAAGACTAAAATAATATCACTCTGTGGGTGAAGGCCCCTAGAGCTATTTCGCACCCTATTTAAAACAAAAACGCATGATAAATTTAATGAATTAACGGTCAGATAAATTACGCACCTAATTAAAATTTTGATAATTAGCTCCAGTTTATCTTTAATGTTGGTTTAGGATCTGAATAACTATGTTTATAAAACAATTAAATTATTAAAGAGTTAGCAGATGCCACATAATAATTATTGTAATTACGAATTACAACGATAACAATTCGTAATCATCATCATCATTTTTCTGCCCTTATTCCAATTTATTTGGGGTCAGCGCAGCATGTCTTCTTCTTCCATACTTCTCTATGACTTGTCATCTCATGAGATACCTCCTTTCTTACCATATCATCCTTCACACAGTCCATCAATCGTTTCTTTGGTAACAATGATTACGAAATAATTGTTATCGTTAAAAGAAAATGTGAAAGGTTTTGTTATGAAAATGAAACATAACAGATATCCATTTTAATAATACAGAATATTATTAAGATGGTAGTTTGTTTTCCAAAGTAATTTTACGCTTTGCCTATTCTACATTGACAGCCATTGTCGTAAAATGCTAAAACCGTTGAAAACTTTTCGAAAGTTTTGATTATTGAATCCTAATTGTCTTATTAAAATATTGAGACTTGCTTGATAATTCTATGATACTACTTTTCTATATTTTTTACTTTATCAGAATTGAATTGAACTTAAAAACATTCACGCAAATTAAGTTTGGCTTAGTTTTTAACCGACTTCTAAAAAAGGAGGAAGTATGCACACCAATTTCTCAGTGATTACTGGGCGGATTAACGTAATTCTTCTTTGATTTGATACACTCGGCTCCTTCAATACATATTTCTTCTACTTTGCTTAAGTTGTAACAATGTAAAATTACCTCAACTAAAAGGCTAAAGTTCTCCATAGTGTTATTTTATTCGTTTCTACGTAATTTCTGCAATGTAGCCATACTTCTACATGGATTATTTGCTTATAACAACTTTTCCGCTAGTTTTTTTTTTTATATAACCCCAGAGGTTAGGTAGGTATCCTAGAGTTCAGTCTACCAAAACAGCTCAAATCATGCATAAAAACTAAATACCCTGCCTATCTTCCCACTAACCAGACAAGGGTAACTTAAGCAAAAATATATTTACAGAACAGCACTTCTCCCTACAAAATCGCATAAATTAAATGTTCCGCCAACAAATTTATCTTTTTCCTCCATCGGCATACTAATGTTGGGGTCTACAAGACTCCTCTATCTATCCTTCGTTCGCATCAATAAAATTAACATTGTAATCCACTTAAAGTTACGAAAAATTACAAGCAAGTGCGTCGCCATTTTTTTGTGTATTTTGCGGGTACATAGTCATTATGGCTAATGCTTTGACTTTAAGGGTAGGATGAACTGTAGATGTTTTTGTATTCTTGACGGTTGAGGAAGGTCATTTTACGCTATTTGTTTAAGAGCGTTTATACCCTATGGCATTTCATACAAACTTTCAAGTCGTTGTTTTCCGAAATGACTGAACAGATTTTAATGAAACTTCATACGCATTTGCAGTATACATGAGTCTAAAAAGTTATTAATTACATTTTCGAAATGTCTTTTAAAAATGAAGATAATTGGAAATTTCTGTTTCTATAGATAATTAAAAATCGGTCTAATTTAGCTGTAACATTATTTTTCGAAAATGTTTTTAGTAAGTTTTTAGACCTATGTATACTGCTTATGCGTAGGAAGTTTCATTAAAATCTGTTCAGTCATTTCGAAAAAAAACGAATTGAAAGTTTGTATGAAATGCCGTAGGGTATAAACGCTCTTAAGACTATGTGATCAAACTGATATCAATTTTCATGTACCACTACGCCCACTGACGGTCTTTTCAACCTTAATCATCATCATCATCAGCCTATAATGTTCCCACTGCTGGAACACAGGCCTCCTCTCAATGAGAAGGAGTGGGCCGTAATCCACCACGCGGGCCCAGTGCGGGTTGGTAGATGTCACATGTCTTCGAATTTTTAGTTCTAGAACATGGCCGGTGTCCTCTCGATGTTTTTCTTCACCGTCAATGATCATGATGTTTTCCTTTTCCTTCAACCTTAATACTCAGGATGTAAGGGTGAAAGGTAGGTACTACCTCTCTCACGACGGTCGACCACCGTCGTGAGAGAGGTAGTACCTAGGGTCTTACAGGACACCTTGAGCAGAAAAATGTTAACAAGTCGAGTTGACATAACATTTCACAAAGATAGTCTTCTAAAAACCTGACTGAGAAAAGTATTTCGTAGATATTTACTAGGTACTTTTGTCATTTGGCAATAAAAGCTGGTAAAAATTCAGGAAAACTCATTTATCTATACAAATAAACAAAATTCAATTGTCTGATTGTGATTTCAAAAGATCAGTTTTTAACTGAATGCACATGAAAGTATATATACGGTACTTACAACAAATAAAACATTTGTTTTAATTTCTTCAGCCTGTATATTTTTTCCGGCTAATCTCGGAAATGGCTGAACCAATTTGACAAGACTTTTACTGGCATATAGCTGATATTAAAAGTCTAAAGCTACATTTATTTTAGAAAAAAAGTCGTCGCGTAATTAAACAATTTCTTTTTTTTTAATAAAATTATTGCTGATATTATAAGGATTACCTAAAGCTACGTTTAATTTAGAAAAAAACTCGTCAATTGAAAATTTCTTTTTTTTATTTAATTCCGCCCGGACGAAATCGCGGGTAACGGTTACCTATAAATTTCTATATTTCCACTGAAATAGTTGGTAATTTTTGTGTTTAACTGTCACAGTTCTTAAGAAAGTCATCAACGCCTGTTTAGACCTCAATGCAAGGCACGTTATCCGTCCATTCGCAAATCGCCACCCCCAAATTGATAGCCAGAAACTTTCCAAGCCGATATAAACATATAAGCTGTGGACATAAAAAGAGAGGTACGAATTCCACCTGATAAAATCCCTAAGTCGAATTTTATGACATCCACGAAGTAATGCAGTGGCATATTGCAAGAGAGATTGCGGCGCGAAGAGATGAAAATATCGGGTCATATTTAGGTTTTACTGGACTTGAAATGTATGATAGAACGAAGATATGTTGACGACTGTTCGTTTACAAGGTTTAAATAAATGCTAAAGAAAAGTTAAAAGAAAATGTAGCTTCTGTACACGATAGCTGTACGTAAGTAGGTATTTGTTCTATTTTATACAAAACTTCTTCCATATAACTAAGTATGTCACCACAGAATGTTTACATTAGGTCAAAATGTCATAATGCTCATATTGCAAGTAAAATAGAGTCCAATTCTATTGTAAAGTAACAAAAGCTTTACAGCTTAATTAAACTCTTTTTACGGAAGCTTAAATTATGATGTTACGTTATTTTTATTTAACCGGAAGACGTTGCGTTGGAAGGCCTCTCACTAGGTGGACCGGCGACCTGGTGAAGGTTGCGGGGATCCGCTGGATGCGAGTCGCACTGGACCGGTCAATGTGGCGACACTTGGGGAGGGCTATGTCCAGCAGCATACGTCTTTCGGCTGAAATGATGGTGATGATGATACAAGTTCAATAGTACACATAAAAATTCTAAATCATGGTGAAAACTGAATCAGAATCCGTTGTATAGTTTAAAAGAATGACGTGGACATAAGTACACACACGAAAATAACAGATGTAAATAATAAAATCGCCCATCACTTGCATGTTATGTGTAGTGTGACCCACAAACAAATTGTAGTTTTTCCGAAGGTTTAGACAGGGCTGTCACTAATATTACACCCTCATTTCGGCTTAGGGGGACGAGCCTATTGCCACCAACCGGGCACAAATCAAGACTACGTGGCTGCTACTGAAAACTTCCGCCCTGGAATGAACGCCCGACCTAGGACTCGAAGCAAGGACTTTATGCTCAGAAGTCGTGACTCTCTAGACCAATGAGGTTGCTGCATCTGTGGATAACCATCACAGAGTAAACAAATAGTGAGCCATTTACGTAAACACACACCTTCAAACAACAATACAATATAAATAGTTAATTAAACATTAGTTTAGTTTATTGTTTATTATATTATGAAAGCTATTACACACCTGCGCTTTGCTCCGAGCTCTGAAAACATATTAATTATGTACTGAGATTAAAATTTGACGAGACGAGCACGTTTCTACATTATATTTAATCATAATAATGATTGTAACATTCGGTTGCAGTGTGTACAGGAAATGTAGGTTAATAGTTGAATTTAGTTGATATTTAAAGGGATAACTTGCTGTCGAAATGGTTACTAAGCGCTTCGATTTTTGCGCTTGAGCAATATTACTCGTAAGCTTAGTGCTTCAATTAATTAAATTGTTAAAAAAAAAAAAAAAATGCATTTTTTTATGTTTCCCCACACTCGGAATTTCTCCTGTATCGTGGGTGCATTTACAAACATTTAAACTAACATACACAAACAGCCAGACCCGGAACAACTATCTGTAGGCCATACAAATATTTGTTCCGTGCTGGGATCGAACTCGCGACACGCAGCGCAGCAGTCGATCGCTTAGCCACTGCGCCAACCGTGCCGTCAATTGGCTTTTAGATGTAGTGGTTGCATCTGCTGCTGAGAGTGAGGTCGATTACGACATCTCTGTCTAACCCTTTCAGGTATGCTCACGCTTTTCTGACACCATTTGTGTACCATTTTCATAATCAATTGTCAAAGATCTACAAATTACAACCGGCACCAACGCGGCCACGGCTTAAATTGCTCACCCGTCCACAGACCAACTTAAGAAACCGCGGCTTAACCTGAAGATCGACCCATCGTCATCATCATCATCAGCCTATAATGTTCCCTCTGCTGGGACACAGGCCTCTTCTCTATGAGAGAGAGTAGGCTGTAATTTACCACGCGGGCCCAGTGCGGGTTAGTAGATGTCACATTATGTCTTCGATTTTTTAGTTCTAGAACATGCCGGTTTCCTCACGATGTTTTCCTTCATCGTTATTATTTAGCCACGAGCTCCACCGAAAATCAGCTTTCCAAATTTAGTTGCGGTTGGTTGTTATTAACAGACTCAGTCAAGAGTACTCAGCACTCGACAGTCACCAGTATCAATGCTATGAGCGGGAAATAAGAGGGCCATGTTTTCAGGGGATGTTGTCTATGGGGATAGAGCTGACGAAAATTGACTATAGAAGGGGGTTTTCGCTACGTTCATTGGGTTCATCATCATCTGCCCAGCCTTTTTCCAAACTATCTTGGGGTCGGCTTCCAGTCTAACCGGATGCAACTGAGTACCAGTATTTTACATGAAGTGACTATCTGACCTCCACAACCCAGTAACTGGGTAATACGATTCCCCTTGGTAAAACTGGATGTCAGACTTTTGGCTTCTGACTACTCGTAACGACTGTCAAAGATCTACAAATGACAGCCGGGACCAACGGCTTAAAGTGCTTTCCGAGGCACGGAGGAAACTCGGTATGTAATTATGGTCATCTATCCATGGACCAACCTCGGCAAGCACGGCTTAACCTTAAAGATCGACCCGTGCGGCTGTTATTATTTAGCCACGAGCTCCTCTCGTTCATTGGGTTCACTAATCAGATAATGTAGCAGAGATTGTAGTTGGAAACCAGAAAAACAGAGGTTCTCGAGGTTCTCATTGAAGCCTGCGATTTTCAATTTTATTACAGGTAATTTCACCCTGTGATATTTTGATAATAAACTAATAAAGAATCTGACACTTCGCGTGAACAGAGGGGCTGGCTCTTTCTTTGGCCCAAAAATTAGCATTGCCATTCAACATAGATTTCCGCGCTGCCAGTCTTCTGGGCACGGTTCCAGATGACAGCGATGTGGAGGAGTACTTAGACGCACAAGCATCCTGTTGTTTATTTAGTTTAGGTATTTATTAGATATGAACTAGTACTTTTTATTTTTCGTTTTTCCATAAAATATCTAAAACAACTATTCCGAGAAATAAAGTATAGTAGAACCGGTATCTACGCAAGAATAAATAATAATATGGAAGGTAAAGGTTAATACCAAACGTAATATGAAGATAAAGGTTCGTATTACAAACTTCACTAAACCTTCTATAAAGAAGACAGGTGTAAAATATTCAAATAATATTTGATACATGTGTGAACTCGCTTATGTAAATCTTAAGTATTTATGTAAAGTTTTATCGGGTCATGGGGCTCAATTGGATTATAATTTTTGTACAAATTATAAAGTTGTCGTAAACATGCTTTGAGAACATAAAGTTTCCCGTTGAACTGACTTTCGGATTTCCATGTAAAGACAAGGAAATTGCTTGGGAGCATATTGCAAGAAAATATTTTCTAAGTAACTTTCTAAGAGTCTACTGTTTCCGTCTTTTCAGGTACCTAACTTGGTAGCTAGAACCCGTTAAGGATTGCTTTTGAACGTGGGTCATAAATTATTTATTTCCCTAGCGCTGTGTAATGTACCATATTTTGAATGAATACACAAACAAGTACATAAGTTGAACTAATTAACTCAGAGAACTTTCGACCATTTTTCAGGAATCACACATCAAGTAATTGCTCCTAATTTTTCAGGAACAAAATTCGAATTCCGATTCCGATTCGATTACAATGAAAGTGGAATAAGGAACATTTTCAACAATTTAATTTTATATTCTCGCCGACCTAGCATAAAAGCTGGCTCAGAAAAATTTACCGTAATTCGCTCCGTTCCCAAATGCGAACCATTATAACCGAAAGACCTGAGAATTTTTAACACAGCTTTATACGCAAACTCTTAAGAAAAATTAGGTAAAGCTCCCTTAGTTCTGTTATTGTACCGCCATCTTCTTCATACATATTCAACGTTTATTTTTACTTAAATTTTCAATTGCAAAACTTATTCAATTTAGGTCTGACAGTAATAGGAAGCAGGAAATCTTATTACCCATCCCCAAGCGATTCGGAGCTGTTAAACTGACATCCGGGTGATATAAAATGCATTTGAGAGACAGAAATTAGACGTGCCGTAGATCTAACGTTAGATGCAATAATGCAGGAACTTCGTTAATGAGTTTCACCTCGCTTCATACCGCAAATTGGATTATAATGTTAATATCATGATTTGGGGTGCTCTCTCTCTGCAGGGAACAATTTGGGTACTTCTTAGGGCGGCTGGGCGTCTATTATCCTCATTTCAATAAGAAATAAATTACGATTTCTTATTACATTTTCCATTATAGAGGGATATTTATCAAGTTCATTCAACGGCGCGTGTCGTGAGTTTTATTGAATGTTTTTGTTGTTTTTTCTAGACTTTTCTGACGGGTAACCATATTAGTTTTGTTCTAGTTCATGGTTATGCTCTTAATTTGAAAAAGCCTGTTTGCTGTGTACATTCTAACTTTACTATGCCTAACGTAAAATATGAGTATTTTGGAAGGATATTACATTTCTTGGCATGAAATATTGTTTCCAGAAATAAAAATGGTCGAAGAGTATTAAAAAGGACTTCCATAAGAAAAGTTGAACGGCAAATACAAGTTAAAGATACATACAACTATTAATTTACATACTACATCATAAGGTTAACGTAAACTATGTTCAAGCTAAAAGTTATTTTTACCTAAAAAGATAATCCCAAAATAAAGTAGGTAAAGATAACATTGTTCTCCCAAATAATTCTGGTTTATAACAAACACAAACTAAAAACAGTGCTGTGTGAAAATTCGCAAACGAATTCACAGACATATCGGCTGCATCGCCACATGCACGCCGCACCGTGTCCCGTCGAAACCCAGCGCGGAACCCGGCACATAGGACACCGGGAGATTTACAATCTGTACTTAATGTACCCCAACAATGAGATACAATTTAACTTCTCCGCAACCAAGCGATATTTACAAAGCAACACTACACTCCCGACTATATATTTCGCTAATGTTTTTTGGCCAGCGTTTACAAACTTCTGTGCAGCCATAAACTCGTTTTTTCTGTCGACTGCAGCTCTACTTAATAACTTTATTGCTTGTAGTTGCAGTTCGTGTTTTTAATTTATAAATGGACCACGTCGGCCCAATTTTAAGAGATTACTCTTAAAATTGGGCCGACGTGGTCCATTCGGACGGAATTCTAGACGGAAAAGTACGATCTGGGTTTTTTCATCGGGATTACAATATTAATTAAATTGACTTAACCGACGACTCGGCTGTCTCTCGAGACAACGTTTTATTCAGATAAATTTTATATTTAAATATTTTTTGATAAAACTTTCAAAGTTCGGTTTTGACAATGACGAGTCACAAAATGTGCGATATTTTGTTAAACCTTGAAGCGGCTATTCTTTTATCTGTGTTCAAAATGGCGCTATTAAAAAAAGCAACTGTCAGATAAGCTGTCAAATGTATTGCAAAATAAAAAGCGCGGCGTTGCACGCTGATATTTCACCTTGACAGATATTTTTACAGGTAAAAAAGCATGAAACATTTCTTGTTATATTTTTTATCAAATAAAAACTAAATACCGACCTTTTTCCAACTCAAGTTCAAATGTTATGAAGGAGAAATGGGGCACTGTGTTTATGGGCAATGGGTCAGTGACCTTTATTTATGTAGGTAGTAGTAATAAACTGTTACGATATTATCAAGGCATAACAGTTTATATCGCTATTATTTACGAGTCTATTAATTTGCAAAATTTTACCGCCATTTTTGTTACTAAAACGTAGAATTGCACAACGAGAATACGTAACTTTATAGAAATGATTGTACGTTTTTTGTTGTTTTTTTTTACTTTTATGGGCGGATACACTATTGCAGGATGTCAGATTTACATACAAAGTAAACTGATCACAAAAATATTGGTACGCGTTTGGAAACTTAAGTATGCTTCTGTGGGACCTTAAGACACTGCAGACGCAGACTAAACGAAGGGTACATTAAAAAAAAAAACGCATTGGATTTCGACAGTGTGCGTTTTAATACAGTGTATTGTGGCAGCGTGGTGGCATACGTGCGGAGAGGCTGGCATTTGGGCTGTGCTACAATAATTAGCATATAGGTAATACGTAATACATCCTACCTGTAAAATTAAAAAAGCGAAACTCCCAAACAATGATAAATTTCCGTCATTACTCAACTATGCAAACACAGACATATTAGCTCACAATTAATTTTATTACCGAAACTCTCAACTTATTTCACCAGGTATATGGCCAAAGCGGGCAGAGGTCCATGACAGCGAAATTCCATCAGCATTATGCTTTAATAAGCTACACTAAAATTTGCCACATTGCCTTCAGCGGCTATTTCATTATGTGAGAATAACCTTTACAGGCTAATAGCGGCTGGCATGAAAACTGGCTAGTGTAAAAGTTTATAGCTGAATTGATAGCGGTGTTAGATTTTTGTTCAGGTTTTACTAAAATATGCAAGGGAAATTAAGAGCGTTTATACCCTACGGCATTTCATACAAACTTTCAAGTCGTTATGTTCCGAAATGACTGACCAGATTTTAATGTAACTTCATACGCATAAGCAGTATACGTAGGTCTAAAATGTTACTAAAAAACATTTTCGAAAAATCTTTTAAAAATGAAGATAATTGGAAATTTCTGTTTCTATAGATAATTAAAAATCGGTCTAATTTAGCTGTAACATTATTTTTCGAAAATGTTTTTTAGTAACTTTTTAGACCTATGTATACTGCTTATGCGTAGGAAGTTTCATTAAAATCTGTTCAGTCATTTCGGAAAATAACGACCTGAAAGTTTGTATAAAATGCCGTAGGGTATAAACGCTCTTACATTAGCGACCACAATTTCACAGATCGGATGAATTTAGACTTTTGTAAAACAAGAAATAAAATTTATTTGAAGTATTCCAGAATTGGAATATGACAATAGAAAGTAAAACATATTTATTAAGTTATTCAAATTATAGTACTAATTTCTAAATCTAAATTAATTACTAAACATAGAACTAGAAAATTAAAACTAAAATAACAACAAATTATAAAAGGGCGTCAAAAAACTCTTCCTCAACGCTGTCAGCTAGTAACGTGTCCAAGAGACTGGCGGCGTTGCCACGTTGAATAGCAATACTTATCCTCTGGCCAAAGTAAAACCCAACCCTTGGGTCACGGGAAGCGTCGACTAGGCGTTTCAAAATTTCCTTAAAAAGGCTGTGAGCACTCGGACCCCACGGCCCCAGAGTTTCAACCCCAAACGGCTCGAAGGTATAGTTACCACAAAGGTTACTATATTTACGCCGCTTGAGGTTCTCCGCAGCCGCAGCGGCAGCGCCAGCACAGCACGATGAGCTTGGAAGATGTGATGGCGCAAGAGTATCGACGCATGTTGCGTCCCACACTAAAGGCCTACCCATCTTCGAAAGAAACAACGACATGCCGTCCGGTCTTTTGCCATCGTCGCGTGCCAAGCCATTGGGCTCTAAGATAGCTGGAACGCCGACGGTAACAAGAGCTCGACGGATGATGTCATTTATGTTCGCGTGCCGCGCAAAACGGCCCGCACTTTGGTTGCATGACAGGCCGTGATGTCCGAGGCTGTTGACAGCTTCACCGCAGTGACAGCGATGAGGAGTGCAGCAGGAGGCACCAAGACGTAAAGAAGCAATAAAATGGTTTGTTGCTTAAACGGATGTAACAACCATTAGGCTTTTAGAGAATTGGCCATTTTGAGAACTAGTCTTTTTGCGACTCAGTTGCCATTTTAAGAATTAGGCATTCTGCGCCTAAACCCTTTACGGTTTGCCTCCTTGGTCTGGTAGTTGCAAGTGCGACTGCTGAGCATGAGATCCTGGTTTGGATTCCCGAGTCGAGCAAAGTGTTGTTGGGTTTTTCCATTAGGAGTTTCTCAGTAGCAGCCACGGAGTCTGTATTTGTGCACGGTTGATGCCAAGGGGCTCGCCTCCTACTACCTACATGCGAAATGTGGGTGTATTCTTAGGTTCCAGGAATGTGTATAAACGAATTTAGAAATTATTAAAACTCATTACGATGGGAATGGTAAGCGTCTGTGATAAAAATTAGTACATGTTAAGTTATAAAGGCAGTTTCTGGTTATTTAACATCATTTAATAAGAAACTATTTACCTAATGTTTGAAATCACGATGCCTCCTTTACACGGAAAGGAGACATCGTGATTTAAACATTTACTTACATGATTTTAATTCCAGTAGAAAGTCCCTAATGTAATGTTTTGTCGGTTTTTAAAAAAAACGGCTGTTCCATACATTTTGGGCAGATTTTTTTCCCCAATGTTGCTAGTTTGTGCTGTTATCAGCTCCTTAACTGAACTATATTCATAGTAATGGTTAAGTTTATGCGAAATTGAGCTAGGTTGCCAAGATTGTTGCGTCGGTAGTTTCATAGAAATAATTCCAAGACTTGCTCCAACTATTTCTGTTCCGTACACATAACTAAAATATTGTGAATGCTTTCGTTAAAGGGATTTGTGTTATATTGCATATCCGTGGTGATAATAAAGTTAATATACAATTCTGAAAATTATCCACTGTAATACGTTCTTTCTTCTGAACATTATTTCATTACATGAGTTGGTCCGTCAAACCATGAGTTGGTAGGTCCCGGCTGTCATTTATTCTTCAACAGTCTTCACAGGTAGTCAATGACCCGGAAGTCTAAAAAACCATTCTCATCTAAGGGTATCGTATAACCCAGTACTAATTGGGTTGTGGAGGTCAGACAAGCAGTCGCTCCATGTAAAATACTTTATTCAGCTGCATCTGGTAAGACTAGAAGCCGGCCCTAATATAGTTGAATTGTAGACCCAGCAGGTGGCCACGCCAATCGCGGCATCAGGTTTTTGAAGTCCTTAGAACTGCAGACGTTTGGGTAATTTGGATACCTACTCCAACATATGGAATGTGGTTTGATCATGGCCTGGTCAGGTCACAGAAATCGCACTGGATGCCAGTGTGGTCTATGATCCCCATTTTACTTAATTGTGCTTGCAGCGCCCAACTGCGATCCAAGTACACTGCAACTCCACTGTAGGTTCAAATAGAGGACCTATTTGGACCTGTAGTGGAGTTGCAGTGGCGGTTCAAGCGGACCTACGACCTACGAGGATGCCTAATCCAGCGGAGGATGCGTTTCTCTTAGAATGATGTGGAATAGATGAAAACGTACGGCCTCAAATATATTACATTACTACTTTACTCAATCTACACACGACGAACGCTAAAGGAGACTCAAAATAATAATAAATATGGGTGAGGTGATGGAATATGTCCATGAATACATATACCTCGGTCAGATAGTCTCTTTCCTGGCAAGACAAGATAAATCAGTTGCTCGACGCACCGTAAATGCCTGGAAGAGCTACTTTTCGATGAAACATTTAATGAAGGGATCTCTTCCTCTTTCACTGAAACTAATGCTCATGGACATGTGCATTCTCCCCGCCCTCACTTATGGAGCGCAAACATGGTCGCTTACAAAACGTCAGAAGTTCACACTTGGAGTCTGCCAACGAGCTATGGAGCGAAGTATACTGGGTGTCAAAACTTACGGACCGCATCAGAAACTCCATACTTCGCTCCAAAACCCAAATATCGGATGCTGGCTTTACAGCTGCTAGATTGAATTGGAACTGGGCTGGTCACATCTGCCGCATGTCGGAGGTGCAATGGGCAAAAATAACCACTCAATGGATTCCAGAGAGCAAAGAACGACAACGCGGCACGCCCAGAAGGAGATGGCGGGATGAGTTGGACTCGTGCTCTAAGGATTGGCCTACAATCGCACAAGATCGCGAAAAGTGGAAGGAGGAAAGGAAGGCCTTTGCCCTGCAGTAGGACAATATAGGCTTATAATAATAATAAATGAAGATAAAGAGCCTGTGTGGATAAAACGGGGAATATTTCAAGGCGACAGTCTGAGTCCACTTTGGTTCTGTCTAGCCCTGAATCCTCTAAGCACATTGTTAGAGGATTCAGGCCTAGGCTACCGGTTGAGGAGAGGTGGTCAGGTTATATCTCACCTTCTTTACATGGATGATCTGAAACTCTTTGCCCCTAACAAATTGCAACTGATGAGGCTACTGAAAGTAACTGAAACTTTTAGTTGCGCCATCAGGATGGAATTTGGTGTGGACAAATGTGCAGTCATGTATGTAAAGCGAGGAGAGATTATGGAATCCGAGGGAATCAAACTTTCGGATATATTTGGGTATGTCGGAAGCGTTAGGCATTAACGTAGCTGACATGAAGCAGTCGTTGAGGGAGCGCTTCTTCGGTCGCCTGAAGAAGGTATTAAAGAGCCTTCTTTCAGGCGGAAACAAGGTGCGCGCCTTCAACGGTTGGGTCATGCCGGTTTTAATGTACTCTTTCGGCATGCTCAAATGGACTCAGACCGAACTGGACGCCCTAGATAGAAGAGTCCGTACATTGCTGACCGCAAACCGGATGCATCACCCACGATCATCGGTGATTAGACTGTACATCCCGCGGAAGTGCGGGGGTCGAGGCTTTTTAAACGCGAAAACCCTCCACAACCGCGAGGTGTGCAGCCTCAAAGAATATTTTTTGTAAGCCGAGGTGGGTATGCATCGAGATGTGGTCGCAGTGGACAAGGTACTCACCCCGCTGTCCATGGCTAAAGAGAACTGGCGCAAACCTGTCGTACTTACTACCGATGACCATAGGGAAATATGGCAAGGCAAGGTGCTTCACGGTCGCTTCTACCAGGCTCAGGAATGAAGACAATGAAGTAAATATTCGCTGGCAAATAAATATATTCCTAGAAATTATAAAAGAAAAGAACTAGAACTTATTATAGTTGTAATAAGCATGAGCTTGTCACCGAAATTTAATAATAAAATATAATACTATTGACTTTGAGGAAACGAAATCTTTGTAAATTCTATTTATTCTACAAAGTTTGCGCGAAGAAAATTATATTTCTAAGTGTCAGCTTTTCCCAGAACCGTCAAACATAATAGATCTTTAAAACAAAGATTTTGACGCCGAAATTACGAAAGTTGATGTTTTTAGCCGAGTGTTCTGTGATATCAGAACTTTCATCATTGAATATAATTTATGTACACCTACCTTGGTGAAGGATGGAAGTTTTCTGGGAAGCCGATTCATAAATCATCATCTGTCTCGCCTTTTCCCAATATGTTGGGATCGGCTTCCAGTCGATCCGGATGCAGATGCATACCAATGGAGTGACTGCCTATCTGACCTCCACAACATAGTTAGTACTGGGTAATACGATACCCTTTGGTAGGACTGGTTTTCGGACTTTCGGGCCTCTGACTACTTGTCACAACGTCAAAGATCTACAAATGACAGCCGGCAGCAAGGGCTTTACATGCTTTCCAAGGCACAGAAGAAACTGGGTATGTAATGGGCGGTCACCCATCCACAAACCAACTTAGGCAAGCGCAGTTTAACTTAAAGATCGACCCCCAGCGGATGCTCCCACTATTCCCATCCCCGCTCCTCGCTTCATATATGAAGATTCATAAATGTGTGAGAAAATTCTTGGAATCTACTGGTTGTAATAACTTATAGCATAACATAACATAACTGGCATTCCAACCCTTCTGGCGTGATATGATATCCTTAACAAAAATACAATGTTAATAACTTCACATTGTATTTTTAAGTCCCATGTAGGTAAAAGACCAGAAGACAGTATAATCCATAGTTAGATCCTTCAAAAATCGATAGATAAATTTTATTTTCGTTGTCGACTGGTGCTCTCCTCACTAAAACAATGTCACTAAAATATCAGTCCATCCAAACGGCTGCGCTTTATAATTCCCTAACAAATTCAGTGTAGTGGGTAAGTTTATACAGAGGTCACGGCTCTCGACTTTGTCGCGTTGCCAGAGAGATATCAATTTGCATGCACTCCAATGGAGGGTGTTTCGAGGGTTGTCCCTTTGAAACAATCGTTTTTGCCTCTTGCCTTCATTTTGTGTATTTGAAAAAGATTTAATGGAATGTCCGACTGACTGGCGGGCTCAAAATGAATGAAATGTTATTTGGGGAAATAAAAATGTTATGATGAAGCTGGATGGCATTTTTTAAATTAAGGACATAAAACACAAACTTTTTCCTTGTATCATTTTTGCAACATGCATAATTATATACTTTTTTATCCTATATCATGTCCTACTGCTGGGTAAAGGTTTCCCCTTTCTCCTTCGATACCTCTCTATCCTGTGCGATCTCTGGCCATGTTAGCCCTGCAAACATGATCAGATCATCATGCCACCTTCGCCGCGGTCGACTACGACGGAGATGTCCTTCCTCAGGTGTCCAGCGTGTGACGATCTTTGCCAATCTCTCTCTGGAAACCCGTTGACTACCATCAATGTCGCGAGTTTTTCCAGAGTTGCCGGGCTCTTGGGGCCTGAGGTTATAATTGTTGTGATAAATTTGGACTGTAGTCCAGCACGCTAATCCAATGCGGGTTTGTAGGCGTTGCACCAGAGCCTAGTTCATAGGACAGCAGGGCGCACCACGGGCAGGTGAGGTTGTCTTTAGTCTTTTAAGATATTAATAAGACCTTTTACACCACACATAAGCAAAATGCTAGCTTAAAATACGTAAACTAATTTTTTTTTTTTGTAACCGTAATTTGAATAAATAATACTCTCGCAGCTCAATTTCAAACCCCATTAGCAGAACACGCAAATCCTTAATGAAGTCAAATATTTTCCACTTGCATAGGGTTGTGTTCCCATAGAATGTTACAAATTCATTCACAAGTTCAGGCTCAGTTCTGCGAACCGTATTCACGAATAACAGCTCGCGTCAAAATATTTAGGGTGGTGCCATAATGGCAGAGACTAGCGGACCCAGTAGGTAAGCAATTATTATTTTAATCAAGTCTCGAGCAAACCCAAATACCTGAGTTAAGTATTCGAGGTTAACCACTGTGTGATATTCGTATTGGAGAAATTCTCTAATTCCATTATTTTAGTTGAAAAACTTGTTCATGTAGAAAGGTCGTTGTGCGTAATTTTGGGAGTGTGAAAAACTAACGGCATGTGTGGGGTTAGTGTTAGGGGAGACATTGCAAGAATTAACAGAAAGGCATAGTAAGTGAAATAGCTGCTTGGGGTTGGGAACTAAGGACTTCAAAAGTATTTGAAAGGACAAGTGGGACAATGGTTTTTTTTTACTAGCGTTTACTAATTATCTCATTTTGTAAATTGTTTAATCAATATTAACATTTTTTAATTTTTCCGCATTTGCAACTGTTACGTTATGGACGGTCTTTTAATACGAGTGGCATTTTTAGGTACAAGCGTAGCGCGTACTGAAATAGGTGGGCACGAGTTATTAAAGAGCAATAACGTACAGTTGCATACAAGATTTTATCTACGAAGGAAGGAATAAAACACAGATATAGACAAATAAGTATTTTTAATAGAAACTTAAGTACACACTGACTATTGTTCATTGTAGATTTTACAGCCAAATAGTATATATCACGACGGAGATTCCACCTTAGATGAATATCGACGCCATATTGCCTTTGAGTCGTTAACTGTGCGACATTCTTCATTTTAGGTAGATGGGTACCTAGTTGAAATCACACACAACATTGACGCAAACTCTATTAGTTTATTTCTAATAAATTTGTTACAGGAACTTATAAACTTTTCATAGGTTAAGTCACCCATTCGCAAACATGGTTGATGTCAGAAGAAGAACGGGCGAAGAAACTTCTGACACACTTTTTTGGATCTGTCTTTCAATTATTACAGTTTATAATAACACAACTTAATATTGCTCACTTCAAAAACTACTTTCAATTCATTAATATTTCAATTCTCTAATCGCGAGCTAACTCGAATGAGATATCTGGATGCGCCCGCGGCTCTGAGTGAGCGGATGAACTACACACTCAGTAGTTCAGTACAGTTATTCATTACATAGTTAGTTCAGTAAAACTTCATTAAAACAATACTAACTTCACCATTAGTTATTTTAGTAATTAAACAATACCAATATCGACAAATGCAAAGGCGTTATTAAGTTAAAGCTTAATTACTTTTTACAACAATTGCTTGCTTAAATTAAATATTGCCATTGTTAAAATCTAAATTGCCATTGCTAAAATCCCAGTTATCATAAAATGCTAATCTTAATTTTAACTATAGTTCTAGCTAAAGGCTTTTGTTTAATAAATTACTCAATGAGTTGCCAGAAAGACCAAGCCATATCTAAGCAGTAGTTAACACACAACCCAATAGATGGCGCTCAGTCTCTTGATAATCGATACGGACATTTCTAGATTCTTTGTAATAATTGCAAAGAAGTGTGGTAACTACACAGATGGCATGGCATGTTCATCAATATTATAACAAATGAGAATTATCAGTTGGTTCTCTTGGTTAATGCAATCGATGTCGTTATGGGTATCATAATGAAACCGGTGTCAATTTTGTAAGTCGAATATAACAAAACCGAAGTAGATATTAATAATTTTCCGCTTTTCACAGTAATTTATGAAGTATCCGCATATTTAGATTTGACACAAATGGCCACAGTTTCATTGGTACATAAAGCTCATAAAAACTTCGAATCCGTAAGAGTTCATTGTATATCCCTGGGGGACTATTCATCTTGTAAGAATAAAATCAACTTACATTCGAAAACTAGGGTGTATTGGGGACTCCATCGTTTAAGTTGTGAGACAGAAAATACCGATGGGTCATATATTTTTTATATTTTAAATAATTTTGTTTTAAACTAATAAATGAAAATTAAAAACTTTTAAGAGTAAGCTAAGTTTTTAAGCTTTATAAAAATATAAATAAAACTAGCTGTCCCGCGCAACTTTGTCTGCGTCACATTTTCCCCGGTTTCGCAACATTTGGCATTGCTGCTCCGCTACTATTGGTCATAGCGTGATGATATATAGCCTATGTCCTTCCCCAGGTTAAAATCTATATTTTTGCCAAATTTCATTAAGATCCGATCAGCCGTTTAGTCGTGAAAAGGTAACAAACAAACATACAAACAAACATACAAACAAACAAACAGAGTGACTTTCGCATTTATAATATTAGTATGGAAGTATGGATAAGACAAAATATACGACTCAAAACGATGGCTAAAATTAAAATTAAGAATACCTACCCAGAAGGGTAAAAAAAAACTTCTTGATAAATAATTGTGTATTTGATAAAATGGCGCGACTTTTATACTATTTACAATATTTGCCTTAACCAATAAAAACATGTACATTAATTTTAATTAGAAACTAACAAAAATATAGCGAATAAGATTAAAGTAATTTCAACCAATCACAACACAGCGCCTAGTGTAGAATGCATTTCGCACGCTTCTGTATTTTTTGTAAAATTCCTGGTAAATGGAAGTATTGTTAAATCGTTAAAACGTATGGCATTACTACTCTATTTAGCGATGGCATGTTAGGTGCCTTAATAAGGAACTAAATCCTTAAAGTTTACTACACTTATAATGAAAACCAAAGGCAAACGGTGTTGTAAAAGTCAGGTGTTGGCTTTCGTATAATCGTAAGGCGATAATATTTAATACGTTAAAGCCTTATACATAACGATTGCTATTAAACTTAAACATAAAATCCGATAAAAACATTTTAATCGTCAATTATTGTGGGTACATAATACCTAGAGTTGTTGTAAAATAAACAGGGTATCCTTAAGTACTCGGATATGGAATACCTTAAATGATCTGACTAATGCATTTTCACAGATATTGGCAATTTTTTTTAAAATTATGATTTACTTTCTCAAAAACTGTACTTAGGTATAGAGCGTTTCAGATTAGGGTTATAGACTGCGGCAAAGGTGTGATTTGATCTGATTTTGTTTGCAGGGCTAACATGGTCAGAGATCGTATAAGAGGTTTGGAAAGAGTAAGGTGAAAATCTTGCCCTAGTGTGGGACAATATGTAGGCTAACAAAAAATAAATGTTAATTCCTCATAAAATATTATTATCTGCTAAACCAGCTATTACTAGAGCCTTAACTGACAATAAATGTCCGTATTCATACAGCGTCGATGGAACAATCGTCGAGAATGTGATTCGCGTGCATCCCATTTGCTCAGTTAATTTGGTGACATTAGTGGCACAAATGCCATGAGCAGAATTTTACTGATGAGGTTCGTGATTGCTTTCGTATCTGTGTGGGAATGAAAAGAAAATGCGGAGCATGTGTAGTGATTGGTATATAGTTTTTTATTCGGGAAATAGTGACGATAGTCAAATAAATTGTTTAACTTGTGCAATTCTGACTTACCACAGAACTCTGATTTTCTATCTGCGACAACAATTATCAAAAAGAAAATTCAAAAGCCCTGGTAGCAATAAGTCCTAGCTCTTTACTCATTCTGATGAGTATGTATGGTCAGAAAAAGCAGCGACACGGTACACAATTTTATAACGGCGGAATTTCTATAATTTCGCAGAATTTTCTTTCATTTTCTATAATGTCTTTCTTATTATTTTGTATATTTACTTAATAATTAAATCTTAGTTAACACAAAAATGCTCCCTAATTAATCATCATCATCCTTTTCCCAATTTAAAGCGAAAAATCATGGACATGGACATGTACATTCTTCCCATTTAGACCTATGGATCCCAGACTTGGTCTTTGACAAATATTCAAAAGTCCAAACTCAAGGTCTGTCAACGTACCATTGAACGCAGCATTCTAGGCGTCAAACTAACCGACTGTATACGCAACACCACACTGCGCTCCAAAACACAAATTACTGATGTTGCTCAAAAAGCCGCTAAGCTGAAGTGGGACTGGACTGGCCACGTCTGCCGCATGCCCAATGATCTGTGGGCCAAAATAACCACACTCTGGAGCCCTGACACAGCCAGAAGGCGTCGTGGTAGACCTCGTAGAAGATGGCGGGACGAGCTAGACAAGACCAGCGATCAGTGGTCCACATTGGCCCTGGACCGAGACAATTGGAAGTCATGGGGAGAGGCCTTTGCCCAGCACTGGGATGACGCAGGCTAACAGTATCAGTATCAGTATCCTTTTCCCAAACTATCTTGGGGTCAGCTTCCAGTCTAACCGGATGCAGCTGAGTACCAGTATTTACATGAAGCGACTATCTGACCTTCACAACCCCGTAGCTGGGTAATACGATACCCTTTAGGAAGACTGGATGTCAGGCTTTTGGCTTCTGACTACTCATAACTACTGTCAAAGATCTACAAATGACAGCCGGGACCAACGGCTTAACATGCTGAGGAAACTGGGTATGTAATTATGGTCACCCATACACGCACCAACCTCGGCAAGCACGGCGTCACCTTAAAGATCGACCCGTGCGGCTGTTATTTTATCCACGAGCTTCTCATTAATTAATACACAAAGTAATTAAACGGACTCAAAATTAATAATAACGTCTGTGTATGAACACTTTAAACATCAGGGATCGTCAAGTGCGAGCGGTGCCACGGCGGTAAAGGAATGCAATCTGCGGCGGAATGCTCCCCACTAGAATTAAATTTTAGCTATCCTTGCTCGGCAGTGCATCAGTCAAGTTCTTATACGATCCCGAGGCATTTATAAATATGACTTTTATGGTAATTGTATTTTTAATGAAAACTATCTTTTGCTTTCAGTGTGACTAATATTATAAACGCGAAAGTTTGTAAGAATGTATGTTTGTTACTCTTTTACGCAAAAACTACCGAATGGATTTTGATAAAATTTGTTGTGTAGATAGTTCATACTCTGGATTAACACATAGGCTACTTTTCGTCCCGGTCTGCGTGGGTGAAACCACGGGGCTCAGCTAGTAATTATATAAAGGAACCTCAATATTTTTTTAAAGGCAAAATAAGTTTTGTATTTTGTGTCCTTCTTGGTATTAGTAGTCCCACTGGCTGTTTGTAATTAAGTTTTCGAGATAACTAGAAGCTTCTTAATTGCCTAAGTTTGTTTATTTTTTGTTTCGTTTACATAAACTAATTGAAGGGCAACTAAAGCAAAAGTAATACAGCAATATCGATCAATATTTTATATAACTTATAATTTAGATAGCTCACTAAAATTGTTACCCAATTCTATGTGTAATCAAAAAACTTTGCTTAATTTCTACGAGGTCATTTTATGGTAAGTTTAAATAACCACCGAGTCATGTTTATAATTAAATCCGCCTATTTGTAATCTCTGTCCCCTGTGTTTAGTCAGACAATGTTAAACGGTTGTATGAATCCTTTATTTTGTGTGTTGTCGCTAAAAGCTCCATGCTTCGACTACAAACACACCGACCGAAAGTAAATTGGCATTCCGACGCTGAATTGCTAACATTAACTTTAATTAGATTAGTACACCAGACGATTCGAAAGCGCACAAAAAATGCCTAGATTTGAATAATGGATTCTGTTTAAATAAAGCAACAAACTTTAGCGCTCAACTAATTCAGTTGGTCTATTTTGGTTAACAAATCCAAAAGCAACTTAAAAACGAATTGGGGATTAAGAAATAATCCCTAAACCCTATAGAAACGTGTGAGTTTAACTTGACTCGAATTAGCTTCTTACTTTGATCACTACATAAATTCATTAAAGTACTCCACTGTTATTAACGATGATTATAACGCCGGAAGAGGTCTGAGGGTGGCGCGCTGGCGGCGTAGTCGACCAAGACGATGGCGGTTTCATTTCCCCCATTTGCAATTCAAAAATTCACTCTGCCTTCCAGCTCATTCGTCTGTCTTTAGCAGACCCCTCTCTTTCACACTCACATTAAAATGTATATTGATCCTTGTCTCGCACCACTGCTTTTTAGTCACCAGCAATGCCACTAGACACTTTCTTGCAACGACCATGCGTAACTCGAACGGACAACGGTTCGTGCAGTTTGTTTCGAAAGGATTAGCCATAAATAGTTCTTCCTCATTACATTTTCATGAAGGCTCCCTCTAGTTGTGGAATTTATGCTGGGAAAAGTTTGAGCTTTACTGAATAAAAGATATCTATTTGGCAGTAATACTGGCGGGGTGCCAGGCGACACTTCACGCTCGAGTTGAACTTATTAGATGGGAGATGGGTCAACTGAAATCTACCGCAATACTTACGTAGAAGTTAGTGAACTTAAGTTTAGTTCTATGAACCTTATTAAATCCACTGTCACATATCGTACAGGCTAAGGCGCTAGGTTATGTATGAAGCATGAAATTTCGCAAAAAAATTCTTAATACAACGACAAAAAGGACTAAGGAAGGTTTTTGAAAAAAAAAATCCCCTGAATGGATTGATTAAGACCTTTAATTTTTCAAGGAAGTTCGGATAGATCTTCATCACTTTTGCCAATAAGAAATTCAATTGTACACAGAGATTACTGTGTTTATAAAATGTGTGAAAAGACCGGAAATCAATAAGAATATTTTTTTTAAGTATTGCAAAGCGTGTACATTTAAACGAAGTAGTATTAATTCTCATGCAATGGTAAGTATATTAATTCTTGTTAGTAAACCATAACTAAAATATATTTAACAGTTGCAAGTAAAGTTAGTGAAGAATTCAAATGTTTGGTAGCAAATGATTTTATGGTAGAGAATTTCTTTATTATTTGCCTACGTCGACCACCGTGCCATCAATTAATCACTGCTCGCTGAAGGAAAACAGCGCAAGGAAAACCACACGTCTAACAAATGAGTAATGTGCAAAATTTTCTGCAAACGGCTGTCACTTGGCGCTGTATTCTTTCTATAACTTTTTCTATACGTTTTCAGGGATGTGGAACTCTAAGGACTTCATTATTACAAAGAATACACGTAACAGTGATGGTAACTTCAAGAGTCAAAAAGCTTAGGTTGCTTTTGAAACTACGATTCTTTATAATTTCAACTCGCTTGCCGTATTTTTGATCTTTACGCCCTCCACTGAAACTTAGTACTCCATCTACCTTATGGTGAACAGGTGTTTACAGGTGGCCATACTTAAAATGATTGTAAACGTTCTCTGAAACTGATAATGACAATCGCAAGTTCTACGAAGAATGGTTTATGGAAAATGACATAAAGAAGCACTAAAAAGATCTTAGCGCTTTCTTTAAGTCATGTTAAGTCATCTTGATGCAGCTGTTCAAAATTCGAATGTATTGTATCCTTTTGGTGACATACCTGCAAAGTTTTCAAATATACAATAATAAAAAACAAAAAAAAAACGGCTTATTGCAAGCCATTATTTATAATATAAACGAGCAAAAAGAATCACTTTTTCGTATGGGAGCCCTTAAATATTTATTTTATTCTGTTTTTAGTATTTGTTGTTATAACGGCAACAGAAATACGTAGTCTGTAGAAATTTCAACTGGCTAACTATCACGGTTCATGAGATACAGCCTGGTGACAGACGGACGGACGGATGGACAAACGGACGGACAGACAGCGAAGTCTCAGTAATAGGGTCCCGTTTGACCCTTTGGGTACGGAACCCTAGAAAAGAAAAGGGGTATTTTATTATGTCCATTATAAAACAAATTGCTACACTCTCATCTTGTTACTGATATTTTCGGTTACATCACAGTCCGTAATATTGTGTTATTTTTTGCTTTATTTATTATAATCCAGGCATATAGGGAAGCCTGGATTAACGAGACTTTTCGTCGCAGGATTTATTGAAACGTTGAAACATGACAGTGTAAATCTAGGTTACGTAACGCAATATTTTTTATATCTTTTCAGAGATATTTTTTATAACCAATGTTGTGTAATATCCTTACTTTGCAAGTAAATTATACAAATTTTATAGAGAAATAGTTTTTCACTTCAGTAGCTCAAACATGTAGGTTTTGCTGCCTAAAATCAGTGAGCAAAATGCGATTTTGCTCACTGAGTGAGACAAAGTAACTTTTTAATTATTTTTTAAGAAAGCCGCGAATATCTTATTCAGCCTTGGGTTAATCATACAATTCGAAACATTCACACTCCATCTCTTTCCCGCCACATTAGAAAGAGAGAGAGATACAAAGACCAGCCCTTTCGAAGTTCCTATTTTGAATTCGACCTCAAAGACAAACACGTTCGGAATTTCGTTCTAACTAAAGAAATTTTGCAAAAAGATAATTATGTCTTATAATGTAATTTATTGAATTTTTAACTTATTGTTGTATTTAAACGAAAATAAGTTTTTACTGCATATAAAACTAATACTTAACCTGTAAATATTTATTTCTAGTTCAAATAATGTTACGTAATATATTTTGAATAATAAAATATCATGGGTGCTATTTCGGAACACGCCATAATTTAAATAAAAGAGCAGGAATAAAATTTCGTGGCTGGCGTAAAGAGTTGAATAAGTTAGAAAAATATTAAAATAATCGTAAAATATGAGTGAAACTAGCGACGAGAACAGTACCTCTACCTACAATGTTAATTATTTTGATTCACAATAAATAGTTATTTCAATCTATTCCTGTTTATTATTTTATCTCCTAAAGTGTTCTCGCTGCTGAAGTGAAAAGTTGTATGTGCTACACGAGACCAAAGTTATTTGCATCTCGTGTCTTTGAATCCCTCGCTGCACTCAGGATTCTAACCTAGAATCACTCGCTACGCTCGTGATTCAAATATAGAATCCTTCGCTTACTCGGGATTCAAAATCAACACTCGCGGCAAAAACCAACTTTGCTCTCTTGTTGCACAAATAACTATTGTAGGTTTGGATTTAGTGGGGAATTTTCGGAACTGCACTGATAAATGCCGAAAGTTCTTTCACTAATTGGAAGCCATAATATTATTATAATTGAAAACGTGCCCGTGAAATAAATTTCGATCATAACGCGAGTAAAACTGCGGAAAGAAACTAGTTCTTAATTCTTATTATGTTATTAATTTATATTTAAAGGCACGTGGGTACCTATATCAGAATTATTCATCTTCAAGTGGGTAATTGCACGAGGTATTTTGGAAACACGGACACGTCTTCGATCAGCAGCCTTATAATCACGATTCTCAATTTAAATTACAATAATCACTCAATTTAACAAAGATGAAAATGGATTAAGATTTGGGACGTAAGCGATCCGTCGTAACCGTCTAGTCCACGCTATCGTTCGATTCAAACTGCACGAGTACGGTGGTTGTTTGACGTTTATGACGTTCCGCCAGAGTGACAACACAATTGTCACTCTCGTCCAATCAATGTCATTTGAAAAATCACACAATCAATGTCAAAATAGGGTCTTCAATCTCTACTACTAGATAGCGCCATGGACGCGCCTTCACGGCCGGACTGACAATCGCCCGTCCTCGGGCGAATATGTATTCCTGCAACAAGAAGTTACCATACTGTAAGTCGAGCCGCCATGCTCGTCCACCCTGACATGAGCCAGTGCCTCTTACTTTAGGTCACAGCCTATTTCAAACTCACTCTCGCAACTTGCACCGCTCTGTTTTTGCACCTCATACGATGCGTAGCCCGGACAAATGCGTCCCTTCGACTTGCCCCTAGTGCAAGACCGGACAACACCGTCCCTTCGACTAGCCATCGGCTCACTCATGATGCGTAGCCCGGACAAATGCGTCCCTTCGACTTGCCCCAAGTGCAAGACCGGACAACACCGTCCCTTCGACTCGCCATCACTCACGTCAACGAACTAGATTCGTACGTCCCTTCGACCAGCACCGCTAAGCCCGGACAATACAATCCATTCGTGACACACAGACGCATGCGTCCCTACGAACCCGCTAGCACTCTAGTCAGGACCGGACAACATCTCGTCTTTGGGTTTGCGTCCTTTCGAGTTACCAACCAACGGGCAAAACCGGACAACAACACCCACACGTAATCACATCACATAATCTGAACGTACCTTAGGTTCTGAACATTATGCTCGGTGGACGTCTACCTCTACGTCAAAGGTCATAGGTCCCTCATCTTCCGAATCAGCACTAGCTGTTTCAGAAGGGGCCGTAAGTGTTTCAGACGATGCAGTCAGAGTAGCGGAATCTGCAGTTAAGGTGTCAACACTGCGAGCCGACATAGTTTCAAAATCGGCATCAATAATGCCTTCTGACTGCATATCTACCGCCTTCACGGCTTCCTTGTCATTCATAATGCTAGCTAATTCCATTAAGCCCTCGTGACCTCCCGGCACCAAACGCAAATTTTCGTGCGAATATTTTAACGTACGGCAAGGACCATCAACACTTTTTAATTCATAGCGGTCATTTTCCAGAACATTGGTGATCACGAAAGGTCCTCTAAACTTTCGGTCAAGTTTCGTTTGATTGCGTTCCGAACTTTTTACAAAAACGTAATCACCTTTGTTAAATGGCTTTACTTTAGCTCTTCCGCGATTAAAACGAATAGTCTCAGCGTTAGCAGCTTTCTCTATATTCTTGGATGCATTTGAGCGTATCGCTTCTAAATTTAAGCGCTCGTGTGGACCATCTCCAGTTGAAAGCTTACAAGTTCCTAATGAGTACGATTGAACTCCAAACATTAATTCAGTCGGGCTATATTTCGTGACAGTGGACCTTGTACTATTTAAAGCAAGTTGCACGTTGCCTAACTCATCGCGCCAATTCTTGTGCGGATCATTTTCAATGATTGTAAGTAAAGATTTTAGGGTTCGCATTACGCGTTCGACCTGACCGTTTGCTCTACTTGAGCCAGTGGCGATGAAGTGAAGATCAATGTGATGCTCCGCACAAAATTTCTTGAATTCACCGCTAATATAGCAGCGACCCTGATCAGCCACAATTCGTTTAGGAGCCCCGAACAAACAAACAGCTTTCTTCAGTGCCATAATGGCACTGGCCGCATCTAAAGAGGTGGTGTGTTCTAACAGAACGTACTTGGTAAACGAATCAATGATGACAGAACAGTACTCTTTTTGATCACTCTTACCTGTCAATTTTCCAGTAAAATCTATGTGGAGGGTGTGCCAAGGGGTTGGCTCTTTAGGAATGGGGTGTAGTCTAACTGGTTGGGCACCTGAGGGACCTTTCGAGGCTTTACATATTATGCATGAGTCGACAAACCGACGAACACTTTTCGACATCTCGGGGAATCAATATAGATCGTAAATTTTGTCGAGAGTCTTATCGGGGCCCAAATGTTGAATTTCCGAATGAATGTGACTGATCAGAGTCCATACCAATGAGCGGGGTACTATAGGTAACCAAGAAACAGTTTTATTGCGATTAATTTTCCGGTAAAGGACACCATTCCTAACGTCATAAGTTTGTGCTACATTCTCCGGTAAATCACCGTCCGAAAATTTCTTTATAATGTCTTGTATTTCAGCGTCGCGCTTTTGCTCGACAGACAACCAACCAGCATGCAACTCTACAAATTTAACTATTTTCTTTGCAGCAGTAGAACTAGGAGAGGCTTCAAACTTATCTGAACAATGTTCCACAGTTGTGGTCTCAGGTGGGTGATTTCGCGATAGAAAATCGGCGTGTTCCATGCTTTTCCCTTCACGATAAACAATATCGAAATCGTACGCTTGAAGCATGGCCCACCACCTATGAACGCGGGGTGTCAAATCGACCTTTGATTTAGACGCCTTCAACGAGTTACAGTCGGTATACACTGTGAACTTCCGGCCGTGCAAATAGTGGCGGAAGTGTTCGACCGCTCGCACGACTGCCAGAGTCTCTAGTTCATATGAATGATAACGAGACTCTACCTCAGTCGTGCGGCGGCTAAAATAAGCCACTACGTGTGGCATATTGTTTTTTCTTTGGATAACTATAGCCCCGTATCCCTCCGAACTAGCGTCACAGTGGAGCTCTACCGGCAGTTTTGGGTCAAAAATTGTCAAAACGGGCTCTGACGTGAGAACACGAATAACATTTTGTCTGATCTCTTCGTGTTTATCCGTCCACTTAATGCCTCCTTTTAACTTTGTAAGAGGGTACAGCGGACCAACTATCTGAGTATAACTAGGGATAAATTTCCTAAAATACGAAGATAGGCCAAGAAATTGGCGAACTTGAGTCGCTGTCTTCGGGGGAGGAGCATTGGCCAGAGCCTTAATTTTAAGGGAGTTAGGTCTAACCTCGCCGGCTTGGATAGCATAACCTAAATAGTTAACTTTGGTTTTAAGAAACTTACACTTACGTAAATTAAACGAAAACCCAGCTTTCGTCAGAGCTTCCAGGCATTGGTCTAACCGTCGCAGACCCTCTGTGACGTCAGATGAATGGCAGAGGACATCATCCATGTACACCAGCGGTCCATCTTTCAAATATTTAAGTGCATTATTAATGCACCTCTGATATACCGACGGCGCATTGCGTAAACCAAATGGCATTGCAACATATTCGTATTGCCCCTCGGGCGTCACAAAAGCCGTCCTTTCTACGGATTCTGGGTGGATCAAAATCTGGTGGAAACCAGAGGCCATGTCTAAAGACGAAAAGTAATAAGCTCCGGTGAGCTGGTCTATTTGGTCGTCTATAAGTGGTAGGGGATAGTGCTCAGGTCGCGTGTTTGAGTTGAGTTCTCTGTAGTCGACACACATTCTATCCGTGTCGTCCTTTTTCTTCACTAAGAGAATCGGACTAGAAAACGGCGAGGCACTCTCTCTAATAACGCCAGCTCTCAATAGCTCCTGAACCTTATCCCTCACCACCTGTTTTTCGATGGAGGATAAACGATACGGTCGCCGTTGGACTATATTATTAGGGTCAATAAGTTCAATTTTCATTACACCCGTATTAACACGTTTAGTTGGAGTACCATTTATAAAGTGATCAGTATACTTCAACAAAATACCCAGTAAGGCTTCCTTCCTATCCCCGACTAAATCTGTATCTATAGCCGCGACGTCAATACCTTGTACAGTTTCGCAAAAATGTATTTTCTCATTAGTGAATATGAGAAGATTTTCGTTATCAATCTGAACACGCACTCCATTTTCCAGTACGTCCCTACCTACAATAACGTTTTCCGAAATGCAGTTGTTTGGAACGATATGAAACAAGAGAGTCAAGCAAAGATTATTAATTTTGACAGTGCTAGAAATTTGCCTATTACACTCAATATCGTCTCCCCCAATGCCAGTTAAATAAACGGTGCTGTTGCGTTCAATGCCGGGGAAATCCGAAGACATAGATTCTTTAATCAAAGAACAAGAGGAGCCACTATCAAAAAGGAAACAGATATGCTTACCAGATGCCGTCGTCAGTTTACCTCTCGAAGTCTTGTGCTCGCAAGTGTTGACCTCCTTGACCGCTGCACCGCCTCTCTTCTCAGGGCATGACGTAGATACGTGGCCAGGTTTCCCGCACGTGAAACAGGTGATTGGTGCTGACTTGTCCTTGACGTGATCCGTGTTGGAACCATCAGCTCGATTAGCTGAGTCGTCACGTCGCCTTTTGCACTCTGCTATTCTGTGTCCAGGAACTCCACACCGATGACATTTTCCATTGAACTTCGAGTCTGACAGGCGAGGTCTTTTTGCCTTATTGTCATTACCATCATTATCTTCAGTACGACGCTTTAAAGAAACCCCACCAAGTGTTCGGAAGAGTTGAGCACGCGTTGTGATAGCATAGGAGTTCAGTTCACGACGAATAATGTGGTCTTTCGAGCTCAGAACAGAAATAACGAAACCAGTGATTGCCTCTTCTGACATCTCGACTTTAGGGATTCGCTCGATTAGTGCCCATAAACGCATAGCGGATTCACTAGCAGTCTCCTTTGTTCCGATTTGAAAGCGCAACACTTCATCAAAATGGTCCTGTATCAATTTGGGCTCTGCAAATTTCGCCAGCAATGTTTGCTTCACAACTTCCCAGGTTAAGTCTTCCAAACGCAACTTAGTCAGAACAGACGCCGCTCGTCCTTTTAGTGCAGTTGTCAGAGCCACTAAAAGTTCCACGCCACTCAAATTCTTGCTGTTAATAATCAACTCAGAAACATGACACCAGCCCTTAACATCAGCATCTTCATCATCTGGGTCGAACTTGATCAACTGAACCGCGTTAGTGTTTGCTACAGACTGTGATGTTTGCTGCGGCATTGCTAACAAACGGGTAAGCAGGGCTTCCATATTGGTGAGTAATCCACTATTGCTAGGTTGATTCTGGGGCTGAGTATCTTCATCCGACTGTTTTTCGCATCCCACTTCTGCTAAAGGCACGTGGGTACCTATATCAGAATTATTCATCTTCAAGTGGGTAATTGCACGAGGTATTTTGGAAACACGGACACGTCTTCGATCAGCAGCCTTATAATCACGATTCTCAATTTAAATTACAATAATCACTCAATTTAACAAAGATGAAAATGGATTAAGATTTGGGACGTAAGCGATCCGTCGTAACCGTCTAGTCCACGCTATCGTTCGATTCAAACTGCACGAGTACGGTGGTTGTTTGACGTTTATGACGTTCCGCCAGAGTGACAACACAATTGTCACTCTCCTCCAATCAATGTCATTTGAAAAATCACACAATCAATGTCAAAATAGGGTCTTCAATCTCTACTACTAGATAGCGCCATGGACGCGCCTTCATATTCAAACATTTTTTTAAATAAATATTATCGCAGTATCATGCTAGAAATAATCGTGAATACTTATCAGTAACCGAGGGTCTACAAATGTGGATTTTAACCCTTTATGATCCCTTTGGGGAATACAGACATGAGAGTGAGAGGGGCTTATTCATGTATATTAAGTGACTGGTATATTTCATGGTCAAAATGATTATGAGAATGAAAAATAAATGACTTGCCCTTAGAAAATTTACGAAATGGATAAAAGTCATGATAAACGAAGATGAATTATGAACATAAATTCTTCATATACATCATGATGTATACGTACGTATATAAAATGTTATATAAATAATTTGGAATATATCGTAGCTCGGACCGTGCCTGAGGCCTTTACCCCACTCGGGTTTTTGACATCAGTTTAGGTAGGTCCTACTCCATAAATACAAGAGCTTATCTTATTTACGATATTATTGTTGGTAACATGGTCTTTTGGGAGAAGTTCGGCCATTTGTTATGAGTACAGCAAGGATACAATTTTAGATTTATGATCTTCGTCTGCGCCGGAGACTCTACGGTATTCGTTTTATTGGTATTGCTAATTTGCATGGGTAATGGCCCTATAAAAACTTAAATATTTTGTTTTTCATTCTTTTCTTCTATAACTTAACAACAATGCTTTCGTAAGTCATAGTTAGTTTCCATCAACGAAAACATCACCAGCCAGTATTAAAACTATTCCAGCTTTTGAATTCAGAATACCTCGTGATGACGTGAGATTTTGAGAAAGAAATAAATTAAGTAAAAGTAAAGTACCTAATAAGTTTATATATTAATTATGGATTATTTAAAAGAAAAGACACAACTAATCTGAAGTATTATTCGGTACATACAGTGAAAACATGAAAAGTTGTGATATTTTGGGGATTAAAATAATTTTAATGGGGGGGAAATAACTCCATGTTTTTTACGTGTCTGCATTGCTAGATCACTCGAACACTGCTAGTACCCTCGAATGCTCGTTTTCCAACCTGTACCGATCCAAGTCTGTTATTCAAATTTTTTCATACCAACATTTTATCAGAGAAGGTATTTAACATACGTTGTAATACCCAATCATATTTTTACCTTTATCCACAGCCTACTCAAAATTTACCTTTGCTGTTCAAAGTGGAAAGCGTAAAGTGCAGTGCGAATATGTAAATAGAGTTTAATGTGTAATAACATGTAAATCTATACACGTTTTGATGGATATGGCTATAAGGGGCGCGTTACACCCCAGGGACTCGTCCCCACACCACAATACAACGGGTAGTGTGTACTGTACCTACTGATATGTCGTGTGCATCCAGCTAGTGATGGGCGGTGGATAAATTCTCGGAAGATAATTACTCGAGTATTTATCCGAAATGGATAAATACTCGTTTTCAACCATTTTTATCGGATATTTACTCAAAATGATGGATATTTATATTTTTTTGCGAATCGGATGGTTATTTTTTAAAATTTAATGACTAGTATTGTTATTTGGGCTTTCCAAAATACTACACTATTACATTATTACTTTTGAAGTAAAAACGAAACAACGTGGTTCTTAATATACCCTATCCCAGCCACCTTTTGTCCCGTTTATTTTTTTTTTGCTTATCTTGCCCTCCACCCCCACGCCGCATAGTGTCCGTGTAGTGCCCAGGTTGCGTAATGCCAAACTGTATGTTACCACAGACATCCATAGTCTGTGCTGGACCGCTTGCGTATTGCCAAACTGTATTTTACCACAGACACGGGTTGCTCTGTGCTCGCAGGTAGTTTGCTTTAATGAATGAAAAGAATAGTACATACTGGCACAGACAATGTCTGTGTTGAAAGACATTTTGCTCAAGAGTATTAGAGCGCAATACATACGAGTACAGACAACCACAATGTCATTTTAATGTGAAACTAAAACCAAAAATTGTACATTACGCTATCCTATTAAAGCAAACTCCAAACCACAGCTCCAAACTAAGGCGTTGTCGACGTAGCCCCGCTACGCGGGGCTCCTATTCCTGTTTGCAAGGTTTACAGTAACCTAACACGAAGGGGATGTCGGGGTCTTAGTTCGCTCGCTCCGCTCGCTCACTAGACCCCGCCATCCCCTTCAAACCTAACCTGTCCGAGTCGGGGTGCCCAATGTCCCGAGCTCGCTTCGCTCGCTCTTGCATCCTAAGTTCTCCTTAATGTGTTTCACTACACTGCCAAATCCTTTGCTCTGCACTCGTACGTAGTTTTCTTTGAAAAGGACGAGCATAATGTACACTAATACAGAGAGTGTCTGTGTTGAAATACATTTGGCTCTTTAGTGTATCGAGCACTAAGCGGTCCAGCACAGACTATGGATGTCTGTGGTAACATACATTTTGGCAATACGCACCCAGGTTTGCGTCATAAAGAGCGCACACGCATGTAAGTTTTACAACAACATAATATCTACGGGGTTGTTTATTGTTTTTGAAGTTGTGTTATAACGTTTCAAGGTAAGTTAAATAATTTGAATTGTGCTAATCCAAATAGTTACTTGGGTAGTGTTATAGTGATTGAAAACCAATGTTTATTGTGTTATTAAAAATACTTTTATAAACTCTTACGAATTTGTAACCTGCTTTATTCCCGATGAGCTAGAAACTTGTAAATTCGAACATAACTTAGAATTAGATGACAATACAATTTACAGTTGTGTCAATCAGCGTAGATTGTGTTGCATGTTTATTTTTATCCAAGAGAGTGCAGACAGCGACAGTGGCGATGAAGACTTTCCATCACCATGTCCAGTACAGACAGATACTGATGAAGAATCATTGGGTTTGAGAGAATCGGGAAGTGAATTCCAGTTTGTAAATTGCTTTTCTGATAATGGTAACAAGCGTCTAATATGGATAGTAGTTAATTTAAGAAAATATCAGTAATTGGCAGAATATTCATAAGTGCAGTGAAGCCATTGTTATTACAATATTGTCTTGTTGTTAAAGTGATCTATATTTAACACGAAAAGATTATGATTGTATGGGTCTAAAAGAGTATGTTGTTATTTTAGTATTTTTCTCTACTAATTATGTAATTTTCTTAATATTACACTGATTTAAGTAACAAATTTTGTGAATAATAACTTTATCTTGCTTGTGCTTGACGAAAATATCCATGATTGAATATTACAGGCTTTTTGTTATTATTAAAGTGATTAATAAAGCACGGTACAAAACTATATTTTCCGATTTTCATTTATTTCAATTCTTTTGCTTGTAAAATAACAACATTTACGTAAGATAACGTAACTAAAACTATAGGTAGTTTTTATCCGCTTTTTGGATAAATACTCGAGTAAAAACGGACATTTATTGAGTATTTATCCATTTTGAGTATTTATCCGGATAAAATCCCAACACTACATCCAGCCTATCATTTTCAACTATGGGATTTTGTATTTTCGTTTTGAGGTTTTGTCATGGAAGTTATTGATTTGTGAAAGTTTTTGTTAATGTTCTGCTATTTTAGCTAGGTAGGTTCAATGATTCGGGCTTTGGTGACAACCAATATAACTGGCAAGAGATTTAAAATCTTTCGGTTGTCATAAATTATTTATATTGAATGGTTCTCAGGATCAAGAGGAGCTTGTAGCTAAATAATAAAAGCCGCTCAGATCAATCTTCAGGTTAAGCCGCGCTTGCCTAGGTTGGTCTGTAGATGGGTGACCGCTCAGTATATACCGAGTTTCCTCCATGCCTCGGAAAGCACGTTAAGCCGTTGGTCCCGGCTGTCATTCGTAGATCTTTGACAGTCGTTACAGATAGTCAGTGACCCGAAAGTATGACAAACAGTCTTACCAAGGGGTATCGTATTACTTAGTACTAACTGGGTTGTGGAGGTCAGATAGCCAGTCGCTCCATGTGAAATACTGGTATTCAGCTGCATCTGGTTAGACTGGAAGCCGACCCCACCAAAGTTGGGAAAAGGCTACGTAGATGATGATGGTTCTCAAGATCAAAAAATATATGTTTTTAAACTAGATGAATACGGTTTTTCCTTACTGTCTACTCTGAAAAGAAACATCGAAACCAACTAATGAATCTGTCTCTTTTAAAGTCCAGTCTTGGTCAGACTTTAAAATAATAATGATCACATGTAATGATACCATACATTAAAAAATACATTATTATATTGCCCCTCTTCGCCCAGTTGCCCTGCTGATGGTAGTATCACATCTCGCTGGTATATTTATATTTCAAGTCATCATCATCATCTGCCTAGCCTTTTCCCAAACTATCTTGGGGTCGGCTTCCAGTCTAACCGGATGCAGCTGAGTACCAGTATTTTACATGAAGCGACTGCCTATCTGACCTCCACAACCCAGTAACTGGGTAATACGATACCCCTTGGTAAGACTGGATGTCAGACTTTTAGCTTCTGACTACTCGTAACGACTGTCAAAGATCTACAAATGACAGCCGGGACCAACGGCTTAACATGCTTTCCGAGGCACGGAGGAAACTCGATATGTAATTATGGTCACCCATCCACAGACCAACCTCGGCAAGCACAGCTTAACCTTAAAGATCGACCTGGGCGGCTATTATTATGTAGCCACGAGCTCCTCCTTTATATTTCAAGTACCTAGATCATTATCCTAGAACGTGTTAGCTTTTATACTCAAAATAGGAGCAAAGGTATCTCCTTGTACACCATAAATTCATCCCTTCAAAAAAGCGGAGGTATGTGGAAAAATAAGTTATTTTTGTCGAATAAAAAGCATATTGTGAAACGTGTGTGTGTAAGGGTAGGTACGTGACATGCCAAGAGAAAAGGTCGTGACATAAACATGAATTTGAAATGGAAAATTTATGAGAAATGGGCCAATGTTTGCAAAAATTTTTTATTCATAATTGGTTAGACTGTGCGCAGATCCGGTGTCTGTGTCTGCGGTAGACAGAACGGGAGATAGTTTTGTTGTCTACCAAAAAGAAGGACAACACATAGCTTTGGTGGGCCTGGTGTGCTTTTTAGTGTTAATTTGTTTGTTCAGGCAGACATATCGATATCACACTAGTCGTAATATGTCACCCACTGAAAATAATCTGAATATAAATTAACGATAGTTTACAAGTTGGGAAAACTCATTTTGGAAAACTGAGGATCACATTGCTTATGAACTTATTAAGTGAAAGTCAGAAGCTGTTTTTAGTAGAGATATTCAGCTATTTTCTGATAAGATGTCAATTAAAGTTGTCACATAATAGGTCATCATCATCTGCCTAGCCTTTTTCCAACCTTGTTGAAGTCAGCTTCCAGTCTAACCGGATGCAGCTGAATACCAGTATTTTACATACATATAAAAATAAATATGTGGTTATTTCGCAAACACCTACTTATTTATCTGATGTGGATTCGTTTCGAAATTTTTCCGCTTTCATCTTTCAAAACTTATAAACATTGGCATCCATACCTACCCTTTTCAAAGAACCTGGTAGCAAAAAAAATGTCTATCACAATTTAAAAAATCTCCTACAAGTGTTGCAAAAGACCTAATGCCTAACTTTTAAACAACGAAAGTAAAATTTTAATTGTTCGGAGCGAGGTTTCATCTTATCCCCATAGCGTCGGCGACGGGATAAAAGAAAAGATAGCAAACTTTATTCAGTCTTAATTTAATTAATTGTCCCCCCCCATCTTTCCTGTATCTATCGACAGCCATCTTTTATTTATGTACCCGCTGTAGGTTCCGCCTGTTCAATTATACATTCAGCTTGCACTGTATGCGTTTGGATTTGGAATCTTTGCAAATGGATTTAGTTTTTTGTTCCGTGGTGGAGCTGGCTGGTTTTTTGTTAAAAAAAAGTTAAATGCTTAGGTCTCCCTGCTTTTAGCTTTCGGGGATTACCGGCGTGATGTTTAATTTTGTTAACTAATTCGAATATCAGGCAAACGAAACAGGCATTAAGAAACATTTATTCCAAAGACGTGAGTTTTTTTTTGGCTATTTTTACAAAATATTTTTACTTGGTTTCTAACAGGGCAAAAACAACTCAGAATAAATTTTATAATATAAAACCCGACACCTCATTTCACCCCTTTATAAAAACGGCACCCAAGTAAAATGCGAAATATATTTTTTATTTTGGAATCGTGGTTTGATTAGCCTAATTCTGTGGTTTGTTTTCAACAAACTCACAAAACAATTGTCAAATCTTTTCGCGCCTGCGAAAATAACAGGTGCCAATGTTATTATTTCTTTTCCGAGCGGTTTCTTAAAAACACGCCGTGATGTGAAAATGAAAGTAATTTATTTCTAAGTGACGGCATTAATAAAAACCCTTCAATTTTTATAATTTTAATAAGACTCAGGGGATGTTATTGAAAGGCCTTTATTGAATAAAATAGGGCGAAAATCGGGGAAAACGCTTCACGAAAGAAAAATATCGAGCTATCTGCATATTCATAATTTCTTTTTTCATGTTGCTTACCTTTGCGTAATCGGTTTATATTGAGAAAACCTTTCACGTTTAAATAATACGTGCTTTATAATTGGCCAAGTGGAAGTCTGTATTAAGGCTCTTTCGAGGTAGGTAGGTAACATTGAAAAGTAGCGAAAAGGGCCGAAAACTAACAATGATCTTTGTAAAATTTTGTAATAATAGAGAAGAAGCGATTGCGGGTAAAAAGGGGGCCAGTAAAAGTTCACCTGTGAACTTTTAGTCACCTACTACTACAAAATAGGTAAGGCGACAAAGTGCCACGGTGTTCTTCTATTTTTTGAGTTCACTGCCCAGGGGCTCTAGTCTAGCTCGAGCGCGCGGTGTAAACTTAACATAAACACCTCGATTTTTTTATCGAAAATACATGTATGCAATAGTATTTTAGTTAAATTGTTGGCAATAAGCAAAGCATCATTCCAGTCTTACCAAGGGGTATCGTATTACCCAGTTACTGGTTTGTGGAGGTCAGATAGGCAGTCGCTTCATGTAAAATACTGGTACTCAGCTGCATCCGGTTAGACTGGAAGCCGACCCCAAGATAGTTTGGGAAAAGGCTAGGCAGATGATGAAGCAAAGCACCATCCATGGCAATAAATAAATTTTTCAAAAAGGTAATATTATATTTAAAACGGGCACTTTTAATATTTTAAAGTCCACGTTTTTACGTTACATCTATACCGCGCGCTAGTGCCTAGGGCTTTAGGAGTGGTGATAAATGCAATTTGTTTTTTACCGTTCCATATTTATTTGGTTGAACCTACCCCATAAACAAAAGTGACATTGACAGGTTACACAGGTTATGGGACAAATAAAATCAAAATAGAAACTACCAACCTATATTTTCGATGAGATGGCAATCTACGTTTTCTTTTCATCCTAGGTCAATATAAAAACACTGGCACGTAATATCTTCGGATTTATCCAACGACTAGCCGCGACCGAGTTTAACTAACCGATAGAAGTCACCAATATCATCCGCAAATATCGTGGTTAAATATTGACTGGACCTTTACCTATTTATCTTAGATCCCAAGGTTATACAGCGGCCAATAACAACAGGACCGCGAATCCGCATATAAACAATCAACCCGTCACCGCCTGAGTAATGCGAACATTAGCGGGGTACTACACGTGGGTACATCAAGCCCCCGTGAATTAACGCCGTCTTAAGTACGAACGCACACCAATGTTTATACGTCGCTTTTAATTAAATTACATTGCGTGCTCCGAAAGCCGCAAACGCCCGCGTACGTGTAACGTACGCTCTGTTCATGTTTTTATGAGTAGTAAAATTTATTAAAATATAGCGGATTATGTCCTTAATGCCGTGTGGAAATTAAAATGATTTATTTTGACGGTGTTTTTTACAACCTGTATTTTTCATTTTACATGCTCAGGAACGTAGAATGAACGTATGTTTGAATACGGAGTTTTTGCTTTATATGTGTATTTTGAAACTGTTTTGCCTTTTTACAAATACTTTCAGGAGTATCTGTTTTCCGTTTATAATAGAAGGGGCGACAAAACAAGAGTTTATTATTTAGTTTCCTGTATAAGTAATAACAGCAGGTGCCTACGACAGGAAAAATGCAATGCGCCTCAAGAAATTATATAGTCTAAATTGAGTTGTCCTTGTCCCGTAAGGAACACGCTTCCCCTTTCAACTTTTCGTATAAAAAGATGAAACTGTAAAGACGGAATGTAACAAGACCGTTTAGTGCGGTGACCGAGCAGAATCAACCCCTACTATAGAGGCTCCCCTCGACCCAAATCGTGAAATAATGGACACCGCAGCAAGCGATCACGTCGCAAATAGCTCACGCACAATCGAATTAATTAATCATGAGAAGCGAGTTCTACTAAAGTTAAAAAACTTATCGAAGTCGCCGGCGAAGTTTTAAGGAGAAGCTAACGAGGAATAGGACCGTAGATGAGAGATGAAAGTTCAGCCCGAGCTGGGAGGGAGACGAACGAGAGCGGCAGACAAGAATAGCTGCAATTTAAAACTCGATTAGAATTCGTGCATTGAGCGGGCGCGGTTATTAAAAACGGTGTCGTGGTACCGCCTCGAGGACTTCGATTTCATGAAACCGCAGTAAAACTTCTGCTGCAGTCGTTTGTTTTTTATGTAACCAAACTTTACAAAATCTAATTATTGGCGAAAACAAGGTGGAGCTCGCATCGATTACGGTATTACGACGCCTGTGTTATTGGCTCAGCACAAACACACCGCAAAAGATTACATCGGACGATTTGCACGCTGTGAAATGGCAGGATTCGCAGAAATCAACATTTATATTGTCTGTAGAGCAATTGTAGTTCAAGTACAATGCTCTTTATGGTTACTGTCATTTGCATGTAGAGAGAAAATGCTATAGAAAAGGAGGTATTGGAAATGCGCGTTACCGTAAAATCTTATTTACCATAAAGTGTCAAACGAGAGTGGCAGAAGTTGGCAGCTTTGTTTACGAGCTATAAAATAAATCGAATGAGACTATGCCTTGGTGGCGCAGGATGGTGGCCCTGTACTTAAATACTCGTACGTGCTTGCCTGCTGCTCTGAATTGTTTATGATTTATCGATGTAATCACTGCAGACCACGTTATGGAAAAATAAGCGGTTTATTTTTTGTAGCTTTTGCGTGTAGTTCCGTTGCTGCAGTTTTTATTTTCGCTCACTATACTTAACAACTTTGTAACTTTTAAATTGTATCTTTTACAAGTTTTTTTTTTGTTTTAGAGCACGTGACTCTAGAAAGCTCCTAGTTAGGTGAATAGACAATTTGTTAATCTACCAGAATATGTGTGTATAGAAACTTGTATCTACAAACGGCTCAGTTATCATTCTTTTTTCATGAAAAGGCTTCTGAATAACGAATAGATCACGTACATAGATCCCTAATATGATTTGTCTGTATATTCGTGATTGAATTTATTCTTGTCTTACTATTTTATTCAATTTTTATGTCTGATCTATTTACTTACTTATTAGCTTACATGCGATTCGGTCTCCAAAGAAATTCTAAGTCTCAAAGGGGCCAATGCCTCGAAGCGTAAGTTATTTCATAACACCAATTATAAATTAACCTAATTTAAATTATAATTTACTCCAAACATTAACGTAACCCTATTCGCGCCCACGGGAATCGGTGGCGTGTACGAAGCAAATTCCTATCGCCAACACCGACATAATAATTTAACAAAAATTTTTACTTTCCCAGAGGCGAAGTCGCGGTACTAAAGTAAAGTTGAACAAACACGAATATAGTTATTCCATCGGACACTAATTACTTTATCGGACAAACCGTGTCAATGAAATGCAGTGTTTTCATTGAAATACACGTTGATTAAATTATAATTTGCCAATCAGCTCTAACAGTTGTGCGAAATACCGGTAGCGTTGTAGGACCAATCAAAATTGCAAATTTCAGCGTTGCTTCGTTAACTATTCGAACTGGCATTAACAAGATTGTCTTTACATTGCATTCGTAAAAATGTAAACGAGTGTTTCGATATTCTGTAAGGGTTTGGTGAAGTGTTAAATGGCTGCTATGTGGATCATAGTACGGCTTTTAGTGATAAAATGAGAGAAAACATTTTGCTGATCCTCGTTATGGAATGTTTATATTGGTGTGTTGCCAGGGAGTTTGTTGTGTCCCTTCTTCTTCCTATATCACTGGGAAGTAGTGAAGAACAAGAGTTTTAAGAAGTGCTGATCATATTTCTGAAAACATCTAAAAATGTTCCTAATTTTAATAGACGGCTCTTGATTCTGATAGTTTTCAACAGTGAATTGCTTCCTCGGCTGTATTATTGTGCGCTTTATAGATAGAGTTTTTTTTTTTTGTCTTATGATATCCGCTTTACCTAGGTATAAATGTTACCGAGGGCTTTTGTTTAGTCAGTGTCATCAATCAAAATTTCTTTAGAGTATTGTATGATTGCGTGCACATTTCATAAACGTAGTAGCTGGTTTTTAACTGGGAATTTGGCATATATTTGTCTAGGTTCATCATCATCATCATTCATCATTTCAGCCCGAAAGACGTCCACTGCTGGACATAGGCCTCCACCAAGAAAGGGGGGTTTTGTCATAATCGTCACGCTTGGCAGGCGGGTTGGCGATCGCAGTACGGTTGGTACAAAAACACAGAGAACACTGCTGCCCATTCTATGGTAAGTCCCTTAGTCGCCTCTTTCGACACCCACGGAAAGATATGGGATGGTGCTATTCTTTACGTCCGACACCACACCGAGCGTCTAGGTTGTCTAGGTTAAAATATCAAAACCTACCTATAAAAATGTGCTCTCAATAATTAAGTTACCCTGAAGAAATAAAAAAAAACATAAAAACACTTTTCCGAGAATGTCAGATTTCCCTTTTGATATCCTAATTGTCTAAATAAACCTAGATTTTGCATTTTATCGCTCGTAATAACTACCAATAAAAATATTTATTTACATTGCGCTGAAGTTATTTGAAGGCATTTATTTTGCTATAAAGCGGGTTTCACATAAATTGGAGTTTGTTATTTTTAAACTTTTACATTAATTCGGGATTTTGGTTTTATAAAATCTTTTTTCATATTTTGTTTTATACAGCTTGTTTTATTATTGTATTCCTATCTGCAAAAAGGCCAACATGCCACTGCTCTAGATGTAAGCCTACCCTACCTACCCCAAGCATCACCACATAAACCGATAGTAATGCTCTTATAATGATTATTTCATGTCCTGAGCCGACATGTCCACCGTCAGCCATTACGTTCACTGTAGGTACAACGTAAATTATTTTTTCGCGCCATAAACCCTTTTAACAACTTAATACAACACGCACTGGCCAGTTACGTCGGCGTTTATAATGAATAATGATCAATAAAACCTACCGAACGCGACCGCGTGTAATCCCAAAGAGCTTTTATAGCGCGCCTCCAAAACATATGAAATAATTCCATTTTACTTTCTTCGTTAAAACATTACGAATGTGAGCTACGTCCGTGCGTTCCTTTGATCTAAGTTATTATGTCCCCTTTACTTGAAAATAATAATATTTAACGAAATGGAGTACGATGTGAGGGTTGGTAATTAATTAAATTAAGTTCAGAATACGTTAGGAACAAAGTTGGATGTGGCTACCGGCGACTTGTTAATAGCTTAGGGGATCATCCGTCGGTCCGAGCGCCGTATGCGGTCCCCTAGTCCCCAGAGGCCGTAGTGCCAGGAGGCCTCAACACCCCCACATGCTAATAGCCAATCATATTCTGTTTACATTCCATCACCGAGTATGAATAATTTGTTATTGTCTGCGCAAACATGGCGCGCGCCGCGTCACGACTGCCATTGTCTACTGGATTAATTTGCTGTCCAGTGTCGACGCAATCGAGCCACCGATTCAATGCCAACGATATCAAAGAACAATTGGGCCCACTCCGATTGTAGCCGATTAATAGAAATCGAAAATTGGATTTTATTATCTGAATGCGTGCTGATAACTTTTCGAAATTCTTTTGTTTCAAATGGTTTGTTAAATTAAACTTGGGAGTCAAAGTAATTTTATTGATTTCCAAGATTAAAAAGGGTTAATGGTTCATAGCTCTATCTATTGAATATCTAGAGTACTCTAGCGTAAATCAATTGGACCCTTCCATAAAGTTTTAGCAGACATGGTGTTAAATATGGACAGTACCTACAGATTTACCTATCTGATCACTCCTTATGCCCTACCCACATACCTATCTGCTCTGTATGGTGTCGGACGTAAAGAATAGCACCATATCTTCCCGTGGGTGTCGTAAGAGGCGGGAGGGACTGAGGAGGACTGAGGGACTTTCCAGAGGATGGGTAGCAGCGTTCTCTGTGCTTTTGTAACAACCGTACTGCGATCGCCAACCCGCCTGCCAAGCGTGGCGATTATGGCAAAACCTCCCAAAATGTCAATGTGATACTTGGGCCTATGTCCAGCAGTGGACGTCTTTTCGGCTGAAATGATGATGATGACATACCTATCGGAAACCAGATCTCAGAACTAGGACCAGCCAGTATTAAAGCTTGTTAGTACTAAATCCGACAGCCCTGTCTCACAATTATTACGAACAAACCTAGCTCCCTTACCTAACTACCAATAAAACAGAATACGGTACGTTACTTCAAATAAATCCCGTTCAATACATGTTTAAGTATCTTGCATGCTGTGAGCTGAGTTCACATTGTAAGTAAGCCTTGAGGGTTCGCCTGTAAACCATGTTACGTCGTAAATCTAGCAAGGTGCCCTGTTTCGAGCCCGTATCGTGCTTGGGCGCTTGCAAATTCCCGGCTATCGATAGATGGGAGTTGGTCAACTTTTCTCGTATGGAAATTGTGGGGTGTGTGGGTCTTTTGAGTTCAGTGGGATTGAAAATTTCAATGTCTACGTTTAAAATTATTAAAAAAAAATAAACAAGTGTGTAATTTGTCAGAATATGTTTATATTCGAGCTCGAGCTCGCAGTGGATGGGTGACCATCATTACATACCGAGTTTCCTCCGTGCCTCGGAAAGCACATTAAGCCATTGGTCCCGGCTGTCATTTGTAGATCTTTGACTATCGTTACGAGTATTCAGAAGCCAAAAGTCCTGACATCCAGTCTTACCAATGGGTAATACAATACCCTAATATAATACGTCAGATAGTCAGTCGCTACATGTAAAATACTGGTACTCAGCTGTATCCGGTTAGACCGGAAGCCTATCACAAGATAGTTTGGGAAAAGGCTAGCCAGATGAATGGATGATGTTTAGGTATATAAGAAACATTATCTTTCGAGTTGAGTGTTTATACTAGAGAAAACGACGAGTAAATACTTGTGATGTAGTAAAAATTCTGCTGAAAACTCCAACGCTAAAACCTGTTTACATTTTATCAAAGTAACTAAACAGTATACAACCAAAACTTAATTTAACATCCGCTTACTACGCCGTAAAATAAAACAAAATAAAAAGCGATAAATCCTCAGAGCAAGCGCCATAAAATCTCGATAAAATTGGGACATTATTCCAAATATTTGCAGTTCATAATTTCGTTTCTCCACCTTGTTACTTCACAATAAACGGTAGATTAAGCTGGTGTAGTATCGAACGTGGTTTCTGGCAATCAATTTTGGTTAGACAATATTGGATTTTAATTACGAGTATCGTAGGTCGCAGTCGCTTCGGCTAATCGATGAACTATGCCGTCGTGTCAATGGTTATTGTGGTAACCGCCATTAGATTTATTATTATCGTCTCCGTTATCGATGGTTGGTAGTTACTTTGTTATTAAATTACGCAGTGTTTAGGGAAATCCCTAAACACTGTGTAATTTAATAACAAAGTATTCGGGATTGCCAATTTTTGAGATAGCGGTTTATTAGTTAATTTGAATGGGATATTGAGATTTTTTATGGAATTAATGTCAACTTAAATCATGTTTTAGAACTTTACTTAAATCCAGCTTCTTGTTTTTGCCGTACGATGTTTTTGGGCCGACGATAAACGGTACATAAACGATAAACATATTTTTCGTGGTTCTAATATGGTTTAAAAAGAAATGAATTTATGTAGATAATTATCTGTATGTCACTTGATTTTCGTGTAAAAAACAAATGAAAATCGGCGGAATAATATTTTAAAACGGTACCGTGTTTTTATCGTGGTCTCTTTTGTTTATATCTTTCATTTTATCATTCTAAATTTAAAATAAAAAGAAACGCACACGCAATGCCTCTAAATAATTTATGGCCAAGTTCTCCCGAAAGTCCGAGTGTGTTTATGCGTTAGAGCCACTGGGCTTTATAATTCCATAGATGAAAACGTACATGAATATATGCAAGGACGCAGTCTCTAGCGGCCTTGTACATCAACATGCACTTAAAGCACTAAGCACATAAGTGTTATGGTAATGAGAGGGGTATGCGGAGTTTTTCTAGTTTATGGCGGTATAAAGGTTTCTAAGTAAGTTTGTAGTGAAGTAGGTATAGAAAATAAGTTGTGTACCGACTTAATTAGCTAAGTTGAGATGATGTATCTTTCTCGCCCGCAACTTAATAAATTGAGTCTCCAACAGTAAAGTCGAATTTATAATGAGCTATTGAATAAGTGCCTGCTTCAGCGAAGAATTCGCCTCACAGGTTTTTTGTTTCTAAATAAACGTCTTTACCTACTAAGCAGTAGAGCTTCATGTCCAACAATCATAAAATTTGATGTTAAAGGAAATAAAAATATGGCGAAGGTGCCAAATAATATTAACGGTTAAAATCGACATTCTAAAAGACAGATATTCCCGCATTTTGCTACTCCAAAAACTTCCTCAAAAATATTGGTACGCATAACGAAACAGTGTTATGGAAAACAAAACGACAACCGTCGATCGTGCTCCGGCAATAAAATAAAACTGGCTTGTTCCTATGACGGCCAGCTGAAATATTGTTAAACTTGCAAAACGGACGAGTGGTTAGCGGTACCCGTTGTCCTGCAGTCGATACAAGTATCGATTTTGTATGCGAAATAGCTGAGGATGTTTCTACATGAATAGCCCACCACTAGCACTGTCATGAATGGTTTGTGGACTTCATGTCAAATAATGGTACAACCAACATTCTACCATTATTTGCCACAGACACTGTGTTTAGTGAAGTAATGATCATTCTTCTTTATTTGATTGTGACACTCACACATTACACCGCATCCTAACCAAAGCGATCGGTGTGGTCGCCGATTAAAATAAAAGCTATAGCTAGCGATGTTCGCATTATTTATGACACCTTAGCCTCGGCTAAGGTGTCATAAATAATGCGATATACAGATTGATTATTTTTTCAAGGAGGTGTTTGTTTTTGACGGGTTTTCTTATCGGGAAGATCGTTTAGGCTATTATTTCTATAGTGCAGAAATATCTTAAAGGAGCGAATTACCCCGATAAAAAACATTTTCGAAAAATCTTTTAAAAATGAAGATAGTTGGAAATTTCTGTTTCTATAGATAATTAAAAATCGGTCTAATTTAGCTGTAACATTAATTTCGAAAATGTTTTTTAGTAACTTTTTAGACCTATGTATACTGCTTATGCGTAGGAAGTTTCATTAAAATCTGTTCAGTCATTTCGGAAAATAACGACTTGAAAGTTTGTATGAAATGCCGTATGGTATAAACGCTCTTAAAAGAGTAACACATATAATAAATAATAAATATAATAATAAATAGCCCCTCTTCAGCTAAATTTGCTGAAGCTCTTCTTAAAGAGAACTTTACAAAGAACATACCAAACTTTAAATTTAAACCAGTATGCATTGCTACAATTAAAAACGCATTCAAAAGTCTCAATATAAAAAATACTGAAGACTTATGGTTATCTTACGGGTATTCCCCTATATCCGTCAAGGTTCTTGGAGATATTATTGATACGATTGCTCCTGTCTTAACAGGCATATTCAACCAATGTTTGGACAGCGGCAAGTTTCCCGACTTGATGAAACATAGTAAAGTAGTACCAATTTTCAAATCAGGTTGTAAGAGTAATCCCTCTAATTATAGGCCTATATCTGTGCTTCCAGCACTGAGTAAAATCTATGAAAAAATCATGCTGGACCAGATGTTATCTCACTTCAACTCTAATAAGATACTGCATAGCCAGCAGTTTGGCTTCACGAAGGGTAGGTCGACAACGGACGCGGGAGTAAAACTCATCAGTCACATTTTGGAGTCCTGGGAGAAGTCCCAGGATGCTATTGGCATCTTCTGTGATCTCTCAAAAGCGTTCGACTGCGTCGACCACAAAACACTGATCTGTAAATTACACCACTACGGAATTCGTGGACAAGCTGCTGATCTTGTTCTCTCTTATTTATCAAACAGGCTGCAAAAAGTAAATGTAAATGGGCCGACGTCCTGCGGGTCTATAGTCAAGATGGGCGTGCCCCAAGGTTCAATTCTCGGCCCTTTCCTGTTTCTTGTTTATATTAATGATCTCCCTTATATGATGGCCAAATTTTCGGATATAATTCTATTTGCTGATGACACTTCGCTAATCTTCAAAATTGATAGAAAAGATACGGACGTCTTACATGTTAACCAAAGCCTAACTATTCTCTCGAAATGGTTCGCAGCCAACAATCTTTTATTGAATACGAAAAAAACAAAATGCCTTAAGTTTTCTTTACCAAATGTACCACAACGTGACCTAAATTTAAATCTTGACGGCAAGAAGCTTGATGTTATAGCGGAAACTGTATTCTTGGGGATTACTATCGATTCAAAACTGCAGTGGGGCGCGCACATTAGAACTCTTTCAGGAAGGTTAAGCTCAGCAGCCTATGCAATCAGAAAAATAAGGCAGTTAACTGATATAGCCACAGCTAGGTTAGTATACTACGCTTATTTCCATAGTATTATGTCCTATGGCATTCTGCTGTGGGGATCGGCAGCAGACGTTGATTCAATTTTCATACTGCAAAAGAGGGCAGTCCGCGCTATCTACAAAATGGGTCCTCGTGAATCCCTCAGAGAAAAATTTAAAGAAATCGATATACTGACTCTGCCTTCACTTTATATTTTAGAATGTATTTTATATGTCCGCAAAAACCGAGGACTTTTCAAAATTAGAAGCGACTTCCATAATATAAATACACGCAGTAAACACGAAATTGTAATACCCAAATTCAGATTAACCAAAACTAGCAAGTCTTTTCTTATAAACAGTATACGCTTTTATAATAAGTTGCCGAAGTCAGTTACAGAACTGACCGATGGAAAGTTTAAAAATTATATTAAACGTGTCCTAATTAAAAAAGCATATTACAAAATTAAGGACTACGTTGAAGATAGAGAAGTTTGGCTTTAGCCCCTTCGCACATGCGGCTTCCCTGGTAGCTCATAAACGGCACAAATGTGTGGATGTCTCTAACTATTCTCAATCTTATTATTTTTTTTTCCTTTCTTTTTAATCAGATGTTTTACAATAGTTTTTAAATCATTACACCTTTTGTTTAGAATAGTTACAGCACGGATGACAACATTTGTGTCACTTATTTGATCTAGTCATTTTGTGATATTTTCTATTTATTTTTTGTTGTTGTATAGACTCTTTTTCTTATTTACCGATTGTTTGTAAATGTGTGGACATTGAAGGCCTTATAGATTTCTAGATCCTTGGTAACTTTTTATTTCGTTCTACGTTTCGTAGTAAGCAACGACTTATTGTCAGGCCTACGATGTCCTCCCATACTTTAGTACTAATGCTGTAACAGAAATATTGTAAAACCAAATGATTTTAAAAGAGTAACCATGGAGTTTCTTGCCGGTTCTTTTCCATAGGAAACGACCAACCCGAACCGAGCACCTTTTTGCCGACGTTTTATAAGTGCCCCTGTAGGCCTATGTAAAATAAAAATATTTTGATTTTGATTTTGAATATTTATTAACTAACTGACCCGCGCTACTTCGTCTGCATCACATTTTCCCTGTTTATGCAACATTTTCCATTGGTGCTTTGCTCCTATTGGCCGTAGCATGATGTTGTAGCTCAAATCCTTCCTAAATAAATGGGCTATCTAACACCAAAATAAGTTTTCAATTTGTATCAGTAGTTCCCAAGATTAGCGCGTTCAAACAACCAAACAAGGATTCGAATGCTAGAATGTAGTTTTTTTTATGCGAAAGTTTTATGTGTAAGTACACACAGACAAACTTTCACATTAATACAGTGTGCTGTTAATATTCTATCCATTGTACGCAATGAGATTATAGTGGGAGTCATCGCTCTTATGACAACTAAGTAGATAAGTACGTATTTTCCCCAGTGACTGAATTAGTCTCAGACCGTCTAGGTGTGGCAACATTGCCCACGTATTTGTAGTTAAATGTGCAGGGCTGAGTTACAATGTATGTTTACTGTTGACTCAATAAAAAAATACCCACAAGATAGTAATAAAATGGTAGAGGGACGTTGCGAGAAATATAAACAATACTAAAATAATACTTTTAAATCAAAATACTTTTTTGCCAAAAACCTGAAAAAAAAGAAAGCTAGTTCTTGTCAAATAAATGAAATCTAGTAGATTTATCGATAACAATATTTTGATGTCTAGAATAGAGAAGATTCGTAGACGGAGATACAATTTGTTTCTAAGAATGTTGTTGCCGTTAACTCCTCGTTATTATATTCCAAAGAAACTTGTCTACTGGTTTCCTTGAAACATTCGATTGCGATTCATAAAATCGTTTTATGAGTGTCTACATCTTTTTAACCCAATTCTCGGAATAGCCTGGCACACCTCGGCGAGATTTTACATTCAAATCGTAAAGACAACATTGTGACAAAAATCCTATGGGAGCAGACATGTTTCAGATCACATAAAAATGATTTTATGATTCTATCACAGCAACCCACTCCATTCCCCGGTTTATGAATAAAAAGTACATAAAAACTGTTTGTAAAGTGGTCCATAGTACATTTTGTTGATTTATAAAACATAGATAAAATGTAGTTATCCATTTTATGTATCAGTGAAGTAACATTGTAATTTGGTTTGTGATATAGTTGTTTCAGAATGTATGGACGCAATTTACACCCCTAGTTTTCTTTTTGATTGATTGACAATACTCAATGTCCATAATGATCGAAATCGGTGAATCCATTTGAGTGACAAGGGAACAAAGAAACGGATGTTCATACATACATCGAGGTCAAACACATAACCCTCCTTTTGGGATTAACCGCAATCAGGTTAATTTAACGCGAATGGCGATAATATTACTTGACCATACTTTCGAGATTAAGTCAAGCTCTGCTTAAACTTAATATATATGTTTTTTTCAGTTAGATACGCACCCAAACATAATCTAAAAAACTTCAAATTCCAGCACAAGGAAAGCCCTTCTCATACAAATCAGTTTCAAGAAATCTTTAAAAAAATCGCAAATTCTAAAGTTTATAAGTAAAGAAAACATTCCTCAAATTAGCCAGGTACCTAGTAAGCTTTTCCTTAACCCCATTTTACAGTACACAATAAAAGTTCGCGACACATGCAAATCGTCGCTTTTATCCAATTACATAATTCAACAGGCTTTGAAAAATTACTGCGGCTGTATTTACCTTACTAGAGTCACACGTACTGAACATTAGTAGGGCACGCAAACACTGGAACAGAAATCACTTGTGAAGTCTAACTTGATGAAATGTGTTAGATTTATTTTAAAACTGTACACATTTGATGACTTCTTAAGTTCCTGATATACGTTTCTTTGTGACAAAACTTTGCAATGATTTTCCAATTAGATACCTTTAGGATATCGTCATCATTTTGCCCAGAGGTCCGTTAAAATCAGATTGTTTAGTCAGTGTATGAGATAAGTTGTTTTTAATTGTACGGTGTTCAGATTCAACCTCCGTTTTAACCAAGTTTTCTCTTTAGATCATGCTTGAACTGTCATGAAAAAAATAATTGAAACAGTTGTGAATCGTGAACTTTTGTTTTTCGATGACGAGTAGGAACGGTGACGAGTTGGGCACAACGCTCCTAGATTAGTATCCTTGTAGTATATTAAGATTAGTATCGCAGATTTGCAAACACTTTTCTTTAAAAAAAATCCGCAGACCACGCAGGGTTGCCAGGTACACGCAAACAGTGGCAATCGAAATTGCAAATTTGTGCAGGGGGCCCGTTCGGTTCGTTAGCGAGTTGTGTTTACGCGTCACCAACAACTAGGGTTGTCCACCGCTAATTAGTCCCAGTTTGCATTTAGTTTGATTTAATAAACTGTACGTAATATATTCGATTCGATTTAACGCTGCCATGGACCCCATTTTGCGTTGATGCGACTGGTTTTGTCGTTGGAAATTTTGATAAAAAATATGTACCTACTACTACCTCTCATGGTTGTCTGCTCTAATAACATGATTGTAATATGTATATGCACATTTATTATATCGACTTGTATATATGCTTTATGCATGTACATTATGTAATTGGTATACCATAGAATACACACGTAATAAAGAATATTCTATTCCATGCCGATTTTTTGGAAGTGATTTATAAACAAACAAGTAATGAATGCAACAACTTTAGGAAAGTTGGAAACCTAAGATAGCTAAATATTTCAGCTAAGTACCAACCCCATAAAACATTTCCAAAAATAACACCTGACCAAACCCAATAAAAATTAAGTAACTAAGTACAAAAATAAATACCTAGCAATCATAATTTGATTCCCAACCCTATGAACAAAAACAGTATAGAATAATGATCTTTCTTTTGCGGAACGTTTTAATAATGGGAAAATTTTACAATTTACATATTTGTGCACCAATCCTTTACTTGTGCTAGCCACATTTGTGCTTTACCCGTATGTGCCGTTTGCCCGACAATTGGTAATTTGCATAAAACTTTTAAATTTTATGTTTTTCTGTATATGATTGCTTCATATTCATTCAACTGATTTTAATGCCGTGAAAGTGGTGTGTTTAAAATCACACATTTTAAGCAACCAGTTCTATTGTTCATGAAAATATTAATTTATTTTATTCTTATTTCAAAAACAACGTTCCCATAGATTTTGAACACCGAGCAAATAAATAAAGGCCAACATGAAGACAATTTTCAGGACACAGCATGTAGTTGGCAACGCAAAACATACTTATTTTTGTTGTACTCTGGCCAAGCCAGTGGAGCATAGAACACAAAATTATATAATTTATATAGGTCGTTTAAGAAGTAAGGACAAAGGAACATAACATTATTATTATTATTTTCTTGTAAAATCAAACATTAGAGAGACCGCTTTATTAGTGTGTTTGTGAATTTATTTTAATATATTTTATTTTACATCTACTTGAAGTTGAGTAGATACCCAAGTATCTATCAATAATTAAACAACACTTGTAATACCTATAACTTTTGTCTAAAATAAGTACTTAAATGTTGATACTAGAAATACTTTATACACACTTAAGAAGTTCAATAATGTTTCGAATAACACGAATGTATTTTAAAATTCCTTTTTCAGTCGAGCTTTGCATTAACACTGAGGCGATTTTACTATTCACTCTCGTATTTTAAAACGAAAGATACATTTGCAGATAAAAATACACATTCTGTAAAGATTGAGTAAGTAAAACAGTAATGACAAATGTATTTAGATTTTTATTTTTAACATGAAGCAGCATTATTTAAAAATAGTTTATTTTTGATCTCACGAATATCCTAAGTATTGAGATGAGATTTAAGCCTGATTCAATATTAAGGATTATGTAAAAAGGGTGACTGGTAATTAGTGACCGATATTTAAACACGTGATTGTACTCATGATAACAAACAACTTTACAAAAAAAAAACAATATTTTTCCTCATTCACTTTTATCACAATAACACAACAGCCGTATCAAATTCGCGCGGGCGTGCGCCTGTGACCTATCAGCTGTTAGCCGCGTTACACCGTCGTGTCTCATTACTACCCTTCCGTGCCACAGTGCGTAGGCAGAGCACTCGCATGGTTCACAACCCTAAATTTCATATGGCTTGTTATTGTTATAAAGGTAATTGATTAAAAAAAAAAGTTTCTTTGGGAAAATTGATTGTTATCATGAGTACAATCACGGTTTAAGTATCGGTCACTAATTACCACTCACCCTATTATACTTAAAAAAAAAAACATTACATTTTTTTATACATATTATTATATTTTGTTTCTAAGCTTTCTATCGAAACACTCTATTTCAAATTTCTTGTTTAAATGAATTCTCTTAATATTTTTATTTCTTTATGAATGCTATTAACATCTGTTAAGTTAATCCTACGTTTCAATAAGATTAAACTGTTACTGTGTTAACTTAAAATTAAACTGTAACTGTTACTTGTCGCTATATTTGCCAAATATAACGAAATTGCTCTGTATGGTGTCGGACGTAAAGAATAGCACCATCCCATATCTTCCCGTGGGTGTCGTAAGAGGCGACTAAGGGACTTGCCAGAGAATGGGCAGCAGCGTTCTCTGTGCTTTTGTAACAACCGTACTGCGATCGCCAACCCGCCTGCCAAGCGTGGCGATTATGGCAAAACCCCCCAAAATGTCAAAGTGGCGACACTTGGGGGAGGCCTATGTCCAGCAGTGGACGTCTTTTGGGCTGAAATGATGAATGATGATAACGAAATTCAGGCAAACAAAGATTATTTTGTTACAATTTTATACTTACACTAGCTGTCCCGCGCAACGTCGTCTGCGTCACATTTTCCCTGTTTTCGCAATGTTTTTCACTGCTGCTCCGCTCCTATACAACGCCATCTATTGAATACTTACTCAATCCAGTCAACAGAAACCGCCATTTGTTAGAATCGTTTGGAGCTAACAGATAATTGTGACTTAATTTGCAATAAAATAATATTGCGACTATAATATTGCGATGTAAGCTATCCTATCTTTCAAGTTGGGTCAAACTGCACACGGTGTGCAAATTTGATTAAAACTGGTTAAGTAGTTTAGGAGTCCATCCCCGACAAACAACGTGATATTTATATATATATATATATATATATATATATATATATATATATATATATATAGATTTTATGCTCAGTCATATCTTCAGAGAAGCAGCACACCTTACTTTGAATGGTTTACATGACTCCTATTTTAGCAAGCAACAGACTTAATTATTTTCAAAATACATTCTGGCGAAGCGAAAATTTTAGTAAAATATGTGGTAAAATTAATCAGCCACACGGTTATTGTCCCACCAAGGACAAAACAGGCAGCTGACATTTATCTTTTTTTGCAAAAAAAAAACTTAACAGAACTTAAGTTGCACCATTATCATTATGACATTTATTTTGACTAAACTATTTGAGTTACACGTTAAATGCATTGTGAAAGTTTTTTCATTTATTCACGTTAAGAACATTTGTCTGAGCACTCAACTAATAAATAAAGTTAGTGAAGATATTTATCAAAAGAAACAATTGAGCTTCGTATCATTTGTCTTGGGTTAAATAAATGAAACCGTTTAACGTATTGTTGAAGAATTTTATAGCGTAGAATGTGTTGGATTGGAAAGCGGTACACACAGCGACACGTTTCCAGTGTAACATGGCCACGCTTTATATATTTAGATTTTCCGCACCTAGAATGAGAGATCTCCAGAAACTGGCTTTATATAGTTTTATTGGTCGTCGTGCGTACTATACTAATATTATTATAGTAGTCAGAGTACAAAAGAAAAACTTTGGCTGTACTTTTACCAATAATGACTATATCGGAATTCGGCACAAAAGGTCAACTGCAAGTACAATAAAAGTAATCCATTGGTAATATAAGACATTTTTGGATAGTCTAACTAAAAAGAGTAGGTACTGATTTAATTCCTCGATTGCTCATACTTATTACCCAGTTGCCAATAAACAGCTTTCCTGAATCTGTAAGTATTCATTCCAAAAATCTTTCTGCATGTTCCGTTAAAAAGTCAAGACAATCGCCATACCATTTACAATCAAATCACGCTTCGCGGTAATTGGCTGTCTCTGTATTGGTTATCACTTAACTCTATAATTAATTGTCTATTAGCGCATAATAAGCGTTATTACAATGGATGCCGGCAGCACCTACATAATGAATATGCTCTGATTTGCTCGGCTAATCTAAGAGAAAAATGTAAACAGCTCTGTGAGCATTATCGGTCACAAGATACCTTCTCCAAGTTTTTTTTTTGATAATTCACACAAATACCTGAGCAAATTGTAAAAAAAAACGGACCCCCGTTTTGTTTTGTGATTGTGCCAAGCGGTCTAATTAGCGGGCCCCGATGACGATTTTTTGTATCGCGGGTTTTAATTTTGTTTTTATTTAATTTTTATTTCATGCTTTTAAGACTTCTATTTTAAATTCAGGACATGGTTTAACAGCGCACCGAATTTTATTTCAATTCGTTCAACCGTTAATGCGTGAAGAAATAACTAGAAACACTAATAAACTTCTACTTAATTTGCACCCTGATTGGGCAAGTACATTTTTTCTGGGCAAAGAAATGAAGTCAACAGAAGTTATGGCGATTAGAGGCCTTTCAAGAGCTGTGATATGATGCAAGCTAGCAGCATCAGTATCAGAAAAGAAATGATCAATGAGGAAAATTACACCGCAAACATAATATACGCTTTGTCGCTTACCATGTGGCACTCGGCTAAGAATAGCCGCCTCTATATCTTGCGGTAGATGTCGTAACAAAAGATAAAGGATTATGTCAGCTGAATGGACAGGGGCATGAATTTCAAAATATATAACAGGAAATTCGGACTGCACTCGCATCGCGAAGGAGATTAATTTGGTATCAAAGGTGAGATATTGCTCACTTAAAAATAATTCTACAGCCATTTTTTTATGTGCAATAATTCTAGAAATAGGCATTTATTATACAGGAACTAATTAGACCAGATTTATTCATTTATCGACAAACAAGTGATACATAGGTATTAAATTTGTATTAACAATTCTCTAAAGTCAATTACACTAAAGTAAATCAAAACATGCAACTAAAATAAAGAAGAAGCAGTTTCCTGAAAAAAAAAAACATAGACTGTATGTATTCTTCAGTCCAACTACTATACATACAAACTAATTGAACAAGGGCGACTATGACGTACACTCATGTTATGTTAAGTATTTATTTCGTATTTACTATTTACCAATACGTAAGTACTTATGTACGAATAACCAAAACTAGTTAATATTACCGACAACGGCCGTTGATCCAGGCAGTTGAAAATGCCAGTCACTTGTGTCTGTAGTAGTCTGCACTAAGTTAGGCATCGGACTAACTTTGACACAAAGCGAACGGTCTACACTTACGTTGAATAAATTTAACACTGCATGTGTGACTTGAATGCGTTTATACTGGCTGTTTCGTACTGCCCATTACATGGAGTTAGAAACAAATGGAGCGCTAGTGCTATATTACAGTTTTTGAGTAAAACGAGTTTTCGTGGTATTATCAGACGCATAGGAAGTAATACTCAGTCATTGCACTAAATATATGGATTTATGACAGAACCCGCAGTTGCTTCAAGAATATCACATTATTAGAAAAAAAAAACTAGTTTAAAACTGGTTATGGTATTTTCTCATTAAGTATGAAAGGGTAAAAGAACCCAAGCGGGACCATGGCGGATGGCCCCATCGTCATTCGATTTTTCTTCAAAGTCGCGTACGACGAAACCCGAAAACTCCGATTTTTGAAGCCCTAAAGTGGCACGTTAGTGAGCTCATCATCATATTTCAGCCAAAAGATGTCCACTGCTGGATATAGGCATCCCCAAGTGTCCCCACATTGTCCGATCCCGTGCGACTCGCATCCAGCGGATCCCCGCAACCTTCACCAGGTCATCGGTCCACCTAGTAGGAGGCCTTCCAACGCATCGTCTTCCGGTTCGCGGTCGCCATTATAGAACTTTTCGGCCCCATCAGCCATCCGTTCTGCGAGCAATGTGCCCTGCCCACTGCCACTTAAGTTTGGCAATTCTTCGGGCTAAGTCGGTAACCTTGGTTCTCTTGCGGATGTCCTCATTTCTGATTTGATCACGCAAGGAAACTCCGAGCATAGCCCTCTCCATTGCCCTTTGGGTGACTCTGAGCCTTCTGATGAGGCCCATTGTAAGCGACCACGGTTTGGTCCCGTATATAATCACTGGCAACACACACTGACTTTCATCTTGAGACACTGCGGTAAGTTGGACGAGAAGATACCACGCAACTTTCCGAACGCTGCGCAGCCTAGTGAGATTCGACGTTTGACCTCTTTCTCGAAGTTAGATCTATCCAACTGGACCGTTTGTCCCAGGTGGACATAATCGTCTACTACTTCGATTGTAGAGTCTCCGATCTTGATAGGAGTGGGTGTTACATGGACATTCAACATGACTTTGGTTTTGTCCATGCTCATTTTAAGACCCACTCTTTTGGAAACTCTACAGAGGTCATCGAGCATTTTACCGATGTCCTCCATGGTCTCAGCCATAATCACTATATCGTCGGCAAATCGAAGGTGAGAGATGTACTCATTGATGTTGATGCCTAGCCCTCTCTAGTTCAGAACCTTGAAAACATATTCCAGTGCAGCGGTGAACAGTTGCGGAGATATGACGTCTCAATGTCTCACACCTCGCTGTAGAAGGACAGGTTCCGAGGTCTGGTCTTGAAGTTGGACTGACATGGCGGCGTTTTTGTACAAACACTTCAACTCCTCGATGTATTGTAGTCAATTTGGCACCGTTGGAGAGACTCCAGTACAGCTCTCGGTCGGCCCTGTCTCGATCAAATCGAAGGCTTTCTCGTAGTCCACAAACGCTAAACAGAGAGGCAGGTTGTACTCTTCGGTCTTCTTTATAACCTGTCGCAGCGTATGTATGTGGTCTACAGTGCTAAAGCCTTTTTGTTAGTGAGTAATTTGGAGACAAAGATTGCTGTATAAGAAATTTAACTTTAATTATCTCGTGACAATTTCGGAACCGGTGTTCCTCGACCATCTTTTGTTTGTCTAAATGTACTAATTAAACTGAGGGTAGTTAGTAGGTAGGTACCCCCACCTACATGTACAGTTTATTCTGGCTCCTGAATTGAATTGAATTCGTATGTTTTCCGCGTGTGATTCAGCGTTTTTCGTCTGTAAATTAGCACTCCATGTTCTGACTACTCCGTGTTTCATGCCAACTGCTTTGTACTGCCCACATGATACTGATAGTAAACTTATTGTTCGCCAACAGTTTTCTTGTTTATAGCTTTGAGGTTTTGCTATAAACTGCACAGTTGTCATGTTTGGACGCCTATTTTGTTGCACTGTGCTGTTTTCGTTAGCATAGCTAATAATTGTGATGTTAATCTTTTTGTGTATTGTGGACAGATGTAAAATTGGAGTAACTTATTTGTTTTGATACTTTGGAATCCAAAGGAAGAGTTATGTTTCATCTTTGCTTTCTTTAGAAAATTCGAGTTTTAGAATTAAGTATGCACGATCACAGAACCGCGGTTATTTATATTTTTAATATTTGAACGTGAGCGGTATGTAAACAGACATTAAAACTCACAATATTTCAAAAAATGTGTAACACATTTAAACCAATTCCATATTTAATTTTAAAATGTAATGCGTTCAAAGCTAAACATAATAACGGTTCATAACATGACATACCAGTTCATTAAAATATTCCCCACTTACATATTGAAATTGTCATACAACCGCATTAATAAACTTTATATTATGGTACAGTACAACAATAAAACTGGGTATTACCGATACTATACAAGTTCGTACATTTGTGTATAATCAACCTCGTTACTGCTTTACTACTTTTCAAACTCATCGTAAAACACATCCCTTAGGTTAAACTTAATATACATTTTCAACCGTCGCATTAATTGACTTAGACAGACGTTTCGTACTTCTACAAGGATTTTCATCAGGATTTGACTACGACATATAATTACATTTTAGATACCAATTTAATACTGACTTTGAGTTTTTCGTCATCGTTATCACTGATATATACTTTCTTGACGTTTAATTACGTGCAACTGAAATTGAACCTTAAAGAGTGTTAACTACATCGTACCATACCATGACTGTTTCAGGCACGGAAGTCTACACGACATGGATTTCTATGCCCACTACACCGTATCATACCCCTTTTGTAACCATTTCATTGTCTACAACCATTATTCCATAATTTTGGATGCAATGTAAAGCTACAAAACATAGTAAACAATTCATTTCACCAAAATTTCGGACACAGGCCGGATACATAATAATATAAAGACCAAGACCAAAACAAGGTATACAAACTTACAATATCATAAGATTTGCAACGATTTATGATTGATGTCTCGAACTTTGTTTGATAGAAGAACAAGAACTTTATTTCTGTCCTTTTTATTTCATGCATGACGTCAATGACGTGTCATTTGTGTTTGTTGAATTGTAAATATATTATAATCTAACTTATGATGCTTAGCCCTTTAAAGGCGGCCGCGACTCACCGGGAGCATTCGCGTGTTGTAAACAATGAAATAAATGAACTTTTAAGCGTTTCGTTACAATACTGTGCCAGCTCAATTAACTGATCGAGGAGCATCGTAAGAGTAAATAAATCCTCTATGATTCCGCATTTTCAATTCAATACATAATTCTAACAGCCTTTTAGAATGGTTTACCTCGTTTTTGAACGATTTTAGTTTACTTGTTTGTGACATTTATGTAGATTACCAGTTTTGGACATAGACTGTTTTATTATTGTATCCAGTTTGTGTATGAGGTTTTGGTGAAATTAATTGTTTACTATGTTTTGTAGCTTTACATTGTTTACACGATTATGCAATAATGGTTGTAGACAGTGAAACAAATCCTTATCCGTATTTACATCTTTTTGGGGCTGACTGTACGCGACGGTGTTGGTCGTTAACGGTACGGCCAAGTGTGCATAGTCTCATACTTTTTAATAAATGTATATTTAATATATTTTTTTTGCTTGATACGTTCAAAACACGGTCATGGTATACTATCTTTACATAAGTTTTATATGTGTAGTGACCTACAAAAAGCAACTTACTATAAAAAGTACTACAGCGCCATCTATGACACGACGGAAGAACTAACATCAATTTACTACATCTTGCAAGCAAAGTTTACATCGACTTAAGACTATATAGAGAAACCCAACAACAACTGTCGGGCAGTTGGCCACCAGACACAACACCTGTCTGGTCAGGAGATCCGCCCTTTTTGAAGGAGTATCGAGGAACTTTACACCCTGTTCCTCATATCCCTAGATATGTATAATTTATCCTTGAAAAACACTTCAAAATTATCACGCGAACGAAGTCGCGGGCAGCAGGTTGTAAAAAATAAAGCAAATATGTACTTGACTGTACTTCGTAGTATGCGATACGGAACCATCGGTCACCTACTTACTGTTTGACGCTGTACATTACTATTCAACGGCTTGTTAGCTTTATCATTACTCCAGGGACTGAAACATAAATTACTGTATTGTTCCGCGAACCAGATGCCAGGTAGGTGTAAAGCTAGTTGTACACAAGATTGCAAGAATAGTAGGGAAAATGGATGAAATATTAGCCCCTTTTGCGCCTAATAACTGGATGAGTCACAGGGGACTGTACAAGCGAAAATGTGAGAACTATTTTGTCTTTAGCTTTATTGGGATGTTTGAGTATGTTATCATCATCATCTGCCTAGCCTTTTTCCAAACTATCTTGAGACCGGCTTCCGGTCTAACCGGATGCAGCTGAGTACCAGTATTTTACATGAAGCGACTGCCTATGTGACCTCCACAACCCAGTAACTGGGTAATCCGATACCCCTTAGTAAGACTGGATGTCCAACTTTTTGGCTTCTGACTACTCGTAACGACTGTCAAATATCTACAAATGACATCCGGGACCAACGGCTTAATGTGCTTTCCGAGGCACGGACCAACCTCGGCTAGCACGGCTTAACCTTAAAGATCGACCCGTGCGGCAGTTATTATTTAGCCACGAGCTCCTCCTCCTCCTTTAGTATGTTATAATAAAAGCTATATACAGATTGATGACGTGCAAAGTATTATGTATTTTACTAGCATCATCATCATCATCATTTCAGCCCGAAAGACGTCCACTGCTGGACATGGGCCTCTCCCAAGAAGGGGGGTTTTGCCATAATCGCCACGCTTGGCAGGCGGGTTGGCGATCGCAGTACGGTTGTTACGAAAGCACAGAGAACGCTGCTGCCCATTCTCTGGCAAATCCCTTAGTCGCCTCTTACGACACCCACGGGAAGATATGGGATGATGCATTACTAGCATAATCGTAAAGTAAAAGATCCAAACGTAAAAGTAAGTTTTAAGCATTTTAATAAGTAAGTTTTATCATTCTTCAATATTCATGCTCTAAACATTATCTTATAATATGATCCAGTATTTCAAGAAAATCTTAAATAAAACAACGTCTTTAGGTAACACTCTCTTTTGCAATGCAAAACCTGTGTTCAGAATACATGTTTAAACAATTTACCAATTCAGCAATTCAGGGCCTAGAACAGACTGGTCCGTCGTACGTTCGCTTAATCGGCAGCCAGTTGTCTTGCATCACAATCAATGAGCATTCACCCTAACAAACTAGTTCAATTTGCACAATAGAAGGGCGGGTGCAAGACAAGACTGCAGAAGGGGCCCGGGGGCCCAGATCTCATAACAAACACAAATAAGCCGACGTGATCCGCTTACCACCATAGATTAAGAACGTAGAAAATATTTCTACACTTCAACGGAATAATTCATGATTTTCTGCGAACAATATTATCTTATCGGCATGAGAAATTGTTTACATGCAGACTCGGTGGACGTCGTTCGATGTATTTCGCTGATTCTATGTAAAGTTACTCGCTCAGTAAACTGGAACGTTATCTCGGCTCCTCGTGTTCAGTTTTGTAGCTTTATTTGCAAGTCCAATAGTTATTTCAGGTTGGAATTGTCGCCTATTTGATGTATTGTCTCGCTCAAGGGGATAGGAGATTCTGCGTTTAAATGTTTGTGAACCAACGTATTTTATTTATAGGCCTGTCTTGGGTAAAGAATAAAATGATGCTTCCAACTTACGTACAATTTATAAAAGTTACAAATGTTTAAATTAATACCATTCAGAAATAAATTTTCATAATTATGTTTGTTGGTCTTACATAAGACCACAATGACAATAGAGATTATCATGTTCGAATTGTACAGAATTCAAGTCTCTGAAAATGCCTCTTCAATAAATACATAACATTTCGTTCTGACTTTATTTCCCGACGATTAGCATACGAAAACATTGAAATGTCGGCCACGGCTTGGATCTCAAACGATTGTTGGCTTAAGCCCACTTAAACCCTTGGATAGATACTTGACAATGGCATTTGCATTTAGTTCATTTGTTTCTGGTTCCAGCCAGCTAGTTCCTTTGACATGTTGATTACAATGTAAATTAATAGTGCCAACTAGCTGAAGCACACGGTGTGTGAGTGTATGTTGGTACTCTAGTTTAGGAGCAGAATTATGAATTGCTTGTAAATTTCTAATTATTCCTCATCAACAGAACGATTCGAATCAATCTTAACACACGATATTAAACGACGTGTAACAAAAAGGGAAAGAGGAGCTCGTGGCTAAATAATGACAGCCGCACAGGTCGATCTTTAAGGTTAAGCCGTGCTTGTCGAGGTTGGTCCGTGGATGGATAACCATAATTACATACCGAGTTTCCGCCGTGCCTCGGAAAGTACGTTAAGCCGTTGGTCCCGGCGGTTATTTGTAGATCTTTGACAGTCGTTACGAGTAGTCAGAAGCCAAAACTCTGACATCCAGTCTTACTAAGGGGTATCGTATTACCCAGTTACCGGGTTATGCTTCATGGCTTCATGTAAAATACTGGTACTCAGCTGCATCCAGTTAGACTGAAAGCCGACCCCAAGATAGTTTGCGAAAAAGCTAGGTAGATGATTTAAAAAAATAGAAACCGTCCATGTGCGAGTCTTACTCGCACACAGGGTTCCATAGCCCCAAACAATATAATAACAATATTTTGAACTGTCATTCATTAGTTAGTAAACTTCCACTCAACCGCAAAACTAAATTTGTTTTTCATAGTATGTTCATGAAAAACAAAGTTACTGCTGCAGTTTGATGAAAAAGTCCCATATCTCAAAAAATAAACATTATATCTTATTGAAACTAATTTTCGTTGATAGTTTTTTATACGTTCTACAATATTAAATATTTTCAGAATTTTCCTCCTCATACTTTAGAAATTAGAGGGGGGGGGGACACATTTTACCACTTTGGAAGTGGTTCTAGCGCAAACTATTCAGTTTAGAAAAAAAATATATTAGAAACTTCAATTTCATTTTTGAAGACCTATCTAAATACCTCACACTTATGGGTTTGATGAAAAAAAATTGATTTTCAGTTCTAAGTATTGGGAACCCCCAAAATTTATTGTTTTTTTTTCTATTTTTGTGTGAAAATCTTAATGCGGTTCACGGAATACATCTACTTACCAAGTTTCAACAGTATAGTTCTTATAGTTTCGGAAAAAATTGGCTGTGACATACGGACGGACAGACAGACAGCCAGACAGACCGACAGACAGATAGACAGACAGACATGACGAATCTATAAGGGTTCCGTTTTTTTGCCATTCGGCTACGGAACCCTAAAAAAGGGTAAATAAATAATGTAGGGATGTGCATCAAACTGATCATGTTTCTCCTTCGTAACAGTGAAAAAAATATCAGCTGCCCCATACATTTGGATCGAATAGGTATATAATAGAATAGGAATAGGAAGTTTTGTATGGGGCAGCAGATATTTTTTCGTAATTACGATGTTTGTCCGATGGAGAAACATGTTTAGTTTGATGGTCTGTAGCACACCCCTAAGTATGTATATACCCTATTTTTGTTCACGTTTTATAAAATAGTATGTAGGTACTTATTTTCCATTGTTGCAGGTATTAGCGTGAAAAAATAATCCCCTGGACGTATTATAAAAAAAATGTAATCAATCTAAAATACAGATGTTCCTTGATGAGTCAACAACTTAGAAACATCATCGTTTTACCTCAGGCGAGTTATGGTCAAACGCAAGCCTGGTGGACCATGATGTCTTAAAATCGTTATTGTTTTACTTTTCCAGTGTGGGAAAGAGATGGCGCTAGACATCCTGTATAGCTCCGTCTCTTTCCCACACTGGAATAAGAGTAAAGCAATACTGTTTTAATGCGTCATGGTAGGCCAGCTTTTTTTATAAGTCTAATCAGAGCAGCCAAAAACATCAATGAATACAAAAATTAACACACAACTGGAATAGTATATTTCATTGTGAGTGCGGAAAGCCTGTCATTGCAAAGAGTTCCGAAAAATGTCTAGCCGAGCCGAGGCGCAGCCGAAGGTGAGGGTTGACAGTCGGAACAAGTTGCAGTGACGGTTCCGCACGTGTACTGAACAACTATTTTTAATACAGTTGCGAAAAAATGAAGCAATTTAATAAAGAACATTTTTGGAAAATGGCGCCAACCGTAAAAAAATATAAGCAGAGATTTTTTTTGTTTTCTTCACCCATTTTGGGTAGGCAAAGGGAACTATGCCCATACAGCCAAGTCATCAATAGAATTTTTTATTGATATGAAATGAAATGAAACCTAACCTAACTTATTGAATCAAATCATTAAATCTGATATTGAAAAAAATTAGTAGCTTCTTTTTAGAAATATTTGCATGAATCATTAAAACTTCTATGATTTTTTTTTAGTAAAAACTCCGTAGTTGTTTTTTTCTTTTTAATAGACTTTATTTTGACAGTTGGGAAAGAGAACGCACGAGTTCGGAAAAGGTAAAGAAAAAGCTCGAGTGTGTAATAGCCTACATCCCGAACGCTATACGTCCCTACAATACGCCACTTTTTGAGCAACTGTATTAAAAACTTTTTTTTTTTTTGTGCATTCCCGTAGCTATAATAACCACCTTTAACGATCACTCAAACATCATTTACATTTTGTAAAAACACAATGTAACACTCGGAAGCTCAATTTTACATCCAACCTTATTCAAAAGGGTCCGAATTTACAGCTTCCGACGTTCAACAATAAAAATGGTTGCTTTTTATCTATGAATAACTGCGCATATCCTGGCCAATAGCCGTCATTGAAATTCAGTTTGCTGGTTGAAAATAACAGATTATCGAAATGTAATAAATTTTGTGAAATGAATTCGTTGACCGCAGACTGGTGCGGCCACCCTGTTGTTTTTCATATGGTTACGTTATACTGTTTTATAGGGTAGGGTGTCCTGTCACTTGAATTTTTTTTGTGTTTATTTTAAAGCTTTCGATTCGTAAATAAATTGGAGTTTGAATGGGTCTTCTAATTCGAATAAATACACAAACTCATTTTAAATATATTCTACGCAATTAACATTTTTAACGTAGTTAGGTATGTAGGTCCACTAATTAATACATTTAGCACATTATCTGTTCTGGTCACTTATCAGTAACAAAATTGCAAACACTCAGTTGCGACGTTTCGGTTCTACCAACAGAGGTTACAAACATTTTCAGAAATAAGTAAAGTATTTATTTCAATATAAGACCACTCGAAAGCCTTTAAAATCTTGGAAACAGATCAATCACAACTTTTTCTCAAAATCGTAAAATGCTTTTAGATCTCTTCGGTATTAAATTCACGAAACCTCTGACAAGTGAGGTGTTGTTTGATTCGATTAAAATGTGAAAATAAAATAATATCCTTTGAAAATAAAAGGTAAAAAGAATTATATTTTTTTTCCTGGAGCTTTTCATAGCAAAAAAAGAACCTTGTGAAGCGTGTTTTTAATAAATGAAAAAAAGGAACTTCTAATGCCATCATTTAAATTTCGAACAATTTTTGAATAGGTACTTCGAATTATATTCATTCTGACTCACTACTTCTGACTTTTTACTGTGGTACTACACACACTTGCCCGGTTATTTTTATATCACGAAATTACAGAAATACAGTTTCTGTTTAACCAAACACGACGAACAATAACGCCTAGTTCAACAACGCAGTTTAACTGATTATAAACGAAAACTTCGCCAGTAATTTCAAATTGCGAATCTGAATACGAACCGATGTGACAGGCAAGGGACGGGCCTGATTTCCCAACACCAATCACGTCACTATTCCGACGTGTTACAGTTCAAAATCGTTTAGCATAATTTGTAGAGGAAACCTAGTTAGTACGCGTACGGCATACAGTAAAAAGGTAACGCTTAGACAACACAACGGTTTTGTTAGCACTTTAGTTTACTTATTCCATCGATAGGGGGCTGTTTACCATAACTTCGTTTGGGTGACACGTGAGAATCGGATGTGTGACGAAGAATCTGATAATGTCAACTACGCCTAATATAACGTTTCAGGGAAATATTATTAGGGGCACAGGGAAATGTGAAGGATATTTGAGGAATGTTTTGGAATTGAATTCTAGAATGTTCTGTTATTGTGAGTGAAGTGCCTAACTATGATCACTATTTTATCAAGTGTTTGGTTGAGTATTTCAATGTTGGGCTATGTCCCAGTAGTGCGAAAAATAAAAACTGATGCTATGTTATATTTTAGACTAATGATATTGTTCCGATTCAGCCAGTCCCTCTGCTGTCCTCCGACATCCAGCGACGTCCTAACCCGAGGCTGGTACCCTACAGGAGGTGCCTTTAGCGTGTAGTTACTTTGTTTTTAAGCCCCTGGCTGTGGGCACCCACAGGATAGTCCTGTTAAGCAGATGATAACCTCCTAGGTTGACCTGCGAGATGCTAATCAGAAACAAAGAAAAAATTGACACAGATCAATTTTAGAACGAGTGGGCAACTTCAGCCATCAGGGGAAGGATCTGTGTTTGACAGCTTTTTTGTGAGGTTGTCTATTGACAACCGGTCGGACATCGGTCGTTCTGACAAATTTGCTGATGGCTGATATACGGTCTGCATAGGAGACAAGTAACCAAGTTCTCATACTACTAGTAGGAGAACTTGGTTACTTATATCATTTGCAGAATGTACCTAACCACATTCCAGCAGGTTGGAACTGGGTTGGTTTTCCCTGCAAAAATGTATCTAAGATCAAGTTAGTAATACCAAAGAAAAAAAAATGTGCTAGTAAGGCATACAAAGGTTTGTAGAAATTCTGGGACTACAGGTTACGTAACCACATTAGTTACGTAGTTTTCTAGAACAAGAGGGACGTATTTACATAGAAAATAATGTTCTAAGATACTAAATTTTCATTACTTAGTGTAGGACATGGTTTTACTTTTAGTTGGAAAAACTTAAGAATCATTCCGTAGGTGCGGTTATACGGATTTTATTTTACGTTTTAAAATGTGTAATAAGGCTTTCAAAGGTTGTGATAATACTGATAAGTTAAATTTTTCAGTATTTATACTATTGTATTGTATTGTAGCTATACAATACAATACAATAGTAGCTGGTTTCCGCAACTCAACGTATTTTGCGTACGGAAAGCGCGTATTTATACCTACTATACACGACGATACATTTTGTAAGCCAACTAAATGTGTACATAATTAACAAAGTAACATCTAAGACAACCATGAATAAATCATGAATTGTACTGAAAATGTAGAATATGCTTAACAGTTCAAGTTCTTAGATAATTTTGTAATCTACAAGACCTTGTCAGTACCTAATTATTTGCGTTACAATAATTTATATAGGTTACTGTAAACAAGAGTCTTCTGTATCTCTTGTAGATATCTAATACGTAAATAATAAGCATGCCTTATAGAAAAAAACTGTACCTATCATGAAAAGTGGGGCAAATTTAATTCTATATATCCTATGTCATAATATTTCCGTATATATATTATAATATTTCGATTTCACCGTTTCGACACGGATTCCTAATATGTACGGTAGGTCGCAGCGCCTCTGGCTAAGAATAAAATCAATTTCGGCACAATCCTCTGTGTCTTCATACCTTTGCCGCAGATAATATCATAAGATACAAGGGGGCTTTCCACACAATTAGATTTGCATGTGTATGTATGTTCTTACCACAAACAGACAATATATATAGACAATGCGTCAAAAAAATACTTACCCACTTTCTTACCTTCACTGAATAGGTTATTCTTGATGCGTGACCAAGGAGTTGTAGAGGTCAGATAGGCAGTTCATCAACATCATCATCATCAGCCTATAATATTCCCACTGCTGGGACACAGGCCTCCTCTCTATGAGAGGGAGTGGGCTGTTATCCACCACGCGGGCCCAGTGCGGGTTGGTAGATGTCATATGTCTTCGAATTTTTAGTTCTAGGACATGCCGGTTTTCTTGCGATGTTTTCCTGCACCGTTTTTGAGGGCAGCGGTGGTGAAATAAATCATCGGGACTGCCACCACTGGGACACCGCAGTGTTCCGTGTAAAATATTGGTATTCAGGTGTATCCAGTTAAACTGGAAGCCGACTCCAATATAGTCCGGGAAATGATAGTTAAATGATAAAAAAAAAGTTTAACGTTTTCGTTACGATCTCATGATCTCATGACGCGATAACAACTTTTATTTCAATTAGCGAAATCGAACTGTCATAATTAGTATTATTTTATAAGTAACCTTCATAAGCAACATTTATTTTATTTTATATTGTATATTTACACACCTTAAAATAACATAGAAAACCTGTTTCAATTCTATCCAAATATTGGAACAGTGTCGCAGCTGGTTTGTTAGTTTGACAAAAAATAAGCTTTATTATAATTTGGAGAGTAAAGGTAAACGCATACTTATCATAAGCGAAAGAGTCTAAAGAATCAAATTTTAGAATTACTTGTATGAAATCCAATGAAATCTCGCATACTTGTCCGCGCCGAAACGGACGAATAGGTAACGTTATAAACGTATGCTAGAACGTTTCGTTACGCGCGGTTGAAACTTTCGGCGCGAACAAGTGTACGATTACCTTAATAAATACATATCTACCTGCACCTAAAGAGATGCAAATTAGCTCAATAATTTATAAAAACCTTAGTTTGTTCGTTTTTCAATGAGTTTAACCAGTTGACAATTCATTCATTTAAATTCAGCGTGGATCTTCAGCTATCTTCAGAATTATTCTAACTTCTAAATAAATTAGAACTGCTTCCGTTGGTCTAATGGATGGCAAGCGCGATTGCTGAGGAAGGGATCCTAGGTTGGATTCCCTGGTCGGGCTGAGTGTTATTGGGTTTTCCATCAAGAATTACTAAGTAGCAGCCACGGAGTCCGGATTCTTGTCCTGTTGATGGGAATCAGATTGTCACCTATTACATGCGATTTATACATAACTGGTGCATATACAAGGTGTGGTTTTGCTTCCTCGTCAAATTCAAGGAGGTAACTATTCTAATGATTCTCGTCCAGAGTCAATAATAAAATGGGTTGGTATTTTTTTGTCTTATTTACGGAAATCAGTAAGTGTGAACCACCCGTGTTTTAAACATGACCCGTCTGATCCTCGCCCTATACCCGCGTTTCCACACATACAAACAATCTCACACGTTTATTCGCTCCTAAACCACGTTAAGGGGTTATTCTGAAATACTGACAAACTTTAAACAACCAAAAAAATCAGCATTTATTAATAATTAACTAGGTACCTTAATTTTAATTGATTATTTATGTCTTTTGTAACAACCTCCTGAATTTTGACGATGATGCAAAACAATACCTTGTATAAATATGGTGTAGTGGTTTATATGAGTAATAGGTAAGTAATATTATATAGGTATACTACTAGGTTCATCTCTGCCTGACGCTTTAGCGATTATAGCCGAGATCTTATGTTATAAATTTAAACCAAACTTATTAGGCACATAACTAAAATCTTTTAAAACAATCATCAATTCTTTTCAGAGATGATAACACAGAATTGTCTGAACCCTCTTTCCTGGGCAAAAAGAACCGAATTTCATCCACTTTGCAGGACCGACTGACCCGGACGATATTTTCATTTTTAAAAGTACACCGTCACTTAATTGCTTTTAAATCTAATTTTCTGCTTCCATATTTCGTGCTTTATCACTCCACAATTTGTTTTTCGTTGGAAAATGGACGCTCTTCAGCCATTATAATGATTGTTAGTGACTTGTGGAAATGTTAGCTAGATTTAGCATAAATATTGAGATTTTTTTAAAGATGAACACTGAAAAGAAGGTTAAAGAAAACTGTGCGTAGGTTGTATATCATAAAATACAGCAATTCCATGTATCATTTGAAAGAAAATAAAATCTTAGAAACGAACAAAGAAAACTAAACTTGTATATGTACGAAAAATAAAACTCTTGTTTATGAGTTGACGAGCACTTGCCCGTGGATTCACCCGCGTGGTCGAATTTTATCCCACAGGGACCTACTACTGGGATAAAAAGTAATCTGTCCTCGTGTCCTGACCCATGGTCTATAATTTTTCCACATTCCATCCAAATCTATTCAGCCGTTAAGGCTTCATAAGGGCAAACCGACAAACAAAGCCAGTTTCTTATTTATAATATTACTATGGATTCCTTTACAAAAGCCTAACCTCGTGCAAATCTTCACAAAGAAAATAATGTATCTAAAAATAAACCATTAAGCTAGCAAGACACGTACCAACAAACATGTTATTTACACTTATTGTCACGGAAATGAACAAAGATGTACCGATAGGCAGTACAGTCGATTTAACAGCTCATTATGCTCCGATGTATAGGTGTATCGCGTGAGAATGGGCCCTAAGTCACCAACTATCGTTCCTGAACCTGCACAATAGGGCCCTTAGGCCCCAGGGACGCAATACAGTAGTGACGGTAAATAAAATTGACCGTGAAAGTCTAATTAGAGAGTGCATTAGCTGATTGGTAGGGGATTTTTATTCAACAAAGCAGAATTTTTATTCAACATAAATAGATTTAAAAAGAAAAATAAACTAGTGATCAATAAAATCCGCAAATCAAAACGACCGGAAAACAGAGCAACAAATAAACAATCAGCGCACCCTTTCAAAGAACACATTGATACAAAAACAAAACACAAAAAATAACGCGTGATACAAACGAAGTGTGAGATAACAGGGAAAATGTAAAATGTGACTCGTGATAAAAATGTAATTTCCTCGTATAGGTACACAGAAAGCAACGGGTTTTTATTCGGCAAAAATATTTTGCTTCAGGCCAACCTTCCCATTGTGCAAGTGTCACGAAATCCGACAATCGTCTGAGGGCACATTCAAATGATAATCTCACCATACGCTTTGCGAATTAAGCTGCGAACACATTTAGTATACGCCACTATGTAAGTAATGACGTCTGTGATGTCAGTGGTATTAGTTTTAATACGTTTATATGACAGTGTTGAGACGTACTCTAAGTTATGTGCGCTGTAAGTTTAGTTTAAATGCAGTTGGTATGTGTTTAGCAGATGTTGGAAAGTTTTGTGATACGGTTACTTGTCAGTCTTTTAATGCGGCACACATTTGATAGTGTAATTTAATATGTGTTACTTGGATTACACTTTTATTGTTTTTATTCTTTGAACAGCCATACTGTTTCAATGACAACCATAATAAATTAAAGTGTTAATGATTTTAATTATAATACTTTGACGAGGTATATCCTCGCCCGGTCATATGGTGAACATCTTGTCCTATAAAGAACCAGTAGACAATTAATTTTCATGGATTATGATATTTCAGTAACAGATTAAATAAACATAATAAGACGTAACCCTGTAAGTCATTTCAGTTAACTGCTAGCGAATATAAGCTTTTTAAAATTTTGCATTTAATAATGGTAAAGAACTTTTTCTCTTTTTTTTCTACAAGTAAAATAAAAAAGCTTTTCTCGTCAACAACTAAAAATCAGTAGAATGCCCAATCTTCAGGTAGCATAACCTAAAGATGTTTCCAGTTTCATTCGTAATACGTGGCGGGCACGGCCGATGCCAGAAATGTCACATTAGCCTGATTTACACGTGCTACCTGACGTCGCGTTATGTAGGTGAATGTGCACATTTAATCGCAATGTCTGAACACTTCCTTAGTCTCACACCACAGCTGTCAAATCGACGGAGAAAATGATGACATGTTTGGTGGGCTGTGAATTACAGAATAATGTATGTAGGTGTCACCACCTTCGGTAAAATTACAGTTATCTCGCGGATGAAGTCTTGCCGTTTTTTCCCACAACTGGAAAATAATCTGTTGATTAGTGCTTATTTTAAGAGTTTCTAATCTGTCAACAGGACATTAGTATAACTTCTGAGTTAAGATAAATTACAAATATATTTGTATCCCTCACTGTCTTACTCACTTCCCGCATGGACTGTAGTCTGAAAGTCTTTTTGAATAAAATAACATCGTTGTTAATAAGTATTTCAACAAAAAATTTACAATTTCTTTTAATTTAGCATTTACAGTTTAAACTATTATTCAAATACAAAAATTTAACTTACTACATTTAAAATTAACTAAACAGAGCACTGTTGCTGACGAAAACTAAGACAAAAGCTCTTACAAGATTCGATTCTAGTCATTGTCAATAACTATGGTTTACAAAAAATTACATGTTGTTGTTATAACAAGTAATAATAAAATGTATTGAGTTTTTAATGTTTAGCGTAGCCTTTAAACCCGTTTGCATGCTCTAAAGTCAAGCAACCTAGCTTATCAGCACCAACTGAACACTCCATACTCCGCCTTCCAAATCCATTCCCCGCTACATATTCACATCATATTTTGAAAGCAAACAAACATCCAAATTGTTCTCCCCTTATCTCATTTTTGTTGCACACAAGAATCACAACACATTGAAAAATAATTTTCGTCGCGTTGCGGCTTCAGATACGCGAGACCCGCAGAACCGAGTGCGATTCCCCATAAGGGGCACAGAATAGATAGGTAACAGAAAGCCAGCTTTATCTAACGGATATGCAGACACAGAGACGCACCCTGTTGCTAGTGCATGCTTGACTCTGCATTGCTGCATTGCTTTGCTCCCCTTAAGAAGAAGAAAGGAAGATAGATAAGGGTAAAGCAGGGCAGTACGGAAGGTAAGGACGGTGTAGGTAAGTACAGTGATCTCAAACAAGTGAAACTCGCTAGCAGTTTGAACTCGCTGTACGCGAAGCGCGTCTATGTGTGCGTTATGGTATGGGCCTTCTGCTGCTATTTATTCTGTGGCATCGAGTACGAATCCCCATTAGAGGCGTCTATAGGGTACGCCATTAAATAAACATCTCTGGCAGGTTCGCTGCTAGTTATTAGCGCCACCCCATCCTCTTGAAACGCCGTGATACGGCACGAAGACGGAAGCGGGAGCAAAATCAATTTCATTTTTCGACACAAGCATTACGTTTATGGCGATTGAAACCGCACTTGCCTTGGCGTCAGTACCTATTTAATGGTGTTTATTTATGTGTATAGGTGTTCGAATTGTCTATTAATGTGGTGATAATGATTTTAGGGGTGTATTTTATTGCATCGAAAAGTCTTGTATTCAATTTACATTTTACGGAAACCTTATTGTTTTTCTTTACTTAGTTCATGCATACAAACGTACATAAACTTTTAGTCTGGATCAGCTGCGAAGACATTTGGAAACATTTCATTATTACCATTGGTTAGACCTAATTTTTTCGCTGCACACCAACTTATAACCACGGTACACCAGTGTGCCACGGCACACAGTTTGCGGAAAACTGCCTTAGAGCATGTTGTTTAACACCACTAGATTTATTTTTATGGGGTTATGTGTAGGCAAAGATCTATACCAGCAAGCCCACAACCACCCGTAGATTAAAGGAGAAAATTCAACACTGCATCAATGAAATTCAGCCACATTTACGCAAAATGGTCATGAAAAACGACAGAATAGTGCGTTTGTGTCAGCAAAGCCCTGGAGGCCATGTACCCTAAGTGCTATTCCATACATAAACCTATTCTGAATGCATTATGATCCATTTTTTTAAACCGTTTTTAAGACTCCATGGCAGCCCCAACAGCATTCAGAGTGCCATAGTCGGGAAGCATGACAGCCCGTTGTTGAGGTGTCTAGTCACCTGTACAATGCCTGTGTTTTCAATTATGTAGGTACTAACATAGGTTAAGAATATTGTTACCAACCCAATGGATTTTGTTATCTGATTAAATAAATGAATAAATTAGCATAGTTACCTCCTTGAATTTGACGAGGATGCAAAACAATACCTTTTTAAGCTGGTTGCGAGTACTACGAAACCGACCTTTATGTAAAGTATCACCAATAAGTATAGCATATATTATTCGCAGGTTAGTTGCAAAATCGAGAAACGTAAATATATTATTTAAATCGATATTCCAATCAAGGCTATCCGGTAATTTACGCTTAAAGATGTCAATCTCAAACTGCATTCCATGCACGCACTGTCTGCAGTCAAACTGTTTAATCAGTTGAACAGTTTCATAATGCGCTAATGGCAATTGATAAAGACAATCTTATGCCTTGACTTAGTTATTCCAATTATCTCCAAGAGTTTGAAATACTTAAGTAGGTGGTAATACCGCAGTTAAACGCTTAAATTTCTGTTATTTTTTGTCTTCCATACGGCATCTTTCTTTCTAAGTGAAACGTCTGAAAATAAAATGAATTAAACAAACACAATATACAAGCTGTTGTTTTGCATCCTCGTCAAAATTCAGGAGGTTGTCACAAAAGACATAAATAATCAATGTAAATTACGGTATCTAGTTAATTATTAATAAACGTTGATTATTTTGGTTGCTTTAATCCTCATCAAATTTAAAGAGGTAACTAAAAAAAATAAAAAATAAATGGTTAAAGTAATTTTTTTCTTATTTACGGAAATCGGTAAGTGTGAAACACCCGTTTTTTAAACGCGGTCGGTCTGATTCTCGCCCTATAACCGCGCTTTCACACTTACAAACAATCTCAAACGTTTATTCGATAATTTCTAATTCCCTAAACCACGTTAAGGGGGTTATTCTGAAATACTGACGAACTTAAACAACCAAAAAAATCTGCGTTTATTAATAATTAACTAAGTATCGTAATTTAAATGGATTATTTATGTCTTTTGTAACAACCTCATGGATTTTGACGAGGATGCAAAACAACACCTTGCATATCTGTTTCTAAGTGCCTATTTTTCTTTAATACAAAAACACTGTGTTCTGGAAATTGTAAGATTCACCCGAAAAAGCATCGTTTAAAATTTCAACGAAAACGTAGCACTTTAAAGCGTCTAGCGTATTTTTCGTCCCGCCGATTCACAGGGAGATTTCTGTAATCCATTCTGATATCCCCGTTTGGTTCAAAGTCCACTCGTTTCGTGTCATTACAGAAAAGCGGACTGATATACACATCGGCAAAGTTATATTTGGCTTGTGGAATTGAAGAAACCAGTTCTAAACTTCAGGAGTTAAGGTGTAAATTGCTTTGTGTTTTGTTATTTCAATGGTAGTGAGTTTGGTTCTCCTATACCATGTTTTACTGCGATTGATTCCGTCCGCAAGACGGACCAGGCGGGATCGGGGCTATCCTGTACTTATCTAATTTTATTGTCACTCGCCGACGTCCGTCGAACCCTCTGCCACTGAGAACGTTTCGAAGAAAGCTAGAAAATTCTTTCCCCCATCGGATATTTTTATCTGAGAAGGACATCTTTATTCGCAAGCAGTTAAACTTAATTCAACGTCTTGGTAGCAAGATAAACGTTCTGCCTGGATTCAGGCCTTGAAGAGATCTAAAAAAATAGAGGTTTGGTGAGATTGGATCTTCATGTTTATAATCTACATGTATTTGGAACTTACAGAATAAAGATGTCGAAGCTTCATACATTATGTATTACAAATTACAATATTCGTAAAATAAAGATATAGAACTTGGACATCGTTCAGAACATAGTGCCTAGTAAGTTACTCTTCATATACTTAAAACAACCGTTTTTATTTAACACGTCAGGGGTGCTACACAAGTCTAGTTTGGATATTTTTCATTCGCTGACCCGAAGATATTTATTCGCCTAATGCCGATCGGTAAAACTTCGTTCGACATCTACCATCACTGTATCTTGTACTGGTCGGCTCAGCACAATTCGTACTAATCCAAACAACTATTTCCTACATATCCGATTTTATCCATATCTATAGGCCAACCATAAAATTTGTGTGACAACCCTGAAAAATAGACGAGTCTTGTTCTTAAAAAATAGACGAGTCTTGTTCTTAAAAAAAAATAGACGAGTCTTGTTCTTAAAAAATAGACGAGTCTTGTTCTTAAAAATAGACGAGTCTTGTTCTTAAAAAATAGACGAGTCTTGTTCTTAAAAAAAACTAGTTTACTGGCTCCTGAGTAAAGTCACAAGAGAATGCAACACGTTCCAATATAATAAACTTTAAGATATCCATCGAACAATGTCTCGGTGATGTGATAAATATTTCATGTTACATCAAAGCGAATACGTGTTGGAATAAAATAAAGTAAGTATTGAGAGTGCTTTTAGTGCACAAATTGTGTGTGACATAAAACTAATTTATCATGGTTCCATTCCATTCGGTGGCACGCATGATTCTCTCTAATTTGATCTAAACTGAACACGACAAGCAATCTAGAATGTATATATTTGAGTGCAAAGTACTACGGGTTATGCTCTACAAACCAGACAGTTGCGGTGAGGAAAAGTAGTGGGTTTCCGTCAAAACACGAAACGGTAAAGAAGTTGAATTGATGAACTATGCGTTGATTTTTCTCTGCAATGTTCTTCTTCTTCTTTCGTATAGTATAGGCACGAAATCTATATCTATGTATCTTCTATACTTTTATATTATATATTTCTATACTAATAATAAAGCTGAAGAGTTTGTTTGCTTGAACGCGCTAGTTTCAGGAACTACGGGTCCGATTTGAAAAATGATTTCAGTGTTAGATAGCCCATTTATTGAGGAAGGCTATAGGCTATATTTCATTACGCTACAACCAATAGGAGCGGAGCAGCAATGAAAAACGCTGCGAAAACGGGGCAAATGTGACGCAGACGAACTTGCGCGGGACAACTAGTGTATGTATAAAAAGGAATCATACATTAAAGATTTTTGTGAACTTTATTTTCATTAATTAAAAAGTACGTAAGTAAGACCCGAATATTATCAAAGCAGCAATTTGAAACTGGGGAAGTTATGTTGAAATATGGTCAACAAGCACATTTTGTGTATATTTTTTGTGTGCCGGAAGCCACGTCTAGCTCTTGAAAGTACCTTCACGTCAGTAGAACAACACGTAGGGATCGAACTCACGAACGTCTTAGTCCTTTATATATCCTATAGTCGCTTTAATATTTAAATCAATTCCACTCCTCTAAGCTGCACATTTAACTTTCCTAATTGTTACCATTCTAACCTCATTCCATACGTAATTCCGTCACAAAACAGAGGAGAACGTATCAACAAAAAGCGCCGGGAATATGTTAAAGACGTCTGTTTCCTTACGGCCTGTACGCCATCTCTTCGGCACATTAGCTATGATAATTGGAACATTTGGTTTGCGAATAGGATGACGTCACAGGACAATGTGATGACACAGAATAGTACAGAAGGTGGAATTGGCTCCATATAACCATCGAAAACGGGCTCCGGCACATACATACAGTAAAACCAGAAAAAATATGTGCTTCGGTAATATTCGTGTTTCCGAAAGCATGAACATCGCGCCACAGAATTGTAACTGAGGCAATGCTTCTAAGTTCTCTACTGCCGCGTCTTGTAGTGGTGCACCCATCATTGAGAGCTTGTATAAAATTTTTCCTCTGTTCAGTTACCTACTCCGGTCACACCTCGTCATCTCAACATCTGCCTAGCCTTTTCCCAAACTTTCTTGGGGTCGGCTTCCAGTCTAACCGGATGCAGCTGAGTACCAGTATTTTACATGAAGCGACTGCCTATCTGACCTCCACAACCCAGTAACTGGGTAATACGGTACCCCTTGGTAAGACTGGATGTCAGACTTTTAGCTTCTGACTACTCGTATTGACTGTCAAAGATCTACAAATGACAGCCGGGACCAACGGCTTAACGTGCTTTCCGAGGCACGGAGGAAACTCGATATGTAATTATGGTCACCCATCCACAGACCAACCTCGTCATCTAACACTCAAAAATAATTTTGATTTTGCTTAGTATAGTTGAATAATTATTGAAAAAATATCTTTATTTTTTATCACGGTTATGCAAAATATGAAAGTTCTTTAATTTTGTAAATCCTTTGATCCTTTCCTGCAATGATGAGATGTAATCATCTCATCATTGCAAGTTCATGTTACCGAAAATAGACCATAATTCCCGAAGCGCATTCTTTTCCTGGCGGATCTGTATATGCGTTTTGCGGCGATCTCAGAATATCTTGACTGAATGCGACTTCCGAGAGTCCGTGAATTCGGGTTACTTGAAGTGTAACTCTATGTGTGCATTCATTTCCTTTTAGAGTATGTAGCCGACCTTCTGCATCTATTATTTTGTAGTAATAATGCGAATACAGAGAGGTTTACGCCACCGCGTGTTTATGTACTGGATGTAATTTTGCGCAAGTTAAAATTTTGAATGGTATGATTTTCTGGTTTATTGTTATGCTAATGTGCAGACAGGTTAATGTACTTGGTTGAGGGTGTCGGTATTTTTTTATTTGGGTTGAATGACTGCTGACTTTTTGGTCATAAATCAAAATAGTTTTTCTAGAACGGCGTAAAATAAGAGCCATTTTTATTCAAGTTGATAAATTACTAGTTACACCCTCTAATACCCCAACAGATACGATCTAAAATAAGTACAACCTAAACCTTATAAAACTTCCTTTTCTAACTTCAAAACTATACTTCCCGTATCTTTTCCTTTTCTACAACAAAACGTTCTAACCTCAGTCTTAAAGTATCATTCCGCACTATTAAACCATAATAAACTGAAGAACAACTTGAAATGAAACAGTGTAGTGCAATAAAGAACGTCATATCTCACGGAAACTCGCGGGACTGCACTGAAATGAATTTCACCATCTCTTTGTCAAGGCGATGGAGCGTGGCCACTTCTCGTGACTGATGACGTCACTTCTTACGAGCTTTCTACTGTCTTACGCCCCGTTCACGTCCTCAAGCGATGCAATCATAAAACAACTTTCATCAAGGGACAGCCGTGTAAGTCAGTCTGACATAATTTCACTACATTATCTATTGCAGTTCAGGGTCCGGAGTCTGGCCCGGCTTTCGTTCCAGTAATTTCGCCCTGGTGGTGTGGTACTTTCATGCCAGCCTAATAAAATTGGCTTGCCCTTATAACCTACCTATCTAAAGAATAGTAATTCTTTATGATCTCAGGGTTTCTGAACAGTCTGCTTGCCGCTAGGTACGTCACTGCCTTGACTGCACATTCACTTGTTTAATTTTATTTGCGCGAATGAATACCGTCGGGCTACAAGTCGTGTCTCGGTGACTTGTGGCAAGCACTAAGTAATTTCTTTAATTTGTTTTCTCGCATTTGCTGTCGCAACCCGCGTCGTTTGACCGTGTAGCCGTGGTCAAGACGTTAGGACACCAAGCCCAAGAGTTATTTGATTTGAAACCTGCGGTGGAAAACCAACGAGAGTTTTAAAGGGGTAAAGAAAGGGGACACACATGGGACAGATAATGTTTGTCACTTCTTTCTTACTGTCATTTTAAATTTAATGGTCAAGTTATTGTACTCTTACTTATTTGATAACTGTGACGATTTCAAGGACGGGCAATACCTATTTTGTACTGTTTTAAAGAACGCCAAGTTTTGATAATCTCTACACCGTGTAATTTAATAACATCAAAATTTTGTTCTAACAAGGTTTTAAAAACAAACTTACTTATCTGGTTTATTGATTAAAGTTATTATTCTTTTACCAACCAGATTTTTGGCTAATTAAGTTCGATCAGAAGTTAAGTTCAATTGTATTGACAGCTCATCACTTCTTAGTTAATAAGCCTTTCAGCTCAATGATGAACTTTAAGATAATACGAATTTTACTTACTCAAGTAATATAAAGATTTGAAAAATGTTATATAATCTAGTTGACACAATGCTGTGTGCAAATAAATTCAGTGAGCTATATTGGTTTAAGAGTAATCCTTTCGGTTGTCGAATTAATATAGAGAGTGTCAGCTTTTAAATATAAAAATAAAGATGGGTTCGAACTACGTGGTTTGAAAACTGTTTTCCAACACGTGAGCTTTTTTCGATTATTTGTATTGCGTTTTGGTATTGTAAATAGGTAGGTACTAATGGCTTCATCATCATCATCAATCACTTCACTAGTGGTTTAATAGGTTTTAGCGGAAACAATGTTATGATTAAAACCTAGTGTGGAAATGGTTGCACAAATAATGTTGACTGCAAATAATCTCAAAACATTGTCAATTTAAATGTAACATCTTAAATTTGTTTAAATATTTTTTTTTAATATGTATGGGTCAGCTGATACTTTTTTCGCTATTACAATGTTTGTCCTTAAGTATGTATATAAATTAACTAATTACTTGACATTTATTCTTATTTGACATTTATTATGAATTTACTTTTAACTTTTAATTGAATTAAATAATGTTTTTACTGAACTTTGCAATCTGGGACAATCAAGCCGACCAATAATTTATGTGTGGATTTTTATTTATTTTTGTTTTATATGGGTCACGGACCTGAAATAAATGATTATTATTATTATTGTATAAACTTGCAGATTTTGAATAATTCCAAATTCGTTTCGTCATCGCAACATGACAAACGACGGTGTTAGCGTATAGTGGCGGACTATAAATTCATAAAGTAAAAGTGCAGAGAGGGCAATCCTCTTGTCTGTGCAGTCTAGTGGCCACTTCATGTGACTGATGACTGGTGGACCGCCGAGGAACGCGATTGTTCTCGCGCGACAAAATAAAAAGTTTACTTACAGGGCTATTCACGTCAGTCAGAACTTTTTGCAACATTTGTTAAAACGACACGATTGTGTTTGAATGTCGAATGCTTCATTTTTATTTGAAAAAGTGTCGACTGCGGGATCAGTTTTCGTTAATCTAATTTTGAAGTGGTTTAAAAATTGTGCCTTGGAATTGGAGCTTCATCGTAACGTGTGTCTTGGGAAATCTGTGAAATTAACTAAAATGAGAAACGTAAGAGAAAATGCGGAAAAGCGGGAATTTGTTCCTTCCTTGTTAGTCACACTTCCTTTTAAGTTTAGTATTACGGACTCGGCAATTTATTTGTCTAATTTTAAAGGAGAGAGAGTTTTGTGTATAGAATCGTGCTAATGACAAACACCAGGACACCTTATTTAGTTATTTTCAAACTATGTGACAGTTGTGCAACTTTGGCTATTCTATACTTGAGTCACATTTTTTGAAAATTAGATCTTGACAAGAATTTGTGTGTGATATCATCATACCGAAACGAAAAAAGCTGAACCTAAAATCTTTTTTGCAAAAATATGGACTTCCAAAGAAAACGCAAAAAACTGGAAAATAACTTAACTTCCAGCCCCCGTATTCACAAACGTTTCGATTCGATTTCGTTTCGACAAGTCGTATGTCTATATTGTTTATGCACTAAGAAAGCGAGATAGACATACGACTTTCCGAATCGAAGCGTTTGTGAATAGGGGGCTAGAAGTCGGTAGCAAAAAAGTCAATGAAACCAACAAAAGTCACAAACTTCCGCAAGTAAAGTTATTTTCTACTTTTTAGTATTTTTTTGGAAGTCGGTTATAGCACGCCGAAAAAGTCTCGGGCCGCAGTTAATAACCAAGTGAGTATTTGTTTTGAGTAAAGAAAAGGAGTTTTAGTATGTACTGAAACAACATAATAATATACAAGAATGTTTATAATGTACGTAGCAAGGAGAAAGCAACAGCAGTCATAAAAGTAAACGATTATGCGACAATATTGTTGTTGGAATTTCGCTAGACGTTAGAAGTAATATTCTACATTATAATAATTATTATTAGAACCTTCGTAAAGGGCGATGACCTTATAAAGAGTGAGATTAACCTTGGCAAAATAGAAACCTAATCTCAGAAATTTTCCACCCTTACGAGTACTGTTTATATTCGTTATTAAACTTTCCCTTATAGGAGGGATATTTTGAGTCAATTCTTGGAACTGTATATTAAATTAGGGTCGCAACACGTAATTTTTATAGAGCCTGTGGTATCCTAGATGGTGGAAAATTCACCATGTATAATAGATTAACTTTTTAATTGTATTACTTACTTCGAATTTTGCCAAGTGTATGAATTGCATTGCTCGTGACAGTACTGCCATACTTTCACCAACTTGACACCTACGACACAATATTTTTCCGTAAACTTATAACCTTCTCACCAAATAAGACAACTTTAACTTTTCTTGCATTTAGTGAAAACAAAACATGCCTTTAATCACTTGACACCTACACAGTGCCACCTACATCTTGTGCGTCGCTCGTCAACTTACAATGTTTAAATATGCAATCGGTATATTTTTGTCATCATCTTCATCAACACAATATAAATCACATCACACTCGTTTTTCTCCAGACAGGTAGGCAGAGATCAGAAACTTAAGTTTTACCTGCAATTCCTGTTGATGTACCCACTAAGAATCGAGCCCATTTTGAAAAGGGGAGAATTTTATCATTGGGATGCTACTATCATTTCCTTCTAGAAAAAAACAATAGTTCTTTGCCTGACCTGAGGATCGAAGTCAAAATTCAGTAAATAAATTGCTCGTTTGATATTGTAATACTTCTATGAACACCTATTGAATGCGTGCATTGAACTTCCAAACTGTCCCTTTTCAGTTGAAAAACTTTCTTCACAACACAATAGAAAAATACTTTTTATTATACTTGTTCAGGACTTCATTCACGCGAAAAATGCGTGAATAAAATAAACAACAATAAAAGTCAGTACTTACCTACATTCTTTATGTATATGCTTCGACACTTTACTGAGAAACTTTAGTTCACGAAACAAACTTGAAGATTCTAGAAGAAAGTTGGTGTACATTTCAGCGGTGGAAGTCTCCGTTGCCGATGCAAATATTGTGAAGGCTTATTAAGAAGTTGTCAGTCTGTAATCATTCCTGTCAACTAAGCAAAGACGGGACTTATGTATAACCTCATAACTCAAAAGGACGAGTTTGAGTGAACCTAGTTTGCAGTTACGACGTTCTTAGTTTAAGGTGGGGGAAGGTTGTGAGTTAGCATCATTCACGTATATAGGAGTTTTTGGTTGGATGTGGGAGTCTGACGTAGTTGGAACCGCAACATGGTAATAATTTGATCAGGCGCCGGGCACCGCGCAACTTTACGCCAATTGAAAAGTTTCACTGCACTAAAATATTATGTTGTTACAAAAAGTTGATTGACTCCTCGCTGTTCTTTTTAGAAACGTTTTAATTGACATTTGCTTTTGAATGCTTTTCCGGAATACGTTTTGTGCATTAGTTGATTAAGTTTGTTTTGCTGTTAGAGTTGTTTCTGTGGCTCTCGAACTACGTGGAACAAAATGAAATTACAATTAATATTACTCTGCAAATGGATATTCTGTGAAGTCCTATTTGTCTGACCTAGAAAACTAAACAAAATTAAAAACAAACTAAGCAATTCTCAGAAGTTAAATAAACTAACAGTAATTATAGCGAATGATTACAACAGTTTAGGGAAACTGTTGTAATGTTGTAATTTCTAGCCGTATTATCCTCCAGTCTTCTCACAGGGGTGAGAAGACTGGAGGATAATACGGCTAGAAAGGAGGTGGCTGTTGTGATGAGGAGTTCTAGCGAAGTATGGAAGAAGAAGACATGCTGCACCGAGCCCAAATAAATTGGGATAAGGGCAAGAGAATGATGATGATGATTACAATATCTTTCCTAGACGTAATGAAACAGAACTATTACCAATAAAAGAAAAAAACATTTTACTTTAATAAAAAACAACAATAAAAAGTATGTCAATTGGCAACAGCTTGCGCGGTTCAAAGACCAGCAGTTGGCAACGATCTCAGGACTATAAAATGTGAGCTGAATTTTTAACTAAACTATTACTTTATCGCTGGCTGGGTTAGCGGAAGAACAGATGTTTCATACTATCTTTGAATTAAAATTCCAAAGAGCAGGTAAAGTATTTTCCGTATCTATACTTACCGCAAAAATAAACGAAAGGGTGGGTTATATTTAAGTTTTTCTAGGAAGGCACTATTTTTTCCGACTACTCATAGGTTAAACACATACTCACGTTGTGACGTCGCATCGTGGCACGTTGCGACGTCGTGCACCGATGCAAATATCGTATCGTGGAAATCAGCGACTTGTATCGAAAACACCCACCAGGAAGGATTTGTATGATTGCGTTTGGCCCTAAGACACTTCGCACTTTGACGTATTATATCCGAACTTTTTTTAGAAAGAATGCTCTACAAAAAAATAAACTACTCCACAAATAGCTATCTGTTTGCAATTGCTATTTAAGAGTTAAAAATAACGTTGCATATCTCCTAATTTCGTTTACGTGACCTTAAAATATTTCTCACCTTGCCACATTTCACACACACACACGCTGAAAGAAAAATTACGTCGAATTTTCTTCTTAACGTAGATAAACATGCAAAATGCTCGCACCGTGTTCATTTTTCTACAAAATAAACCGTGCTACGCAGTGGGTACCTGGTGCCTACGAGCTACGCTAATTCCAACATTGTTCTAAGCACTTACTGTATTTTACATGCTACGTCATAAAGAGGTTTTAATAAAAATTTTGTAGTAAGTACTTACCTTGGTACAATTAATCCAGACTTTCATAATAATGTAGTATTAAGTACAAAAGTAAATTAAACTCTGTTTTGTGTCTATCTGCTATACACGACAGACATTGATAGATAGGTAACCAATAGGTATCCTGGAAAAGAATAGAAGCTAACTTATATGTTCGTCATCGCGTATGTGTGGCGCGGACATAATTCTTTTACCGTTTTGATAGCAGTGGTGATGAAATAAATTAAATCACTTATTTTTCTATTTTTTATTCATTCTTATAAATATCTCGTATATTTTTTAACATATTAAAATAAATATTAAAAATTATAATAAATATAATATAATATAATATTATTATAAATTGTAGTAATTATATAAAAACCTGCTAGACTGGATTCGAAACCACGACCTACTGCTCGTAAGTCGGGAGAGCAGTATATTTGTAGGTACTAAAAGACTATGAAAAACAAAAAATACGCAGAGAAAGTTGCGAGAAACAGCTAGTACGAGTATAGGCATTATGAAAACATTCGTTGTATTCAAATGAAGTGGGTAGCATTGCCCTGGGCTGAATGAAGAATGTCTACTGTCTAGTCGTCACCCCTTAGGCAGTTGTCTGCCTACATTATTACAAAGTCTACCATTGTACCTAGGGATTCAGCTTTTTAGTGAAATGATGGAACATCGTTCTGAATTTTAGAACATTATCTGCGTGAAAATATCATAATAGATATTTTTTGCAAAGATATAACAGAATAGTATTGTATATTATTTGAATAATCTACTACAGCCTTGTTTTGAATCCCTAATTTTTTATGAAAAAATATTCAGTTTGTAAAATGTAAAATCTAGGACGTTTCTTATGCTTCGACGAGTAGTTTTATAGTGAAAATTAGATTTGTCTATATTCAGTTGTTTTATAAAAAAAAAGAAAAATCTCGAATCTTGAAATTACCAGAGGATTTATTCAAACGTTTAACAATAAACAGTACTATTTGCATTCATTTATTGACTGCAATCACTGGAAAATATAAACAAAGGCGAAATAATAATTCGCAGAGTCGGGATCAAAAACGTTACTAAATAAAAATAGCTTGAAATTCTGTATGCATTTACGATACGCCGAGTGGAGAAAAACTTGCTCCCCTAGTTTGGGCTACTGGACTTAAGCCAGGTTTCTTTTGACACCTGCACATTGAAGCAAACCGAGTTATCTCCAATCTTAGCTGAGTTTCCAAAGAAGTAGGATTCATTTTTGCAAGACCTGTGATTAGTTTAATATGTATAAGGCCGCAAAAAAACAGTGCCCATTTAAACCATCAACAACTTTCTGTCCATGTCCCATAGTACTTGCAACACGTTTTTTTATTATTATTTAAGGAATTACCGAGTTCACTGACGGTCGACCATTTTTCAACCTTATTACTTAGGGCATAAGGGTGAAAAGTGGAAGACCGTCAGTGAACTCTGTAGTCCATACGTCATCACAACATGGTAACATTAATAGCCTAGTATAATTACCGACCTCAACTTACTTAACCTAGAAAAACATATAATAATACAAATATATATTATTATGTAGGAAATGTTTATTTAAATAACGTAGCATTGGTGAGTTTATATACAAAATGTCACCTGCGTATAAGTCAGCCGCATAAGCCTGAAACTTCGAAATAATTGTGTTAGCGCCACTTAAGCCATTAGCAAATATTAATCCAAACCTTAGCTAACACTAAATACACCTACTCAAGTCTGTAACTTTATTATCTAACACAACCATTTCCAACCAAGTCTTAGTATTAAAACTTTGATTCCACATATTATCTTTTGAATACAGGTACGTATGTACAGTATTTCCATAAAAAGTATACGCTTCGGGAATCTTTGACTATCTTTGGATTAGCATAATATGTTGCAATCGTTGAAATACTTTCTTGTTCTATATATTATATAATATAAAGGAAATTGCAGAAAAAAACTTCTGTAATCTGATCTGCAATCGGAGCTAGAAATTTGACGGAAGGAAAATTTAATTAAAACGCACAATGATGGGCGCAATAGTTCTTTTTCCTCGTGTCGCTAGCACGACATTATAATTTAGGCAGAATACTAAATAGCACGGCAGTATAACACTCAGAAGCTTATTGCTTTTGCAGGACACTGAAGCACAACGTTCGTGCTAATTCGAAAACACGAAAATTACCGAAGCGCATCCCTTTTCAGGTGTAACTGTATCTCTACGTACAAACTTGCTTTGTAAGTAAAGGGAATTGCCTCAACTCTGCCACGAGAGCCCTTAGACCGCGCGTTGTTAGATAACAAGATTACATCTCTGCTAGTCTTGTTTAAACTATTAACTGGATGTATAGGTATAGGAAATGGCGCACCATTGTCATCTTGACCCATTTTAAAAAGAGTTTTCATGAGATGTTCAGCTGTTTTGTATTTTTAGTGGAGTGGATGATGAAAGATGATGTGGTGACAGAAATGCACGGAAGAAAACTAAGTATTGAGTCGTTACCATTCTTACATATGGGATAAATGCTGAATCATGATAATTCTCTGTTCGCTGTTCTTGCGTATAAACAAAAGAACTAATATAGTTAAGACTAGCTGTCCGGTGCAACTTCGTTTGCGTCTCATTTTCCCCGTTTTCGCAACATTTTTCATTGCTGCTCCACTCCTATTGGTCGTAGCGATGATTTATATATATATATATATAGCTATAGCTATAGCGTTCCTCGCTAAATGGGCTATATGCGACTGCAAGAATTTTTCAAATTGGACCAGTAGTTTCGGAGCCTATTCAATGCAAACAAACAATCAAATCTTTCCTCTTTATAATATAGTTTAAAAAAAGCAGCGGTTTGAAGAAAAAGGCTCTCTATTAACAATAACAGAGAGTAGTATTTCTTTCGGGGACTTTTACTTTAAACATATGGTTAGTGCCTATCCTGGTTTCAGGACTATAACCAAAAGTATCAAGCTCTGCTTAGTTTTGCAGTCAACAGTACTTCTCAATTACTGGCAATTGCTACTTTTCCTCTCAAAGTATTCGTTAAATTCGTTTCAACTCATTTTCAGTAAAAGTTCAACTTAGGTCCAAAATGAAAGTTACACATGTTACTAGCACTTCCTGATCTACTTAAGGTAGTATAAACAGCGTAATAATTTGTTAATGTTTCGTAACTGTAGTTACGAAACATTAACAAATTATTGAACGGGCTCTGTATTAATTTCCCTCTGGTAAATATTTACTTCCCATACTATCTCATAAGGCCTTTAAACTAATTCAACAGGGCTTACTTCATTAACTTTAGGGGTTTTAACCAATAGCTCAGTCATCAATTATTTAAATTGAAAGTAAGCTTTTAACTGGTAATTGTTGTTAAATTTAACTCTAGCTAATGACAATTTATGCCAAGAAAACGTGTCTGACCTTTTCGAGTATTCCAAATTTTCATAATAAAAAAAAAAGAAAGTTAAGTTATATTTCTAGTATGCCTTTAGATTTCATATTTGCACGACTGCTGCGAGAAAAATGCTGAGCAAAATGTCATCAGGAACGTTTTGAGTATGACTGTGCGGGGGTATAAGAGTAGAGAGAGACCAAAGAAACTATGGATGGACTGTGTGAAGAATTATATGGCAAAAAAGAATGTATCTGATAAGATGACAAGTAATAGAGAAGTATGGAAGAAGAAAAAATGCTGCGCCAACACCAAAAAAAAATGGGAAAAGGACAAGATAATGATTTGCACGACTGCTGCAACCGGTGAGACTGGAAGCCGACCTCAACATTATTAGGCAAAGGCTAGACAGATGATGATTTGCACGACTTTCTGACGTCATTCTAACAAACAGTTCAAATTTCACCAATAACGTAACATCAAACAAAGCTATATAACTGTAAACAAGGAACTGCGTACTAATGATCAAAATTCTGATGAAGTAAGCGAAACATCTGTGTGGCATTCTAATAAACGTAGCATGAGCTTTAGGGTTACGTGTCGAGCAGTGCACACTCAACCCGGGCACGGCGTACACGTACCCTTAAAGTCATTCATCTACTTACTGATAATTTGGTGGTTTTATTCTAAACCCTAACTAGTGTACCTAGTGAACACCACATTGGCGACGAGTAAACGCGCAGTAAGTGAAATTATGTACTTGTTTACGGAAATTGGTCAACGATAAAACTATCCAATTAAATTAATAAAAAAAGTGTTATAAAAATAATGTGACAGTGATCTCAGTAAAAGTCGTAACAAGCGTTATCATAACATCACGCCTGTAATCCCGACGGTGATCTAAGTGAAATTGAGTGACAAAGATCATCATAAATCACGCTTGTAATCATCGTAGGATTAGGCAAAAATGTACTTTTAGTAGGTACTCTAACATTTCGCTAGTTTCGCTGTTTAAGTCCCAAGTACGGAATAGGGACGAACCTATTACTATTGCGAAACTCAGTAACCGTGATTTACTTCCTGTTTATTTTGTAAATATTTCACTTAATAATTACTGTGGTTGTCTTGAAATGGACGGATTTAGAGATAACACCGTCATTGTGTCACCCAATGTGAAATGTTTTACTTTATGAATGTTACTTGTATGGTGCACCTACATAAAAAAAAAAAAAACATTCTAGGGTACCTACACGAAGCATATAATATTATGTACAATACAAAATATTATACGAATATTCATTATTATAAAATATTATACGAATATTCATTATTATTTCCATCATTGTTTCTTATTTTGATTAACAATTGTTATTAGCTATTTTGTTACATGTTAAATAATATCCTATGCGCGGTCGGCATCAGCGATAAGCTGAGAGATGTGCAGCATATATCGATGAACTGAGTAATTACGTCACTAACTCGTAAACAGAACTGAATGTCGGAATGAAGTTTCGACATTTCGATTCGACTCTATATTACAACATTAATAAAATGGCTTAGTTCCTATGTATTGTTGACCAAATCCGTTTGCAAACAACATTATCGAAAAAATAATTAACTTACGAGATCAAAATTTCTCGTAAGTATAATTATAAACAAGTTGCCTTCGATAATTTCGAAGAAAGAGATTAATTTCTTGCAAATCTAATTATAACCAATTTCTCCTTCGATAATTTCTAAAAAAGAGATCAATTTGTCGTAAATACTAGTTTTAATCGGAATTTATTTTCGATCAAAACTTAATGTACCTATCGAAATAAATTTTCGATCAAAACAAATTGCCTATCGAAAAAAATTTTCGATAAAATCAATGAACCTCCGAGATCATTTTCTCGTTAATACAATTTTAACAAAGTACTCCTTCGATAATTTCGAAGTAATGGAGGTAATTATCACCACACCTATTGCTAAAAGTGAACAAGTGTCATGAAATCAGTTAAGGCTAATGATTTTTGACTAAATCTAAAATGCATTTTGTACTGTCAACAAAAATAAAATAAGGAAAAAATACGATCAATTTCAGGTATATTGTGAATCTATCAAAGCCATTCAATACGATCGTAGAATCGTATCGTACGGTCACGATTCGGATAATCCAAAATATCGATAAAAGTATCGTACATCCCTAGCTCCGACGTGTATAATTTCAAGTGGCCGCTTTGTTCAGTTGACACTTAACGGGGACTTATAAAATAACTCTTTGTGAGACTTGCAAGCTATAGTTTGTTGAAGTATTTGAAGTGCTGTGTTATCAGCACCCACAGAACTTTTTATTATTGGCCGGATACGAGCAATACAAGGACAAAAAAAACTTGTGACCCCATTTGTTTCTTTTGTTAAAACCAAAATAATAAGTTAACCAGTTTGATTATCTTAACTTCAACATTTATGATACTTACAACTTTATTACACAATACTTATTTTATAGTGAAAATATTCAAAAATAATATTTATTAATTGTGACAACCTTGAAATTATTTGAACAACAATAGTATCACGACTGAATTAAGAAAGACCATGTCAATTCTCGTTGACACAATAAGAATCGAAAAATAAAACAGCAGAAGTCTCCCCAAAAACTGTAAGAAAGGCCAATAAGCTAGTTCCACAATAGTGACAGTACAAATGCAACAAGTGCCCGCCTTAATAAAGTTGTAAACCAAACATGCCTGAGTTATATTTCTCGACGGCATGTAAAGCCAAGTCAGAAGCCCATGGGCGGCATAAAAACTCTGACACCAGGTTACCTAACCAAACGAAAAACTGCCAACAAATTAAACCAAATATCTCACTAAAAGAATATTACTCTTTAGGGCCGAGTAAAGATTATAAAATGATAGTCAGTGGCTCCCTGCGAATAATATAAATCGCATAAAAAATGATGAAATGTCATAAACAGAACCGTTGTAAAAAAAAAAAAACGGGTTGCACTCCGGGAGTGCCGGCAGAAGTGAAAACTTGAATAGTAACGTTGTGCATTTTCATAACATTCATGGCTGCCAAATATACGCTGAAATAAATTGTTAATTTTATTTAATTCTCGAGTAAAAGTTGTTATCAAATCAATACCAAAGTTTAAAGATGTTCAATTAAAATCAATACCACAGTTCAAAGATGTTCAATTAAAAAACACTATTTATGAAACAATTCCTCCAGTTATCAGCTTTATAGACTAGTTCCAATTCTTTGGGGATCAAAGTAAAATAATAAATAAAACGAACTGGTAAAATGGACATCATTGAACCTAGAAGTAAACCATATAAGGGTTTATCTGATGGTACCAATTTTATATACCTACATGGAGTAAATGTTATCACAATGCGAACGAGTTGTCACCTGTATCAAGACAACATAATTGTCATTGATAATGCCAAATATAAAGTGTTCAAAGAGAAAATGTAACACAAAACCAAATTTTAAAACCGTTTTGTTTCCGTAATTTTGGTATCAAACTGAAAACATTTATTTCAATTAGACCATTAAAGGCACTTTTGAAAGTAAAAAAAAAAAAAGACGCGAAGCTACAGTCCCAGTCACAAGGCATAATAACTTGTACAAATACTGTAGTTGCCCATTCCAAAGCGTAGATCTCTAAGAATAATGTAGAAATACGGGCAAGTAAAGAGCGTCCAGAGTAAAACTTTGAATCAGTCATTCAAAAATAAAGCAATTAAAATAAACCGTGGTAGCTAATCAGGCAAAACCACTTGACTTTGACATTCATAGTGTTAGAGCGTTGGCAAAGCCCGAGTAGTAAAAAATTTACTAAAAGTAATAGAGCAAAAAATTTGCACAAAAATACCAATTCGAATTCTGGCAAAAAAAAAAAAAAAAAAAAAAACAAGTTAGACATGACAGTATGTTGGTGAAACTTGATATTATATTGAAAAAGTGCCGTATTAGAAAAAATCTGTATAATATTTTACAATATTATAATAAAAATGAAAGAGTAAGTTGCCTACACGAGCACACCGTGCATATCCAAAGTGCAACAAACGTGAACCGATACAATTAAAAGTAAAATTGACCACAAACAATCAAGTGGTCAGTAATATTTTTTGAAATGTTCAAGCACACAATGGGTTTTCATCTCACACCAACCCAACAACAACCATAATGCAATCAGAATAAATAAATCGGTAGTAATTGACAGACTTGTCAGGTCCTGCAACCGAACAGCAAGCTTATTCAAACGGTAATAAAAGAACATTGATGGAGTATGAGAGAGGAGTAGCATAGTTTGTACTGAACATCGTTGCGCTAGCAACGATTTATACCTCCCGAATTAAATTCATACTTTTGGGTATTATGCCCCAAAATATCGAAGCCGAGCAAAGGCTGATACACGTTCTGTTAGTACTGACTGTACTAATTCAGCATAATTTACAGTATTCGTTGAAAAAAAATAACTGATTCAACGAAAAACAATAATTTCCTTGGGTATGAAAATATGAACTTTTTATAGATCATAAACCTTAATCTAGGTTAATCTCGCACAAAATTTAAACCTTGAGAGTGACTTAAGGGGCTTTCAAACACAAACGTAAAATAATAATAAAATGAAGCTGATCTATAATATCCTTAAAATGAATTATGCAGCATCGAATATTAAGTTCAAATTAATCGACGACCCTTCAATAAAAATAATTAAACATGACATTTAAACATGAACTTGAGTAACAAAACATTCATGAAAATTAAACATGAACTTAAATAACATGAAATTCATGAAAATTAAACATGAATTTAAGTAACATGAAACCCATGAAACCGTCTTATTAAGAACAAACATACTCTTCTACTAATGAGAACAAAATAAGTATTAGAAGCTCTTCATGCCTGAGTGGCCACAAGCATTGTCCATTTGGACAAATTCAAAATATTTTATTGTGGGCATATGTTAGCTACAGGCTCAGCAATAAATTAAAGTTTTAATATGTCCTGCCTACTAGGCATACAATATTTAAGTGGTGGCATTACATTTAAATTATTTCACATGTCTAATTTGGTTATTATAAATGTCAAAATATCAATATACAGTCAAATTAATACATGGTCAACAATTCAATCTATGATTCAAGAAATCTTGGATCTTGTAGTATGCTTTCTTAATTAAAAATTTACGCAGTTATTTTTGGAAATTGAAGGCTAGGCTATATACAAGGCCTGGTGCCAGAGATAGGCAAATAAAGACGCCGTAAATAGGTCTAGTCTCAAGCCCAAATCTTCAAGTATAGTTAAGAGGCCTGAACTTCTATCAGAAGCTGGTAGGAATAATGATCCACTGCCAAGTAGAGATTATCTTTTTGTGATTGAGAGATTGAAATAATGAATTAATCTTTCTCTCTACATATACAGGACACGGTATAAGTATTGAGCAAATAAACATAAACCAAAATCCTGCAAGTATAAAATCTGAGTTTGACAGACAATTTATGTAGTCTCAATAGTTCGAGACATTCTATATCAAAAAAGGAATAAACAAGGTCCTTTTCTAGCGAAAAAGTACTTACTCATTAAATAGCTAAGATGGGGACGCACAATAGAAATATTCTTAGTCAATTGAGAATAAAATTGATCAATGCGAAAATCAGCCTGAAAGGATGATTTGTTAAAGTACTTAATATAGAATAGTACACGACAACAACATAGAAAAAACTCGCCATCAGAGCTGTTTTATAGAAAACTGTTCAGAGGTGAAGTGGAGATAGTAACTATAATCAGATCTGGAAGTTGATACAACCATTTTAAAGTAAGACAAATTTATTAAACGAAGATAGCAACAGAAAAGTTGCACATTGAGAATTGGGATTGGAGGAAAAGTACATGTGGAGAAGAAGATGAATCTAAATTAAGTACCTCCGTAACTTAATACACACCGCAGCGTACTGAAACATAAAGTATAACGAAGCTCTTAAAAACTACCGACACATGACAAACAGCATACACAGAAAGAAGGTACAAATAACGGTAATGAAAACTGGCCAATTGAAAGTTATCGATCACAAAACATAAGACCAAAGTTACGTACCATAGGTTAAAATTAATTATAATGTAATAAAGTAACTTTCATGCTAAATAGTGCAAGTACTGAATGTACTCACCTAAAATGTAATTCAATTCTAAATAGAAATATTAGTACTGTATTATTGACCGAATTTCAAAATGCTAAATATTGTAAGTACTGTACTTAAAACTATTTTTATATAAAATTAAAGAAGAAATGTATATGCCTACAATATTTGCACCTGGATTATGTCTATTAACATTATTAATTTATCAGTCATTGTATAAATTTTAAAACTATCTACCTATGTTAGCATAGTATTAAATGGTAACATATATATAGCAATTGATCAGATCTAGATGTATAAATTTAATATTATAAATATTGCAACAATTAATATAAGTACCTACACATTTTTGTAAAACAAATTAAAAGAGTAAGTATGGAGTTTCTTGCCCATTCTTCTCCATACAAACTACCTTAGCGAATGGGAAATTAAATATGCCTAACTGAAATAATGTATTTTCATATAAAAAGGAAGAGATGTGGCATTCTAATAAACGTAGCATGAGCTTTAGGGTTACGTGTCGAGCAGTGCACACTCAACCCGGGCACGGCGTACACGTACCCTTAAAGTCATTCATCTACTTACTGATAATTTGGTGGTTTTATTCTAAACCCTAACTAGTGTACCTAGTGAACACCACAATCTGTATACAGAGTATTAATTTGATCAGAGCAATGCCATCAAACTTCGTACTGACTAGAAACGGGCCGCCGAACAGAAATATGAGCAGAAATTTAAATATGGGTACTTTTATTTAAGTTATTTAAGTAGTTAATACTTGGGAACAAGGTAGTTACGCTTATGTTGCTGTTGTCAATATGATGGACACTTCGACGTCTGTAAAATAAATAAATCAGCTTTAAGTCGCACTCTGACCTTTTACTATTACGGGAAGAAGGGCTCACAATAGCTAATAGACAAACCCTTGCTGGCACCACAACAAAGACCAACTACAATATAAACATAATTATAAAAAAAATCATTCAGTGTTTGTCTTCTAATTATATTCTGAGCTAAACGCATTTAGTATTTTTTGGCGCAAGCCTATCTATGTTTTTTAAAAATTATCAACTGGATATTTTTCTTTACACAGCTTAGTTTTCAATGCACCAAAAAAAGATAAGGGTCGAAACTACGATCATCTTCACATTTGACAGCCGAACAAAATTGATGATCGACACCATGATATTTTTAGTAATACGAAGGGAAAACCGTTCAATGTTTTTCTATCACTCTAAAAACACATCGAAACGCGTATCCCGAAAATATGAAAGTCACAAAAAAAGCTAACATGGGCGACATTGACTCAATTTGGCCGTGATATATTCGGGAAATGGAATATTCGGCAGCCTCAGTTAGATTTATTGGTAGCTATGGAAGCCTGTTATTTACTACCTGCAATATGAGTACATTGTGTTTGACTATCCTTTGATATAGATCAGTATTTTGATGTGATTCGCGACTGTTACTGGTATCTATTGTTTCATATCAGACTGCTATTACAATACAGGCAGGTTTTGAAATATAGCAAAGCGGCAGGTATATTGAAACGATGTTTATAATCATTTTTTAAGGTTTTTTTTTTAAATTTCTCGCAACCTAAAATAAGATATATACAAGAGCAGCGGTGGCCCAGTGGTAGCAGCAACGACTTACGAGCATTAAGTCGTAGGTCCATACCCAGGCAGGCGCATTACTTTGTGTTATTTATTTCATCACCAATCTCATCATCTCTCAAAACGGTGAAGAAAAACATCGCGAGGAAACCGGCATGTCCTAGAACTAAAAATTCGCAGACATGTGACATCTTCCGACTCGCACTGGGCACGCGTGGTGGATTAAAGCCCACTCAAGAAGAAGTGGAAATTATATTTTTCCTACTCTATTGTTTTCTGATTAATTTCGTTGCCGGGTCCAAGACAGTCAAATTGTTTTTATCACACTTGCTCGTAAACAGTATCTAAACATACAGGTTAACTTGGCCGTAATGCCCCATATAAACCCTCGAGCTTTCTTTTTGTCATGAAATTCAAGGTCGGTAAGTATTTTTTTTTTAATTTATAGCACAGCACACAGGTCATGCAAGTTCAAGCAAGGAGTTTACACGCAATTGAAAAATTTTCTTAAAATGTTATCTAAACAGGAATTTAATTCGCTACATGTTACTTAATTATAATTTTATGTTTTTTTCATGTTACTTAAATACTCAACTAACTAATGTTCTTAATAATCAATAGTTTATTATTTGCACTTAACGTTTCTGAACAAAACATTTGTTTATTCTGTGGTATGGGCAAAAGCCCGCCACACGCTTAAAAAAAAAAATCACGTATTTCGTAATAATAGTTATGCTGACTTGTGTATTAAAGCTATAATTCATAGTTATTTACTCGCAAATGTGATGAAAAACATCGAATGTTTCACGAGTGGTACGGGAATTACGAACTTCGACTCAGAAAGCCCTCAATCTTCGACTTCGGGCTTCTACTAGAGCCTCGATCGTAATTCCTTACTTACCAATACACAATGTACTATTCTATGGGATTTGTCGAGGTTCATTGTCACAGGTGTTTTCTGTTGGTTGCCACTGTTTATTTTGGTTTTCAAGAGTTTCAGTGGTTTGAGAATAGTGTGGCAGGCTTGTCCAAAAAACCCCATTATAGCCTCAATTTGTATTACTCAAATTAACTTATTTATCAAATTACTGCTGGTAGAAATTTCCTTTCATGTAAACTGTGTCTTTGTACTCAAAGTTATGTTATGATGTTTCTTTACGTTATCTCTTGTCACAAATTGTGTAAATGATAAAATAATAAATTAATAACCTAGGGCTCAATTAGGCACACACGTAGATGTGGTCGTGGTGGTACATTTTTAACCCCCGACCAAAAAAGAGGGGTGTTATAAGTTTGACGTGTGTATCTGTGTATTTGTGTATCTGTGTTTGTCTGTGGCATCGTGGCTCCTAAACGGATGAACTGATTTTGATAAAAGTGGTGTCGTTTAAAAGGTATTTTAATCGAAAGTGTTCTTAGCTATGTTTCGAGAAAATCTGCACAGCCGTTTGAAGATCATCACCTCTTTTCTAATTGATGAAGGGATATAAACAACTTTCACAGGTAGTCTATTTGAAATTTGAAATGTTGTCGCTTGTCACCATGGGCATTGCTGAGGGGCGGGGTACACCCCCACTCCCCCCAATTTTTTTTTTTTAATTTATATCTTTCCTTGGTTTCGTTAATTAGCAAGAAGAGACGCAACACCGAGAAAATTGGAAGGGAAGGGGGGAGGCCTATGCCCAGGAGTAGGACAGTCAAGGCAAGAAAGAATAATGTAAGTTTAAAAAGCATGAAATTTAAAAACCCCCGACACAAAAAACCTCTAAAAAAACTCATCATCATCATCATTCAGCCCAAAAGACGTCCACTGCTGGACATAGGCCTCCCCCAAGTGACATTGACATTTTGGGGGGTTTTGCCATAATCGCCACGCTTGGCAGGCGGGTTGGCGATCGCAGTACGGTTGTTACAAAAAGCACAGAGAACGCTGCTGCCCATTCTCTGGCAAGTCCCTTAGTCGCCTCTTACGACACCCACGGGAAGATATGGGATGGTGCTATTCTTTACGTCCGACACCATACAGAGCCTAAAAAAATAAAAATAAATTAATCCAAGCGTCGTAGCGTCGGGGGACCGCTAAGAACACCGCTTAGTACAAGCACAGAACAAAGCGGACCCCCGATGCTACGACGCTTGGATTAATTTATTTTTAGTTTTTTTTAGAGGTTTGTGTCGGGGGTTTTTAAATTTTTAATTAAATTGTGGATTAATTTACGACTTCAGTGACTGTTAGCCAAATTTACGAATAGCGCTGTGAATTGTAAAGACTCATCAACATCCTCGTGCCATTGTCTTATGTTATCTATGTTCGTTCTCATACTAACACTTCTATGTTCGTGCATAACGTTATACTTATATGAATAAATACAGGAGAAGCTTTTATTCATTTTCAGTTCATTGCTCGTGACTGTACTGTAAGGCACACCTTTGGCTAACCATGACCTCAACCATATTTTTTCAAACTATATTTGTACGCCGGAAAAGGCAGAATATTACGATCGTAATACATATTTACTTAACAGCATTGTACAATATTCGGACAAATAAATGCATTGTATTCTATTCTAACTCTTAAAGGCTGATGTTATGGTAAAATAATATTTATGGTTAAACTTCTGGTCCATCTCTCTTTAGCGTCCCTTCGTACTCAGCCGACACGGGCGAGTTATCAAGAAGTGACGCTGTCAAACATTTGCTAACAAGCTGCTATAAAGTTCGATAACTAAAAACATTTTAATGGAACTGAAGCCTTTGATTTTGATAAAACAATGAGCACAATAATATTGTCTATTCGTAATTATTTATTTGTAGAGGTTGTGTAAGTTACGCAACGTCGTTGTTATAATAATTTAGGTACACAGACTGACACCCTTTGTAATGTTGAGTGCCTAGGTAGACAGTTCGAACTCAAGGACTACAGATAGAATAAGAGACAGAATCGTAAGTCACCGTCTGCCTAGCCTTCTCCAACCATGTTAAGAGCGTTTATACCCTACGGCATTTCATACAAACATTCAAGTCGTTATTTTCCGAAATGACTGAACAGAATTTAACGAAACTTCCTACGCATAAGCAGTATACATAGGTCTAAAAAGTTACTAAAAAGTTTTTCGAAATGTCTTTTAAAAATGAAGATAACTGGAAATTTCTGTTTCTTTAGATAATTAAAAATCGGTCTAATTTAGCTGTAACATTTTGTTTAGAAAATAATTAATGTAAGAAATAATGTCAATAAATGTGTACATACCTAAAAGAAAACCTACATTTGCTAAAAGAAAGCGTACCTACTGCCATCAACACAAGGGGCATAAATCTAGACTCTGTGGATGCTACGGCGAAATGTCTGATGGAAAAACCTTATTCACTTTGGCCGACCTGCGAATATAACCCCGGACCTCACGCTCAGCTGACACCCTTATAAAATAATAATAAAAAAAATAAAAGCCTTTAATTCCCATTTTCCTCAAAAAGACGTTATAAATGTACATAATATTTAGTTTCTTTGTTAGTAGTTTTCTTATAATCTAAGTTAGTATTTATTAGATATGGGCCCCTCCACGGGTGAAGGCCTCCTCCAGTTTCTTCCATTTGTCCCTGTCATTTGCAATATTCTGCCAATCGTTTCCTGCTGTATCTATTATGTCGTCAGCCCACCTTCTCTTCGGTCTGCCTACTCTTCTTTTTCCATCTGGCCCTTTCCACTCTGTCGTTTTAGCTGTCCACCTACCGTCTTTGTATCGTGATACGTGGCCAGCCCATTGCCATTTCAGTCTTAGGGCTTGCGTAAGGGCGTCAGTTACCTTGGTTTTTTTGTCTTATAACTACGCTTCTAATTTTGTGTATTTTCCTTACGTTCAGTATGCTTCTCTCCATGGCTCTTTGTGTTGTTTGTATCTCGTCGCAAGCCCCTTGCGACCATAATATTAACGAGGCAATTCATGGAGTTTGATGGACGTACGTCCATCAAACTCCATGAATTGCTTATTAAAAAAAAAAATGTTTATCATAAAATGACTGCTTTTAGGTAAAAGTAAGCCGAAAAACGGTAAATATTTATTTATTTATTTACCAACAATTATAGCAACATTACAGACAAGTCCAATACGATGCTAACAGTCACAAAATACAATTACATAAAATATTATAACAAGTAAAATTACACCCAGTAAAAAAAAAATCTTTAACATCACAAATTAAAGAAAATTGTAATATTTTGGCTCGAGATTTAGACACCAAATTACCGACACAGAAATATACCTCTTCAAGAGGTATATCCAATTTGGTGGAAAACAAGTTAGGGGAAGGTGACATTAGTGGAGCAGCCAGGATTATTTTCAGTAGCGATGTGCTGGCACCGTGCTCCCCAGAAACACTCGCAGCTCTGGAGACCAAACACCCTACCCCAGCAGATGGCCTTTCTTTTCCCGACCCTCCTGATTCAGACATTCACTCCCTCACCATTACAGGTCGAGAGGTGGTCACAGCTGTTTGCTCCTTCCGGAGCGGCTCCGCCGGTGGCCTCGCCGGCCTAAGTCCTCAACACCTAAAGGACCTTATCTGTTCAGGCGCCGGGGAAGCTGGTGAGCTACTCTTGAAGGAGCTCACAGCTCTGATTAACCTTATGCTCACCGGCAAGGTGAACGAGGCCGTCATCGACGTCCTATACGGGGCAAATTTATGTGCCCTGCGCAAGAGGGATGGCGGCATTCGTCCCATTGCCGTGGGAACTGTCTACCGTCGTATGGCAGCCAAGATTTGTTGTAAATTTGTTGGTGAGGCTGTTTTGAAAAAAATTCAGCCCCTGCAGCTAGGTTACGGCTCTAAAGGGGGCTTTGAGGCTGCCGTACACGCTTTGTCGACCTACCTAAATTCTGGCAAAGGTGAGGTCATTCTGATGGTTGACATAAAGAATGCCTTCAACTCAGTAAATAGGGACAAAACCTTGCTAATAGAAACAAAAAAAGAACTACCCCAAATTTATAGTTTTCTTTGGCAATGTTACAGATACCCATCAAAATTAATATATCACGACAACCTTTTGGAATCTGCTGTTGGCTGTCAACAAGATGACCCCCTCGGGCCAGTGATTTTTAGGGTTCCGTAGCCGAATGGCAAAAAACGGAACCCTTATAGATTCGTCATGTCTGTCTGTCTGTCTGTCTGTCTGTCTGTCTGTCCGTCCGTATGTCACAGCCACTTATTTCCGAAACTATAAGAACTATACTGTTGAAACTTGGTAAGTAGATGTATTCTGTAAACCGCATTAGGATTTTCACATAAAAAAAGAAAAAAAACAGTAAATTAAGGGGGTCCTGATACTTAGAACTGATAACCAAAAAAAAAATTTTCATCAAACCCATACGTGTGGGGTATCTATGGATAGGTCTTCAAAAATGATATTGATGTTTCTAATATCATTTTTTTCTAAACTGAATAGTTTGCGCTAGAGCCACTACCAAAGTGGTAAAATGTGTGTCCCCCCCCCTCTAATTTCTAAAGTAAGAGGAGGAAAATTCTGAAAATATTTAGGATTGTAGAACGTATAAAAAACTATCAACGAAAATTGGTTTCAATAAGATATGATGTTTAGTTTTTGAGATATGGGACTTTTTCATCAAACTGCAGCAGTAACTTTGTTTTTCATAAACATACTATGAAAAACAAATTTAGTTTTGCGGTTGTGTGGAAGTTTACTAACTAATACTACTAACTAATGAATGACAGTTCAAAATATTGTTATAATATTGTTTGGAGCTATGGAACCCTGTGTGCGAGTCAGACTCACACTTGGCCGGTTTTAGTTTAGCTATTCATCCAATTGTTCGACAACTAAATTCTAAATTTAACGTTTGGTATCTTGATGATGGAACCTTGGGAGGCGATGTAGATACCGTGTTAAATGACCTAAATTTCTTAAAAAATGAATTTCATTTCATTGGCCTTGACCTAAATCTTTCAAAATGCGAATTATATGTAAAGTACAGTACCGACAGACAACAGACTATATTTCCAAATTTAACGCAATAGCCCCTGACATCAAAATTATTGAGAAAAGCTCTCTTCGTCTCCTCGGGGCTCCAATCCATGAAAATTCTTTTCCCGATTTCATAGAGGAAAAGATTAAAAATTTTTATGATGTTTCGGAAAGATTACTCCAAATTAATATGCATTCGGCCATCACCATAATTCGGTACTGCTGTTTCAGTCCTAAATTAACATATGTATTTCCTTCGTGCTTCCCCTTTATGGAAGCACACACATCTTTTGGACAAAATGGATCAAATTATCAGACATACTTTATCATCCATTTTAAATGTAGCTTTGGACGACTGAGCTTGGGCACAAGCAAGTCTTCCCATTCGCATGGGAGGACTCGGTGTCCGCAAAATTTCTAGTATTAGTTTACCGGCTTTCATATCCTCGGTCCACGGCACTGAGAAATTAATCAGGAATATCCTGGCTTCCACACTGATTGATTTTGATGTGCCGTGCCTCTCCGAGGCCATCGATGCTTGGAAACTCGCTTGCCCGAATACTGAAGAACCCGACAATCCATTTTCCCAGAGACGGTGGGACGAGCCGCTCTGCAGAGTAGTTCAGGACAATTTACTTCACACAGCTGCTACTACTGCTGAGCGTGCGCGACTGCTTGCTGTGGGTGAATGGGAGTCGGGTCTTTGGCTTCACGCACTCCCGTCGTCGAGCATAGGCACTTTGTTCGACGACACGACCTTCCGCCTCGCTACTTCCTTACGTCTTGGTGCCGCCTGCTGCATTCCTCATCGCTGTCAATGTGGTGAAGCTGTCAACAGTCTCGGACACCACGGCCTGTCATGCAGCCGAAGTGCGTGCCGTTTTGCGCGACACGCGAACATAAATGACATCATCCGTCGAGCTCTTGTTACCGTCGGCGTTCCAGCTATCTTAGAGCCCAATGGCTTGGCACGCGACGATGGCAAAAGACCGGACGGCATGTCGTTGTTTCCTTGGAAGATGGGTAGGCCTTTAGTGTGGGACGTAACATGCGTCGATACTCTTACGCCATCACATCTTCCAAGCTCATCGTGCTGTGCTGGCGCTGCCGCTGCGGCTGCGGAGAACCTCAAGCGGCGTAAATATAGTAACCTTTGTGGTAACTATATTTTCGAGCCGTTTAGGGTTGAAACTCTGGGGCCGTGGGGTCCAAGTGCTCACAGCCTTTTTAAGGAAATTTCGAAACGCCTAGTTGACGCTTCCCGTGACCCAAGGGCTGGGTTTTTCTTTGGCCAGAGGCTAAGTATTGCCATTCAACGTGGCAACGCCGCCAGTCTCTTGGGCACGTTACCAGCTGACAGCGTTGAGGAGGAGTTTTTTGACGCCCTTTTATAATTTGTTGTTATTTTAGTTTTAATTATCTAGTTTTATGTTTAGTAATTAATTTAGATTTAGATATTAGTAGACATATTAGAACATGTAAAAATATTCATAGTTATATTAATTAAATAATATGACATCGTTTATACACACCGCTATCAATTATCATTTGTGCTGCTTGAATAAATTTCTGCAGGTACAAAAAATATAGAATCTTCTATTTATAAAATCAAATTATGATAATGTTATATCATAAACAGACCAAATTATATAAAAATAAGAGCCACAGAAATGCTATTTGCTGATTCAGTGAACTTTTCTTAAGCACACAGAACATTTAAATTATATAAATTACGCATGCTCATAAGAAAACGTCTTCAAAGAAAATTGCTTATTATGAGATTCTTTTTGATAAAGAAAAATCTTATTTTTGTGATTTTTTATTTAATTAGACATATTCATAATAATTTACCTACTAAATTAATATCTTAAATTCATTTAATCACTGGCTGACAACGAGGCACGAGGAGCTCGTGGCTAAATCATAACAGCCGTTCGGTTTCATCTTCAGATTAAGCCGTGCTTGCCTAGGTTGGTTCGTGGATGGGTGAACACCCATTACACTTTCCTCTGTGGCTCGGAAAACAAGTTAAATCGTTGGATCCGGGATACAGGTAGTCAGTGGCCCGAAAGTCTGACAACCAGTCTTACCAAGGGGTGTGGTATCACCCAATACTACGGCGAGAGTGTACAACCACCATTAATGAATAGGAGTGTGTACCCAAAAGTTTCAATGATAATTAATTTTAATGAATTTCTTAAAATGGCCGAGACAATATTAATAAACGTGCCTGTATTAAATTTTGTTATACGTAATCAAAATTGATAGTACACTATTATTAAAAGCAAGCTCCCAAAAATAAGTGTTTCTATGCAGTGGTAGGCCGGAGTCAACCGTCAAAGCGTAAGTCAGTCAGGACACTGCCTAAGCAAGGAAAGCGCACACATCAATGAACAGTCTCGTAGTCAAAGTGGCCTGAAATATAAAAAAGTAATCCTTACTATCCTTACCAATATTTACTATAAATGCGAAAGTAACTTTGTTACCTCTTGACGCTAAACCACTGAACCAATCGTCCTGAAATTTTGCACATACCTACGTTGTCAGGTGTACAGATATGGACACAGGATACCTTTAATCCTGAAAAAAGGTACTGTTCCCGAGGAAGTCAACAATAACGTTCTTATGATGACGGTATTCTCGGTTCTTCTTCGGTCTTTGAAGGCACGGTTGGCGCAGTGGTAGACCGATCGACTGTTGCGCTACGTGTCGCGGGTTCGATCCCCGCACGGAACAAATATTTGTATGGCCTACAGATAGTTGTTCCGGGTCTGTCTGTTTGTGTATGTGAGTTTGAATGTTTGTAAACGCACCCAGGATAGAGGAGAAATTCCTAGTGTAGGGCAACGTCATAAAAAAAATGATGGCGATTGATAGCGCCACGTGCCTGAGACGGATATTGTCTAATTCTAAATTTAAGCGAGCGAAACCGCGGGCAAAATCAAAAAGTAGTTTCTATGGTCCCCTTTTGGCTGCACAATCAGCCACTTCATTCATCATCTGCCTAGCCTTTTCCCAACTTTGTTGGAGTCGGCTTCTAGTCTAACCGCATGCAGCTGAATACCAGTATTTTAGATGGAAGGGCTGCCTCTCTGACCTCTACAACCAACAGCCATTTCTATTATGACGAAACATTTCAACGCTGGTGGGTCTAGAATCATGAATTGCATTCATGGTAACTATTTGTGCATCTTAACTGTTTGTAAATCTCCAAATTCACCAACACAGTATGCAAAGTTTTAGACATTCCAGGAAGTGTCTGGAAAAATTTTAAACAGCCGCTCTGGTCCATCATTAGGCTAAGCTGCATTTATCAGGTTGTTCCGTGGATGGGTGACCAGACCACCCATTGCATACCGAGTTTCGTTATTGCCTTAGAAAGCTCGTTATGCGGTCTCGGCTGTCATTTGTAGATTTTTGACTGTCGTTCAAGTAAGCGGCCTGAAAGTCTGACAATCAGTCTCACAAAATATACGAGTATCGTATGACCAACTACAAACTGGGTGGTAGAGGTCAGATAGAACGTCGCTCCATGTAAAATACGGGTATTCAGCTGCATCCGGTTAGACTTCCAGTCTACCAGCCGACCTAAACATGCTGGGAATAGGCTAGGCAGATGATAACTTGCCCTAACAAAAGCAAAATTATTTTGCCTCTAGTGTACACAGTCTTAAGGCGCTAAACCTCCTTACTTTAATAATAGCCCGCTTTAAGTTGAGCCTACACAAACAAAGCCTAAGTAAATTTCATATCTGCACCTTATTTTGTTGTTCTAGGATTTACCGCTCATGTCTATTAAGTATTAAGTTTATTTATATCATCAACATGTCTCAGGTCGTAAGTAACTTAGTTGCTGTACACAACATTACGCTTAGAAAATCTGTGATGAGGTAAACAGCGTTACAAAGTAGGTAAACACCTTTAAAAATGTAAGGGTTTAGTGACTGTTTCTAGCGAAGTTAGAGGCTAGGTTTTGAAGCAAGCGGAGCGGTGCGAACCCTTGTAACATCCGACATCCGACTTATCATAGAAGAGGCGGCAGATGCGATGTGGATTTCAACGAATGTGATAGGCCAATTCCAGCACGTCTTCTCTTCGATCCGCTCATCTCCGTTTTGGTGAAAACCAAGTTCTAAGCAAGATCGGGAACAGACTGTTTACATTTCAAAAAGCTTCGCGATGATTGTATGATATTTTCTTTCCAGTAAGATTATACGCAACGTTCTTTAACCGCTTTTATGAAGGAAAGCTATTATTTTAGCTGCTTGACTATACACTGTCCAGCTGTCAAAGACAAGCTTCGTATTATTAAAAGAGTTTAAAGTGATCACCTATTTAACCAATTAAAATTATCTATTCTAATTTTAGCGGTTGATCAATAACGAGACATCTGGCCTTTTCCGTAGGGTTCCGTAGCCAAATGGCAAAAAACGGAACCCTTATAGATTCGTCATGTCTGTCTGTCTGTCTTTCTGTCCGTCCGTCCGTATGTCACAGCCACTTTTTTCCGAAACTATAAGAACTATATTGTTGAAACTTGGTAAGAAGAGTTGTATTCTCTGAACCGCATTCAGATTTTCACACAAAAATAGAAAAAAAAAACATAAATTTTGGGATTCCCCATACATAGAACTGAAAACCAAAAATGTTTTTTTAATCATTCCCCTACGTGTGGGGTATCTATGGATAGGTCTTCAAAAATGATATTGAGGTTTCTAATATCATTTTTTTCTAAACTGAATAGTTTGCGCTAAAGCGACTTCCAAAGTGGTAAAATGTGTGCCCCCTCCTCTAATTTCTAAAGTAAGAGAAGGAAAATTCTGTATATATTTAGGATTATAGAACGTAAAAAAAACTATCAACGAAAATTGGTTTCAATAAGATATGATGTTTAGTTTTTGAGATTTGGGACTTTTTCATCAAACTGCAGCAGTAACTTTGTTTTTCATTAACATACTATAAAAAGCCAATTTAGTTTTGCGGTTGAGTGGAAGTTTACCAAATACTACTACTTATTATTGAATGACAGTTCAAAATATTGTTTGGGGCTATGCAACCCTGTGTGCGAGTAAGACTCGCACTTGGGCGGTTTATTTTTCGGGCAAAGATCAGCATTGCCATCCAACGTGGAAACGTTGCCAGCCTTCTGGGCACTTTTTTTACGAACACCGATGTGGACGAATTTTTTGACGCCTTGTAATTCTTTTTCCATTTTGAAACTCATTTCATTCACATTTCATTATTATTTCCGCTCTATTTATAGTTTGTAAATAATGTGTACTACATTATTACTTAATTGACAATAACAAAAAAAAAACAACATACGACTTTTTAATTTGTGGATCCGTCTAGCGGTTATTATTACTAAGTATTTCATCATACATTGATTACCTGCCATTAGTATAACTTCACTAAAATGTCATAAGTCTTACAAATCGATTTCAAAGCCCTTCTAATGAATAATATTTCAAAATAACGTGACAGACTAAGCTATCTGTTGGCCATATAGAAGTCAAAGTAGCAGTTTAATTTTGTGTGCCACTTAAACTTAAACTCAAAGTTTTTGATAGGATTTTAATATCTCAATTCGACGGCTGCTTTTACAAGCTTCGCGCAAGTTTCATTGAGTAACAATATAGTTTTATAAACGGATTAATGGGCCTGTAATAATAAAATTGGGCAATGGATGACTGAGATAACTTTGACTTGAAGCTATCGTAAAAGTGTTTTTCTTTTAAATACTAAGTTGGAAAGTTCTGAATGAAAAAGTTTTTACTGTTTCTGGGTATGGTAGGGCCACTCACTATCTTGTCTTACGATTGTAAAATACGTTAAGGGGCTAACATTTCATTGTGAAAGTAGCTATTATCTTTTCAGGCCTTAACAGCTGAATGGATTAAGATAAAACTTAGCTTTCACTTAGAGGTAGATGATGACCAGGGTTAGAATATAGTATAATACCTGCTTTTTATCTCGTAGTAGTATGTTCCAATCGTATAATATATTCTATGGGAAAAATATATAACTGATGATTTAAAAATGGAACAGTAGCGACAACACTTTTTTTCTCATTTAATGGTTTACGTCCGGCCTTCTTATATATCTTACAGTATGGCCAATCTTTTAGCAGAACAATGTCATTAATTAAATGCCCGTACGAATAAATTGAATACCAAGTCGTAAATATTCATTGCACTTCGCTGGTGGTCTCCTATTACTACACATCTATAACTATAGATAGTGAGGTGCAATGTAATACAAGCTCTATCAATGCTTGCACTGTTTTGCACTTCGACCTACATAAGATCTATCTTGACAGGAGTAGGTAGTAGCTACTTGGTTTATTTACATTATATTCTTGCTAGACAATGTTGATAGACGGAAGTTTGCAAGTAATTTAAAACTTAATGCAGTGGACAAAACGTACTGACTGTCACTAACAAAAATCTTGACACCTTGTGGCCTACCATGACGTCTTTAAGCAGTATTGTTTTAATCTTATTCCAGTGTGGGAAAGAGACGGAGATATAAAGGATGTCTAGCGCCATCTCTTTCCCACACTGGAATAAGATAAAAAAATGCCAAGAGATAAAACAAAAAGAATATCCGATATGAACAGAATGCTTTGATATCAGGGGGTTACTATGACGTCTTAAAGCAGTATTGTTTTAATCTTATTCCAGTGTGGGAAAGAGACGGAGATATAGAGGACGTCTAGCGCCATTCTTTTTATCTCTTGGCTGTGGCCTGGAATGGATTGGGCTCAAATAACTCTAGAGATAGAAGAATGGAAAAAGAAAGGGAGGTCTTAGTCCTGCAGCAAACACCACGGGCTCATGGTATTACTATAAGTCCTGTCAGGAACTATTTTCAAGCTTAAGAAAAATAATTTAGTGTGTATAAACTACAGCATATTTTCGATACCCAGTGGTGGCAGCCCAGACTTACGACCAGTAAGCCGTGGGTTCGAACCCAGACAAGTGCATTACTTTGTGTTTTTTATTTCCTCACAAACCCCTCAAAAACGGTGAAGGAAAACATCGTGAGGTAACCGGCATGTTCTAGAACTAAAAATTCGAAGACATGTGATATCTACCAACCACTGGTCCCGCGTGATGGATTACAGCCCACTCCCTCTCATTGAAAGGAGACCTGTGTCCCAGCAGTGGGAACATTATAGGCTGATGATGATGATTTTTCGATTGAATTTTTGTATGCAGGCTGGGGATATAATGAGGTACCCAGTTTAATTTACTGTCGTATTGTCGGCGCCTCCTGACTATCTATATAGATACACAAAGAGCGTGCAGAACAGTGACCAACGCAACAAATAAAAAAAAATAAAAACACAGATAAAACACGTTCAGCACACCCACATTAATTAATAAAGGGGGTTGTTCACTTGTCAATCGACATCAGTGCAGTGCTGGGAAGCAGAAAACTCAATTTGCACGCGCCGGGAACTTCGGCGATACAGTACACTGTATCGCTAAATGTCACATACACTTGCAGAGCACGCATCGAAGCAGTCATGATCTTTTGACAGTTGACATGAAACAAGATATTGGCTTCGTATCGTGTAGATAAGGTTTTAATCATTTTAGTCGGGATTTGCTACATTGTTGCATTTATATAGAGCTATAAAGCAATTGAAGTTACCTGTTAGGGAAGAGTTAGATATGAGAAAAGGTAGGTTGAATGTATAATTTTTTTTAGTTAAGACCCTTGTCACCAAAAAATAAACTAGTTGTATTTACACTGAGCTATTACTGTTTGTATGTTTAATAACCATTAAAAATAACGATGCAAATTAAACTTTAATTAAAAATGATCGTTGATAAGTTAAATTAAAACCCACACCAAAATTTTGCGTTAATGAGAACGCAATCGAGAAACGATCGAATTGTAATTATGGGAACACTTTGACCGCAGTCAATCCATCTAGTTCATTTAATACGTATCAATATAATTAGCAATCAATATCTATATCAATAAAAAATTGAGTGTGGGTCGCCGGTTACTACCAAAGCTGACGATAAGCAGAACGCGTGGACGTGAACCCAATATACGTCCCTATAAATAGTGGATGTCCCCACACATGGCAATAATATGAATAATCGCATAAGCCGGCCCCTACAATCCATTAGGCCCGTAAGGAAATTGTGCGTCCCCGCCAAATATCAGATTTCACGTTGATCTGTCTAACGCTGATCCGTTCTGACCGGCGACAATTGAATTAATGTCGTCTGGTCTCAACGCGATTTTTGTCATATTTTCGACTCATTCCGTTTCACCCACCCCACTGTGGAGACGAATTATAGCCAGATATACGCTTAATTGGTTTGGCGTTGCGGTCGCGTGACATTTTCGGTGCATTGCCTTTGTCATCGGTTTAAAATTTTGGTGGGACCATTTTTGCGAATTAAATAACGAATAAATAAAATAGGCAACGAGTTAACGTTCCCCGTACGGTAAATATGAATTGCAAACGAGAGTAAAGTGTCGTGTTTGTTTGAAGCAGCGAATCGGAGAAAGTTGAAAGAGAGAAGAGGTTGTGACTGTAAAAGTCACGTTGTTGTGCCACAATGAATATTAACAGAGGAATAACGCAGCGCGTCGCAATAGTCCTCGGGAAGATAAATTTATCCTCGTGTCGGGAAATGGACCATTTTTCACGGCACCTAACGCTAGGTGTCACATGCTCGGTGCGAAGACGCCGTTACTTACGTAGTACGTGAGGAGAATACAACACGTGCTCGTATTAACACTGTCGTGTATTCTTTTAGTGGGCTGTTGTTTGCACTTTCATTACATTAGCGCTATATCGAATCAACGCGTAATTCGGAACAGGTGAAAATGGGTTAGACGAAATGAGAGCGCTTTGTCAACCTGTTGGTGTTTAGGTAAAGTGTTAGGAAAATACTCTGAGATTAAGTGAAGTGGTAAATAGTACTCAACAGTATTTACTTACTTAAGTGAGCAGAAAATGTTTCAGTCGGAAATAGACCTACCAACAGATTGAAAATATAATTTTTGCGACTTAATTTTCCATGTTGCTGAAGCGTACCATTTTCCTTTTCAATGATTTTAATTGGTTACTGTGTTACTCCATAAAATATTCATATATAACGATAGATATAACAAATATTGAGCTCTGAAAAACCTTCGAAATAAAATTTCCACCTCTACATTTTCCAACAACGGACCATATATAAAGAATAACAGAACACATAATTGCACTAAAACGTACACTATCCTGCACTTGCACAGCAGAACACACATTAAGCATTTTCACACAGTACCGGACAAAAGGTAACAAAACACGTGGTACCCCCAGATACCGCTAAACTGTTGTTTCAGGCAGCTCTTGGAATAATATGCATTATACCGCAATGACACACGAACCGTGTTTTCGTTCCGCGACGAATTTTACGGCTGTTAAGGGAGCGTTCGAATAATTATAGACCTGTGTTGGGGATGATGATATAATTTATTATTGCAGGTTACAGTTATTAATTTAATACTTAATCTTTATTTTAAATACGGAAGAGAAATGATGAAATGATTAAAAGCTTCATTCGATTAATGTTCGCGTGACTGCTGAGCTTCAGGTTCGATACCCAGGTTGGATATAGTGTTAAGAATTGAGGGTTTTAAGATTTTTTCAGTAGCCGCCTCGGTGTCTGGATTTGTGACTAGTTGATGGCAATAGGTGTACCCCTATTACATGGCTTTTAAAAATATCGGTGTACTCTTAGGTTCACCTCTGCCTAAGCCTTCGAAGATTACAAGCATTATGTTAAGTTAATGATAAAAAGCCATTCTACGTTGGCAAGTGGCAAAACATTTTGGTGATTTAGAAACAAGCAGAAAACACAAAAAAAATAGGACTGGTTTTTCCTAGAATATTTATATTGAGCTGTCTTATAGATTTGCATTTGCAAAGAGTGCACAGCGGAAACATGTGGGTCTTAAAGGATTAGAGTGCCGGGTTATAATGGTCTTGCTTTATGGTGTTGTTTTTTTGGTGTATTCCCGTTGTCCCCGTAGGCCGTGTCCCCGTTAAAGGGGACAAAGGGAATTTAATAAAACTATTGAAATTACTTCCCGTTGTCCCCGTACGCTGTCCCCGTTAATTTCTTGTAATATATGCTTTTCAAATTATGCCCGTTGTCCCCGTTAAGTTAAAGTTAGAAGTGGGAGTGCCTTAATAGAGAAAATATTGTACCTATACAAATGAAATGGAACTAATGACTACATATACAATTTAAAAAACACATAATATCTAATTAATAGTAAGACATGTGATTGCGACACAAGAATTTATAATTTACGAATGTATTCGTTTAAAAATATAAAGTCTTATATGTATGAATATAATAGTAATTAAATATGTGTGTTTGTTTCCCAATTGAGTATTTAGGAAACTTATTATAAAATGTGACTTTGAAAAGGATGCGCATTATTTATACATTTATTTACGCATACATTTTCTTGAAAAACTCCACTAGTATTTTTCGTAGATTTATATTAACGTTACATATATATATAATATATAAATGTTGATTACTACCAATTCTGTAATCTGAATAAATCATTGTGATATTATTAATAAGTATAAAATTAAAGTAATGTTTGTAGTCAATTTTATTTAAATTGTTGTTGTTTTTATTATGTTCAAACTACAAGTTCAATCCTATTTTTGTTTTTAGTAACTAAATTGTTTTTATACTATGCTAATTCTGTGTCGTTATAGATAAATAGGTATATTAAATGTTGTATGTTTTTGTAAGTATAACATTCAAATCATTTGTTTCATTCCACCCTTTCATTTAAAACTTATTCAAAATAAATAAGGTATTTAGTTATTCTCATTTGTTATTCTATTGTGTGCTATAAATAATTTGGATCATTTCATACCAACCACAAACAAATTTTTAATTACTTTATGGGTAGCTATGTTGATTGTGTGAACTAAATGAAAAAATGACTTGCCTTTTGTTGATTTCGATTTAAAAATCTAGTTGTGTTTTGTGTGTTTCTTCTTAGTCGTTCTCGTTACGCTCTTGACAGAGCGGTCGTGGTCGTCATGAAGTGTTGCTACTATTTGCGGCAGATGTAATACGCCTCACAATGTCCCGCCATCTCGCCCGATCAGAAGTCATCCGGGTACATTCGTGCACGGGAGCGCAGCAGAATTGATCTGGTCGGTCCAACGCATAGGAGACCTTCCACGCGGTCTAGTGCTCTCCACTTTTCCTTGGACGACTAACCGCTCTATGGACTGACTGTCTCGCCTTGAAACGTGTCCGAAGAAAGTGAGTATTCGGGACTACACTATTGTGGAGAGACGCTGCCTGATGTGAAGATCTTGGAGTATCGAGACATTTGTGCGGAACTCGGTCCACGATACTTCGAGCATTCTTCTCCAGCACCACATCTCCAGAGCGTCTATCTTTTTTCTTTCCACCTCCCGCAACGTCCACGTTTCTGCAGCGTACAGAAATATAGGTAAAATTAAAGTGCGCACGAGCCTGGTCTTCGTGGCTTTGGTGATGTCTCTGTTCCTCCATATTTTTTCATTTTGTCCATTGCAGTTCTCGTGATCGCCATATGTCTCTTTATCTCGTCAATTCAGCCGCCTTTATTCGAGATTAAAGCTCCAAGATATACGTAGGATTGGACTACGTTGCAGTTCGCGACCTGAGTAACTGCTGGCGAATTATTGTTGGCACGGTCCACAATCATCACCTTGGTCTTACTGCGATTAATCTTTAATCCAAATTCAAGGCTCACTTGTTCCATTTTGCGTAGTAAATCTTCCACATGGCGAGCATCAGATGCAAAAAGAGTGGTGTCATCTGCGTAGCGCAAATTCGCAATATTGTAGCCACCAACTGCAACCCCATCCGTCCAATCTTCCAAAGTTATGCGCATTATAAGCTCTGTGTATATATTAAATAAGAGTGGCGATATAATAAATACTTGGCGGACTCCTGCACTGGTGTGGCAGTTACTGGACAGTATGTCATCTGTTCGTACTGAGGCTGTGCTTTCTTCATACAACCTTCTCAAAGATGAACTAGGTGTTTCGGCGTGCCCATGTCAAGTAAAGTTTTCCACAATACTGGCCATTTTACCGAGTCAAATGCTTTGGAGAAATCAACAAAGCAGATGTATGTTGGCTTGTTGAATTCACGAGCTTTCTCAATAATCTGGCGAACAACAAGTATCAACAAGAAGAACAAAAAGAGTTTTGTGTAGGTAAACATCTCTTATTTGTTCCTATATTTTGAATCTATTAGTACAAAATATCTTTCATTTTAGTTTTAGGCTTGCCACGCTAAATAATAAATTTAAATATAAATAAAAATTTTAAGTGGACAACGACACGTGAAATTTTAACTGCCCGTTGTCCCCGTTGCCCATATGTACATAACGGGGACAACGGTAAGGAATTATATGACGTGTCGATGTCCCCGTGACGGGGACACGGATTACGGGGACAACGGGAATACATCGTTTTTTTCTGCTCAAACAGAGTTGGCGAAATGTGAGTGTCCTATTAGGTACACCTCTGCCTAACGAAGATTACATTATGTTTTAAGTCCCATGTAATAGGGGGTGAGCCTATTGCCATAAACCGGGCACAAATACCCAATATCACTTTGCCCCACCCGGGAATCGACTCAGGACCTCATACTCAGCAGACGCGCTTGCAGTCACTCGATTAACGAAGCAGTCTTATTATGTATACTTGTTATGCTACATCTTTATCTTTGCAAAGAATACAAAAAACACGCTTTTTTAATTTATATGTCGCAGTTGTATTGATTTTATTCCGTTAGACACGGTCATCATGTGGGCAGAACATGGGTTCCGTGCTATGAAAACACACACTACACGAGGTACGCTGCTTTTGTCGAACTCACTTACTACTCACAAATTACTTGAAATTACAATCCAACACAATAACACTAGGCACCATGAATCGGGGAACAGTTTCAGGACGTCTTGACTCCGCCGCGGTCAGACACAGACTGTCCGCCTCACAGCGAGTTCGAAACATCACGACTCTGTAGAAGCGCGCTTAGGTGTGGGTAGACTGGTAAGTAGGTCGCGTGATGCTACCTTTGGCGCGCTTGCCGATTCATTTTCTGTCCTTAATAATGACCGGATCCTACATATATTATTTTATCTTAGCATTGACTGTCCCACTCCTGGGCATAGGTCTCCTCCCATTCCTTCCACTTTTGTCGGTGTTGCGCATCTTCTCGCTAACGAAAAATCGGAAAATTATATTTTTTTTAAATCCCAAACTTTAAGGGGGATGGGGGGGGTGCACCTCCCCCCTTGGCGATACCCATGGTGACAAGTGACAAGATTTCAAATTTCGAATCGACCAGACCCGTAAAAGTTTATATTCCTTCATCAACATTCCTTGAAACATAGCTAAAAACACTCTCGATTAAAACACCTTTCAAATGAAACCAATTTTATCAAAATCGTTCAGTTAGGAGCTACGATGCCACAGACAGACACACAGATACACAGATACACACGTCAACACCCCTCTATTCCGACCAAAATAGAGGGGTGTTGACGTGTGTATCTGTGTATCTGTGTGTCTGTCTGTGGCATCGTAGCTCCTAACTGAACGATTTTGATAAAATTGGTTTCATTTGAAAGGTGTTTTAATCGAGAGTGTTTTTAGCTATGTTTCAAGGAATGTTGATGAAGGTTAAAAACATAATCGCTACGCGCCGTCTGTACGCTTAGGTTTTTTAAATTACGCACGTTTCCATCAATAGACAAAATGATTCTAGAAGAAGGTTTATAGTTATGTATAATTTATCCCTGAAAATTTCCACGCGAAGGAAGTTGCGGACAGTATAGCTGTTGTATTAAAGATTAATTAATCAAAACACCAAATTATTCAACAGCTATTTATTTGCGACGTTGCCAACTTTCAGTATATACAGCCTTAGGGCATATAAAATACCTACAGGTACGTATAAAGATATAGGAAATACCTCAAGAAAATTCGACGAAGCTCCTTGCGGTGCACCGTCGATTTGACTATTCCTTCAACGTGAAGGAATTTAATTTATCCGAAACGTTCCTTGCAAACGTCTGTAAAGTTTTATCTCACGACAAACTGATAACACCGTGAGCCAACGTGATTCGTTCTAGAACGAAAATGTGCGTTAAAAATTGCTGTAGGGACTTACTGGTCTGTCTAAAAATGTCTTTTGTAAAAGGTGGAAAATGTTTTGTGGGTTGCGGGTTTGTTGGCTTCTTTAGGTTTATTTTTGCCCATTAATTAATGAATGAAACTGAGAGATGGCCAAATATGGTTACACACTGGACGCCTGAGGAAGGACAGCGCCGTAGAGGTCGACCACGGCGAAGGTGGCGTGACGATCTGATCCTGTTTGCGGGGCTAACATGGCCAGAGATCGCACAGGATAGAGAGGTATGGAAGAAGAAAGGGGAGGCCTTTGCTCAGCAGTGGGACACTATGTAGGCTCCAAAAAAAAATATCTATCGAAGTGTTGGCAAATTCAAGGGAGCTAAATTTAAAACAAAAATTGCCAAAAACATCAACAGATTCCCGAACTTGTGATCGATGAAGCGCAATTTTTCTTTCTTTTATAAAAGCTTTGCTCCATACTAAGAATTTCTCCTGTGTTGTGGGTGTGTATACAAAGATTTAGTATCACACACACAAACTAAGACTCGGATCGGACCTGTAGGTCATACAAATATTTGTTCAGTGCGGGGATCGAACTCGCGTGACGCAGCGCAGCACCCACTCGCGCAGCCACTGCGCTAACCGTGTCGTCAAAGCAATGTCTGCATTTACTTGAAATCATGAAAAACGGGGCCATGATCAGTATTGGTCTAGAAAAGCTATCTAAAGCCGACATCTATAAACTTTACTTAGACGTCATGTTTCCGTCTCAGTCTAGAACTCATACTTTGACAATTGTGTGTCAGTCACAGGAATGTCTGTAAGCCCAACTATGCGCTAAGGTAACTTTATATATCTCGGTCTTTAGAGTGAATGACATTTGAAATCTTTTTAATCTAAAATCTGCATTTATTTCATCATCATCAACATCATCAGCCTATAATGTTCCCACTGCTGGGACACAGGCCTCCTCTCAATGAGAGGGAGTGGGCTTTAATCCACCACGCGGGCCCAGTGCGGGTTGGTAGATGTCACATGTTTTCGAATTTTTAGTTCTAGGAAATGCCGGTTTCCTCACGATGTTTTCCTTCACCGTTTAGAGAGCAGCGGTGATGTAATAAATTACACAAAGTAATGCGCCTGCCTGGGTTCGAACCTACGACTTACTGCTCGTAAGTCGGGGCTGCTAACACTGGGCCACCGCTGCTGCATTTATTTATAACCGTTGAAATTAATTTTATCTTTAGTTATTTAAATTTATTTTTTATTAATTTTTTCATTTTATTTTGTTGAAATTAATGATTCTTATTTTTATTGCACACAAAATAAAAAATATACATACGATTTACAATAATATAGCTTATGTACAATGGCAACTTGACAACTTACCGCAGTGTCTCAAGACGAAAGTCTATGACCAGTGTGTGTTGCCAGTGATTACATACGGGACCAAAACGTGGCCGCTCACAATGGGCCTCATCAGAAGGCTCGAAGTCACCCAAAGGGCAATGGAGAGAGCTATGCTCGGAGTTTCCTTGCGTGATCAAATCAGAAATGAGGACATCCGCAAGAGAACCAAGGTTACCGACGTAGCCCGAAGAATTGCCAAACTTAAGTGGCAGTGGGCAGGGCACATTGCTCGCAGAACAGATGGCCGATGGGGCCGAAAAGTTCTGGAATGGCGACCGCGAACCGGGAGACGATGCGTTGGAAGGCCTCCCACTAGGTGGACCGATGACCTGGTGAAGGTTTCGGGGATCCGCTGGATGCGAGTTGCACGGGACCGATCAATGTGGCGACACTTGGGGAGGCCTATGTCCAGCAGTGGACTTCTTTCGGCTGAAATGATGATGATGATGATGTACAATGGCGAGGTTTGATCCAGAATTGGGTTTTCTTACAGCAAACCTAACTTCGATTGCGACATTTACAAAAGAAATCCAAATTTGCAAATGTCGCAATCAAAGTTAGTTACCTATGTGCATTAACAGTATATTTAATTACTTCCATTAATTAATTAAACTACACACTTATTATATAAAATCATATATATATATATATACATACATAATAATATTGATATGATATCATTTTACCAATCTGGATACCTTAAACATAAAATTACGTACAACCCTCGCTCAGAATGGACACGGACAGAGCGCAAAGCATGTTTTCATTTCCACAGACAGGTTGACAAACAATGAACCTCATTGGTACATTGCAGCCGTGTCGATTCATTACGAGCTGGCATTTGCGTGACCGGCCGAAAATGAAGCCTGGCTGATAGGCAACCGATTTTTATTATCGTGTTTCCAGTGATTAGTATTCTTTGTGGTAGGTTTTTTAGTGCACATTGTGAATAAATAAATATCGTTTTGCTGCAGTTTTCTGTCTGTTTTGTAGGATAATTAATCTATCATCATAAAAGCAAAACTTTCTTAAATTGTATCTATCTTAAACTCACTCACTGATAGACAAACCTGTACAGCTGGCTCTGGAAGCATAATCCGATGCCCCATAGAAAAACTTCAATACCTACATATCTAAATGTATGGGAAAGATGATTTTATCATGTAAAACGTGCTCAGTTTGATGGCTCGTACTTCACTCTTTAATATTATCACTTCATTTTTCTAATAAACACTATATAACGAAGCTAAAAAAAGCTAAAGCTAAGAATCCAACCCCTGAAGGTTATAAATATGTGATCAAAATACGTTATTTTAATTTAGTTTTACCGACACAACACACAGCTTGTTACAGCCTAAATTGTCACGATTCTCTTCTCAATTTCAAGCCGTTTTCAACACTTTATCGCAAGATACAAAACAGTAAAATAAGTTTAATTTCAATAGAAACAAGCACCAGAAATAATTGTTACCTCAACCTAAATAATGCTCAGATAAATCTCGCAATAACAATTACATAACACCATCAGTGTCGCTACAAATCAGGCTTACACGTAGTAGGGTTTCAACGAACAAGTTTGCAAACAAGTGAGCTTTGTGTGGTGCAAGCGCTATACTTAAATAAGCTGCAAAAACGACATAAATAGCTCTACATTTTTATTAGACAAGTATCTCATCATGTAAGCAGTGGTGGCTCAGTGTTATCAGCACCGACTTCCTTGCCAAAGGTCATTGGTTTGAACCCGAGCACGCGCTTTGTGTAATTTATTTCATAACCATTACTCACAAACCGGGGAACGAACCGGGAAACGAAAACATCATGAGGACAAGGCATGTCCGAAAACCCAAAAAATCGATGATTGACACCTCCACCAACCCGCACTGGGCCCGTGTGGTAGATTAATACCTTCTCACAAGGAGGTGAACTGTGTTCCAGCTGTGGAAACATTTTTTTCTGATTATCCAGTATCATCACCAGCTGCCTTGTCAACGTTCCTTAAGCGTATAATGGTCCTTTCTTGTCCTGAATTCACAGTACTATTTGATTGAACTTTCTTGTCAAGTCATGATATTTTTGCTTTCTAGTTCGATCTGTTTTATAAACTATGTATAAACATTTCTATAATTTGCATAACAGACATACCTGCGTAAGTACCTACACTTAATAAACATACCAGGTATGTTTTACACCTGGTATGTTTATTCTCCTCGTTATTGCGATATTATTTTATCTGGATTATGGTCCTGTGAACCTTTTAAGTATGGAAATATTAGAGGTAAATTTTTATAAAAAAAACAACAGTTTTAAATGTTATAACTTTTAACTTAACTTTAAATACCTCCATGACCCTGTACTACTCAATGCACACAATGCTTTGAGTGCATTACACTGAGTTCAACCGAAGGTAAAAGTTGATTTTTCACCGAAAATAAAAAAGTTGTTTCCCAGGAATAAATTAAGAGTTACTCACTTTGATGTACATAATGCTCCGTGAAATGTCCATTTCCACCTTGTATAATAGTATTTTATTATGAGCTCATGTTCGATTGTAATATTAAACTACTAAGTCTTTAAATAATTTACCCTTGTTTCACTGGAGTACCATTTCAAAATACCAACAACAATATTTCATTTTAATCCGCCTCGGATTAGCTACAATAATAACAACATTACCGCCAACTTATCTAAACCGGTCTTGTCACGTCACGGTGTCACGGCAAATCGCATTTACGCAACGTTAATTCTCATTCCGACAGGTTTGCAAACAGGGATGCCTGAAGCTTATACTTACTGCTTCATTTCAGCGTACTGATAAGGACGAGACGGTTGTAAAGTCGCGACCGCATGACAGTTGTCACGCTCTCTCGGGGAGGTTAGAAATTACGCTATCTTGGACTGACGTATCTGATTTTCTGTCTTTGGGAGTATTTGGGTATTGATCTAACAATGATTTATACGCTTTGTTTGCTGAAGTTCTAAAACCATATAAGTAAGTGTATATCTTGGCTATGTCAATATAAGTTATGTGTTATGTAATCAAACCAGCAAAGTTGCAGCCATTTACTCAACTCCGCCTCAAAGGAAAGACAGGCTCGCCTATAATAATAAGAGTGGATTAACGCAACCCTAAACCCTTAGCTTTTGTTACGTGTTTTATCCTTTACAACAAAAGCCAAAAGACTGAAGAACGTGTGAAAATATCGGCATTTTTAGATTTAGCGGAGCCACAAAATTTTAGACGTATTTTTCTTTAATCATAGCATATTCACTAACGTGGTGGAGCTTCGCAGCTGCGGCGCGCCGATAACACGCCGCGTGACACCTGCCGTCATTTGTCACGTCACACTCCTTGTTATTCCTTCTCTCCTAATTGATTCCAAAAACCAAAGTTTCCCAATTTAACCCATCTCTCTCTTTTATCACGCTTCAGATTTTAGGCGTGTGCTAGTCTACGGTGTTTAATCATAGCGTATTCACAATCACGGTGTCTCGTGGCTGCGGCGTGCCGATAACACGGGCGTGACACCTGCACGTCATTTGTCACGTCACACTCCCTATTGTTCTTTCACTACGATATTGAACTTGTTTGCTTCTGTCCCGTCTAGCCGTCGACTCCTTCCCTCTATTTTCACGCTAAATTGGTTTGCGATTTCGTGAAGGGTATGCAAAGGGCTTTAACGGTGCACTTTTCAATGCCTTAAGATTAATGTTCTGAGTAATCTATTGTGCGACGTTGAAAGGTGCTTCAATACTGTAATTATAGTACAGACGATGAATCCAATTCAGTGTAACAATAGAAGAGATTGTTGAAGGGGTTAATCGTACTTCTATCTGATCGTCTAAGGATTTATTTCTTTTATTTCTTTGAAATGAAAACCTTGCTTTAATGTTATTTTGTTAAACTTTATTACTTTTGAATTAAATAAACATTTGGAGGTACCTATACACCAAAACGTTTCAATATCTTTACGGGAAAGAAATTTCAATATTATTTTTTTAGTTATTAGTTTTATGATTTTACACAAAAAAAGTTCATCAGTTAACCAGACCGCAACAACAAAAAAAGCAAACACTTTTATAGTCCGCAAGAAAAGAAAAATTACGTGACTACAAAAAAAAAAACAGAGGCAGTTAAGGACTGCCGGCAGAAGTAAAAAACTCAAAACAATGCAATTACTGTTTCTTTTTTTGTATTTTTAATTCAATTAAAGTCTGTATTATTTAAATTTCATTTTTAAATTGAAATTATTAACATTAGTCTGGTTTTCACATCTATTGGCACTCCAAGCAATAATGATATAATTTTTAAATCGTATATTAATTAATCAAAAAAATCAAACATGAAACAATAATATCCCAAAATAAAATCCATCAAACACGACGCGCGACGCGTTGATTCTCGACCACTCATCCCAAACAAAAGAAAGTCAACTCTCGATCACGTTACCAAGTTATTGTGATTGTGCGATATAACAAATGAATTGCTTTATACAGAATTGACTGGGATGCTTGTGACGTTCCCCTCGTCACGCCACTATGGTCCGTCCGTCTGTCTGTCCCCGACACACGATATGTTATGCCCGCCTGAACTCTGACAGTGCTCTCCGCTTAAATTGATTGAAGGTTGCATGGAATGGTCACGTGTTTTGTTTTTGATATCGATGCCTGGATTAAGCTTTTGGCGTGTTATTATAAAACAAGTTTACAGATTTTATTTATGACATTATTTGTATTTCTGCAAATTAAATCTGTGATTTCGACTACCATCAATTTTCATTTGAATAGAGTTTTGTTCTTTTATTCTATATATATACGGCTTTTTAAATTAAAATCAATCATTTCAACAACTGATAGGGCTGTGAAAGGGTTAATGGATTAAAAAATGTGGAGTTAAAATTATTTATTCGTAAACTTCATTATTTGTATTGATGGGAATTGGGTATTTTATCGACAACTATAGAGTGAATAGTCACGCCTTTCAAAATGAACATCAATAAATAATTTTTGTCGATAAAATGCAGCTTAACACCTAAACTTTTCTGAACAAAATTATAACATGCCGCTTTGAAATTTAGTCCACTATCCAATCCTATACTATTTAATATTCCACTACAAATTAGCATCCAAAAATACAACTGCCATAATTAATATTTGCCTTTCAAAATGCGCTTTCAAAACAATAAGCAAGAGAACAATCCGTTTGGCAGTTCCAATACTCTGAATATATTATCTTTGACTCTCAATTGGAGAGGCATTAACTTGGGTACGATACATATTCTCAAAACTTTACCTCGGAAGTTCCCCGGGAACTAGGTTATCGACAGTGCACCCGATCCAACTATCTACAAAGGAGAACGCCTAGAAACTTGTCTAATGAGATGAATAATTAAACAGGCCAGTATATAGGAGCTAAATTAACGTATGTGATCACTATTATATTCTTTTACTGGGACATTTTCTTTGTTCTCACTGGCTTCGGACCGACTTGATTAAAAGAGATTGTAGTGTGTTAATTAGCGAGTGTGCAATCGGTTTCTTTATCAGTTTCATGGCTTGTTTCTAGTTTTACAGAGAGCGTATGTGGACTGTCTTCTTGTTTCAATATTCTTTTATTATTTGTGAGGACTCGTGGCTAAATAGTAACAGCTGCACGGGTCGATATTTATGGTTAAGCCATGCTTGCCGAGGTTTGTCGGTGGATAGGTGACCATAATTACATATCGAGTCTCCTCCTTGCCTCGGAAAGCCGTAGGTCTTGGCTGTAATTTGTAGATCGTTGACAGTCGTTACTAGTAGTCAGAAGCCAAAAGTCTGACATCCAGTCATGGAGGTCGGATAGGCAGTCGCTTCATGTAAAATACTGGTACTCAGCTGCATCTTAGAACTCGGCTCAGCTGCATGTTAGACTCGAAGCCGACCCCAAGACAGTTTGGAAAAAGGCCAGACAGATGATGATTATATTACAGGCGAAATGTGGGTGTATTAACCACACCTACACTTTATTTAACCCTTAGGGTACCTATTACAAGCATGATGAGGAGTTTTGTTAGGTTTTTATATTCGTTGTTTTTGTTTGTGACCAGCACGAACTTGACATTTGATGAGAATTTTTAGCGAAGTTGTTCCCAGTAAGCATTATCAACCATAATGTTTACTGGGAACTATTGCTGGGATACAAACCTCCTCTTTGTGAGAGGCAGTGGGCCGTAATCCACCACTCATAACCAGTGTGTGTGGGTGAGTGAATATCATACAAGTCTTCGAATTTTGAATTTTCCGGATTTGCAGGTTTCCTCACGATGTTTTCCTTCACCGTTACTTCTAACTACGACTGACCTAAAAAAAACGTTTTTTGTAAAACGGTTGTATTTCCTTAAACAAGAATAAAAGCCATTCAGACAACTTAAGCTGTAAGCACAACATCTATCCCAGTTTCCAACTACGCCAATAAAAATATAATTCGCAGAAATCTAAACAGAAATGCGGTCAGCGTAACGAGCGCTTCAGAAGAAAAATCACAAGAGCTTTGAACATAAAATGTTAACCATCCATTATCCCGAACTTCAGTGGTTAATTACCTAGGTTGTTATTGCCGCAAACATACGGTAATTACAGTTTTTTAATCGTGTAATGTTAGATTGTGGTTTTGTCAAAAGCCATATCATAAGGTTCTATTGAATTGATGAGGTTTTTTGACTGTTTTGAAATTGTAATATTAATCATCTAGTTTGAAATCCCTACCTATGAAGAGCCTACTTTTAACTAATCTCAACCCAAGTCAGAATCCCATGGGCGGCCACAAGAAAAAGAACGAAAGAAAAGTTCATTTCGATCACAAATAAACTAAAATGACATTGGAATTAATACTCTAGATAGATTTAATACAAAATCAAAAACCACTAATGAATTAGTCTATGAATAAAAGCAGACTACAAATAGATACGATATAAGCCGGGAGCACACTCTCATAAAGTAATAGAATGTGCAGGACACAGTTTTATTTTCTAAAGTCCCAGTTGTCTATTTCCTTTAAACCTGCAATTTTATATTCAGATATCAAATTCTCCGTTATTCCTACCAAGAATAACAGAAAATAGAATTTCGGCAATTCCCAAGGCAACTCCAATATGTTTGTCTGTATATACGATCTGACCTATCTATATTTGAACAGTTTCCTTGTACAAATCTGCTGAACACGTATGTATACTCACACAGCTAACAGTATTTGCATGCGAATGAAAATCCAATATAGTTAACCTACTTATTAGAAACATGCTCAAGAAACCGAGGCAAAGACATATTTATGCAAACATGTCTCCGTATCAAGATTTCCTCTAAAACAATGATATATCTAATTCCATCCAAAAAGAACTAACGCAACTTTCAATATCGTTTGAAGTGTAACTGTTTCAATCGAGAGAAGACTACATGCAGTTCACAATATTTCTTTTAAATTATTCACCGTTTTCCTTTCATACTCAGAGTGGTTTATTTGATTTTGTTCTGTAGGTATTGCATGTCCTCATATCCAGGAAATGTACGTTACGTTATTTGAAAAAAGTCTGTAATAATATCTGAGAGCATATTCACCACTTTACGTATCGTAAGAACGTCACTAAAATATTCATGAGTAGTGCAAGCGGAGGGTCCAAGAATTCCACCTTTGTGTGTGAGACACCTTTTTAGGGGTGGGACATTTAATGCATTCACTTTTTTTCCGTTGCCACAAACAAACATCACAGAGATTTCAAATTCGTATAGTAATTCAATTTGTGTCTTTTCATCTTTTCTTTTTTGAGAGAATAATTTCGAAATTTTGGAAAGGTCAAAGAAATTCCATGTTTTCTTTAGAAGGTTCTAACGTCTTTGTTACACATTTTTCCACAATTTCACAGCCAAACGAACATTTTTAAGGAAAAATATGACGAGGATAAAACTCAGAAATATGAACACAGATGAAATGATTCAGAGTTTGAATGCCTATTGTTATTACTTATTATCATTGTAACATTGATTTGTCACAATGACAAAGGCTAGGGAAATTAACATCTGGGTTTTTATACTGAAAACATATTAGTTATTTTACTCGGCTTTTCCTATTCAAATTACAAATAAAAAACAGCACTGTTATATTTATAAAACTATGATTAAAAAACACACACGGAAAAAAAGGATTTCTTCAACTAATGTAAATTGATTTAAACCAAGCTAATATTAGTTCATATATAACCAAACCGATTGTTCTCTTAAATTCAAAACTCCGTGTTCTTAGAAATATAACTTTGGGTTAAACAAATATTAGTTATAACCAATGAAAACTAACAATTTACTTTAAAATAGTATTATTTTAATTCAAAGAGCGGAGATTTCTTCACTGAAGTCGTTATATTGTCTTGAAGTTCAAAATAGCATATTTACTTCATATGAGACAACCTTTTACTTTATTTCAAGAATATAATTTATTTTATTATAAAACTGACACTTTTAGATTAAAATGATACCGATTGCTAATTAAGAATATAGTTTTATTCAAATAAGAACAGTTGTCTACATTAGAGATTGTGACGTTTAAATCGAGAAATTTATAATATTACGAGGAAAAAACTAAATCTTACATTGAAATTTCCGATGCTCGACTCAAATTGATAACAAATTTGAACGAAAATAATGAATAATACTATTTCAAGAGTACGGTGTTTTTGAAAGGAGAGTATAGTACCTATTAATACACTTTAACCAAGACACCTTTTTTTTTTTTTTTTTTTTTTTTTTTTTTCGGATGGGAAATCATCAAATGACTTCTTCCGCTCTGGGCGGAGCGGAAGGGAGTGTCAGACTTGTACTGACTAAAACCCATCCATGTTCCTTCTTAGCCCTTTGCGTTCCAGGGGCACGGTATCTCTTTCGAACAACCCGCAGCCCTGGCAGGCATCGGCCCTCTCGGACCCCTTCCGATTTGCTGACATCTCCTTGAGGCGCGCGTGGAACACGAACGCGCCGTCGGCACGGTCTGTCGTCATAAGACGGACGGACGGTGAGCTAGCCCATTACTCACCGTCCACAGGCCCGCGCCTACGGTGGCCGGGGGCCACTGGTTGCCCCCCGACGCCCGGGGCGTCTCCCGCGGCGGCTGGGACGTGAGGTTCTCTCCCTCTCACGTTCCGCCACCTCCTTCGCTAGCATGACTGCTTCGCAGAAGGAGGCGACGGCTTCCCATTCCCTCTCGCTCCGGACCATGGATTGAACCAGGGCCGGACGCGAGAGGTCGCCGCCGCCAATCGCCGCTACGAGGACACGGCGGTGCTCAGCCCAAGCGGGGCATAGCTCCACAGTGTGCTCCACCGTGTCCTCCGGCCGATCCTCGCAGTGGTGACACCCGGGCGTTTCCTCCCGCCCGATTCGGTGCAGGAACCTCCCGAAACAACCGTGTCCGGTGAGGACCTGCGTCAGGCGGAAGGTGAGGGCGCCGTGGCGCCTCTCTAGCCACTCCTCAAAGAGGGGACTTATCGCCACTATTGTGGCGTGCCCTGCGCGGGGTTGCGACAGTCGCTCTCTCCATGTCGCCATGAGATCGCGCCGGAGGTCTGTCCGCTGAGCGACAATTTGCCGCGGCAGCGGAGTTTCCCCCCGGCGTAGTGCCTCCGCGCGCCATTCGTGCAGGCACGCGAGGACTATCGCCTCCAGATCCCATGGCGGCAATCCGGCCAAGAGGCTCGCCGCCTCGCCGGAGATCGTGCGGTACCCCCGGATCAGCCTTACGGCTACCACCTTCTGGGGCGCGTTCAGGTAATGGGCGGCTCGCCGCCTCAGAGAACGCGCCCACACCGGGGCCCCGTAAAGGGCCATGGACCGCACGACCCCCGCGTAGAGCCTGCGGCAGGAGGCGTTTGGACCCCCCAGGTTGGGCAAGAGCCGCTTGAACGCAGCCCCTGCCCGTTCCAGTTTGGGGGCCAAACGTCGGAAATGCTCCACGAGGTTCCACCGGCTGTCGAGGACAAGCCCTAGGTACCTCAGCGTCGACTCGACGCCGATGGGAACCCCTCCTACCGTCAGTATGGATCCCGACGGTGGCGCATTCCGAGGCCCATGAAAGCACATGGCCTCGGACTTGTGCAATGCCACCTCGAGACCCAGTTGCCGGATTCTATCCACGACTATCGCAACCCCGCGTGTCATAAGTTCGGCCGCCGCCTCGTGCGACCTCCCTTGTGCCAGCACCAGCGTGTCGTCAGCGTAGCAGACTACACTGACACCGCTAGGGAGGTCGGCGCGCAGCACCCAGTCGTAGCCGATGTTCCACAAGGGCGGCCCCAGAACCGATCCCTGTGGGACACCGCACGACACCTCTCGCCGGTTCCATTCTCCGGTGCGACCGGGGTAGATGACGGCCCTGTCCGTCAGGTAGTCCCCGACCACACGACGAAGGTAGGTCGGCACCCGGTGATACCGGAGTGCCTCCCTAATGCAGCTCCAGGGCATGGTGTTGAAGGCGTTGGCGATGTCAAGAGACACCGCCAAGACAACCCCACCCCTGGACACCGCATCCCCCGTCGTGAGAGCCCTCACGCGCATGATGGCGTCCACCGTCGAGCGCCCTCTGCGGAAACCAAACTGGTTCTCCGCAAGATCCGGCCCAATCCCCACAAGGTGCCCGGCGAGGCGGTTGGCAATGACTCTTTCAAAGAGCTTGCCCACCTCGTCGAGCAACACAATGGGCCGGTATGCGGACGGAGAGTCCGCAGGGCGCCCCGGCTTCCGGATGAGGACCAGCTTCCCCGTCTTCCAACGAAGCGGGAACTGGCCCCTCTCCAAGCATGCGCTTAAGAGCCCTTCCAGTCGGGGCCCGAGAGCCTCCGAGGCCAGGACCCAGGCTTTGCCAGGCAAGCCATCGGGTCCCGGGGCGGTATTTTTGGCTTTAAGCCTGCCTACCGCCGCTCTCAGGTCTACCCCGGTCACTTCCGGAATGTCGTCATCGTCCTCGATGTGGTCCGCTTCCGGCACCGCAAGCGGCGGAGCCATAGGCGGGGGAGGATGTTCCCCTCGCAGAGGGAACAGAGCGCTCACCACGTCCTCCACGAGCTGAGGGCGGAGACTCTGCGTCAGCGGGGGGGCCCAGGTGCGGAGTTTGTCCCGCACCATCTTGTAAGGGCGCCCCCACGGATCTCTGTCGAGAGTCTCCAGCATCTCCTCGCGGCCCAGGTCTCTGGCCCGCTGGACAGCCTCCTGGAGGGCGGTCTTCGCTGCTCTGTATCCCTCGTACAGCTCCGCCTCAATGGCTGCCGCATCCGGAGGGCGGATGCGGAGCCTGCGATGCCTGGCGTACGGGTGCCGCGCGGCGACGCACGCCTCGCGCAGAGACGTCAGCTCTCGCGACCACCAGTACACCTGACGCCGGGCGCTTCCTGGCCGAACTCGGGGCATTGCCACGTCGCAAATGTCGGACATGGCCTCCTGGAACCACCCTGCCTCGTTGTTGATGTCGGCAGGCCTGTTCGGTGATGACACCCAGGCCTGCACTATCGAGGCTTCCAGGAGGAGCTCCCGGTCCAGCTGCTTCAGCGCCCAACGCGGACCACTCGGGGCCTGTAGGACCGGCGCGCTTGAGTCCGGGGCAGAGACATCGAACCGGATGTACCGGTGGTCGGAATAGGTCTCCACCCCCTCCATGACGCGCCAGTCAATGACACGCGGTGACAGAGCGGGGCTAGCGAACGAGATGTCCACCACCGACTCGCCCCGCATCCGCACACACGTGGGGACAGAACCCCGATTTAGGACGACCAGGCCCACCTCCAGAGCCCAGTCCTCCACCATTCTACCCCGCACATCCGTGCAACGAGAACCCCAAGCCAAGTTTTTGGCATTGAAGTCCCCGAGCACAAGCACGGGGAGGGAATAGTTTCGGATGACGACACTCAACTCCATGAGGGAGTTGTGGAACTCGGCGAGAGTTCGGCTCGGGGAGAAGTAGACTCCCGCTACGACGATCTCCCCGAACCGTGCTGCTACGCAACCCTGACCCTTCCTGACACTCTCAAGGGTCGGGGTACCGGCGGCGGCCGACGAAATTATGGCCACTGAGCCGCTCAGGTCCTCCACCCAGTCTTCCCTGGGCGGGACAAAGTACGGCTCAGCGACCACGGCGACGTTAATCAACCACTCCGCCATGCTCTGGAGCAACAGATCCTGAGCACAGCGGCAGTGGTTGATGTTCGCCTGGAGAAGGCGTAATGGGGCCATTATTGGCACTCCATTTCAGCCCCCTCCCGGGACCCCTGTGAGGGCCCCGCCACAGGTGTTGTGGCGATAACAGCGGACGCGGCAACGGCGGAAGCGACAGTGCCGGTGGCTGCGGTGGTGGCGACGGTGGAGGCGGTGGCTGGAGGCCTTCCCTTGCCCTTGGCCCTGGTGGGTGGTGCGCAGGCCCTGCCCCCTGCCCGGTGATCGGCTGGTTTGCCCGCTGCCGCACATGCAGTGCAGTGCGGCATGGCGGTGCAAGCCGCGGCCATGTGACCGGGCTGACCGCAACGGAAACAGTCGCCGCTGCGGTCCACCTCCGAGGAGCACCGACAACTCACGTGCTGCCCCACGAGGCACCGGTAACACCTCAGAGGTCGGGGTTCCAGCAGCTTCACCTGCGCCGACACCCAGCCCACCAGGAGCCTTCCAGCCTCCACAATTGTTCCGGCCGCCGTCACAGGGCAGCTTACCGTAACAGTTCGCATGCCCGAGTGGTCCGGACGTAGAGTGCCTGCCCTTACCTGCTCGGCAGGGCACCCACCTGTCCTGGCGACGGCGGCAACCACCTCCTCCTTGGTCACTGAGTCGTCCAGACCCAGGATGCGCATGTCTGCGCATCTGACGGGCCTAGACACTCGGACCTCGTCCGCATCTAGGGACGCTCTGAGCTTTTCAGCCAGAGCGTCAGCGGACAGGCCGCTATTTGCTCCGGGGATCTCCAGCGCTCGAGCCCCTGTCGCGGTGACTTTGAGCCGGAGTCCCTCGGTGATCCCCAGCTCCCCGAGATCCACCGTCGCCTTCGCCTTAGTGAGTACGTCGCGGTAGGATACGCCCCTCTTTTCCGCCTCCGGCTGTAGCGTGATCACTACAGCTGCGGTCTTCGGGGCACGGAGCCTAGCCGCGACGCTTCGCGCCTTGTGCCTGCGCCTTCGCTCCTCGTCCCTGGCCTTTTTTGCCGCCTTTCGCCCCTTTTTCTTTTCCCCGACCACCTGCCACTCGGCTTCGGCCGCGGGAGGATTAGTGGGCGGGGGGGGCGGCGGTAGCTGCAGCCGCCTTGCTGATGGCGCTGGCACATTCGCCACCTCAGGAGCCGCTTTGCCCTTTTTCTGCTGGGCCGCCGCCTGTTTAGCCGCTGCCGGTTTTGCCGGAGCCGACTTTTCGGTAGGGGCCGCCCTAGCCCTGCCGGAGGGCTGGCCAGGCTGCCCTGGTCCAGAAACTGCGGCCGTAGCAGCTGCATACGAAGCCGCCTTTGGGCCCGGGACCACCCTCGGGCCCGGGGCAGCCTTGTTTGCTGCCAGGGGGGGGCGAAGGACGATGCCCTCCAGGACGGAGAACCGCGCCTGGAAGGCAGCCAGCTCCTGCCGAACCAGGTTCAGGACCTGGTTCTCCACTGGCACGGGCTGGCTCTGCCGCTGCTGGGGCACCTCGCGGGAGCCAGACTCTCGCAGACCGGTCAGGTCTGCCCGGAGCTTCTGATTCTCCTCGTGGAGAAGCTCCGTGGCGGCCGTCAGGCGGGCGACCTCCGCCCGCAGTTTGGCCACTTCGCTGGGTGGAGGAAAGCTAGCCTCCACCGCCGCCATGATGGAGGCGGAAGCTGCAGGTATGGCCCCGAGTTTTGAAGATGTCAGCTTCTTCAAGGCCACGACCCTTATCGCAGCTTCCACCTCCTTTTGAAACTTGGCCTTACGCTCCACATCGGAGCCGCCAACTTCAACTGCCGCGTCATCACCGGCGCCCAAACGGGCCTGCCCGCGACCGGCCACCCCCGATCTTTCGGAGGCCGGGAGCCCCCTCCCCAGGCCCCTTATTCCACCACGCCTGCTGGTGGAGATTTTAGGGGCCGAGGCAAGCTCCCCTTCGGAGGACGACTCGCGGTCGCCTTCTGGTCTGGACCGCTTGCGTTCCTCCGCAGCAGTCCCGGTCCTCTCGAAGCGGGAGCTCTCAGAGCATCCCGCGCTCACATCACTAGATGCGGCGTCGGACTCCGACACCGCATCCCTCCTCTCCCTCTCTTTGCCGTCGCCGGCTGGGTTTTGATTTTTTTTATTATTTTTCATTTTTGTTCCCACGAGTGTGGGGGAAATACGAGGTCCATCCGGGCAGTGCCCCCTGTACCCGGATAAGCCTTTGACATTTATAACCCGCCAGAGGGTCGGCTGGTACTCTGGCGGGGGACGCACTGACGACTGATCGTTCCATAGGAACACCCGTCAGCCATACATCCCCTCACGGTGCGCCGCCGCTTGAGATTCGGGGTAGCTTTTTATAGAGGTTTTCTACCTCGCGGTCCGGGCGGTTAAGCCAAGACCCTCGGTCCCGATCGAAGCCGCGAGACGTGATCCACGACACTCCGATGATGGGATTACGAGAACGACGGGGACAGAGAAGGACTGCGTCCCTCGCTGTCTGCTCGGAGGCAGGGTGAGTGCACTCCGAGCCCGCCCTTGCTCCTCCGCTGTGCCCTCTGCTTTTCAGAGGGTCACGCGGAGAAACGCCGCGTTGGTCCGGGTTGGACCCCACCACGTCAGAATATTCGCCACCGGCAGTGACATTCCCCGGGGAATAGGAATCTCTTCCCACTCCTCGGGGAAGGACACTGCCGGCGCCCAGGGTGCACCGTCCCGACAGCAACTGTTCCCTCCAGACGTATCGAGAGGGACCAGCGCCATCGGGCTCACGAGGAGGTTTTCTGACCCAGCACCCCTAACCAAGACACCTTATCGTTTAAATTAAAGAAATAGAACTCTTAAACAGAAAATGACTATTTTCTATTAAAATGATGTAATATTAATTGAAAATAACTGCTATTTTGGTCCAATATGTATATTCTATTGTATTGATTGAACATTCAATAAAAGTCTTCTACAAAAACAATCGTGATATTCATTCAAATAAACCCGGATCTTGAACCGAACCACTATTGTATCTCACTGAAATATGAGTATATTCAACTAAAATGATTATTATTTTGATCTAAAATACTAATTTAAGATCATATTCTTGAACCGAACTTTTGTTGTATCAAATCAAGTCATGAATATATTCAATCAAAATAATTATTAGTTTTGATTTAAAATACCAATTATTTTAACTAATTATAATTATATCTTGGTTTGATAACATAATTCGTGGGTTCAAGAGTTTGGTTTATTTAAATGAATATCACGTTTGTTCGTATGAGAGACTTTATGTTTCAATAAAAAATATGAAATTCTTATTCGTTGGGGGAATAATTTAAGTAAAACCAGTCATACGATATAATCACTATTTGTTTTATTTCTTTGTAAAATTTACATTATTGTATTAACTTAATCATTCAATTTATAAACTAATAATAATATATAAGATGATATACAAACGTTTAGGCATTGCACTATAACAATCAATTAAAGCTTTTATCGTTAATATCAATACTTAGTCGTGATTTTGTAAACACATTGTTGAATTATCAACATTATATGATCACTTGCTTTATTATATTTTGCATTAAATACCTGATATGATTTAAACAATGTGTCAAAGGCAATCAGCGCTGAGTTAAATGTGTATTTTATCTCATCAATCACAAGATAAAATTGTTGCCAATTTTGGATACTACCAAGTAATATCAGGTAAGGCTGCACTGATTCCCGTTGTCTTCGAGCCTCGTCTTTCCTTTCTTCAACAGTCTTGTTTATATCTCCAGGATTCTGAAAGATATGAATTTTTTACTTATTTGTACATAATTCTCACTACCTATTAATGATGAAAATACATACAGATAATAATTAAAAAAAAAATACTATAGGCAAACATTTAACCACTTTCTCACTTGATTATAGGCGAAGATGGAATACGTAAATTACATATACAAATATAGGTACATTATTTTTTGATGTGTAACATCTCTCCTCCCGCTTTCCTGTGGTAGTTATTTCGTAAAAAGGGATGGAAGTATTTAACAGGAAGCCGGAACGGGAACCGCACGCTATTTGATTTGACCAATGAGAGCGCGCGGTGGTGATGTCAGATGTTACACATCATAATATGCGACTAAATAGGTAACTTACATCGACAATGACTATAATGCTATCTAAGCATTCGCGTACTGAGAATTTTTTCTTTTTTGACGATCTTCCTTTTGGTGGAACTAAATGCGCCATCAAAGTCAATTCCGTGGGAATTTTTTCATCTGAAATACATAACATCAAAACATTGTAAAAGAAAACCGGTGAATTGCGTCAACTGAGTTGAATGAAATAACCTTGAATATGATGCAGTCACACGATTTTTTTTTTTTATTCATTCTCTAGCCCCACAATAAGTCCAAATATCGCGGGTGCCGGCAATATTTACGTCACACAAACCAGAAACAAAGGAAGGGAAGGAAAATAATGCTCTTTCCAGGAATCGAACCCAGGCCCTTTAGCGTAAAGCAAAGACAAAAGACCACGACAATCACTGCGTCAACTGCGTAATTTTCAAAAGCTCAAGCCCGTTGCAGGTTTAAATTCAACAGAACCTGCTCGGAACATGCATATGGCATGCTATATGACTTGGCCATCATGGCTTCATTTCCGATTGACTAAATAGTACACAAGTATTATTTGTGTATAAGATGTTGTTTACCATCAGAGTCCAAACGGCTTAACGACATGAATAGGTCCTCTTTGTAGTCGTCGGATTTTATTTCACATTTCTTAAGTTCAAATATTTTTTTACAAAATGGTTGCCAATTTTTGGTAAAGTTGTCGCGTTTATCGGGGTATAAGAAACTGAAATCAGCATCAATCTGAAAGGATTCTGACCCGAGCGTCCCTAGCGTGCGCACGTACGCTACGATACTCCGTTCCCCCCGCGCAAGCGAGCCCCTCTGACTCCCTCGCGATCGATCGCGATCCGCTGCCGCCGCGCTACGCCGTAGCCGTCGTAGCGGTGACATCATCGTCGCCCCGCCCACTCGTAGCAGTGCTACAGTTCTCCCGAGCTACGCTGCTACGAGCTACGGTGTTCGTCATATCGGCTACGAGTCTGCTACGCAGTAGCACTTGTGGTCGATCTTTCGAACCTCCCGTGTTTCGGTCTTCGTTTTTAAATCCACCTAGTTTTCGGTGGTTATCTGGGGGATACCTTACGGTGCCAACGAACCCAGATAGGTGTTGACCCGACACACCGCCAACCCCCCTTCAGGGGCTTGGCACAGTTGGAAGGGTACTGGTTCGCGGCCTTGGGGGGCCTCCTAGTCGCTGCCAGTATCTAACCCCGTTCTCTTACAGCCTGCACCCGGGACGGTTGGGTGTCTCAACCCCTTCGGCCCGGATCGGTCGTAAGACCCATAGGGACCTGTCGTCCAATAAGATTGTCGACAGGAAATCAAGCTTAGGGTACACGGTAGGACACACCTCCCTGTGTCTCCCCACAGGGAGTGAACACATCCCCGGGTACTCCCACCCGGGGAGTTAGGTCTTCAGCTCTCTGGCCCTTCTGGCCTTACAGACAGCGTCTAGCTACCGAGTTTGTTTGTGACTTTCTTCTCGGCAGTATACGACATAGGAAAGTCTCACGGGTGGGCTCTTTTAGGGGACTGTCTGCCCGGGGAAGACACTCTACGTGTCTCCTCGGGGTTTGGTTAGGAGTTAGGACTCCCCCCCCCCCCTCTTGTTTCCGTGTATTATCCCCCGCTAGCTACCAGGATGTCGGACTCTCCGCTCCTTCGCCTGGTTAAGCTTCTGATGAAAGATGACTACCTCAGAGGTAAGTATGCCTCTGAGTTCGAGGCTCTTGAAGAGTCCCTGCAGTTGAGAGTGCCCCTCCCAACTGACTCCCCCCAATCCCCCCCGCTGCCCTCCCAGCCAATGGAGGTTCACGAGGCTCCCTCAGATGCCTCCCCCCCCAACTCCGAACCATCGGAGTCTAGCTCAGACGACGAATTTCAAGTCGTCAGCTCAGGTAAGAGGAAGAAGGCTCCACCTTCTTCTCAAGCCAATAGGGCTAAGAAACCCGTCGCATCGCGAGCGACCCCCCCCCCGGTGTCACAGGCACCCCGCTCCCCCTCCCCAGCGTTCTCTCCTGGACCTGATTCACCCCAGCCGGCCAGCCGCCCATCTTCCCCCATGACAATAGCCGACCCGGCTGCCCCCCCCCCCAAGAAGTCTCGTCCCCCCCCGCCCTTGTTTTTACACGACAAGGCGAAGTGGACCGAATTATCCAAGGCCTGCAACGAAAGGCGGATAAATTATACAAGAGCCCAAGCTGTCCAGCAGGGCATCAAGATCACCGTGGCCTCAGCCACAGATTTCAGGAACCTTTCCAGGCTCCTATCCGACCGAGGACTGTACTATCACACGTACACCTTACAGGAGGAGAAACCAACCAGGGTGGTTGTCAAGAACATCCCCCTCGAAATCCCTGCTTCGGAGATCCTTAGCGACCTCGAATCGCAGGGAATCCCTGTTTCAGAGGTGCACCGCATGCACCGCAAAGGGGGTAACCCCTACAATATGATTCTGGTGGTATGTGACCCCACCGAGGGTCACCACCCAATATTCACTATTAAAACCGTCTGCGGCCTCTCGGGTATCACCATCGAGAAGCCTCGACAGAGTGGCATTGTGGGCCAGTGCCACAGATGCCAACTCTATGGGCACTCGCAGCGAAACTGCTTCGGCAAACCTCGCTGCGTTAAATGCCTGGGTGATCACGGCACCGCCGACTGTCTTCGTCCTAAGGACCGCTCTCTTTGTACGGAGCCACCCAGCTGTGTTCTGTGCGGGCAGTCCGGCCACCCGGCCAACTACCGCGGGTGCAAAAATGCCCCAAAATCGTCGGCCCCTAAGCTGGCTAAGCGCGCCAACGATCGTCAGACTAGGGAGTGTCCTACTCTCTCTGACAAGCCCCCTACCAGCCTAAGCCCCCAGCGCCCCAGTCCGTGGAACGCGCTGAATCACCAAAAGAACTTCCCGGCGTTGAGGCCTACTCAACAACCGGTTATCCCGGCACTAATGGCCAACCCCATCGCCCCTCCCCTACCCCCACCGGGCCCCAGGCCCATCTTGAAGACCGACGCGCCTTCAGCGCCCGGACCCGCCACCGCCCCAGCAGTGAATGTGCCTCATGCACCAACTGCTCACCCCCCTCCCCCCCCGTTCAGGCCCCCTCAAAGCCCGGTCGACAACCGGTTTGACCCCGCTAGGGTCCTTTCGAGCACGTTTAGCGTGTTCTACTCGCCTCGAGCGATTCAGATGTCCAAGGAGATCGTCGCATGCGGCGGCGATTTCTTCAAACTCGCGACTGTCTTCGCAGCGTACGGGGACGTTACGCACGCCATGCAAAACCTTCCTCATAATAACCCATAATGGATAAAGCCCCCCCATGTAGGTTAAAACCGAAGTCCCTTAGAATAGGGTCCTTCAACGCCAACAGCCTGAATGGGCAACGTGATGAGATCGCCAACTTCCTCCGCGACCATCACTTAGATATCCTGTTAGTCCAAGAAACCTTTCTTAAGCCTTCGAATCGAGATCCTAGAATAGCCAACTATCGCATAGTTCGCAATGATAGGACTCGTTGTCACAAGGGTGGTACCCTCATTTACTACAAAGCATCCCTATACTGCATCCCTATGGACCCTCCTCCCCTGACCCACCTTGAGGTCTCTGTCTGTCGGCTTGGCATGACGGGTCATCAACCCATCTCGATCATCTCTGCGTACCTTCCTCCTTCCGGTTCCCCGGCGATTAACGCCGCTCTCAGAAATGATCTCGGCTCGCTTCTCGGTCTCAGTGATTCCGTCATTTTGGCGGGAGATCTGAACGCCAAACACCCCTCCTGGAATAGTCGCGTGACTAACACCAGAGGTAGGGTTCTTTTTGACCTCTGTAGTCCCCTCAACTTTGATGTCATCGCTCCGATGCATCCCACCCATTACCCACTCGACATCAATCAACTCCCTGATGTACTCGACGTCGCGCTCCTTAAGAACGTCAGCCTACGGCTACATTCTGTGGAAGCGATCGACGAGCTTAACTCCGACCACCGTCCAGTCATCTGGGAGCTTGCTCCTAGATTAGGCCCTCTCGACCCCTCTCGACCCCCTCCCACCAGAGTGATCACGGACTGGGGGAAAGTAATCGAATTGCTGAAATCCACAGACTCTCCTCACCTGGATAAGATCCCCTCCAACATTGAGTCCATCGCTGACACGGAGGTCGCGATCGGCTCGCTCACGGAACACGTACAGTCCGTCCTGAACGAATGTTCAAGGGAGGCCCCAATGACGAGCGATCGTCGCTGGAATCTCCCGGACGACGTGCGTGAACTGTTGACCGAGAAGAACGCGGCTATCCGTGCCTTCAGAGCCTTTCCTAATGACAATAACAAAGCCTTTATGCGTAGCTTACAGCGTAAACTAAGCAAACGCGTCAAAGAGCTGCGTGACGGTCAATGGGACAAGATGCTCAGCGAACTCGAACCAACCCATCTGGCGTTCTGGGAATTACAGAGGAAACTACGCGCCTCTGAGATTTCCTCTATGCCTCCTCTCATCCGTCCTGACAATAGCGTCGCTTTCGACGACACCGATAAAGCCGAATGCCTTGCCGACAGCTTAGAGTCCCAGTGCTCACCCAGCTCTCAACCAGTAGACATAGCTCACCTCACTGAAGTGGATGCTGAAGTCGAACGTCGAACCTCTCTCCCACCCACGGAGGATCCGGATTTCCCTCTCTCCCCCGTCACACCAGACGAGGTGGAAGAGATTATCAGGAACCTAAAGCCTCGGAAAGCCCCTGGCTCTGACGGAATCAACAATAGGGTTTTCAAGCTCTTCCCCGCTGCCCTCATTGTACTCATGACCGCTATCTTCAATGGCGCCATGTCCCACAACATGTTCCCACAGTCGTGGAAACAGGCCACTGTCATCGGTATTCCCAAGCCGGGCAAGCCCAAGTCCAACCCTAGCAGCTATCGCCCCATCAGTCTCCTCAACGTTCTCGGCAAAATCTACGAGAGGCTTATTTATAAGCGCCTCAAGGACTATGTCGAAGCGAAGAGCCTCATTCCCGAAGAGCAGTTCGGTTTTAGAACCCAACACTCTTGTGTCCAACAGGTACACCGTATAGTCGAACACATCAGCGCCCGCTACCAGCGCGGGATGATGACTGGTGCCCTGTTCTTCGACATAGCTAAAGCCTTCGACAAGGTCTGGCACAACGGGCTGATATACAAGCTGTATCGGCTCGGTGTGCCTGATCGTCTCGTACTCATTCTACGTGACTTCTTGTCGAACCGCACCTTTCGGTACCGAATCGAAGGTGCGCTTTCCTCCCCCCATCCTATTCGCGCCGGAGTCCCCCAAGGGGGAGTCTTATCCCCACTCATTTTCACGCTGTTCACCAGCGATATTCCCAATAACCCCAAGGCTGAGTTAGCGCTTTTCGCTGACGACACAGCCATTTACTGTTCTGGTCGGAGCCCAGACAGTATCGCTCGTAACCTCCAATCCTCCGCAAACGCCTTAGGCGATTGGTTTCGGAAATGGAGAATCGAAGTCAATCCCGATAAGAGTCAGGCGGTTCTCTTCTGTAGGCCACGCCAAATCCTCCCACCCAATCCCATCCCGATCACCATGTTTGGCAAGCCTATTCCTTGGGAAAAGCGAGCCAAATACTTGGGGGTAATCCTTGACCAACGTCTCACCTTCGGGGAGCACATAAAGACGATGCGTTCGCGCGCCGCTTTCGCTCTCGGTAGACTCCATTCCTTACTACATGCACGCAGCAAATTGTCCCTTAAGTGCAAATTGCGTATCTACACCGCGTGTATTCGTCCCATTCTGACCTACGCTTGCCCAGTTTTCGGACAAGCTAAGGCATACCAGATTCATAGGATGCAGACCCTCCAGAACCGTTTTCTCCGAAAGGCCACGGGAGCACCGTGGTTCGTTAGGAATGAACAACTTCATGTTGATCTGAAAATCCCCACCGTCAAGCAGGTCATTAAACGCCTTTCAAAGCGTTTCCTAGACTCTGCTGAGAAACACCCCAACCCACTAGTGGTGTCGGCCGCCCGATACGTCCCCACCAAAATAGGGAAGATTCGCCGACCTAGGCATATCCTCGTCGAACCCGATGACCCCATTACCCTCCTTCAAGAGAGCAGTAGGGAAACTAGCACTATTCGTAAAAACAAAAACAAAAACCGATCCGTGTTCCGGCCTCGCCGCCGAGGCCCCTCGCGACGCCCTTGTAACATCACCCCCCCCCGACCCTTGCTCGACGAGCCAGCCCGCGCCGCTGAGCATGTAACGTTAAATTCCCTAAATAATAATATTATGACCCAGCCTGTCCCTTGCTGCCCACCCCTCAATGACGCCCTAAGCCGAGGTCCGAACCCCACAGGGGGTGCCCTTAGCGAGCGGTCATTTAATTGTACTTAGTTTGTAAGCCCTGGCTGGGGGCCTTAAATTCATTTGAGGTCACCACAGGATTGCCCGGTTGAGCAGAAATAACCTTAGCAGGTTGATCTGCGAGTGGCCATATCAAAAAAAAAAAAAAAAAAAAAAAAAAAAAAAAAAAAAAATCAATCTGAAAAATAGTTGATTCATTTTAAATAGAGTATTCACCATCGTCTTATTTCCCATCATTCCACACATGCAGGCAACCCTCCCGATCAAAACCATCCAATGAGTAGTATGCCTAATTATATACACCCCCAACTCAAATTAGTGTTGTGGTCAGAAAATAATAAACTCAAGGAGGTTGTAGATTATTTTCATATTAATTTTTAGTATCATAGAACAATCATGCAAAATTTAACATTTCGAAACCATTCCTTAAAAGTTGTAAGGATTCCAAGGATGTATGAGGCTCTTTCAGGGCAGTAAGTGTTAGTGTTATAGGCAGTTAAAGGAATTTATGTGTGGTGTTAGCAATGTAAGGTGGTTTTTTCCATGCTCTCAACCAAAGTCAAAGTCACACCACACCTTAAAAATCGTGTAGTTGATAGATTATTACCAAGCCCGACAAACAAACACAATATAAGTAATCTAGTATAGAAGGATCTCACCTAACATGTGGTTCAATAATAAAAGTAGATAAAAATAACTGGTTCATTTCTGTGGAGAGAAATTTGAAATAATATTGTAAAACTATAGACTAAGAAATGACAGGCACTAGGTATAATACTTACTAGCTCCATTGATCTTGGACAGTTCAAAACATTCCAATCTTCTATAAAATCTCCAACATTGGTGTAATCTTTTTGGTGTCGGTATTGAGCTGTTGACTTCCATCTACATAATACTTCATCCCATGGATCTTGGTGGTGTTTTAACCATTCCACATCTTCTTTTATTTCTGCCGTATCTAATTTAAACACATGTAACAACAAGCTTATTAATTAAAAAATATTATTAAAAAACACGACAGCACTGCCAAGAAAATTTATAGCCTGTGTCACTCGGGATGATGTAAGGATTCTAACGATACCCCATACATCCAAATCTGTTCAGGCAATTAAGTTTTGGTGGAACAAAGAAACTCACACACATACATGAACCTAAAATACATTACACTCCTTTTTTGGGGCAGTCATGTAAAAAAAAACACTCCCTATAACAATTTATTCAAAGGGATGAATAGAAGCCCTAGATTATGGCAGCCCCCCTCCACATGCACGTGGCGTGCGATCGGCAGAAAAAGTATGTACCATATTATACAGTAGGTAGGTAACTAGGTACTGTACCAAAAACTATAGAAATTATTAGAAATACAATAGTCAACCTATGATACGATATAACAAGATCCTCTGCACTCCACGTGCGAAAATACTTTAAAATTAGGAAAATAGCAGGAATAGGTAGGTACTTACCTATATTTTTTTGATCGCTGGAAGACCACTAAAACTGTCTACACACAGTACCTAAGTAACTAGATCTAGGAAATTAATTGTAGTTATAACACCACTGTCACTGTCGCTGTTCACTCCGAATAGGCAATTTACATAAATTTATCAAAAACAAACGACTAGGCTGACTGACGATTCGACGAAAACGAACAAAATCTCTTGTGCATTGTGCAACAGTGCAACGCAAAACTAGGGAAGGGAAACCCCTCCCGCGCAATCATCATACAATTATCCGTTAATTCGTTTTTTGAAAGTCCGATTATAATCATTAGCACAGAGATAAACATTCTACTTAGCCAAATAAGTGATATTAATAATATTAATAATTAATATCACTTATTTGGTTAAGTAGAATTAAAATTATTAATAAAAATAAGTTATTTGGTTATGTAGACAATTATTTCGAATCGAATAAAAAGAAGCAGAAGTAAAATAAAACAACGACCAATGCTAGGCGCATAATTATTGACAATGTTCCTAAATTTTAGAATGCTTATAAGCGACTCAAAAGAATAGACAGAGCTCACGATATAATTACATCAGCTATAAATATAATCATTTATTCGTAAAGAGATCCCACTTAGTTACCTCAAATAATTATTAGGATCATATTATTATCTAAGGTGAGATGGTCTGATCTAATAATAATACAATGATCTACATATTATTATGTAGATACTGTAAGAGTAATGAAGATTTATTTTTATTATAAATAAAATTATTAGTAATACCTTAACCTTCACAAAATAAGTTGTAGGTACGTTTCCTAATTTGTAACCAGACTAGCAACCCGCCCCGACTTCATCCGGGTTAAACAAAGAGAGGAATCAATTTATTTTAAAACTTTATGGTAAAACACTACTATTTAGCCAGTTTTAATGAATTTCATTTTCAAACAATTTAAATTTATTAATTCTAAATAACGAGGTCTTCAAATAAGTATTTCGGAACAATTATGAAGTTTTGCAACTGGTAAGAAAATAGTTTGGACGATCACTTATAAAAAGATTACAAAAAGTATTGTCGTCCCACTTCTGTGTAACCTCTATTACATTGTGTCGTCCATATTGGTTTATGATTGTTTGAATCTGTGAACAAGGTATTTTTTATCCATTAAAGACAACCTGGTTTAAGTTTCACTTACATCCTATAGTTACACTCGGTTGATTTACTACAATCGAAAATTCGGATGGGGCTGGGTCAGCGCAAACGGCCGTTCGTTTAACGTGAAACGTCTATAACAGAGAGTCACGTTTAGTGTTAAAGAATGAAATAAATAATAATAATAATATAATAGTAATAATCATTTATTTCGAACAACTGTGTTCAATACAAATGGAAAGGTAAAAATCATATATAAATAAAATTAATTAATTATGTCAGTAAAATTATCAATTAAAATTATTATCTACAGCATAGTTTAGACCACTGCTTTAGACAAGTAAAGCAGTGGCCCAAAATTACAGATATAATCTCATTGCCAGACTTAAAGAGCGAGTCTCTAAATCTGGCAATGCGATGTCGGATCACCGCATCTAGCGTCGGCACGCGCGCCTCCGCGAACATCGTGGATGCACTGCACCACCGCGGCAGGCGAAACATAATGCGGAAACAGTCGTTGTATTGAACTTTAAGAGTTCGATAAGTTTCCGTCTTATATCTCGCCCACAACTGCGGTGTGTACAGCGCAGTACAATACGTTTTGAAAAGTATAACCTTTGAGTCATCGGAACAACCACCAAATTTTCGAGCCAACATATTGGCTCTTACAGCGAGAGCCCTCCTCTCCCTGTCGATGTCGAGCTCGTCCTCCAGGTTAGAGGTCAGTAAGTGCCCCAGATACCGGAAGCTGTTGGTGTATTGGAGTGCCTTCCCGTTCAAGAGGAGAGGAAGCCCCATACAGTTCGGCCCCCAAACACCACTGCTACCGACTTCTCCACGTTGTAGATCAGGTTCTGGGCGGCCGCATAGTCCTCACATTTTGCCAATAGCACCCGCATAGCGCTGATCGAGGGGCTCAGTAAAACCATAAAAACAAGATTGATTTTGATCTAAATATTTTAATTCAATACTGACACATAATATAGGTTGTGCGTAAAATCTTATATTATTAAAGCCTCGCTCGTTTATATTCGCAGATATTGGGGTACCTATGCGTGGTCCATATACCCCTATTTCGGACAATTGCCAGATATAAATTTCCGGCTGGCTCTAGCATGGGCCGACATATTGATTTTTTTGCATAATTCTTACACTGCCTGATTGTCTTTACGTATAAATAATGTCCAAATTATTTCTATAAATTGATCGTTACTTACAAAATGTACAAATACACGAAAGAATCCCCGCGCTATCACGTGTGAGTCGTGAGACTCGTGAGTTACACAGAACAGAAGGAAGCAAGAGCGCCGAATCGCCGATTTCGATCATTCTTCGCAGTGCCACTCGGCCCCGATGCAAACTCAATGTCATATCATAACAATAAGCTGATTATTTATGCTAAACAATGACATTGGGTTTTAATTTCAAAGATTAATAGTTTTGTCATGATATGACGTTGTAGACCATTCGTTACGGTCCACTTTTCTGACCTGGTATCCGTATGTTTGGGTGTGATTTTAAAGACGCTTTGAGTCAAAAATCAAAAACAATTGTTTTTATTAAAGCTCTTTTGCTGTTTAGATGCATGTATAATCTGATCTGAAAAAAATTGTTTGATCGTATATTCGGAAGATCAGTAGCACATCCCATCCCTAGTTTTAGATAGCACATCGTACAAGCCTCTTATTGGTCATTAGTTTGTAACGGCTATTATAAAATCGTCTTGATCGAAAATGGCTATTATTTTGTTAGAAGACTTTTGAAGTCTTCATTCAAGATTTCCATGTTCTTGTCTGAAAATGGGCCGTTTTTATGTTAGAAGATTTTTTGAAACAAATAAGTAAGTAAAATTAATTAAGCCATCACTAAGTTGATAGGTTTAAGGTCGATGTCTTGCATATGGCGGCAAATTCAAATTTCAAATAGTTTTTTCGTTTTGTACTTAGGTTTGGTAATTATTGTACATAATCATACCATTCGCGACACCGGAGGATTACTCGTTATGTTATTTACTATAAATATTTAACAATAATGTAGCCAATTGTATATGTAGGTAGGTATTTCATAAACTAGGTAGGTATACCTAATCGCAAGTAGAGGGGCTTCTTTTTTTAGGGTTCCGTAGCCAAATGGCAAAAACGGAACCCTTATAGATTCGTCATGTCTGTCTGTCTGTCTGTCTGTCTGTCTGTCTGTCTGTCTACTGTCCGTCCGTATGTCACAGTCACTTTTTTACGAAACTATAATACCTATACTGTTGAAACTTGGTTAGTAGATGTATTCTGTAATTTCACACAAAAATAGAAAAAAAACAATAAATTTTGGGGTTCCCCATACTAATAACAGAAACTAAAAATTTTTTTTTTCATCAACCCCATACGTGTAGGGTATCTATGGATAGGTCTTCAAAAATGATATTGAGGTTTCTAATATAATTTTTTTCTAAACTGAATAGTTTGCGCGAGAGACACTTCCAAAGTGGTAAAATGTGTGTCCTTAAAACTAAAAAAAATATAGGTATGATGTACATTACTATGTAAACTTTCACCGAAAATTGGTTTGAACGAGATCTAGTAAGTAGTTTTTTTTTATGTGGTCTGGTACGGAACCCTAAATGTGCGAAGTCCGACAAGCACTTGGCCGGTTTTTTTTTACGTTATATGTTTTTTTATAATGTGAACCTGTTTTTTAGGTACTTCTACATAATAGTAGTATGTAAAATCATAAAATAATTGCTGTGCCCCGCGGCTTCGCTCGCGACTATGATGATGATTATACGAATCGGAATAAAAAGTAGGTAGGTACCAACCTAACCCTAAGTCCATCCTGTCTTTCTCCATACTTTGTCTTTCTTCTACTAAATTTCATCAAGATCCGTTATAAGCTGTTTAGCCGTAAAAAACGTAATAAACAAACAGTCATAGGCACTTTCTAATTTATAATATTAATAGCTGATTCCGCGGTGTTACCCGCATTCATGATGATGATAAAAATGATCTTGAGTGTTATTCTAGGTCATATCTATATTTATAATTTAAGTACTAAATGTCAGCCGAATCGGTTTAGTAGTTCTTGTGTGAATTATAATATGTTTGTACCTACATTCACACAAGAATGTGTGTCGGTATGTATTAGGTATATTATTATACACCGACACACACATACGTACCTACCGAAGAACTTTCACATTTACAATAGTAAATAGTAATATATTATGTAGTATGGATTGTATGTTATTTTACGTAAGTAGGTATGTTCCTATAGTCACTCTTCGAAGCTAGATTTTGTAAGTAAGTTCCTAGGTAGTTAGGTGTCTAGATCTTGTTATTTATACCTATATTATGTAGGTAAGATACTTATATGCATAACTATACCTACCTAGGTATAGATAATGTTGTTTTGTTGTAGGTTGGTATGCACGAAGGCATATGTAGCAATCAAAATCTGTTGTGTGGTACAGAATAAGTTAGCGGAGAAACAGACAGAGGCAGATAGCGACGTTGTTTACTATTTAGAGAAGAGAAGATAATTATATACGGATATCTTTTTACTTGATATTTACAAAAATGTTTTTACTCTTTGCTGAATTATAAAAACACTGTAAAGTAAAAAGCACTAGTATGGTAATGTGATATTAGGTAATGCACGCATGTTTTATACATTCCATTATGAATCTAATCATGGTGTAATAAGAACTACTTCACAACCAATTGTGTTGAAATAGTAGATTAGTAGCCAAGGGCTGTAAGGCACCAATTGTAGCCCGAGATATTTACTGCAATTGGTGCTTACACCCGAGCTAACTATTCTGCTTTACATCTCGATTGTGAGGTAAGTAGAAAAAAACCGGCATTACAAGAATAAACAATATTTAAAGTAAAAGTTTTTTATTCCCGCCTTTTTTCATTAAAAAGAATCAAGTAAAGAACTTTTTTTTTTTTTTTTTCAAGATAGAAATTGAGCTTCGCCGTTCGATATTTAAAATTGATGACTATTAAACTCACACGAAAACAAGGCTGAATAGCAAAGCGACCTATTTGGTCATTGGGCTGAATGCATATGTCTATTGCCAAAATATGATGGTTAGATGTACGCGAAATTTTTGAAAGAAAGAAGTGTTTTTTTTAAATTACTTACCGCCCTAGGGCGTTTCTAGCTACATTAATACCCAAGAGCGCTAATTAGTCACCTACAAGCCCCATTTGGAGGTAATATAAGAACCTACTTACCGAACATGAGAGATGTAAAATATATAAATGAATTATTTCAAATTAAACTAATTGATGTTGAAATAATACAGATAACTGTTTGAATAAAATATAATGAAAACATTAATCTAAATTTAAGATATTTTTGGATAGAGACAAATGTATCATTATAAGTTTATCATCAATTTGGACAAATAATCTTTGTATTTTTAATACAAAACAATAACATGATTTTGATATAAAAATATATTCTCAGGGCAAAAGATAACATTTCTTATTTTGAGAAGCTTTTTAATTAAATGTATCAAGCTTTTTGTTGGATTGAAATAATTAAATGTCTTATATTGATTACAAGAACAGTTTAAAACAAGAATTTTCAATGTCTTAAATAAAATAAATTATCACTTCTTTAGAACAAGCAACTTTTTTTCTCCACACAAGATACTTATCTCAAACTAAAATTATGGAATTCTTCTTTGATTAAGAAAACCGTATTCTAAATTTAAGAATGCATAATTGATTGAAAACAAATAACTCTTCGTGTTAGATAATATTTCTAAGAGGATATATATTCTTGGGTGAAATAAATCGCAAAATCTTTTTTTTCAGTGCACGTTTTGCTCTCACGTTTTCTCTTCAAATGTTACAGCAATTGTCTTCATTTCTAAGAAATAGAATTAAAAAGATTTTTGGCTGGCATTTGTTCTCATTTAAAATTGAAGCAGGGAATTGAAAATTGTAAGTTGAGACTAGACAAAGGGGCAAGTTACATGTCTATTGCCTACTTGATATCAAAATAGCTTTAAATTTGAAAATTTACCATGCAAGTACGACTACTACTAAATTATCTCTCCTTTAGTTCAGTCCATCAAAAGGTTGTAAGTTGAAGTATTTAATAAACATACCAATACCACCCTACGTAAGGAGATAATAATTCAAGCAGCAAGGAATAATCCGCCACAAAATTTAGTATGCAATCATCGTCTTACAGGAGCCTGTATCTACATATTTGTGGCATGAAGTATACCTCCGCCATGCTGCTTTTAATCCCAGGACAGTCTCAGGTGTTGGATTACTGCATCTCCAGCCAATATCGGGAATGAGAGAGTAGGATCGCAGATGCACCAACGTATAAAGACTATGTCGGGATTTTAATAAAGGTAAAAACTGCATCATAAATATTGGAATTTTAAAATTGAAATGACTGGTAGTTTTTTTTTTTTAATGTAGGGATTTTTATATTCATTTTCTTGCTGCTGTCTGGTTTTACAAAAGGTTGGGAATGTAATGAGTCAGTTTTTTGGTAATGAATTTTAAACGTGTCTGTCAGTTAACGTGAATAGTTTTATCCACGTGATTAAGTATGGCCATAGTTGTACCATAACCGAACAGAAAATAATAAAAACCTACATGATATTATGTTCATCTCTGCTTTTCAAGAGGCTACCTTAAGCCGTTGGGGAGTTGCTATGTCAATCATTCTGACACTTCTTTGACTGGCATTGAGCTACCACCCTTTTCCTTCGACAGTTTATTTTGTGTACCGATACTTCAGGCTCTTTTGTCTTTCAAAGATAATATGACTAGAAAGGAGGAGACTGCTGAGACGACGAGTGATAGGGAAGTATGGAAGAAGAAGACATGCTGCGGTGACCCCAAATAAATTGGAAAAAGGGCAGAAGTATATAATGATGATGATGTCAGCCTCTTGCGTCCTATAGTACAGTTTGAAATCATACAAGAGACAAATGCTGGGTTTAAAATTTTAGAAGCAAAGCATCTATCCAAGTTCTCGATAAGGTTTTCTCGTTATAAGACATTTCAAAGGTAAGTGCATAAATCATTCTCGAGGTAGTGTAGGTCGAGATTTATGGCTGAATATTCCTGAACCTGCTTCAAAATTGACGTCATTATTGCCACATAGATCCGTGAATACATCGTTACGTAATATTGTATCTCCGGCAAGTAGTTTAACTTGAAAGTTATGGCCTTGTACTTCTACTGAAATTAATGTTTCATTAAAATTTGATCCTATGTTATATTGCTCACTGAAAATTTGGGATAATAAAATTACTCGATGCTAGAACGTATTCCGAAGATGTTCGTTAAGATTCGTTCATTTGAATAAAACAAACATTGTCTAGACAGAAACGATTTCTTAGAAAAAAGAACTGTACAGCTTCATAACATAACCTAAATTTGAACAAGCAATATATTTTTAAGCTTCCAAAATTGATCAACAAGCTCCTCATTGTCTCCCAAAACGAAACAGAATCACAACATGAAACAATTGTATTTAAAACGGACGATAATTCAGCCAGCCTGATTACACGAACAGCGTGAACTAAGTCCCGGCTTACCGCGGATTTGCAGACACATCTGTGTCAGGCCCGATGCAGGTGATTAAAATCCTACTTGCCACACTTATACGGTAGAAACTGGTAAACGTGTTACAAGTGTGTTCAGCTGTTTATCGTCACTTAGTAACCTTAATCTCGGTTTTGAGGCGTCTTAGCGGATTTTGGATCCAGTTTCTGCTAAAATCTTGGGATGCTCTAGTTTCCTTAATGTGTTTTCCTAGCGAAGACTCGTTGAGAATAATATGTGTTAGAAATATTACTGGTTATTTTCTTAACTATGTTAGAGATGTGGAGGAGCTCGTGGCTAAATAATAACAGCCGCCCAGGTCGATCTTTAAGGTTAAGCCGTGCTTGCCGAGGTTGGTCTGTGGATAGGTGACCATAATTACATATCGAGTTTCCTCCGTGCCTCGAAAAGCACGTTAAGCCGTTGGTCCCGGCTGTCATTTGTAGATCTTTGACAGTCGTTACGAGTAGTCAGAAGCTAAAAGTCTGACATCCAGTCTTACCAAGAGGTATCATATTACCCAGTTACTGGGTTGTGGAGGTCAGATAGGCAGTCGCTTCATGTAAAATACTGGTACTCAGCTGCATCCGGTTAGACTACAAGCCGACCCCAAGATAATTTGGGAAAAGGCTAGGCAGATGATGATTTTCTTAACTATGTGAAGTGAATATAAAATAACATCACGCCTGTAATCCCCAAAGGGTTAAGCAGATGAGTGCCTAATAGTACAGTCTCAATTAGTCAGTTATGTTAAATTCTCAAATAATGGGGAGTAAGCCTTTTGCTATCAACCGGGCACAAATCCAGACTCGTGGCTGCTACTGAGAAATCCCACGTGTGGAATATGTGGGTGAAAATTCAAAGCGTAAAATGTAGGTAACGCCAACAATAATTATTGAATAAAAGGTTTTCGGAAACATTGAACAAAGCCTTTTCAGCAAAAAGTTTTAAAAAGTTACTTCCAGACTTTTCTATACCAACTGTCATCGAATGGAAATCACACAACGGATTTCACACATGAATGTTTCAAATAAAAATGTTCAAATATTTATTTCACGCTGGCAATTTTAGGTTCTTTTTCAGTCCTAATATGACAAACTTGCTTGTAAAAACAAAAACTCGCTCATTGAATTAATCTGTTACACCCATGGACAAATTTTCCGTGTATTTACGTTAGTCCAACTCGCAATTTAGTGCTATTCCAAATATTTTCCCAACTTGCACTACAATCTATGGGCAGATTTTAACCGCTTTTCAATACGGTATTGGTGCGAATTCGCTCACATTCATTTCGTCCGTGGCATTCGTCGGATTGCATCGCAACGGGAAATGGTTGCAAACAGATAATAAATTCGGGATTACCGCGGATTTCGGAGCGCCATCTGGCGGCCGCAGCCATAGCCCCCGTTGAAAAGTGATTGGGACGCTACACTGACATCGCTCGTGTAAATTATGTAATTCATGTGCCTATTCCAATCGGGCATTCAAAACATTTTCTTTTTTTATTTTGACATTTTTGGGATCAGCTTTAGATTGGGTTGGCCTTCCATTTTTATTTTCGTTGTTGATAAAATATTTAAATTGGGTGAAGCGTTCTGTATCAGTGTAGATTGTTTTTGTCCAGTTGGCAACACTGTAGTTGCAAAATGCCGCGAAGCGCAGAGGCGTTGACAGTTTGATTTTAGATAATTATAGACAAACGCTTTTGACAAAACCCAATAGTGTTTTTTTACTCACCCTAACGACAAGAATTTTAAGCAGATAGACAATTATGACAAGCATTATAATTTTGTTTATTTATTTAATTACATACTAATTACATTTCAAATATTTTTACAAAATGATATAAAAACATTTAAAAATATAAAAAATACTAGCCCACCGGGCCTTGGGGACTGGGTCCGAGCTACCGGTGGTCAGGGCTCTTGAGAGAGGAACCTCCTAACAATACGCGCCGTGTCCAGAAGTACTGCTTTCTGAATCAAGCCCTTGATCCAGCTGCCAAAAGAATTCCTACTCAGATGTTGGTCGAGGATTTAGGCAATTAAGCCATTGGCCGACAAGATTATCGGCACTGCTGTACTCACATCCCACATGTCGACAACTTCGCGAACCAGGTCCAGATATTTGAATTGCTTATCTTTCTCTGCTTTCACGAGGTTTTCGTCATGTGGGACCGTTATGACAAGCATTATTATTATCGACGATTATTACCAAATAGGTCGTCTCAAAAACATAAATTAAAAGCAATTTCCACTACTGAAGAACTTAGCGAGAAATTCCACTTATCCTATTTCCATGACAATATCCAACAAAGAATTTTACTTAATGACAACTCACAAACTCATATTGTAGAAAGTGCAATCGTAAAAGTTCCTTTGTGGGACTAAATGGGACGTTTTAAGTGAGTGCCGCTTTAAGAACTATTGTCTCTATGCAGAGTCGGCTCAGTTGGGATGGCAATAGGCTATCGGGTGAGCAATCCATTTGCCAGGAGCACGAGGTCGTTATACGTCGGTACTTTTGTTAATGCACGGGAATCGTGCACGTTTGAAAATGATACCTGTACGTACAAGGTACCGTTAATAGCAAAATTTTGTGTAGGGACACGCGCTTTTATATGTTGCTGGGTAGTAGCTAAGAATTTGAGTCTATGAGAAACCTGCTTAAGGTTAATTGTTGATTTGTGATAAGTATGATTTATTTAAGGTACGTCCGTATGTGTACGAAGATGTATTGTGTACTTAACTGTGCAAAAATTACAATTATTTCAATCACAAATGAGAAGTGTTTTTATCTGCCTAGCCTTTTCCCAATTTCTTTGAGATCGGCTTCCAGTCTAACCAGATGCAGCGGAATACCAGTATTTTACATGGAGCGACTGCCTATTTGACTGTTACAACCCAGTACTGCGTAATACGGTACGCTTGGTTCTCCCCTGGTTATCAGACTTTCGGAGCACTACGCACTGACTACCTGTAAAAATTATCAAAGAACTACAAATGACAGCGGGGACCTGCTTAATGTGCTTCCCGAGGCGTTGAATAAGTATTTGTTACTACATATTTTTGGCTTTGACTGTACACATGTAGTTGTTGTTGGTACCTACTGTTATTTGTGAAGTATCACTGCTTGTTTTCAAACTAAGTCTCACAATTGTTTTTTTCCATCCAGTTCAAAATGCTACAAATAATAAATTTTAATAATTTTTATTTTCTGAAATATCAACGTTTTAGACTTTCAGGGAAATCACCATGAAACATTTACATCATTGTCTTTTATTAAAAAAGGGTCTTTCTGTTTGTGTATATGTGAATTTAAATGTTTGTTAACGTAACCACGACACAGGAAAAAATCCTAGTGTAACAATGTCCAACATAAAAAAATGTGATTAAAAAAATATCCACACTTCCCTAAAAAACTACGATACACCGAATTGTTATTGAATTAAATTAGTACTTAAAAAATTCACCAGATGTTAAATTAACAAAATCTCTCTAATAAACAAGGAAAACATCAGTCAAAACGCATAGAGGCTCCCCTAAGAAAAAAAACATACGATTCTAAATTCCTTCTAGCACGCAAATGTGAGGTCGCATAATTCAGTACCGAGCAAAGATTTAAACCGTTCGACGACTTACTTCGGTCGAGCGAAAAAGTGTTCACAGTGTTTTCACTGTAATCTCTCAATACCGGATTGAACCATTGGTTAGATTTTTAGAATAATAAATAATATTACTGTGGCTATAGAAATGGATGAAAAAAAGATTGCATGTAGCGGAGATGAGACTGATGAGGTGGATGTGTGGTGAAACAAGAATGGATAAAGGGACAAATTAGTGATATTAGAGGAAGTTTAAAAGTTTTTCATATATACTTACAACTCAATGAAAGTAATATAATGAAAATAATTACGTCAAAAGGACCTCAGCTCAACATAATGATAGTTGCGAACGCCAACACTAGGAATACTGCCTGACGCTGATTGCCATACGCTCGAACACTGCTTTGAATTTGTCATTCTTAACAATACATCAACGTGCCCCTGCAGGGCCAATCCAAAGATCTAAATCTTCAGTATCAAGTACTATCACCCAAGGTTTATCACGTCTGGTCGTCCCCTAGTGTCATGATGTCGTCCACTGACGCGTACATCAAATAAAGTTGTTTTACTTACTTATCTGACTGTGAGGGTACCGAGGAGGGTGCATTAATGACCTTGCTTCTTTCACTCGTTGCAAACACTCCGACGTAGGTAGGTACTTGGACAGAATAGACAGTGGTTTTGGGGTTGCGGAATGATGGAAGTGGAGCCCTCAATTTATCTACCTGTAAGTGTGTATGGTTCAGTCAAGAGTGTTTACCTTACTCTTGTGTGGTTTCAAATTGTGATTGTTAAGTGAAGTGTTATAAAGTTGAAAAAAAAAATTGACACTTGTAAAACTTAAATATCTAATTGACCAAATGTGTGGGACGGCTGATAATTTATTTCACGATTACAGATTGGTCCCGTGGAGAAAGTTGTTTAGCTTTTTAATCTGATTCACATCCAACTAGACATTTCTATTACACGCTGTATAGAGGTACTAATAAAAATATACTAAAAAACTATTTCTAAACGTACGGATCCCTTAAAGTATTCCCAAAAGACACTTGACGAGTTTCTTACCTTTTTGCACTCTTAACAAGGTTTGTACCTAATGTGTTTGTTATGAAAGAGAATTTTCTTTAGAAAAGAAATATTTCGCGTAAAATGTATGGATTACAGTAATGTTGTTTGGGTGAAAGAAACTGGGCTATTAAAATAAATAGCTCAGCTTGTTATGCTTGTTAGAGCATTTCAAAATACGTGTTGTTGACTTATTCACTTTTTTCGTTAGGGGTGGACGTTTTCGAATTTTAAATTAAGCAGTATTTTTTGGATAATAAAAACGAACCGAACAAATTACTACAAAAACTCTGTTCAAGGTCATGCTGATCAGGGGATGTATGGCTGACGGGTGTTCCCATGGAACAATCAGTCTTTAGTGCGACCACCGCCAGAGTACCAGCCGACCCTCTGGCGGGTTATAAATGTCCAAGGCTTATCCGGGTACAGGGGGCACTGCCCGGATGGACCTCTTATTTCCCCCACACTCGTGGGAACAAAATGGAAAAACCCTATAATAAAAATCAAGCCGGTGACGGCAAACAGAGGGAGAGGAAGGATGCGGGGTCGGAGTCCGACGTCGCATCCAGTGAGGTGAGCGCGGGATGCTCTGAGAGCTCCCGCGTCGAGAGGACTAGGGCTGCTGTGGAGGAACGCAAGCGGTCCAGACCGGAAGGCGACCGCGAGTCGTCTTCCGAAGGGGAGCTTGCCTCGGCCCCTAAAATTTCCACCAGCAGGCGTGGTGGAATAAGGGGCACGGGGAGGGGGCTCTCGGCCTCCGAGAGATCGGGGGTGGCCGGTCGCGGGCAGGCTCGTTTGGGCACCTGTGATGACGCGGCAGGTGAAGTTGGCGGCTCCGACGTGGAGCGTAAGGCCAAGTTTCAAAAGGAGGTGGAAGCTGCGATAAGGGTCGTGGCCTTGAAGAAACTGACATCTTCAAAACTCGGGGCCATACCTGCGGCTTCCGCCTCCATCATGGCGGCGGTGGAGGCAAGTTATCATCCACCAGGCGAAGTGGCCAAACTGCGGGCGGAGGTCGCCCGCCTGACGGTCGCAACGGAGCTTCTCCGCGAGGAGAATCTGAAGCTCCGGGCAGACCTGAGTGGTCTGCGAGAGTCCGGCTCCCGCGAGGTGCCCCAGCAGCGGCAGAGCCAGCCCGCGTCTGTTGAGAACCAGGTCCTGAACCTGGTTCGGCAGGAGCTGGCTGCCTTCCAGGCGCGGTTTTCCGTTTTGGAGGGCATTGTCTTGCGCCCCCCCCTAGCGGCAAACAAGGCGGCCCCGGGCCCGGGGGCAAGCTCGGACCCGAATGCGGTCCCGGGCCCGGGGGTGGTCTCGGGCCCGAAGGCGGCCTCATATGCGGCTGCTGCGGCTGCGCCAGGAACAGGGCAGTCTCAGCCCTCCGGCAGGACTAGACCGGGCCCCGGAAAGTCGGCTCCGCCAAAGTCGACAGCGGCCCAAAAGAAGCAAGGCAAGGCGGCTCCCCAGGCAGTGACGGCGCCTCCGCCAGCAGCAAGCCAGCCGCAGCCACCGCCGCCGCCTCCCCCGCCAGCCATGGCCGAAACCGAGTGGCAGGTGGTCGGAGAAAGGAGGAAGGGGCGAAAGGCCGCCAAAAAGGCCCGAAACGAGGAGAGGAGGCGCCGGCACAAGGCGAGAAGCGTCGCGGCTAGACTCCGCGCCCCGAAGACCGCAGCTGTAGTGATTACGCTACAGCCGGAAGCGGCAAAGAGGGGCGTATCCTACTGCGACGTGCTCTCGAAGGCAAAAGCGACGGTGGATCTCGCAGAGCTCGGGATCACTGGGGGCCTCCGGCTTAAAGTCACTGCAACAGGGGCTCGAGCGCTAGAGATCCCTGGTGCAAATAGCGGCCCGTCCGCTGACGCTCTGGCTGAAAAGCTTAGAGCGTCCCTAGATGCGGACGAGGCCCGAGTGTCCAGGCCCGTCAGATGCGCAGACCTGCGCATCCTGGGTCTGGACGACTCTGTGACCCAGGAGGAGGTGGTCGCCGCCGTCACCAGGACCGGAGGGTGCCCTGCCGAGCAGGTCAGGGCAGGCACCCTACGTCCGGACCACTCGGGCATGCGAACCGTGATGGTAAGCTGCCCTGTGGCGGCGGCGAAAATAATTGTGGAGGCTGGAAGGCTCCTGGTGGGATGGGTGGCAGCGCAGGTGAAGCTGCTGGAGCCCCGACCTCTGAGGTGTTACCGGTGCCTCGTGGGGCAGCACGTGAGTTGTCGGTGCTCCTCGGAGGTGGACCGCAGCGGCGACTGCTTCCGATGCGGTCAGCCCGGTCACATGGCCGCGGCTTGCTCCGCCGCGCCGCACTGCTCTGCATGTGCGGCGGCGGGCAAACCGGCCGATCACCGGGCAGGGGGCAGGGCCTGCGCACCACCCACCAGGACCAGGGGCAAGGGGAGGCCTCCAGCCACCGCCTCCACCGTCGCCACCACCGCAGCCACTGGCACTGTCGCTTCCGCCGCTGCCGCCAGTGCTATCGCCGCAACACCTGTGGCGGGGCCCTCACAGGGGGCCCGGGAGGGGGCTGAAATGGAGTGCCAATAATGGCCCCATTACGCCTTCTCCAGGCGAACATCAACCACTGCCGCTGTGCTCAGGATCTGTTGCTCCAGAGCATGGCGGAGTGGTTGATTAACGTCGCCGTGGTCGCTGAGCCGTACTTTGTCCCGCCCAGGGAAGACTGGGTGGAGGACCTGAGCGGCTCAGTGGCCATAATTTCGTCGGCCGCCGCCGGTACCCCGACCCTTGAGAGTGTCAGGAAGGGTCGGGGTTGCGTAGCAGCACGGTTCGGGGAGATCGTCGTAGCGGGAGTCTACTTCTCCCCGAGCCGAACTCTCGCCGAGTTCCACAACTCCCTCATGGAGTTGAGTGTCGTCATCCGAAGCTATTCCCTCCCCGTGCTTGTGCTCGGGGACTTCAATGCCAAAAACTTGGCCTGGGGTTCTCGTTGCACAGATGTGCGGGGTAGGATGGTGGAGGACTGGGCTCTGGAGGCGGGCCTGGTCGTCCTAAATCGGGGTTCTGTCCCCACGTGTGTGCGGATGCGGGGCGAGTCGGTGGTGGACATCTCGTTCGCTAGCCCCGCTCTGTCACCGCGTGTCGTTGACTGGCGCGTCATGGAGGGGGTGGAGACCTATTCCGACCACCGGTACATCCGGTTTGATGTCTCCGCCCAGGACTCAAGCGCGCCGGTCCTACAGGCCCCGAGTGGTCCGCGTTGGGCGCTGAAGCAGCTGGACCGGGAGCTCCTCCTGGAAGCCTCGATAGTGCAGGCCTGGGTGACATCACCGAACAGGCCTGCCGACATCAACAACGAGGCAGGGTGGTTCCAGGAGGCCATGTCCGACATCTGCGACGTGGCAATGCCCCGAGTTCGGCCAGGAAGCGCCCGGCGTCAGGTGTACTGGTGGTCGCGAGAGCTGACGTCTCTGCGCGAGGCGTGCGTAGCCGCGCGGCACCCGTACGCCAGGCATCGCAGGCTCCGCATCCGCCCTCCGGATGCGGCAGCCATTGAGGCGGAGCTGTACGAGGGATACAGAGCAGCGAAGACCGCCCTCCAGGAGGCTGTCCAGCGGGCCAGAGACCTGGGCCGCGAGGAGATGCTGGAGACTCTCGACAGAGATCCGTGGGGGCGCCCTTACAAGATGGTGCGGGACAAACTCCGCACCTGGGCCCCCCCGCTGACGCAGAGTCTCCGCCCTCAGCTCGTGGAGGACGTGGTGAGCGCTCTGTTCCCTCTGCGAGGGGAACATCCTCCCCCGCCTATGGCTCCGCCGCTTGCGGTGCCGGAAGCGGACCACACCGAGGACGATGACGACATTCCGGAAGTGACCGGGGTAGACCTGAGAGCGGCGGTAGGCAGGCTTAAAGCCAAAAATACCGCCCCGGGACCCGATGGCTTGCCTGGCAAAGCCTGGGTCCTGGCCTCGGAGGCTCTTGGGCCCCGACTGGAAGGGCTCTTAAGCGCATGCTTGGAGAGAGGCCAGTTCCCGCTTCGTTGGAAGACGGGGAAGCTGGTCCTCATCCGGAAGCCGGGGCGCCCTGCGGACTCTCCGTCCGCATACCGGCCCATTGTGTTGCTCGACGAGGTGGGCAAGCTCTTTGAAAGAGTCATTGCCAACCGCCTCGCCGGGCACCTTGTGGGGATTGGGCCGGATCTTGCGGAGAACCAGTTTGGTTTCCGCAGAGGGCGCTCGACGGTGGACGCCATCATGCGCGTGAGGGCTCTCACGACGGGGGATGCGGTGTCCAGGGGTGGGGTTGTCTTGGCGGTGTCTCTTGACATCGCCAACGCCTTCAACACCATGCCCTGGAGCTGCATTAGGGAGGCACTCCGGTATCACCGGGTGCCGACCTACCTTCGTCGTGTGGTCGGGGACTACCTGACGGACAGGGCCGTCATCTACCCCGGTCGCACCGGAGAATGGAACCGGCGAGAGGTGTCGTGCGGTGTCCCACAGGGATCGGTTCTGGGGCCGCCCTTGTGGAACATCGGCTACGACTGGGTGCTGCGCGCCGACCTCCCTAGCGGTGTCAGTGTAGTCTGCTACGCTGACGACACGCTGGTGCTGGCACAAGGGAGGTCGCACGAGGCGGCGGCCGAACTTATGACACGCGGGGTTGCGATAGTCGTGGATAGAATCCGGCAACTGGGTCTCGAGGTGGCATTGCACAAGTCCGAGGCCATGTGCTTTCATGGGCCTCGGAATGCGCCACCGTCGGGATCCATACTGACGGTAGGAGGGGTTCCCATCGGCGTCGAGTCGACGCTGAGGTACCTAGGGCTTGTCCTCGACAGCCGGTGGAACTTCGTGGAGCATTTCCGACGTTTGGCCCCCAAACTGGAACGGGCAGGGGCTGCGTTCAAGCGGCTCTTGCCCAACCTGGGGGGTCCAAACGCCTCCTGCCGCAGGCTCTACGCGGGGGTCGTGCGGTCCATGGCCCTTTACGGGGCCCCGGTGTGGGCGCGTTCTCTGAGGCGGCGAGCCGCCCATTACCTGAACGCGCCCCAGAAGGTGGTAGCCGTAAGGCTGATCCGGGGGTACCGCACGATCTCCGGCGAGGCGGCGAGCCTCTTGGCCGGATTGCCGCCATGGGATCTGGAGGCGATAGTCCTCGCGTGCCTGCACGAATGGCGCGCGGAGGCACTACGCCGGGGGGAAACTCCGCTGCCGCGGCAAATTGTCGCTCAGCGGACAGACCTCCGGCGCGATCTCATGGCGACATGGAGAGAGCGACTGTCGCAACCCCGTGCAGGGCACGCCACAATAGTGGCGATAAGTCCCCTCTTTGAGGAGTGGCTAGAGAGGCGCCACGGCGCCCTCACCTTCCGCCTGACGCAGGTCCTCACCGGACACGGTTGTTTCGGGAGGTTCCTGCACCGAATCGGGCGGGAGGAAACGCCCGGGTGTCACCACTGCGAGGATCGGCCGGAGGACACGGTGGAGCACACTGTGGAGCTATGCCCCGCTTGGGCTGAGCACCGCCGTGTCCTCGTAGCGGCGATTGGCGGCGGCGACCTCTCGCGTCCGGCCCTGGTTCAATCCATGGTCCGGAGCGAGAGGGAATGGGAAGCCGTCGCCTCCTTCTGCGAAGCAGTCATGCTAGCGAAGGAGGTGGCGGAACGTGAGAGGGAGAGAACCTCACGACCCAGCCGCCGCGGGAGACGCCCCGGGCGTCGGGGGGCAACCAGTGGCCCCCGGCCACCGTAGGCGCGGGCCTGTGGACGGTGAGTAATGGGCTAGCTCACCGTCCGTCCGTCTTATGACGACAGACCGTGCCGACGGCGCGTTCGTGTTCCACGCGCGCCTCAAGGAGATGTCAGCAAATCGGAAGGGGTCCGAGAGGGCCGATGCCTGCCAGGGCTGCGGGTTGTTCGCAAGAGATACCGTGCCCCTGGAACGCAAAGGGCTAAGAAGGAACATGGATGGGTTTTAGTCAGTACAAGTCTGACACTCCCTTCCGCTCCGCCCAGAGCGGAAGAAGTCATTTGATGATTTCCCATCCGAAAAAAAAAAAAAAAAAAAAAAAAAAAAAAAAAAAAAAAAAAAAAAAAAAAAAAAAGGTCATGCTGATCGGCAAACTCCGGTCGGCACCTACGATCGCTGGATAATTTTCAGCCGGTTCGGCTCACTTTGAGCTAAGACACAAACGGTTGTCCAAAACGATTGTCAAAAAATCTCAATTTTTCGCCCGACTGTGCCGAACATTTTGTGTATAGCAGCCCTTGCGTACTTCATCTCAACATGTTTTTATTTTCTGGAAAAGTACTTATAAATATGGTACCATTATTTCAAATGTGGCGAAAAAAAAATTTGTGTGCCACGATTTAACAAAAATACAATCTTGAACATTTACAGACAATACACATACATTTTACATTTTTTTCGTACTTAGCTCCCGTGCTTACGGCTCTTTTTGCCTTTAATGTTCCCACTGCTGGGACACTAGGCCTCCTTGTATGACTATGTACAGACAGCGTTATTAAGTAGGTACCCCCTGGCGTACTCGGCCGGACTGTAGAGGGGTTGGCACATACTGACGCTTTTTGTACTACGTAGTAGTATGACTTACTTAGGATATAACATATCTTCCAATTTTTGGCTCAATGACCTGCCTGTTTCCTCGCGTTTTACTGTACCACCGTTTTAAGACCAGCTTTGATGAAAAACATTACAAAAAAGTAAAGCTCCTGCATGGATTAGAACATATTATCCACGGGCTGCTTTTTCTTCTAGTAGTCAAAAGGTGCTGTGGTCCGACTATTTTAAAGTTAGACAACTGCCCCTAGTAAAGACCCATGATCCAACTATTTGGACAGAGCAGTTGGACCACTACCCTGGACTGGAAACACCGACCTAATAGTAGTTAGTAAAAATAAAACGCGTAAAAGTGTTTTAATAACCTACTTGTAAAAAAATAATAATTCATCATTGCATTTCATCAATCGTAGTCAGGACTTATGAATAGCTACAATTATTTCATACCATATCCATTGAACTTTAATTTCTAACCAGCAATCATGCATAACAACGGTGTATCTCAAAGATTATTAATTACACGATGTGTACAATATAGCATTCTGACTATAACAGCGTAACAACCACTTGTAAAATGGCTGCGGGCTTGGGGCTGACCGCAAGCCGCCCTGTGCCAACAATCTCGACGATGCGAATGGCATGGCTTAACTACGGAGCTATCTATAAATAGCTTGATATTATATTCGTGTGGGATCTTATGGCCTTTCGAGCGGGAGTTGGTTTCTTGTGTAGTTACTAGTATGGTGTTATTTTTGTGTTTGGTGATTTGAAGAAGCCAATAGTCTGAAGCAGTTTCGATTTATGTCGTGCAAACCGAAACGAGGCGGTTTACAGCTTTTAGATTTTATTAGTAGTATTAGTAGTGATAGCCTAGTGGTGTGGCCGTTGGACTGCCAAGTCATAGATCTTGAGTTCGAACCCAAGACGCGGACCTCTGATTTTAGACAATGCGCGCAACAGCTCTCGACTCAGTCTCATAAAACAGCAGCGTTCAGAGGTAGCTTTCGCTATGCGGCGTCCAAAATATGGAATAACCTGCCAACACCTATTAGAATGATAAGCACAATACAAACTTTCAGAAGACATTTACGGCAGTATCTAATCGAATCGCAACGAAAGTTGGATATGGTCGCATTAAATGTCTCAATATTATGATGTACGAACTCTGAACCTACCTGCATATCTAATTAACTTGATTACGGTACAATGTTTTACACGTAACACACATATTTTTTCTCCACATCCATTGGGAAAAATAAACATTTTGACGTATATATTTACCTACAATTTGTAAAATTGTAGGTAAATATGTAGTCAATTGGTTATTCCATCGCGCTCGGCTGCTTGCAGCGTATTGAGCGACTAAGTGCCCGGTTTAATGAAACATTGTGCGTTTATAAATCTGGTAAAGTGTGTCTCATTCCTGTTGTGTTTTGTTGTTGTCTTATCTTACTCTTTTTCACGATATTTATTATTATGTAATATATTTTTATTTGTTATGAATGTACTATTATATTATATAAGTGCCTATTCATACACATACACATTCACACGTCTCGTCACTGTCTCTCAGGTCTAGTTGAAGACCAGCGTCGGGCACTAGCTGCTCGGCAGTTTGCTGAACTGTGCCTATTTGGCGCAGCCTTGAGACACACGATATTTTCTTTTTATTTTCTGTTTAGATTTAAGTTTTTTTACTTTAGTTTTTATTGTGTGCACTTGTGGCATGTGTCAAATAAATATGTTTCTTTATTTTCGCATTCATGTGCGTATTGTATAATTATCACTTGCTTGGCAGATATTTCTCGACGGCAAGTAAAGCCCAGTCAGAGTCTGAGGAACATGGGCGGCATAAAACTCTGACACCGGGTTACAATACGCACATGAATCCTCATGAATGTATAAATAATGAAGTTATTGATTCCGCATCAACCATTATTTTTAGGGTTCCGTAGCCGAATGGCAAAAAACGGAACCCTTATAGATTCGTCATGTCTGTCTGTCTGTCTGTCCGTCCGTATGTCACAGCCAGTTTTATCCGAAACTATAAGAACCATACTGTTGAAACTTGGTAAGTAGATTGGGGTGTTCTGTGAACCGAATTAAGATTTTCATACAAGAGTAGAAAAAAATACAATAAATTTTGGGGGCTCCCCATACTTTGAACTGAAAACCAAAATTTTTTTTTCATCAACCCCATACGTGTGGGGTATCTATGGATAGGTCTTCAAAAATGATATTGAGGTTTCTAGTATCATTTTTTTCTAAACTGAATAGTTTGCGCTAGAGCCACTTCCAAAGTGGTAAAATGTGTCCCCCCCCCCTCTAATTTCTAAAGTAAGAGGAGGAAAATTCTGAAAATATTTAGGTTTGTAGAACGTAAAAAAAACTATCAACGAAAATAAATTGGTTTCAATAAGATATGATGTTTAGTTTTTGAGATATGGGACTTTTTCATCAAACTGCAGCATTAACTTTGTTTTTCATTAATACACTATGAAAAACCAATTTAGTTTTGCGGTTGAGTGGAAGTTAACTAACTAATACTACTAACTAATGAATGACAGTTCAAAATATTGTTTGGGGCTATGGAATCCTGTGTGCGAGTAAGACTCGCACTTGGCCGGTTTTTTAATTCTTTTTCTAATGAGCTTTTCTTTGATACTGGCCGGCTCTTCATTTAAAACAATTGATTTGATTGATTGTGCATTTCATCAGTAGTCATTTTAGATTCACAATTTTGCACATAAAATACTAGGTCCATTGTTTATTTATACATAATGTCCGTATTACGCTGTCAGAATGCAGTATTATGGTTGTCATATCTCAAATTATGGGCCATAACTCTCGGGTCGAATAATTTGTACATGAATAAGTGAAACTAGTGTTGGTATAGCGTTCGACATAATGAGACAGTTCGAACATAATGATGATGATCAATCAATTGATTGATGATCAATTCATCAAAATAATCATCACTATCAGCAAAAACTGACTTCCTTAGATTTGATTAAGTGGGGAGTCGGTTTTCCTCTCTTTCTGAATCACTTCAAACCAAATTTTATTGAAAGTTCTTTTCGCTTTCTAAAGAACATTTTTTTTTCAAATTTTCGCCCCTCTTACTTTAGAAATTAGAGGGCTCAATTTATACGGCTTTTGAAGCAAATATCGCAGATTGACGTAAGAAAAAAAATGTTTTGTAACTTCGAGATATTAAATGTTAAAGTTACTTAAAAGTTTATGTATATTACATATGTACATTATTTAGGTACAAACTACAAATAAATATAAAATAAAATATGTACAAAATCAAAATTACAGGGCGTCAAAAAATTCATCGACATCGCTGTCGACAGGAAAAGTGCCCAGACGGCTGGCCGCATTGCCACGTTGGATGGCAATGCTGATTCTTTGACCAAAAAAGAGGCCAGCCCTCTGGTCCCGTGAAGCGTCGACCAACCGCTTGGCGATATCTGGAAACACAAGATGGGCACTCGGGCCCCATGGCCCTAGTGTTTCAACCCCAAAAGGCTCAAATACATAATTACCAATTAAATTATTGTATTTGCGCCGTTTAAGGTTTTCAGCGCCTGCAGCAGCCGCCCCGAAGCAGCTCACCGTGCTAGGAAGATGGGATGGCGCAAGGGTGTCGACGCAAGTCGCATCCCACACCAAAGGCCTACCCAACTTCCATGGCATTATGGTGGTTGTTTAAAAGTTTTTGAAAAAAATATGTCATATTTTTTTCAACCTTCATTTACGTGTATATGTGGAGGGCCACCACACATTCACATTATTTTTGTGTAGTGGTTCATAGAAGGCAACAAGACAACTTTAAGGTGTCAACAGTTTGAGAATAAAATTATTGTGACATGCAGATGGATAGACAGACAGACGGATGAATGCGTGTCGTATTGCACATTTGGCACAGAAAACATAAAAAAAAAAACTTTGCTTATCATAGCCTACCTTGTAAACTCTAGGTATGTAATGTACAGTAAATAAATATTTTCTACCAAAAAAACTTGCAAGTTTTTCGCCAATTGTTAGTCTCGAGATTCATTAATGATTAATTACACAGCTGACATCCATTCTAATAGTTGCCAGTCATTACTACTCATTAATCTAAGTTATTTGGGCTAAGAGGTCTTTAGAGGTAGGTACTATTATTTGTTAAGTTTCCCTTTAGGACATTAATCGTCTTTACAAGGTAAATTATTTTATATTCGGAAAAGCTGGAAAAATGGTCTTTGTTACATACATTTTCGGGCAGGACACAATCCCTGTCCCACTCAATACCTCATTTATTATACAAACTGTCTCATTCTTTTATCAATTTTTTTCTAACGTGATTGCTTGTGTTTTGTTTCTTATTCTTTTTTTATTAATGTCTGATAGTAACCCACCTAACATCAGAGATAATTAATGAATTTAAATAAGATAGTAATTCATCAATACAGTCTACTCTTCTATTGATGTTGTTTGTTATACAAACAAGCTTTACTATCCTCAATTGGAATCCCATATAGTTCCATAAAAAGAGAAAATGATTATTAGTTTAAAAAAGGCCCAGAAGTGTGAACGAATGGTGACGTAATTAAGAAATTTCGTCGTTCGAGTTCGATTACCACTAGCCGACAAGGTGGTAGTAAAAATCAAAATCAAAATTTTTTTTTTTTTTTTTGGGAACTGCATCTCGCAGTTCAACCTAGGAGGTTGTCGTTTGCTTAACCGGACTATCCTGTGGGTGCCTTAAGAGTAAGGCCTCCAGCCAGGGCATAAAAACTTACAAACTAAGCGACTACACGCTAAGGGCACCCCCTGTGGGGTACGAGCCTCGGCTTAGGGCGTCGCTGGGGGAGGACTGCATGGGGACAGGCTGGATCTGAATGATATCATTATTTAGGGGCTGATTTAAAACTACTGGCACAGCATCGCGGGCTGGCTCGAGCGAAGGTCGGGGAGGGCATGGATCGGGACGTCGCGACGGACCTCGACGGCGAGGTCGGAAAGACGGCGGTTTGTGTCTGAACTATTTAAGAGTGCTAGTCTCTTTGCTACTCTCCTGGAGGAGGGTGATAGCATCATCGGGAGTGACGAGGGTATGCCGAGGACGGCGTACTGTACCAATGCGCGAGGGTTCGTAACGGGCGGCCGCTGCGATCAGGGGATTACGGTGTTTAATGGCGTTATCGAAGAAACGCTTCGAAAGACGTTTCATAAACTGAAGGACGGTGGGCATTCTAAGGTCTACGTGTAGACGGTCATTACGGACATAAAAAGGGGCTCCCGTAACTCTACGTAAGAACCGGTTCTGCAAGGTTTGCATCCTATGGATGTACATAGGCTTGGTGTGAGCGTACACGACGCAAGCGTACGTCATAATGGGGCGGATCACCGCGGTATAAAGGCGCAACTTGCACTTGAGTGACAACTTGCTTTTTGCCGAAATCGTGAAATGAAGCCTACCCATAGCAAAGGCAGCTCGGTCGCGAGCTGCTTTGATGTGTGCCGCGAAAGACAGGTGGTTGTCAAGTAAGACTCCTTAGTACTTGGCTTGCTTCTCCCAAGGGATAGGCTTACCGTACATAGTGATCGGGCTGATTTTACATAGGCCTACATGGGCACTTATAAAACGACGACAAAAGGTGCACGGTTTGGGTTGGTCGTTTCCTATGGAGAAGAACCGGCAAGAAACTCTATGGTTACTCTTTTAAAATCAGTTTAACAACATTTTTGTCAATTGTTTAATTTAGTCTTCTTAAAAGTAATATTTTATTTATGTATAGATTCATCAGTGATTTGAAAACGATTGTAAAACATCAGAATAAAAAGAATGGAAGAAATAAAATTGGGAATAGTTGGCGACACATTGGTGTCGTTTATAAGCTACCAGGGATGCCGCATGAGCAGAAGGAACTAGAACCAAACTTCTTTATCTTCGACGTCCTAGTCCTTAGTTTTGTAACATCCTTTTTTAATAAGTACAAGTTTGTTGTAATTTTTAAAGTTTCCATCGGTCAGTGCTGTGACTGATTTTGTCAACTTATTATAAAAGCGTACACTGTTTAAAAGAAATCACTTGCTAGTTTTTGTTAATCTAAATTTGGGTATTTCAATTTCTTGTTTACTGCGTGTGTTTCTATTATGGAATTCTCCTCTCATTTTGAAAAGCCCTTGGTTTTTGGGGACATAATATAAAATACATTCTAAGATATAAAGTCAGTATACATATACATGTATAAATCTCTTAAAATTTTTGACTTGGTTTTTGGGACTTGGAATTTGAGACTTGCTAGTTTTGGTTAATCTGAATTTGGGTATTACAATTTCGTGTTTACTGCGTGTATTTATATTATGGAAGTCGCTTCTAATTTTGAAAAGTCCTCGGTTTTTGCGGACATATAAAATACATTCTAAAATATAAAGTGAAGGCAGAGTCAGTATATCGATTTCTTTAAATTTTTCTCTGAGGGATTCACGAGGACCCATTTTGTAGATAGCGCGCACTGCCCTCTTTTGCAATATTAAAATTAATTCAACGTCTGCTGCCGATCCCCACAGCAGAATGCCATAAGACATAATACTGTAGAAATAAGCGTAGTATACTAACCTAGCTGTGGCTACATCAGTTAACTGCCTTATTTTCTTGCGCGCCCCACTGCAGTTTCGAATCGATAGTAATCCCTAAGAATACAGTTTACGTGATAACATCAAGTTTTTTGCCGTCAAGATTTAAATTAAGGTCACGTTGTGTTAAATTTGGTAAAGAGAACTTTATACATTTTGTTTTGTTAGTATTCAGTAAAAGATTGATAGCTTCGAACCATTTCGAGAGAACAGTTAGAGTTTCGTTGACATGTAAGACATCCGTAACTTTTCTATGAATTTTAAAAATTAACGAAGTGTCACATCAGCAGATAGTATATAATTTGGCTATCATGTAAGGGAGATCATTAATATAAACAAGAAATAGGAAAGGGCTGAGAGTTGAGCCTTGAGGCACGCCCATCTTGACCATATACCCGAAGGACGTCGCGCCATTTACGTTTACTTTTTCTGCCTCATTGATGATTAAGAAATAACAAGATAAGCAGGTTGTCCGCGAATTCCGTAGTGGTGTAAAGAATAGTGTGTTGTGGTCGACGCAGTCGAACGCTTTTGAGAGATCACAGAAAATGCCAATAGCGTCTTAGGACTTCTCCCAGGATTCTAGAATGTGACTGATGAGTTTTACCCCCACGTCCGTTGTCGAACTACCCTTCGTGAAACCAAACTGCTGACTATGCAGTAACTTAATAGAGTTGAAATAAGACAACATCTGGTTAAGCATGATTTTTTAATCGATTTTACTCAATGCTTGACGCACAGATATGGGTCTATAATTAGAGGGATCACTAATGACGAAACGATGCAGGCGTCTATCGCACGACGAAGTTCTATCACTGCGAATACCGCAAGTGTTTTCATTGCTCGCGGCTTATTTACTCTCAGTTGCAGCCTTGCAGGAGGCCATTAGGTGTACGAACAAATTTATAATGCAAATACGATTACATGCCCGCGTCGGGTTGCGGGAGCTAATGCACTCGACGCCCCAGCTATGAATTGCAAACTGCGATGGAAATTCTTTCAATAGATAGAAATAAGCAATGAATTTTCGCTTGCCTAAATGTATGGTTTATTTTCAGTTTTAGAATTCTCGAATGTTTCTGCCAGGATTTGGGAGTGAAATCGCTGGGAAACCGGTTTGTTTTGTTTTCCACCAGTGTTGCATTTCCTGCACGCGGATTTTGGGAATATTTCTTTTTAACCTGCTTTTGCTTCTGCTAAATAATTAACGGATTTTACGTTTTATACCTGGTTTCTCGAAATTACATACATTCGTGATGGTATTTTTTAAAAAAGAAATGTAGAACAGATACCTACTGTAAATCTCGATATATTTTCAGCAGAAATCATAAATTCGTTACACGATAAAGAATGACTTACATTGAAGGAAATAAGTTTAGGTCGTAACCATTTATCAAAGTTAGGCACGATTTATCAAATAAAAGAACACAGACCCAGACATCGAGCAGAAATAATGACCAACCTAAAAAGAGCCTAAAACCTAATTCATGACATTGACCTTCGGCCGTATTATTCGGTGATGGCAAGAAAAATAAATCACAATAGACTAATTTGAATGTTTTCAAGCTTTCCGTTTACCCGGACAGGCATGAATAGACCCTGATCGCGCTAACAATGCCCGCCTACCCGGTAACCCGGCTGAATGCGGCCAACCGGGTACCTAAAGTTTTTTTTTATATTTTTGTGGGAAACACAAACAGAAATGTTTGGGTATCACTCTTCCATTGTTTTTGTTAACGCATGTAGAAAATGTTTATGTTTTTTGCGGTGTTCCGAGCTTTGGTGCGGAAATATTAAATTGGTTTACTCTTCTAACATAATTTGTGTAAATTAAAAAGAGAAGGAAAGGCTTTTCCTTTACTTGAAATAACAAAGTTTTATACTTTTAAAGTCGGTGGTGCTTCAACATTTAACTCGAGCTCAGGAGGTGAATAAAAAACCTTTTTTCTCTCAACTTTCTTTGCGCAATTACGCCGTAATCATTAAAGGGTAATCCCTTTTTACATCTGCGAACGTTTATACCGCCCTGTAATTATTCTGTAGAACGGTAGTCGTAAATAAAGCGGGATGAGCTTGGCTTGTATAAATCATTCGGCGACTCGCGGATCCCAGCTTAATTCGCGGATAGAAGAACAAAGCCCACGGAAATAAATACACGGAGCTACAATGTTGAAAATTAGATGGTTCACCGCCGAAACAGTTATTTTCTATTTGTGGCCATAAATAATCGAATTCTTGGAAAGTAGGTTGGCAAGTCTATTTTGTTGTAGAAAGATTGTTTCCTTTGAAAATTACTTGTACTTTCCGAAGGCTAGTTCAATAGAACGTTTTTTAGTTGTTGTTGGTTGTTAGTGATTTTTTGTAAAGACCTCGTTATTAGAAAATGTTAGAAATAGGGCATTATTTCTTGAGGCAATCGTTTATCAAAGACATAATAATTTTTCTTTGGAAAAGGAAGGAACTAAAGATTCAACCATATTTTCATAAGCTGGAGAGGACAGACCCGATTTCCAAAAATACAATAATAAACGTAGTTCAATATTCTAAGAATTTATTCTAAATAAATTCGCATTATGTTAAAACTAGTCACGGTAATCCTCATAAAGAAAAAAAACACTTAAGAATATGGCCAGTAAAACACTGTCCAGGTCGACCTCATAACAACTCCTCAATCATTTTATACAAAACAAACCTACCACAGAGATGACAAAGCCAGTAATTGACGGACTTAATTTCCCATTCCCTCACCATTGTGTTAAGGTGTTCAGTACGCCATAAAAGCCAATTAAGGCGCTTGCTGATATCTGCCAAGACAAGGCTTAACTTGCTCTCCAAGATGGGGTGAACATGCCCGCCATGTGTAATTAGACAGCTTGTATAGTATAGTGGGATCAGGAGTGGTTTTTTTGTTCGATCGGTGATTGGTTTATCAGTTGCCTTCCTATACATATTTATGTTGATTCTGTATTTAGTGTTTTTCACTTGGCTCGTGTCTTCTTCTGCGCCAATTCGGAAATTATGCACCGGTATCGAACTATCGGGATAAAAGGTAACATAGGTAACCTTCTATCCTAGTTTAGGTCATGGTCTGCCTGCTTGCCAAATTTCAACGAAACCCATTCAACTGTTCAGGCCTGAAAAGGTTTAAATTTTAAGCATCAAATATGCCTCACTTTTTTTTAAAGATCCCCTGAAATTGAATTCTTCTCTCTATATTTCGAGACTTCTACACTAGAATTGCTACATTGCCTCAAGCACATTTCCATTTTACATGAGAACACAATAAAAAAGATGTAACAGCACATTTGTTGCAAATGACAGAGCTAAGCGAATTCAAAATATCGTATAAGTGCCTCTCAAGAGCATCGCTTCGTAAAATTCGAAAGTCACACATGTATCACACATTCTGACTCTCAAAGTGGCTGTTACCCTGTAATATTGTTCAGTGAATTTGTCAAAATCATTGGTTTTTCAACAACAAAAAAGAGGCTCAATCAGCGCACCGTCTGGCCACCCCGTTTGATATTCTCCAATCGTAGGCATTCGCACAAAAGAAAATTGGTCAAGCGTTATTGTCCACTAGGCTGAACCGTCCCATTGTTCAATTGAAGAGGGGGTTTTATTCAAAGATATGTACAGTTGGATACGCACGAAGATTTCTTAGGAAGCACCCTTAGCCGCACAAAAGTTTGAATTGCCAGCCTTGATTGAATTATGGCCTTATCTTTTGTTTGGTTTATATCGCCGATCTTAATTTATTGATTTCGAAAAGAACAACAAAATTTTAGATAATTCAGACGATTGTTGCTTCCCTACAGCTGCCTTACTCTGTCTATAGGTACCTTTATCTACAGCTCACTGCTTAAGGTGTCAAGGTGTTGATAATATAACATTTTTCCTTGATCCCCTAATCAGCATGCCCCTAATATTCCCTAGATAAATGATATTGTTAATGGATATTTATGAAATAAGGAAGATTAGTGTCTCCGTGTCCGGAATAACGCCCCAAAAATAGACGGCAAACATAACAACACTGAAAATGCTCAGTGTCCACGTGGCGACGGCAGAGGGGACGATTTGTCTTGATACTTTCGATAGTTTAAGAAAAAAGATTATTTTGTAGTGTTCAAATACGGCAGCATAAAACAATCTCAAATACTGACCGATATCTTGCAATAGTATAAAAAAAGATTAAATATAAATAGTTTTGGATAATGACTATAAGTTTCAAATTGACAATTTTTTTATAACTGTTATTATATAAACAGCAGCCAGCAGCAGTGTTAGCAGCTTTGTAAGCCCGTTATGTTTCATTTTTGGTGTCCAATAAAGTTTTATTCTATTCTATTCTACTCTTCTAAAAACCTAACAACTTTGTTTTAATAAACAAACAAACAACGTTTCAAGGGGATGTTGTTTTAATAAGAAATAACTATGATGATGGAAAATAGTTTTCCAATATTGAAAACTTTTCTACAGTATAAAATGTTTGTATTATAAAAGTATCAAGACTACACGATCGAATTAAGATATGGTGCAAGAATATCCTGACAGGGGATTTCATTAGATGCAGCTTAACCACGAAGAGCAAACACTGGGGATGGAATCTTGGTTATTTTCTCACTCACAGATTTTTTCGCGATGTGCACTGAATTTTTATCACATATACCTTGTATATAGCACCTGTGTATGTAGAGAGCGATATTAGGTTTCATATACGATTTTATTATGCATACATAGATGTTTTTTATTCATGAATAGTGTGGTGTGGGTCTTAGGTTATCATTTTAGATTTTGAAATGAGAAGTTGAAGTTCACAACTATGCTGAAGCTGACGTTGACGTTGAATGGCGTTGTAAGGTTAACGTGTATTAGAATTTTTATTTACATCTCTTTGTTGAGGTACCATGAATTACTGACACTTGAGCGAACTTTCATTCTTCTATTATGTTTAAACACGTAACGATACGCTGCATCACTGTTATACTTTAACAGTCTTCTAAATTCTAGATCTGGCTTAAAACGGTTAAAATCACAAACAAATGTGTTAACTTTTCATCTTACAAGACAATCTCTATAGCAAAAGAGGCTCCATGTTTCATAGTAAACACTTCAGTCCCCTCCAAGTGTTACCATTTGAAATATATGACGTTGAATAATGACGTGTGGCCCTAGAACAATAACTTTAGGTGCAAAAGAGTAAAACCAATCTCACTAAAGCTAGAGGGGGGTCGAACAAAAGAGTCCGGAGTGACAAAGTGCCTGAATCATGCGAACGCAACTTTGTTCCATGTGTCAGAATCTGAAGGGACGGAGATAGTGGGTTAGTTTCTTCGGAGAATAAAAGTTTAATGGCGTAATAATTCTTGAATTTGCTGTCTGCTCTCGATAAAAGAGCTATTCTATTATCTTTTGTGGGTTTGAGAAGATTTATGTGATTGATTAGAGATACTAGTTATGTTACCAAATCTACAATTGCTTGTACTGTCAATTACTTTCTAAACAGCGTTGTGACTATCGAAATATGATAAAGTCTGATTAAGACATTTGAGTCAGTCTAAGATTCAATTTTTTTTTTAAATTTTAGCGTCCACTGTATATTGAGGTTGGCTTCCAGCGACAACGACTGCCTGTTTAACCTCCACAAGCCTGTTAGTACTGGGTTTACTACGATACCCCTTGGTAAGCCTGGCTCTCTGACTTACCAATAACTTAATCCAAGAAATGTGAATTGTTAAGTGCAGACCACAAAAGTTATGACTTCCAACTTACCTTGGCAGGACTCTCGATCAATCCATCAACCTTTCTTGCAGTTAGTTTTAAGAAAATATAAAACTTTTATTCCAAGTAATAAATGGTGGGTAGTTGATCCTGTGCAAGGCAATCAAGTGAATTCACTTATCGAATTGAACCATTATGTTAATGCTATACGATAAGTTTTTCTTTGTCTTTAGATTTCTTGAAGTTGAAGGTAATCAAGTAGGTACCTAGTCTTATTGCCTTAGCTTTTTTTTCTGAAGAGTAAATGGTATTTTATTTAATACTGCGCTTGCCAAGCATGGTTTTTTTTTAAATTCTAATTTTAAATATTGACTCCATGTAAAAACCAGTATTTTACATGTAGGCTTCTTCGTTGGTCTACTGGATGCAAGCGCGAATGCTAAGCATAAGGTCCTGGGTTGGGTTTTCCATCAGGAACTTCTCAGTAGCAGCCACGGAGTCTGGAATAGTGCCGGTTGATAGGAATAAGCTCGCCCCCTATTACATGGGACTTAACCATAACTGGCAAATGTGGTTGTGCTATTAGGTATACTTCTGTCTAGCCCTTCGGGGATTACAGGTGTGATGTTACTGTTACTGTTAGCCTATGTCATCCCACTGCTGGGCAAAGGCCTCTCCCCATGACTTCCAAATCCTTACCAAATCCTTCGATCCAGGACCAATGTGGACCACTGGTCGTTGGTTCTGTCCTGCTCGTCCCGCCATCTCCAGCGAGGTCTACCGTGTCGCCTTCTGGGCTTTCTGGTTCCTTCCTTCTCCATACCGTGTTTATTTTGGCCCACAGCTCGCCGGACATACGGCAGACATGGCCAGCCCAGTTCCACTTCAGCTAAGCGCTCGGCCCCAAGTGCCCGGTAGCTCCAGTGGTGCTCCTGGCGACGACGGTAGGCAGGCACGCCACGGAGCAAGGGGTGCTAAGAATTCCCGGGTGGGATCCACTCACCGTCAAACGACCAAGGCTAAGAAAGAGGTGTGATGTAATGTTACAATAAATAATTATTGAACTAAACAAGTCCCATATCTTCCCGTGGGTGTCGTAAGAGGCGACTAAGGGACTTTCCAGAGAATGGGCAGCAGTGTTCTCTGGGCTTTTGTAACAACCGTACTGCGATCGCCAACCCGCCTGCCAAGCGTGGCGATTAAGGCAAAACCCCTTTATGTACATTTGGGCGAGGCCTGTATCCTGCAGCGGACGTCTTTCGGCTGAAATGATGATGATGATGATGAACTAAACAAGTGGGTAGCTACTTGGTTACAGTGTGGTTCGTACAACGAAATAATCTCGTCTCTTACTAGTATGTGTCATAAAAGACGACTGAGGGATTACGTCAAGAAGTGGCGTCTTCGTGTCTGCTAATAACAACAAACTAAATGTTATCCGTCTGCCAAGCTTACTCGTAATAGGTACACAAGGAAATCGTTTCAACGTCTTTCATATACTCTTATAGCCACTGGTAGAGTAAATATAATTTAGTAATTTGTCTGTCATTTGTAGATCTTTGACAGCTGTTACGGGTAGTGAGAAGCGAGTAAGTCGTGGTGGTACTTTCATACAAGCTTGGCTTGCCTTTAAAACCTACTATTCTTCATGAAGTTACGTTGGGTTTCTGAACAGTCTGCTTGTCTTACGGGCTTGCCATATTGTTTAGTCAGAAGCACGCTACTGGTAAGACCGACGGCTAGTCCTATAAAATATACTCAGTGACTGGAAGTCAGATAAGCAGTCGATAAAAAAACCGCTGCTTCAACAACGGAGTATAGGTGAATTTACCAACATTTAGGTAAAACTGAAGGTGAACAGTTGTTGAACTTTGCACAACTAAAGGTTATTAGTTATTCGTAGTTATATAACTTACACTGCGTACACTTACAATACGAATATAACAAACTCACACTGCAACTATTAGTGCAACTGAAGTTGCAATGGTTGCAATATTTTCTGAACTAGATGATTAAAGTGATTATGAATGCAAGCACTAGTTTGTGCAAAGGTGTACATACATATATAAGTGTTCAAAGCGTGCAGTGCGACATTAATTAAGCTCATATTAAGTCTGTTTCCTCTCATTTTATAAGCTGATAATAATAATAGAACGAGGTAACTGATAATACAAGGAAAAAAACACTACTAAGTCAAACAAATACAGAGAAATGAAAGATCGACAATTTGATCAGTAAAATCTGACAAGGAATTTGTTTTTTAATAAATAAAAAAAAAATTATTTCTTGGTCGTGATATTTGCGTGCGCTATGATTTTTTGCAAAACCTAAATCTGCTGATTATTTGCGTCTATTTCGTGAATCCACCATCTAATTCATACACTGATATTTCGTCATGTTACCAAACAATCACAGCTAGGGTACTACACAATCTAAATAACAGAAAAAAAACTCGCGGTTACTAGGCACCGATACAGTACGTTTTAATTTCCCGCGGCTTAATAAAATTTTATCGCCCATCCAGTAAAGCGATTCCAATTATACATACATACATGGTGTTCTGTTTGGCAAAGAGGAAACAAGGGGATATTAGCTGTAGCAGTCTGTCGGGTTGGCGCCCCTCAGCCGAAACAATGATTACTAGGGGAGGGAAGGAATAAAAGAAACGGATGCAGAGCCTCCTCATATTGTCTTACTGAATTTGCCGACGTCATTTATTAGCCACTAACATAAAACATTTTTATGGGAAGTGATATGAGACTCAGAATAGTTGGGAAGCTCTTTGTCGGAATAAGAACAAACGATTTATGGACGAATATAAAATTGTATTGCTTCACAACGTTTTGCTTTGTTTTTGCTTATTCGTGATATGTATGTCAGATTTGCTGTTCAGTAAATATTTCCTACTAAGAATTACTTACTACTATAACGACTGACTCCAATTATGTATCCAGAGTTAACGTAATCGTTAAGGTTGCATTTCTGGATCTTTTCAAACATACAAAATATATTAAACCTCCTACTTTCTTATGAGAGGGCTACTTGAAAAAAAAAACTAATAAAAAAAAGATATAACCTCCAGCCGCTGCATACAATTTCTAACCAAGGCCAAAACAAAAAAACACCACAAAAATAACGAGAAGAGAAGAGTGTGGTAATAATTACCTCCCCAATTGTACCGTCAGTTCGTGAGACAATTTCTTCCAATTAGACATAGAGACATTTTGAATAAAGGACAGGAAAACCCCTATAGGGTTTCAGTATCTCGCTAGTAGGGAGTGGGGAGTCGACATGGCGTGCGACAAGTGACAAGTCGCGACGTGCACGGATAAGCAACCACCACGGTGAACTACTGCGAGCTTGCGGTTTTGATACTTGCGACAATGATGCCAGAAGAGCCTGTTGAAAGTATTTCGGATTTTCAAATTCTTGGAAATAAAGGAAAAATTGGTTTGGTATTGGGGGATTCCAAAATAAAATTGCTTGTTTAGATGGTAACATTACTACACATTTTTGTTACGAAATTCCTTCAAAGTTAAGTTGAGTTAAACATTATTAGATGATAAAATAACATGCTACACTGAATTTAAAAGAGGGGAAAAGTGAAACAAATTGTTCCAGAACCACAGTCACTTAGCATTCCTATTAATTATAGTTTTCATTATCAGAAACAATAAACATAACTGTTACTCCACATTCGAGCGTATCATGAGATTACAAATCATGTTATCATGAAGTTAAATAGGCGGAGCGGTTGCAATTGCATGTCTATGGGGAATAATGCATTACGTAAAACAGTAATACGTGTTACAAGCTCATAAACGAGGCTTCATAAAATAAATTTGATTACGTTTGCTATGCGTTTGTAATCTCTAAATTACATTAATGTCCCACTTCTGTTACAAGCTTTTCCGTTCAATGTACGGTTTGTGTGCATTTAAAACACCTTCCACACACATAAAAAGTTAGTGTAGTGAAATTGTAGGAAAGGCTTTTATAATATTATAATTATTGAAGCATCTATGCAGTCCTGTTTAAAACTGTGCAACCATTAAAATCGTACATTTCCTACAATTTCTTTTCCATTAGTAACAAGTATTTTTATTAAAACATCATCTACTTCAATATTCTTCTCAGTAAATATTAATAAAACTTCAATGTTATACAACAAAATAGCTTCAAGCTACAGAAATTACATTAACTTGTTTCCAACAAATTATATTTTTTTATAAAGTCACAAGAGAAGCTACCTAATAAAAGTCTTTTAGAAAGAAATCAAGTATCTTGACGCTTCACACCGCTATGACTAGACATTTTTACTTGTTCCTCTTCGTTTGACGCCCCGCGACAGTGCGTTTTCATTATATGCAGCTTAGTAGCTACGGGTAAATAAAGCAGCCCATATTGCCGACTCGGCTTATTCTCACGAATTCTATCCACCACGCCAGCACACCGACTATAATCCGCTTTTTACGATTCCACTCCTCGCACGTAGAATTTGAAATGAGAAAAATAACCTCAAATTCTTTGTGAGTTGCGGCTTGCGCGGTATGAATGAGTTCTGTACAGGAAATATTTTTAGTCATTTCAAAAGGACGTCCTAATTTTAAAATTATGAAGCTCGGTTTTTGTGGAGGTAATTATATAATTTTGGACTTCTTTTTCTCAGCACTGACTGACGTAGTATCCTGAAAGTTGAATCTAGGTTAACAACATACGAATCATAATTACAGACAAGTTAACATTTTCAAACCTAACTACATAACAAAAAAATGATAAAAGCAACTAAAGTAAACTAGCTGGTGGTATCTATGGCGAGAAAAATATTGATTAATGTGCGATAATCTTAACTGGCCTGCTCCAACACTTTTGCCATATAAAAGGATTACCAAACAAACTTTGTTTTAACATCCCGTGTCAATCAAGCCGGTACACTAATCCGAACTAAGTAAATCATGTCACTTGGTTAAGCTGTTGGTGATAAAATGAGCAAAACTTTCGTATTTATGACCAATATTATTAGCATGATGACGAATAAAGAAAACTTGAGTCATATTTATGCACGAAACTTGATTTGGTTCAGGCCTTTCGGCTTATTTCACTTAACGGTATTTTGTGCATACCGCATCTATTTTTTTTTAAGATCTTGTACCTACTGAAAACCATCTGAGTTCAAAATAAGGTTTATTATTTAAATCAATAAAATAAATATTTTATGAAATTCCTCATATTTGAAAACTACGACTTGAAACAACCCCCCGAAAAGAACACCCTTCTATATCACACATAAAACCACAGCGGAACAGAAAATCAAATCACCCGCACAATATAAGAAATAATAGGAAAATAATAAAACGAGTGGTGTTAGCCCGGGGTGGGACTGGGACCTAGCCCGATCTACAGTGTCTCTTATTTCCTGAGGGACGACCGCGTTATGGCACTACAGACGCACCTATCACAACCTGAATCCAAACTGCAGACGTGGCAACTTTTTGTGGTGATACTGTTGCGCAACTATATTTTCTGGAAAATAAAGGCGGAGAAGAAAAATTGGACTTCATTGTGGATGACTAATACAATATATTATGATAAACTAGCTGTTACCCGCGACCCTGTCCGCTTGAAATTATTATAAAAATATAACGTTCCTTTTTTAAATGAATTTTGGTAAAAATTTCAAAGTTTTTAATCTTTTGCCCTCCGTTACTCCTCATAACATAAGTTCCAATCCAGACGTTTTCGAGATTAGCCGGTACAAACAAGAAGAGATAGGTACATGCCAACAGACACAGACAAACAAAAAAAAACATGTTTTTTTGTTATAAGTACCGGCTACACGGTGGCTCCTACAATACGACAGTTAATGAAAACACTGACAACACTAGTTTATAGAAATGTTATTAAACTATCAATTAAAACGCAGTAGATTAACAATGAAATGTATAATTTGATTTATAGGAGACTAGCTGTTTTCCGCAACCTTCGGCCGCTACAAACTTAAATTTTATTTATTTACTAGCTGTGCCCGCGGCTTCGCTCACGTGACCCCTTATTCTTATAGCATTGTCAGGGAAAACATGGAAGGCAACGTGAAATCGTAGTACTTATATTCCTAACATACTCTACAAATAATATACTAATAATCTGGCTTACTGTTAGTTTAAACTAAACCAAACTTAACTAAACCCGTTGGTACGCACGGCGACCAATCAAGATGTGCAAAACAAAATAAAGCTGAACTCTCATTGGTAACAAAGCGAGGTTAGGTTATACTGCAGATGTATAACTTGATGTGTCGCCGTGTGTACTATACTACTACTACACTATACTATCTCTGTTTTAAGTATTAAAGGAACTCTTAGCAATGTAAATGCAACCAGCACAGATACAGAACTTCCAAGTTTGGTTCTTCAACGCATTTAAGTGCATTCATTGCGCACTTATGAAATCTATCCATTTTGGTCGCACTCACCTCACTCACCATTTATGTTACTCAAGTTTTCAAAAGAGTTTAGTCGTAAATCCGTAATATTCTAATCATAGTGATACTTACTAAACATGTACTTCTATGGTTGTACGTGTTATAGCAGCTCAATGTGAATACGGGGCTACCGACCAGACCATGGCTGACTTGTGTCCAAAGTGGCCCTGCGTTTCAGAGGACCTTCTGTCAAAACTGGTACTGAAACCGCAAATAACTTATCCACCTGGGTGTTAATAATCTCATATGACGTACCATCGATGCGAAAGAAGAAGAAGAACAGAGCAATAATGTTAGATCTTGTATTGCCGATGATAGACCATCGAACTCTGGTCTGGTGGTCTGGTCTGGTGGACTCTGGTGGACGGACGAAAATAAGTTGAAGCGTTGACGCAGGCATCGCGCAGATCTGTAATGTAACAAATACTGTCGAAGCAAGCCCTTCATCTATTCGCCATAATAAAATTATGTTGACTATTATCAATATTTTGCTCCGAAGTTCAAATGCAGGTGCAGTCACATTTAAACGTTAAAGACGTGCCATGAAAAAACATGTGCTTACTTTTTAGGGTTCCTTAGCCGAATGGCAAAAAACGGAACCCTTATAGACTCGTCATGTCTGTCTGTCTGTCTGTCTGTCCGTATGTCACAGCCACGTTTTTCCAAACTGTAAGAACTATACTGTTGAAACTTGGTACGTAGATGTATTCTGTGAACCGCAATAAGATTTTTACACAAAAATAGAAAAAAAACAATACATTTTGGGGGTTCCCCATACTTAGAACAGAAAACCATTTTTTTTTTTTCATTTAACCCCTGTATCTGGGGTATCTATGGATAGGTCTTCAAAAATGATATTAAGTTCTAATATCATTTTTTTCTAAACTGAATAGTTTGCGCTAGAGCCACTTCCAAAGTGGTAAAATGTGAGTCCCCCCCTCTAATTTCTAAAGTAAGAGGAGGAAAATTATGGTAATATTTAGGTTTGTAGAACGTAAAAAAAACTATCAACGAAAATTGGTTTCAATAAGATGTAATGATTCGTTTTTGAGATACGGGACTTTTTCATCAAACTGCAGCAGTAACTTTGTTTTTCATTAACATGCTATGAAAAACAAATTTAGTTTCGCGGTTGAGTGGAAGTTTACTAACTAATACTACTAACTAACGAATGACAGTACAAAATATTGTTATTATACCTAACAGCCCTGTAGTAGGGACAAAAATATACACAACCAATTCTTGGCCCATATGTTTTGTACTTTCATTGAATAATGATTTCCGTTTGGTTTGGGAAAAAACATAAGGTTTTAACAAAAAGTTAGCATTGACTTAGTTTAATCAGGCAACCCATTCGCAATATTTTATTTGTGTTGTGCATGTCATGTAATAAAATAAAATTCCAAAACAAATCCACGAACTCTATGATTTGCGGCAGTCATACCGCATGTATCAACAGACAGACAGATTAATAATTAAAATGGGAAGTTTATTTAGAAACGTCGATTGGGATTATTATCTAGATCTAGAGTGAATGCGTAACCTCATGTGAGCTACTATATCTGATGGGAAAACATAATGACGTAACTCGGCCGATATACTCATTCTTTCACGGAAAATCTTAACATCGCGATTCAGAAAATAGCGACAAATGCACAACGCCATCTATTGAGCACGGATTTTAACTGCCAAAATATTATGTATGGAAAGCAATCGAACAAACTCTCTGCTACGTAGATCTTCAAAGCAGCGCCATTAAGAATACCTTTTCCTATCATAACTTTTTGAATACCCCGGTCAGTCGATTTTTAAAATAATCTTGTGAGCACATTTTATTTATTGGTACCATTTTAGTCCAATAGATGTCGTTGAATGTATCTTACCTTACGTAATGATGAAAAGTTCTTCTCGAAAACTTTAAATTCATATATCTTTTGATAGAGAGCACAGATTGCAATGAAACAAAAACTAAATGTTACTTCAAGTTACGCACAATTGTTGTGTGTAAAAGTTATCCACATTGCTTTCGTACATTTTACGTGATGCCCGAACAAATAAACAGACAAACAGACAAAAATTCTAAAAATGCTGGAAATGGTTTCTGTTGGTTGTCCTTTAACACCCTGGCTATTTTTTTTGGAAATATTTTCGATGTACAAAAACGATTTTTCAACAGATTTATTATATGTATAGAAGAAGATAAAGTAAGTACGAGTACATTAGTGAAGAAAATATCTAATGCCGAATTTCCGAGTAATAATAAAATTGTGTACTTTAAGTGAGATGTCACAGAGAACGCTCTGCATTTGGTATGGCCCAGACCTTCACAAAACTACCAATGACAAAAAAAAACTACTTATTTCAGCATTCAGCATGTATTCATTAGTTCTCAATCTTTTTGAGATAAAATTATGTGCGCTTTCGGTTTGGGTTTAGGTGTTACTCGCTCCCAGGTATTTGTCCGGTATTAGACCCACACGCAGGCCCTTCCCCCATTCCAAACTTTTCAGTAGTAAAGTAGACTTTAAGGATGTTTTTCATTTGTCGAGATTTTTTTATTTTCTAACTTCTTGGCTATTTCCTTAGGCAAGTTATAGTGTAGTTGTGTTGACACCAACGTCACAGCAACAAAAAGTCACTAAGTGTGTCGCACTTTAACAAAGAAACCGATTTTAGCTAGATCCCGCAAACGCGATTCCATTCGCTCCCCCTTTCGCCAATGTCTATAAACCACGCTCTCTACTATGTAACAAAGCTAGCAAATAATGTTGATCTCATATCGGACAGAAAGAGCTGATGGGGTATTTATTTATATAAAATATCATGCGCTTTCGTTTTTGTTTATGTGTTTTAAGGCGAAATTGGTTTTGTTGGTGTCTGTTTTGAGTCAGCTGAGATAATTTAAGCTTTTTAAGTTATGTACATTGTTACAGTTTTAGTAGGAAGTTAGTTGCCACGTTACTTTCAAAAGGCAAGCGTTTCATAAAGACTCTTGGTAATATTAATCTTACAAATCAACAAAATATTACTCAATGCCAAGTTTACCAGTAAAAGGACGCATCATCTGCCCAGCCTTTGCATCCGATCTTATTAAGGGGTATCGTATTACCCAGTACTAACTGGCTTGTGGAGGTCAAAATAATAGGCAAGCGCACCGTGTAAAATACTCGTACTCAGCTCTATCCGGTGAGACTAGAAGCAAACCGCAAGATCGTTTGGGAAAAGGCTAACAGATGATGATAAGGGTAATAAAGAAGACAGCATAATTATTAAATATAGGGCGTTGCTAATTATAACTATAAACTAAAACATGACCCTCTCAAACCACCCCACTCTTCACGTAACCCACCTACGACTAATCAGTGCCCATAATACATGATACCTGTATTGTTCTTCCAAAAGTTTCCGCTCATCAATCAACCGGAGGACCGGGTGCTTTATAAAATGTTGCCAACTCGGCAAACCTTGTGGGTAGTTGGTAGTTATTAAAACTTGTTGCCTCTACAAGTTTCTAACGACGAGTATTTGTAAAATGTAATGTACGGGTACTATGTGGGTAGTTTAAGATGTATGTAGTTACTGGAATCGTGTTGAGAAGCTTTAGGTAATGATACACGAATAAATTTAAGTTAAAGCAAAAGTAAAATGTGCATTTTACTTTTGCTTTAACTTTACATCATATTCATAAATGTAAATGTACATGGTTACCGACGTAATCCGAAGAATTGCCAAACTTAAGTGGGAGTGGGCAGGGCACATTGCTCGCAGAACTGATGGCCGATGGGGTCGAAAAGTTCTGGAATGGCGACCGTGAACCGGAAGACGATGCGTTGGAAGGCCTCCCACTAGGTGGACCGATGACCTGGTGAAGGTTGCGGGGATCCCCTGGATGCGAGTCGCACGGGACCGGTCAATGTGGCGACACTTGGGGGAGGCCTATGTCCAGCAGTGGTCGTCTTTCGCCTGAAATGATGATGATGAAAGTATACATAAAATGTTTCACTTTTCAGTACCAGCCACGGAGTCTAGATTTGGGCCAAATTGATGGCAATAGGCTCGGCCCCACATGAGACTAAAAATGACGGGCGAAATGGGGGTGTACTATTAGGTACATTTCTGCTTAACCCTTCGGGCATTAAAGGCGCATGTATGTAAAATAAGTTATTTAGTACATAAGAAAGTAAAGTAGCTTTCTAAAAAACTTTAAGCAGTACAAATTTACAATCCCTAACAATGCATACCTACCTAACTGCTTATTCAAACAAATATGTCGGGCACTCATTGTTTTTGCAATGCCAACATGCCAATTTTAAAATTCTATTTAATTAATTCTGATCGGAATGGGTTTTTTCACACGAGGAAACATTAAACAGCAAATTGGCCAATGGTCCGGATGTTTTAGTCAGTAACATTAAAATAGTAGATGGTCATCCTCTTTCTGATTGATTCCTTCTGATTCCAGCAGAAAGTCCGATTCATAAATGACCTAATTCGCAGAATTTCCAATAGGCATGATGACTGGGTATGAGTAAAAGTAATTCTGTTTTGTGCATCAGTCAGGTAACACAAAAATATTTCTTATTCTGCGAATCGGATGGTCGACGTTGATCATAGCGTGGACCACAGGTTTGCTCATTCTCGTTCTGTACCTAATTCTTTATTTTCTTATTGTTAAAGGCTATTATTTGTAAGCTATTCTTCAAACATTTAATAATACGACCATAAAATCTTTTACCGCCAACATCCAGTCAAAAGACTGGAACACTGAAGAAAGACATTAAGTTGCAAACAAAGTCGTCGTCAAAAGTTATATTGTATCGAATCAAAGTTTGATCTCTCCAATAATGAACCGGAAATCTCCTGATATCCCGATAAACTAGTGGGGACAATGGTAAAAGGAATTTCGGGAATTTGGGGGAAATAAACGCATTTGTTTTGGTCCACTGATTCTGAAGGAAGATTGGGAAATTGAGTGGTGTTTTGTTAATTGCGTAGTTTTGTCGCAGTATTGTGTAAGTTTCGGCAAAATTTGTGTAAGAGCAGTATAAATGTCATTTCCCTTTATCAGAAACAATTTAGTAAGAGAGTGCTTTCACAAATATTTTTTCTGTTTTACTCAATTTTATGTGACTGAATTAAAAGGAATATACTTAAATCTGTTCTTTCAAAGACGACCTGAAAGAGCAGATATGTACCTTTTTTTTTGCAAATTCTAACCGTAGCGGCAATGACGGCCAAATGCAATTTCAGACCGCAGCAACACCACGACTGGTTTCTATGTAAATGTACTCTGCAGTTGATTGCAAAATTACGACCTGTCATCGTTATTATAGAGTTTTTAATTCTTCTTCTTAAACTACCGCTGTAAAATTTTGACGTGGGGGTTTTAGAATCATGTACAGAATACGTGGTAACCGTTCGTGCCTCGGTCTCCTTAACACTCTGTTTAGGTATGACGTCATTTTTTTTCGTAATCTTCTCCGCAAACCCTTTTCATTGATACTCATATATCACGAGGGTGCATAAAAAAGAACTAGTCCGCCATCTTTGGGAGTTAGCCATATTAGAATTAGAAAGGCGTCACTTAGCTACATACATTGTTACATTGTCATCCAAACTATAAGTGTATTAAAAAAAAACAGCTCTATCGGTTCGGGATAACTGTTTTAAAATTGATTAGTAAGATTTGACCTAAAACAAACAAACATACCTACGTGAATTGCATTGTTAATAAAATCTTGTAAAAAGGGTTTTGTAAGCAAGATATTAATAATATATAAGATAATAATTATTAAATATAAAAATAATATATGGATAATAACAATTATTATTTTTATATAGAAAAACATCACCACCCGTCGTCAAACACAAAGTACTTCAAAAAATATTCCTTCCCAACGAACAAACTTCCAGTTTATTTAAAACCGTTACTATAACCCGTCACTGCAAATAAGTGCAGCATGGACCCACTATCGATACCGCAGTCCCGCTTGGCTAGTGACTCGTGAACGAGACGTTTGTATCGCAAGCTTTCATCTTACGCGGCGACTGTAACAAATGATGGAGGGAGGTTGATGGGGACTACTTTATACCTATTACGACTTTTCAGTTAGGTCATTTTTCTTTTGTTTTTTTTTGTGTGACGTCATTTTGTGTGGGTTTTGATATGTCGGTATGACGATAAGTCCGAGAGATTTTACGATTTTTTGATATTTCGGTGGCTGGAGAAACCTAGTGCACGTAGAAGATTATCATCGTTACGATAACGGTCTTCATTGAGTTCAGCTGAATTGGGTTACGCTTTTGGAAATCCTTGACTTTCTGATTCGACAAATAAAGTATTCATCGACAAATGATTGGTAGCTCAAAATAAACGAATAAAATATCGGTCGTTAAGTTAAGACTCATTAGTCTTAAAAAAAATTGCGACAATAAAACAATTATGTGAGTTAATTTCTACTCAAACAATATCTGGATTTATAATTGATTGCTTATCCATACCTATTCATCTACTCAATCCATTAAGTGAAAATAATTTGTACCCGTTTTCCTCTATACAGTAATGCACTTATGGAGCTCGGATAATAACAGATGGCTGGCCCAGATAGCCAACAAATAACAATGAATTTAGGTAGACAACACATTACCCAGAACCCGTAGCTAAAAGCCACTTTAAACTACCCTTTCCCCTAAATTGATTGTTATAAATTGCACTAACTAAACTGCAGCTGATGCCGTAACTTGTATTTATTTTTCGGTTTCTAGAATTTATTTTAACCTTTTTTTTTATTAATCTGTCTTTCGTTTTTTTTTAGCTATCTAAAGATTACATGAGCAATTATAAGATTAACCTTTTGTTAAAAATGCGTGATAGCAAAACATAAAAGTGACATCTTAAAACAAAAAAAAAACGTAGAGAGTAGTACACAAATTAATGAGCATGTCAGGCATCGAACATCACTACTAAATAAATAAGTCATCATCATCATCATTTCAGCCCAAAAGACGAAAGACGATAAATAAGTAAATAAGATCAAATATTTATCGATATTGCTCTATAAGATGACTGGTTACATTAATTTGAACTAGCCAACTAAGGTTTCGTATGGTGTCGGACGTAAAGAATAGCACCATCCGATATCTTCCCGTGGGTATCGTAAGAGGCGACTAAGGGACTTGGCAGAGAATGGGCAGTAGCGTTCTTTGTGCTTTTGAAACAACCGTACGGCGATCGCCAACCCGCCTGCCAAGCGTGGCGATTATGGCAAAACCCCCCCTTCTTGGGGGAGGCCTATGTCCAGCAGTGGACGTCTTTCGGCTGAAATGATGATGATGATGATGTGCCAACTAAGAATCAAAATGAAGCCACACAAATAAAAGTAATATTTCTATCCCACATCCCATAAATCCAATTCACACAGCAAAATAACATTTCAAACCTCAAAAGAAACCATAAAATGGCTTCCTTATTTCTCTCGAATGTCCTAATCTGAGATATTCCTTGAGATAAACTTCTCTCTGATAGGTTACGGGCTGAGGGTATTTTACGGACTATGCACCCCTCACCAGGATTCAATTTAGATCCTCGATCTGATAGGAGCATAGGGACCAGACTATCTGAACAACATGGCCGAATAGTTCGATAGATTGAAAGTTGACGGACGTTAAATAATTTTATAGTTTTCAAGGAAAGATTTGGATGGTCGTTAAGATTAAAGTAAAGAAGAATTTTAGAAAACGGTGACTGCGCTTAGGTGTAACAAGTACTTTTCAACTGCTAGCACACCCAGTAGTTATCGAATTACGCCAAATATTTGTTAACTGTTGCGGTCGAGCTTGAGAGCAGTTACATAAAATGGTAATGATACTACAAATTGGCGTGATTGTCGATTTCATAAATATTACTTTTCCTGACTGGTGATAACCTGTATTTTCTTATTTTTCTTCTTCTCATTATTATCTCTGTTAAGATTTTTTTATGATTTAAGATACAATTTTACTGAATAACCACAGTAATTTAATGTCCACATAAACACAATTTTCCGGAACGCACAGTCCGTCATGCACATTTTCGAATTACTTTGAACATTTTAATAGTTCGGAAGTAACTATTTACTAGCTTCGACCAGGCAACAATGAAACCCATTTCTACTAATCGTAGTACTTCGCGGTACTATAAACAGTTGCTTAGTGGTACTATAAAAAGTCGACTTAGTTTTCTGTACATGCACCTGACATAAAGTTTAATACGTAGAATAAGAACATTGTGACTTAATTGATTAGCTTTTATAGACTCTATTAAAACTAAAAAAGTGCTATTCACCACGCGTGATCTTTGTGTGGGACTGTGAAATCACGATCATTTAGTCAGGTTTTTCAAAAGAGTTTTTGCTTCACATAGGTATTCTGCATTAGTTAAAAAACATAACATCACGCCTGTAATCCCCGAAGGGCATTAGGCAGAGATGTACTCATAGTACAACAACATTATGTCAGTGGTTTAAGTACCTTATAAGATGACCAGGCACAAATCCAGATTCCAAACTGCTACAAAGAAGTCCTGATGGTAAAAACCCCAAAAACACTTTGTCCGACCTAGTATACAAAGACAAACCCTTATGCTCAGCAGCAAAGACACAAAAACACGGCATTAGCTAATACAATTCAGCAGAGCTGTATTGAAATAAACTCATGGGTATGTGATGTCCTCAATGATATGCTGAAATTTATGTTTCTTTAGTAACAAAACACAGACACAAACGTAATCGATATGCTTGAGATTTTCAAGAGGTTAGTCAGGTATCGATAACTATAGAACATAATATGCGCAATGCTTGTATACCGACCGAATTCGGTCTCCCTCAGTATTCAGGTTAGAGAGGTCAGATTGCAGACTCTACTAGTGAAATACTGATAATCAGCCGCAGATGGTTAGGCTGGAAGCTGGCTCAACATAGCTGGGAAAAGGCTAGACGTATGGAGATATTTAGTGGGTTTAGGTACTGTGCTTCGCACTTTGCTTTTAGCACGCAGTACCATAAAACTGTTCGTTTTACTTGGTTTTTGTAGTGGTCTACAATAAAGCTTGGCATGGAGACGCTTCCAGTTATTTTGAAAAAGGTGCTACACTAGTATGGTTTCTCAGCAAAATTAACAAAAAAATGTTTTTTAGAAAAACGAATGTTGTCGAAAGGTTATGTTAACTACACGTTTGTTGCGGCAGCGACTGCGCAGAAATAAATGGAAAAAGTTAAAATGAGCAAGCCATATGAGCTACCGCATAGTGACTTGCGACGTAACGTCATTCACCCAATGGAAACAAGTAAGGCACGCGTGATGCAAGACGTGTCGCAAAATGCATCGCCCGAGGTCGTGCACACGGCGCTATAAAGAAAACCCATTTTCTGTATTCATCATCGTCATGAGCCTATAATGTCCCCACACAGGACACAGGCCTCCTCTCTATGAGAGGGCGTGGACTGTAATTCACTACGCTGGCCCAGTGCGGTGGTGGTGGTTAATCTGTATTCTTAATTCAGTATGTATCTACAAAAAAAAATGTCACTGTTGATAGGTATTGTATTTGTCGCAGTTTGATGATATAATTCGTTAGACTCGGTCATCATGTGGGCAGAACATGGGTTTCGTGCTATGAAAATGTTCGATAAAAGCAGTGTACCGTGTGTGTGTACACACGGTGCACTGCTTTTATCGAACTTACAAATTACTTGAAATTACAATCCAACACAATAACACTAGGCACCATAAATCGGGTTACAGTTTCGGTACGTCTTGACTCCGCCGCGATCAGACACTCACTGTCCTCCACGCAGCGAGCTCGAAACATCACGGTTCTGTAGTAAGCGCGCTAAGGTGTGGGTAGACTGGTAAGTAGGTCGCTTGATGCTACCTTTGGCGCGCTTTCGATTCATTCTGTTTTGTATCCGTACTAATGACCGACTACGACATGTTTAATAATAACTTTCACGAAAACGATACACAATCACCAGCTTGATAAAATTATTCTAAGACGTGTGACGTAATATGTCTCTTGAGTACAGCCGTCCTTACGTCCTTCTGCCACGTTTAGAGCTAAGGTCGTTGAACTTACATCGTTTCCAATATGTAATGAACTAATGAATGAATGAGAGAAATATTATTTGATCATACCGATATGACTAGTCATATGGAGACAATATTTTATGTAAGAATGTACCATACAGAGTCTAAACGGATCTTTTACGAACGAAAAAAGTCAAGCATTCTGTACGCCAATCACAGAAATGACTTTTTTTTTGTAAACATCTAGTTTACGGTAGCGATCAATGTAAAGCACTCAAAACATTGTACTGTTTTAAATTTTTAACTTATATTTTTTTTATTGTGCGTCAAAGTTTAAACTTTTCACCTTCTTCTACGTAACTAGAATCTATCTCCTGCACGCGTAGCATAACCGTAGAAACAGGCTATGTCGACAGAAGAATCGACAAACTGACACATTGTCATTGTTTATCTGTCATTATGTCCATTCTTCCGTAGACAAAACTCGTTTCTACAGCGGTTATGACCCGTGCTGGTCGTCAGGCATGGTCCAGAGCTAAAAAATATCACAATGACGAGAAGCACAAACTCTCGGTTTCGTTTAGGAAGTTTAAACACCCAGTATTGGTAAATAGTATGATGCCATCAATAAGTACTAATTAATAAGAAATAACCAGTAATGGAAATGATCTTGCCTAATTTTCTCACTAATTGGTGCAGTGCCTGTTAAATAATCAACTTCAATAAATGTGTTTGTTCCTCTTTCACAATAACACTAATAATTATAATTATTTTTGCCATGCTTTTCTGAACGAACCAATTATTTTGATTATTTGTCACAGACCCTGCTAAACACGTTCACGTTCTGGATTGTTTTTTTTTTTTAATGTATTAGTTTATTTTTATTGTACATATAAGATTATTGTGTGTATTTTATGAATGGGCCTTAGTTGCCTGATAATAAAATGATTGATAAAATGCTGGACAATATCGGTTCAATATATATTATATTATATATCGTATTACCCAGTACTAACTGGGTTGTAGAGGTCAGGTAGGCAGTCGCTCCATGTAAACTACTGGTATTCAGTTGCATCCGGTTAGACTTCAACATAGTGGGGAAAAGGCCCGGCAGATGATAAATCATTTATTTTAGTTATTCATTTTGGTCTTTATCTAAACTAATATTATAAAGAGGGAAGATTTGATTGTTTGTTTGTTTGCATTGAATAGGCTCCGAAACTACTGGTCCAATTTGAAAAATTATTTCAGTGTTATATAGCCCATTTATCGAGGAAGGCTATAGGCTATATATCATCACGCTACGACCAATAGGAGTGGAGCAGCAATGAAAAATGAGGCGAAAACGAAGTTGCGCCGAACAGCTAGTTGTAGACATAACTTTAACCCAAAACCTAAAGCGCAGACCCTAACCATATTCCCCAGAAAAAAAGACGTCTACATTTTCCGAGCAAACACCCAAAACTACAAGGGATATGTTTCTTTATCTGTCAGTTTACATGAAGTAAATCGGCAGATACCGCCCTAACGGCACAGCGGCCGCGTTGTGGTCCATTCTATTATCCTAACGACTCCGTATTACGTTTACCCAAAAATGTTTATGGCACATACGACCATTTGGTAACCGACCTAATCAACCGACGCCGCTCCGGTGGCTGTAACTTTTTCTATACACGCCAACTTACATAAGATAATGTGTTTGTTGTGGGCAGATAAGACAATATAAGGCTGCAAATAATGATGTTTTGGTAATTACTGGCTTAATCCTGACATTTATTTTGATGGATGTGTGTTGGTACTTTTCTAGAGTCCGCATTCACTGCACAAAGAAATATGGAAGACCTGGGTTGGATTCTCAGTTTGGACAAATTTGTTATTGGGTTTATAAATAGAATAGAATATAACTTTATTGTACACCAAAAATTAAACATAACGAACTTACTACACAGCTAATTTTATGGTTACAACGGCGATCTTATCGCTGATAGCGATATCTTCCAGACAACCTTTAATTAAATCTAACCTAACCTTTAACTAATCTTTTTAATTTTAGTAAATCTGTTTTTATAGGACGAGCCTTTGATCTGAAAACATGTCTGGTTGAAGATCCTAAGTTAGAAACGAAATGTCACTTGTGATATATTATTTGGTTTCTAACCTAGTATCATCAACAACGATACTTGTGAAAATGCATTGTGTAGTAAATATTTAAAAAAAAGTCTTAATTTGTCTGTTGTTTAGAGAGTAGGTAGTATTTTTTTTTCTATGAACTCAAATAAAGCACCCTTAGTTTGCAATAATTCCCATTAAAAGAATTACCATCATTTTAAATAGTGTTGGTACAAAAACTTTTACTGTTATTCATAGTTGCAATGTTTTTGAAAACAAGTGCATTCGTGGAACACTAGGAACAATCCAATTTAATGATATTGTATGGATACGTGAAAGCTGTTCTGAAATAACGAAACAATACCGAATATATTTGGAAATTCGTGTTTCTGAATCCGATTTTTATTTGTCAGATTTTTTTATTGTTTTTGCAGAAAAGTAGAAAACCTTTTCTCTGAAAGTGTTTTTGTCGGTCCAGCTTGAATTTTGAAATAAAAAGAAATGTGGAGGCCGAGTTTAAAAAAAAATCTTCTGTAAAAAAAACCACTTGCAATAAACAAAAATATAAATTACAATCAATAACAACACATTGGTAATCTTTTTCTATTGAGTAGCCCACCTAATCCCCTTCTTTCAAAATATCCAATTAAAAATACAACCGCTCAACACCCTAACACTTACAGAATCTTCAAAAAGGAACTGCATCAGCCCCTTCCCAAAATATTCACTTTCAAAAAAACCTCCAATACATAACGAACGGTTTGGAACGGCCGGCATTCACGTAGTATGACGCTTTTACATCATATTACTCTCGCATTGAACGAGATTGATGTGTGAAAAAAGCTCTTGAAATTGGTAAAAAGGGAAGGCTAAGTGTTAGGGGGCGGAGGCATAGAATGTAGATCTATAGACGCGACCATTCAACGTTCGAAACGGCAGCGGCAGTTTCGGCGCGTATTTTTTATTTTATTTTTTTATGAATGGCATCTCGCAGTTCAGCCTCTGAGGCTGGCTACTGCTTAACCGGACAAACCTGTGGATGCCTCGAATTTAAGGCCTCCAGCCAGGCAAAAAGCTTATAAACTAAGCGACAGCGCTAAGGGCACCCCCTGCGGGGTACGAGCCTCGGCTTAGGGCGTCGCTGAGAGAGGGCAGCAAAGGGACAGGCTGGATCTGATTATCATTATTTAGGGGCTGATTTATAACTACTGGCTCAGCATCGCGGGCTGGCTCGAGCAAGGGTCGGGGGGGGGGATTTGAATTTGGACGTCGCGACGGGCCTCGGCGGCGAGGCCGGAAAGACGGCGGTTTGTGTCTGTTTTTACGTTTTAACGTACTGGTTTCCCTACTGCTCTCTTGAAGGAGGGTAATAGGGTCATCGGGAGTGACTAGGGTATGCCGAGGACGGCGAATCCTACTAATACGCGATGGTACGTATCGGGCGGCCGATGCGATTAAGGGGTTACGGTGCTTGACCGCTGAGTCAAAGAAACGCTTTGAAAGACGTTTCATGAACTGAACTATGGTCGGGATTTTGAGGTCAAGGTGCAGGTTGTCGTTACGGACAAACCAGGGGGCGCCCGTGATTTTACGTAGGAAACGGTTCTGCAATGTCTGCATCCTATGAATGTGACGAGGCTTTGTGTGTGCGAACACGACACAAGCGTAAGTCATAATGGGACGTATTACTGCGGTATAGAGTCGCAATTTGCACTTAAGTGACAACTTGCTCTTAGCCGTCAGCATGGAATGGAGCCTACCCATAGCAAAGGCAGCCCGGTTACGGGCCGCTTTGATATGTGACGCGAAGGTCAAGTGACGGTCGAGTGTGACTCCTAGGTACTTGGCTTGCTTCTCCCAGGGGATAGGCTTGCCGTACATAGTGATCGGGTGGGGGGGGGGGGGGGTCGGTTGAGACGCGGTTTGCAGAACAAAACCGCCTGGCTCTTATCGGGATTGACCTCGATTCTCCACTTACGGAACCAAGCGCCTAGGACGTTGGCTGCCGTCTGCAGAGTGCCAGCGATGCTATCTTGGCTGTAGCCAGTATAGTAGATGGCCGTGTCATCGGCGAATAGGGCTAACTGAGCTCTGTTGCTCTTAGGGATGTCACTGGTGTACAGTGTGAAGGCGAGTGGGGATACGACGGAGCCTTGAGGGACTCCGGCTCGTATGGGGTGAGGAGAGGACAGAGCGTCCCCTATTCGGTAGCGGAAAGTGCGATTCGACAGAAAGTCCCGTAAGATGAGTACGAGACGGTCAGGCACTCCCATTTGGTATAGCTTATATAATAAGCCGTTGTGCCAGACTTTGTCGAACGCTTTCGCTATGTCGAAGAAGAGTACTCCCGTCATCGCTCCACGCTGAAAGCCAGCGCTCAAGTGTTCTACGATGCGGTGAACTTGTTGGATGCACGAGTGTCCGGTCCTGAAACCGTACTGCTCGTTAGGAATGAGACTCTTAGCTTCGGCATAATCTTTGAGTCGCTTATAAATAAGTCTCTCGTAGATTTTGCCGAGTGCATTGAGGAGACTGATAGGCCGGTAGCTCGACGGCTCCGCCTTTGGTTTTCCTGGTTTGGCAATGCCGATTACGGTGGCCTCTTTCCAGATCTGGGGAAATATGTTATTGCTCAGGGCGCCATTAAAGATGGCGACCAAAAGTAAAATGAGCTGGCCGGGGAGGAGTTTAAACACCTTATTGGTGATGCCATCGGAGCCGGGAGCTTTCCGAGGCTGAAGCCTTTTAATGATGTCTTCCACTTCCTCGTATGTGACGGGAGGCAGAGGATCATCAGGGTCTTCAACTGGGGGGAGGGCGGACTTAGATTCGACGAATGCGGCCACCATCTTTAGATGTCGCTTGTCTACTGGCTGTAAACTAGGTGAGCACTGAGATTCCAGGCTGTCGGCCAGGCATTCAGCCTTCTCAGAATCGTCGAACGCGACGCTCTTATCGGGGTTCGGCGAGTACAACGCAGTTGAGATTATATCATCGCCTGTTAAGGTGTAACTTCTTTAGCGGCGTTGTGCACTTTTGTGATGGGTAAAAATGGAACTCGCGTCAGGACACCTGACCGTGAGGTCTCGTAGTTTGCGAAGGAATTTGAACTTTATCATCTGTCACACAAACAAAACCTTCGGTTTCTCCAAAGAGGTAAAATTCGAAAGACGGATTGTAATAGATGTGAAGTGTTAAATTTGTAATGTTATATAAATTGTCATGTGTATCAACCACATAGTACAAACTCCATAGTACTAATAGTACAGGATAGTACTTTAATACTGATAATTAAAACAATTCGTGCAAAGTTATTCCCTAACCATCCCAAAATATCAAAAATGCACAATATTAATATTCAAGTTTTCACTTCTGCCGGCACACCCGGCGTGCAACCTTTTTTTTAACATTGCGCCGCTCTAAAAAACTTCTGTACAGTAGGTGCGTTTACAAACATTTAAACTTACACACTCAAGCAGCTACACCCGGTACAATTACCGGAAAACCATACAAATATTTGTTCCGTGCAGGAATAGAACCCGCGATACGCAGCGGAGCAGCCAATCGCCCAGCCACCAAGCCAACCATGCCGTCTTTATCATCGACAATATTGACAACCCTGCTATGGTGACGCAGTCATAGCACGGTGAAAAAAAGTGGTAGGTTATTGTTTTAGGCTCATCATAACACGCACAAAGACGAAGGTATGTAAGTACATAATTTTTCTGCAAATTAACACACTACGCCTTCACACCATGTTATAGCCTTTTTATACGACTGACCTGAATTCATCGTGGTGATTTGAAGCTAGGTAATAAGCTGTCAAAATGATAATCACTGAAGTTTCGTAACTGCCCATCACTAGAGTTCACTACTGCTCGTAAATTCGAAGGTTTTTTTTCTCTTGTTCTACCTTTTGTAGTAAGCAACGACTAATTGTCGGGGCTACACTGTCCTCCCGTACTAACGCTGTAAAATTCAAATATTTTAAAACCAAATGATTATAGTGAATATGAGTAACCATGGAGTTTCTTGCCGGTTCTTCTCCATAGGAAACGACCAACCCGAGCCGTGCATCTTTTGTAGTCTTTTTATAAGTGCCCATGTAGGCCTATGTAAAATAAAATATTTTGTTTTTTTTTTTACTAGGAACCTCATCAGAATGCCCGCGCGTAAAACATTTATTTTTAAAAGACGCAGCACAACGCTGACAAAGCCCCCTTTTCGCAACAGGACCAAAATTATTATTGGCAAGTTCTCGTGTAGTATTGTCCTGTTACAATCATAATAAATACTTTTCCATCTTTCTTTCTAATTGTAAACGAGTGTCACTTCTACAGAACGTTCTTACTCTATGCTGAAAGTGATCGAAAAACGTAGGTCGCTACAATTTTGTCACGCGTCTCACTGAACAAATGTTCCCTCAAGATTCGGCTTAACTTATGTGCCTCACGTTTTATTTCGCGGTGAATCTTAGCTCGTATATTGTGTTTTATGCGTTGGTTATGTATTAGCGATCGGCATTACCGACTTTTTGATCTGGTTAAAGAAAAAATCCTCGGAAAGCAAGGTATGTCGTTGGACCGGGCTGTTACAAGTTAAGCTTTTGGTCATTCGTAGATCTTTGACATACAACATCATCATCATCAGCCTATAATGTTGCCACTGCTAGGACACAGACCTCCTCTCTATGAGAGGTAGTGTGCTGTAATCCACCACGCGAGCCCAGTGCGGGTTGGTAGATGTCACATGTCTTCAAATTTTTAGTTCTAGGACACTAGGACATGCCTGCTTCCTCACGATGTTTTCCTTCACCGTTTTTGAGACCAGTGGTGATGAAATAAATTACACAAAGTAATGCGCCTGCCTGGGTTCGAACCCTCGGCTTACCGCTCGTGAGTCGGGGCTGCCACTACTGAGCCACCGCTGCTCTCAAAAACACAACACACACAAAATGCATAGCCAAAACCCCGAAAATCTGCCAATAAAGCTTTCTAAGGCGTATCGTATTACCCGGTAACTGGGTTATGGAGGTAAAACCGATCACTCTAAGTAAAATCCAGTTTTTAACTGAGGCTGATCAGTCTGAGAGCCGAGCCCAACGAAGTTAAGGAGAGGCTAGGGCTAGGCAGATGAGTAAATAATGAGAGTAGCTGGTAAATATAGAGATACCTTCACAGTGGTCAATGATGAGAACTAACTACGTTAAGCAACGTTATTCAGTCCTGCAGTTAATAAAACGTGCAGATAGAAAAATTATCGACTCACGGTAAATGCAAGCAAATCAACGGAGGAGCTCGTGGCTAAATAATAACAGCCGCACGGGTCGATCTTTAAGGTTAAACCGTGCTTGCCGAGGTTAGTCCACGGATAGGTGACCATAATTACATACCGAGATTCCTCCGTGCCTCGCAAAGGACGTTAAGCCGTTGGTCCGGCTGTCATTTGTAGATCTTTGACAGTCGTTACGAGTAGTCAGAAGACAAAAGTCTGACATCCAGTCTTACTAAGAGGTATCGTATTACCCAGTTACTGGGTTGTGAAGGCCAGATAGGCAGTCTCTTCATGTAAAAAACTGGTACTCAGCTGCATCCGGTTAGACTGAAAGCCGACCCCAAGATAGTTTGGGAAAAGGCTAGGCAGATGATGGTTAGCAAATCAACGGTTAACCAAGTAAAAGAGCAATTGTCTAATTGTACTTGAAGACAAAATAAATGTGATGGACTGAAATGTCATGCTTATTTTAAACCTACTGAGTGATCACTACTAATTTCTTGTGCTACAAAATAGGTGTAATTACTATTACATACAAAATCTTCTTTTCCAAGAAAGGACATAATTTTATGAAAAGCTTATAATAATGACTCTAATGAGAGCCGTGTACTTACTCAACTTAAAACTAAAGGCACTTCTTCACTGTAGCGAAAGAATTGTTCGAACGTTGGATGATTTTATTAATTTTTAACCCCCCACCAAAAAAGAGGGGTGTTTTAAGTTTGACGTGATTATCTGTGTATCTGTGTGTTTGTCTGTGGCATCGTAGCTCTTCGGATGAACCGATTTTGATACAATTGGTTTCGTTTGAAAGGTATTTTAATCGAGAGTGTTCCTAGCTATGTTCCGAAATAAACTGCTCCGCTGTTTGAAGATTATCACCTCTTTTCTAGTTGATGAAGGGATATAAACAGCACAGGTCTACAGGTCTGGTCGATTTGAAATTTGAAATCTTTTCACTTGTCACCATGGGCATTTCCAGGGGGGGAGCAACTGCAAATTGGAAGGAATGGGGGAAGCCTATTCCCTGGAGTGGGACAGTCAAGGCTAAGAAAATTAATATAAGTTTAAAAAGCAAAAAATAAAAATTTAAATTTATGAAACCCCCGTCACAAAAAAACCTCCGGACCGCTAAGTAGACCGCTTAGCACAAGCACAAAACAAAGCGGACCCCCGACGCTACGACGCTCGGATTAATTTATTTTAGGTTTTTTAGAAGTTTTTTTGTGTGGGGGGTTTCCTAAATTTTTAATTTATTTTTTATATGTTCTAACGTTGCAGATTGCAACACATTTTAAAGTAGGTACCTACTTTCTGTACTAGATATTAATTTCAATAATTTTGTAGCAGGTTTTGACGAAAAGCTTAGAGGTAAATAATTACTTTCCAAATTGATATTAAATAACACAGAGAGTTGCTGTGAGATTACTCAATAGAGAAATTATTAATATCATATTGATGTAAAACATTTATATGCGCAAGTAAGCAGTAAAATCGACAATCGACGAGAAATGGTGTTGCTATGTAAAATCTCCATTTTCCCATTAAAATAAAGTTTGATTGTTGATCTTGTTTTGTTTTTGAAAGTTCCACATTCAATTTTTTTTTTCTTTCTTTTACTCCGTATTTCGTTATAGGTTTTTATTAATTATTAATTTATTAAAAACGGCCAACTTTTTTAAAATTGAGTCTTCTATCAAAGGGAAATATCATCTACTAGCACTCCTGTAAATAGTTTCTTCGAAATCTAGATATCTATCAAATAAAGTTACATACACTTAAAATTGCCTGTTCGCGTACATGGCAGATCGCGTTTAATACGAACGTGTCAATACGTCACTTTGACAGTCAGAAAATCTCGAAGGCGCAATTACACCCATTGAAGCGACTGTATAGTTATGTCGGACGAATCGATTGACCCCTATCAACACGTGGTAACTGTATTTTTTTGTTCAATTTTGACATACGTCAATTTATCTATAAATTGTGTAAGACTGTATAGATGTTAGAGGGTTCTGTCAAACTCTATGATGTTTTATATTCGTGAATTTGTAAATGCTCATAATTGGGGGGGGTTTGTATTTATGCTTTTGCGGTTGCACAACGACTTGCTTTGCCTGCGCTTTGCTTGGTAGTATAAATGCAAGCCTACCTTATCGCTTCCCTCAGAAACGATAAGGTGGCGGGGTCTTGAGGGGGAGCGCAACAGTCGCTAAGATCCTCAAGGCAAGTCCGGTGGATTCACCTTCACGAGGTTGCCTCCCTGTTCTTGGTCTAATTCCATAAGAAATAGACGTAACAAAAACCACCGGGCGCCTTTTCTCCTTACCATGACCCTCTGTGACTGGGTGGTTGTGGGCTCGGCCGTCACTAAACTGAGCTGGCGACGGGTAGGCACATATAGTCACCTGCGCTAGGACCTGCGCAGTCGAGCGCCGTAAGCGGGGATGAAGGAATCCTGGGGGGCTGAGCCGAACGGCGCTGGCGGTAATGTGTCCGTAAGGCAACACGCCCTCTTTGGTCCGGATTTCAGGCGAAACGGTGGCCCTAACCAATAGCCAAGGGTAGGGAAATGGCCATAGTGTCCCGTCAGAGGGGCACGGCGAGGAGCGGGGGGTCCACTGTGGCAGTTCTCGGACTGCCACAGTGGTGGGTTAAGGTCATGCTGACGGTGTAAGTGAAGGTTGATCAGTTCGGGAAGGGACCGGGCGTCCCTACCGCCAACCCGATCAAGCACCCGATGTCGCACTGTAAGCCAGCCTCTCGCCCCTATATCTCGATGGTACTCCTAACGGTAAGCTAGTTTGTAGCGAGACGTTCCCAGGTGCGGGCTCCGTGGAGGGTGGGAGGCCAAAGAGATGAAACACAACTACAACTTACTATGGATACTTCAAGCCCATACGACACCAAACACACACACACACACACAAACACCACACAAACAAACACACCCACCACACACACATACACACACACCACACAACCACACATCGGAGTGGAGGCGAAAGCCAGGGATACTCCTAAGAGGGGTGCATACAGCACCTCTCTCGCCCCTGGGTGCTCCGCTGTCACTACAGCGGGCTCCAGCGCGGGTGTCGGTCCGGCTGCGGCGAGAACCGCGGCCAAGACCAAAATAAAGTCCCGGAAAATGCAGAGGACATCGGCGCTGATTGGGACCAGTACCGATCCTCTTTTGGTTACAGGTGTACAGCCCCCCACGACGGTTAATACCGGTGGCAGGGCCCCTCTACTCAAGACACCTCCACCTATGGCTCTTCAAGCCACCCCTCCCCCGCTGGCCGTCACTGACCAACCGGAGGAGATCAGCACCGCCGGGGACACGTCCGCGTTTACCTGGCAGGTGCAGGGTAATAGGCGGAGGACGGCGAAGAACACTCCGGCTACACAACGCGCTGAACCCTCAGCGCCAGTAGCTCCGGCCCCAACTGCGGGCAACGGATGGAGGAGAAACAGACCGTCCAAAAAGGAACGGCGGCAGAAACGGTGGAAAGGTAAAAATCCACGTAATCTACAGGCTAACGCCGCAGGTTCGGCTAGACCGACCAGCGGTAATGTCAACTTCTCCGCAGGCAGGCGGGAGCAGGCCAAGGTCGACAGTAGTCGCCCAGGACCCAGCCAACCGTCGACCAGCACGAAGGGACCAGCCCAAACAGCAGCACAGGGACCCGATCGGAAGGATCAGGCCGCGGCCAAGCGAGCTCTCAACGAGACCTCGTCACCTCGAGGAGAGCACAAGCGGCCGCGGCTTGATAAATCCAAACGGGCCGCCAACCGCAGTTACGCCCAAGCAGTGGGCTCCGAGCTCGACGTAGCAGTTACCTGCCAACGTACGGGGTTCATTACGAAGGAAACTTCAGAGGAGGTGCTCGCGGCCATACAAAGGAGGATAGTCTCCGAGTGCCTCTCCGCCAAACACGACTCACCTGCACCGGCCTTCAGAGCAAGGCCGATGTTCACCGGAGGGGTCCTGAAACTGTGGCCTGGCAGTGACCACACCTTAGCCTGGCTGAGGACCGTTATATCCGAGATGCCTCCCTCCACTAGTACCTCGCTAGTGGTCAGGAGGCAGGCGGAAATCAAAAGACGGGTGAGATGCGGCATACTCATCCCGGATGCTCAGGGGGTTTTCGCAGAGCAGTCCATCATTGGGCGCGCTCTGTGCTACCAAAATCCCTGGATCGACATCAAGGGATGGGTACTGCTGCACACCAGCAGACAGGCCGACGCGTGGTTCGTGGTGGTCGGGATCCCTGAGGACCAAATTCCCACCCTGATGAAGGCCGAACGTCGTCTCTCCTTCGGGGTAGGGACGGCGTACGTGAAATTCCAGGGTGCGAACGGCAGATTTGTCGACGTCCCTCAGGGATGGGACCCGGCCACGGAGACGATCGTGGAGGTGAAGAAGGAGGAGAAGGCAGTGTCTCCCTCCCATAACGACACCGCGGTAGCAACCGCGGTTGCACCTGCGGCAGCAGCGCCGCCGGCGCCAACGGTGCCAGCAGCGCCAGAGGCGCCAATAGCGCCAGCGGAGCCGGCAGCGCCTTCGGCGCCAGAGGTGCTGACATCTACGGCCGTCCCGGCCGCCGCCGGCGTGGACGCCGTCCTCACATCGGGTGACGAGCTCGATGGCAATAACTTGTCGTCGGTCTCGGGCTCGGACGGGGATGGCTTCGACGCGGGCGACCTGTTTGCCGGGCTGCGTCTGGAGGGCGACGAGGAAGGCACGACCAGTGATGGCGTCCCATTCGTCGACCTGTAGAGTGCTGCAGGCTAACCTCCACCACAGCCAAACCGCAACGGCTCAGATGCGTAAGTGGTTGGAGGTTCAACATACGGCCATTGCTTTGATCCAGGAGCCGTGGATCAGGGCTGGCCACATACAAGGCCTCTCCAATCTTGGAGGTAAGCTTCTCGTTGGTACAGATCACGATCACCCAAGATCGTGCATTTATACGACAGGCAATATTAAAACACAGCCACTAACAGACTTCTGTTGCAGGGATATCTCTGCAGTAAAGATACAAATACAGCGTGATGACACAGAGGTTGCAGTCGTCTTCGCCTCGGCATATATGCCTGAGGCTGAGGAGCCGCCGCCGCATGACCTCGCCCGCCTCGTGAGACATTGCGAGAGCTTGGGGCTGGAGGTTGTCATTGGCGCTGACGCAAACGCACATCACCCTCTATGGGGCATGGAAACACAAAACGAACGGGGTAAGGCTCTAGTTGATTATTTATTCACTACGAACTTAACCCTACTAAACACAGGCTCCGAACCAACCTTCGTAACCAGGCGCAGTCGCACAATCATAGACCTAACCCTGGCTTCAGAAGGTGCAGCGGCCATGGCCACCGGGTGGCAGGTGTCCAGGGAGGCCTCCTGCTCGGACCATAGGTGGATCCGTTTCGACCTCCAGGTTAGTGTCACGCCAATACTGCCACGGCGTAACCCACGCAACACAGATCGTGCTGCCTATACACGAACCCTAGAGTCCAAGCTTGCGCTGACCGATTATCGGTCGACGTTCGAGGACATCTTGCAGATTGACGACCAAGTCAATCACCTTACAGAATCAATGTTAGAAAGCTACCACTCAGCCTGCCCAGAAACCACTCCGTCCTCTACACCGGGGCAGCAACCCTGGTGGGGAGCGGATCTGGAGCGCAAGCGCAGGAAGGTAAGGACAGCCCTGAACAGAGCCATGAACAGCTGTGCTGATAAGGACTGGGACGCGTACAAAGCGGCAAAATCCTGCTACAAAAAGTGCATCAGGTTCAGGAGCAAAACTGGATGGCGTAAATATTGTGGCAACATCGAATCATGCCAACAAGCTAACAGGGTAAGGAAAATACTGGCACAGCAAAACACGACTGGGCCTGTTGTTCTCCGAAAACCAGACAGTACACTCACCACATCAACAGAAGAAGCGATGCGCGTCCTCATTGAAACTCACTTCCCAGGATGCGCTTTCGCTCAGGTAATAGAGTGGACCGAGACAAATCAAACACCAACAGAGAACGACTGGTGCTACGCACACAAAGTAGTAACGCTGGAAAAACTCCAGTGGGCGATCCAGTGCTTCCATCCTTTTAAGGCAGCAGGTCCGGACGGGATATTTCCCGCCTTACTACAGTGGGGGGGAATCTCCGTTGCCGGTAGACTGGTGTCCCTAATGAGAGCGTGCCTGGCCTTTAGATACGTTCCGAAAGGATGGAGGGAAGTGAAAGTCATATTCATTCCAAAGCCAGGTAAGAGTGACTACACAAATGCCAAATCCCACCGACCGATCAGCCTAACCTCCTTCCTTCTAAAAACCATGGAGAGAATTTGCGAGAGAGAGCTGAGGGAGGGCGCGTTGAAATCTATACCACTACACAGTAACCAACATGCATACAGCTCGGGTAAGTCCACTGAATCGGCACTCCACCTGGTAGTCAGTCGGATTGAAGATGCTATACATCAGAAGGGCACCTGCCTTGGAACCTTCATAGACATCGAAGGAGCCTTCGATAAAACCAACTTCTCCAGCATCAGCTCCGCCCTTTCTCGTCATGGGGTGGAACAAGTGCTGATTGACTGGATCACCAACATGCTGAGCAAACGAGCGGTTCGCTTGGAAGGAGAGCAGCAGATGGCTCTGATAGCCAGAGGATGCCCCCAAGGTGGAGTACTTTCCCCCCTTCTCTGGAATCTGGTGATAAATGATCTCATCACCAAACTCAACGCCAGTCATTTCTACACAATTGGGTATGCAGATGACCTCGCTATTCTCATCTCGGGAAAAGTGACAGGAACAATCTGTAACCTCACCCAACAGGCGCTACGCATCGTGGAACGATGGTGCAGGGAATATGACCTTTCAGTGAACCCCACGAAAACTGAGTTAGTCATGTTTACCCAAAAACGTACTTTAGGACCTTATCGCTTGCCTAAACTATTTGATACAGAACTTCAATTAGCCACCGAAGTCAAATACCTGGGAGTCATCCTAGACAGTAAGTTAAACTGGAGCAGTCACTTAGACAACAAAATAAACAGGGCGTGCATCACCTTCTGGCAGTGCAGGAGGATGATAGGTAAGAAGTGGGGCCTATCTCCCAAAATAATACTTTGGCTATACTGTGCGGTGATCCGTCCCATGATCTCGTACGGGGCGGTGGTCTGGTGGCCACGCACCAGGCTAGTCACGGCCTCGAATAAACTCCAACGCATGCAAAGGCTTGCCTGCATGGCAATTACAGGCTGCATGAGAACCACACCGACAGCGGCTCTCGAAGCCATGCTGGAGCTTCCGCCGCTTCATCTGTACATACAACAGGAGGCAACAATGGCGGCAGCACGCCTTAAAACTCTTCAACTCTGGAGTAAGTCAAACACGCAACACACTGCGGTACTAGAGGGACTCTACAACGAGTTCCCCCTGGCGAAAGCCATTAACGATCGGGTACCAAAACAATTTGTATTCGACAAAAAATACAAGATCCAGCTCCACGAGGATCACCGCTGCGAGGGGTTAAATCCCGCAGAATTACGGATCTTCACGGACGGATCTAAAACAGGTACAGGTACTGGGGCTGGAGTATTCTCAGAGGATCTCAACATCCATATAGCTGTACCACTGGGGGTCCACAACACGGTATTTCAGGCGGAATGCATGGGCATTTCCCTGGCCGCATCAGCCATCTTAGCCAGGAAGGCTAGGGACCACTCTATCCGTATACTTTCAGACAGCAGGGCTGTACTGTTAGCACTTGACAACCACACGGTCAACTCCGGGTTAATATACGAGTGTCACCAGCGCCTTAACCAGGTCGGTAAGCACAACAACATAACCATACAATGGATAAAGGGCCACAGCGATTCCCGGGGCAACGATGCAGCGGACGAACTCGCTAGAAGGGGTTCCAGTATGGCAGCAGTGGGACCAGAACCCATCGTGCCACTCCCCTTCGGGTATCTACGGACTCTGGTAAGGAAACGCACCAGTGATCAACACCACAAACTGTGGCTAGACCATGGTGAGTGTAGGCAGGCCAAGGAGGCACTTCCTTCTATAGACGGCCGTCTCACCAAACGGTTGCTTAGGCTGACCAAATTACAGCTCCGCATAGTCACAGCCGCCATCACTGGTCACGGCTCTTTTAATAAACACCTCTTTGTCCTAGGAGTCACAGATAGCCCACTGTGCAGAGCCTGCTTGGAGGAGGACGAGACAGCAGCCCACGTGCTTCTACACTGCCCAGAGGTTGCAACATACAGGGCGAAGTACTTAGGTAACCCAGGTACTCTCCGCGAGATCGTCAGCAACACCAAGGAGCTGCTGGCCTTTCTCGGGGAGCTGGGGTGGTTGGAGTAATGTTCCCACCCGTACGCAAAATACGCGCTTTAGACGTGGAGTTGCGGAAACCAGCCCGCTATACAATACAATACAATACAATACAAATGCTCATAATTTTGTGAAACATTCTTGTTGTGCTCACATACCAAATAAACAAGTAAACGTAGTACTCAGCCTTATACACAAAATTAAGATGAAGTTAACTTTAAGCAACTGAACACCTAAAAAACAGTGTTAGTGTCACAAAGTACACTTAAAAGCATAATTTATTTCTAAACCCTTCAAGACTTTTACTGCTGCGTGTAAAGATGACTTATTACTATTTGTTCCTCTAACAATGTAGCCGGTCAAACACAAAACGAAAATGAAAGACTACATACCGTGTTTTGCCGCATGTCAGCCGGAAAGTCTGCGCGTGCAGTTTCATTATTACCTCCCCTACAGTGTACGCCCATTGGTCTATGGGGTTATTGAATCGGCCGATAAGGTGCCACGGTAATTTCCTGTCATTTACCATCATTACTCTTCCCCATGATCATCTAATAGGGTGACCACACAAAAAGTACAGTCGCAGAAATTCTTTAGAATTTTTCGTCGACTATTTCCGTCGTCTGAATTTCTGTCTGAACTATTATTGAAGAGCTCGAACGGACATGGCAGTTATTGAGGATTGAAATTGGTGTACTTATAGAAATTAGGGGTTGAAAAGGACGAGGTTCGGACCTGCCTACCTCAATTTTGTGGTAAGTGTTGACCTTTTGTTGAGGGTGTTGAATATAGCCACCTTATCACGTAAGATATTAAAATAGAGATTGTTTTTACGTAAAAATAAGTACTCGCACACTAATATTATAATTATAAAGCGGCAAAGTTTGTAGGTTTGGATGTAGTAGAAAAAGTTATCCAATTAAAAAAAAATATATAGAACAAAAATGAACAATTTTTTTGCCAAACCCTTAAGTAGGTTTCTCAAAGTAGTTTGTGAAAAAAAAACGGGCATAGATAAAGCACATAATAAACTATTATTTAAACGAGACACCCAATCAAAAACCATAAACTCAAAACTCTTCCTCAACAATAAACTGGCCAGTAACAAGAACTGCGAAACTAACACTGGAACAATATATCAAACTAATTTGTCGTCCAACGTATAAACCGAAGGGAACCAGCCAGTTAACAAAGAGGGAAGCGGTCGAGACTATGCAAGATCGATTAATGCCCCCTAATTACGCAATTTCTGGCGATCTCTAATTGTGGTGTGGACCAGTATATTCTGCGTGACAGTACGTTATTTCCCTGGAGGGCAGTAAAGATAGCGAGCGCGGTACATGTGTGAAAAATTTACTGGAATCGTTGAATTTTTAAAATGAGTGTGTTATTTTTGGCCGTTGTCGGGCAAGGGCATGGTTGACACTAGGTTTGGGTTTTGTTTGTTAAGTTAGGTACAGGTTTGATGATAATTTGGTGTTTTTTTTTTAATTAGCCCGTATTATTCTACTCCTGGGCAAAGGCCTGCCCTCATTTCTCCCACTTCTCACGAACTCCCACTTCTTCCCGCAATTCGCGAGGAACGATACGATCTACGATAAAATACCTACAGGATACAGAATCGTGTATACACTATACAGTACATTTGTATGTACTTATTCCCAACTGCTTCGCTCAGAAGAGTAACTTCATCCTGATCACAGTCACCTTTCTGAACCAAGAATAAAGCTCAGTATGATATTGGCAGTTATGCAAAATTAAAGCTAAAATAACTTTTCTACTTTACAGTAAGAAAAAAAAAACCGGCCAAGTGCGAGTCGGACTCGCGCTCGAAGGGTTCCGTACCATTATATATAAAAACGAAAAAAATAAACTTTTTTGTATGGGAGCCACCCTTTTTTTTTTTTTTTTTTTTCGGATGGGAAATCATCAAATGATTTCTTCCGCTCTGGGCGGAGCGGAAGGGAGTGTCAGACTTGACTGACTAAAACCCATCCATGTTCCTTCTTAGCCCTTTGCGTTCCAGGGGCACGGTATCTCTTTCGAACAACCCGCAGCCCTGGCATGTATCGGCCCTCTCGGACCCCTTCCGATTTGCTGACATCTCCTTGAGGCGCGCGTGGAACACGAACGCGCCGTCGGCACGGTCTGTCGTCACAAGACGGACGGACGGTGAGCTAGCCCATTACTCACCGTCCACAGGCCCGCGCCTACGGTGGCCGGGGGCCACTGGTTGCCCCCCGACGCCCGGGGCGTCTCCCGCGGCGGCTGGGACGTGAGGTTCTCTCCCTCTCACGTTCCGCCACCTCCTTCGCTAGCATGACTGCTTCGCAGAAGGAGGCGACGATGGGAGCCACCCTTAATTTTTCTTCTGATTTATAATTTGTTGTTATAGCGTCAACAGAAATACATAATCTGTAGAAATTTCAACTGGCTAACTATCACGGTTCATGAGATACAGCCTGGTGACAGACGGACGGACGGACGGACGGACGGACAGCGAAGTCTCAGTAATAGGGCCCCGTTTGACACTTTGGGTACGGGACCCTAAAAATGAAACCTGCGAAGACCTAAAATAAACAAAAAAATACTACCAAATAGAAAAAACAAAACTGAACAACGTATTACGGTACAGCTACGCCCAATGCACTATTTATACTTCATCCACGCTCCAATCCCACAAAAGACTCGACAGTAACAGACGCTTCCAGGAACTACATATCTATGTAAGTAGCAGCTACGTCGCGTCGGGGCTAAAATTATTCACTGACTCGTCGCATTGTTCTCTCATACTTTATTTGTCTCCAACGCTTTACTCCTTTTTGTTACGTTGCGTGTCGCTTAGGAGGCTAATCCCTTGCTTCTAATTTGTGATCAAAAATAAAAGATCGATCAAAGTAAGTATTCGTATTTGTGGAAGCTGAACGAATTGGGTTTAAGGATTTAGAGGGGGTGGCGTTTATTTGGTTGCATGTTTTGTTTGGTACGTATGAAAACGATTACAGATATTTCATACACTCACACTCACACACCTACAGATTCACCCATACTACACATCTATTAACATTCGTCTCGCTTACCTAACCTAGAGATTAATCAAAATAAATAAAACTATAAATGTCGTATGATACCTTACTACGTACATTCTGTCAACGCGCTTTGTACATAATTATGAATTGAATATGTAAAGGGGTTGGATCCTGGTGTCCTGAAACACAGGCCTCGAACCTAGCTTAGGCACCAGTCTCCCACAATATATACTTACCTGAATTATGTATCTTGTGAATTACGTATCAACTTATACTTACTTTCGTTGAGCTCCTTGAGTTATAAGTCGAGCTACACGATAACGGACAAATGCTTGTGTGGTTCTTTCTTCAAAAGACTATTTCAGACACGTATCTGCATAGTCCTCATGAAAGTTGGCCAAGATTATGTCTGGACCTTAAAAGAGACTGTGACCTCTGAGTTTGTTTCGGCTGTTTCTTCTCAGAGTTAGTAGTCAGGCACGAAACACCGGCCCCATCTAGTTTAAAAAAAAATTGACGTGTAAAAGTGTTTGTAAAAACCTACTTGCAAAATAAACATCATTTATCATTTATGTATATTGTGGTGAGAAAATAAAAGTTATTATTATTATTAGTTATTAGGTATTGCGCTTCGCACTTTGCTTTTAGCACGCAGTACCGTAAAACTGTTCGTTTTACTTGGTTTTTGTAGTGGTCTACAATAAAGCTTAGCATTGAGAGACTTTCAGTTATTTATGTTATGGTTTCTCAGCAAAATGAACTAAAAAGCGATTTTTAGAAAAACTAATGTTGCTCGAAAGCGAGGTCATATATTGTGGTGAGAAAAATAAAGTTATTATTTAGTTAGCGTGTTGAAAAGCTCGAGGCTATAGTTATTTAACCAGGTTTTTTTTAGATCGACCCTTGCGCACGTTACTATTATAACAGTTGCTCGGGTCGATCTTCAGATAAACCCGCTGCTCTCAAAAACGGTGAAGGAAAACATCGTGAGGAAACTGGCATGTCCTAGAACTAAAAATTCGAAGACATGTGCCATCTACCATCCGGCACTGGGCCCGCGTGGTGGATAACAGCCCACTCCCTCTCATGGAGAGGAGGCGTGTGTCACAGCAGTGGGAACATTAGTGGAGGTCAGGTAGGCAGACGCTGCATGTAAAATACTGGTATCCAGTTGCTTCCAGTTGGACTGGAAGCCGACCCCAACCTACTTGGGAGAAGGCTCGGCAGATGATGATGAGTTAACTGCTGGAAACTAAAAAATATAGAATAGTTACTTAAGGTTAATCCAAAGTAAATTCATCATTAATCCATCAACCAGAAGCTTCAACAACGTGTTATATTATTAAAACGTGATAGATTTACTCTCGTTTAAAACTAAACTATCTCAAATGAGAATCTGTTACTCAAAATGCAAATTAAACGCCATTACTGAAAGTACATAACATTATTTAAGATTAAAAGTTGACGCTGTAAATATTTAAGCTAGAACTAATTTAGAAATATGTTAATATTGCGAGCTTTTAGAAATGTAGTGTTATTGCTAACTAGTAACTAGCTTCTGTCTGCAGCTTCGACCCAATGAAGGTCGAGGTCGAAATAATCCTTCGGGAACTTTGTTCTAAGATCAAAATTTATGTCCCAACACAGGCCATGACATGAAAAGGATAAAGTTACAGACAGGTAGAAGTTATGTTAGCATTAAGAAATACTATTAAGCTCCAAAACAGAAACAACTGACGTTGCTCAAAAAACCGCTAAGCTGAAGTGTGACCAGGCTGACCATATCGTATGCCCGACGAGCTGTAGGCCAAAATAATCACATTAGGGACCCTGACACAGCCAGAAAGCGACGCGGTAGACCTCGTAGAGCTGGATAGAACCAACGACCAGTGGTCCACATTGGCCCTGGATCGAAGGATTTGGAAGTCATGGGAAGAGGCTTTTGCCCAGCAGTGGTATGACATAGGCAAACAGTAACAGTCTCAATAAAAAATAAATTAAACATTTAAAAAACCCCCGACACAAAAAACCTCTAAAAAGCCATAAATAAAGTGATCCAAGCGTCGTAGCGTCGGGGGTCCGCTTTGTTCTGTGCTTGTACTAACCGGTCTTATTAGCGGTTCCCCGATGCTACGACGCTTGGATTAATTTATTTTTGGCTTTTTAGAGGTTTTTTGTGTCAGGGGATTTTAAACTCTTAATTTAATTTTTTTTCATGCTTTTTAAACTTATATTATTTTTTCTTAGCCTTGACTGTCCTACTCCTGGGCATAGGCCTCTTTGCCCCTTTCCTTCCAATTTTCTCGGTGTTGCGGCTCTTCTCGCTAATTAACGAAACCAAGAAAAGATATAAATAAAAAAAAAGTACATTTTGGGGGGAGTGTGTTTGAGCCCCCCCCCCCCCCCCCTCAGCAATACCCATGGTGACAAGCGACAACATTTCAAATTACAAATTGACTACCTGTGAAATTTGTTTATATCCCTTCATCAACTAGAAAAGAGGTGATGATCTTCAAACGGCTGAGCAGATTTTCTCGAAACATAAATTCTCTCTCGATTAAAATACCTTTCAAACGACACCACTTTTATTAAAATCGGTTCATCCGTTTAGGAGCTACGATGCCACAGACAGACACACAGATACCACCCCTTTTTTTGGTCGGGGGTTTAAAATACACTAAAAGGTTTAGATAGGATTGATAAAAAAAGGTTTGAGCAAGGTCGGCCAAACCAATGAAAACACCGTGGCTGGTACTGAGAAATTCATGATGGAAAACCCAATTGCACTTGACCCGACACCGGGACCGTGAACCGATACCAGGACCTTACGGTCAGTAGTTGCGCATGCGACCACTCGACCAACGAGGCAGTTATCGTCATCAGCCTATAATGTACCCACTACTGGGGCACAGGCCTCCTCTCTAAGAAAGGGAGTGGGCTGTAATCCACTACGCGGGCCCAATGCGGGTTGATAGATGTCACATGTCATCGAATTTTTAGTTCTGCGACATGCCGATTTCTTCACGATGTTTTCCTTCACAGTTTTGGAGAGCGGTGATGAAATAAATTACACAAAGTAATGTGCCTGCCTGGGTTCGGACCCACGGCTTACTGCTCGTAAGTCGGGGCTATCACCACCGGGCCACTGCTGCTCCAGCGGCAGTTATGGTAATCGATTATTGCACCAGTATTTCTATAACTGTTTTAAGTAAGTATGAAGTTGTTTTCAAGTTTGACAAGGTATTGCTGCAAATCCAGTGACATGCCATTTCATTGATGATCTATTGTTGAAGTGCGCCAAGACAATCAGGAAGCATACAGTTACATAAACACATCACCAACTCAAAAGGAGGAGAGACAAATATAGAACTCAGATAATAACAACAAAAGTCAAAGTGAAATGTAGATCCTACGAATAATTTGGCTAAGAAATATTAAGACATACTTAATTATAGATATGAAAGTAAGAAAGTTCGTCTGATGGGGTGTCTTTTTGCCTGTCTCGCTCCTGAAAGGATTTCGGTTAAATTTGCCCCATACGTTGAACTGTGGTAGGACATAAGATTTTTATCCCGATAAGTCCGTAGTATTTTTATGTCGGGTAATTTCCGACCGACATACGAGTACAGTCGCGTGCAAATTCTATTCTTATTTTAACAGTAAAGAACATGGTACCCATGATTTGTGATAAAACATTATCTGGTTTTAGTGCATAATAAACAACACCTGTTTAGACGTTTCCAGTACTAAAGATAAAATAAGGTCGTTGTCCTTATACATATATTATAATGCGTGTGTATTGTTGCTAGTTACGCTGCTAAAATTGTTGTTTCAGCTATTGTTACGAATAGACAGCAGGGTTGGCAGGCAAAGTTTGTTTAAAGTTTTACTTTAACAAAACCACGTGAGGGACTAAATAATAAATAGTCTTTTTTTCTGATGTTTTTGTTTTCTTGTGATTTATTTCTCTTTCCAGTCTTTATTATTCGTTATTTATATATATATAAACAGTACGTTACATTGATATCTGTTTATTTACATCAGTAATATTTGTAACGTCGCGTGCTTTACGAGAACATTGTAGAATTCGTTCGAGTCTAGAATGTTAAACTATCGAACTGTATGGAGCATTCGAGAATAGTCCTAGAATGTTCCACTAATGAGCTGTGAAGAAGGTTCGAGAAGGTTGAGGAACTTTGTTGAAGGATGCGTCATATAAATAGCCATCTGATTTGCCGGAGCAATAAAGTGTAACCATTTTAAAGGGTGTGTAGAGACCATCAAACTGTTTTTCCCATAGAGAAAGTTGTTCAGTATGCTTTGCTTTGACGTTGGAAATAAAGGAAGAGGCACCCTGGTGCAAGCTGTTTGCCGACGACTTTGTTCTTCTTGGTGAAGATCCAGAGCAGATTAGCGAAATGGCAACAGAAGCTGGAGAATGTTGGCTTGAAAATCAGCAGAACTAAAACCAAATACATGTTCTACGATTTTGGCGCTCTCTCCAGTCCTGGAGTAATTACGCTAGATAGCGCGTTTCTTCCTGTCTGCTCCGACTTTCGGTATCTCGGTTCACTCGTGCAAAGTGATGGCGAAATAGGTCCTATAAATAATAGGTTTATAGTGTAAAACACAGAATAAACATTGGATGGATGAAATGGCAGCAGGTCACGGGAACTATCTGCTACTCCCGCATTCCCCTTAAACTTAAGGGGAAGATTTATAAAACAATGGTGAGACCTGCTGTCTTGTAATGATCAGAATTTTTGGCCACAAAAGGGATAAATGAAAAGCATTTTCTACAGGCTGAGATGAGAATGCTAAGGGGAATGTGTGGTGTTACGAAAATGGATAAAATAAGAAATGAGTATATTAGAGGAAGTCTGAAAATGGACCACTTTACGGTTATTGGTTGTCGTGGTATGGGGCATATGATGCGGAGGAATGAGGAAAATTTTGCGAAGAAAGTTTTGAATATTAATGTGAATGGGTATAAGAGTAGAGGAAGACCAAAAGAAACGATGGATGAACAGTGTGAAAGCTGATATGGCAAGAAAGGAGCTATCTCATGAGAGGATAAGTGATAGAGAAGTATAGAAGAAGAAGACATGCTGCGACGACCCCAATCAAATTGGGATAATGGCAAGAGAATGATGATGAAAGTAGTTTAGTATGATGCTCAATAGCACACTTTATTCGACCACACTGTTCTGATATACGCTGTATTTAAATATCTTTGGTAACAGCCCTGTGTACTAAGACCCGTGCGTGGCGTGACGCGCAATTTATTGGCTGCCGTTGTTAGCCCTTTGTGTGCTCATCGGCAAAACAAACAACATGTTTTTATTTCATTATTAGCTCTCTCATTATATGTTGCAAATATTTCCTTTCCATGCCCATTAAGTTCTACACTTTATGCGTGGACTTTGTTGCAACTATAATGTTGTGTTGAAATAATATTTATTAAAATATTGATACTTTAATAATTATAGCTGTGTTTACTAGTAGTGGTACAACTTTGTTTGACAATCAAAAATACCCAACATCTTTATAATTTAATTTCAAGATTCAACGAATGTTTTAGGCTAGTACACAACACGTCACAGATTTATTATATAAAAAAAAAAACTAGATTATTATCATTTTATCATCTTTGTCCAACTCTCATCGCAATTTATTTGTGGTCGGTGTAGCATGTCTTCTTCTTCCGTAATACAGTACTCTAATTAATATTTATAATTTAATTTCAGAACATAATTCCATAATGATTTTAAGTAAGCCTTATGTTAGTACCTTATACCTACTTATTCAAATTATCCATTTACCTTACATTAAAAGGACACCACCAAAACTGTGTACTAGTACCTTATTCCAGTGTCGTGGGGCAAAATAGGACATTCAACCCTTTCCGTTATGTTCAGAAGGCCGTTTGTACTGCCCCCAGTCTGTGTCGGTGGTGGTGTATAGTCTTCCTCGTAGGATTAATCCATAGTTTCTTTGTTCTTCTCCTACTCTTATCCACATTCATACTCAAAACTTTCCTCACGACATTTTCCTCATTTCTCTTCATTAATATTCATATCATGACAACCGATAACCTAGCAAGTTTTCAATGACTGGTACCTCTTACAGACGTCTTCTTAAACCGTAAACTCATTTCTTTTTATGAAACGTAAACCTCTTCTATAAACCTAATTTTCCAGCGAAATGTACTATAAAAATACTACTCAGGCCAAGTTTCCTGGAAAAGCTAGTCCACATGCAGTAGATTTAAACGTAGCGTTGGCCCATATTTCAATACGTTCAGCTTAAGCTCGCAACAAGCTACTCAATCATGAAAGGAATAGTTCGAGGAATCGATTTCATACAGCGGTTGTGACTTGAAGAAACTTTGCGAAATATTTCAAAGGAAAAACGAACTTAAAATATGACAGCAAGTATGGAAATCGATTTTGTATGTCGAAGAGAAACATCTGTGCCGAGCATGGGTAAAAATGGGTCAATTTGAAGTATCTGTCCATGTGCATGTCTAGACTCGTGATTGCAATTTGTCCACTCTTAAGAGCCTTTACACCTTACGACATTTCATACAAACTTTCAGGTCCTTATTTTCCGATATGAATAAACCGATTTGAATGAAACTTCATACGCATAAGCCGGATACACAGGTCTAAAAAGTTACTAAAAACATTTTCGAAATATAGTGTTACAGCTAAATTAGACCGATTATACATTATCTATGAAAACAGAAATTTCCAATTATCTTTTTTTTTTTAAAGACATTTTGAAAATGTTTTTAGAAAGTTTAAGACATATGTATCCTGCTTATGCGTATTAAGTTGGAAAAATGTGGTAAGGTGTAAACGCTCTTAAACAGAAATGTTTTTTTACGTTTTAACTATCTATGTCTTAACTAAGTATCTGAAAGTTGGCCATCTAAACAGCCCCAACCAAATCTGTGCACGTATTGTATAAACGCCTGCAGGGCAAGCTACCCGAAACTGTCAATTTTTCCCAATCAACCTTGAACCTAATTCTTTGCCCATAAAGTTGAAAATTCATGAAAGAAAATTTGACAGATTGTTGTAGGTTGATATGCCTGTACATTCGGAGCAAAAAATGAGAACCTATCACTTTGAAAATGTGCGAACAACTAGTGCAGTAGTAAGTACAGTGGAGTAGTCAACATTGTTTAAAGAAGTCATAAGATTAAGATAAGCTGTCCGTGAAAATACAGTGGTCTATTTAATGTCTTTATTTCAAAAACTCCAGACTGGATTATTAAGAATGTACCCATTTTCTCCAATTTATTTCATTACATTCGAAGACAATGCAATCCACAGAATAAATAATCTGCTGTATAATTCAGACCAATTCAACCAAACGACATAAACTTAAATAAAGAAAGAGCTCAAAGTAAATCTCAGCCATTACTCTCAACTACTATCTAGATAACCGAATTGAGAATCTTAAAATGTAATGGCTGAAGAAAAACTTCTTTAGGCCCTATAAAATAGAGTTAGTTGCTATAATAGCGTGATAGCGGGAACTTACCGCATATCCCTATAAAACTACGGTCTTTTATCGTACGACGCGTAAATTCCCGAATCCTCGGGGATTGCAATAAATAGCTGAAATCCTGAACTTCGACCACCGACGTCGAAACCTGATAGGACTAAGACAAGCCCCGCTAACATCTTGGACTTTACTTAGGAAAAAGTTCCGAATAAAACTTTTTACGTCGGTTTCGGTTCAATTTGGGATCCAATGGGCAATTGTCTTTTGATTTAAATAGTGATTTGGTTTGTTCTTTAGGTAAAGAATAGCTATCTATTCATATAATCGTTGATATTCATAACGGGTCTGATTTTAAGCGTCATCAAATTTTAAGACTGTAAAAGGGGAAAAGAGCATATAAAGAAGTCAATTCTATAATAATTCGAAAGGTAGTCCAATGGTATTTGATGGTCATGCTTGCAAAATGGATGGAGCTCGTGGCTAAATAATAACAGTCGCACGGGTCAATCTTTAAGGTTAAGCCGTGCTTGCCGAGGTTGGTCCGTAGCTGGGTGACCATATTTACATAGGTACCGAATTTCCTCCATGCCTCGGAAAGCATGTTAAGCCATTGGTCCCAGCTGTCGTTTGTTGATCTTTGACAGTCATTACGAGTAGTCAGAAGCCGAAAGTATGACATCCAGTCTTCATTAGGGGTATCGTATTACCCAGTTACTGGGTTGTAGAGGTCAGATAGGTAGTCGCTTTATGTAAAATACTGGAACTCAGCTGCATACGGTTAGACTGACAGCCGACCCCAACATAGTTTGGGAAAAGGCTAGGCAGATGATGCAGATGATGCTTGCAAAATCTCTCGTACTTAATGTGTGTGGTCATATAGGTAAGGAAAAACTGCGGCCGCAAGTTCTGACACGGTAACTTCCATACAATTATTTTACAGAAGTATCTGCTATCATCATTAGCACAATCATCAGCCCACAACAGTCTCCTGTTGGACAAAGGCATCTTCAAGTGCACGCCACTCAACATCGATTCTCGGCAACTCTCATCCAGGTGTTACCAGCCGCTATGTGGGTATCGTCGCTCCACCTAGCTTGATGGCGGTCATTCTGGAACACGTGTACCTCAAAGGTGATCGGTTTTAGAGCTACTATAACCGGCTCATTGCCACTTCAGCTTGCTAGTTCTGTGAGCTATGTCGATATGTGCACTATCGGATCACCTAAGGTCAAACTATCAATATTTCCAAACCAGTTGATAGCTCTAAATAAGGCATTACAATTTGAAAGGTGCCTCATTAAGCTAAACTTTAAGAAGGGTTACGTAATCTTTAAAAGTTGCCAACAGTCAGGCGTTGTTGGACCCTTGTCAGACCTTTGTTGAACTCTCAAACATTTTGCCTCGCAACTTGTTCGCTTCCACCTAAATTCTTTTATTAGTTAACTTAAAACCCGATAATTATTTATTAAGATGTGTTTATTGTTCGTGGGAATATTTACATAGTCATGTAGGCAATATTTGATCGTAAAAGTTGATATGGAGTTTCAAGGTCACTGTCGACGTAGTGGCCTTGGCTGAAAGAAGGTTACGTACTTACTTACTAAAAATTGTTATTTTAATTGAGTTTGGCAGGGGTTAATGAGGGCACAGTTATACATATAGAGTGGAAGGAACATCGAAGCGAAAACGGTTACCACGTATTTAAAACAGCTGTTTCCTACTAAAGTGCAATACCTACACGGTCAAAATGAATGGAACAGTGGATCATCATCATCATGGTCATCATTTCACCCGAAAGACGTCCACTGCTGGACATAGGCCTCCCCCAAGTGTCGCCACATTGACCAGCCCCGTGCGAGTCGCATCCAGCGGATCCCTGAAATCTTCACCAGGTCGTCGGTCCACCTTGTGGGAAGCGTTCCAACGCATCGTCTTCCGGTTCGCGGTCGCCATTCCAGAACTTTTCGGCCCTATCCGCCATCCGTTTTGCGAGCAACGTTGCCCAATGCCACTTAAGTTTAGCAATTCTTCGGGCTACGTCGATAATGGTTCTCTTGCGGATGTCCTCATTTCGGATTTGATCCCGCAAGGAAACTCCGAGCATAGCTCTCTCCATTGTCCTTTGGGTGACTTTAAGCCTTCTGATTAGGCCCATTCCGAGCGACAAGCAGAACAGCAGATGATTTTTTCTAATTACCGATGAAAATTTTCTGTAACCGTTTTCGCGTCAGTGTCCCTTCCACCCTGTAGGTACATGAACGTAATCACATACACATAAAAGAACTAAATTCATATTTACTTACGCAATAACATGAGTACTCCACCTGTGCCCCACCCCATAAAAAATTTGCAGCTTCAACTACACACGGTGAAGATGGCGAAAACCGCCACAAAACTTTATTATCTTACTTTAAAAATCTTGTTTAAAATACGCGTCTGTAAAACTATTCTGCCAGTACCACCCTTGAACGTCTGGGACGGTGTTATGCTGATGTTTACCATTCAAATAAATGGACTCTCCCGAATATCGTCCTTATAGACCAGACCAAAGAACATAAAAGTAAATGACCATAATATATAAACTTGGCCTTTGGATATATGTGACCGCAGTTATTATGTTGTTGATGGTGAATATCACTTTTTCTATAGATGTGTCAGTTTAGAAAAAAATTGGAAAAAACCTATGCTTTCCAATTGGTCCCATAGTCACCAAGTCGGGATCTGATGATGGAATCTTGATGAAATCGAAGGACCTCTTCAAATTCAAAAACAATATGAACCATTCTACCGTCAGATATGATGATGAAGCCAACAGACAGGCACCGGAACTCCATAATAAGACAATGTATCTTAGCTGAGTTTGGGCTTGTTGGAATTGTAACAGTATGTACTTTGCAGGTGTACTACTAACTTCTTGACTTTCCTTATTCAACCTACGGAACATGTAGGTCCTCTGCTTTGACAGTCTGTTTTCGCGCTGATCAGGGTTCTTATTCAAAATGCGTTGATCATTTCTTTCCCTAATTTCTTTTAATCGTTTTCCTTTTTCATTCTCAGTTTCAGTTCGACGCCGTTTTCTCATACGAGAAGCATTTTTACTAGGCCTTCCCATATTTTATATTATTAGATTAAAAATATGTCACTAAAAATAAAAAAAAATAAAAAAATATTTTTGCTTTTAAAAAAGAAACCGACTTAATAATACCCTAAAAGCACTAAAAAGTTAAAAATAATACTATAACCTACCTATATTAATAAACCTAACCTAACCTACGATTAACCTATAATAAAATTTAAAAAATTTTTGGAGTTGGTGCCAAGCAATATACGATACCTAAATGACTATATACAGACTAAGGCCAGAAAAAACAAAACATAAATCCTACAGCTTCTTAATATTAATTCATTCCTTAATTCAAATTATATTGCTTGGCACCGACTCGAAAAAATTATTAATTTTATTATAGGTTAATCGTAGGTTAGGTTTATTAATATAGGTAGGTTATAGTATTATTTTTAACTTTTTAGGGTTTTTGAAGTCGGTTTTTTTTTGCATTATTTTTGTTATTTTTCATTTGCTAGAGTTACGTAAAAATAATACTTTTGCTATAGCCTGAGTGCTGTTTTTTTTACAATTATGTTTTAGGTGTTGTTTTTTATGTGTCGTCAAATCAGTGGTCTAACCTGGCTCGTAACAGATCATCAATGATATCCACCCTAGTGTCATCACCGTCATTAGAGTTACTTTTTCTTTGCCCTGAAACCACACAACAATCACCCCCTTGATAGAAAACTCATTAAACAACATATTAAATACCGGTCCTCCTCTAAAACTATTCCGCCAACACCATCCTCAAAGTCTGGGACGGTCTTACACAGAAGGTACAAAGTATTTAAATAAAAAAGGCATTTTTTTCTCGACAGGGAACGTAACGAGGTAGAATCACGATGCACTCGATATAACATCGCAGCAGCTATTACCTGCCCGGAGTTTGCGGAAAATCGTTATTGCTCACCGAAACCGGGTTGGGTTACAGTGTCGAAATGAAAATTGGATACGTATATTTTTCCGGTAACAAGATTTTGTTTGTTTTGTAGAAATGGATTTCAGGTATTGGTTTATAATTTTGTACCTAAAACCTAGCCTGCTCTGTATGGTGTCGGACGTAAAGAATAGCACCATCCCATATCTTCCCGTGCGTGTCGTAAGAGGCGACTAAGGGACTTGCCAGAAAATGGGCAGCAGCGTTCTCTGTGCTTTTTGTAACAACCGTACTGCGATCGCCAACCCGCCTGCCAAGCGTGGCGATTATGGCAAAACCCCCCAAAATTACAGTGTGACTTGGGGGAGGCCTATGTCCAGCAGTGGACGTCTTTTAGGCTGAAGTGATGAATGATGATGATGACCTAAAACCTAGTTCTGAATATTATTCTATAGTTTTCGACGTTCTGCAAGTTATGTTCAACCGGGCACAAATCTGTATGGTCTCGGACGTAAAGAATAGCACTATCTCATATCTTCCCGTGGGTGTCGTAAGAGGCGACTAAGGTATTAGCCAGCGAATGGGCAGCAGCGTTCTCTGTGCTTTTGAAACAACCGTACTGCGATCGCCAACCCGCCTGCTAAGCATGGCCATTATGGCAAAACCCCCCAAAATGTCAAGATGGCGACACTTGGGGGAGGCCTATGTCCAGCAGTGGACGTCTTTTGGGCTGAAATGCTTCAAAAGTGCCTGTAACTGGCCTACTTGAAATAAATGATTTTGATTTGATTTGATTTGATTTAGCCTTGTTTTAACCGACTGTGAGCGAGCTCATAATTATTTGACACTCAATAATTTGTTTTTCTTTTTTTTTAATATTTATTTATTATTTATTTTTAATATAGAATAAATCCAGATTATAACGATCAGGGAAAATATTATAAGCCGGCAGTGAATTCCACAGATTGGCGTTTCGCACAATAAATTTGAACAGAACAACCACAAAGCCCTTTATGTCTGGAGGCTTTAATTTCTTGAGTTTTTTTTTTTAATTTTATTATTGGCGTGTGTGCTAGCTGACATGTGACATTAATTAGATTCTTTGTTTAAACTTGAACACTATTGTGTAGAATCTGGTTCTTCTAACCTAACAGACAGATGTGTTACTGGGGAGTTTGTTCCGCCTCTTCTTCACTCCAGCTAAAACACTAGGAAGTGGCGAAGGACGGGCGTTTTGGGGGACTGTCTCATGTAATTTTGACGTTCAAAAAGTGCTGATTATCAGCCTAATTTGAATAAATGACTTTTGATTTTGATTTTTGACAAAATAAGTAGGTACTTTATGATATCTATTTTACCCCGATAGTACTAAATTGTTGCAATATTATTATTTTTTTAAATCCCATTACCATTTACTTAAGGTTTTAGAGAGCCCCTATAGAAAAAGCGAAACTATTTGGTTTTTAAAAACAATGATCTCCCCGCTCAGTCTACCAATAAGGTCGTGACCTAGGTATTTCAAGTGCACAATTGCTGAGCGTGCAACATAATACTTTCTATTGAAGGTGGAAGTGGTCACTTTGAGTACGACTTTGCTTTGCAAAAACAATATCTTTTCAAACTGAAGAAATATTGGGACATTTTCGACGGAAACTGGGGGCGCATTTTACAGTTTTGCAATTCCATTGGCTATTAAATTATAGTGCGGCGTAAATTTTGTTTGTCTTTTGTCGTCTGCAGCCGGAAGATAGGTTTTTGTGGAAAGATAAGAACTGCAAGTGGATCTTATTAATATTGGAAATTATGACGTAAAAATATGTCGTTAAAAGCGTTGAGTGCCTGAGATAATAAATAAATTTAAGTATTTATTAATAATCTACTATTATCATTATGACAGATTGGAGTTTGATGTTGCTTAGTGCCTAGTCCTTATAACTAATAGTGCACTTAGTTTTAGTCTTTTTTGTAAATCTTTATTGTGTATAATAAATAAATCTAGGTGCATAAAACTGTCGTACAGATTATGACTCCATAAAAATTGCCTTTAAAGAACATCCATTAGATCGTGTATTTCTGGATTACAACCATGCGGTGGCATTTTCTATATTAAGAAGCTCATCAATTTAAGGAGACACAACATTTTAAGATCACTTTAGTCTCGATACAGTTAACACTATTTTTTAATAATTTATGCATCATTTTAAGTCGAAAAACGCATTAAAGACTTTGGAATTCTCATTGGCTTCTAAGAAAATGTGTAATCTTTACAGCGAGACAGCTGCTTAACTATTTAGATACACGACGAACGCGGACACGGGACGACACTTTCAGAATAACATATCGTTTTAAATGCCGACTGACAGATGACACATTTCGACATTCTTCAACTTGTCGTTTCTGAAATACGCGCCGCACCGCCCTTTTATATTTATTTTTGCTCGTCACCGTTTGAATCACCCCACACAAGAATAGAACTCTAAAACTTATTGTTTTAACCGTAGAGTCTAAATTGAAGTGCTTCAGCGCAATCGGGATAGCTATTTTCTACATAACACCCTTCACTTTAATAAGAGCAGACAAAAAGTCAGTTTAGATCTAATTCTTGAACACGCTAATGTGACCGATACGGGTTAGCGGGCAATTAGTTAAACACAGTATCACTTCAGTAAACAAGAAAATTTCAGTTTTAGGATACAGTGAGAATTCAAAGGTCGGGTAGATTAATATTTGGATAGGACAAAAAATAATATTTCTATGTCAGTTCAACACTGACTATTTAATCACGTACAATTTATTGAGACCATTATATCTGTCATGGAGGGAGCATAAATATGTTGTCAGTTTATTAATACCCGTGTTACATGAGTTACTAAAGACGTACACATGTTAAACAAACGGTACTTCTTTATTAACTTTTTTGTCGATTAGCGCGTTTATGATTATCGTCAACGCAAGCGAAACGAAGAGGGTGAGCTAAGATAATAGATCTGAGGCCTCGAATTATTCACACTTAGCGTTTATACGGTTCAAATTCGTCAGAATGCGTACTGAGTCTGCAAAATAATTGAGCCATTCATAAGGCTCGTGATAGCGGTCCGGGGCCCGTCCCGGCACAATGACTAATAAGAAGTTAATCCGCAAATAAAAGTGGAATTGAAACAGAAGTGGAACGCCTTTGCGCCGTGTAGGCTAACGTCGATTTGTCTTTGTCGGCGTCACTGAACTCGTCAGAAATAGATTAAGCTCTCTCACTCCATCTAATGGCGCCTCATTTGTTTGGCTTTAAGAGAAAAATTGCTCTTAAACTCTACGATAGAATCTTGTCGATGAGTTTCGTTTGTTTGACTCAATTTGAACAACCGAATGCTCCAATTGTCAGGGTGCTTCTAAAGTGAACGTGACATTTTTAACAACACTGGAATTATCTATTGGTTTCAGAGCCTGTTTAAAAAGGTCATTGGCATAGTTACTGACAGAGCCTAGTCCACTAATACACACAAGTGATAGTAAAACATTGTTGACAAAATGCCAATGTGACCTACATTTAATGCCAAAGAAAAGCGCCAACGTCGCATATATTCCACACACTACGATTATTACCACTTGATACCAACACAATGTGAGCAGCAAACATTCCACCAACATGGTCCCCGATAACTTCGCTGTAAAGGCATCTTAACATTTTCAAATTCAGTTAACACTTTCAAGTGGCACCTTCAGCAAATTGTTTTAAGCTGTTGTGTTCCTGTTCCGTTTACCTTAAAAAATGTTATTGTGTTTTCGTACCTTACTTTTATGCTTCGTTTACTCTCAAATTGGGAGTAAACTCGAGTTCGTTTCGTTCTTGTTTATTTTTCTACTTATTTGTTGTTAATCGGGTTCGTAGCAGACGCCAATTTTGATTAAAGTTTGCATTTATTACAAGGAGTAATTAACATTTTGCAATAACGTTGAATCCGATTTTGTACGGAATGAACTTTTACAATTTCTGTGAGCCTGCTGTAGTTAATGAAGTATTGCTTTTACATTAAATGAAATACGGCTCGTGGCTCAACTTTATGAGTATGGATTGCAATAAAAATATGGCGCCGAACTTTGAAATTCCGCTTCAAGTAGTTCATGTTACGTGCGGATGGAATTTAAATATAAGGAAGAGAAAGAAATTAAAAATTACCTTCTGCAGAATGAACTGGCGAGGATCTCACTCGTAGTAAATAGCTCAAACCAGACGGAAAAGGGGAATTTTAAGGTTGCTCGGTAAAATCTTGTTGCGAAACCATAGTGGTTCGCAGCTACGTTTTTTTGTGTATATTTTCTTTTTGTGAAAGTTTTAAACTTGCTTTTATTTTTGCCTTTTTGATTGCGTTGATCAAGATCAATCATAACTTTGATTTGAGAACCGTTTTGTTTCCGAAAGAGTGAGCTTATGATTTAGGGCTTTTAATGATTCAAATACCATTTAAGTTTGACCAAAAAGGTTACTTTATTGCCAATCGGTTAGCGCTGTTAGCGTTTAAAATCAAAACCTTCGTTGTTCCATGAAGGTCCGAGTGCATCACAATTCACTCTTTTTAGCACTAAATATAATCATTTTAATCATCATTCTGTGTCCGTCAACTTTAAAATTATATGATAGACAACTGTATTGTGTCGTATTTTTATTGTATAACATGAGTATACAACTATACATCGAATAATATGTGCAAGGTCTAAAAATTACAGGTAGATCTGCATGTTTTGCCATTAATGGCGTACAAAATAACATATTTTTTTTTGGTTTAGAATAAACCATAAAAAAAGAATGAAAAAAACTTGAGTCTACACAGCTAACTGTGAAATTATTAAAAATATTCCTAATCCTAAATAAATAATAAAGAAAGTATTGTTTTGACAGATTTGAGAGCCAAATTATGATAAAGAACTGTAGAACGTTCTCTTAAATTATTAGCGCTAATTATTTACGCATTTAGTGATTTGTGCGCAAGCGGCTCAACTCAATATCTAATATCCTGTTGTCTGTGTAGATTTCGGTTTATCCTAGTACCAAGTAGGTATGTAAATTCAACGTAATGCTCAGGACTTAAAAACTGCCTCGTCGCGTTGGTAGAGTAGCTGCAAGCGCGACTGCTGAGCATGAGGTCCCGGGTTCGATTCCCGATTCCGACATAGTGTTTTACATCAGGAATATCTCAGCCACGAAGTCTAGATTCCTGCCTGGTTGATGGCATTAAGCTCACACCCTATAAGATGGGACATAAAACGTAACTGGTGAAATGTGGGTGTACTATCAGGTACTCTTCTACCTAAGCCTTTGGGGATTACAGGCGTTATATTAAATAAATAAGGTATTTAAAGTACATGTCCGATGAGATCTAGAATCGATTTGTCAGTTAAAGTACTATGGCAGGATTTGGAATCAACTTTTCAGTGTTCATATCGAAGAACAAGATTTGTAGTATGAATGCTGGAAGGGGTTTTAATATTCGTATGACAAGACCTTTTCTACTTTACTGGTTTTCGTCATAGAGGCTTTATTAAACGTCATTATTTATCATCGCTATCGTTGAATGCTATGTTGACAAATATGAACCGCTTTTTATTAATTTTTCTAAGCATTTTGTCAGAAATAAGCAATTAGCGAGAGGCGTTTTTATTCTCAAGGGAAAATTGAGTGAACATATACCTATTCAATACATACAAATATATATGTGTCTTTTCACAATGAAAATGACATAAAACTTTTCTCAGAATACGCTTGCGAAATCAATTGTCAAAACAAAAGCACGTAATCAAGCTTGAAACTCCAAAACACAAACATGAAACACCAAGACATTACACTTCTATGAACGCGTTCATCAATTCCCGACTCTTCACGCATTCGCACTTAAAGTGCGAGTTCTCTTTTGGTTTCACTGTTTCCGTGTCGAACTTTATTTGTTGTATTTGTAGTGTGTGAAATAGCCGTGAAGGCGTCGTGAGGCCGACCACCCAGTGGGACGATGACTGCTTAACGCGCGCGCCGTCATTTCTTCTGATTTATTGGAACGCAAAGAGCTCTCGGCGAGAGATCTGTGCACTGCCGGCCGGAGATATGGAGACAGTATGCGCGAATCGAAAAGGGAGAACGAATAAAAAGGTTGAGATTTTTGTGTTTTTATTTTGATTGCATCCGTGGATGATGCAGTTGCATATGGTCCAGTCGAGTTTAAAAAAATGTAAACCAAATTACTACCGATATACATACCCCTAAACGAAGCTTTGGAAAGAGCGTTTACGCCTTACGGGATTTCATACAAACTTTCAAGTCCTTATTTTCCAAAATGACTGAAACGATTTTAATGAAACTTCATACGCATAAGCAGGACCGGATGGTCTAACAGGTTACTACAAAAATTTCGAAATATCTTTAAAGAAAAAAAACAATTGGAAGTTTCTATAAATAATTTATTTTCGGTCTAATTTAGCTGTAACACTATTCTTCGAAAATGTTTTTAGTAACTTAGACGTATGTATGTTGCTTAAGCGTTTGAAGTTTCATTAAAATCGTTTCAGTCATTTCGGAAAATAAGGACATGAAAGGCGTAAACGCCCATAATTAAAAACAACAATGTAAGTTTCATGTGGTTTAATTACTAATTGACATTAACAACAGCTTCTGTGGTCTCCTATCTTCACCCATTACTAACGGGGTCGTGAAGGTCACATAGGCAGTTCGAAATCCTATGGTCTTCTACCATCTCATCACCCAATACTAACTGGGTTGTGGAGGTCCGTTAAGCAGTCGATCCATGTAAAATACTGATAGTCAGTTGCAGCCGGTTAGACTGGAAGCCGACCTCAACATAGTTGGAAAAAGACTAGAGCTTCTATGCAAAGCTTTTTGCAGATAACAGATCCATAAAATGAACATTATTTACTGAAATTCACAAAAAGAAACAATTAATTCTGAATTAAAACTCAGATTATCACCACCAACAAAACTACAACACGCAATAAATAAGAGTTGCATTGTAATTGTACAATACAATACAAAAAGCAACATTAAATCTCTTTTAGTAGCAATTCATTTGGCCAGACATGTACAACAGATATTAACACCAGCTTAAATTAATTTCAAATTTAAGTTTGGAACTGTATTTTCTCACGCGGCAACATTGATCATTGCGGCTTCTTTTGTGAATGATCTAGCCACATTGATCTTTGATAATCATTTTTAAATTTATTAAAAATGATTATCAAAGATCTATAAATAACAAGTCATTGAAGCTGATTTCTTGTTGTTTATTTATTCGTTTGAGATGATTTAAATGTTGTAACTAAGAAACGAGTTGAGCTACTTTTGTTTGTTTGAAACCGGTCGGTTATTTAGTTAGAATGACACATTGTTTGTTTGTGAATTTATGACAAGACTGTGCTAGTTTATTCGTCTTTTGAAATTAAGGCTTTTATGTGTTTCGATACTCTGGAAAAAGAAAACGTGTTGCGCCGACCCCAAATAAAATGGGACAAAGGCAAGAAGATTATGATACTCTGTGTGCCTCAGTAAAATAAAACATTATAATTAATATCTAACAATAATTACCCAAAACTTTCAGAACATGAGCATGCGGATTTGATTCCCGGGCTAGTTGTTATTGGGTTTATCAGGAATTTTACAGTAGCAGCCATGGAGGCTGGATTTGTGCCCGTATGATGACATTGGGCTGGCTCCCTTTTATATGGAACTTAAATATAACTGGTGAAATGTAGGTGTTATTTTAGGTACAAATCTGTCTGACCCTTCGGGGATTAGAGGCGTGATGTTATTTTTCACAACAATCTTCTGAAATAAAAATCATAAATTCAATTAAAAACACCAAATAGCCTAAACCATTTGGTATAGTTCAGTTTCCGTTTAGCACAAGCGTTTCATAAGGAATAAAGAAGGATTAAAAAAAATAAAAATAGATTAAATAGGGACCAAAAGTTTATACAAGGTATTGTTTTGCATCCTCGTCAAAATTCAGGAGATTGTCTCAAAATACATAAATAATCAATTTAAATTACGGTAAGTAGTTAAGTACCTACTTAATACCTAGGTACCGATTTCCGTAAATAAGAAAAATAAAAGTACCTACCCATTTTATTATTGATTTGGGTCGAGAATCATTAGCATAGTTACCTCCTGGAATTTGACGAGGATGCAAATAAACAGCTTGTATATGTTAGCTAGTAATTTGCTGATGGGCAATCTCCAAGGCTTCGTTTACTTAGGTATATTCATAAAATATTTCATAACTAGGCAACATTGATGTGTAGGTTGAAAATTTCTGGAGTGGCGACCGCTAACCGGAAAACTTTGCGTTGAAAGGTCTCCCACTAGGTGGACCGACGACCTGGTGAAGATTGCGGGGACCCGCTGGATGCAAGTCGCACGGGACCGGTCAATGTGGCTACACTTGGGGGAGGCCTATGTCCAACAGTGGACGTCTTTCGGCTGAAATAATTATGATGATGTGTAAGTCAGGCTAATTCACATTGATCATGTAGACCATAAACAAATTCCGACATAGGTTAGACAGTTCCATTGAAGTCTGAAATTCATTTATACTAGGTTTCCTGGTTTGTTGCTACTAGGTAAAACGTTTGAAACTAGAAAAATCGACATTTCATTTACAGGGTTGCCCCTGCCTTCAGTAGTTGAGGAAAGTAACAATTTGCAGTTGTTTTATTTTTCCGTCTAGGGCGGGGATAGGGCTGTCGACGTTTGTTTTATTTGTTACAGCACTATAAAAGTGTTTTTATAGGGTATGAAATGAGCTTAGTTACCCAGGCTACCAGTTAGTACTCAGGATAGTTATAATGTAAACGTAAAATGTAACTTTTACAATGATTTTTTTTAGGGCTTGGTTTTAGTTGCTGACTAGCTGCTGCCTGCGACTTTGGTCCGCGTGACATTATTATAAAAATATTATTTCCGTACTGAATCGGATTTTGTTAACAATTATTTAATTATAAGGGTTTTATTTTTTTGCAAGGAAACCTAATCCTTTTTCTAACCTTTTCTTGGCTTTATTTACTCTTCATAACATCAGCTATCTGCCAAAAAAGTCCCGACAAAATTGGATTCGCCGTTTCGGAGATAAGCCCAAACAAACCAACAGACAGACCAGTTTTTTTATTATAGGTAAGTACCGTGTAATATACATATATTCATACGCATACAGTGAAAGCTGTTATGTAAACAGTCACTTAAATTTTTAACAGACTACAAAAACGGAGGAGGTCATCGATAGACAATCAAAGGTCAATGCATTAGCAAGTTAGCCATAATTATTTCTAAATTCCTTTTTTTTCTACCTAAAAAGACCGAACAATCAATTTTGGTGAACAATAAAGTATGTACTATCTATCTAACTAACTAAAACGGTTTTATAAAAAAAACCTTTCCTTCATAACAGAGCCAATTTCCTCATTCAAATAGCACCTGGCCATCTGCAGGTCATAAACTAAGATCATAAGAGTAAGTGCACTAATAAAGTTCCAACTTCCAGCAGATGACAACCGTAGTAGCAATAACGCCGCTTCTACGGAACCAGCTTTTTACAGTAGTTTTAACTCCAACATGAAAGTTACACGGAACTCTAAATGGGAACGTTTTAATTTGAAGTTGTACACGAAGGATTTAAATTGGTCATGTTATTTGATTCATTTCTTTTTTCAATATAAAAATGTGTTGAATGTATTTGTATTTTATTTTTCGGATTTATTGGAATTCGATGTCCGCATAGTGTTTTATATTGAAAAATAAAATTGTCACTAACGTTTTTCATTGGATTATTTTGTGCAGCGCCAGAAGGCCGATATTAATTTTGTTTTTTTTTTTTGTTCTAATGTATTTGTTGACACGGTTCATTTGTTCTTAATTATTCAGACCATATCTAGGGCCAATATTATTTAATATTGAATTTTTGTTTCCAATATCCTATTTTTAAGTTTGCCTTCAATTTTGGCCCTACATTCAGTTTACCGAGATACGAACGTAAATACGTCGTTTTTTATCGAAAATACAATAATTCTCCCATTTGAATTTTAGTTTTTTGAAATTGTTTGCAACAAACACAACCAGTATAATCCATACATGAATAAATTCTTAAAATTATGAAAATATTAAATATGAACCCAATATTTTTAATTTTCTTATCGGCGTTATTCTTACGTTTATACCGAGCGCTTATGCGCTTCAGATCACATTTGATTCCCACCGTATTTTTCACTGCAAAAACGTAAAAACATCACAGGATCACCCGAAAGGAACAGTTCTAAACCCTTATTTATTCTTATTACGTGAGGAAGTAGATTCTTATCCGATCCTCAGGTAGAATGAACGACAATAGAATCTTCCGGTTGACATAAATACGGGAAACCTATGTAAATGTGGGAAATTTAGACGGTTAGGGAAAATGTTAGGGCGGGTACTTACGGGTCTTTTTAATATCTCTTCTGATAAAGTCCGTAAATAGTAAGCAGTATTGTAATTGTGGTTGCGACTTTTTGGGTTAATTGGTTGTGGAGGTCACATAGGCAGTCGCTCTATGTAAAATAAAAAAAAAGATAATTGGAAATTTCTGTTTCTATAGATAATTTATAATCGGTCTAATTTAGCTGTAACACTATTTTTCGAATTTATTTATTTACATAGTTTTAAAATTGGTACTCACCTGCATCATTTAGACTAGAAGCCGACCCCAACATAGTTTGGGAAAAGGCTAGGCAGATGATGAGGGTAAGTGAAAATCAGTGTAATACAATTAAATATGACTGGACTGCTATTGTTCTTGATTATACTATAGTGGGTGGTTTTTGATAATGCTATGGTATAGTGGTATGGGTCTATCGCAGTCGACTACTAGACCGTCATTACCGTCAGAGGTGTGTTCTGGCTGTTCCAACTTGCCGTACTGTTGTACACTCCAAGTCACATAATCCTCGGACATTATCCGTTATTAATGCTTTTATGAATTCAAGCTTGGATCTTGATATGTTTGCGGATGAATATAATTTTGAAAAATGCAAAACTGTTAAATAAATTATATGTTCAAATAGTGTTTTGGTCTTAGCCGTTCTATTTTAAATAAATAAATAAGTATATAAATAAATAAATTATGACACGGGCGTCTGTCATAGGGTGCGTTTAGCAGTTTCATGTCGTATTAGACATTTTTTATTGTTGTAACTATTCAACAGTGAAAAGTTAACTTTAATTTAAATTATTATGAGGGACAGGAATAAAGGAGAAGGGTCTTTGCCTTGTTCGTTTAGTGGTTTCAAACGCGACTACTGTGGACGAGAACCTGGGTTAGATTCCCAGGTTAATCAAAGTGTGATTGTGCATTTCCATCAGAAATATCTCAGTAGGCCAGGAGTCTGGATTCTGGATTTGTACCTGGTTCTTCATCCATATTATATGGGACTTAAACATAACTGGTGAAATGTAGGTTTATTATAAGGCACCCCTCAGACCTCTGCTTAACCCGTCGGCGATTACAGGTGTTATATGTTATGTTTTATGCCTTTACAAGGGCCTAAATGACCTAAACCGTAAAATGAAAGTTAAATATTACACTTACTGTTTACCTCGTAAACTTTATTCAAACTCAGTTACTTATATGCTTACTGAAATTGCAAGTTTGACCTACTTACCTACTGTCTAGTGCAGCTAAAATATAGTTCAAGCATATTAGAGGTGTGATATACGAGTTTCAATAACATTTAATATTGTAACACCTTTGCAGCCTTAGCGCCTACGAGCTGTATGCGGCAATCTTTAGAGGTTTAAATGGCTTGCTTGGATTTTCTGATGCGGCACTATTCCTCATCTTTCCCAGCTCTATTTTTAGGGTTCCGTACCCATAGGGTCAAAGGGGACCCTATTACTGAGACTTCGCTGTACGTCCGTCCGTCCGTCTGTCACCAGGCTGTATCTCATGAACCGTGATAGTAAGCCAGCCAGTTGAAATTTCTACATGTTTGTTGTATTTCTGTCAGTTGCCGCTATAACAACAAATACTAAAAACAGCTCTGTATGGTGTCGGACGTAAAGAATAGCCATTTCTTCCCGTGGGTGTCGTAAGAGGCGACTAAGGGATTTGCCAGAGAATGGGCAGCAGCGTTCTTTGTGCCTTTGTAACAACCGTACTGCGATCGCCAACCCGCTTGCCAAGCGTGGCGATTATGGCAAAACCCCCCAAAATGTCAATGTGGCGAAACTTGGGGAAGGCCTATGTCCAGCAGTGGACGTTTTTTTTTTGGCTGAAATGATGAATGAATGATGACTAAAAACAGAATAAAATAAATATTAAAGGGGGCTCCAATAAATAAAGGTACGAAACCATTCGTGCGCGAGTCGGACTCGCACTTGGCTGGTTTTTTGTCTCAATGTGTTGGTACCTACCTATAGTTTATTTTATGAAAAGATATGAAATGAATAGAGTTACAGAAAAGTTGAAAGGGAATCGACTGTTTTGGTATAGGCATGTGATGAGGAAGGACGTATCACATGTGGGTAAATGAGTGATTAATAAAAATATTGATGAATGGAGAAGGAGAGGAAATTATATGTAAGAAAAAGGAGTAAATGATAGCGTAACGGTTGACAGAGGAGAATGGAAGAAAAAAAAACCGGCCAAGTGCGAGTCTTACTCGCACACAGGGTTCCATAGCCCCAAAAAATATAATAACAATATTTTGAACTGTCTATTATTTTATATTCTGTGTATTCATTAGTTAGTAGTATTAGTAAACTTCCACTCAACCGCAAAACTAAATTTGTTTTTCATAGTATGTTAATGAAAAACAAAGTTACTGCTGCAGTTTGATGAAAAAGTCCCATATCTCAAAAACTATACATCATAGCTTATTGAAACCAATTATCGTTGATATTTTTTTTTACGTTCTACAAACCTAAATATTTTCAGAATTTTCCTCCTCTTACTTTAGAAATTAGAGGGGGGGGGAAACACATTTTACCTCTTTGGAAGTGGCTCTAGCGCAAACTATTCAGTTTAGAAAAAAATGATACCAGAAACCTCAATATCATTTTTGAAGACCTATCCATAGATACCCCACACGTAGGGGTATGATTAAAAAAAAAAAATGGTTTTCAGTTCTATGTATGGGGAACCCCAAAATTTATGTTTTTTTTTCTATTTTTATGTGAAAATCGGAATGCGGTTCAGAGAATACATCTACTTACCAAGTTTCAACAATATAGTTCGTATAGTTTCGGAAAAAAGTGCTGTGACATACGGACGGACAGACAGACAGACAGACAGACAGACAGACATGACGAATCTATAAGGGTTCCGTTTTTTGCCATTTGGCTACGGAACCCTAAAAAGTATGTGCGAAGCGTATAGCGAAAAAATTTTCTGCTGCCCCATACAAAATTTCAATATCTATTCGACCCAAATGTATCGAGCAGCTATTTTTTTCGCTATTACGATGTTAGTCCAATGAAGAAACATGTTTAGTTTGATGGTCTGTAGCGCACCCTTAAGTATGTATATATACCCTTTCCATTACACCCTGTATAACATGGGACAAGGGCAGGAAGATAGTGATGAATTTATTTCTATGATAAAAAAAAACTAAGGGTCTGCGTTATTGCTGAAGTTCCAAAAATTTTATAACCTTGCGTTTTAAGTTGAGTAGGTTCGAGTTACTCACGGAATACTCATTTTGTTTATTTCAAATAATAATTGAAATAAGTCGTTTTTATAAGGGATATTTTTAAAAGGGAGAATTTGAAGACACTTTAAAATACTCGCTACTATCAAAACTCCCATAAACTCTTTGAATTTTGATGTTGATTGTTATGTACTTCTGTACGTATTGCATTACAAAAATAGGATGGCGATTTCAATTTATTGGAAAAAATTCCGATCAATAGTTCATGTATCTGTTTATTTAATGTATTGTATATTTAATAATTGCTTAGTTTAATCAAAATGATTAAGTGTCACAAATAGGTACTTTCGTTTTGTATAATCACTCTATCATATCACAAACTTCTCCAAAACATATCCTACACAAAAAAAAAACAATGAATATTCTTCGCATTCAGCACACCTCACAAATACCAACCAACCTTTACATAACAAACATACTAAAGCGTACTAAGTAACTAACTCTGTATGGTGTCGGACGTAAAGAATAGCACCATCCCATATCTTCCCGTGGGTGTCGTAAGAGGCGACTAAGGGACTTGCCAGAGAATGGGCAGCAGCGTTCTCTGTGCTTTTGTAACAACTTTACTGCGATCGCCAACCCGCCTGCCAAGCGTGGCGATTATGGCAAAACCCCCCTTATGTCAATATGGCGACACTTGGGGGAGGCCTATGTCCAGCAGTGGACGTCTTTCGGCTGAAATGATGATGATGATGATGAAAGCGTACTAATACTAAGTACACACAAATGCGGCAAATTAAAGCGCCTACACTGAAGCAAGCTGCAACAGCCAAGAGCAAACATTGCCGCCACTGTCTTCAACCGAGTTTAGTTCCAGGGAACTCACAATTTGAAGCTCATAATAAGTAATTAAACAACACTTTGTACTGTTACTTAGTTAAAGTACATGACGTACTATTTGTTTAACATGTTTACCTAGTCGATGTCACATAGACTTATATTCACTAGAGTAAATAAACTAACCACTATTTCACTGGTTTAAGAGCATTTACGCCTTATGACATTTCATACAAACTTTCAAGTCCTAATTTTCCGAAATAGCTGAAAGGTTACTTAAAACGTTTTGGAAAAATAGTGTAACAGCTAAATTAGACCGATGATAAATTATCTAGTTATAGAAAAAGTATTTTCCAAATACACACATCAAAAGTGTCTAGGGATCAAGCATTTTTATGCGGATTTCTTGAGATTGAGATGTGGCTTTGTAATAAATTTATGATTTTATAAATTTATATGGATCCTTTTTGGTGCATTTCATAATTTGAATCAGGAACTGTGAATCAAATTCGAGTAAAAGATGAAAATCAGCTGTCAATATTTTCCCTATAAAAACATACAACGCATTGAAGACATTATTAGTGCTACTGTTTCCCTACTACTGATTAAAACCAACGTTATTATGGAGCGGCGACGTCATTTAAGCAGGGAAGAAATGCTCAGAGCCGTGGGAATGATAGAAGCTGGTTCCCGGCAATGTACTGTGGCTTTAGCTCTGAATACAAGTCAGAGTGTTATCAGTCGACTTTGGACACGTTACCGAAGCACTGGTACCGTGGCTGAGCGCCATGGAGGACGGTATCGCTGCACCACACGGAGACAAGACCGATACATTCAAATCTTAACTCGAAGAGCTCCAACAATAACCGCCATGATGTTAGCCGTGAGGCTTCATCACTCTTCAGGGAACTTAATTAGCGACCAAACAGTCAGAAACCGCTTGCATGAAGTGAACCTTCATTCCCGAAGACCGCTACGGGTACCACCTATAGCAATGCACAATCGTAGGATTCGATATCAATGGGCTCTTGAACACAGAAATTGGGCAGAAGAACAATGGCGTTTCGTGTGCTTTTCTGATGAGTCTCGTTTTGGTATGAGACCGGATATAAGACGTATACGACACTGGAGAACCCCTGGACGCCAACAGCGATTAAAATCCTGCCAGGAAGTCCATCCTTATAGTGGTGGAACCATCATGGTATGGGCGGGTATTTGGATCGGCGGAAGAACTGAGTTGATTTGGATCAGAGGCAACCTCAACGCTCAAATTTATGCTGAGACGATTGTATCAGACGTCATCGTTCCTCTACAAGTGCAAATCGGTCCCTTATTTCAGTTAATGCATGATAATGCACGACCGCACACCGCAAGAGTTGTAAGACAGACTCTCGCCACAGCTAACATCAATGTCCTGCCCTGGCCTGCTCAGTCGCCAGACTTGAACCCGATTGAGCATGCATGGGATATGCTACAGAGAAGAGCTCTGCCGAATATGGAGGGTATCCAGTCGCAAGAAGACCTTTTTTTGTTGTTGCAACGAACATGGGCGGCCATTCCACAGCGTGATTTGGATGAACTCATTTTGAGTATGCCAAACCGATGTTCTTGTGTTGTTAGTGTTCGCGGTAGAAACACGGATTATTAATTGTTTAAGTTACCCAATAAAATTTTAAAGAAAACTGTTATTTCAGTCTTTTTTTCGAACTTTAATGTTAGTGGTTCAAATGTCAAAAATCCCTTTATTAGAAAATGGCAAATTTCTTTATTAATGCAAAGGTGACTTGGTTTATCGTTACTGTGACAAACGAAAACACTTTATTTGATGAATCCTTAAAGAAAATTTTAATTAATATCAATCAGGAGAAAAGTTATTGCAAAAATATATGTTGATCCCTAGACACTTTTGATGTGTGTACTTTTTTTTAAAAAGATATTTCGACTATAAGGGTTAAGGGTGTTGACTACGGAACCTAAAAATGTTGCGAAGACGGGGACAATGTGACGCAGACGAACTTGCACGAGACAACTAGTGTCATATAAAACTATGACATGATCTGCATCTTCATGTTTGCCAATTTTTCAATTTTCATTGTTGTTTTCATTGTTTGTTGTTTTTTTTTTTTGTTTTTCATTTTTGTTTCTGGTTATTTGAATAACCAGAGTTACTCTCGCGTTTATATTTTTGTTTGAAAGTTTCAAGTTACTAGGCCTTATTATTTAATTTAATAGGGCACATTTACAATTTCGTTATAAGCAGTAAAATTACTGTTGAGGCAGGCACGAGGAACAATTAGCTAACAACGGTACAAAAATAATTGGCTATGATGTTTTCAATTTTAATTGGTGCTTTTTTTTTGTGTCGACGGCTCGAGATTTTTAACTTTACTAGGTAGTGATTGTTACCTGAGTAATTATATAATATTTAATAAAATTTCGGTATAGTGCTAAAGGTTAGATAAGTAGGTGCCTACTATTATCTATATATATAAATTACTTGTCACGTTGTTTGTCGGGGATGGACTTCTAAACTACTTAACCGATTTTAATCAAATTTGCTCACCATGTGCAGTTTGATCCAACTTGAAAGAGCGACTATGAATTGAGATGTAAACTATCCTAGTTTACATCTCAATTCAAAGCCGCAATATTATTTTATTGCAAATTAAGTCACAATAATCTGTTAGTTCCAAACGATTCTAACAGATGGCGGTATCTGTTGACTGGATTAAGTAAGTATTCAATGCATAGCACTGTATAGGAGTGCAGTAGCAATGAAAAATATATCGAAAACGGGAAAAATATGACGCAGACGATTTGCGCGGGACAGCTAGTTATTTATTATTTTAAGCCTATATTGCCCCACTGCAGGGCAAAGACCTCCTTTCCCTCCTTCCACTTTTCACGATCTAGTGCGATTGTAGGCCAATCCTTAGAGAACAAGTCCAACTCATCCCTCCATCTCTTTCTGGGCCTGCAACGTTGTCGTTTCTTGCTACATGGTATCCATTGAGTGGTTATTTTTGCCCTTTGCACCTCCGACATGTGGCAGATGTGACCAGCTCAGTTCCACTTCAACCTAGCAGCAGTAAAGCCAGAATCTCCTATTTGGAGCGAAGTTTTGTGATTGGGCCTACTACTAATTTAAGGAAAACAATCGACACTTGTGATTTAATTGATACAGACAAGTAATTGTTTTTAACTTTATCCTGCTCCTTTCCCATCATCATCTGGTTAGCTTTTTCCAACTATTTTGGAGTCAGCTTCCAGTCTTACCAGATGCAGCTCAACACCAATATTCTACAGGGAGCGATTACCATATAAAAACAACATAACATTACGCCTGTAATCCCCGTAAGGAAAGACAGAGGTGGACCTAATTATACACTCAAATTTCGACAGTTATATTTATGTCCCATGTAATTGGGAGCGAGCTTATCACCATCAACCGGCCACAAATCCAGAGTCCGTGGCTGTTACTGAGAAATTCTTGATGGAAAAACCCAATAATACTTTGCCCGACCCGAGAATCGAAACAAGACCTTCCACAAAAATATCAAATCTTAATTAAACAAATCCAACATCCTCATCATAATTCAAACAAAAAGTTTTTACACCACACAGTATCACACTACAGTACTACAGCCTCAACGTGAAGTTGTTCCCGCGAAGAGCTTGCACTAACAAACTTGTCACTCAGTGTAGGAGCTAGTTAACAATGGGTTACGTGCATTAATACTCGACCCCGCGAGACGTTGAGGAGCCGCGTATATGCGGTGATACATCAACCTATACATTTCCAGTATAACATGGCCTTGCTTTGTATAGGTTTCCCGTACAATGAGAGATCCGCATGAACAGGTTTTGTATTGCTTGATGGGTCTTCGTGCGTACTTTCTGAATAGTTGACAGTCTGTGACAGTGACTTGAACTATGGTGTGGAAAAATGTTGCTTATCTCAACGTTTTGTAGCTTTGTGTACGTTGATTTTGAGTTCTACTGAAATGGGTCTTGTACTTCCTTTACCCGAGTAAAATTAAATTAAGTAAAACTTCTATAGTAGCTAGACATCATTTAAGGAATAACAAATAATGAAATCGTCGTTTTTTCAACCATATTGTAGTTGAATACCAGTATTTTACAAGGAACGAATGCTTTTCTAAGCTCTGAAATCCGGTTATAGTCCGGGGAATTTACGCCGAATATTAGGCTAACTTTGCATTAATTAAAAACAGCGATTTTTTTCATTGAATGTGTAGGGTATGGACAGGAGAGTATATTAAGCTGTATCCCGCGAAAAACTCACCTCCGCGTATATGTTTTTTTTAAGAAAACGTCTAATATGTATATAACTTGGTGGAAAAAAATATAAACAGGTATGTTTATTTGGAGTATTTGTAGAACAGATTGAGTACTACAAGTAGGTTAGAAAATTAAACATTTTCGTCCACGGAACACTCGTTTTTTTTAAAAAAAACTTAAAATTTGACTTCGTACTTAAGGCAAAAATATTAACAGGACAAAAATAGTGCTAAAATGATTTATATCACCATGTCTAACTATTATTATGAAAATTAAACAAATTCTGCTCCGGACTTCACAGAAAATCAAGAAAATCAAAAAATCTTAAATACTACTTACGGCAAAAATGTAACAGGATTTAAATTCATTTAATAATGAGAAATATATAAATCCAAACCTTAATCCCCCAAAATTAAACAAATTAGAGCGATAATTAATATTGTCAAAGTAAAAATTAAATTACGATGCACGGTGTCTGCGCTAAGCAGCGTGCGGCGTACGGCGTGTGCTAGTGTGCGTAAACAAGATAAGCGCTGCGTTCATTGTGTGCGTATGACTGTGTTGTTGTTTGAGTCGGTGTTTTATTGAGTTACGCGATTGTACACCTTATTTCTATTACGGAAAGATCAAATTCCTGTGAAAGTGTTGCGCCAAATACAAGAATAAAGCTTGCAGACGTATTTTACGTAAACATTAATTGATTTTTTTTTCACGATTTGCTTTAAAGTGTTTAATTTTCGTGTAAATAGGTTAGAAATAGCCTTTAGATGAAAGTTAAACTAAATTAAACCCTGTTACCTTTTTGCCTCAACCGCTATTGTAAAAAAACTGGTAATAATAACTTCCGGTAGTACAATTTGTTTAATTTTGTTTATTGGCGGTGTAATATATTAATTTAAGTTATTTTATGTAAAAAAACCGCTGTTTATATTTTTGCCTTAAGTACAATCCAAAAATTTCGTAAATGTTTTTTTACCGTAATTTCCGTGGACGAAAATGTTTAATTCTGAAAAAATATATTACTGTCACCAATTCTTTACCTAAAGTAACAAAATTTGTCCTGTTAACTTTTTTTCCCATGTTTTTATTCACAAAAACGTGTTTTCGTCTTTTTCAGCTTGAGCCGGTCTCGGAAAATGTTTAATTTTTTTTTATTATTTGAAGAGCTAAGGTCAAGTACAGGATTCAAGAGAAAAATCGCTGTTTATATTTAATGCAGGGTTCAAATCTAAAAGCCCCGGACTATTATGGGTAACAGGACACCCCTTGGTAGGACTAGTCTCACCATACCCCTTCTAGCTTTTCGGGTGAAGAATGAAATATTGTGTTGAATAGGAGAGGTGGTAGAAATACATTATGTTTGATGGATGGTTACATAAAGTTTGTATCACACAACCTGTTCTCATAAGTGCACAATCACGATGATTTGTTACGCAAACTATTTCAACGATCACAAAAGCCCCCAAAAATAGACAAAAGGGGAAACGCATCTACACAATACATCACTATGAAAATGATCCGCGACTTTTGCACCGCACTGCACGCCCCTGCGATAACCTCTTGGACACAAGCTACAAGCACAAGCGACATGCGTCTTCAGAGAAGGACTAGGGAACAAACAAACGACAGAAGATGTTTAAATGATGCTATAAGTCGCCGCGACGTGACTTGCGGAGTGCTGGCGCGATTATAGTTGCTCGTTTGACCATATGCGGGTGTTCGAATGGTTTTACTCGAATTCGGATACCCGATGCATTGATAACACTACAACTTGTTTGAATATAGTGGAACGTTCAAGCCGAGGAGAATGTCTGAAGAGGAACGTACTCGACTCCATTCATTTACACTTGGTCGTTTTCCCGAATGCGGAAAATCGAATTCGGGTGAACGACCAAGAGTATTGTGACATGCCATGACGGATTTTACTCGAAGGAGACCAGTAACGCTGTGAGTGGCTCACGAACTTAGGCCATGTCACTTGTGTCAAGCAATACCTGAGTGCTTCACTTATTTCCTACCATCGTCGCGTCGAAAATCACGTTTCTTTGATAAGTGGCATACTCTCAGCCATTGTTATTTCATTTGTTTTCTGGACATTCACCATCAAAATCAAAATCAAAATCAAAATATTTTTATTTTACATAGGCCTACAGGGGCACTTATAAAACGTCGGCAAAAAGGTGCTCGGTTCGCGTTGGTCGTTTCCTATGGAGAAGAACCGGCAAGAAACTCCATGGTTACTCTTTTAAAATCATTTGGTTTTACAATATTACTGTTACAGCATTAGTACTAAAGTATGGGAGGACATCGTAGGCCTGACAATAAGTCGTTGCTTACTACGAAACGTAGAACGAAATAAAAAGTTACCAAGGATCTAGGAATCTATAAGGCCTACAATGTCCACACATTTACAAACAATCGGTAAATAAGAAAAAGAGTCTATACAACAAAAAAATAGAAAATATCACAAAATGACTAGATCAAATAAGTGACACAAATGTTGTCATCCGTGCTGTAACTATTCTAAACAAAAGGTGTAATGATTTAAAAACTATTGTAAAGCATCTGATTAAAAAGAAAGAAGAAAGGAAAAAAAAAAATAAGATTGAGAATAGTTAGAGACATCCACACATTTGTGCCGTTTATGAGCTACCAGGGAAGCCGCATGTGCGAAGGGGCTAAGGCCAAACTTCTCTATCTTCAACGTAGTCCTTAATTTTGTAATATGCTTTTTTAATTAGGACACGTTTAATATAATTTTTAAACTTTCCATCGGTCAGTTCTGTAACTGACTTCGGCAACTTATTATAAAAGCGTATACTGTTTATAAGAAAAGACTTGCTAGTTTTGGTTAATCTGAATTTGGGTATTACAATTTCGTGTTTACTGCGTGTATTTATATTATGGAAGTCGCTTCTAATTTTGAAAAGTCCTCGGTTTTTGCGGACATATAAAATACATTCTAAAATATAAAGTGAAGGCAGAGTCAGTCATCGCCATAAGCTTGTCGCTTGAATCTGTAAGTCGTGGCCAAGCAGTAACGCGTATGACCCTTTCGTCCGCCGCCTGTTTACACTACCGGCCACAGTTTTAACCCCCCAGTCGTTTGTCATCTCTTACAACGCTCTCATATAAATACAAACAGCCAAGGCGGAAGCCGTGAAATTTAGAAATTCCTTTGTCGACGACTCGGCGCCACTTTGCCTTTATGCCTTTAGATCTACAAATTTTCAGATTTATTCTTTGAATAAATTTTGTGGTAGACGTTGTCGGCTTTGAAATTCAATTGGCTCGGGGTCGACACATTGCTGACGAGTTCGCTTCCTTTTTATTAAGGATTTTTTTGTCTAGCCTTTGTATACTGATTTTTATTTTCGGGAAAACATAAATTTCAAAATTCCGTGTCTTTGTGTTATAATGACGTGTCAGTATTTATTACGTACCCTTTTAGGGACTATTTAGGGATTATTTTGTTTATTTTTGGTTCTATATTCAGTTTTTGGTATTAACTTACGAAAGAGACAGTCATTGAATATTGAATAACGTCAACGTCTGAAAAAAAAGTAATATGGTACAGTTCTAAAAGGAAACTCACTTGCTATTTACCCTGAACCGTTCTTATTTACCTTACTCGAAAAGTAATATAACAATAGAACATACTAATAGAACAATTTCGAACAATTTTTTATTCTTCCTTATCTTTAATCTCACAATTGCATTCAATATAGAAAGGTACTTGTCTTAGGAAATGTGAGATTTAAGAGCATTTTTACGCTTTTGATACTACTTACCTGAAAATTGTTCCAGCAAAACCGTGTAACAAATTGCTTCACAAACGTCACAGACAAATACAGCCTTACTCCAAATCCTGCTTCAATATTTCAGTTGCATTGAAAAATATTCGAACACAAAATTCAAAACAAACACAACTGATTGACTTCCATACAAAGGAGCTGTTCTATACGGAAGTAGGTTTACATAAATATCTTTGAAAGCCGTGACCCAATGTGGAAAGGTAGATAATTCAATCAGACGAAGCAATTGGTTCTTTTGTATGTAAAGACCGCACGAACACAGGGGTTTCCCAAGCCAGGATTGCAAGTCTCCGCATTGTAAAGGTGACTGATCAGATGTATGGATATTTCTTTGATGTATTTTTTAAGGAAACTGTGTCTTTCTTTTTTGTTTTTGTGGTTATCCTCTGCAGTTAGGGGAAGGAAGGAGGGAATAACGGTTTTGTTTAGTTTTCCTGTGGATTGAAAACTAGGTGTCAAACAAAAAATATTGAATAGACTTACAATGCGCTTTGCAACTGGAAATGTTATTCGAGTATTCATGAAAATATTTTATCATAAAATGTTTTGTTAACCGGTTTTCTGTAGTTTAACAAATACAATTCAATGTTTTTTCGTTTACACACAACAGGGTTTATTTTTTATTCTGATATAGGAAGTAGTAGTGACCTAAAAACTAATAGATTTATAAATCTATTAGTTTTAAAAACGAGTTTTGGTTTTATATTTTGCCTTTTTTACCTATTAACAAGTTATAAAAAGTTTGTGCAGTTTAATAAAAAAATAATTTGTTTTCAACCACAAAAAATAAACGTAAATTTAAAATACAACACAGACAAATTCTGAAACTTATAGTACGATGAACTGAAAAAGGTACAGGTATGAATATTTAGACTAAAACATTTTATTATGCGTATCCTAAGTGATGCTAAACCAGCGTCATAAATCATCGTCATCCTACAAAATTGTTATTTTATTTTGAGTTTTTTTCGCAAATAAATACAAACTCTTTAATTTAGTTTACTTTAACAACTCGATCGTTTACTTTTGTCAATAAAAATCTTTGATGTTTATTGGAATTTTGTTACCTAGGCACCAACAATTCAGTAACATGAAGCTCTGTTCATTAAAATTTTAAAGCAAAATAAAAGATTCATTACCCTGTTGTCTGGAACACTTGAAACCTACAAAATAGCTACTTAGTAAACAGAGTCAACAACGAATTCTTCAGTTAAACATCATCTTGTTAAATTCCTTGTTATTCTTCAGTTCTTCCGTTTTCTTTTTTAATTAATTTTGACAAATTACCCAACCTTCTCAGTTTCTCTTTTCGTTTACGTTTAATTAAATACTGAAGTGACACTCGAAGGCATGTTGGACAGAAGTGGCCTCACGGCCCAGCGTTTTGTACTGTTCTGTTCATTAATTACTCTTGATGTTTTTTGGTGTTTTAGTTGGGTGTGTGATCAGTCGGGGGACAAAAAGTTTGCGAAGTTTTCAAAAACTGTTTGTTTATCGCAGCAGGCATAGAATAGAATATACCATGCAAATGAGCAGTAGTGGCCTGGGTAGCCATATCCATTGTCCAGGCCCGGACTTAACAAAACGCCTTGTCCGTTGTAAGACAGATCTTAAGTAGGTCCTTTACGAAGTGTAATTATTAATTTGAGGTATTCCATCCCACACAAAATTAGGGCACACTTTTAAGAGCACGTAAAATAATCCACAAAGTGCACACCTAGAGAGGCTTGTGTTAGAAAATATCTATAGTTTATAAAAGTTTGTAGTTGCGCAGGAGATAAGGACCTGGAAAGATGCTTTTGCTCAGTAGTTGGAAATTAAAGGCTAAGCAGCCTTTAAATTAAGTTGATAATTACATTATTTTGTTATAATAATTATGTCTATGAGTGTGCACGTCACAGGCCACTTGGATTATAAGCAAAAGTCATTCACTTTTCCTTTAAATAACAAGGTGCAAGATCTGAAGCATCGAACTGTAGAAGGATTGATTAACGGTTGCCCTAAAAGATGATGAATAAAATCCCTTGTATTTATTGCTACCCCTATCAAACTTTTTGCCTTGTAGGTCAGCCAATGTTTTTAAGGGCCGCACTTGAGTAGGGATGCTCAAGACCATGATATCCTACTTGACATTTGACAGATAGTGAACAACAAAAGCAGACAGCATACTTTAGTAGATTGAGCTTGAGCAATATTGAGACGTTAGTTTATTTAAGTAAGGAATACTCCTCTTTAATGGCAATTTTAATTAAGTAACCCTTTAATTTACTTGAATCTGGCAACAAAGTCGGTTTTCAATAGCGTCTATCGGTTCCTTTATCTAAAATAACCACCCTCAATTTTTTTTTGGAGCAGGTTTACCATGTTGCGGCTAATCTGGATCCGAAGACAGTTTGTAGAATTCAAGTACATTTCAATGTTTTATTGATTTGTCAGACTATTTTAGTTTTCACGAATTTACATTTTTCATAAACTCATAAGTCCATGTTGACTACATAATAATCATAAGCATACAACATGTGTGTTATCAATAAGTGTTACAGTTATTTACGGAAGAGTTTTAAAGGGTGTGACAGTAAAAATCAACTGTCACAACCGATTACACAAGCTTAATATAAAATACATGCAATACAATATCTTTAACCACACACGATACCTATTATAATTCACCCCATTTTTTAAAGATTTATGATATTATACGGTGTGCTCTAAATTCTTCCTTATTGTATTTATGCCCTTATCTGTCGCGACATGCATTCTTTTAGATACACCCTTACATAAACAAAACAGAGCAATTTTCATGCTCAAGTCAATAGCTTAGAATAATAAGTGATAGTAGTAATATTGGGGAAATCCACATAAGAGTCCCCCCTTATATTCTTTAGCGTTACAATTTGTTCTCATCATTTTTTCGCTTGAACTTATTGAAGGAAAGTATTTTAGGTGTTCATAAACAAAAATGAATTTCTAAACGTGTATACTCTGTATGGTGTCGGACGTAAAGAATAGCACCATCCCATATCTTCCCGTGGGTGTCGTAAGAGGCGACTAAGGCATTAGCCAGAGAATGGGCAGCAGCGTTCTCTGTGCCTTTGTAACAACCGTACTGCGATCGCCAACCCGCCTGCCAAGCGTGGCGATAATGGCAAAACCCCGCACAATGTCAATGTGACTTGGGGGAGGCTCATTATGTCCAGCAGTGGACATCTTTTGGGCTGAAATAATGAATGATGAATGAAACGTGTATAGGTCTTTACCTAAATCTACCTTAAACTCATGCATTCATTCACTATCAGACAATGCAGTCTTAACGGCTGAGGCTAGAATAAAAAAATTGCATTCAATGTAAAAAATCTTTTCTTACCGAATGTAAGCACTGTGGAAGGACATTATCCTCGAGATGGAATGAAAGTTCGTCATGGTGGTCGACGAGAAGCCCCATCGTGTACACGGCTTGTAAAAAAATAAAAACGTAGAAAGTCTTCCCGACTGTGCGGAAATTCATGAATAAATATTTACCACACAAGAAAAAAAATAAACAAGCACTTTTACAACAAATGAATTTAGTACAGTTGGCAGCTAAATGCGTTTTGGAAAAAAAAATGCATTCGACTTTTCTCTATCTACAAAACTTACCCTAGTAGGGGTCGCAAGTAGAACATGGAAGGCAATTCCGGGGTGCTCTGCGTAGCGGGTTTACTTCACGAACCATTAAATTTTCCTGTTTGCATTTTTTAGCATACGTTACTCCCAAGACGAGAATTCTACTACCGTTTTACGATTGTAGTTTTAGGGGAACCATTTCCTTTGAGCGGCGCACTACGGGCGCGAATTTATTGAATTTTATACTCATTGTTATCACACTTAAGTGAATTAGGAGAGAGTTTTTAGTGGTAGAGGGCGGGAATCATTGCTGATTTTTATTTTAGTGGTTCGCATTTATCTATTGCGTTTATTCAATTGGAAGTCTATCAAAATATGGCACGTTTTTGGTTGTATTCAGCTCTTGATGTTAGTTAGGTAAAAAGAAGAAGAATATTATATTTTTACTGAAAGATATTAATTGAAAAAGAAATGAGATAGGTTTCAGACCGACCTTCTTATCATCTTTCTTTGTGATAAGATAGGTATCCTAATAACACAGTAAAGAAAGCAATTAGAAGGGTAATATCTATTGTAGTTCATATTCCCATAATAAAGAACCTTGTGGATCAATAATAACAGCCGCTTGGGTCGATCTTTAGGTTATACCGCGCTTGTCTAGGTTGGTCTGTGGATGGGTGACCACCATACATAGAGAACACGTTAAGCCTTTGGTTCTGACTGTCATTTGTAGATCTTTGACAGTTGTTAAAGGTCTGAAAGTCTCACAACCAGTCTAACCAAGGGGTATTGTATTACCCAGTGCTAACTGGGTTGTGGATGTCAGATAGGTAGTCGCTCCATGTAAAATGCTGATACTCAGCTGCATTCAGTAAGACTGGAAGCCGACCAAAAAGGCTAGGCAGATAATGATTCCAGTGTCTAAACTAAGAGGAAAGATTTGATTGTTTGTTTGCATTGAATAGGCTCCGAAACTACTGGTCCGATTTTAAAAATTCTTTCAGTGGTATATATCCCATTTATCGAGGAATACTATAAGCTATATATCATCACGCTACAACTAATAGGAGTGGAGCAGCAATGAAAAATGTTGCGAAAACGGGGAAAATGTGACGCAAACGAAGTTGCGCCGGACAGTTAGTTAGTAATATACCTAAAGATAGGTGTATTCCGGGGATCGGGTAAGATCCTGGGAACTAATGACGCATCGCTTGCCTAAATAAATAGCTCCCAACAGGTTATACATAATTAACGTTAGTTTATTGGTAATACTGTAAGTAATTAATATTTTGAAGGCTTAATTTAATGTGTGGTTTAATGAAGATCTCCAATATTGCATTAATTGGAATTGTTTGTAGTATAAAATTGCAAATATAGTATTATTTGGTTTAGTTGGGTACAAAAATATTGAATGCTGAATTCAAATTCATTGGGCTTAAAAAAGGGTATCGCATTTTCTACCCAATTGGAAAATAATTGATTATCCGAGTAAATTTTGAGGAACATAACCCATTGTTTTGGTCTATTGGTTGGAAGAAGGACAAGGCTTGATTGTCTTCTAAATTTTGTTTTTTAGGAGTGTACGCCAGACGGGATGAAGAATATATAATTTTTTGAAGTGACATGGTCACTAATACTATCTACAACACTTGTAACGGGATATTTACCGTGCTCATTATTTGTTTTGAGTAACCGTTGTTTCGGGAGGGGTTAATATCCCGTTACAATTAAGTGTTATTGATTGGAATGTTGATTGTGTGATTAAACAGATGGCCGATGGGGCCGAAAAGTTCTGGAATGGCGACCGCGAGACGAAGTGTTGGAAGGCCTCCCACTAGGTGGACCGATGACCTGGTGAAGGTTTCGGGGATCCGCTGGATGCGAGTCGCACGGGACCGATCAATGTGGCGACACTTGGGGGAGGCCTATGTCCAGCAGTGGACGTCTTTCAGCTGAAATGATGATGATGAATGATGATTGGGATGTAGAATGCTCTTAGTTAAGTTACAGTGACGATCTTTGTAGGGTGGCACGTTTCCAACGGCTATTCTCATCCAGCTGTTACCAAGTAGCTAGTCAAAGATCAAGTTCAATGGGATTTGGAGAGGCCTATATCCAGCAGTCGGCTGAAGATAAACAGTTAATTAAATCTGCCACAGGATAAAAACAGTTCACTCTCGTTTGGACCACCCCTAACCAAGCCTATACACCATCATCATCATCATCAGCCTATAATGTTCCCACTGCTGGGACACAGGCTTCCTCTCTATGAGAGGGAGTGGGCTGTAATCCACCACGCGGGCTTAGTGCGGGTTGGTAGATGTAACATGTCTTCGAATTTTTAGTTCTAGGACATACCAGTTTCCTTATGATGTTTTCCTTCACCGTTTTGGAGGGCAGCGGTGATAAAATAAATTACACAAAGTAATGCTCCTGCCTGGGTTCGAACTTACTCCTCATAAGTCGGGGCTGTAACCACTGGGCCACCGCTGCTCTTCTAAACCTAAACACCATATCCACAAAATTGAGAAAAGATCTTAAATTTTGTGTCCCTGCATCGTTCCTAGCGTAAATAGTCAATCTAGTTTTTAAAATGAAAAGCTCAAAAAGATCCGCTGGCCAGCTAATGGCTTTTAAAAATACAGTACTCTCTTTGAAGAGAACTCTATTATTCAAAATATTTTAATGGACAGTTTTAACCTCGCTGATAAAGCTATATAGTGAAAACCATTTTAAATATTGACCAGCTCTGAATAACTAACCGGATTTTTTCAACCTGATTTTTGAAACATGTATGACGTCGTATTAAGTGGGATACTTTTTGGAAATCTAATTCTGGTTCGCGTATTTTTTATTGCAGGTTTGAACTATATTTTTTTTATACTTTACTAGCTGCCCCGCGCAACTTCGTCTGCGTCACATTTTTCCCGTTCTCGCATAAAATTTTTCATTAGTGCTCCGCTCCTATTGGTCGTAGCGTGATGATAAATAGCCTATAGCTTTCTTCTATAAAATGGGCTATCTAACACTGAAAGAATTTATCGAATCGAACCAGTAGTTCCTGAGATTAGCGGGTTCAAGCAAACAAACAAACAATTTCTTCAGTTTTATTATTAGTATATATAGATAAATTGGCTTGCGGGAGGCCGCAACTCACCTGGGGTGAAGCGATGATGCGGTCTAAGGTGGAGCACACTTGCCTAGAAGAAACATATTCTGCTATGATATGAACCTATCTGTGATTGTGGTTCATCTCGCTCTCGTTTCATCTTAAACTTATAACTAATTTTTGGGCCTGTCTACACGAGAGACACTGGAGCTTAGCGCTCAATAAAATGACGTTTTCTACTCGTAATTTAAAAGACAATGAGACAATGTAACTGTCGTTCTATTTTTGGATTTAGACAAAATTTTAATATACATATGTGTGGACCGATGTTCGTCCTTTTAGAATCTTGTAGAATTGATAAACCAAAAAGTCAGGTAGCAGTTTTTCCTTAACAATATATTTTGTGGGTGAAGTACCCAGACTTAAATAAATTGTACCCGTGCGCCTGATCAAAAACAGCTAGCAGCGACTTGACGCGGATGGCGAGTAAAGTTCAGGTGTCAGGCGCAAACAGGGCCCAATACTTCGCCGTTTCCTTGTTAACGTCAGTAGCATCAACTAGGTTGCTTTGACCGCAGCTTTTGTAACGCAGACAGCAAGAAAGAAGGTAAAGATGTATCTGCGATGCAGTTCCACGTGCGCATCGTTTAGCTACTTCGTCGAGATAGACTTTACCAATTTAGTGTTACATCTACCCACATAGGTCACAGACAGTTCAGTGACTTTGAAGTAGATCTCTTTTATAATTTTGACGGGTAATGATAGGTTATATGTATCCATTGGATTTATCACCCGATTTATTATTGCCTAATTGCATATAATTTGCGATATAGACATAATAAAATTGTGATTTTACCTACAATTCAGTTTTTCCGCTGTCGGATAGCCACTTATATACAAACAACACAAAACATGCCCATGCATGCCATTTAAAACAATTACCAAACCCACATTTCAGTTCCACTAAAGTTTTACGAAACAAAACAAAAACTCCGAATCGAAAACTAGGTCTGAAACTTTGTAATAATCACCAACAAATTCAATCGGTTCGCAATAAAACTGAACGAGTAGCCAGCGACTCCGGAACCGAGCAGTTGACCAGGAACCAAGTTACGTGACCTTTGGGGTAATAGATTCTGGACTTTATGAGACAGGTGGTAAGGTGCAGAGGAAATGCAGGATAAAACTTGCTGCTCTGTGTTGCCCCTAGCGGATGTTCACGACAGTCACCTTATTTGGCGTCATTCCAGCATCACCCTGCAAACTTTTATGTTATTTCAATGCGGTTTAACTGAAAGAATGGCATTTTGCAATCCAATAGACCCTTACTTTGTTATTAAACTTTTGGAGCCAACTCAAATAGACCGTTCTCATTATGCAAATGTATGCATTTGTGGCAGTTTATTAAAATTCTTCTATAACTGACGTAATCTGTGGTGACGTGTTAGGCGTGATATTTGGAAGACAAACAAAGATTTATACGTAGACATATTTTGTATAATTTACGTAAAATGATCTTCTTGCCACGCCTTTGTTCTGAGTAGTTTTGCGGAAGACTATAACAACTCCTTTAGTAACATTTGGCATTTTATTATTAACGAAGTTATTTGGTTTTTAGATTAATTTTCTTATATAATAATATGCATGTTTATTATAAGAATTAGGTGAATAACTCAATCACCTTGGCCATTCGCATATTGATTATTAAATTTATTAACTTTGACACACTCTTTGTTTGTCTGACTTTTAAGATTGGTCTAGTCATTGCAAAGATATATAAAGATGTCAGACGGTGCTAAAAATTTAGCATGTTCTAAAAGTTTGATCAGCTTCATTTTTAGAAATTTTACAAGTAGGAACCTATGGCAAAAGAAAACTTGACCTATCTGCAATAAAATAATAAAAATTAATATTAAAAAAATTAAAAATAATATTATATTATAAAGAGGTTTATTAAGAGCTTTTTTTTTTTGATTTTATTAAAATTAATATTATAAAGAGGAAAGATTTGATTGTTTGTTTGTTTTTTTGCATTGAATATGCTCCGAAACTCCTGGGCCGATTTGAAAAATTCTTTAAGTGGTATATAGCCCATTTATCGAGGAAGGCTATAGGCTATATATCATCACGCTACGACCAATAGGAGTGGAGCAGCAATGGAAAATGTTGCGAAAACGGGGAAGATGTGACGTAAACGAAGTTGCGCCGGACAGCTAATATGTTATAAATTGGTGGCTCTATCGGCAGGTGGAATCTAGTGGAACGCAGCCATTCTAGAAAATAAACAGAAATATGCTCATGTACAGTATGCATTCTTGTATTGATGCCGTCTGCAAACCATCAGTAATTAGGTCTTACGTAAAGTGGTAGAAAGACAGCTTAATAAAAAAAAAACCGGCCAAGTACGAGTCTTACTCGCACACAGGGTTCCATAGCTTCAAACAACATAATAACAATATTTTGAACTGTCATTCATTAGTTAGTAGTATTAGTTAGTAAACTTCCACACAACCACAAAACTAAATTTGTTTTTCATAGTATGTTTATGAAAAACAAAGTTATTGCTGCAGTTTGATGAAAAAGTCCCATATCTCAAAAACTAAACATCATATCTTATTGAAACCAATTTTCGTTGATAGTTTTTTTTACGTTCTACAATCCTAAATATTTTCAGAATTTTCCTCCTCTTACTTTAGAAATTAGAGGGGGGGGGGACACACATTCTACCACTTTGGAAGAGGCTCTAGCGGAAACTATTCAGTTTAGAAAAAAATGATATTAGAAACATCAATATCATTTTTGAAGACCTATCCATAGATACCCCACACGTATGGGTTTGATGAGATTTTTTTTTTTGATTTTCTTTTCTTAGTATGGGGACCCCCTTAATTTATTGTTTTTTTTTTTCTATTTTTGTGTAAAAATCCTAATGCGGTTTACAGAATACATCTTCTTACCAAGTATCAACAGTATAGTTCTTATAGTTTCGGAAATAAGTGGCTGTGACATACGGACGGACGGACAGACAGACAGACAGACAGACATGACGAATCTATAAGGGTTCCGTTTTTGCCATTAGGCTACGGAACCCTAAAAACCGAAAACGCACGACAGGGTAGGTAGGGTAACTGGTGTCCGATCGATCGCGAAAAAAAGGGGTTCCAGTATAATAATTATGTTATTTATGTCATGATTAATTAATTAAAAGTTTAATTAAAAGGTTAATAAAATGTTTGTAGGACTAGGACGTCTAAAACACAATGCCTTCGCAAACACAGCCGCATTTGGTAAGGCTGGGAGCCGACCCCAACATTCTTTGGAAAGGCTAGGAAGATGATGAAATAACAAGACTTCTATATCCTGATGGCATACATTTTGAGCGCATTGAAGCTGAATTTAGTTATACCACAGAGTACTTATTTAGTTCTGCGTCAGTTCATCGTATGTGCTCTACATTGAACATTGTCCCAAACATGTCCTAAATGAACAGTATCATACAAGCAAATGTATGCACTGAGATTCCGAAAGAGATTGTCACACTGGCTTGACCTTTTTCAAAAGCGAACTCTTTCTATACCTCGAAGTGCTATAGTTATTTATTTTATAATTATGTTTGAATAGGGTGACTGGTAATTAGTGACCAATACTTAAAGTCGTGATTTTAATACTCATTCACTTTCATCACAATAACACAACAGCCGAATGAAATTTGCACGCGCGTGCCTGTGACCTTTCAGCTATAAGCCGCGTGACGCGGTTCTATCTCATTACTATTGTAGTTACCGTGCAACACTGGGTAGGCTGAGCACCCGCATGGCTCGCAACCCCGAAACTTCATAAAGCTGTTGTGTTAATGTGATAGAAATGGATCAGATTAAAAAAAAAAATCTTTGGGAAATCATGTTACCATGACATTGTTCCTATGAGTACAATCATGTGTTTAAGTATCGGTCACTAATTTCCAGTCACCCTATATACACTTTAGAGATTTGAGATTAAATATAAAAGTATTAGCCATAGTGATGGGTCAATTCGGGAAATAGGGACACAGATCTGGCCCGTTTCCATCTACACCTCACTAACGTTATCCGACTGTAATCTGTCTATACTTACTAATAAAATAGCCCAATAATTAAGGAAGATTATGCAAATTTATTATGACCTATATTTATATGCCCTTGAGAGCGGAGCAATAAGAGAAACAGCAGGTGAAACCGCGGTGCACAGCTAGTGAGTATAAATATAGGTAAACTGTTGTTTTTCTCTGCATCATCACTATCTTGGTCAGCAATATTATTTGAAGCTAAGGCTATCATGTTCCATATCGGTACACAGCCTACGCGCAGAAATACTCAGTTCTGCATAATTATATGTTCCAAGTCATATGTCATGCTGACCAACACGCCTTTAAACTGTTATATTAATGTATTAACCTTTAAGTGCTCGATATTAGATCTCTCATTAGCTGAGAATGGCCATAAAATATTATTAAAAATAAATTAGGAACGTTAACGTTAATACCACGTCAAAGGACTATCAAATGTTTGATCGATAAAATACATTAAATAAATAATTGCATTGGTTTCGTTAAAGCTAAAATTAGGTATGTATATGCGTCTTCGATCGTAAAAGGAAGACCAACAGCAATTTTTCAAATTGCAGAGAATTATTGTTCTTACATTGACCCTGTATGTCTAAAGAAGTAATTTCGACTCTTGGTCATCTTTCCATACATTGTATTCAGAAAATAAATAGGGTTTGTTAAATAAAACCGATGTTTAAAATTTATGACACCGTAATTTTAAGTTGCTTTTTAATTTTAAGTAATGCATTGCAAAACTTAGTTCCAAGCTTTCAATTAGCAATCTCCTTTAATCTTCCAAAAATGAACATTCATCATCATCATCATCATTTCAGCCGAAAGACGTCCACTGCTGGACATAGGCTTCCCCCAACGCCACATTGACATAAGGGTTTTTTTTAATGAACATTAGATAAATTAAAACCAGTCATAACATCCAAATACTTAATTAAAATCAGGGGATCCCTACGGGGATATGTAAATAACCTCAAAAAATATTCTGCGGCATTATTAGACTTAAAGTTTACTTATGGCCGGACCGAATGAAAGGATCACCTATAAAAACAAACGTAGGCACTGAAATGAAAGAAAAATATTATAAAAAAAACTTTGATTTTGTTCTTTGGGCAAATCGAAGAGATCGATGCTAGAAAAGTGGTGACGGTAATAATTGGCTTTGTATTTCAAGTCTGTAACTATAAAAGATTCCGTACAAAAACAGGACCTCTTATATTGAGTACTTTCGTAAAAATCCTCTGTACTGGTTAAAATAACATCTAGGTGTTAAAATAAACATTATTACGCATTATGTAAAAAGCAAAAATATATTTTGTATCTAAAGAGAGAATAAATATCCCAATAAACATTCTAAAATTATGTTGAGGAAAAGATTACATAATTTTAGTTTTATCCTTCACTATGTTTAAATGTGTGCTTGTCACTTGTGTCCAAAACATTGTATGTCACGCTTCAACTACCGAACAGGTTTCCCTCTGGGGGGTTACCATGACGTCATAAAGCAGTATTGTTTTATTCTTATTCCAGAGTGGGAAAGAGGTGGAGCTAGACAACCCGTGTAGCTCTGTCTCTTTCCCACTCTGGAATAAGAATAAAACAATACTGCTTTAAGACGTCATGGTGGGCCACCTAAACCCTCTTGAGGAACGGATAGACGATAGTGCTAGTCCTAAGTTATCTTAAATAAGTACTTTATTCTCTATTTTCAGAAGTTTTTTGCGTTTAAGGATCCTGTTTAAGAGAGGAGAGTACCTAGTTCTTGGTTCTTGGTCTACCCCAGCTTCATCATCATCACTTGGAGCGACTGCCTATCTGACATCCACAACCCAGTTGGTACTGGGTAATACCATTTGGTAAGTCTGGTTGTCAGAGTTTCGGGTCACTAACTACCTGTCATCATCATCTGCCTAGCCTTTTCCCAAACTATCTTGGGGTCGGCTTCCAGTCTAACCGGATGCAGCTGAGTACCAGTATTTTACATGAAGCGACTGCCTATCTGACCTCCACAACCCAGTAAGTGGGTAATACGGTACCCCTTGGTAAGACTGGATGTCAGACTTTTAGCTTCTAACTACTCGTAACGACTGTCAAAGATCTACAAATGACAGCCGGGACCAACGGCTTAACGTGATTTCCGAGGCACGGAGGAAACTCGGTATGTAATAATCGGTTATTATTTAGCCACGAGCTCCTCACTAACTACCTGTAACGACTGTCAAAACTGACTGACTGACTGACTGTCTGCAATTTAAAGCCTGGACCAACGACTTAGCGTGCTTTTCGAGGCACGGAGAAAACACGGTATGTAATAATGGGTTTACTCCGTGTCTTGCCTTGGTAATCTGGTCCAGCTGGTCAAGCTGGGTCTAATTATGTCATTAGCTAAATTTATGGGTGGTTTTAATTAGCTGAAAATAACTGTTAGATACAATTGAAGGTTGTGAAGCTCGTGATAAAAAAAAAACATTGATAGGAAACAACAACAGACAAGGAAGAGATAAACAATTTTGGGGCTGTCTTTTTGACCTTGACTTTCAAATTGCGTTTATAAGTTTTGAACAAAACTTTAACTTACAATAAAAAAGTCACCCAAACAATTTGGAACCTGTCATACCAATTTTAATCATTTTTTTTGTGAGTGTCATCTCGCAGTTCAACCTAGGAGGTTGTCGTCTGCTTAACCGGACTATCATGTGGGTGCATTAAGAGTAAGGCCTCCAGCCACGGCATAAAAACTTACAAACTAAGCGACTACACGCTAAAGGCACCCCTTGTGGGGTACGAGCCTCGGCTCAGGGCGTCGCTGGGGGAGGACTGCATGGGGACAGGCTGGATCTGAATGATATCATTATTTAGGGGCTGATTTAAAACTACTGGCACAGCATCGCGGGCTAGCTCAAGCGAGGGTCGGAGATTTTAATCTATAATTAGGCCTCACAATTTGTACAATTTCCAAAGAACTATCTCCCAATACCTCAGTAAACAATAACTTTCAGAGCAAGACAATTTAATTTTGTTTCGTACGCATGTCGTTATTTTGCAGAGAATCTTAACACCGCAATTCAGCATTGATGCTGATGATGATGCCATCTAGCCGATTTCGGCCACAGCGACCTGAAGTAATTAAACAGTGCCATCTATGATTAAAAAAACATAACACTATTTTCACACAATATGACACTCCGCGGGTTTACCACCAACACCATTATTCTCTGAACAGACGGTTTCTCCTCAAAACGCACGCAACCCAAAAACAGTAGCGAATATTATGTAGTTTTTGCACCCTTTTTTCTTTTAACCGCATCACGTTCCTGGGTATCTTTTTGGTTAGTTGGTCGGGGTCCAATTAAGCCAGCAGGCGCCATCGTCCAACTTCCGGAGGTTCACCGACAAATCGCTGGCCGAATCTTTATTGTACGAATTACATCGAATTTAGCTGCCCACTGAACATTTTATTTCAGTTTTGGGTGGGAATGGATAATTGGTTTGGAAATTCGGTTTGGTTGGTTTATAATTTGTCATTTTTTTTACTGCAATTCCTGAGTTTGAGGTGCTGGGTGAGACTGAGAGAGTGTGACTTCGATTTTCAGATTGGGCAAACTGGTAAAGCTGCCCACTGGCCATTTTATTTTAGTTTTGGGTCTAAAATGGATTAATGTAAATTATGTTTGATACTTTTGTCTTCTGCATGTAGGAATTATTCGGCGTCTGGATGTCATCAATAGTTTAGATTTAGACCATAGTTATCCATTACTTATTGAGCTTGAAATTGCCTTCAGAAGTCTCTCTCTCTCACTCTTCAAAGTTCAAATATATCATCATGGCTTAATTACGAAAGGATCTGATCGGATTATCATCGTGCTTTAGCATCATACACAATGATTACTTCTACTCATCATCTTGATATAATCAATAAGCAATTAAATAAAACCTAAAGAATATAATTTTGGATTCATTGTCTTGCCACATAAGGCGTAGTATCGCTTGAAACGATCTATAGTGAAACCGAATTGAGTTCAAAGTTTGCAATAAGAAGCCGCCCCATTGACCACGAAAAGCATACAAGCCTGTTCCCCTAGTTACTTTTAAATTGCATTGGAGGGCAAGCTACCAATCTTCTATGTAAGGGCACCGTAGACCTTTTTAAACTTATTGCTGCAAAAACGAGTGATTTTTCACGTAAAGAAAATCTAAAAAAACAGTGTTTTTGTCAATTCCCAAGAAAATCTTACGCGTAATAAAGTTTCCTTTTCTCTTTTATTTTGATGGCTCATAAAACTAAAGGCTTTGTCTTTTAGAAAAAACAAAAGACGAAGCGCTGTCATAGAACAGCTACATCATTTTAATACAGCCATAAAAATGCATTATTGGCATTTTAAACAAACAAGAGCTATAATCATAATCGATTTGTTTAACATTACGGTACAACACTAATTTGTATGATTATCCCATTATAGACGGAATCGAAGCTCCGTTTTGGGTCACCACGTTATATTTCAAGCTCGCGTAACAGAGTAGCAATAAACGTCTCGAAGACAAGACACGCTAATCAAACTCCGCCTGATTTCCATATAAATATCATTCGGCGATATAATTACAAAAAAGGCCACTTTTATATCGTCTGCCTTGGGACGTCCTTTGATAGAAATATTTGAAAGGGCGTTGCACCTCGGATTTCAGTTCGTATTTTTCCGGTTAGCTTCGGGGATGTGCGGAGATATCCTGGCGGGGGACCTATTTGGCAGTGTATCGAATGTTTTAAATTATTTCGAGAAGGAAGCTTGGAGAAAGATAAGGCGGTGCGCAGTGCAGCATCCTCGGGTTCGCAGTGCGTCGGGCAGAGTGGCGCCGGCCACTTGGCACAGCTCTCGGTCAACGTCCTCTGCCTCCATAAAAGCCTCCACAAGCTTAAGCCAAAACAATTTCGCCAAATTTCTTGCCAGTGCCCTAACACGCATGATTTTACGATCCTTCCGCTCCTCTCTCCTCTGGATGGGCTCGTTTATTTTTGGTCGAACCACTCGTGATATTTTTATTGAAATTCGAGGCGCTTCGGTATTTATTTATCGCGATATCACATCGAATATTGCCTTCACGTCTTGATGTTTATTGCTAATCTGGGTTGGACGCCTTATCTATGTTCAAATTAAACTAAAAGTTGGTTAAAGTGACCCTGTAAATCTAATCATTTAATTCTTGATAGTGTTAATTTTCGATAAAACTGCCACTTTAGTTTATTGTTTCTGATATCATTGGATGAGGCAGATTTTACACCGCTGCTCTAAATCTAACAGTCTTGGACTACCTGTTGAACACTCGTTGGGACCGAAAATCCTTTTACTAATTAATTACCATACAACCTCACATATGATTTTAGGAAAAATATTATTTCAGATAAAAAGCTGAGTGTTAAGTCGGAATAAATTATTTGTCCTCCGTACGTTGGCTCATATTGGAACAATAAATTCAAGTACCTACTTAATAAATGGTGCCCCCTAACCCTCATTCTTCCGATGTGTTCCAAATGGCAGAAAATTTGGCCTCGTCTAAGTTATGGACCGATTTCGATTAATCAGGCCCACAAAAAATATGCCGCCAATAAATTATATTGATTCCTACACCGAACATTCATCAAGCCAACGCGATATGGGTTGGCTTAGGGACCTCGGCGCCGTGAGGTCAAAAGGTGCCATATTTCCGACGCTTGCATATTGTATTATGGCACACCTAACGATGTTTTGTGTGTTTAGTATGTATTTCCGTATGTTATATTGGCACAATAGAAGTGTACAATTTATTGTAAAGATATTTCTACAAACAGTTGCGAAATTCCACAAGTTTTGTTTATTGTTGTAAACATTCAGTAGCTAAGGAAGTAAGATCTTTAAATAAAAAATAAGCAAAAACAATAGACCAAGATACAGTCGTAGACTGTTCTGCTATTAAGATTCAGAATGAACTTAACAAGCTTCGGAATAAGAATGTCAAAAACTGAATATAACACAGACTGAATCCAGCAGGATTTCAGTTTATCAGCAATAACACAAATAGTAAAGGAGAAGGTTACATACTCGTAAATAAGGATCGCAGCAACCAGGTGACGTTGTATTGTTTTCCCTACAGAAAAGTATCAAGAGAAAAAGCCGCGAATTTATGTATGTCATGTGTATAAGTCAGTCATTTCCTATCTAATATCATAAACAAATTCTATCGGCCACCCGGCTCGTTAAACAAAGACAGAAAAAGCTTTGAAACCAACCGAATGACTACATCTTATGACAATATCGTCTAAATTCTCTAATAAACTGGTTGATGAATTAATGACAAGTGGTCTATTGATGGAAATGGATGTAATAGGACGTATTTCTAGTGATATCTGTGGGGCGACTCTTTGGATGGACTAACCCTCCTGTGTACGATGTCTAGGACTGGTTAAACCAGCACGGGCGTATTGCATCTGTGGACCCCGGACATTAACAGTTACTTCAATACCCACGGAGCCGCGACCGCACTTATTTTGTTTGCCAAAATGTTGCTGTTCTTAGACAGACAAAGACTAAAATTGTCATAAGTCTCCTGCCTTTATCCCAATTTATCCGGAGTCGGCGCAGCATGGCTTCTTCTTCCATACTTCTCTATTATTCGTCATCTCATCAGACACCTCCTTTCTTACCTAGATTATTGCTTTGCACCTAGCACCTAGGCTAAAATTGTAAAGCTAAGTAATGATAATGAAAATGTCTACGAATTCAGTATTAAAATATACCTACATACCTTGCTGTATTCTATAAATAGGTACTTGTGAGGTGAAAGGTTGGAATGCCATTCAATTCAGACAAATATTTAGGGGCTGGCTACGCCCACGAGTATTTGCATTCTTTTGATATAATCGTAATTCTATGTGTTTACTAGTTCTATTTATTTCGTAGGCTAAAGTTGGGGTCTAAAATTGTTGGTGCACGGTAGAGCAGCCGATTGATTTTGTTTAGAAGTCGATTTGTAAAATAATATAAAAACTTTTTTGCAATATAAATTTATTATCACATTTCATAAATAAGTATCTAAATTTAAAAATATCTAAGCACTTAAAACTAAAGTATAAATTACATTTATCTAAGCAGACATGTTCTTAGACCGAGTGATGTCCAATTTGACCCACTTTTGTACTTGAGACATTACCGAAAGAATTTTTTACATTACAAATGGTGACCGAGGTTGATCTGTACAAAATGCGTCAATGATATCCTGGCTATGTTAAATTCAAATGTCATATTCGTGAACAATATTTTGATCTTGAACTAAATGAAGGTGATTGTTAAATAAATTGCAGTCAGTCGGAAGATGAATGAGGTTACAATGGAAAATGCAACATCGCCTACTTATTTCAAAATACTGATTCAGTGGAGGATGATGATGATATTATTCATTTAGTTGACTTTCTCGTATATCCATTTGCCTGAGTAAGGGGTTTCTAATCTCTTGACTGAGGGGCGGAAGCCTTTCTCGTCGGCGGTGTAGTCTACTCGGTACATGAAGCCGTCGGGTCCGATGTACTCATAGAAGCCCTTGGAAGCGATACCTTCATCGATGGTGTTCGGGTTCTTCAGAACTGCTTTTTCTTCAGCACGAATTTTGTTTTCGGTCTCAAAACTGCAAAAGCAAATAGGGATTAATATTGGTTTTCGATACAACAAATTTTCATAGTTGGATGTATTTGTATTATTAGCTTTTGATATATTGTTAACTGTATTTCTTTTCAAAACACGTCGATCAATTAAACCCGCATTTGTTAGATTGTTTGTTATGTGATATCCTGTAATTATTATCTGATTTGTTTTTGATATTACTGGGTCATTGTTAACATTATTTCAATCAACGCTTAACCGATACCTCGTCACAGATAACAAGCTCGCTTAATGTCAATTTGGCCGTCGTAAATGATTATAAATTATTTTGAACTATGACCCGCCGGTATTTTTGTCGGTCAAGGCAGATTTTAGTAGTGTTGAATTGATCTGTTTTATCCCTATTGTTACCAAGGACTTTACTTAAACCTTATTAGGACTCCTTTGATTGCTTTATTATATTATCAGTATCATTAATTACTTCATAAATGAAGTGTTTGACTTGTAAAGAATAAGCAGTATTTAGAGGAGTAATTGTATGTGTTTTTGTATTGATGTTATTTATCCGACGATTAGATTTATCACCGCGTAAAAAGATATGATGGAACCGGAATACGAGCGCACAATATTTATTGCAATACTCGTGTGAAAGATACTTTTATACGCACGCCCAATGTAATTGGATAACGCCCCGCGGTTCTGCAGTAACATCTTAATCGTATGGAATATTATCATTATTTACTTTCATTTATATGCTGGCTCAAAAGTCTTACATATTCAAATTATCCTGATAAGCTTGACATTCAGCGATGCAAGGCTAAAATCTGTGTAGGAGACGGGAAGCTCATAAATCTATACATTACGCGGCTTTAGTATGTTAATGCTTCTATTACCATAAGTTGGTTCTTCAAAAAAGTTGTAAATCAATTAAAGTTTATGAATAAAGCTCGTTCAGCGTTTTATTAGAAAATTAATGTTCTTTAAAAATAACTTTGCATTCTATTAAGAGCGGAATTCATTTGGTTTTAGTAGGTGAATTGTATTTTATTCAATGTTTTGAAGTTAGTGGTTGCAAGGTCGATTGCTGGCATGGGGTTATGAGTTTGACCCCAAAATCGAGAAAAACATGATTATTTTTGGAATTTCTTAGTGAGCTCTGTATGGTGTCGGACGTAAAGAATAGCACCGTCCCATATCTTCCCGAGGGTGTCGTAAGAGGCGACTAAGGGACTTGCCAGAGAATGGGCAGCAGCGTTCTCTGTGCTTTTGTAACAACCGTACTGCGATCGCCAACCCGCCTGCCAAGCGTGGCGATTATGGCAAAACCCCCCCAAAATGTCAATGTCGCGACACTTGGAGGAGGCCTATGTCCAGCAGTGGACGTCTTTTGGGCTGAAATGATGATTATGATGAGGCATAAATAAAAGGGAACAAAGCCACCTCTGCCTAGCCACTTGGAAAATGCAGCCGTGTTTATGTTATTCGAAGTTCTAGGTTAATCCGAATTTCTATGGATAAAAATGTTCTTGATCTAAAATCTTGTCCTCTAAACGATTCAAAAACAAAGTAAAACGTTGCAGTTGGCACTTAGTTATTTTTCATTCCAATCGCTGAATATATAAATGCAAATATCGTATCTCGGGTACGAAAACGAATTCTGTGCAGAAAAGGTCGTGATCGATTCAGATATAGTGCGAGGAATCTTTTAAGCTTACAGTCCAAAAACAACCTTGTTTTCAAGACAGTAAATATCAACGTTATTTCGATAGCAATGCAAGGGTCCACCTTGTGTGGTTACATAACTGTGAATGGACTCTGTAATTTAGATTACTGATGTTGACGTAAAAAGATTTCAAATTACGAACTGCTCAGAGCATTTTTATGATACTTATGTTTTTTTTTTTATATTTTGTTTGGTGTATTCTTTTTCTTTGCGTGTCAGTGGCTTCAGATTACAGCCTTTTTATTGGATGTTTTTTTTTTTAATCAATTTGAAACTACTTTGTTTCAATCTTATAATCGCATTCGATGTTGACATTGTTTTATGACAATCAGTACGTATTCTAGAATGATCCGCGATCTGTAATGGTATTGTTTATAAAAATACTCACTCAAAATCGTATTTGTCTTCATTGTAGTTGTGGTTCTGCTTAATGATCTTAATGCCATTGTTCTTGTAGTATCCATCCTTGTAGAAGGGGTTGTCTTCACCTTGGTACTGGACGAGTCTGTACTGATCTACCGATGCCTCTCCAACGTAAGGTTCGTAGTCATGGGCATAGGGTCCGAAACCACCATCGTAAGGGTTGTCAATGTGGATGTAGGGGTTTGGAATGTGGATGTACTTTCCTTCGTTGCCGGGAATGTATCTGTGACAAGAAATAAAGTTTTAAATATTTGTCTTTCTTTTAATGCTTGTTTTATCGACATTTTTAGTATGCACTTTCTTCGACTTTATGGCAATCAAACCGTTAGCTAGTTAACCGCAATTTAATGCAAAATATTAGCATAGTGCTCTAAATTAAAAAAAAACTTCGCTTTTAAATGAAACGGTAATAGGTCACCGAGAATTAATAAAATCTCTAAATCTGCTCCACTTTTAGTTGAAATCTGGATTCCCGTTTAACTTCGAGGTATTTTTAGAAGTTTTGTTGTTGTTCCGGGATAAAGTAGACTTGGCCTAGTTGGGACCGAGTAGAAGTATATTTTATTTACTCAAATTTTTAAGTACTGTGGGAACCTTCCAGGGATTAGCAAGATAGGTTTTTAAATTGATGGATAAAATCCGGTGCAAATCACTGGTATATGAATGCAGGTATTAAGAACTTGGTAATAGAATTTGCTATTCGATCGTTATCATTATTGCAAGACTACTCGGTGCGGATTAAATGTCTAAATTAATAAACAAGTTGCATTGACATTTACTTACTTGCCATCGTCGCCGTATTTGTAGGGGTTCCATCTGCCACTTTCAAGTGGGGAGCTGGCCACCGCCACGATGCACAATGCAAGCACGATCTGGAAATATTATTTTGTGTTATTTTTTATCACTAATTTTTAGTACCCAATTTTTTTTTTTAATAAAAAGACTCAGTAAAATATTTAAAACAAAAAAAGTAACAAACAAAACAAAATTTTAACTAAATAAAAAGGGCTCAAAATTAAATCCTTTTCGGTACATACCTCTAAAGAACACATCCTGGATTCACACTTCACGAAAGCTCGAATTAAAAAAATTGTTTTTGAACTTCGAACGCTACAGTTCTTCAGGCCACTTGTCACTGCTACTGAACTTGGTATCACAATGCGGAAATTTTAATTCACGGTCACTCTGCTCTTCGTGTGTGCACTCCTTAGAGGATTTCAAATCGTTGTGTTGATTTCGAAATCCACGCTTCGCTTTTATACATTTTGCAACATCAAGTCATCTCTTCTGCAGGAAAACACACACAGACGCTCGAACGTGCGTCATACACGAGCGACACACACAGACATTACACGCATTTTTTTATCATCTTTGCATACCATTGTTGGTCAGAGTTACTTTATTGGGGTATTGGGGTCATATAGAAGATTATCTTTGGTTTTAAAAGCTCCTATCTAATCATGGATGTTCGTCAAATTATACCTGGTGAAGTTTCATGAAAAATTACCACAGTCCAAGTGATACTTACAGGGGGTTCCTAAAGTTTTTTTTTTAATGGGGTGACCAATAATGTTTTTCGGAATAACATGATTCACCTCTGTGCAGAAAAATAATTTGGCTGTCCTCGCGTAATTCCTGCCTTATCTGAAAACTTGTACAATTACGAATATAACAATAAACAACATATGTTTTTTTCTACACATTTGAAATTTATTGTTGGGTCCCAATATTGTTTTGAATAAATAATTATAAATGATGAAATTACGGCAATGTCATTGTGATCAAATCAAGGTGTTTTTGGACTGTTTTTGTTATTTTTTTTTATTAAAAACAACAAATTTTTAAATTAGTTCGATATTTTTCGTAGTGCAGTGCGCTCTTTTCTTTCAACATATTTAAAGTGTTAAACAAAATGCGATTTTATACGGAGCTTACATAATAATTGTATGCAATAGTAGTGGGGCTAATTTATAATTTATATTTCTATAATTATGCAGTATTTAATTAGGATCTTGACTTGTAGAAGGTAAGTGGGTAATAATCTGACTTAGAAGTATAGTTTGTAGGTTTATGTTTGTGTTGACATCAGACCATCTCAGGCAATATTTATTAATAGAATATTATGTGCATAAATGTTTTGAATAGAATGTGTTACTTAACTGTTGCCTTAAATACACAATAAAACCGACGTTTTTTAAAAATAATAGTCATTAACGCCAAGGGTTTTATGTAAATTTTAGTTATTTATTAAAAACTTATTATTTAAATGAGTCTTGATTTATAAATGTGTTTTCATTAATGCTGTAGTTTACTAGAGATCAAAATGTGTTTACAAAATAAGTCCAGTATTTAATTTGTGATAAGAGAATGCAAAGTATGTATTTGAAAAACTTAAAGTTGGCCATTTAAAAGTCTTTCAAAGTAGACATTAAAAAAAAGTTTGATAATATGACTGATTAGGTTAAAAACATCGAACGGGATCTTATATGACAAAAAATTTTGTTTACCTATTTATTTGCATTCCAATGCATTGCTTTACAGAATTTCACGTCATTAAATAAATATCTCTGTTTTGCATATTACAACGCATCGTAAACAGGTGGATTTACCCACACTTAATCCGTAGCAAAAAATATTCTTTATTGAAAAAAAAAACATAAATATCGTACTGGGAGAAGCTGTGATATATCAAAACCATTTAAAGAAAGAAGATTAATGATTGCACTTCAATGTTTTTGCACATTTCTCTTTTTATCATTATTTTGAAGTGAATAAAATTTAACAAAAATCAATTTATAGTTAATTTATTAAAGAAGCTGATTTTATATTTTATTAGTCAGTAAGATTAATCTGTGCAGTTTTTTTGAAGAAAGTTATTTATGGTAGCATACTTAGTTTTTGAGGGAAGGCCAGTCAAGGCCGAACAATTTTATTTGTGTGTTTTGTTTTCTTTTTTATTGACAAACTTTTCCTTTTTTAATATTTACAAATTATATTGACGTTAAAGTAATAAAAGATAAGTAGTAGATGCACCTCCACTTCCATTTCTTTCGTCTACTAGATAAAATAACATGGAGTACAACAGTAACGTTTTTTTTTTAATTTCATTCATTTCCCAAACAAACTGTTGGTTATAATTGTGGTATAAATATTAACTGTAGTAACACGATAGCGTGATAATGATAACAGCGATTTTTGTTTTTTGGTGCTTGGTTTTCAACATTCTATTCAATAACGCTGACTAAAAGGTCAAAACTACTATTAACCTTACCTTTTTTTGTAACACAGGTAAATGCGTAATGTATTAATCCCAACAGGGTTATACTACAAACAAATAGGCACCAGGTTTATGAGTATGACATCTCTTCTCTTCTTTCTTCATATTTAGGTCAAGAGTCTAGTCTTCATCATTCCATAGTGCAACCTCTTACATAAAAAATCGGCCAAGTGCGAGTCGGACTCGCGCACCGAGGGTTCTGTACAAACCTGTAGGTATTTATATGATGTAACTAAAAATTTACGGTTTTCGCAATTTTTCCTTTATCTGTGCTATAAGAAGTTGCTTCGTGCCAAATTTCAAGATTCTGAGTTCAAACCCTGCAGGGTTTGGATTTCCTTGCGAGTGTGCGAGCGAAAATTTGAGGAAATTTGCGGCATATAGGTACGGCTGTATCATTTGATTGCGTTGGCTTAGAAGTTAGATTTCACGTCACGCGTTCCTCAGAAAAAGGGTCTTGACAGACAGAAAGACGGACGGACAACAAAGTGATCCTAGAAGGGTTTTTTTCTTTCGAGGTACGGAACCCTACAAAAACAACTCTGATCAAAAGACCATAACTTAAAACTATAGAAGAAAAGGTACATAAAAGTCTTAAACTAAATAATTATCATCATAAATACCATAACACAGAGTTCGTGATTGACATGAACCCACTCATAACATCAAAAATATCGGCCATCTTGAAACGGCTAACGGAACTTAGTAATGAGCAATCACAAAGCTCGTGATATTTTTAGGGTTCCGTACCCAAAGGGTCAAACGGGACTCTATTACTGAGACTTACTGTCCGTCCGTCCGTCCGTCTGTCACCAGGCTGTATCTCATGAACCGTGATAGTTAGCCAGTTGACATTTCTACAGATTATATATTCCTGTTGCCGCTATAACAAAACAGAATAAAATAAATATTTAAGGCGGGCTCCCATACAAAAAAGTGACTTTTTTGCTCGCTTTTATTATTTACCCTTCGTGCACGAGTCCGACTCGCACTTGGCCGGTTTTTTAATGTATCATTCGAATTGTAAGAATTGTATCTAAGGGGAAGGCCAAAAAACCCAAACAACAAACTGATTTCAGGAAGTCAAGGTTCAAAGGTCAGAGAGCAAACCAGCACTTATCAAAACTAAAGCGAACTCGACTCGACTCGTCATCGAAATTCTTCATAACATTCCGAATACCACGTCATTTGATTATAATATTGAACAAATTAATTTATTCTAATGTTTCTATTTGTGTCCGGTCAAGTCAAATATTGACGCGTTTTTTTTCGTCGAATTAAAAAATCAACCCTATTTGTTTGTCCGCCAAATACCAATGATGTGACATTCCTGGGAAAATTTTATCACATGGCGCCGATGACGCAGTGTATTTGGCGCCAACGGCCATACTGGTTTTACATAATTTATTTAATTATTTTTTTATTCAAGACTTATACATCTGCTACTTAACTGTAGCATCAGTCGTCTGGGCTGTTAATTTGATTTTGAAATGTTAAAAGGTGCTGACAGTCAAAACGATATTTTTGGAATGTTGTTATTGTGAGCCTATGGTAATTGATTAATTAATGTGTTTTGTCGAAAATTTAAATAAATAAGGAAATTAAATTAGTTCCGTGAGAAATGGAAGGAGTGAAGGGTGGTTTTTTCCTAGCTAATAATTAAAATTATTTTGTTATTTTAAATGTCATTTAAGTGCATTCCAGCTTTGCTTTTCCATGTAAGGTAAAGTTTAGATGTCTCAATACATAGTACAATTATGTTATTTGGTGATATTATTCTCCAATATACATTATAAAGTTCCGTTAAAAAAAAAACTTACTAAGTTTTATTTAAAACTAGCTACCCGGACAGACTTCGTTCTGTCAAAAGTTTTTTTTTTAGTATTAAAGCCTTCCGTGGACTTTAAGGAACATACAAAAAAAAAATTGCCGAATTGGTCCAGCCATTCATGAGTTATGCGCTTACCAACATTCATTTTTATTTATATAGAATATTATGTTACAATTAATTTACAAAGCTATGCTACGTTATGAATTTATTATTAATCTATTTTAATAAAAGCCAGTTTATTAAACAGTAGCTTGACCTATGCCTTGCTTTGGTCTATAAGTCGTCCCAACAGACATTTTTGTCATTTTCAAAATATATAGCACCTGAGCCAAACTGGATTAGAATTTAAAATATATCTTTTATTGACTAATATCGACATAAAGAATACAAATTTATTAATACACATTCATAATTCGAATCGGCCAGTTGAAAATAGATAAAATAGTATTGATACTATAAATTAAGGTCGCTTGTCGTGTCTGTATGTATGATCGCATTATTCTTTTAAAACTAGCAACGAATTTTGATGCAATTTTCAACGTACTTTAGGGAATTGACTCCAAAAAATGTAGAATCGGAAGATTTATTTGAACAATTCACACATAAATTTTCGATTCTACATATTTAAATTAATTTTACATATATGAAAAGAAATATCCCATGTCTTCCCGTGGGTGTCGTAAGAGCCGACTAAGGGACTTGCCAGAGTATGGGCAGCAGCATTCTCTGTGCTTTTGTGACAACCGTACTGCTATCGCCAACCCGCCTGCCAAGCGTGGCGATTATGGCAAAACCCCCCGTGTTATGTCAATGTGGCGAAACTTAGGGGAGGCCTATGTCCAGCAGTGGACGTCTTTCGGCTGAAAGGATGAAAAGAAATATCGATATTTTATCAAGTCTTAAAAATCGTGCGAACTCAGGGCAGGTCGCTAGTATAGAATAATTTGGTTTTGGAAATATTCTTTTAGCATTCTGTTAGTATGTTTAGACATTTGTCACCCGGATCCTTTGGCATAAAGGAATGCAATCTAATTGAATGTAAATCTATAAGGATCGAAATAAATCGGTTTTTTTATGGAGGTTTGATGCGATGTATTAGGTACGTTAAGATTTTTTTAAATTTAGGAAGGTGTCAGTAGGTAGCGTCAATTTTTGAATCATCGATTTCCCGGATCATATAAAATCAGCGTTTTGTCCCTTTTTAATTGCTATATAAACCCAAATTATTTAAATGCAGGATCTTTGTGTGTTTTGAACATGAGTAACACGATACAAAAATTTTATAATTGTCTATTCGACATTGACAAAAATTGTGCAGTTGATGTCCGTTTTTATTTTTACTAACGTAAGACAACTCTTGAATGTGATGCGTAAATATTAAGCGGTTCCTATAGTGACTAAAGTTACGACATCGATTAGGTACAGGATACCAGAAAGTGATTTTCTAATTAAGTTGAAAGACAGAAATTAATACTGGAAAAAGAGTAGTTTCTAGTGACCTGCTGGCATTAGTCAGTCCAACTAGGCGTTGCTTAACTTAAACTTAGTGAAAACGGACCTAACTGGTACAAGGTGGCGCTTAAATGCGCCAGGAATATCATATTATAGTTATATCATAGTAATCATAATCTCTCACAGCTTTAATTGAAACTATTTTTCGGTTCACAAGCAGTTTACAACGCAGTAAAGCTTCGATCATAAATCGATTACGCATATTTATCGGGCTTAATCGATTCGTGACCATTCGCACGTATACCTGCATTTATAATCCTCTACCTAACCTCACCCGTCTGAATCAATTGAAATCCATCTTCATCCATCCTACTTGAATTTCTCGAGAAAAATGTTATGACTGACAAATAACATTCTATTTATCTCATTGATTGTTCGTCGTAGCTGAACCGGATATTCTACAACGTTTCAAACTCAAACTCAAACTCAAAGCGTTTATTTCAATTAGACCATTACAGGCACTTTTGAAAGTCAAAAACAATAAAAAAGCGCTAAGCTAAAGCTACAGTCTCAGTCACAAAGCATGATAACTTGTGAAAGTACTGTAGTTGCCCATTCCAAAGCGTAGATCTCTATGGAGAAGAATGGGCAAGAAACTCCATGGACACTCTTTTAAATCAAAATATGTTACAAAATCTTGGTTTATCATTCATGTAAAAAATTACAAATATGTGAGAACGATGTAGAAATACGGGCAAGTTAAGAGCGTCCAGAGTAAAAGATTAAATCATTAATACAAAAACAAAGTAATTAAAAATAAACCGTGGTAGCTAAAAGATGACCAGTCACAACTAACAGCGCCCGTTCACGAACATCACGCATGTATCAGCCATCATTCAACTCAACCATATTGAAGGGAACTAAATGACCCGACACACCCGCCACCATCAGCGTGACAGTTAAGTGAGCATGACATTCACTCAACCACCAGGGTAAATTCGCGGCAATGAAAGATGTAGGTAGTCAGTAAATGGTGGCTTTGCAGTACATAGTACTCACACATGTGCTATGCAATTATATAATACTAGATTGAATCTATACAATGCAAATATATTTTTTTTACGCAAATATAGTTTAAACGCATAGAGTGCTTATACAGGGTGTAACGGAAAGGGTATATACATACTTAAGGGTGTGCTACAGACCATCAAACTGAACATATTTCCCCATCGGACAAACATCGTAATAGCGAAAGAAATATCAGCTCCCCATACATTTGGGTAGAATAGGTATTGATATTTTGTATGGGGCAGCAGATAAGTTTTTCGCTATTACGATGTTTGTCCGATGGAGAAATATGTTCAGTTTGATGGTCTGTAGCACACCCTTAAGTATGTACGTATGTACATACTTAAGGGTGTGTGTTACTTTCCGTTACACCCTGTAAAGGGTTACTGGTAATTTAAGTGACCGATACTTAAACACGTGATTATACTCATGATAACAAACGACTTTCCCAAAGATTTTTTTTAATACTCATAAATTTTGTCACAATGATACAACAGCCGTATGAAATTCGCGCGCGCGCGCCTGTGGCCTATCAGCTAGTGATAAAAGTGAATGAGGAAAAAAAAATGTTTCTTTGGGAACGTTGTTTGTTATCATGAGTATAATCTTGTGTTTAAGTATCGGTCACTAATTACCAGTCACTCTATTTAAGGTTCTCACAGCCACATATACCTACAGGGTTCACAGGCCACAGTCCTCCTCTCTAGGAGAGATCATCATCATCTGCCTGCTTTCTCCCGACTATGATGGGGTCGGTTTCCAGTCTAACCGGATGCACCTGAATACCAGTATTTTAGATGGAGCGACTGCCCATCTGCCCTCCTCAACCCGGTTAGTACCGGGTAGTACGTTATTCTTGGTTAAACTGGTTGTCAGACTTTCACGTCTATCAGTAAGACTGTCAAAGAACTACAGGTGACAACCCCAACCAACGGTTTGGCACGGAGAAAACTCTGTATGTCATGGGTGGTCACCCATCCACGGACCAACACAAGCAAGCGCGGCTTAACCTGAAGATCGACCACGCGGGCCCGTTCTGGGTTTGGCAAATGTCACATTTCATCGAATTTGTTGGTCCTAGAACAGGCCGGTTTCCTATCGTTATCCGTCGCCATTTTGAGAGAAGGAAGTTAAAATAGTTCATAAAAAGTTATGTGGCTGCATGGGACTTTGAACCCTAACAGTCGCAAGTCTCAGTCGTATCCACTGGACACCACTACCCACTAATCTAAATCGATTGAAAATCCTCGACATCCACGCGTAAGCTACCTTCGTTTTACCAAGAAAAATGTGGTATTCATGTTTTTCGATGGCCACAAATCAATGTATTTATCTCATTGATAGTTCGACGTAGAAGAACCGGATATCCTAGTTTATTTAAATACTACTGAGAAAACATAGAAACGAATGGGAAAGTCCTAATTATGTAGATAGGGCGATAAAAGATAACATGTACATGATTATATTGAACTAGTGACGTACTACCGCGCTCACTGCCGATCGCCCACTTTTCATCCTTATTACTAAAGGCATAAGGGTGAAAAATTGTCGACAGTCAGTGAATTCTCTAAAAAGTCCCCTTGTTCGATGCAAATGAGTTTTTTACATTTTTGGGTATTAGGTATCAATATTTATCGATTCTGCATTAATTAGCTAGTTTTTCGAAACCATTGTGAATCATCGCTTGGAGTTATACAAGGCTATTATATTTAAACATAATATCACCCTATTATCTGAAGGGTTGGGCAAATATATATATACTATGAATCTAAAGAAGGTACTACGCCTTAAGCCGAGGCTACCCCACAGGGGGTGCCCTTAGCGTGTAGTCGCTTGGTTTGTAAGTTTTTTATGCCCTGGCTGGAGGCCTTACACTCAAGGCACCCACAAGATAGTCCGGTTAAGCAGACGACAACCTCCTAGGTTCAACTGCAGTATGCAAAAAAAAACAATAAAAAATAAGGTACTTTGACCCATATTTCACAAGTATCCCATGTGTTATTATCATCACTCACTCTCAAATGTAGACTCCTGTCTGATTTTGTGAAATTCCTAATGAAAAAACCCAATAACTTGTTGCCCTACCTGAGTATCCAACCTAAGATCTCACGCTCAGTAGGAGCTCTTACAATCACTAAGCCAACGGTCCCTCGATGTCCTACTCCGCATTTCACATCTGTTAAAGCTCACATTTTGGCAATACTTCGATTATGTATTGTAAAGAAGTGGTTTTTTAAATGTAATGTTGGTCATTGCCCTTTACTCGTAAAGTTAAAACGGTATCCACTTATCTTTCGATTGTTTGTTATTAAGGTGGAACCGAACAGGTTACCCACGAAATTAAAATTTTCTTTCGTTTTTTCGCAATTTGCCGGTCAGTGTCAGGTTTAATGTTATTATATTACATAGTACATTATTTACAAACTACAAATATTTAACAAATAAAAATGAAATATGTACAAGTATCAAAATTACAGGGCGTCAAAAAATTTGTCGACATCGCTATCAACAGGAAAAGTGCCCAGAAGGCTGGCTGGAATGCCACGTTGGATGGAAATGCTGATTCTTTTACAAAAAAAAGGGCAGCGCTCTGGTCACGAGAAGCGTCTGTTTTATGTAGAATAAAATACGATACGCGGCCGTAAAGCACGAGCCGTTGGTCCCGGCTGTCATTTGATAGATCTTTGACAGTCGTTACAAATAGTCAGAAGCCGAAAGTCTGACGCCCAGTTTTACCAAGGGGCTTCGTATTACCCACTGGGTTGTGGAGGTCAGATAGGCAGTCGCTTTATGTTAAATACTGGTACTCAGCTGCATCCGGTTAGACTGAAAGCCGACCCCAACAAAGTTTGGGAAAAGGCTAGGTGGATGATGACGCAGCCGTAAAACGTACTCGTTACATAACTGTAGTCATTAAAATCATCAATACAACCCCATGAATTTCATTTAATCCCAATGAATGACTATTTCATGAAAAAGTCATTCTATGGGGTTAAATTAGGTTGGATTGATTACTTAAATGATTATAACTCAGTAAAGCCATATTAGTTAAGGCCGCGTTTCATACTCAACATAAAACTGACACTGACCGGCAAATTGCAAAAGACGAAAGAAAATTTGAATTTTGTGGACCACCCTGTCGCTTCCACCTTAATGTGAATTTCTGTCGATATAGTAACGGTTTCGGTAAAAGTGTGCTATCATAATATCGATGGCTTGCAAGTTGCAGAGGTCGTTACTTACCTATCAGTTTAATCTGTAGGCTACGGTTATCATATCATCCATCGGGACTTTTCTGTAGGTTATAAATAGTTATAATTTATGTCCGACTTGTTTGCATTCCATAGTTTTTTCTCGCTTTTCGACATATGACAGTAAATCATTTAGGAATGAAAAAAAGTAAATCAAATTAGGAAATACGTTTAAAACAATAAACTATACAATATATCATCATCATCATTCATCATTTCAGCCCAAAAGACGTCCACTGCTGGACATAGGCCTCCCAGAAGTGTCGTCATATTGACATTTTGGGGAGTATTGCCATAATCGCCACGCTTGGCAGGCGGGTTGGCGATCGCAGTACGGTTGTTACAAAAGCACAGAGAACGCTGCTGCCCATTCTCTGGAAAATCCCTTAGTCGCCTCTTACGACACCCACGGGAAGATATGAATAGAATAGAATAGTATAGAAATAGAATAGAAATAATTTATTTGCATTGAATGTAGGTACATGTATGAGTTGTTACAGTAGTAATTATTTGTTCCTGGTACATTCTACCATTTGGCATGCAAAAATTTAAACTTGTAAACAATTATACAATTCAATTTATAAAGACTCAACAAATTATCTTCAAAAACTAAAACAAATGGGATGGTGCTATTCTTTACATCCGACACCATACAGACTAAACAATATCTAATAAAGCTATACTGTATATTGGCTGTAGCCTTGCGTGTGTAAGCTTCGATTCCCGCGCGGATTGAATATTTGTATGGCTTAAAGATAGTTTAAATGTTTCTAAACGCACCCACAGTAGAGGAAATATAGTGAGATCCAAAATAAAAAAAAACCGCGCTTGTTTTTAAACTGGCTTTTGTATGGAGTTTTCTTACCCTCCATAAGATTAAAGAGATTTGATAGCGAAAGTTCATCCACTGAACCTATTATACACAATCCACTGCTGGATAAGACAGACAGACCTCTCTTAAGTGTACCACATCACCCTGTGTTTCGTCTTCCACTTCCAGTGTCAAAGTCATCTTCTAGGTATTTACTATAAAGAATAATTTAATATAAGTTTAAAGGATAATAACGTATAGCTATAACGTATATTTATAAATAAATAAACATTAATGCTGAACCAATTTAATAATAACGTTCAACTAAAACATATTACACGACGCAAACACATGGTTACAGCAAAGTTATTCATGAAAATAATAATTGACAACGCTGTTCTAGGTAAAATACTTACAAATACCGGGCACAGTTCACCTGTTAGTCATTGTTAAACCATTTACAATGAACACGACAAAACAAATTAATTACAATATTGATAAAATTATTACAATTAAAATGACTGGTTTTGTATGACGAATATTTTCATCGTTTCCTCTAACAGCAACCGTTATGTTGGAGTTTCAACTCTTGGCACTGAAACGTACGTTGTAAGTCCAACACCAAGTATTTATTTAAGCACTAAATTTAGGTGACGCCTAGCCTTACTTAAAACGGACAAAGATTCTAACCTTTGTGCATTCGCTTCTCTGAATTTTGTGAATCGTTTTTATTGTCTGTGAAAAATTGTACCTCTGGGTCAATAAACGGGCCCAATGACAAAGTACCCTTCTTCTTATGAAAAGCATTTAATAACGATGTGAATCTTTAATTGATGCCAAATATTTTTGATTTGTATGGCAATTTTATGGGGGCAATTAGGAAAGAGTCTGACTAATTTCGTTGAATCATTTGCAGGTTAGTTGCAGCAAGATCTTTTTCTTAACTTTTATCATCATAACACAATGCCTGTAATCCCCGAAGGTTTTATTATACAGGGTGTAACGGAAAGGGTGTATACATATTTAAGGGTGTGCTGCAGACCATCAAACTGTTTCCCCGACCCTCGCTCGAGCCAGCCCGCGATGTTGTGCCAGTAGTTTTAAATCAGTCCCTAAATAATGATATCATTCAGATCCAACCTGTCCCCATGCATATCCTCCCCCAGCGACGCCCTAAACCGAGGCTCTTACCCCACAGGAAGTGCTCGTAACGTGTAGTCGCTTAGTTTGTAAGTTTTTATGCCCTGGCTGGAGGCCTTACTCTTAAGGAACCCACAGGATAGTCCGGTTAAGCAGACGACAATCTCAAGTTGAACCACGAGATGCCATTCCTGTGCCATGTTTCTTCATCGGACAATGGAGAAACATGTTCACTTTGATGGTCTGTAGCACACCCATAAGTAAGTATGTATATACCCTTTCCGTTACACCCTGTATATTATTACATTTCGCCAGTTATGTTTGAGTCCCACGTAATAGAGGGCGAGCCTATTGCAAACAACTCTGGGAACAAATCTAGACAAAAGATGGATGATAAAAGTTTCTGATGGGAAAACCCAATAACACTTTGCCCGTACTGGGAATTGAATCCAGTACCTCACGCTCAGCAGTCGTGCTGGCGACCATTCTAGCAACGAGGCAATCTAATCTTTTTTAGGGTTCCGTACCCAAAGGGTCCAACGGGACCCTATTACTGAGACTTCGCTAACCGTCCGTCCGTCCGTCCGTCCATCTGTCACCAGGCTGTATCTCATGAACCTTGATAGTTAGCCAGTTGTTTTTTTTTAAATAAATACCTATTTAAGGGGGGGCTTCCATACAAAAAAGTGATTTTTAGTTCGTTTTATAAATAATGGTACGGAACCCTTCATGAGCGAGTCCGACTCGCACTTGGCCAGTTTTATTATGTACTTTTACCATAGTTCGTCATCGGTGATACGACAATAGTCCATGTCGACGTAAAGAAGAGGAAAAATTATGTTCTACGAAGATTTAGGCGGGCTTTACCGTGCTCTTTTGTATTGAAATACGATGTGTTGCGGCTGTCCTAAGCTTAGCTTTAAAACTCAACGTTGGTAGATAATTATGTGACTTAAGTCTTTAAGATCGTATCCGGGTATAAATCCCATTTTCGTTTTATTTTTTTACAATGAAAATCGACCCTATCTGGAAGTCCTTGGAAATCATTGCGATTTAGTGGAACATCCTTAACCAGCAGGTTAGTGACCGGACAATAATTAAGATGTAGGTACTTACGAACATGATAATGGCACAAAGATTTTCCGCTGATAAAACCTTTTTTTTTTCAAACCACCATAAAACGGAAGAATTAAAACTTAGTACTTAATTGATACTTACCTCAAAATTTATAATCTCGTAGATTTTATTTGACATCTTTTCAGAATTTTAGTATGTCATCTGTCTGTTGATAACATCAAATACTATACAATGTAGATCAAACCATCAAGTAGGTAGGTCATAAAATATTAATTGCATTATCAATTAATTTGGACATCATTTGTGGTTTTTAGTAACATATTGTCATGTTGACCGCTATAAATAACTGTAAGTACTATAACTTTTAATTTATGTTTTGTTTGTACTAAACGGACAATGACTATCGGGGTTCATTGACTTCTAATTTCGTCGAAGACTGAAACATCTATCTTTCCGATCCAAAGTTTTCAGATTAAAAATGTGTGTTATATTCGTGGAAAAAGTTCGAATAATGGAACATTTTGGTATAAAATGTAGAAATCTAAACTCAGTGTCGTCACTCCATGCCTCTTCAAAAAACATCAAAATTCACCTTCCAAGACCGGATCCGAATAATAAAATTCTTTCCGCTTTGTTAAGAGGATTAATAAACGGTAATATTAATTTAAGACACCCACTGTGCCTTCTGACAGTTCACGAAAATAACTTAATTCACCCAGACACCAATAGTAAGGAGCCATAAAATATTTAAGCAATGACAGGAAAGGGCGACAGAACAATGAGAAAACATATTTTCGGCTCCGAAAACTGCCCATCACGCTAAACCTGTACAAGTATCACTTATCGCCTCCTTATAGCACTCCTTAGTGGCTAAGTTATAGTCAAATATTATTGCTTACAAAAAAATACGCCTACGTTTTGAAATAATAAAAAGAACTAAAATTATTTAGCGTGCACCTGAATGCGTATATGGGTAGATCGTAAAGTCTGCCGTTCGGGTCACCTCGGCCTTCGTATCGTAATGACAAAATGCCGTCGCACAACACTAAAATTTCATATAATCGCATTAAAATCCTTCATAAATGTATTTAGCGTCGTCGTATACAAATCAGGGAGTACCTTAAATCGTTGGAGGTTTATGTACGCGTTCAATTTCTTTTAAATATATTGGGGCAGTAACCAGTCGTATACTTTTTAATGCGTTAAAGAATTTTTGGAGGGGACGGAACAGGACTTTGCCCAAATACGGCATGCGCTTTACTCCTTTTTGTTTTCAAATGGTTATTTTACGTGGCAATGCCTTTTTCCTTATTATGTGAGCTAAATTCTGAGCCGGTTGAATACGACGTGTGTAGTAGGTGCAAAATACAGAAAGCTTAAATTAAAAGGGTTTGAAATGACCGAAGCAAGAGCTTATGGTTTATGTAGGTCAATACCTACATAAACCACGATCCCGGATCTTTGGTCATACATTTTTTTACCTGACTAATTATTGTGGGCAGGAATGTGGGAGCCTAAACTTCATAATCTTGTACAACTTAATAGTGGTCACGGCTTTACGACATGGTTCGAACCCAAGCATGCACTTTACTTTGTAGACCTAACATATTTAAACACTAGCTGTCCGGCGCTACTTCGTTTGCGTCACATTTTCCCTGTTTTCGCAACATTTTTCATTGCTCCTCCACTCCTATTGGTCGTAGCGTGATGATATATAGCCTATAGCCTTCCTCGATAAATGGGCTGTCTAACACTGAAATAATTTTTCAAATCGGACTTGTAGTTTCGGAGCCTATGCAATGCAAACAAACAATCAAATCTTTCCTCTTTATAATATTAGTTTCGATTTAGAAGACAATTGCTCTCAAAACGACCAAGGAAAACCGACTTGTCTTACGACACGATTGTAACATTCACAAATCCGCGTGGCCACTCCCTCTCACACTGAAGAGGGCTGTGTCCCAGGGCCACTGCTGGGATAACTGGGACGCTTTTGTTTGGTTTAACCAAACCAAAGTTTATCGTGGCTATAGTCTCCCGGATCGATTCGACGGTGAAGTCCATCATCAACTGTCTACTTTAAAAAATAACTAAGGACTATAGCAATACTACTCAGTATAACTTTATCTTGAATTCTTGATAGACCCATCGCAAGCAAAAAGTAATCAGGTAATTTATAAACAAACAATCCAAAATCTAGTCTACGGAACCATTATGGGGATCCTTTCCCTCATTTGACTTTCATAATACCATCAATACAATAACACAGATCATTATGTAAATATAATGTACTTAATAACAATACTGTTTTGATTTCTAATCTATATACATACGTAATATAGTTTTCTTTGCTTCTACGCCAAAATCTTGTTATAGTTCCTTGTTAGGTATATTCACTACCTAGCTTTTGACCGCAGCTGCGCCCGTTTGCAAATCTGAAATGGTCCTAGGAAAACTAAAAGTATCCTGTATCTTCACCTAGAATCTAGATCATGATCTACCTTTTTACCAAATTTTGTCGAAATCCGTTGAGCTGTTAAGACGTTAAAAGGTAACAGGGAGCCGGACAGGTTTACTTTTGCATTCATAAAAAAATATCTTTAAGTATATGGATTGCAAGCCTGGAAAGTACCTTATGGTGTTGGTCCTGTCTGTAATTTGTAAATCTTTGGCAGTCGTTACAGGTAGATAGGGGCCTGAGTCTGAAAACCAGCCTTACCAAGGGGTATCGTATTACCCAGTACTAACTGGGTTGTGGAAGTATTATTACCCAGAACTACCAGGGTTTAGGAGGTCAGATAGGTAGTAGCTTCATGAAAAGTACTGGTATTCAGCTGCATCCAGTTAAACTGGAATCCGACCGATAAGGATGGCAGATGATGTAGTACTACATAAATGTGGATATTACAAATAGCATGGTTTGTATAGTGAAAACGCCCAACGGTACCTATTTCAATCAGAATGCGCTTCCATGTTTAATTTATTTATAAAAGAAGGCGTTAACTTTATTATAATAGCAAATAAACATTTGGATCTCATAAGTAGATAGTAAAACAGTTACTTTGACGATTTTTTTATCGGCTGTTTAACGACGCTGTGACGCCCTCGGTGAAATTAATTTTAATATTATTCTGGAAGTAAAAATTATTTTAATTGGCTATTAAACTGTGAAACTGCTTTATTAATTAGGGTTAAATCGATGTTTTTTTTGTGTAAATGTATCCCATGCTCGTCTTCACTATCATTAAGAGCGCTTAATGTATTTTTTTTTATATTTTCACATACGTTTAAGTCCCGACTTAAACATATGTCAAAATATTAACAAAAAATATTGGAGCTCTTAGCGCTGAGCCGTGCGTTGAAAATCCAACATTACGTTTTTTTAGGCATTAGTTTAGGTGTCGCCTAGTATTACTGAAAACTGGTGCTAATCGGCTATTAAATGAACTTTCTTGTTTACGAGGCATCTTATCTATTTTGAATAGAACACGGACAAAACGGAAACAAAACACGGCTTTGTACCATATTTTAAACATCGACGCAAAGTATTGTTCCGAGACTAGATTGTCTTTCTAATACGGAGCGCTGCTTATAACATCACAGAACAGTATTTTATGAAGTGCATCTTCATCACCCCAAATAAATTGGGATAAGGGCAGAAGAATGTTCTGCCCTTATCCCAATTTATTTGGGGTCGGCGCACCATGTCTTCTTCTTCCATACTTCTCTTACTCGTCACCTGAGCATGACTGCTGAGGTGACGAGTGGTGAGATGCACTTCACTTCAGAAAAACTGAGACCTCCATAGGTTTGAGCCCAGCCTTCTGTAAAGTAATCCTTGAACAATTGAATGATTTACTGAAAGAAGACTTGCCTTCCAGCCTACCCCACTGTAGTTCAGAAATGTTCAGCTAGTTTCTTTACTAAAGGGTTGTCCGCAATAAAGTATCCCTAGATTCAAGAAGCTGAAGCTTGAAACTGATCAGGATAATATCTCTATGTGTGCATGTGAAGTCTAACGTTTTTTGAAGTAGGTTTCGTATTCTTTAAAGTAGGTTCTATTTTTTTGCAAAAAGGTTTTTGTTAAGTTTGCTTTCTCATGGGGTTTGGCCATTGCTTATATTTTGATTGAATACCGTTAATAGATTTGCCCATTAACTGTGAAAAGTGAGTCAAACATACGCATAAATCATAAAAACTAAACCACGCACTTAGTGATTAAATCCTCCACATTACCTCTAAAGCGTTGGCCACACCAACAAAGATTTAAATCATAACGCCCCCTAGCAAAACTGTACAAACCAAACAACGTAATTAAATACGCCAACAGAAAAGTAGGTTAGATTGCGGCATAAATCGGAACAGGACGATGTGGACCAGTCTTAAGAGGGCGTATTCTTTAATAACAATAAAGATCTCACATTAAACGCCGGTGCATAGGCAAAGATAATAATTTGGTTCAATAAATAACACCTCCAGTCATAATCATAAATCTTTCCAATGGTTTCCTTCGTCTGTTCAAATAAAAAAAAAAATAAGTGCTTTTTTCTGTATAAGAAAGTTAGAGTTCGTGTATTTTACAAAATCCCCCTAAACTTTAGAGTTCTTAGAATCCACCGCGATAATCCGGACCAAAGAAACCTTTTGGGCACCATTGCCAGCTTAGTTTTATAGCTTGGTGAAAATCTCGAAGAAATGACAGCACGCTATAAAATTTCTTACAATACTAGTGACCCGGCCCTGCTCCACACGGGTTATACGACTTCGCAAAACCTCGAGATTTCTTTATTATGTGTAAGTTTTATATCAATGTGATAATTTTATAAACCTTCCCGTATTCATTCTCTAAATGATGGATAAAACCGCATTCAAATCCGATCCGTAATTTCAACAAACAATGCGTTCATACAGACACAAAAAGCAACTTTAATGTATAATGCTAAAGAATTTATAAAGTATTTATTAGCTTTTAAAAACTACATGTTCATTGGCATTCAAATAAATTAATTAACAGCTTTCACAATTCATCATCCTTCGACCCACTTCTAAAGGACGGTATCGAAACTTTTCAACTCAAAACATTGATTATTGTCGCCTAGGTGTTAACTTCAATAATCTTTACTCATCATCATCATCATCATCAATATTATAAAACTGAAGAGTTTGTATGTTTGTTTGTTTGCTTGAACGCGCTAATCTCAGGAACTACTGGTCCGATTTGAAAAATTCTTCAGTGTCAGGTAGCCCATTTATCGAGGAAGGCTATAGGCTATATATCATCACACTACAATCAAAAGGAGCGGAGCTGCAATAAAAAATCTTGCGAAAACGAGGAATAGGTATGTGACGCTGACGAAGTTGCGCGGGACAACTAGTGCAAAATAAACAGCCGACTAAACTTCATTGCTTAGTCTTAATTACACAAGGACATAACAACACGCCTGTTATCCGCGACGGATTGCGCAGAGGTGTACCTAATTGTACACCCACATTTCGCCAGTTATGTTTTAAGTCCCATAATATGTCATCAACCCCTATTGTCAACAACCGGGCACGGATCTCGGATCTCGGTTGTTTTGTATGGTGTCGGACGTAAGGAATAGCACCATCCCATATCTTCCCGTGGGTGTCGTAAGAGGCGGCCAAGGGACTTGCCAGAGAATGAGCAGCAGCGTTCCATGTGCGTTTGTAATAACCGTACTGCGATCGCCAACCTGCCTGCCAAGCGTGGCGATTATGGCAAAACTCCTCTTATGTGGCGTTGGGGGAGGCCTATGTCCAGCAGTGGACATCTTTCGGCTGAAATGATGATGATGATGGGCACGGATCCAGATTCCGTGACTACTGAGAAATTACCGATGAAAAACTCATTTTTATTAATACTTTGACCGATCTGGGAGTCGAAACCAGGCCCTCATTCTCAGCAGTCGCACTTACTACCACTACAAAGGACAATAACATAATTTTTGTTTTGTTTTCGTATTTAGATGTTTGGATATCTGATCCAGTAACGGTGATTCTTTATCCACCTCCTACACTCCTTCGAAATAAATAATAACATGTTAGAATTTAGTGCCAGAACGTGATGTGGGTTCATACTTATAATATTATAAATGCGAAAGTAACTGTTAGTGTCTGTTGCCTTTTCATGCGTAAATCTGCTGATCGGATTTGTATGGAACACATGTACACTTTAGCTTGGGTTGGGACATAGAACACTTTTCATCTCTGTTCTCCAGAAAAACCACACAATCTGGGATCTGTATGGTTTTAGACCAGGACATCGGTGAAGCTTGTTGAAACTAGTTTTCAACAAAAGATGATTGCTGGATGCAATCAGTTTAACATGGTTGAATGTCCAACTAAGAAATCTTTTGTTAAACGGCCACGGTCCTATAAGATTGATCATTGTAGCGGTATAGTAGAAGTGGTACTCCTTTCTGAGTTGGGAAAGACCAAAGAAACGATACGTGGACTGAGTGGTTGGAATGATATGGCTAGAAAGGAGGTGACTGCCGAGATAACGAGGAAGAAGAAGACAACTGCGCAGACCCCAAAAAAATTGGGATAAGTTTAGATGCATGATGATATCAGGAATAGGCACCTAATCTGTCTCACGGTGAAGGGAAACAACGTGAGGAAACAGGCATTTGCTTGTATAAGAAATGAGAGGACATGTCTAAATAGATGAATGTATAGTTATTTTTGGTATTAGGTAGGTACTTATATTCTAAGCTCCAAGAGTATACTTTTGTACAATATAACTCTGTAAACCATGAACAGGCTTTTTGAAGCTTCTTAAACGTTTGCTCCAGTCATCGTAAATAAGACATCATACTTCGATTTGAAAGACGTCTATGTCTGCAACAGACTATGCCATGCGGTAGCCAAAATTGATTGATTGCTAATCGATTCATGACCTATTACGATTCAGTTAGCCAACAGATTCCTATTAGCCTCACCTTCTATAATACCTACTATAAACTTGTATCACTCTTCCTTTCATCCAAAAGATTAATAAGAGGTGATGAAAAAATGATTTATCTCCAACTAAATGCTTTATACATTCATACCGGTTTTATAAGCCTATAACAATTTATTACACCGACGCTAATGAGAGATCTACATTTAAAATAGTAAGGAAATTAATTTAGAGTATGATTTCTTTGATTGTAGTACAAATTAAGGAAACTTTGATCATAAGTAGAATTTATCGATTTTTTAAATTGATGGTTCTATTATTGAAATGTGATACAATTTTTATTATGATTGGGATTATAATCTTGTCTGGTTTTGAATGCATTTGTTCTTTTGTATACTTCCGTGTAGTTTAAAGTAAAATATAGATCACCTTTTATTTTTCTGCGGATGCCGTAAAACGAGCCCCATGGTTCTTTAAAAAAAAAACTGCCAGGACTTTTTTCTATTGGCAATATTTGAACCAAACATGATGACTATTGCCTAGTTTCTGATTTCAGTATTTGATTTTGGAATTAGTGTTATGTAGCACTCGAAATTCTTTAAAACTTAAGAAAGTCCTCAATTCCTTCGGCATTTTCATTCATGTTATTCCTAGGCATTGTGTGGAAAGGCTAATACTGGGATAGATACTGGGCGAGGTAGAAGGGAAACGCGCGCAAGGCTGAGTACAGGCAAGATGGTCAGACGTGGTCAAGAAAGCTGTTGGAGTCAGCTTGTACCGAAGGGTCACACTGCAGGAGACGGCAACAATTGGAGACGTGTCATATGTGGTCGCGAAAGTCAGCAGTGAGGGAACTACGAAGAAAAACAAGAATTTCTAAGTTTAATTTATTAATAAATTCAGTTATAATATTTCACAGGTCTTTAATGTCTTAATCACCATCATCTGCCTAGCCTCCTCCGAACTATGTTGGGGTCGACTTCTAGTCTAACCGGATGCCGCTGAATATTAATACTTTACACGGAGCGCCTGCATATCCACACCCTAGTTTGTACTGGGTAATACAATAACCCTTGGTAAGACTACCTGTTACGACTGTCAAAGATCTACAAATGGCAGCCGGGACCAACGGCTTAACGTGGGAACGGAGGAAACTCGGTATGTAATGGGTGGTCACCCATCCAACGACCAACCTAGGCAAGCGCGGCTTTATTGAAGATTGGTCCGGCATTTATTTTTTAGTCAAGAGCTCCTTAATTAATTACTTAATCACGACGATTAAGAAATTAAAGGTATGCGAAATTCTCAGGGCTCATGGACGTTTTAAGGCCTGTGTTGTGATAGCCATAATGACTGATCATTATTAGTATTGGTTTTAAGTTATTGGCAATGGAAAATATATGCGAAAAATAATATCTTCGGAGGTATAACCTTGTCACCTACTATTAATTAAGATTGTTTACTAATAGAATTTGATTTATGTATTCATAGAAAAATCAATACTTGCATATGCATAATTCGGTCGATTGTGTATTATTATCGGAAATTAAAATGGAAATTACTGGAAAATTAATTAATTAGTTAAACCTTGTTTGCTGACGTATGGAATGTTGACATTTCAAATAAAATAGATAAGCAAAAATACTCCCTAGCTTAAAGAATAATAGCAATCGTAAAATTACAATATTCGTTTCCAGCAATAATACGTATAGAACGGGTAGGATTGTCGGCTTTGGGATGTGTCTTAATTTTACATTCTATACCTACTGACAAGTTCATTAACCGTCTTCATAAAAAGGTGGGTATGTTTTCGACCCGAATCTTTTTTTAGCTATGGTGTTGAATTAGAACTAGATCAATGTAGAAATCCTACTTATTTATAATTTTAGTAAGTCCTGGAGGCGATTATCGATCCTATTGCCCTTAATCGATCAAAAATTCAGATGACCCACTGATAAATTCCTTTAAGTTGACGACCATCTGAGAAATTCCTTTAAGTTAAAAATCGTCTGCCCTGGGAACTGCTCGCCTCGGGATCAAGGATCGAAGCCAGGACTGTATAGGTACTTCCACAGTCGCGCTTGCCACTGACTACAACACCAATGAGGTAACAACAATTTACTCTTGACATTTCCCAACAAAAACTAATTATACAAGATTATTTTTGATAACATGAAGATTTGTCAAATTGCGTCTTAAAAAATATATAAATGACATTATTTAAATAATTTTTGTTTTTTAGTCCATAAAACAAAAACAGAGGTCACGGCGGTGTCATAAAGTAGGTTAACTTGGGAAAATTTGCAATTATTATTAGTGTCGGGTCAATAATTAAGATTTGTTAAGGTGACTATACACCAGAGCTTTTTCTCGAGCATTACTATGTAATGTAACGTACTTGCGAATAGGAAAATACAAGCAAAATGTCAATTTAAAATCGCGTTATCTCACCTATACAAGTAGTGATGTAGCTGTCACTAATGTCATCTGTCACTCAGCAATGTCATCTGTCACTCGCCACGAATGGCGGGAAGTCCGAAGGTGAAGCATGAAGCGTACCCTGGACTAGATTTGTCTGAGTTGTGCAGGTGTACATATCAGCCCAGCTAGTAACGGATACTAAACATGTAATGTAACGTTCGCGCGAAGGCTCGACATGTTGTTCGAAGTTATGCTCACGACGAGTGAGCATTTACCTGTAACATTCATTTATCTTTGCTGTTTACTCTTCGGTGAAATGTCGGATCTGTAGGTCTCGTGTCATATGTTTACCACTCGTGTATTCGATCGATGAAATGTTACACAAATTGGCTCGTTCGGTTGCAATAACAAGTTGTAACAGTGTCATGCTGATCGTTCGGTTCGTGAAAGGAGCGAACATTACAGAAGCTCAATGTTTTGTTACGCTTTAGTCTATACTCACCTTTACGTATTACCATTCTCATTGTTGATAAAATTTATAGTATTTATAAATAAAATGCCAGGGTTTACATTTAGATAAATATGATATATTTCACTTATTGACATTTCCGTTGCTTAGCAACGACTTCCCTATTGCTGCTGTGCATAAATCTAGATTCCTTTTTGACAGATAGCATCTAGGCATCTGGGAATTTTTGATATGAATCAATGCGTATCCGTCTTGAACATACTTCCAAGATATTCGGCAAGGCTGAACAATGTCCGGCAGTACGTTGATGCCTAATTAGTTTATTTAGTTATACATGATAAGATTGTTACTACTTTTATTGTTTAGTTGTTTATTGTATATTTTACTAAAGATTTAATATTAGGTAATTAGCTGTGACAGTAACAGTTGTTAACAGTAGTTTTTTTATACTCAAAAAACTATAACCTGCACTAATTAATGTGTTTAACATTATTTGTAATTTTGAATGCCTTACACGGCAGCACATAATGAGACATTACTTTATTAATAACACCATGTACTTACTTTTACCTATGTGTCACGAATAAACATAATTGAATTTGAATTTGAATGAACTTAATGAAGGTCATAGTGTAACCGAAATAGGTAGGTATCTGTATGATGAAGGGGAGTGGGCAAACGTTTGGTTCTAGGTGTCTCACAATGTTGTCAATAGACTAGCTCGTCACATTCAAATTCAATTTTTTTTACGATTTTTGCAGGGCAAATTCTGATTGGCGTTTTTTTTTCTTTTAATGTAAAGTATTTTTCTATTTTGTTTTGGTAATATTTAAGAAAAATTAAATAATAATATTTTAATAATAATAATATTTTTTTTTGCTATTAATAATTAAACTTTGATCTTGTTTTACTACAAAATTTAAATTAAAAATTGTTTATTTCGTTACCATAATTTAAAAAAAACAAGTTTGTGATTGTGTTTATGTGTAGGTGTGTGTTTATGTATGTGTGTGTTGAGAGAAGCAAGTGAGTTAAATTATGTCTTGCAATAGTGCCTCAGTGTCTTCATAAGGAATTAATGGTTTAATCCAATTTGTTCGATTTTTTTTCGAACATGGGCATAGATTTATATTTTACCATTTTTGATTTGATAATATACATTTACCATAATATACTTGAATTTTGTTTACTGACACAAACGAGTCCCTAGAAAAGTGACATACTATAAACGCAAACAATAAAATAGGAAGCGCTAGAAATAATTTAGATAAGCTTACGTTATATAAAAACTTGAGGATATGTTTTCTAAACTAATATTTTAAAGAGGAAAGATTTGATTGTTTGTTTCTTTGCATTGAATAGGCTGCGAAACTACTGGTCCGCTTTGAAAAATTCTTTCAGTGTTAGATAGCCCATTTATCGAGGAAGGCTATAGGCTATATATCATCACGACCAACAGAAGTGGAGCAGCAATAAAAAATGTTGCGAAAACGGGGAAAATGTGACGCAAACGAAGTTGCGCTGGACAGCTAGTAATTTTATAAAGACAATGTAAGTAAGTAAAATTAATGGGCCCTACCCTCAAATTTTGACATCTATCGATTATACAGAGACCTAATAATAATGTGACTCGGATGAAAGTAGATAACAATTTCATCGCAATTTACAAAAGCTCGCTGGCTAAATAGTTAAACGCATTTGTAACGACGCGACGTTCGGTGATGCGATCCATTGAACTCTTTTTGAAGTATTCTTTAGATTATTATTCGCAATGAATTCAATGTTGTAGCAGTGTAAAATTTTAAAACTTTAGGGGTTAGCGCATACTGACGCTGTCTGTACCTTAGTGCATCCCCAATAATTGTGGGCTTAGACAAAATATAAACAGCTAGCTTCTACTTAAGTCTTTCAGTTACTTCGAAGTACTTTGAGAGAATTAAAACATGAAATTATTGCTATGTCTACAAATAATATATTTATAACATTGAGCTATATCGTTGAATATTAATTTATAAATGATATCAATTTATACTTCACCATTATTTTAATTAGTATTTGTTAAACTTGCAAATTATCGTGTTTCTATGATTGCTTAATTTACTAATAACATCCAATAATATTGACATAAGAGCGATCATGTCAAACATAATAATTTTAATTGGAAAAATAAAATCGTTATAATTGGAGAGGTACGTTATTATACAGTAGCTGGATTATATAGCCATATATATATTTAATAAATAAACCATTTATAGGCATCAAACCCGATTTTAATAATAATTAGATGCAAAACATTGTTTACTAGGTTAACGATGAGTAAATAGGATGACGACGGTAAACCGGCCCCCATCGAGTAAATAATTGATAGGGTAGTGTACAACTTGAACATCACATGACTTCTCTGCTTTGGAAATGATTAGGAATAGGTGTACCTATTCATCATCATCAGCCTATAATGTTCCCACTGCTGGGACTCAAGCCTCCTCTCAATGAGAGGGAGAGGACTGTAATCCACCACGCGGCCCCAGTGCGGTAGCCGTCACATGTCTTCGATTTTTTAGTTCTAGAACATAGCGGTTTCCTGATGTTTCCACGATGTTTTCTGTAAAATATGCACAATTATCTACACTAATAGTTGACTCGCCAACACGCCACCGCACAGGCCAACAGTTCGACAACGACTGCCCGCCCCACTACTCGGACCGGTATTTATAAACGTGCGACGTGCGCGCCCGAGGCAACGTCACAGTACTGTAATCGGTTTGTAGTGCGATGTAATGATATCTACATACACTACATCCCTTCCTTGTTTTAACAAGTTTTATGTAACCAAAACCATAAGACATTGAGCATCTCTGGCACAACAAAATCACAGCACAATAATATTTAGTAAATCATTATACTATGATTTAGTTTAAAGTTTCCTTTTACCCTTCCTCTTCTTCTATTTCATTTTCTGATTCATTTATATCTTCTCCTATGTTAATTTCTTTATTTTGGTCACTTATAACTTCCCATTAGCCTTCAACTTTCTTCAAATGAACTACATTTCTTCGTGATCTCTTCCCAGTTATATCGTTTCGAACACTTATATCTCCACCTTTACTCTTTTCTACAGTATGGGAAGTTGGGTCATAATTTAGGCTAAGTTTATCTTTGACCATATTCTTAACGTAAACTTTATCCCCAGGCACTAGTTGACATTCACGAGCTCTTCTTTTCTTATCTGTATATTCTTTCCCAGTTTCTTTCTTTTCTTGGTCTCTGTCTCTGACATCTGAATCTTCTGGTTTATGTGTATGTGTGATGTCTCCTGCCATAGGTATATTGTCACGGTATTGCAGTTTGAAAAATAATTCTGTAGGAGTTTTACCTGTAACACTATGCGGGGTACTGTTATACATAGCCAGATACTGTAACAAAGCTTCTTGCCAGTTTTTTCGCTCAACTGGCAAATTTTTTCCGCTTTAGAATGTCTCGGTTCTGACGTTCCACTTCTCCGTTCTGTTGAGGCCACTATGGTATCGTATTATGCAAAACTATATTCCTTTCAGTACAGAATTTTTTTGAAGTCCTCGCTGCAGAACTGTCTGCCATTATCAGCTGTTATCATCATCGGGTTACCAAGTCTGCAAAAATCTCTTTTAGAGATTTTATTATGTCGCCACTGGTAATATTACGACAAATCTTTACCTCCTTGTATCGACTGAAATAATCAACGATTACTAATATGTAATCGCTGCGTGGTAAAGGGCCCAACAAATCAATACAAGTATCTACCCAAGGTTCACATGGTAATGCCCGTCGTTTCAATGGGTTTGGAGGTTTTGGAGCTGATACTAATGTACAGCCTTTGCAGCATTTGACCAAATTCTCGGTTTCCTTGTCATGTCTAGGCCACCATACTGTGGTTCTTAGTCTCACCTTCATTAGGACTATTCCTGGGTGTCCTTCGTGACCAGCTGTCAGAACCTAACTGCGCAATGTTTTTTGGAATAACAATTCTAGTGCCTCTCAATAAAACTCCGTCGTAAAAGCATAATTCGTTTTGGAAGATTTTGTAATTTTTTTACCTCTTCATCCCATTTGTTGTTATAAAGGCCTTCACTTACTTTTAATATTTCCTTGTCTTGTTTTGATGCCTCCATAATTTCTTTCAGTGAAACTGCTATTAGCCTGCTTCCTTCAACAACTTGGTGTATATAGTTTTTAGACTTGTCCTGTGACGTTTTACTTAATTTACACAATCTTGATAAACTATCTGCTATATTTTCTTTGACAGGCTTGTATATTACTTTAAATGCATATGCTTGAAGGCGTAGTATCCACCTTTCTATCCTTGCACATGGTTTTGATTTAGGACCGAATATAACCTCTAGTGGTTTATGGTCGGTCACCTATTCAAACTCTTTTCCAAACAGAAAAACATAAAAATGTTCCACAGCCCAGACCAGAGCTAAGGCATCTTTTTCTGTCTGGCAATATCGCCTTTCAGTCTGTTTGTGTCCGGTGACCATACGCAAAAATGCGAGGTTCATGATCATTAATTTGAACTAATACTGCTCCTAGTCCTAATGGACTAGCATCTGCTATTACTATAGTCCGATCTTTGACGTCATGGTATCCTAGAGTAGGAATATTAGACAAGGCCAATTTTAATTCGTTAAATGCAAATTCCTGTTTACTGCCCCAAAGACTTTAATTCTGTGGTTTTGGTCTGTTTCTTCTTATGCAGTTCTTTTAATGGTTTTGTAGTTGTGGCCAAATTAGGGATCCATTTTCCAACATAGTTGATTAATCCCAAGAAGCTCTGAAGCTCACCTATATTCATAGGTGGACGAAATTCTTGACTAGTTGTCACGTACTTATCTAATGGTTTTACACCTCTGTGATAATTCGTATCCTAAAAATTGAACCTTTTCTTCTATGAAAATGCACTTGTCCTTTCTCAGTACCACATTATTTTCTTCTAGAGTTTTAATTACTGATTCTTATGTTCGATCATGTTCTTCAAATCTTTTCCATATACCAAAATGTCATCTATAAAATTAATAGTGCCATTACATCCCTCCCAATAACATTCGTTCTAGGGTTTTTTGAAAAATTTCCGGGGCACAGGATATTCCAAACATTAGCCTTTTGTATCTGAACAGGCCTTTACTTGTAATAAAGGAGGTTTTGGTCAACTCATCCCGCTTAAAACTTATCCCGCGGGATAAGTTGTCCGCATTAATATTTTTATTATTTTTCTTTGGTCAACTCATACCGCTTTAAAGAAAAGGTAAAATGTATTGTATTATTTGAAATATTTGTACATGCATGAACAAAAGTGTTTGGGGAAAAAATTAAACACCCATAGCTTGGTTAAGCTGATATAATCAAAAATCACAGTAGTTTCATTTATAGAAATTAAAAAAAACAATAACTATTAAAATTGCCCTTGATTAATATTATTACACTGTAAAGTATTTAAACAATCAGAAATCACAGTTTTAACTATCAAAATCAATAAATTAAACATAAAGAAACTAGTCAAAATCTCAATAGTTTCATTAAAAGTTACGTATAAAAATCTAAATTTTCTAAAAAGAATATTTAACAATCAAATCTATAACATTTATCTATCAAACTAAATAATTAACAACTAGTTTTTAGATTATAACTGGTTTACTTAAAATTAGTTAAAATCACAGTCGTTTGATTAAAAATCATGTATTAAAAAATGTAAATAGTCTTAAAATTTGAAATAAAACTAAAAAATTAACAATTATTAACAACTATTTGGATTCTTAAGATTTACTTAAAACTAGTTAAAATTATACTCTATGATTATAAGTCCCAAATAAAAATGCACGAATATAAAAAAAACTTACAATTAAAATCTGAATAAATAATCATTAAAATCAACAAGATTAAATATTTGACATACCTATATAAAATAAAATTATAGATACAAAATTTACGACGTCATTTAAACATAGTCAACTTCTTAGTTTTTCTAAACAATGTCCTACTGTGATTTGACCGGTGATTAGTTGGTTTATGGCATAGTCAATTTTTTTCTTGTTCTCTATAGTTTCAGGCAATCTCGTCGAAATTTTGAAGCCGCCTGTAGATTTTCTTATAATGGAGGCGAAGAAATGTATATCTTTGATTAAGCCCTCCGAAAATTGAGCAATATTCGGTTTTGATTTAATATATTTTTTGATGTGCCCGTTCCATATTTCTACAACATTATTTGTCTTATTCATTTGCCGGAATGTACACCAAGTGTCTGCGAGAACCGAATTTTCGAGCCAAGTTTTCACGAAGTAGTCATTAAATTGTGTGACACAGTTGCTGTTTGGAGCTTCCTCCATCACGTAGAGCCATCCTTCATTAACTAACTCGGATGGGAGATGAGACAAAGCAGCACAGAGTTTTACATGAATTTTGCCTAATTGTGTTTTGCATACACCTAGCGCCTTAGCTTTACGCCAGAGACTGCGATTGAAGTGGAAATAGCAGCCCGTTATTTTCACACCCGGGAAGTTGCTTCGAATTGCCAATATAGCTGGAACTTCAAAATCAACTGTAATGTCATTGGGGTCCCACTCAGTTATTTGACTTTTTATTATTTGAAATAACAGCTCGTACGTGGACATTTTCTTATCAGGTAACAGAGCGTATATTACTGGAATGACATTAAGATATTCTTGACTGCTTCCAAGCTCAGCGTGAATAGTGTACAATTGATAGAATGGCTTTGGACAAACTTTGAATGTACCATCCATGTAAAATTTCTTACAAGTTGCCATGTATTTTTTCAATTCATTATCAGCAAATATCAGAATACGCGTTTTCCCATGTGCGTAATCAGCAAATAATATCTTTTCAAATTTTTTCGGCACTTCAACATCTTTAGCTTTTGCAAAAGTTAATTTTCTTGCTCCTATTGATTTATTTCTTTTTCTATACAGCATTTTTTGTACACTATTTAGAGCTGGCAACTTCTTTATTAGATCTAAACCACGATCTTCCAGAGAAGCCATATTTTCTTCAAATATTTTTGAGATCGGATCAGACAAATTCTCCTGTACAGCCTTTGAGCACTTCTCCATTTGCATTTTTATCTCAACTTCTGTTGTATTTAAGGGTTCATGACTATGACTCGTTTCATTCATTATCACATTAAAATCAGAGTTAGTTTTTATCGTCGCAGAGCATGTTTTCATTTTCGCACACCGCCACAAGATTGATTTGTCATTATTTTGTCTTTTAATAACGTGTTCATAGCCATGTCTTGTTAACTTTTTGGAACCTCTTTGAGTAGTACTTATATTTAGAGATAGATTGCCACGTGAAGTTGAAGGGCTATCTTCATACATTTTGATGGTTGATTCTAAGGGGAAAAATAATAAGCATTAAAGATTATTAAGTACTACGTATAAAATTCAGTACTTAAATAATTTATTGGGAGAGAATGCTTTAAGATATTCAGTTCAAAATTTGTATTTTTGATTCTGCGGGACAAAAAAAAGCTAATAAAAAATAAATTCAATAGCTAAAACCCGACTACTGAAAAATCACGCTCTCAAAAGTTTGAAACAAGCATTCTCATCTGAAATAGTTATGTACAAACTATTCAATATTTAACGTCTATTAAATAAACAACTTACCAACAAGTAATATATTTTAATGTGATGTTTAGAGGATAGCCATGGTCGTATGCTTTTATATGCGTATAACAAAAATTAAAAAAAAACCTACTTCAGAAAAAACAATTATTAAATTTACTCACCCAAGGAACGAATTGAAAGCACTTATAACTTGATATTGATAAATATGTATTTAACTGTTCACAAAAAAATCACACATTCACACACATTCAATCACTTTAACACAACTAAGTACGAAAAAATAGAAAGATGCACTCAACCCTTCCTATTGTGATAAGTTTCTTGTCTGTGATTGGCTGGAAGCAGGTAGTCGTATTCGCATTTCCCGATGAGTTGACCTTGAACTGTCCTTTACTCAAGCAATAGATTAAATGCAATTTGTACGTTTGTGGTTGCGTTGTTGTATTACACATAAAATATGCACCAGGAAATCATTGAATTTAGTTTTAAAGCACTTTTCTTCATGTCCGTACAAGACGTAAAATATATCAGCGGGATGAGTTGTCCGATTCAAAAATTCCACTAGGACAACTCATCCCGCGGGATGGGATTGAGCGGGATGAGTTGACCAAAGACTCTAATAAAGGTTGTAATGTGTCGAGAGTCGGGATGTAATTCAATCTGTTGAAAAGCATCTTTTATGTCCAGTTTTGAAAAGTACTTCGCACTTTAAATTTTTAGATGCTTGTCCATATTGGGCAATGGGTGATTTTCAGGTAGAATTGCTTTATTTGTCCCGCCTCATATCTATGCAAATGCGAACATCTCCAGTATTTTTCAAAACCGGCACTATTGGTGATACCCAACTTGAGGATCCTTGAACTTCCTCAATAATGTCTTTCTCCAACAGTTCTTTTTTTTTTTTTTTTTTTTCAACTTTTTCTTCCAGTGGTATGGGGGGATCCTTATTAATGGTTGAGAAACTGGTTGTACTTTCTCATCGGTTGGTACCTCCACTAAAACATCCTTGAATTTGGGAAACTCTGTCTTAGTTTCCATTTGGTCGATTTCTAATCCAATTTTAAGAAAACCATAGCCATGGTAGTTTCTTTCCCAAGCAGATCTCTGGTTCCATCAGCGATGACGTAAAAAGTTGCATTTTCTGATCTACCAGCGGTTTTTATATTTGCGTCAAATGATCCTTTTAGGTCAAGGGCTTCTTACTTCCATAACCATAAAAAGTCTTATTGCAACTGTTTGGTTACGTTACCTTATTTTGTTTCATATTGTCCCAGGTTTTGTTTGTGATCAAGTTGCATTTACACCCAGAGTCTTCTAACATTTTAACCTTCATTCCGCCAATATGGCAATCTAATACACTGTCATCATCGATTTTGAACACATATTGTATGTCTTCGGGCTCTGTTTGATCTATCTGGTTTGTGTCGTTTCTTTTGTTATCTCTTTTCATTTTTTTATTTTTTTATTTTTTTTTTTCATTTTATTTGTTGTTGTTTCCCTCATATTTCCTTTTATTCGTTCTGTCTCGTGTCATTGTGCTGCAGAATTGTCCAAAATGTCCCTTAGGCCCACATTTGTGGCAATCTTTTTTTTTTGCTGGGCATTTGCTGTCTTGAGACGCGTATCCTGAGCTCCCACATCTTCCACATCCTGTGTTTCTTTTCCACTTCTTATCTTGTTTTCCTGTTATTCACTCTGTTTATGTTTTCAGTTGATGTGCTGCTTTCTCCGAATTCTTCTATTTGTCGACTTACAGATTCAAGAGTATTTGCTTCGACAATTGTATTTGTTAGTGTTATTGCGTCTCCTGTTTGTATAAATCTCTTTCTAAGCTCTTTAGAGGAACACTTTTCTGTAATTTGATCGATTATATGATCGTCTTTGTCCTTAAACTGACATTTGTCAGCTTATTGCCAAAGCCGTACTAGGAATTTTTCAAAATTTTCGTTTGCCTCTTGTTTTATCAATCTAAAAAGGTGACGTTCATAGATCTTACTTTGTTTAGGTAGAAAGTATGCGTCGAGTTTGGTTATAGCCACTCCGAAGACATCCTCTTCATCTGCTGGTGATACATTTGCATCTGGTATAGTATAGAATATTTCCTGCAATTATAGTCCACCAAAATGTAGCAGCGAAGCACGTTCCTTCGCACTACTCTCAATTCCAGCAGCTTCCAGGTAGATCAATAGTGCCCGCTTCCAGCGTTCCCGTCTCGTTCCTACTGTTGAAGGTTCACCCTCACAATCAAATTTCTCTAACGTGAGTTGAGAACTCATGTTATTAATAAATAACCTGGAACCATTATATAAAGGGTTTGCACTAATCTGCCCAGTTAAAATATTTGGCAATTTAATGACCAGTATGTACATCCAAAGTACCACTACTGTTGACACAAATTTTCTTTGATGGTTTGTTAATTTAATGACCAGTATGTACATCCAAAGTACCACTACTGTTGACCAAATTTTCTTTGATGGTTTGTCAATTTAATGACCAGTAGGTATATTCTCCTGCTGTTAGTCATTCTCTGATGACTTGTCAATTTAATGACCAGTAGGTATATTCTCCTGCTGTTAGTCATTCTCTGATGACTGTCAATTTAATGACCAGTAGGTATATTCTCCTGCTGTTAGTCATTCTCTGATGACTGTCAATTTAATGACCAGTAGGTATATTATACTGCTATTACCGTCATTCACTGATGACTTGTCAATTTAATGACCAGTAGATATATTCTACTGCTATTTGATTTACTAATCATGTAGCACAAATCAAATAACTAAACATGAGGTCCCAGTTTCGACTCCCAGGTCAGGCAGTGTCACTGAGTTTCTCCATAAGGAACCTCCCTGGCGTCCGGTTAATGGTAACAGGCATGCTCAACGTAATTGGTGAAACGTGGTTGCATCACACATCTCTGATTACCCCCTTGGGGAACACAAGCATGATGTTATGTTGCAAAACAATACATTAACGAACCACTTTTTGTTTCAGCCTTCACAAAATTATTTATTTACAGTTAATAAGTCCAATGAAAGATTCTAATGTATTAATATTTTGAATATTTCTTTCCGAAATACAATTAATTATCTACCTGTAGGAGACTACCTTTCCTCTTTTTTTATAAAAATATAAAACTTACGGTTTTCTCCTCGTCGCCAATGTAAAATATGCACAATTATCTACACTAATAGTTGACTCGCCAACACGCCACCGCACAGGCCAACAGTTCGACAACGACTGCCCGCCCCATTTTTTTTTTTTTTTATGAATGGCATCTCGCAGTTCAACCTAGGAGGTTGTCGTCTGCTTAACCGGACTATCCTGTGGGTGCCTTAAGAGTAAGGCCTCCAGCCAGGGCATAAAAACTTACAAACTAAGCGACTATACGCTGAGGGCACCCCCTGTGGGGTACGAGCCTCGGCTCAGGGCGTCGCTGGGGGAGGACTGCATGGGGACAGGCTGGATCTGAGTGATATCATTATTTAGGGGCTGATTTAAAACTACTGGCACAGCATCGCGGGCTGGCTCGAGCGAGGGTCGGGGAGGGCATGGACCGGGACGTCGCGACGGACCTCGACGGCGAGGTCGGAAAGACGGCGGTTTGTGTCTGAACTTTTTAAGAGTGCTAGTCTCTTTGCTACTCTCCTGGAGGAGGGTGATAGCATCATCGGGAGTGACGAGAGTATGCCGAGGACGGCGTACTGTACTAATGCGCGAGGGTTCGTAACGGGCGGCCGCTGCGATCAGGGGATTACGGTGTTTACTGGCGTTATCGAAGAAACGCTTCGAAAGACGTTTCATAAACTGAAGGACGGTGGGCATTCTAAGGTCTACGTGTAGACGGTCGTTACGGACATAAAAAGGGGCTCCCGTGACTCTACGTAAGAACCGGTTCTGCAAGGTTTGCATCCTATGGATGTATTTAGGCTTGGTGTGAGCGTACACGACGCAAGCGTACGTCATAATGGGGCGGATCACCGCGGTATAAAGGCGCAACTTGCACTTGAGTGACAATTTGCTTTTTGCCGAGATCATGAAATGAAGCCTACCCATAGCAAAGGCAGCTCGGTCGCGAGCTGCTTTGATGTGCGCCGCGAAAGACAGGTGGTTGTCAAGTAAGACTCCTAAGTACTTGGCTTGCTTCTCCCAAGGGATAGGCTTACCATACATAGTGATCGGGCTGAAATGCCCGCCCCACTACTCGGACCGGTATTTATAAACGTGCGACGTGCGCGCCCGAGGCAACGTCACAGTACTGTAATCGGTTTGTAGTGCGATGTAATGATATCTACATACACTACATTTTCCTTCACCGTTTTTGAGGGCAGCGGTGATGAAATAAATTATACAAAGTGATGCGCCTGCCTGGGTTCGAACACATGGCTTCGTCGAACACAGTGTGGCGGCTCGTAAGTCGGAGCTGCCACACTGTGTTACCGTTGCTCTCGTGGTGTACCTAATAGTAACCCACTTTTCGCCAGTTATGGTTTAAGTTTGTTATAACAAGAGAGAGGTCAGCCTTAACCAACCGGGCACAAATCCAGACTCCGTGGCTGCTACTGAGAAATTACTCATGGAAAAACCCACTAACACTTTGCCCGACTTGAGAATCGAACCCGCACTTTTATGCTCAGCAGTTGCGCTTCCAACTCGAGCATAAAAGGATCTCGTGGCTAAATAATAACAGCCGCATGGGTCGATCTTTAAGGTTAAGCCGTGCTTGCCCGAGGTAGTTCCGTGGATGGGGCCCTTAATTACATAACGAGTTTCCTCCGTGCCTCGGAAAGCACGTTAAACCGTTGGTCCCGGCTGTCATTTGTAAATCTTTAACAGTCGTTACGAGTAGTCAGAAGCTGTAAGTCTGACATCCAGTCTTACCAAGGGGTATCGTATTACCCAGTTACTGGGTTGTGGAGGTCAGATAGGCAGTTGATTCATGTAAAATACTGGTAATCATCTGCATCCGGTTAGACTGGAAGCCGACCCCAAGATAGTTTGGGAAAAGGCTAGGTAGATTATTAGTTGCGCTTGCAACCACTATTCCAATAAGGCAGTCTACATAAACTGCTTTATAGTTTGCCAGATGTAATATTTTTTAAAATATTTATATTTTTATTTTTTTAATAAACGATTTTTCATTTATTTTTTGTTCATTTATTGTCAGTCAGTTCTATATACAGGTATACCCACATAGTTTTTGAATTCCTGAGTATATCATTTTTCTTTATGGTAACCAGCTGGCCTACCATGACATCTTAAAGCAGTATTCATTTACTCTTATTCCAGAGTGGGAAAGAGATGGCGCTACACATCCTGTATAGCTCCGTCTCTTTCCCACACTGGAAAAGGGGTAAAACAATAATATTTTAATACGTCATGGTAGGCCAGCAGGTCCAGGTACAGGTCCTTGTTTGAACACTCACAGCTGAAAAAAATGTAAAATATTACTGGGTTCGCACATTAAATGTTTCTTTTTAGGGTTCCGTAGCCGAATGGCAAAAAACGGAACCCTTATAGATTCGTCATGTCTGTCTGTCTGTCTGTCTGTCTGTCTGTCTGTCTGTCTGTCCGTCTGTATGTCACAGCCACTTATTTCCGAAACTATAAGAACTATACTGTTGAAACTTGGTAAGTAGATGTATTCTGTAAACCGCATTAGGATTTTCACACAAAAATAGAAAAAAAACAATAAATTAAGGGGGTCCCCATACTTAGAACTGAAAACCAAAAAAAAAAATTTCATCAAACCCATACGTGTGGGGTATCTATGGATAGGTCTTCAAAAATGATATTGATGTTTCTAATACCATTTTTTTCTAAACTGAATAGTTTGCGCTAGAGCCACTTCCAAAGTGGTAAAATGTGTCCCCCCCCCCCTCTAATTTCTAAAGTAAGAGGAGGAAAATTCTGAAAATATTTAGGATTGTAGAACGTAAAAAAAACTATCAACGAAAATTGGTTTCAATAAGATATGATGTTTAGTTTTTGAGATATGGGACTTTTTCATCAAACTGCAGCAGTAACTTTGTTTTTCATAAACATACTATGAAAAACAAATTTAGTTTTGCGGTTGTGTGGAAGTTTACTAACTAATACTACTAACTAATGAATGACAGTTCAAAATATTGTTATTATATTGTTTGGAGCTATGGAACCCTGTGTGCGAGTAAGACTCGCACTTGGCCGGTTTTTTTTTTAGTTTGTTTTGTTAGTCACCACAAAAAAAAAGTTTATATAGTCTAGTTTAATTATAAATAGGTTTTATTGACACAAACTACAATTCTTGTTGGAAAAACTTAACATTCTTATTGGAGAAACTGAAATTACAACATATTCTCAAGTTCACATTTTTTTCGAAATACTTATATCTAGTTGTCGTAATTAGTTTTTACGTAGTTAGATTCTGTATAGTTTCAGCTATACACACGTATTTTTTGTTTTGGTGTAGCTGCAATAGTTTACGAGAAAATAAGCTTTAAATGGGAAGTGGCGCGGGGGGCTTGCGCGGCAAAAACTTTCCATGCGCGCGCGGCATGTGCGCGGGGTAGCCATGGCTACCGCGGACATTTCACCGGATATTCAAGTTTCCTAAAAGTTTTTATTGCACCGGTACAGAAAGAGTTCACTAACCTCAAGTGAAAATATAATGTTATCTATGAACATAAATTGTTTTAATTTTTGTAAAAGATCGGTGTTTAATAACCGAAGAATTTTTATTACGCTGGTGGGTCTTAAACCTAAATATACCGAATTCATGTTCATTATTGAACATCTTGTATAGAGTTACACTTTTTTTGGTTCTGTTTGATATTTCCTGCTTTTCTTCAATAAAATATTATAGTAAGTGTACACAATTTTTATTATCCTTTACAGGAGTCGTCAACCTTAAAACAGGAAATAAAGTGGTTATTTTTATTGAGGGTCTCCATCTTAAATTCAAGAATACCTCTAAAAGCAATATTTACAATATGTTAGGGTGATTTGTAATAATTTTACATTTCTTTTTGTTGTGTAATCTTAAACTTACAATGATTTGACATGTGTTCAAGTATTAACGGTTGATTAATAAACGGTTTTCGTTTAACCTTTTTTTGGTTTTAAGCAAGGTCTTTAGTCATACTTTAAAAGTTGATAAATGAACACTAATCGAGAATGTTTCCTACAGTAAAAGTGTCATCACCCTTTTAGGGTTTTTCAGTGTTTAATTTAAATCGTTATCTTTAGTGTTCGACACTTATTAAAATAAAATGATACGGATATAACAAACAAAAAACCCGCCAAGTGCAAGTCCGACTCGCGCACGAATGGTTCCGTACCACTTATTTATAAAATACGAGCAAAAAAAAACATTTTTTTGTATGGGAGCCCCCCTTAAATATTTATTTTATCCTGTTTTTAGTATTTGTTGTTATAGCATCAACAGAAATACATAATCTGTGAAAATTTCAACTGGCTAATTATCACGGTTCATGAGATACAGCCTGGTGACAGACGGACGGACGGACGGACGGACAGCGAAGTCTCAGTAATAGGGTCCCATTTGACCCTTTGGGTACGGAACTCTAAAAAGGGCAAACGAAAGGAACTACGCAAGTACTGGGAAGATGGGTACAGGTGGAAAGTGCGACTGCTAAGCATAGACTCCTGGACAGGGACTCAAACTGTAACCGTATGTTTTTAATACTGTTTTTTAAAACAGTTATAACAGAAAAACACTTTTAGATGTAACAGATACAATAATGTTACCGAATCAATCTGTAACCTTTTATAAGTGTTAATATGTGTAACTGAAATAATCAATTATAGCTTTAGTACGCTGCGTTTACCTGTTACACTTATTAACACTTTTATATCTGTTACAGATATGTTACGGTTAAAAACACATTTAAAAGTGTTGCATAATTGGTTCTGTTACCAATTCAACATGTAACACTTATAATTCTGTAACCTTTATGAAGGTGTTTAAGTCCCTGCTACTGGATTGGATTCCCAGGTCCGACAAAGTGTTAAGTGTGTTTAAGTGTTGGGTAGCAGCCGCGGAATCTAGCTTGATGCATGGTTGATGGTATTAGACTCACCCCCTGTTACATGGGACTTTAATATATCTGGGGAAATATCGTCATCATTCCAGTCGAAAGACGTCCACTGCTGGACATAGGCCTCCTCCATGTGACGTCACATTGACCGGTCCCGTGCGCCTCGCATCCAGCGGATCCCCGCAACCTTCACCAGGTCATCGGTCCACCTAGTGGAAAGCCTTCCAACGCATCGTCTTCCGGAAAATATAAAATATGGGGAAATATGGTGGTCCGCAATTCTGATTACTGGGCATACCAAGGGGTATCGTAGTACTAACTGGAGGTCAGATAGACATTCGTCCATGTAAAATACTGGCATTCATCTGCATCCGGTTAGACTGCAAGCCGACCCCAACATACTTAGGAAAAGGCAAATGATGAAGATGCGGCAGTAACGAGTGTTTATGAACTTTTGGCACATCGAATCAATTCAACCAGCTTTTAATTTCATCGTAGTTACCTTTTTGAAGCAGCCTCATTTCTTTTTGTAGTAATATGTATATCTACCGATGAACATATATTATGATACTTTGTCCGTTTGTCAACAATTCCACTAAGTTCCATTAAGATACCTACATGAAACCGCAAAAATGCCGCCATTATTAGTTCAATGGCGCCAACAATCAAGTTATTCTGAAGTACAGTCATAGTGTTTAGGTATAAAGTTTTCCTCAAAATATTATGATATCCTATAAATGTAGATATTTTGTTCATAATGTTTGTCACCTTAACGCTTAATAAATTATTCGAATGGATTCAAGGAAACATGCTCTTGTTTATTCACGAGATTAAAAATTGTATCTGTAGGTCAGCCTACGTAGTGGGTCTGTAATAAATGGGGATGCCCCATTACTCATTACAGCTAAGCGTAATCTCGTGCTGTTCATAGGCCACCCAATGTTTTTTTTTATTTTCATTCCATAAAAAGAGCTTTCAACATGAAATAAAAGTAGACATAAATATACTTACTGAAATTTCTGTTACTGAAGTTTCTTAAAAACTTGGGTTTATACAATAAATATAATTATTTTACCGACTTTCAAAACTAATAAAAGAAAAGTGAAAAGTTATTTTATAAATTCAACACAAAAAAAATAATATAAATTCAACACAAAAAAATAATCTTCAAGCAGCAGTGTAGTTTTTCTTATAGTACTTCAAACTACTTAGTTTACAAGTTAATTAGTTGTTTAAGTATGTACTTAAAGAAACAAAGTTAGGATAAAAAATAAAAACAATAAATGTGTAGTAGTATTTGTTTTGTGTGCTTTTAACAAATTAGGCTTTAGTGTCAGCATAAAATATCGTTGATCGTGATTTGTCATCACATAAATGCTTAAGTGTTTCTTTTTACGTTGTCATGTCAATTCGTTCATGTCAATACACTCTTGAAACTGACTTATTTTAGGATGACTAATATGCAGGCACGTTTATTAAAAAAAAAGTTAGTATTAAATGGGTAGCCATGAGGAATGAGCTGGCCAAAAGGTGACACTACAGACTTCGTAGAAGATGGCAGGAGGAGCTGGACAAAACCAAAGACTTGTCCACATTGAGCATAGGTTGAAAGAACTAGTTGTCATGGCAAGTGGCTTTTGCCCAGCAGTGGGATGAAGCAGATTAATACTTAATAATGGAATAATGGGTATTTTTGTGTAAGCAAATGATAGGCAGTACGTACATATTTTGTCCATAGTCTATCCAATTGTCTATTGGCGATCGATTACTTACTCTTTTTAGCAGTACTTATGTGTCATGTAGCATGTAGTATGTTTTGTTTTTAAATTCTCTTGTCTGGTTATTGTGGGATCACCATAATTTAGGCTTAATCCATACCAATTGTAATAAAGATACTGTCCTTCATATGTTTTGTATACAATTTGATGTCTTTATAAACCTTTGTGGGCAGATAGAGGTGCGATAAATATTTAGGTAGTTTACTGAAAATAAAAATACAATACAATACAATAACCTTTATTTCAGGCAACTAGGGCCCATAAAACACAATACATATATAAGTTTTAAAACAATAACTAAAAAAAAAAACAAAAACAATAACTAAAAAATGAAGCAGTGTATTTTTTTAAAGAATGAGTGTATTTTTTTTGGTTCTTTTATGAAATGAGTAGCTAAAGATAAATCTTATCAGAAAACTTTAGAGTCAAATCTTGAAAAAAAAAACCTTTTCTAATGAAAACTTTTATTTACCAGACACTCTTATTATCGTAGATCGTACTCTTATCATTTTCGGACTCTTCTCTCATCTTTAAGGTCCTTCACCTAGACAAGAGACCTCTGTCCTACAAAAAGGTGCGGTTCGGCGACCATTCAAGCTATACAAAACCATCTGATGCGGATCTCTCATTGTATGGGAAATCTATATAAAGTGAGGCCATGTTATACTGGTAATATATAGCGTGATGCGTCGTCGTGTGTACTATCAGAAAAGTGGGAAAAGGCCCATTTAAAAAAAAAAACTCAGGCTCTGTTAATGATCTGTTTATGAGATCTGTCTATTAATGAGATGTTTGACTACCGATTTTCGAACAATTGGAATAAAACAAAAAAGGGACCAATGAATAGAAAGTTTTTAACTGTTTTAACGCCGCAAGCAAGGATAGTCCTTACCGTGCTCCGATACCCAGTTTGGTGATGGTACATCTCCCAAAGGTATCAACAATAAACTTCATACGTTTCGCTAAATATAGCGATAGTGGCTTAAGGTCGTGAAGAAGGTGACACCTCATTAGGTCACGACCCTCAGATTTAAGGAACTACACAGTATCATAAATACTTGTGTAATGCGTTTACAACATGTGGGGGTATTCTGTAAAATTCCGTTCGAACCTCACTTTAGTGACAGCACTGAGTTCATAAAGAAATATTTTTTGCTTGAAGTCGATCGTCATATCAAAATTATTCATAACATATGACATAGCATCACGCTAGTACCTAATTCCCACGGGCTAGGCAGAGGTGTACCTAATAGTGCACCCATTTTCACCAGTTATATTTAAGTCCCTTGTAGTAGAGGCCGAGCCTATTGCCATCAAACGAGCACAAATCTAGACTCCGTGACTCCGTGGAATTTGTCTATTAACCAAACCGTGAAATTTTAAAAGAAAAAGTAATTACTGACTCAAATTTTTTTACCAAACCCTTATGCAATATATTTATTGACATATAAAATTTAATATAAAATAAGTTTCATCCATTAACCAGCTCGGTGAATGTCGTGGTATACCGGGATCTTAGGCTACAACGGGTCCAATTAAATTCGAAATTCAAATAGAGAATAAAGCTTATCGTCCTCGAGACCACTACGCTAGGCGGTGCGTACACGAAGCGACTAACTAACTAGTTTGTGATTGATTGCATTGCGTACGAGATGATGATGTTTCTACGATATTTGCTTTTCTGTTGTTATGGTTACCGTGTCACTTAGTGACGTTTCGGGTAACGTTATCGAAAATCGGCGTTTCTGCATGATGGTTGCCAATTGAAACGGTTGCAGTAGCATATTGATTGATCTAGCGTTTATTTGGATAATATTGTCAACGTATTATATGCATTATTATAACTATTTTATTTTAGAAAATATCTCTTATGACAGTGTTTTGTAACCAAAACCAGAGGAATTTTTCATAATTTACTTTTGTCTAAAAGCAACACAATAAACCTCTGCCTTTTCCATGGAGTTAATGCTAGAAACTTGCCATGTAATATTAATTGTGTAACCATTACCCACGACGTATTTTTGTTTTGCAATGGGATAATAGTCCCAGCACCGCGCAGTTTGGCTATTATAGCACAAACAAACACAAACTGTCTCATTCATTCTGTAACATTATAGCACAAAAAAACACAGACTGTTCTTTCCTTCTGTAACATTATAGCACAAACAAACACAGACTTCCTCTTTTCTTCTGTAACATTATAATACAAACACACACAGGCTGCCTCTTTCCTTCTGTAACATTATAGCACAAACAAACATAGACTGCCTCTTTCCTTCTGTTACATTATAGCACAAACAAACATAGACTGCTTCTTTACTTCTGTAACATTATAGCACAAACAAACATAGACTGCTTCTTTACTTCTGTAACATTATAGCACAAACAAACACAGACTGTCTCATTGTTCTGGTGGTCGCAAGCGCGAATGCTGAGCTAGAGGTCCTGGGTTCGACTCCCGGATCGGGAAAAGTGTTACCGGGTTTTCCATCAGAAATTTCTTAGTAACCGCGGTGTCTGAATTTGTGTCTGGTTAATGGCCATAGACTACTATAACATGGGATTTTATCACAACCGGCAAATTGTTGGTGTACTATTATTACCTCTGCCTAACCCTTCTGAGAATACCCAATATAGTTCTCACTGCAGGGAAATACCTAGGTCTCCTCTCTGGGAAAGGGAGTGGTCCAAAATCCACCCTACGGGCTTGGTGAGGGTTAGTGTATGTCTCAGGTCTTGGAATCCTTATTTCTAGGGCATTTCAGTTTCCTCACGATGTTTTCACCATTTTGAGAGCAGAGATGATGAAGGTTAAGACCAACAAAATAATTAGTAGGTAGATACTTAGTAAAGGGATCATGAAGGACCTTTATTTCTCCTAAAACCGAAGTACCTACTTGTAATTTTTGTTACCCATTTCCGAAAGACATTATTGATGATTTATGCAAACATTTCAAGACTTCAATTGGCTCTTCAACTTGATCGTTTTTGCTCCGATAACTCTAAAATATTATTTCCTAAACTAATATTGGTTTAAATGTTGACATGTTTAGTGTTTTGTTTGTAGATTTTTTGCCCAAATCCTTATTGATGCACTCATGATATCTGGTGTTGCATTTGTTTTGTTAGGAGTGTGATGATCCACTCTACAAGGTGTTGTTTTGCATCCTCGTCAAAATTCAGGAGGTGGTCACAAAATACATAAATAATCAATTAAAATTACGGTACCTAGTTAATTATTAAACAACGCAGATTTTTTTGTTACTTTAAGTTGGTCAGTATTTCAGAATAACCCCCTTAACGTTGTTTAGGGAATAAGAAATAATCGAATAAACGTTTGAGATTGTTTGTATGTGCGAAAGCGCGGTTATAGGAATCACGGGTGATTCACACTTTCTAATTTCCGTAAATAAGAAAAAAATTACCTACCCATTTTATTATTGATTCGGGTCGACAATCATTAGCCTATAGTTACCTCCTTGAATTTGACGAGGATGCATAATAACACCTTGTATAGTTTTACAGGGTGTAAATGGCCCTTCACGAAATCTTTAACCAAGTATTTTGTATATAAAACTAAGTGACTATATGCAAAAATAATTGCTAGGAAGTTATTATTTTGGTGAAAAATCACGCTAAGGTAGGACTCAATGTAACGCACACAAAACATTGTATTGATGGATACGTTGATTAATACGGGGATCGTGGAGGTATTTGAAGTAAAGTTAAAATGTTCATAACTGGTACCTACTATTTAAAAAAAAAAAAAATTAAAAATTTAAAAAACCCCCGACACAAAAAACCTCTAAAAAGCCAAAAATAAATTAATCCAAGCGTCGTAGCGTCGGGGGTCCGCTTTGTTCTGTGCTTGTACTAAGCGGTCTTCTTAGCGGTCCCCCGACGCTACGACGCTTGGATTAATTTATTTTTGGCTTTTTAGAGGTTTTTTGTGTCGGGGGTTTTTTAAATTTTCAATTTAATTTTTTTTCATGCTTTGTAAACTTATTTTATTTTTGCCTAGCCTTGACTTTCCTACTCCTGGTTAACGAAACCAAGGAAAGATATCATCATCATCATTTCAGCCGAAAGACGTCCACTGCTGGACATAGGCCTCCCCCAAGAAGGGGGGGTTTTGCCATAATCGCCACGCTTGGCAGGCGGGTTGGCGATCGCAGTACGGTTGTTACAAAAGCACAGAGAACGCTGCTGCCCATTCTCAGCTAAGTCCCTTAGTCGCCTCTTACGACACCCACGGGAAGACATGGGATGGTCCTATTCTTTACGTCCGACACCATAGAAGACCCCAAGAAGGGGGGGTTTTGCCATAATCGCCACGCTTGGCAGGCGGGTTGGCGATCGCAGTACGGTTGTTACAAAAGCACAGAGAACGCTGCTGCCCATTCTCAGCTAAGTCCCTTAGTCGCCTCTTACGACACCCACGGGAAGACATGGGATGGTCCTATTCTTTACGTCCGACACCATACAGAACAAGGAAAGATATAAATAAAACAAAATATAAATTGGGGGGGGGGGGTGCACACCCCCCCCCTCAGCAATGCCCATGGTGACAAGCGACAACATTTCAAATAGACTACCTGTGAAAGTTTTTAAATCCCTACATCAACTAGAAAAGACGTGATGATCTTCAAACAGCTGAGCAGATTTTCATGAAACATAGCTAAGAACACTCTCGATTAAAATACCTTTCAAACGACACCACTTTTATCCAAATCGGTTCATCCGTTTAGGAGCTACGATGCCACAGACAGACACACAGATACACAGATACACAGATACACACGTCAAACTTATAACACCCCTCTTTTTTGGTCGGGGGTTAAAAACTTGTGAAAATGTTTGGAACTTTGACCCCTAATATCTCCGTAACTAGAAGGTTTCCAGGTATGGTGTAGAACAAAAAGAAGATCGCAGTGACGGGGAGAACAAGTGCCTTGCGGCTTCTTTAAGGGTACTTATACACCTATTGAATTTAATACTGGTATTCAGCTGCATCCGGTTACACAAGAAACCGACACCAATTAATATGGAAAAAGGCTATGTAGATGATGATGACCTAATTCCATTCAATTCAAACTTTATTACCTGTATTTCAATGCAAAGCCGTTATGGATACTGGAACTGTTTTGTGTGGCCTACGTGAGCCATGCTTCCCAGTCTAGAGTATAATCAGCCTGTATTTTCCCCTACAAAAACGCAGGCCTCATTTCTTTAAGATGTAGTGCTCTGGTTTCCACCATGCGGACCCAGTGCAGGTTGGTAGATAGATAGAATGGAATAAACTTTACAGTCTCAATAGCAGCCACGGAGTCAGGATTTGTGTCCGATTGATGGCAATAAGCGAGCCCCCCTATTACATAGGACTTTAACATAAATAACTGGTGAATTGTGGGTATACTAATGTGTACATCTCTGCCCAACCCTTCGGGGATTGCATTCGTGATGTGATGATGTTATGTTATGTTATACTTTCAAAATCAAAACATTTTTATTTGACATAGGCCTACATGGGCACTTATAAAACGTCGACCAAAAAGGTGGTCGGTTCGGGTTGGTCGTTTCCTATGGAGAAGAACCGGCAAGAAACTCCATGGTTACTCTTTTAAAATGATTTGGTTTTACAATATTTCTGTTATAGCGTTAGTACTAAAGTATGGGAGGACATCCATCCATGTTCCTTCTTAGCCCTTTGCGTTCCAGGGGCACGGTATCTCTTTCGAACAACCCGCAGCCCTGGCAGGCATCGGCCCTCTCGGACCCCTTCCGATTTGCTGACATCTCCTTGAGGCGCGCGTGGAACACGAACGCGCTAGGCGCGACAATAAGTCGTTGCTTACTACAAAACGTAGAATGAGATAAAAAGTTACCAAGGATCTAGGAATCTATAAGGCCTACAACGTCCACACATTTACAAACAATAGGTAAATAAGAAAAAAGAGTGTGTACAAAAACAAAAAGAAGAAAATATCACAAAAAGACTAGATCAAACAAGTGACACAAATGTTGTCATCCGTGCTGTAACTATTCTAAACAAAAGGTGTAATGATTTAAAAATAATTGTAAAACATAATATGATTGAAAATAATGCACAAAATATAAATAAGATTGCGAATAGTTAGAGACATCTACACATTTGTGCCGTTTATGAGCTACCAGGGAAGCCGCATATGCGAAGGGGCTAAGGTGAAACTTCTCTATCTTCAACATAGTCCTTAATTTTGTAGTATGCTTTTTTAATAAGAACACATTTAATCTAATTTTTAAACTTTCCATCGGTCAGTTCTGTAACTGACTCCGGCAACTAATTATAAAAGCGTATACTGTTTATAAGAAATGACTTGCTAGTTTTAGTTAATCTGAATTTGGGTATTACAATTTCGTGTTTACTGCGTGTATTTATATTATGGAAGTCGCTTCTAATTTTGGAAAGTCCTCGGTTTTTTGGACATATAAAATACATTCTAAAATATTAGGTCTTTACCTATGAAATTGCCGTTTTGTTTGCAAAAAGTTAAAGTATTTTTTTTTTCGAACTTATTTATTTCTTTTATTCAAAGTAATCACCCCTGCAATCATTGCATCTTTGCCAACGTTGTGGCAGTTTATGGATGCCCTTCTTGAAAAAATCAGCTGGACGGGAGACAACAAACTCTTCAAAGGCGTTTTGTACTGCCTCTCGGGAATTGAATTTTTATCCCGCTAAAAAGTTGTCCAAATTTTGGAAAAAGTAATAGTCGGAAGGCGCAAGATCTGGTGAGTATGGCGGATGAGGGAGAGCTTCCAAACCCAACTCATGCAGCTTAGAGACGGTCTGTTGTGCAGTATGGGGCCGCGCGTTGTCGTGAAGTAGCAGTGGAGACGACCGATTGACCAAAGCTGGTTGCAGACGTGCGAGTTTCGCCATCATTGTGGTCAGTTCTTCAATGTACACATCTGCAGTAATGCTCTCGCCGTTTTGTAAAAAGCTATGATGAATCACACCAGCACTAGACCACCAAACTGTGACCATCACCTTTCTAGGGGTCATTTTTCGTTTTGCACATTGCTTTGGTACCGAACCAGGATCTAACCAACTTGCTGAGCGCTTTCGATTGTCAAAAAGAATCCATTTTTCGTCGCACGTAACAATTCGGTTCAAAATTCCTTCATTTCTGTGCCTGTTAAGCAGCGCAAGGCAAGTCTCGACGCGTACGTTGCGCTGGCGATCGTTAAGTTCGTGGGGCACCCATCTATCAAGCTTTTTTATCTTGCCAATCTGTCGCAAATGGACCAATATTGTTTTAATGCTAACATCAAAAGCTGCTGCCAGCTCAGCTGTAGATTGAGTTTCATCAGCTTCAACAATCACCTTTAATTCATCATTGTTGACCAAAGTTTCCGGACGACCACGAGGTTTATTTTTCAAGTCAACATTCCCAGAACGGAATCGAGCAAACCAATAACGGGTTGTGCGTTCGTTTGTACAGTTCTCTCCGTAAACGTCGTTGATGTTACGGGTCGTTTGTGCCGCGTTGGTGCCACGACGGAACTCATATTCCATAATTACACGAAATTTCAAAGTATCCATTATGAGGAAAAATGTTGAAATGTAATGAAAATACAACGCTAATCAATAAACAAAAGACTGATTTTGTAAATAGAATGTCATATTTTTAAAACAAAATTAATTTGAATTTAGAACTCATAGCCAATCAAAACTTTTTTTTGTTTGAAAAAGTCTGTACTGCAATACGGCAATTTCATAGGTAAAGACCTATTATAAAGGGAAGGCAGAGTCAGTATATTGATTTCTTTAATTTTTTCTCTGAGAGACTCACGAGGACCCATTTTATAGATAGATGGCGCAGACTGCCCTCTTTTGAAGTATGAAAATTGAATCAACGTCTGCTGCCGATCCCCACAGCAGAATGCCATAGGACATAATACTATTGAAATAAGCGTAGTATACTAACCTAGCTGTGACTACATTAGTTAACTGTCTTATTTTCCTAACTGCATGGGCAGCTGAGGTTAACCTTCCCGAAAGAGTTCTAATGTGCGCGCCCCACTGCAGTTTTGAATCGATAGTAATCCCCAAGAATACCGTTTTGGCTATAACATCAAGTTTTATGCCGTCAACATTTAAATTTAGGTCACGTTGCGGCACAAACTTTGCCCCACACTAAGAATTTCTCCTGTATCGTGGGTGCGTTTACAAACATTTAAGCCGAACATACACGAACAGGCAGACCCAGAACAACAATCTGTAAGCCTTACAAATATCAAATATTTGTCCCGTGCGGGGATTGAACTAGCGACACGCATCGCAGCAGTCGAACCCTCAACCACTGCTCCAACCGTGTCGTCAAAATACATCCGTCACATTAAAACACAACTGTTTTATTATATTGCTAGTTCTATGGTTTCAATGGTTTTCTTATCGTTGATGGCAATAACTTCCAGACAACCTCTGTATGGACTGTAAGAACATAAAATGCAAAGAAAAGGGGTTGTTTCCCTTCGACGTTTTGAGAGCAGTATAAATCCGATTCCTTGTAGAAAGTAGACCCAGTTTTTAAGGTTCCGTACCCAAACGGTCAAACGGGACCCTACTACTGAGACTTCGCTGTCCGTCCGTTCGTCTGTCACCATGCTGTATCTCATGAACCGTGATCGTTAGCCAGTTGAAATTTCTACAGATTATGTATTTCTGTTGCCGCTATAACAACATAATAATATTCAGATTTAAAATAAATATTTAAGGAGGGCTCCCATACAAAAAAGTTTTTGTTCTCGTTTTATAAATAATGGTACGGTACCCTTCGTGCGCGAGTCCGACTAGCACTTGGCTGGTTTTTTGATCTTTTTATCGAGGGAAGTTTGTGAATATAGCCTTAATACCTATTTCAAAGTAACATTAAGATTTCATAATAATGTTATACATATCTGTATTATATAAAACATCAATCGTCATTTTTAACTATAGCTAAGTACTTTAATAGATTCCTAAAATTTTATATATTTTTATCTAATGCAAAACATTCACAAACGTTTTCTACACTATTTTTTATCAGAATTCATTTAAGGTTGATCTCGATTCATCTTACACACATTCATCTTAGACTAGTATCTGCAAATGACATTTAACTCACGTTATTAAGCAATTTAGCTACTTTGATGCTATAAAATTTGTATTAATATTTGAAGAACGATCTTCAAAATGATAACATTTAGATAAACAGCTAAATGAAATAATATATTTTGGAGTCACTGCCATTTGCATATAGGATTCAGCAATTAAATATAACTTAACTTTAAATTAATATGAAACATACTGCTATCATCATCATCAGCCTATAATATTCCTACTGCTGGGACACAGGCCTCCTCTTAATGAGAGGGAGTGGGCTGTAAACCACCACGCGGTTCCAGTGCGGGTTGGTAGATATCACAAATGTCTTCGAATTTTTAGTTCTTGGACACGCCGGTTTCCTCACGATGTTTTCCTTCACCGTTTTTGAGGACAGCCGTGATGAAATAAATGACACCTGGCACCACTGGGCCACCGCTGCTCTCCACTCATTTAAATATTAATAAAAATACAATATTATATATTATTATTATTATTGCAACAAAATGTCGGAATGAGAGACCCTAAAACTGATCTTGCCGAATAAAAACTTGATTGACTTAAAAGTAACTGCTATTCAATTAGTTTTTTTTATGATCATCGATATCTCTGATCATTATCTGAAATATTAGAGAATGTCTAACTAAATATCGTTTAAAATTCCGACCGTTCCATTTGATGTCTTTAAAGATATTGATATCAACTTAAACACGAATTCTATGTATATCTTGTCTAATACCGTTCTTATTGTTACTCTGTTTCCTTTGATCATCATCATCATCAGCCTATAATGTTCCTGCTGGGACACAGGCTTCCTCTCAATGAGAGGGAGTGGGGTGTAATCCACCACGCGATCCCAGTGGGGGTTGGTAGATGTCACATGTCTTCGAATTTTTAGTTCTAGGACATGCCGGTCTCCTCACGATGTTTTCCTTCACCGTTTTTGAGGGCAGCGGTGATGAAACAAATTACACAAAGTAATGCGCTTGCCTGGGTTTGAACCCACGGCTTACTGCTCGTTAGTCAGGGCTGCTACCACTGTGCCACCGCTGCTCTACTGCCCTGCTTCTCTGCGCTCTGCTCTGTTTCCTTTACAAAATCTAAATTCAAATTCTTTTATTCCACATAAACGTAGATGGAGGCACAAGCTGGACAGAACAAACAGGGCAGGATTTGGAAGTCACGGGAAGATGCCTTTGCCCAGCAGGGGGATGACACTAGCTAACAGTAACAGTAAACGTACACATGCACCTAAGAAACGTTAGAAGACAAAGTGTACGGATTTGATTGATAATTTCTTTTAAAAAAGAGCCGTCAAAAAGAGTTCATGACCAAGTTTGACAAATTGAACAAATTGCACGTAAAATTAAGAATTTCATCTTCTCACAATCGCGGGTAAGCGGAAAGAAGCGTCATCATTTTAATGTCAATTTTATTGATTGGCACCAAATTGGGTGTACTTTTATTGTTGAAGCAGGTGGTTGGACAGGTTTCGTCAGAAACCCCAGAATGTTGGCCGATGTGATCGACCCTCAACCCGCCATTTTATTGGGGTGCATTGCCACTTAGAAAAAAAGAAGGAAACTTGACAACGGAATGCGACCTTCGCGAGTGTCCTTACTCGAGATTTTGGCACCGTGTGTCGCGCCCACCAACCATGACATTTATTTTAGTCTTCCTCTTTTTGTTCTATATACACCTTATATGAAATTTAGGGTTCTGTTTTCAAAAAAAGACGATGACTGCACTGAACTCTTGTCTGCACGATCGTTGTGCACTCAAAAGTAAATTGGAAGAAGAACATTTCATGCTTGTCGACTTGATTATGAAGCTGTCAGAATACCGCTAAGTTATTTAAGAAAAAAAATTATTTAAAGAGATCTGTAATGCTTAGCATGATGAAGCGCAATAAAATCTTGTTAAATGTTGAACAATATGCGACCAAATTAATCTTGACCGATTTTGTGAAAATTACGAATCAAAATCTACCGCTGCTTGTAATAATAGCAAGGTCGGTACATTTAGTAATGACCATAGCATTTTGTGCTTTTTTCAAAAAGGTTTAAAATGTACAACAATTCTGAATAACATTTTTGGACAAGAATTATTAGGATGGGTCGACCCCAAATAAAGATGAGATAAGGCCAGAAGAAGTACAAGAAAAACAATTAAAAGAACTTAAAATTCCATTCGCAGCATGACGAAATTGCCTTCATAATCATCTACTACAAGTTAGATAGGTTTCATTTAGATTTTCAATTTGACATAGCCAAAAAATTATTAATCTTAAGATTTATTTTTGGTTCAATTTTTAATCTCCTAATAATTTATCACTCAATTCGGTTTTAATTGATCATTTTTAATTAAAATCATATTTGCCATGGCGTTAACGACAACGGAGTTCCCTTGTCCAAAATCGTTTAAGAAGAGCCAAAATTGCAAAAAAAAACGCCTCCTGCTGTTTTGATTGCAAATTCTTTATAATAATTGTTTTCGGCGATAGATTGGCATTTTGATTTGCGTTTTATTTTTATAGGCATTAAATTGGATGATTTTTATAATTTGCATTTTAAAAAACAAGCTGATTAAGCATCCATCTCGTTTATTATCATTTTTGACCTTAATTAAGATTTTCCATTCTTAATACATGCTTTTAAGAAGGGACATCAATTATGTAGATCAAGGAAATATTATAGCTCACGTTTGACATGGAAATCGTGTATTGTTATTTTAATATTTAATTAACCTGTTAAAATACTCGAATCTTAACATCTAAACATAATTATCCCACAAAGCTAATAGGTCAATTAATTTACCATAACGTGCTATTTATAACGCTCTATTTTGCAAACATGTTATGAAGTTAAAAATACCATAATCACTTTTGATTTCTAGTTTAAACTATTCGAAGCCAATGACCATAAAAGTTTACAAAAACACAACATTATTAAACATTATGTGACGATGCGGACTGTTTTAATATCGTTAGAGAAGGTAGGTATCATCTTAATTACTAGTAATCCAATTAAAACCATTTTATGAAATCCCGTACCTATGTATTAAACCAATGTTTATGTCTAACCGTGTACTCAGCTCTTCAGGGAGGTATCAGCATGCAAAATAGTGGTTATACAATTATTTCAAGCTGTGTAACTTTAATTTACTGGTTGCTGATAAAGTAATCATAAATAGAAATTCAAGAAACTGATGAGCAGAGATGATACAGAACCATTAAAACATAAAAGCATACGTCGCAGAATTTTCTGACACGGAACTTATTAAACAACTGCGGACTTGTAACTAGATATGAAAAGATACAATTGAAAGCAAATCGTGCGCATTGGCTCAGAACATTCTACCACAATCACATAAACGCGGTTTCAATCAAAAACATAAAGTAAAGGTTTCTACGAATCGATATGACTGTATCCAAAGGTACTACCGATGCGCTATCGAGGCCACCTTTTAAAGAGTTGTTTACTAACCATCTTCCTGTACCAAGCTCTAAGCTTTCAATGTTACCTTTGTACTCCACGTATCAACAATAAACGACCTCTCGAAAGAATGCTTCTGTTCTCCTATTTGTTAAATAAATTGATTTATTATGGCATTCGTAGTTTCGTCTTACAAATCAATTGATTAAAAACGAATTGCGTCAGTGATTATAAATGTTAAGATAAGAATGTGATAATTAAGGGCCTGACAATCAAATGATTAACAGCGTCTTGTTAATTTGCCATTTAGATTTACATTAGTGATATTTATATATATTAGAAGATTGATATATATTTGTCATTTCCTTGTTCACATGACCGTTTATGGCGACATATGGGTTAAATCGTGAGCAATAACTTCGGAATAAATTTGATGTCAATATTGACAAAGTTACCTTCCATTGAGTACACGGGTTATTGACGTCAAAAGCCATACAACCTCTTGTTTTCGTTTTTTTTTAATTCGTTAACGTGACAGTGCAGAATTCAGGCCGTGTAAATCCGAAGATTTAATTCCTGGTTTAAACTTACAAAGTACAACGCTCATCGATAACCCTGGGTTGTGGGCGATTAAATACTACAGATAAAACGTTTTATTTGATTAAAGATCTGGTTCTACTTAAGTGTCCAAATTTTTCAATATAATACCTACTATCGAATTAACGTTTGGTTTTAGGTTTTAACTAAACCTCAAAATTTATTAGGTCACCACCCGCCACCCGCAAAATGATAATTTTTGATCGAAATGAATTAATGTGATCAAAAAAGACAAACACGAATCAACTGGTTCTGATGGAATGTGGAATATTTATTCAATATGTCACCAAAACTGGCCAGTTCACGGAATCGTACCAAAGTTGTTTACTTCTTTAACGGAGTGCAACAATAAGGCTGCGATATTTTATGCGCAAGAGTCGCGTCGCGGTTTCACTGGCGCCGGCGCGAGACGCCAGCCGCAGCCAAAGCCTCGCGACATCCGCCCGCGAAACAAAATTAATAGCCGATACATTCCGAACATTCTTACAGATTCCTGTTCTCAGTAATGGAACACAACCAAACCCAGTATTGAGTACGACGCCGGATCCGCGCATTAAAACCGATCGGACGCTGAAATTTCGCATTTCGCAATAGTGATTTCATTTAGCCGTTTTTAATATCCTGTAATTTGTGAACATTTCTGCAAGATCGAATTTCGTAATGGCTCCGTAATTGTTGTTTATGACGCTTCTGGACCCGAAAGTGAATCGAATATGGATGAGTTTGCAATTCCAAGGAATATCTTCATCAGAAATTGTTTCCATATTTGGAGAATTTACAACGAGATGAGAATTCAGTCTGATAGTTTATCGACAGTGGCGAATCACTGGTTTGTGGTCATTGAAACGGATTACGTGGGATACAATCGACAATGGTTAACGGTGTAACTATTCAGTGGGCAAAGATCAAGTGTATATTACCTACCTCAACATAACGGTGAGATGCTCTATCACCCGCGTCAAATCGAACAATACCCAGTTTGTGCTGATGGACAATATTAATGTGGCCGATTTATTACAACCAATAATAGGCCATTCATTTTTTGTCCAAAAAGGCTAGAATAACCTCCATTGTTTGAGTTACGACGGTTTTCTAAAACATTGAGACAGACGGGTCATCGAATTCGCTAAACAGTTATGCGTCCGAAATTAAAATATCAATCATACGTATTGGTAATTTATTGTGTTTGAATGAGCGATAATTATAAGTTTGGACCTTCGTTGGTAACAGTAAACATTGATTAACGCAGCATTCGATGCGAGTGAACATAAACGAACAAACATAATTCACTAAAGCCTGGATTAGTCAGATGTAAGTGAGATATCAATCATATAGATTCTGTGTCAGATGTGGAAATAATTAATCGGTGTGTTGTTATAAGCTCATGTTTATTTTCTGACATCAATATGCTTGCACTCGTGTCTTGGACCCGTTAGGTGTTAATGTACGCATGACAACCAATCAAGCTATAAAAACCAGTATAATACTGATCCCCCATTGTACGAGAAGCTCATACAAAGCGAAGTCAGGTTATACTGAATATTTGTTTCTTAAAGTGAAACCAAACGTGTATACCAAACTGAAGCAATGTTTTTGGTTTGATAGAAAACAGGACATGATAATCAAATGCATTCGTGTACAGTGACTAATGACTTAAAGTCTAAATAAGAAATGCGGTCATAATTTCTTGAATTTATGTTCTACGTCCTACTCGAGATTGCTAAAAGCATAAAATCAATGATTTTGTTCAAAACTTCTGTAGTTATAAATTACGGCCTTGATAATCTCTAAACTAGAGAGCCAAGAACTAATGTAGGATCTGTTTTTTTTTTCTATTTTTAAATTTCTTTTTTTTATATTGGCATAATGTTAAAGTGGTCTCTGTCACTTGCTAATTTCTATACAAATTCACTCGGAAAATCTTTTAAGTTATATGTGTAGCCCACGTACTTACATGGTTTCAAATAGGTCCAGCAGTATAACCGAACGGGATATTTTTAAATGCACATCTGTATAATTTTTCAGCACACTAGGTAACTCCACTAATTAACTGAGTGCATACCAGAAAAAATGAATGCTGTCCAAAAAAACCAATTGGTAAACTAAACATGTCCTACAAAAAAAACAAAAAAATCGGATCGGATTCACACCAAAAATGTGTGTTGTTATAAAACAAAAATACGAATTGTTTATCAAAAATACTAAATTGCACTCTAAATGCCAGCTAAAACTGGTCATTTCGTTTAAACGTCAACGTTTGATGATACGGCCATCCACGTTTGGCAAGAGCGAGCGAAGCGAGCTCTGGACTTGGGGCACCCCGACTCGGGCAGGTTAGGTTCGAAGGGGATGGCGGGTTCTAGTGAGCGAGCGGAGCGAGCGGAGTGAGCGAACTAAGACCCCGACATAACCTTCGTGTTAGGTTACTGTAAACCCTGCAGACAGATATAGGAGCCCGCGTGGCGGGGCTACGTCACCTACGCTTTAAAAAACAAAATTTCCTAGTATCAAATAAGAAAAGGTTGGATTGGTTCCTGATCGCAGTATAGATTCAGTTTAGTAAAATAGTTCTGCAAATACCAATAAACAGTAGGTATATTAAATTTGATTTATTTAATGTGCATAATTTATGTGCAAGTCAGTATTTTTGGTTTAAATTTGAAATATTTTTTCCGAAAAAAAGGAAATATACAGATATCAATTTAATTACATGCGTAACAGAACTAACCATTGAAGAGTTTAATTAATGAGTAGAATATATTTCAGTGACGTAATTTTGACAGCCAATTTTTGAAATATTTAAACACAACAATAAAAATTGCTAATCCCATAATTTTTAAGGTAGATCGTTGATTTCGATGCAATAAAATATCTGCACAAATCATTAAATTGCAGTGTCTGTTTGTAATTTCAAAATAACGGAACTTTTTATGAAAGGATATACTTACGGTACATAATACAAATAAGCTTAAAATTTTTGTCCATCTGTTTATTACGGCGAATCTCTCCGAAACGGCTGGACCAATTTTCACGGATTTACAGACAGATAGCTGATGTTATAAGTAGAGACCTAGGACTTGATTTTAGAAAACGGTTTAGGGTAAAAAAAATGAAATCCAATTCACATAGGGAAGTAATATTTTTATTATTATTTCACACGGTCGAAGGTCACGGGCTACTGCCAGTCTGTGATATAATAAAGAAGCACTAACATCACAATATTATAACAATATACGTCAATCGCCAGATCACAATAGGCAGGTATCTTTTAAGTTCAATACTTATCCGTACCGACAAAGGTCTAGGTCAAAAGTTAGACAACTGGTCAAGCGTGAACCGTTTTATATTTCTACAAAAATACTCTATTTTCGCAATATATTTTTATTAACGTAAACAACCTAAATGTTTCTTGTTACATTATGTATTATTGATCAGTTTGAATAACAATTAAAATGCGAAAATTTTCCTCTTCTGAAAATATTTACTACCTGTACAGTTTGACATTTAAAGTACAGGATGTTTCAAAACTTAGTCTAGTTTTTCGTATTAAAATAGATCTATATTTGGTTTACTAATCGATTTCGTTACATAATCGAGTAGCCATCGTTTAAAAAATGGGCAATTTATTATAAGTTATTGTAATTTAAACGATTTATCTCGTGTAAGCCATTACACGTGCGGTGTTCTGTTTTTTTAAAATGGTCCTGTTTAAAAACGTTATAGTATTCATAGATTTTATTTGTTTTCATACTCATTTGCCAAGGTCGGTGTGTGGATGGGTGATCATCATTAAATACCAAGTTCCCTCCGTGCCTCGAAAAGCACGCTACGCCGTTGGTCCTAGCTGTCATTTGTAGATCTTTGACAGTCATTACAGGTAGTCAGAGGCCCGAAAGTCTGACAACCAGTTTATCTTCGGGGTACAGCATTACCCAGTAATAACTGGGTCGTGGAGGTAAGATAGGCAGTCGCTTCGTGTAAAATACAGGTGTTTAGTTGCATCTGGTAAGACTGGAAATTCGACCCCAATAAAGTCCAGAAAAAGCTAGCTGATGATTGGTTTCCAAACTCTACTCAAAAGGTTTAAACTGTCAGATGACAATCATCATCATCATTTCAGTCCAAAAGGCGTCCACTGCTGGACACAAGCCTCCCCCAAGTGTCGCCACATTGACATTTTGGGGGGTTTTACCATAATCGCCACGCTTGGCAGGCAGGTTGGCGATCGCAGAACGGTTGTTACAAAAACACACAGAACGCTGCTGCCCATTCTCTGGCAAGCAAATGACAATAGTGTAGGGATAGTCATAATTTTTGTCATCATCATCATTTCAGCCGAAAGACGTCCACTGCTGGACATAGGCCTCCCCCAAGTGACGCCACATTGACCGGTCCCGTGCGCCTCGCATCCAGCGGATCCCCGCAACCTTCACCAGGTCGTCGGTCCACCTAGTGGGAGGCCTTCCAACACATCGTCTTCCGGTTCGCGGTCGCCATTCCAGAACTTTTCGGCCCCATCGGCCATCCGTTCTGCGAGCAATGTGCCCTGCCCATTGCCACTTAAGTTTGGCCATTCTTCGGGCTACGTCAGTGACCTTGGTTCTCTTGCGGATGTCCTCATTTCTAATTCGATCACGCAAGGAAACTCCGAGCATAGCCCTCTCCATTGCCCTTTGGGTGACTTTAAGCCTTCTGATGAGGCCCATTGTGAGCGACCACGTTTCGGTCCCGTATGTCATCACTGGCAACACACACTGGTCATAGACTTTCGTCTTGAGACACTGCGGTAAGTTGGACGAGAAGATATCACGCAGCTTCCCGAACGCTGCCCAGCCGAGTCGGATTCGACGATTGACCTCTTTCTCGAAGTTAGACCTACCCAGCTGGACCGTTTGTCCCAGGTAGACATAATCGTCTACAACTTCGATAGTAGAGTCTCCGATCTTGATAGGAGTGGGTGTTACATGGGCATTCAACATGACCTTGGTTTTGTTCATGTTCATTTTAAGACCCACTCTTTCGGAAGCTCTACTGAGGTCATCGAGCATTGTACTGAGGTCCTCCATGGTCTCAGCCATGACCACTATATCGTCGGCAAATCGAAGGTGAGAGATGTACTCGCCATTGATGTTGATGCCTAGCCCTCTCCAGTCCAGAACCTTGAAGACATCTTCCAGTGCAGCGGTGAACAGTTTCGGAGATATGACGTCTCCCTGTCTCACACCTCGCTGCAGAAGGATAGGTTCCGAGGTCTGGTCCTGAAGTCGGACTGACATGGTGGCGTTTTTGTATAAACACTTCAACACCTCGATGTACCGATAATCAATTTGGCACCGTTGGAGAGACTGCAGTACAGCCCAAGTCTCGATCGAATCGAAGGCTTTCTCGTAGTCCACAAACGCTAAACAGAGAGGCAGGTTGTACTCTTCGGTCTTCTGTATAACCTGTCGCAGCGTATGTATGTGGTCTATGGTGCTAAAGCCTTTACGGAATCCGGCTTGTTCGGGAGGCTGAAAATCGTCAAACCTGCGCGCGAGACGATTCGTGATGACTCTTGAAAACAACTTGTAGACATGGCTTAGAAGTGAGATGGGCCTATAGTTCTTCAACCGGGCATTGTCGCCCTTTTTGAAGAAGAGTACCACCACACCCCTGCACCATGCCTGAGGCGTTTTGCCCTCGAGTATGACGGAATCAAACAGCTTCTGAAGGGCCTTAAGTACCGGTTTTCCACCCGCCTTCAGAAGTTCGGCCGTAATTCCATCATCACCCGGTGCCTTGTTGTTTTTAAGCTGTTTCAGAGCCATCCTAATCTCGTACAGGCTGATGTCCGGGATGTCTTCGGTATAGTGTCGGGTCAGTCTAGCTCTTGGGTCATTCGCTAGATTTACAACGGGTTTCCTGGTTGACGTGTACAACTGCCCATAGAATCTCTCGATCTCCCTCAGTAGCTCCGGTTTGGCGGATACGATCCTGCCATCGTCGGTCTTCAGTTTCGTGAGCTGGCTTTGCCCAATAGCCAGATCTCTTGCAAATACCTTTGAGCCTTTATTCCGCTCAATTGCGTCTTTAATACGCTCGGTATTAAAGCGGCGGAGGTCGCTTTTTAAGGATTTGGAGATCCGTCTATTGAGCTGCCGGTATCTCCACGCCTCGTCTGAAGACTGCAGGATCATCTCACGCCGTTCCTTCATGAGCTTGAGAGTATGATCGGAGAGTTTTTTGTTCTTCTGTGCACGACGTGTCTTGTAGAACTTAGACCCCGTCGTATGGACAGTTTCCACGAATCCATCGTTGCATTCGTCCACTGAGCCTCCTAGGCACTCGAAACGATTCTGGAGTTCCAGCTGAAAGCTCTCGGGGTTTTGGATCTGGATCTGTGCTGGTCGGAGCGTAGACTTCATCAGTCGAGACCTTTCAAGCTTAATATTAATGTTCAATGTGCCTCTTACCATGCGGTGATCGCTCCCGATTTTCACTGAATTGATCACAGAGACATCATTGAACATTTGCTTTCCGGTTGACATGATGAAGTCAATCTCATTTTTTGTTGCACCGTCGGGGCTCTGCCAGGTCCACTTTCTGTGCTCACGCTTTCTGAAGAAGGAGTTCATCATATAGAGGCCCTCCTTCTCCATAAAACTAGCCAGTTGGTGTCCCCGGTGGTTCCGACGTCCAACCCCAAATTGCCCCACCTGCAGCACATCCCCGTCTCGTTTGCCCAGTTTCGCGTTGAAGTCCCCCATGACAACGGTGAAGTGAGTTTTGAAACCATGCATGGCTTTAGAGATATCCTCATACATGGTCTCCACTTCGTCGTCGGGGTGTGCCGAGGTCGGGGCGTAGACCTGTATAACCTTCAGCGAATATCTTGAGGATATTCTGAGTATAAGGCACGCCACCCTGGTCGACACACTCTCGATCTTCACCACGTTATTCACAAGGGACTTGTGGACGATAAACCCAACACCACCCTGAGACTGCCGGTCACCCTCTCGGAAATAGAGCAGGTTACCGGATTTCAGGATCATCGTGTCCTCCCCCTCTCTTCGGACTTCAGATAATCCTACAATACTCCATCGCAACCTGCTCAATTCCTCTTCGAGTTCGGTTATCTTCTCGTCAGTTCGGAGTGTTCGCGTGTTGTAAGTTGCCAGGTCTAGTCGTCGGTATAGGCAGCCGGATCCCTTCCGGAGATTCTTCGCACCCCTTGCCACGTCATTACCTCGACCGCTACCGTAGTCGAGGGTAGACGGGCTGCCGGGTACTAGGGGCCATTTTGGTATTGCGCTCATTAGGGGGGGTTTTGCCATAATCGCCACGCTTGGCAGACGGGTTGGCGATCGCAGTACGGTTGTTACAAAAAGCACAGAGAGCGCTGCTGCCCATTCTCTGGCAAGTCCCTTAGTCGCCTCTTACGACACCCACGGGAAGATATGGGATGGTGCTATTCTTAACGTCCGACACCATACAGAATACATAATTTTTGTATCTATAATGAATTATTCAAATACGCACGTCATTCAGGAAAAGTTTATCTTTAAAAAGGGCGTTATGTCTTTTAAATACGTAAAACAGAAGAGAGTTTGTAAGGATTGTATCATTGAAAACTGAAGCAGCTGCATAACATTCATGAATGCATTGTAGCTATGACTCGATAGTCACATTTTTTGATCGTAGTGGTTTTTGTTGTAATAAAACTAGACAAAACAACTCAACTCAAAAGCTTATTATTTAAACATCGTCACAAACATAAATCGATTTCTGTTTATCGTTCTATAACGAAAACTGGAAACACTGACTAAACGCTGCTCCAATTTATGTCTTTTAGGTGTTTTGAGGAATAAATTTTAGCACCAAGGCGCCTACGTCTTAGAATTTGTTATTAACCCCATTCAAGATTATACCTTACATCATGGATTTAAGTTGGATTTTGTACTGAATGTGAATAATTTGTAACTTGAGCTCGTGGCTACAAATGTCGTGGGTCGCAGTGTCATCGTTGGTCGGTGACCGGGCAAGGCCGCCGAAAACCGATGACCTCAGCCTCTTGATTCGAAAAAAAAAAGAACAATCTTTCGGCCACGGAAACCTTTAGCTACTTTTTTTTTGCAAACACGATCATTCGCAAATTACATTTAGTTCAATTTTCGAAATAGATTATATTTTACCTTGTCAGGAATGTTAATTGATCATTTTTTGGTCGTAAAATATTTGAATGTATGCGGAAACTTACAATGATGGCTCAATCATATGACGTGACTGCATAGAAGAATTCGAGGGAATTCTTGACCAATCAACTCGGAGCTTATCTACCGGATTTTAGATCAAATATGAATGTCATTGCTAAAGGATTTCACTTATCAAGAATTAATTTGACATCGAGATAAATCACAGGCATTAAAATTCTATGTAGAATACAAAAAAAACCAAAGCTAAAGATTTTTTATGAAGATTAAGATTTGGGTAAGGACGGATGTTCTAACCGACCCCGATGTCGCAAACGACATCTATATGTTTCCTTCCATCATAAATACCTTGTATTTTGAAATATACATGCCAATAAAAATACTTAAAAACTAGAGCAGAATTCAAAACAAGCCTCTTACGTAGGCGTTGAAATATTATGAACATTCCAACATGTTTACATTATTTTTTATGGTATTTTTGATCCGATTTTGCATTCCATTGTCTTGTAATATAAAATGACATCTAAGGAGACCTGCCCACCTAAGTTCACTTTTTTCTAAAGTCATCTTTAAATATATATTGATGACACATTGAAGCTATAGATGGGGATTCTCTCGAAAAATATTTTGGTACCTATTATTAGCGTTTCTATTACCAAAACTGTTGGTCCATTTTTGTCTTAATATGGTTTGGGAACTATATTTCTTGTCACCAAAATTTATATTTGTCATCAAAGTTGTATCACCTAGTAAATAGATCTAACGCCACGAAATATTTTCGTTCTCAGATAAACAAAAAGTGTTCCCAGGTATGAATTATCAAATAAGTGTTGATACATGTGTAAAATAAGAGATGGATTACCAATAAAATTGTAGTGCATTAGATGAATATAAACTTCGTTCTTATAATAATAGTTTTATTACTTAAATAATAGCTTTGTGCTCGGAATGGTAGATCTGTCACCAAATAAATAGATCAGTTCCTTATTTCTATGAAGAAATGCTTTATACGAGACATTGGGCACACCGACTCGGACAGGTTAGGTTCGAAGAGGATGGCGGGGTCTAGTGAGCGAGCGGAGCGAGCGAACTAAGACCCCGACATCCCCTTCGTGTTAGGTTACTGTAAACCCTGCAGACAGAAATAGGAGCCCCGCGTAGCGGGGCTACGTCGACAACGCCTTAGTTTGGACCTGTGGTTTGGTGATCTCTTTAAATTAGTTTGCTTAAATACTTATTAGGACACACCTATTATAATACATACAAAAACATTTATTTGGTACTAGACCTTATATCTCAGGATTTTAGGTGATTTATTGTGGAACTGATTTTGCATTGTTTGGTGACTACATTTTGGTGACAGATCTACTATTTTGAGGACAAACCCTATTATTTAAGAAACACAAAACTAATTAAATTGGTGATAGCTTAAATGATACCCATATGGTTTTAGACTCTAGCTCATAGATTACTACTGGTACTAGACTGGGCTCTTAAACTTAGGGTATTAAGATTCATAAATAAAAAACTTAGGCTTAGCAAGGAAATTAGTTTATAGGATTAATTATAATAGCGTCGCAGATGGGAATAATTGTATTTTAACTTACTACGCTTCAACAAAGGGCAGCCTATAATTATTGTGAGTTTGATTAAAGAAAATTGGGTTTTAATAATACTCCGATATTAAAATTTCTATCCAATAATATTCTATCTAATAATATTCCGATATTAAGTAGGCATAACTCAATAAAACGCTTTTGTATGTCATTGGTTGGCAACTAAGCAGGCACGGCCTTATGAAAAGTGGTTACCAACGCGTATGGACATCTGCAATGCGTCACAGATGTGTGTCTTTTCCAGAGACGAAGGGAAAAGGACCCATATGTTTATCAAACCTGAACATATTAACGCGCAACGCTGTTTGGTTCTAAATAGACACCGTGGTCGTACTTAACTCAAGAAATTCTACTACTAACACCCCTATTAGAGTTTAAGTAATTATAAATGCAACCAAAATACAATAATTTTAACGAAGTTAAAACCGTAAAAGAAAGCAAAGCTAAGAATTCTAACTATGACAGTTCTTACTTCGAACAATTACTAAACTTCAGAATAAAAATCGTATCTTAAGTTATTACTTTTACTTAAGTTATCACTTTGACTTATTTATAGATACGAGTGTTTAACAATATCTCATCATCATCATCATCAGCCTATAATGTTCCCACTGCTGGGACTCAGGCCTCGTCTCTATGAGAGGGAGTGGGCTGTAATCCACCATGCGGGCCCAGTACGGGTTGTAGATGTCACATGTCTGTGAATTTTTAGTTCTTGGATATGTCGCCGGTTTCGTCACGATGTTTTCCTTCACCGTTTTTGAGAGCAGCGGTGATGAAATAAATTACACAAAGTTATGCGCCTGCCTGGGTTCGTACCCACGGCTTACTGCTCGTAAGTCGGGGCTACCACCACTGGGCCACCGCTACTCTCAATATCTACGTAGACCAAAATATAGCCTGCTTATCTCTTGGTAAATTGTTAGTTTTGTAAGCCCGTTATGTTTAATTTTTGGTGTACAATAAAGTTTTATTCTATTCTATTCTATTCTAATTGACTTTTCCTACTAGGTCATGACGTCAGGTGTTCTTCCATCCCCTTGGGCGTGCTTCTGTATCTTATAAGATCTTTTAATCCAATACATTGTAGAACAGATGGTCTCCATATAAGTTAGTTTGAGCTCTTTTTTACGACATCCCGAGAGAGTTGCGAAGTATCCTCTCATTATTTTAGTTTAATGCTTCAATTTTTACCTCTATCGTCGCTTTTAGTGGTCGTATGTTGTATTTTTTATCTGCGTTTTTGTGTTTTATGTATCGCGAATAATCTTTTTTTTTAAGTTTGCGTTGCAACCGGGGAACGGTTGGGCAAAGTGCTATTAGGATTTTCAATTAGGAATTTCGCAGTAGCAACCACGGAGTCTGGATTTGTGACCGATTGATGGCACTCTCTAACATAAGCACCTATAATATGGACGCCTATAACATCATCATAATCAGCCTGTAATGTTCCCACTGCTGGGATACAGGCTTCCTCTCTATGAGAGAGAGTGGGCTGTAATCTACCACGCGGGCCCAGTGCGGGTTGGTAGATGTCACATGTCTTCGAATTTTTAGTTCTAGGACATGCCGGTTTCCTCACGATGTTTTCCTTCACCGTTTTTGAGGGCAGCGGTGTTGAAATAAAAAGTAATACGCCTTCCTGGGTTCGAACCCACGGTTTGCTGCTCCTAAATCGGGGCTGCCACCACTGGGCCACCGCTGCTCTCCTATAACATGGACACATTAAAATATAACTGGCTCTAACACCTCTACCTAACCCTTCGCGGATCACAGGCGTAATGTTATGTTCATATTAATGTTTTTTGTGTAGCAAGATATAAAGCGTACATTGACTTAGCCAAATTTCAGCAATGTCATTCAAAAGTATCGCAAATGAGTAATGGTATTGTGTTATACTAGCTGCGCCCTGCAGTTTCACCCGCGCAGACCGGGACAAAAAGTAGTCTATGTGTTAAACCAGGGTATAAGCTATCTACATACCAAATTTCATCAAAATCTATTTAGTAGTTTTTGCGTGAAAGAATTACAAACTTTCGCGTTTATAACATTTAGGATTTGCGATGCTCTATTATTTTATTGATTTTCAGTCAAAAGGTTCATCTAAGTCTTATCTTGTCAAATTATCACTTGATGAGTTTATTTATTTTTTGAGAGCATCGCTGGCCCAGTGGTGGCAGCCCCAACTTACGAGCAGTAAGCCGTGGGTTTGAACCCAGGCAGGTGCATTACTTTGTGTAATTTATTTGATCACCGCTGCTCTCAAAAACGGTGAAAAAAGAAATCGTGAGGAAACCGGCATTTCCAAAAATTAAACATTCAAAGACATGTGACATCTACCAACCTGCACTGGGCCCGCGTTGTGGATTACAGCCCACTCCCTCTCATAGAGAGGTCTGTGTCCCAGCTGTGGGAACATTATAGGCTAATGATGATGATGAGTCTATTTACTTAAATGTTTTTCACGAACTTAGCGAAATCATTCGTTAATAATTTAACTGCAAAATTAATAATAATTATATTCACAATTGCCTGCCTCGTTGGTCTAGTGGTTGCAAGCGCGACTGCTGAGCATGGTGTCCTGGTTTTGAATCCCGGGTCGGGCAAATTGTTATTGGGATTTTGCATTAGGAATTTCGCAGTAACAGCCACGGTGTCTGGATTTGTGCCCGGTTGATGGCAATAGGCTCGCCCCCTATTACACGGGACTTATGAACAACTGGAAAAATGTGGGTGTACTATTAAGTGCACCCCTTCATAACCTTCGGGGATTACAGACGTGATGTTATGTTTGTTATATTTACAATTAGTTTCGGGAAAGCACTTATATTTTATTACTTATCGAAATATCAACCTAACTGCGCAAATATAATTGCTATTTTCAAATAAAAAATAATCTAGATCCATATAGTTATTTCCACATAAATATGGAACTAGGCTACGGCCATCTACTTTCATAAAGTCTCATTTTCATTATCTTCAACTTCTTAATTTTAATTCCCATTCTATAGATCTATTTAAATAAATTATATAATGGCATTGTAGTGACTGGACACTACAAAAAGCAACTTACAACAAAAAGTACTGCAGCGCCATCTATGACAATACTGAAGAACTAAATATGGGCTGAATCTCGCAAGCAGAGTTATCATAGACTTAAGACTATGTATAGGACCCGACAACAACCGTCTGGCAATTGCCTATCAGACATAACACCTGTCAAGTCGAAGGATCTTCCCTATTCTATAAGGGATGAACTACTACTCTACTCCCTGTTCCTCCTACTACTGTACTAATTAACTATTGGTGTTCATGTTCCCGGTCATTTAATAGATACGACTTCGGGAATATGAAATTTAATTCAATTAAAAGCGTTTATAATACGGACTGGAATCGCGTGGATATGTTTGTTTTAAATCCCAAGGTACTAAAGCTTATGTTTGTGAATTAATAATAGAACTCGCCACTGTATCAATGAAGGTAAATTATGTTTATTAAGCCAAATTGTCTCTGTGTTTTGTGAAATTATTCCACAGAATGATCATTTATCGTTACCTGTAAAGATTGTTATTACAACATAATTTTACATCATAATATTCGTTTATTCTCAGGCCAATTCCTCCATAGATATACCTTTCAGCCTAACATGCATATTGTATAATTTGCTTGATGTGCTGCTCGGGGATAGCTTAGGGGCTGGTGGTCTTCCTCAGCTTTAATAACCACCGGATTGCCAGCTCGTTCAGCAGAGTGTATATGATACGTGGTGGATCCCTTATAATTACACGTAATAATTTGAAATTCAAAGAACGTAGTGATATTGTGGATCTCTCTGTTGAGCGAGTAATCGAAGTAGCTTGCATTGAGCTTGAGCGGTACATTGTTATGAGTGTGTACAGGCCCCCAGGTGCGCCATATGATATTTTTGAGCAACATATGGAGGAAATTTTATTAAAGACATGCAACAATAATAAAACAGTTGTTGTCTGTGGAGATTTCAACATTAATTTACTTGAAAAATCGGTTACAGTAAATAAATTCTTGACATTATTTAAATCATATAACTTACACAGTAATTTCGCTGAACCGACGAGAATAACTTCCACTAGTGCTACCTGTATAGATAATATCTTTACAAATCTAAAACCATTGATCCATTTAATTTTGAATGAGTTAGACTCGGATCATTGTGGCCAGTTAGTTGCTTTTTCTCGGCAAATAGTCAGAGTTCGGAAAAAACTTGTGAGTTTTGTTCCTGTTAACAAAAGACGTTTAGACCTTTTTAGAAATAATTTAATGGAAAAACTTCCCGCTTTGCCATATCACGATAAGGCAGACCAGGCTTATACTTTGTTATTTAACTTGATTAATTTAGAATTTAATAAGGTGTTTACCTCCAAAACATTGTCTGTTTCTGATCGCGTTTTATTTAGTGACTGGGCAACACCGGGTATTTTTAAAAGTAGGCGGAGGCTATATGAACTATATAGTGAAAAATTATATAACCATAATGAAACCTTTAAAGAATATGTTAAAAATTACTCAAAAATTTTTAGAAGAGTCTGCTCCTCAGCTAAAACCATTTATTTAAAAAATAAAATCAAAGTATCTGATAATAAAATAAAAACAACCTGGAATATTATAAACTCCGAAATGGGAAGGAACACAGCACGAATACGTGACTTTCATCTAAAAATAAATGGTCAAGATATTAAGGCGGACATGGAAGTCGCAGCAGAGTTTGACAATTTCTTTACTAATATCCCCATTGTAACAACTAAAACTCTGCCATCATCCTCCATTTCTGCTTACTCAATTTTGCAAGAATGTGTACCAGAATGTGTTGAAGCTTTTAAATTTATAGTTGTTACCCCAAAGGACATTATAGAATCTTTTAAAGATCTTGATGTCAAGAAAACCGCCGATCTTTGGGGATTATCAGTACATACCATGTCAACAATCATTGATATTATTTCACCTTTCCTGGCAATTATTTTTAACTCTTGTGTCGATTCCGGTGTATTTCCTGATTTGATGAAAATTAGTAAAGTGATTCCGCTGTTCAAATCTGGTAGCACAACCGACCCCACAAACTTTCGGCCTATTTCCATATTACCTACTTTGAGCAAAATTTTTGAAAAATTAATTCTGAAGCAAATGTTAAAACATTTCAATAATAATAATTTACTTCACTTGAAACAGTTTGGCTTCACAAAGGGTCGGTCAACTACAGACGCGGGCGTGGAACTACTTAAGAGCATATTCGAGGCCTGGGAGGAGTCGCAGGATGCTCTTGGTATCTTCTGCGACTTGTCCAAGGCCTTCGATTGCGTGCAGCATGAAACGCTTATCAGGAAACTATACCATTATGGTATGAGGGGCAAGGCTCTAGACCTTCTGACTTCTTATTTAAATAACAGAACTCAGAGGGTTGATGTTAATGGCAAGAGATCTTCAGGGTCTGCGGTCTCTATGGGCGTCCCCCAGGGCTCAATTCTAGGTCCATTCTTATTTTTAATATATATAAATGACTTACCCTATCACGTTAGGGATAATCACAGGATTGTATTGTTCGCGGATGACACATCTCTCATTTTTAAAATTAAACGTCAATCAGTAAACTTTGACGAAGTGAACAATGCACTATCTGAGGTTGTCCATTGGTTCAATGTAAATAATCTACTCCTGAATGGAAAAAATACCAAATTGATTAAATTCTCAACTCCTAATGTGAGGCAGTTATGTACAAATGTTCAACTTAATGGAATAGTGTTGGATCCTGTTGAGTCAACAGTTTTTCTTGGAATAACTATTGATTCAAAATTACAGTGGGGCCCACATATTGAAACATTGTCAAAAAAACTTAGTTCAGCCGCTTACGCAGTCAAGAAAATTAGGCAGGTTACTGATGTTGATACGGCCAGAATTGTTTATTTCAGTTATTTTCATAGCGTCATGTCGTATGGGATTCTTCTCTGGGGTGCCTGTGCGGACATCGACGCTATCTTCGTTCTACAGAAAAGGGCTGTTAGGGCCATTTACAATCTAGGTCCTAGGGATTCCCTCCGAGAGAAATTCAAAGAGATGAACATTCTGACTGTAGCCTCTCAATTCATTTTTGAAAATTTATTGTATGTTCATAAAAATATATCAAATTTTAAGAAAATGTCCGTTATTCATAGCTTGAATACTAGGAATAAGCACAACCTCGCTGTACATCGCACTCGCCTCCACAGAATAGGCAATTCATTCATGGGCCAATGTATACGATTTTACAATAAACTTCCCATTGACATTAGAAATTTATCAATCAACCGATTTAAAATTTGCATTAAAACCAAACTATGTAAGAAGGGGTACTATAAAATAATTGATTATTTAGATGACAAAAAGGCCTGGGATTGAACTGCTCGCTCTGCTAAGCGTTATGTAATTATTATTCAATATTGACAAAAAATCTGATATATCCTATTGTATATTTCCTTTTTTAAATTAATTATTTCCATTTTTTTTATTTATTAACTAATTAATTTATTAATTTGACATTATAATTATTATCCTATTTTCTATGTTCAAATTATAATTTAATTCATTGTAAAACATGAAACATATTGTACATGTTATATAACAGACTTTGATTCCTGAGTTTGTTTCGCCATTTCTTCTCAGGGTAGTCAGATACGAAATGTCGACCCCATCTAGCTTATGTTTAAAATGTGATGACGTGTAAAAGTGATTCCTACATCCTATTTACTGAATAAACAATTTCATTTCATTTCATTTCAGACAGTGAAAGGCATAATACTTGAGGGGCACAGTTTATTTGCTCATCACACACACACAGTACAGCGTTATATTTATAGTACATTACTGCCGCGGTCTATAATGACTACTTTGCTGGTCGCGCTGATTATGGCCGACAGCGCCGTGACAGACACACCGTGGTCAGCGTGCAGCACTTGATGGACGAGCTGAGATAATGGCCGAGACCGTAGGTCGAGGCCTTTAGAGCGAGGACAGCAAGGGCTGCAATGATGGCCAAGCTGAAAGGCCTAGAGCGTAGCTAGGCTAGCTCGAGGCAATCATAGCGTGACCAGCGAAGCAGTCATTGTGGGCCAAGATTTGTATAGTGCTTTACTCAAAAATGCAAGTACCTAATCTAAATAAAACCAGCAAGTAGTTTAAATAAAAAATATATTCATTAAAATTTTCGCTGAACCGTGCTTTTGTTACTTCTTTTTTTTTTAGCAACCTAATATAGAATAAAATCTTTTTGTACCTATCTCTATAGATACAAACAGCTGTGTTGTAAATAAAATCTTTTTGGATTTGATTTTTTAAAACGTTGAAACGTCAAAATAGCGGCCGGCAAAACATTGCCGGCCTGTTAGAGCGGCCAGCAAAACTTTGCCGGCCGCTCCTTGAAACAGAACGGCAAGGTCGACTTTGCTCAAACAAGGTTGTCAAAATAATGACCACATTACATGCATTTTTGAGTAAAATCACTTATTAGACTTATTATGCACTAAGGAAAATGTTTTTTTACTATTATTTTATATATTTTACACCACTAGGTTAAATTAGGTACGGCAGCGCACGCCATGGAGAAAACGGAAGGAAGTAGTGTTGCCAACACATATGATAAAATACAATTTGTGTTAGTAAATATAACCTTAAAAGTGAAGCACGTGGCTAAATAATATCAGCCGCACGGGTCGATATTTAAGGTTAAGCCGCTTGCCTTGGTTGGTCTGTGGATGGGTGACCATAATGACATACCGAGTTTCCTTCGTGCCTCGGAAAGTATGTTAAGCCGTTGGTCCCGGCTGTCATTTGTAGATCATTGACAGTCGTCACGAGTAGTCAGAAACCACAAATCTGTCATTCAGTCTTACCAAGCGGTATCGTATTACCCAGTTATTGGGTTGTGGAGGTCAGATAGGCAGTCGCTTCATTAAAATACTGGTACTCAGCTGCATCTGGTTAGACTGGAAGCCGACCCCAAGATAGTTTGGGAAAAGGCTAGGCAGATGAAATATAACCTTAAAACTTGATTTGGAATAAACGTTATCAAAACATTTTATTTATTACAAGTCTTTTGACAGACAGAGAAATAAACGATCCCATTTAGGCTGCGTTATTTGTGTTTTCTAGGGTTCCGTACCCAAAGGATCAAACGGGACCCTATTACTGAGACTTCGCTGTCCGTCCGTCCATCCGTCCGTCCGTCCGCCTGTCACCAGGCTGTATCTCATGAACCGCGATAGTTAGCCAGTTGAAATTTCTACAGATTATGTATTTCTGTTGCCGCTATAACAAGAAATACTAAAAACATAATAAAATAAATATTTAGCGGGGGTTCCCATACAAGAAAGTGTATTTTTTGCTGGTTTTTATAATGGTACGGAACCCTTCGTGCGCGATTCCGACTCGCACTTGGCCGGTTTTTTTTTACTACAAAACGAACTACAAAATATAGGAAACCATAACAAAAGCAGACATCATTAAAAATAATATAGGTTATTACAAAGTCGTGTTAGTTCATACAGATTGGATAGGTATTTTGAATAATCATGTTCCAAATATCACATTCCGATGAGCCGTTTTTTTATAAAAACGTTTATCGTGCCCAATTTATCAAACGATCAAGGAAGGCAACCTTTCTGTGACAAGTGTCACTGTGACAAACGTCAAAATTATGTTAATATGTCACATTTTTGACGCAATATTCTATAAATTAATTATTGGCAACGGATTTTGAGGATTACAAAGTTAATGATTGTTTTGTTGTGTGCCATTGATGAGTTCGTTAAGAGTTTTGTAAATATGTTTATTAGGTACCTGATGATAACTTTTTAGAGGTTGTCTCGACGAAGATTAAAGGCTCAGGCGCCATCATCACTAAAATAATATTTACATTTTTGATTTACTTTATGACAATTCATGAATAGCTACCTATATACGTCGAAATATTAAAGTTATTTGGTAGATAAACAATAACCTACATCGCCATTTTGTAAACAACGTATCTGTTCTTCTTAGTGTACCTAGTAGGTATAAAAGTTATATTAGAAATAGCTCTTATTTTGGTCCTGAAAAAGTAAGCCAGTCAGCTAAACTAATATCACGGAGACTGTTGCCTAAGCTGCCATCCTAACAGATGAAAGTTTTTAATACTTTATATTGCTGTAACATTGATTGATGTCGTTCATTTTACGACAAAAAAAAAAACAATATTGTGTATTTTTATCGTTTTCGCAACATTTTCCATTGCTGCTCCACTCCTATAGGACGTAGCGTGAATCATCACGCTACATAGCCTTCCTCGATAAATTGGCTATCTAACACTGAAAGAATTTTTCAAATCGGACCAGTAGTTTCGGAGCATAATCAATGCAAACAAACAAACAATCAAATCTTTCCTCTTTATAATATTTATCCTTTATTTGCGTTTACTTATTTACCAATTATATGTACTATTCAAGCCCTATCTACGTCAAGGATTTCCTACGTACAGCCTACCCCAAAACATAACACATACACAAGCGATCTGATACGGAACATAAGCCTCAAGTTTCTAATTGATTTGGATAAGCCATTAAGCCTGGCTGATGGATGCGTTGGCTGTTTACAGAAGTGCCATAAGCTCGTCTTGTTTGATCACCTCTATATGCCAGTAGTAACACCATTATTGAATCTAAACACCTAATTTAAATCTGTGTGTGGAATTGAGTAGCTGTTGTCTGTGTCTGTGTGCAGGTTGATTTTGGAAGGATTTTGTGCCTATGGGGTGTGATTGCGTTATTAAATGTATTGCGGTATAAGGAGGAGCTCGTGGCTAAATAATAACAGCCACCCAGGTCGATCTTTAAGGTTAAGCCGTGCTTGCCGAGGTTGGTCTGTGGATGGGTGACCATAATTACATATCGAGTTTCCTCCGTGCCTCGGAAAGCACGTTAAGCCGTTGGTCCCGGCTGTCATTTGTAGATCTTTGACAGTCGTTACGAGTAGTCAGAAGCTAAAAGTCTGAAATCCAGTCTTACCAAGGGGTATCGTATTACCCAGTTACTGGGTTGTGGAGGTCAGATAGGCAGTCGCTTCATGTAAAATACTGGTACTCAGCTGCATCCGGTTAGACTGGAAGCTGACCCCAAGATAGTTTGGGAAAAAAGGCTATGCAAATGAATGATGATGCAGTATAATGTAAGTTATAAGTAAGAGATTTGTCATTTTTGTGTTTTAAACTTTAGCCGTATAAGTTATTTTAATAAAGGAAAAATGCTTCGTACAGAAGAGAAATTGGGCGTATCGTACGCCGTAAAATTGTAAAATTAACGAGACGAATTTATTTTACAATAGATAGTCTGATGCAATAGGTAATTCCGTACTTATAAGACCTTAAGCAGACCAATTGTTCCAAAAATACTACTGATTTTACTGCACACTTTGACAAATTGTTACCTACTGGGTGAATAATATTGTGACTAGTAGGTATATCTGAAACGTAGTTTTTATGAAATACGACTTTACTGTTATTATACTTTTTGACTAGGACTGTAAGCTTCATCTTTTTGTTTTCGACAATTCAGAAAGTACGCACGTAACTGGTCTACATTTGAAATAAATGCTTTGATTATAATCTTCATCTATTATTTAGTATACAAGCAGTTGTTTTGCATCCTCGTCAAATTCAAGGAGGTAACTATGCTAATGATTCTCGACCCGAATCAATAATAAAATGGGTAGGTACTTTTTATTTATTTACGTAAATCGGTAAGTGAGAACCACCCGTGTTTAAACGCGGCCTGTCTGATCCTCGCCATATAACCACGCTTTCATACATACAAACAATCGCAAACATTTATTTGGTAATTTATACGTTTTTCTGAAATACTGACAAACTTAAACAACAAAAAAGGAGCGTTTATTCATAATTAACAAGGTACCGTAATTTAATTTGATTATCTATGTATATTGTGACAACCTCCTGAATGTTGACGAGGACGCAAAACAACAACTTGTATAAAACTATAAAAATCTAATTAGGGAAAAATCCCGGTTCGATATGAACAGCCATGTTAGGTCGGGACCTGGGAGGCACAGAGGGGCTTAGGACCGTCGCACGTTTACCGGCCGATAGTTTGATGATTGATGAGCTATAGAAGAACTTAGCGCCTATGAACGTCAATTTACTTGTGGTTTTTCGAAACTGTGAGGAAAAGTGGTCTAGTAAACAGGATGTACGTATTTTAATGACTAGGACCAAATAAGGGGAATCTTCTTCTTTCTTCTTTTTTTTGTTCGAACTCTAACCCACCCTATGACTTAGCAGTCCGATAACTACTTATTATTGAGACAGTTCCTAAAACTTTCGAAATAGTTCACCACTAGCTTTGATAACCTACTATTGTCACTCTACGTACAACAGTCCTGCATTTCAGGATAAGTTAACAATGGAGCAGTGCTTACTGCTGCTACCAACTTCGAAGGACATGAGTATGAATCCATGAAAGGCACATTACTTTGTATCAGTTATTTCATGACCGCTGCTCTCCAAACGGTGAAAGAAGACATTGTGAGAAAACAATTATCTAGCTCGGCATATCCTAGAACCAAATATTCAAAGCGAGAAACATCTCATCTGTTGATTCGGATTTTAATGAACTGGTTTTCCAATAAATTAGTTATCAATATTCCTAGATAAGCGGACTTATTTGTAGATTATTAAAAGATAACATCTATTGAGACATCAAACGACATTCTTCAAGATTTTATAGGAGCTACGTAATATCCTGTTGACATTGTTTGCTTAGATCGTGTCTAGTGTCTGTCGAAATAAATCTTCATAAAAAACAAACCTCTTCCATCCCTATTCAATGGTTTAATCCCCAGAGTATACATACCTCTCTAAAAGTACAAAATAAAACATCTAACATAACAGCATGCCTGTTGTCAGTAAGTATGAAAAATAAATCAAATGGACAACGGTTGAAAGTAATCCCTTTATCGCCTTTTACAGTACGGAGAGAGGCATGTCTACTGCCTATACGTTTCTGGGAATCCATTAGCAGTGCTATGCTCCACTTTTCCCAAAAAATTCGTACAACTGACAGAAACCCCAAATAATCAGTGTTTCATAACTTTGTTCGAGCAATCTATTGGCATAAATCCACACGATTAAGCAATAATTCGTGTACACTGCCCATTCGTACCACACTTAGCGTTAGATTTACCGTACTCGGACGGACAATCAACCAACCGCTGCCATTATATCTAGTGTGGTCCAATATTTATCAACATGTTGGTGAAAACCGCCGGGCAAACGCTGCGTTTTCGCTGCAAATAACAGATAAGCACGTCCCGTTGCCGCAACGGTCCGTGCCTCACGAAATAAATGCGTGATTTATGATTTTAGACATGCAGTAGGGAGGTAATGGAGTGATCATGTTGTGATGGGAAATGTAGGAAAATATGTTACCTCATGATATTGCAAGTGTCTTCAGACTTATATACGACTTTTTTGACAGAATTATAATTCTAAATGACCGTAATTTCTGGCTTATTGGTAATTTAACAAGAACGTCGATTCAAGAAGAAAAAGTTTAGTGTCTTTAGTTCTCATGTCTAAGAGAAAGTAGCATGGTAGCAATTTTTTTTTGGAAATTGCTTCCTAGAAATTACAGGTATAAACATTCAGCCTTAGACAATTCAGAGATTTCCTAATACCGGATTTCTTCTTATTTGGAGTGCAAGACTTGATAAATGAAAGTGCAATCGAGCATTCCATTTGCACACACGTCAATGTTATAGTGTACAAAACCCACGCGTCCGAACAAGCCTGAATACTCCCTTGATTTGGGAATTCGTATCCGGGTATGAGAGTCGTAAGATTAAATTGCTTCGAGACGATATTGGTCGCCAAATTGAGCACTAAATTCTTTTTTTTAGACTCGTGAGATGAGGGTCCGAGTGTTAAATTCTTAATATTAACGATCTCGCGAACTAATTCAAGTTTTCGAAAATGATATTGCGAATTGGCATGGATAAATACTTGTATATTCGAATTTAATGATGACTTTAAAAGAGTAACCATGGAGTTTCTTGCCGGTTCTTCTCCATAGGAAACGACCAACCCGAACCGTGCACCTTTTGTGGACGTTTTATAAGTGCCCATGTAGGCCTATGTAAAATAAAATATTTTGATTTTGATGCGTTCCTGTTCATATTTTCTAAATATGAATTGTTCTTAAGTACACCTTGTAAATAAGCGATTTATTGACTAGCCACGCGAAAAATTTAAATTATCATTATTTTACGGTATTTAATTTTAAAATTAAATACCGTTATTTAATTAGTCACTTTTGTTATTTAATTTCTATGTATAATTACACGGTACCTGATTTTACATAATCTTCTTGATATGAAGTCGTATAAATAATTGTCTATTGCTTGCATACATAATTCAGTTATTGTAATGCGTGTATGGTGTCAGGATCCGACTAATTCAAGCAATAATTCGGTGCAATTTATTGCTAGATAAGTAATATTTTTCAGAAAGGTCAGATGCGTAGTACTCGCAACCAGAGCGTGAGTATGTGACCATGACGTATGAACGTGGACAAAGCGAAAGGAGTATGTATGGATCATAGTAGGTAGCGTTCTGTAGATTACTGCCTACCCCCATCTTCGGTGTTGCTTATTAAAAGTAAAGTAGACTATCAGCACAATGACTGCTGTACTAACGTCCCACATGATCTAGATACTTGAATTGCTTATCTTTCTTTGCTTTCACGAGGTTCTCGTCATGCGAAACCGTTATATCAACAATTATTGCGCGACGCTCCAATCGATCTATCAACACAATGTCAGGCTTATTGGCAACAATAGTCCTGTCAGTGACGATAGATCGATCCCAATACAACGTGATATAATCATCATCGAGAACTGGGTCGGGCGCATTTAGTAAAGCTTATTATTAGTAGTTCAGAAATCTATATAGCTAGGTTAGTAGTCTTCTGTCTAGCCTTTTCCCAACTATTTTGGGGTCAGCTTCCAGTCTAACCACAGGATGCAGCTGAATACAAGTATTTTACATGGAGCGACTGCCTATCTGAACTCCACGACCCAGTCAGTACTGGGTACCTACTAATGATATACCTTGGTAAGACTGGTTGATAGCATGTCGTTGCACTGTCTACCTGTAACAACTGTCAAAGATCTACAAGTTAATGACAGCCGGGACCAACGGTTTAACGTCCTTTCCGGCACGGAAGAAACTCAGTATGCAACTCAGTGTGGTGGTCGCCCATCCACGGACCAACCTTGGCTTGAACGGCTTAACTTAAAAATCGACCCGAGCGGCAGTTTTAATTTAGCCACGAACTCCTCAATAGTTAGGTTTGTAGTAGTAGATACTTTATTAATCTAGAATTCTCCACAGTAAGTATTTGGGACATATCTATTACGCCGATGATACTCCGACCCTATTCCAGTTCAGGTGGCCTACCATGACGTCTTAAAACAATTTTGTTTTTCTCTTTTTCCAGTGTGGGAAATAGATGGCGGTAGACATCCTATATATCTCCGTCTCTTTCTCACACTGGAATAAGAGTAAAAGAAAACTGCTTTAAAACGTCACGGTAGGCCAGCTGGGGCCAAATACCTATCTTAGTTGGACACTAGGTACTAGTGCATCCACCAAACTATCTGTCGACTGAATTTCGTTGTCAATTACCGTTTTCCCCATTACATAACATAACGTCTGTAACCCCATAAAAGATAGCCAGAAGTGTACCTAATAAGTACATCCAAATTTCGTTCGTATGTTTTTAAGTCAGTTTTAAGAAACACCCAATAACATTTTGCCCGACCCGAGAATCGAACCTAGGACCTCATTCTTCGCAGTTGCGCTTGCGACCACTTGACAAACAAGGCAGTCAGTTTCCCAATAAAGAGAAAGAGCTTAGAAAGAGTATTAGTTTTTGCAAGCGGAAAGGTTTTGTGGGTATCGTATGAGTAGATAAAGAAAACCCAAGTTGACGTTTAAAACAGTATCTTCACAGCATAAATATTCGATGAATCCAAATCCAAGACATCCTTGCAACTTAGCGACTCATTACGCAAATAGAATCACTGCAGATTATACTTGTTTTGCTGGAATGTAGAAATGTAAACATTAATTCTGAGATAACTGCATTAATATCGCATTTAGAACTTATGCGCCACATGTGGGTAGAATTCAATGACTAGACTTCGACCTACGTTTGCGTAATCTTCTCTCTAAGTTAGTTGTAAATTGGGAGATGTAACAAGTATTGAACTGGTTTAGTCAACTGCACTCGTTTTATTTTCAGAAAGATCTAAACGCCAATAGAAACTATGAAAATTGACGGATATACTGTATGTTTTATTTCTTTTTGGAAGTGAAAACTTCTTTATCATCGTTGTGATTCGAAAATCTATGAAACGAAACAGCGACAGTTAAAAGAGACAGACAGGCCCATAAATTCATAAGATTCAACGTGGGAGAAAATGAGATAGGAAGCATTATACAGTGTTTCTGAATAAAACAATGATCTTCGATTTCATTATTTATTTCTTGCTTATTAATATATTATTAATGTCTTTACAGTAGTTGTAAATAAAAAATCTGCAGGATATTTTTTTTTTAATCTTTTTCATTGTGTATTGAGCATTTTATGTATGAAAAATCTACAGCTATAAAAATCATAGTTCTTATTAGATCCCTCGATTTTTTCTTATATAAATTAACTTTTAATATTATATAATTTTCTTTTTTTTTAGCTATTAATCAGAATAAATCTACGTAATATATACGAATAAAATGAAAAATAATTATCAAACTTTGTATCACTATGATCATTACTAAAACCTACAATTATTCTCTTCCCGAAATGTTACATTCGTCTCATTATCTTGAAGCCAATTTTTTTTTAGGTTTCACTTCTACCACGTGTGAATACACATGTCTTTTTTTGTGTCGTCGGTGCATTAACAAACATTTAAAGTTAGGTACACAATTAGCCAGACGTGAAACAACTACCTGTAGGCTTAAAGATAGTTGTTTCTGCATGGCTATACATGACCATGTACTTAACCCATGAAAAAGCTTGTGTCACAGTGCAAATGGTACAAAGGACATCTCTTGCACTGTTCAGGTAAGCATGGACATGGTGTTATGGACAACTTAAGAGAAGGCTTTGGCGTCGGCTGATATAGCCGGTCTTGGGCTTGGACTCAGCTATTCAATCATGTCTCGTCTTCGATGATGAATCAAGTTGCTAAGGTAGTATATTTCCATGTTACCTGAGGGCGTCACAAAAAGTTTAAATCTTCTAAATAAAAAAATTTACTTGTCTCCAAACGCTCCCATTCCTAGCTCACTGTTCTATTATCTGTGAACTTAATTTAGTTATCAGCCAAAAAATATCTGATTGCTACAACCAAAAATGAGCCAAAAGGGTGGGCTGGACTCATCATTTTGGACGAGACAACAACAGGAATATCTATCTCAATCGAACGGCGTTTACAGGTAAGCTAGTTTGAATGTTCAATAAATGCTAAGTAGAGCCCCACTGTTATCGCTACTGGGCTGGACCCAAGGGTGATTATATTTGGACTTAGATACCAAACAATTATTGGAGAACTGCCAATGATGTTTAGCGTCCACTTTAAGCAATGCCATCAGGGATCCTTTCTAACAATTCCAGGACATAAGATAATAATAACAGAGGTCTTTGTCCGATCCCAGTACGTAAGACATAATACTTCTTTATTCTACGGTTACACCGACAAAATATTTTTTCTATTCTGATCAAATTCTGCATGTAATAAATGTGCTTGAAATAAAAATAAAACGGTCACCGTATATAATGTTTACTCTATGACAAGTTGATGTCATTAACAAAGGCATTTAAGTATTATAACAACACTGAAATGCGTTTGTGTTCAGTATAAAATCCTTTTGTATAAAGTAAATAATTTTATTGTTTTCACACCATTTGTTGGTACTAAGTATTCTTCATAATTATTTTTAATCATATAAGGTTATTATTTACAAGGCTGTTTTGATTATAAATGTATAAATTAGATGTCGTTTGGTTTGTAAATTACATTATAAACAAGTACACGTTGTCGTAACACTGAAATAAGTAAAAAGAATGTTGTGAGTCTAGCACAAAAACGCGGAGTAAAGGCAACATAAATGAGAGAGAATGGGAAGCCGTCGCCTTCTTCTGCTAAGCAGTCATGCTAGCGAAGGAGGTGGCGGAACGGGAGAGGGAGAGAGCCTATGGCGCAAGTCTGTGGACGGTGAGTAATGGGCTAATTCACCGTCCCCCGTCTTATGACGACAGGCCATGTCGACGGCGCGTTCATGCCAGTGCTGCGGGGCAATTCGAAAGAGATACCGAGGCCGTGGAACACAAAGGGCTAAGAAGCAAGATGGATGGGTTTTTGTCAGTACAAGTCTGACAGTTCCTTCCGCTTCGCCCAGAGCAGGAGGGGTCATTTGATGATTTCCTATAAGGTACATGCGCCTTTTAAGGCCCATTTTTCGCAAAATTGAAATAAATAAAAGAAATGAAATATTTTTTGATAACCAACTTAATTTCAATGTTACTCAATTTTTCTGAATATAATCAACATACAGATCAACACGTTTGATAAAACTTTAATTAGAAAACAATTGGCTTTTAAAACCTCCAAAGTGGACTTTTTTAGGAACATAGGTACTTAACATGGCCCGATATTAGTTATATCGATTATAAACGCTATCAAAACGAAACATAAGTATTTATGTAAAACTTAACCTAACATATGAGATTCTTAAGTAATCAGTCTGGTAAAATAGTATTTTTGGTCATTAATTGTACGATGGGCCATCTTAGGCATACGAAAACTTAATTTACGTTGAAAACAAAAATCTCTGAATTAAAACAATAAAAAACACCTTTGTGACATTATTCTTACAATCACTTTTAGTAAAAACAATAAAAAGAAACTAAATTTTAATCAAATATTTTTCTCTGTAATTTCGGTGGCCCTATTAGGGTAATGAAAAAATAATCAAAAAAATCTATGTAATACTCAACGCCATAGGATTTTTAGTTGCATTCTGGACATATAAAATCCTCTAAGTCTTCTTTAGTTAGTCCCACACATTCTTCGTGGTACCACAATAAACAACTAATAAATTTTCGCATAGCCCTCACTACTTCAGTTTTACAGGCTGAGCAATACCAATTTTCTGCCTTATTCTTTGATCGTAAACTTTTTTTAACATTAACTCTCTTATCATTTATTTTCTTTTCTCTCAGCTTCTTCTTATCCACTTTTGTCTCGCCTGTATTTTTTTTGTTCTTCCTTCGGCTTACAATTATTTTTGGCTTCGATATTGTTGTAATCGTTTTCTTTTCTTTTTTTATTTAACAGTATCAAATAAGTCCTTAGTCACCTTTTGACCAATATAATTAATTGCTTTTCGCCTTGGTTTATTCTTAACTATTGCAAAGTTAGGTGTTGGTATATGTTCGTGAAATGGAGACCTCTTTTGTGTTTTCTAAATAGTTTGTTTCAAATCTAATAGTGGCACATTGTCTGAATCTTCAGACTGGTGTTCTTCTATTTGAGTTTGTCGTCTATTTCCCTCTGTGCACGCTGGTATTTCATCAGATGGATCCAGTTTTGATTCTTCTGATTCCGATGACGTATAAATTTTACTGCTCCTGGCAGGCTATTGAAAGTATTTTTGTAATGCGTTAATGTCTATAGTTTCATCATCTTCGTCTGATGTGGAAGTATTTATAACTGTTCTTCGTAGTAAATTCTGTCCTAACCCAGACGTGCTGGGAACTGGAGATTGAAATTGTAACTTCCTATTACATACTTTGAAGTCTGTTGCTGTAGGTTGTTCTATAATATCTATAGTAGTAGGTTCGGTGGAGGAACTGTATTCAACCAATTTCCTGGAGGCGTAAGTTGGCGAATGTTTCTGTGTCCGAAGAGTAGATGAAGGTGAGGATGAATATACAAGGTGTTGTTTTGCATCCTCGTCAAAATTCAGGATGTGGTCACAAAAGACATAAATATTCAATATAAATTACGGTACCTAGTAAATTATTAAAAAACACTGCATTTTTTTGTTGTTTAAATTTGTCAATATTTCAGAATAACCCCCATAGCTTGGTTAAGGGATTATAAAATTATCGAAAAAACGTTTGAGGTTTTTTGTTTGTGTGTGCGACGTTATAAGGCAGGGATCAGACGGCCCGTGTTTAAAACACGGGTGGTTCACAGTTAGCGATTTCAGTAAATAAATACAAAAAATAAAATTACCTACTCATTTTATTATTGATTCGGGTCGAGAATCATTAGCATAGTTACCTCCTAGAATTTGACGAGGTTGCAAAACAACACCTTGTATAGACAAAGGCTGAGGCAGAAGCAGCAAAGTTCTAGGTTCAGAGCAACAGTCAAAATTACCATTTTCTTCAGTTAATATTGACGGTGACATACAAAAGCTTTCTTCACAATCTGTATCAGAATCATTAACCACGGACTTTTCTTAAGCTGCTGAAGCGACTGAGTTAGAAGCGGTTTCATCAAGAGCAGGTCTATTAGTAAGAATCGAAGGTGCAAAAGCTTCCTCGGGAACATTTGCATTCCCTTTTTTTAAAAAAACCGGTCAAGTGCGAGTCTTACTCGCACACAGGGTTCCATAGCCCCAAACAATATTTTGAACTGTCATTCATTATTTAGTAGTATTAGTTAGTAAACTTCAACTCAATCGCAAAACTAAATTGGTTTTTCATAGTATGTTAATGAAAAACAAAGTTACTGCTGCAGTTTCATGAAAAAGTCCCATATCTCAAAAACTAAACATCATATCTTATTGAAACCAATTTTCGTTGATAGTTTTTTTTACGTTCTACAATCCTAAATATTTTCAGAATTTTCCTACTCTTACTTTAGAAATTAGAGGGGGGGCACACATTTTACCACTTTGGAAGTGGCTCTAGCGCAAACTATTCAGTTTAGAAAAAAAATGATTTTAGATACCTCAGTACCTCAGTATAAAAAATTTTTTGGTTTTCAGTTCTATGTATGGGGATCCCCAAAATTAATGTTTTTTTTCTATTTTTGTGTGAAAATCTTAATGCGGTTCACAGAATACATCTACTTACCAAGTTTCAACAGTATAGTTCTTATAGTTTCGGAAAAAAGTGGCTGTGACATACGGACGGACAGACAGACAGACAGACAGACAGACATGACGAATCTATAAGGGTTCCGTTTTTTGCCATTTGGCTACGGAACCCTAAAAAGGCTAACGTAAGTGGATCGATTATAAAAATTAAAATCCTCGTTTCTTACATCCGTTTTACTGAGTTTCAAATTTTATTCGTATTTATGGTTGATTTGTAAAATAGACCTCTTCTAATGTCCGTCACATATCTATTTTACAAATTGCTAATTCTATGGCTTCATCGCTAATAGCGATAAGTAGTTCATCGTTTGGGCTTGCGTTATGTTTACGTCATGAATGTTCATGCTAGAGCCTTTGGAATCGTAACACAGATGAAACCAATTAAAACGAAACTAAATAAGGATACACGAAAATTGGTAATTTGTAACGTAATAGTTCCCTCGTGAGTTAGTGGCGTTGTTTACAAACTGTATTGATGTTAAGAAACACGTGTGAGAGCTGGGTCATAGCTCTGGTGGTGGAATGGTGACATTCAAGCTTGCGGTCATGAACTGCTGACATCTCTAAACGTAACTTAGCACGTCACCTGCTTAGCCTTTTCCCAAGTATGTTGGGATCGGCTACCGGTCTTACACGGCTGAATATCGGTATTTTACATGTAGCGACTGCCTATCTGCCCTGCATAACTCAGTTAGTACTGGGTAATTCGATTCCCCTTGAGACTGGTGTCGTCTAACTTTTAGGCCACTGACTACCCGGTGAATAAGTCAAGTAACTATAGTAACCCAAAAAAAAAATACCGTCAAACGTCCCAGTAACCATAGTTACCCAATCGATGGCTACTTTTCACGGGATCAACGGTTACGGCTTAGCGTGCTTTGAACCTCGGTATGTAAGGGGTGGTCACCCATCCACAGACCAACCTAGGCAAGCGCGGCTTAGCTTGAAGATTGATCCGATTGGCTGTTATTATTTAGCCACGAGTTTAACAGGCCCGAATTTTATGACTCGAGGTCATAAAATTTGGGCCATAGCCCTACGATGCAGCAACAGGCGGACTGCGAAAGGTCAAACCTCGGACCGCCAAATATTGTAATGCATTGTATACCAAGTATAAATTAATTCGTAGATAAGGTATACTATACCTTTATTAATAGAATGATTCTTTTGAAAAACAAAAAGTTCGAGATTAACGGACGCCCCACCTCTAAAGACACACACTTCGAATTTGCTGTTCTTCTCGAGAACCAAACTAAAAAAAAACTGGCTCAAGACCTTGGGTGCAGTTTGTCACATTAATTTTAGGTCTCGTGTTTTATAATTCAGAATTTTATTTGAAACCATTCAACAAATAGGTGGCACTTAATTATTATCAGTTGTTTTTTTCTGGACCTCGTTAAAATTATCCCACAGTATCCGGACCCCACCTAAAACTAATTGCCGACCTCTGGTCTAGTGAATTGAAGACTTTCAAGTTCTAGGCTTCTAGCTAGGGTACATGATGCAACTAAATATCAATATTTTACATAGAGCGATATTCTATTAATCGATGAATGATGTATCTAACGGGTTTCCCTTCATAGTGAGTCAGAGTTGTTCTTAGAATTATTTAATAACTTTACGGACATTGGTAAGTTGGTATTAGTGATTGGTTTTGGATCAGAAATCTGAGAAGTAAATGCTAATCAAAAGTCAATAATATTAAGTTCATCAAGAATACCCATCTTGGGGATTCTCCGAGGCAATTCAAGGATCAGCTCCGTTCATTCTGCAGATGACTACTCTTTAATTTCTGACGTCACAATGCCGCCATCTTTGAGGTCACTCATGACGTTTTAAAGATTGTGACGAAAATAAAATCTACAATAGGCTTTCCGGATGAATGTTGACTTTGAGATAATTTAAAGAATGACTTATCGTCATGTTTATCGAAATTGGTTTCCGAAGAATCATTTTTAAAGTATGCAGGAATGATAACATTTGTGTGTTCACGAGTACCGTCTTATAATGAAAGCTATTCAGATATTAATTTACTCGGGTCATATTTTCCCTAGACTTGTTCCGGGATGGAAAATCAACATCCTCCGCCTTAGGGCGAGCAGAGGGGTCTGCCAGACTCTGACTGACTAAAAACCAACCCTGTGTTTCCCACACTTGCACCACGGGAATCATGTGATCTAAGAACTGGGATATAGCTGTGTTAAATTTGTGTAGGTATTATGTGATCAATAATTATTCCCTCCTATCCATAAAAGTTTTGATGGTTCTCTTTTGATTTTTACCCTACTGGTATGGCGCTTAGTAGCACCAAATCGTGCTTTTGGCTTCGGTTTTCATGATTTGGTGTCTAATTTGGTGATATTGTTACTGTAGAGGCTTTAAGGATTTTTCTATTCATATCAATCAGGAAATTATTCATGAGAAGTAGTGTGTGGATAAAACATTTTGAGTGAGTGCGAGAGAGAAAGAGGAAGTAGTAAGATGGCGGTGTGTATGATTTGACGTTAAGACAGTGAAGACGTAAAGACGACATAAAATTGTTCAAGTTTTTTAAAGTGTTTTGAGTTCCCGCAATAGTCACTTTCATTATAATGTGTCTTTAAATTGTTCAACACCTTACACTGTCTTTAACTTTAAGTCCCTCTTTATCCTCAAAATTTTCAACACCTGCCAAGAGACGAACAAAAAGAGGAAAAAAATCCAAATTCTGCATAAAAATAACTCTCCAAAATGGCCCAAGTTAAAAGCTCGTTTCCCTCTAAAGTTTCGTATTAGAAGACGGAGTGAATTTGTCGGTTACTCAGCCATCAATCAATCTTGTCACAAGTCTTAAGCGGCAGAATTACTTTTAGGTATATCAGGAGATCCTTACTTAAGATACACGCTGAAATATTACTTTAGCAGGTTTCCTCACTTTTCGTTTATTTAAAGACATTTAGATGTAACGGCGACTTGATTTCCTTTTTGGTATTGCCAACTGACGTATGTTTGAATGCGAGTCATCAGTGGTGAATGGATCTTTTTTTTTGATTTGATAAAGATCTCGCTTCTTATTTGAACTTCGAGATTCATTCTTAAGTTTTTTTTTTTCTTCTCATATTTCCGAATGATACCGTTTGTATCAGAGGGGCACATCTTTATGATGAAGTTCTTTTTTGTATTTAATGTACTACCCACTTAATTAAGTTATGATAGCTTTTTGATACTGTTAGAAGTTATAGAAATGGGGTTATGGCTCGATAATCTTCACAATCATCTATCGCATTGCTGTCAGGGTGGACAGGAATCTTTATCAAACAGTTCATCGACACCACTCGAACTCTTTTTGTTGTATATTTTAGTAGGTTATGACCAGTTATTGGTAACTGTGCATTGATATTATATGATGATTATGGTTATGGTTATGATTATATTCGTTATTTATTTCATTGTAATTCTGATATTTATATAGTAGTACCCAGTAGTGTAGTACCCAGTTTAGTAAAAAAGGAATCCCGTCACCTTTCTTAATAAACTGGGTAACACGCTTTGAAAATGATTGTTGTGGATGTGGTAGACAAAACAATATTTAAACTTATTATTATATGCCTCTTCTTATACAGATAAAAAATGAGCATTGATCACATTTGCCAAAAACCGACTGGCTATTCCATACTTATACAATGAATCTTTCTAAGTCCACTTTTTTTTCTTTTGATGTTCACCGATCTCAGTGATTAATGATGTCCAAAAAAAACTAACTAAATCAATTCATATACACATTATATGGCTCTGTATGGTGTCGGACGTAAAGAATTTAGCACCATCACATATCTTCCCGTGGGTGTCGTAAGAGGCGACTAAAAGGCTTTCCAGAGAATGGGCAGCAGCGTTCTCTCTGCTTTTGTAACAACCGTACTGCAATCGCCAACCCGCCTGCCAAGCGTGGCGATTATGGCAAAACCCCCCTTATGTCAATGTGGCGACACTTGAAAGACGTCCACTGCTAGACATAGGCCTCCCCCTATGTCTAGCAGTGGACGTCTTTTGGCTAAAATGATGATGAATGATGACACATTATATTAATACATATGATTTGTAAAAATCACATTGCTAGGTATTGGCCCTGGTTTGACATGTTTGCGAAGGCTATAAATTTCCGACCAACACGTGGCGAAGCCGCTGACAGATGCTAGTAAATGTAAACCTTAAGCAAATTAAGATGATCAGTTCAAAAAGACACCACAGGACACCCTAACCAGCATATCCATTGAAGAAATCAAAACCAAAGGAAGTGCCAACATAATAGTATACGTCCTTAGTTGGCACGCCTGATCCCGCCGGAACCGGATGCCGTGTTAATTGGATATGTCAGATGCCTCTGGCTTTCTCGCCCCGAGATAGTTTCTCTAGTTGTGCTTACTAGACATTAATTATTAGGAAACTCGTCTGTTCCCTGTCACTATATGGAGGGAGGAAGCATGTGTTAGTGCGAATTAAAATTTTAATAGGTGTTTATGACTTATTGAGCGAAATTTCGCTTTGCGCTCTGTATGGTGTCGGACGTAAAGAATAGCACCATCCCATATCTTCCCGTGGGTGTCGTAAGAGGCGACTAAGGGACTTGCCAGAGAATGGGCAGCAGCGTTCTCTGTACTTTTGTAACAACCGTACTGCGATCGCCAACCCGCCTGCCAAGCGTGGCGATTATGGCAAAACCCCCCAAAATGTCAATTTGGCGACACTTGGGGGAGGCCTATGTCTAGCAGTGGACGTCTTTTGGGCTGAAATGATGATGATGATGATGAGCGAAATTTTACTGTTAAAGGAATTGAAATTACATAACAACACCACATGTAATAAAAAAATATAAACTTAAAAAAAAATACAGGAAAACACTTATCTCAACACTATGCAGCGTTATAATTAGGGAACAGAGTGTTTTCGATGAGCTCTGGCACCCAATTTAAGATTTAACTTGGGTTTAGGGTGCATCGTCCTCGCCTATGATTTGGACTTGTAACAGTAGTTGTAATACGAGCACAGTATAAGATTATTAATTTACATATAATTTTTGAACCGTTTACAATATAATATTTACTAGCTAATGCATCTATGGTTTATGTACCTATGTATGTGTGTGATGGAGAGATAAATATCGTGAAAACTTCTGTTTATCTCCGAAGGGTTAGGCATAAGTGTGCGTAATAAAACACCCACATTTCACCAGTTTTGTTTTAAGTCCCATGTTGTAGGTAGCGAGCCTATTGCAATCATCATTATCATCATTTCAGCCCGAAAGACGTCCACTGCTGGACATAGGCCTCCCCCAAGTGTCGCCAAATTTACATTTTGGGGGGTTTTGCCATAATCGCCACGCTTGGCAGGCGGATTGGCGATGGCAGTATTGTTGTTGCAAAAAAACAGAGAACGCTGCTCCCCATTCTCTGGCAAATCCTTTAATCGCCTCTTACGACACCCACGGGAAGATTTAGGATGGTGCTATTCTTTACGTCCGACACCATACAGAGCCCAGAATATGGTAAGGTAAAATAAAAATAATAACGAAACTTAATTTGACTTGTCTGCCACGTTTGTCTAGCATGAAGTCCTGGTCGTCTTTTGGGCTGAAATTATGAACCATATTCTATAAATAACGATATTTTTTTCTTTGAGATTGCGTTCTTAATAAAACCAAACTTTTATTGATGATCTTTAGTTTACGGTTATGTTTGTATCCATTGTTTGTTTAGATGCTTAGAATAATAAATGTCTTCATAACTCAAATCAAGTATCTTGAACTGACTCGCTAAATTGTCGACATGTGCGATGTGGACTCAGTAATCATTGTGCCGATAGTGGTGGCAGTTAATGTCTTAATTGCCCCGAACCTCGACAAATACCTGACGAACCTCTGGTTGGGTGGCTGGATCAACGGTTCGTATTTTTAGGAGGTTCCTCTTTCCGTATCTTGGACCCTGTTCCCGATACCGGTGGGCTAAAAAGATCCGATCCGAGGATCCGGTTCTCACAGTCAGTGGACCGAAAATCTGACAAGCAGTCTTACCAAGGGGTATCGTATAAGCCTGTACTAACTGGGTCGTGGACGTCAGATACGCAGACGCTCCATGTAAAATACTGGTACTCGGCTGCTTCCGGTTAGACTGGAAGCCAATCCTAACATAGATGGGAAAAGACTAGGCAGATGATGATCGTATTCCTATCCCATTCTATTTAAATAAACGAGTTATTATCAGAGGTCGGAATTAGGTAGAGTTATTTATGTACTTACACTGATTTCATACAGCGAAAGAATAAACTGGATATGCCTCAAATCCCGAGATTAATTTAAAGAGCAGTTAAATCCCGTGATTTATTAAATAAAAACCGGCCAAATGCGACTCAGACTCGCACACGAAGGGTTCCGTACCAATATTTACAAAAACGAGAAAAAAACACTTTTTTGTATGGGAGCCCCCCTTAAATATTTATTTTATTCTGTTTTTAGTATTTGTTGTTATAGCATTAACAGAAATACATAATCTGTGAAAATTTCAACTGGCTAACTATCACGGTTCATGAGATACAGCCTGGTGACAGACGGACGGACGGACGGACGGACGGACGGACAGCGAAATCTCAGTAATAGGGTCCCGTTTGACCCTTTGGGTACGGAACCCTAAAAAAGTGATTTACTTTTACACAATTTAAACCATCCGACCGACATCGGATGTCTGAAGTTGCAAATTTCCAATGCGCAAGGGAAGATCCATATTAATATCAACATTTCGTTGCAAGTACTTAAATAACTCTACCTAATTCCGACGTCTGGTTATTATTTTATAAGTAGTCTTGCATCTTGTCATATTAGGCACATATATAATTTGTATTCTATTATAAGAAACGATGTTGAGTACCGGTTGAGGTGAAAAGGTCAAAAGCGTGGATGAGTAATAACATATTTCACGCTACCTTTTACAATTTAGATGTTTGGAATATTTGGGTAGGTAATTAAAATGTTGATAAATTGTGCCAATCGATTGTGTGTCGTTTTTTCTTTGCACTTTCTAAGAAGGTCATATTAAATTCATGTCATATTTTATTATTTTTAATACAAAAAAGAAAAATAAAACAATATTATGTTGTATGTTATTTTTATTTGAAACCTATCATGTGGAATTTATTAATTTATTAATTATTAGTGCTTAAAAGAACAATGAAATAAGTCTCAACTATGTAAATATCAGGATATGTATTCGTATGGTGTTTGCCGATCGTTGATTAACATCTGTCGAGGCTCTCGCTAGGAGATAAGATCAAGGGCCTGATTCAGAAGGCTGTAAGGACGTAAGCATTGTGAGGAGGGTCCTTCCTCTGGAGCCCTAACCACTGGTAGCTGGGACCCTGCCTCCGAAACCGGCAGACCACTATTTCTTTAATGTTATTTTTAGTTAAATGAAAAAAATGTGAATGAATGTTCTTGTAAGGACAAATCCCATCCGAAAAAAAGGACAAATAAAAAACTTACTTAACTTACAAATGACGGTTTTTTTTTTACTTTCAAAACATAAACTATAAAAAGGACATATTTATACCCATAGATATTTAACCTATCAAATAAAAATAGTACGTTCTATTTATGATCATCATCTACCTTTTCCCAAACTATCTTGGGGTCGGCTTTCAGTCTAACCGCATGCAGCTGAGTACCAGTATTTTACATGAAGCGACTGCCTATCTGACATCCACAACCCAGTAACTGTGTAATACGATATCCCTTGGTAAGACTGGATGTCAAATTTTTGTCTTCTGACTACTCGTAACGACTGTCAAAGATCTACAAATGACAGCCGGGACAAACGGCATAAAGTGCTTTCCGAGGCACGAAGGAAACTGCGCACTATTTATGATAATGATAAAATTTTTCTTTTCTTTTAGTTTTATCTCATCATCATACTTAGTAGCAGTCCATTATTAATAAAGCTTTATGTAAACAAAACCATTATTCTACGTAGATTGCATAATGTTGGAGTCTAGGTATATTTTGATTTGTTTTCTTGACAATCTTTTATATTGTTACTAGCTGCTGCCCGCGACTTGGTTCGCGGGGTTTTTTATGGATATGAAAAATAGATGTTGGCCGATTCTCAGACCTACCCGATATGCACACAAAATTTCATCAAAATCGGTCAAGCCGTTTCGGAGGAGTATGGCAACGAAAACTGTGACACGAGAATTTTATATATTAGATTTATCCGATTTATTTTTATCTGCATGTTTAAACAGAGGTTATTTAAACCGATGACCTGGTGAAGGTTTCGGGGATCCGCTGGATGCGAGTCGCACGGGACCGGACAATGTAGCGACACTTGGGGGAGGCCTATGTCCAGCAGTGGACGTCTTTCGGCTGAAATGATGATGATGATGATAACACCTGCGTTTAAAACAATCAAATAAAGAATTCAGTTTCAAAATGATTTGCTTTATTCAATTAATATTTGAACTAGCTGTCCGGCACAACTTCGTTTGCGTCACAATTTCCCCGTTTTCGCAACATTTTTCATTGCTGCTCCACTCCTATTGGTCGTAGCGTGACGATATATAACCTATAGCCTTCCTCGATAAATGGGCTATATAACACTGAAAGAAGTTTTCAAATCGGACCAGTAGTTTCGGAGCCTTTTCAATGCAAACAAATATACAAACTATCAAATCTTTCCTCTTTATAATATTAGTTTAGATGACACTACACAAAGGTCTTTACAATAATAATAAACAAAAAAAATTTTTTTTTTTAAAACAAAGAGAAAGAGTTGTTGTTGGACGCTTAACATCTAAATAAACAAAGATGGCCGTATCCTTTCCAGAAATTAAAAATTACCAAATTTATTTATTTAATTTATTAAGATACAGCACTCGCTTCTTATTTCTTGTATATTGTGACCATGGGACCTAGCAAAACTTAAAACCGGTACAATATGCAAAACACTTATCTCCCTGTTTTTCTTTTCATTGCAGGAAATGCAGAGCTTCAGCCGGATTCACGTTAAGCCAGCAAGATTGTACGCGAACAAACTTCTTACTTTATTCAAAAATTAAAATAAAGAAACTAGCGAAGTTATAGGATTGGAGTACCTTCCAAGTCTAAGTACCTGCTTGGTATAACTTTTATAGTCATCATTATTTGTATTTAATTTTTTTTTTAACTGGGTCTTTATACAGAAGTATGCTGTTGAACCAAGAACTTGAGAAACTGGAACAAGCGGTGAGGGTCGTCAGGCGGTGAGATGGGCAGACGACATAATTGTCGTCGGGGCAAAAACCTGGAAGAGTCTGGCACGGGAACGGTCCCGTGCCAGACTCTTCCATCCAAGCTATACCCAGCATTTGCTGGGTATAGCTTGGATGCTGTTGATATCTGTTAGCCAAGTCTAAGATGTCGGGACTCGAATTATTCGTACAAACCTAGTTCATCAATCTAAATATTGATGAACGAGGTCCTAGAATGGGGATCAAGAAAGAGTTTACCTAAATCCATTTATTTTTAATATCCTTGGGCCTATCTTAAGGTTAGCACAACGCCGCAGTAAGGTAACGTACACTGGAACAGTCAGTTAAAAAAAAGTCTCATTCCGCCTGAAATATTTTGTCTGAGTTGTATTTTCGATTCAAAATGAATGTGTAAATGAATCTATATTAAAAAGCTGAAGAGTTTGTTTGCTTGAACGCGCTAATCTCAGGAACTACTGATCCGATTTGAAAAATTATTTCAGTGTTAGATAGCCCATTTATTGAGGAAGACTATACGCCACGACTAATAGGACCGGAGCAGCAATGAAAAATGTTGTGAAAACGGGTAAAATGTGACGCAGACGAAGTTGTGCGGGACATCTAGTCGAAAATACTACTACTATTTACGTTGCGTTTGGGTCTTTACGCATTTATGCAAGGGTCTGCCGTGCAAGGGATATTGTTTAACCTAGTTTAAAACTCGATACAAAAGTATTCATAAAATTAATCCAAAATTGATTTCGAATACTAAGGTATTTAGAATTCTTGTAATATCCTTGTTATAGGGGCTGACGGGGGCAAGTAGGAACAATTAGTGAACAATTGTTTGGGACATCCGGGCAACCGCCTACGGCCGTCTAAGTCCGCAGACAGTGGACTAAGTCGTCCCTGCTCGCTGTGGCGTATTCTATGAATAGTTCAGTAATACGGAGCGACACAGAGTTGTTAGAACACAGAGTTACAATGTGGATATTGCATCGAGATTCGATAGTTTGAAACAGAGACTATTGTCTGGTTGTGTTTGAGGACTGTTTCAACTATTACTTTCTGTAACTGAATTGTCGTATCTATTTTTACAACAATGTTGATGACCAGAATCCAAAATTCAAAATACGTACCAAGCCGATGCTGGTACATTGGAGGGCAAGCTCAGTTTTCGATAGGTACCTACGTATTTTAGATGAGTATAGATGATTCACTGTGCTTGCTCGCGGGGAGATCGTTAGACCATCCAAGTATAAAGTGCGTCACTCACCTGCTAGCATCCTGTGGCTCTTCGAGGGAATCTTGTCCTTATGTGGCACGTGGGTGGCGTTGCACGACGACCGGCTGGACCGACTACCCACTCACAAATTGGTGCACCAAAGTCTGTACTGCACTACATGAGCCTTCAGGAGTCACAATTAGTCCAGATAAAAACCGTTTAAAGACGATTAAGTCCTTATTCCAAGGATTTTAACCGGGAGCGCGCATTTAGCCAACGGCAAAAGCTGCCATCTTGGATTCGACTCTTTTCTCATTCGTTCACAAGCACAGTGCGCGCATAGATAAAAATGTATGGTTACGGAACGAAATATATGTGTTTTATTTATCCTAAACCCTCATATATTGTTAACATTTAGATTTTCAGTTGTTTTTTTTGTAACCTGTTTCTGTTTACTCTCACAGGACATTTACGAAATCAATGCGTATGTTTACGTAACGTACCCCGTGCATCAAACCAATCCAGTTAACACTCCATTTTCTACGCATTGCGTAGTAAGCATCAATTATTTACATTTACACTGCAATAAAGGTAGTGATGACGTGTCCGCCGAGGCAACGTATGCAGTCATATAGTGTTATGGATATGAGTATTAGTGGTTTGCGGCTATACTGATTGCTGGGTCAATGATGGTTGCTGATTGATAGCCAATACAGCTGAGAGTAATGTTTGTATTTACAGGATAACTATGACTTAATTAGACACTACGTAGAGTGGTCGGTTTTGAAGCCGGCAGGAATCGGGTTGTTTGGTGCCTTCGGGTCAGCTAACTACTTACTTACTTGCTTAGTTATTGGTATAATTATTATATTATATACATAGATTTAACCTCTAAAAGTCAAGCCAAGTCAGAGGCCCATGGGCGGAATAGAAACTCTGGCACCAGCGTCCGTACCATGACGTCTTAAAACATTAGTGTTCCATTCCTATTCCAGAGTGGGAAAGAGATGGAGCTAGACGACCTGTATAGCTCAGTCTCTTTTTAGACACTAACCAAACGCTTTAGGCACTAACCAAACGATAAAGATATTCTAAAATTATTTTTAAAAAAAAACATAACCGACTTCAAAAACCTAATAAACACTAAAAACTTAAAAATAATATTAAATTGAATAACTAAAATCAAGAATTATTAACCTTAATAACCTTACCTAACTTTAATTTACACTATATTTTACAATTTAACAGTTTTTGGAGTCGGTGCCAAGCCAAGTGTATCTAATAGGGCCATAAAATATTTTTCCTTATTTTTTTTACAATAGTTTACGAAAGTAAATTAATATCATATTATTAGGTACCGATATATTTACAAAGCGGTTTAAAGTTTTGGTCAGCGCTCGATAGATGGCGTTGTACCGTATTCTGAATCGCGATATATTTTCGTTACCGAGAAACCTATGAAGATCTAATTGTATTACTTTCGAGTTTCACATTTCGTCCGCAAGAGCGCACCACTATCCAAACAAAAACAACTAACTTCTGTTGATATTCTGTTTTGTGTTGTATTTTTTTTCAGTTTGTTTTGTTGAGTCTGTTATTTTTTTTTTGCTGCTATAGTACCTTTTTGAGGTTAATATTTTGTGAGTGCGGGCTTGGCACCGACTCCAAAAACGGTTAAATTGTAAAATATAGTGTAGATTAAAGTTAGGTAAGGTTATTAAGGTTAGTAATTCTTGATTTTAGTTATTAAATTTAATATTATTTTTAAGTTTTTAGTGTTTATTAGGTTTTTGAAGCCGGTTATGTTTTTTTTAAAAAATAATTTTATTTTCTAGTTTTTAGTTTAAGTTTGTAGATAATTCATATTTTTGAAGTTTCTTTTTCAATTTTTAATAGACAGAAAATTCATTTTGTTTAATATGGGTAGGCCTACTAAACGCGCTGCTCAAATGAGACAGCGCCGTTTGAAAGAAAGTAACGACGAAAGGGAAAAAAACTAAATACTAGAAACATTTCAAATGAGAGTGATGAACAGCGAGCCCCATGATACAGGTGAAGTTGTACGAGAAGACATTACGCAGGCTAAGAGGCAAGGTGGTCCTGTATGGAAACAGTCCCAATGGCCATTCTATCTCAACGCCTTGTAAGTGCTCGAGAATGCGCATATAGGTTGTGTCACTTACCGCTCAAAATGTCTTCCCGTAAAACAGTCTTTATTAACAGTTGTAAGCCAACTAAACGTTTTCGACTTCTACGATAAGACAGTGATGATAGGTACATCAGTTTACAACAACAAACTTGACCGGTATATATTACGCCCAGACGAACTAGAAGACTTAAGCCTCGCTGAATTCGCGGTGTGCTTCGAAACGGTGGTGTCTAGCTTTACATGTGATGAAGACGATGGCGATGAAGAACAAAGGCGTGAAGATTTTGTAGATGTAACAATGATAAATTACACCTTTACTGTATTATTGTTACAATTTAAAAGCGCCCTTAAAAGCAAATTTGTTATTATTGTTATTAATGTATATGTATGTAAGTACCTTCTCATTCACATATTAACACAACGTATAAAACTGTTTTACGTCCGTCTCGTCACTATCTCTCAGGTCTAGTTGAAAACCAGCGTCGGGCACTAGCTGCTCGGCAGTTTGCTGAACTGGGCCTATTTGGCGCAGCCGTGCGACACACAATATATTTTTTTATTTTCTGTTTAAGTTTTATTTTATTTTATTTTTTATTGTGTGCACTTGTGGCATGTGTCAAATAAATATGTTTTCTTTCTTTCTTTCTTTCTTTCAAACTGGCGTAATGTTATGTTATGGTATGGCGTAAACTATGCATACACAAACAATCGAAGCAATCGCGAGACATGTGCTGTCGTTTTTTGAAGATTTCTATCGTCTATGGTTAATTCATCACCTCCTGACCTGATGATCATGAGACCAAAATGGTAAACGCCCTTTGAAACATCAAAAAAAATATTTACTAAATCAGTCGATGCCTACTCCTTACTGTTAAGGAGTTGTACCTTCCATCATCAGCTCAGCTACATGTGATGATGGTTACCATACGCAAGTACGTAGATTACTTCATAGCATTTGCGAAAAACGATGTGTGGGCGCATAAAATATGAGGGTTGCCCTCGTTTTCTCCAGGATCCAATCATCAGATCCTGACTTGGTGACTATGGGACCACTTCAGGAGTATTTCCTTTCGAACAAAAAAATAATTTTGAAAATTGGTCCACAATTGGCGGAGTAATCGTGTAACAAACACACAAAAAAAAAACCTCCTCCTTTTTTGAAGTCGGTTGAAAAGGCAGTTCGTTCGGTAATTTACAATTTTCTAGGATTTATACAGGGTTACTAGACGTTCACAATTTCAGGCTTTGAAGATACCTATCCCAGACCAATGATTCGTTAATGTTTTTTTTTTAAACTGACTGAGTCGAATTTGGTCGTTTTGTGTTGGAATTATATCTAATTTTAAATTGAAACTCTTTTCTAAAAATAACTAGTTCTAGAACATCGGTTTCATATTTCACGTAATTAATGGTAAGCACATTTGTGACAAAATATCTATTTTTTTAAAACCGTTGAAGATCTTTTCTTCTGTTTTGCATTTTTTTATCAAATAGAGCACGTGATATAATCATGTTAACCTGTTTTCGGATCTACTATTGTATAATAATGCAAATTTTGTTAAATAACATAATATTTTCTTAAATAAAAAAGCCATTTAGATCGATGAACTTTTTCCTCATCTATTTAAAGAAATATAAATGCTTAAAGAGTAAAATTGATGACGCATTTTTCTCATGAGACATTTGACAAGAGAAAGGCCCCTGTCTTCCGTTCGTTGATGAAACGCCCGCATTTAGCGTAGGAGGCTTTAACTCGTGGAAAAATGTCTCTGAAATCTTTTTATCATCATTTATTAAGATCTACCTACAACTGTTTACACTGCTAATATTTTAAAAATAAATATGCATTTATAAAATCATTAACAAATGAAACGATGAAATGTAATTAAATCTACAACACTCATAATACACACATCAAAAGTGTCTAGGGATCAACATATTTTTTGCAATAACTTTTCTCCTGATTGATATTAATTAAAATTTTCTTTAAGGATTCATCAAATAAAGTGTTTTCGTTTGTCACAGTAACGATAAACCAAGTCACCTTTGCATTAATAAAGAAATTTGCCATTTTCTAATAAAGGGATTTTTGACATTTGAACCACTAACATTAAAGTTCGAAAAAAAGACTGAAATAAAAGTTTTCTTTAAAATTTTATTGGGTAACTTAAACAATTAATAATCCGTGTTTCTACCGCGAACACTAACAACACAAGAACATCGGTTTGGCATACTCAAAATGAGTTCATCCAAATCACGCTGTGGAATGGCCGCCCATGTTCGTTGCAACAACAAAAAAAGGTCTTCTTGCGACTGGATACCCTCCATATTCGGCAGAGCTCTTCTCTGTAGCATATCCCATGCATGCTCAATCGGGTTCAAGTCTGGCGACTGAGCAGGCCAGGGCAGGACATTGATGTTAGCTGCGGCGAGAGTCTGTCTTACAACTCTTGCGGTGTGCGGTCGTGCATTATCATGCATTAACTGAAATAAGGGACCGATTTGCACTTGTAGAGGAACGATGACGTCTGATACAATCGTCTCAGCATAAATTTGAGCGTTGAGGTTGCCTCTGATCCAAATCAACTCAGTTCTTCCGCCGATCCAAATACCCGCCCATACCATGATGGTTCCACCACTATAAGGATGGACTTCCTGGCAGGATTTTAATCGCTGTTGGCGTCCAGGGGTTCTCCAGTGTCGTATACGTCTTGTATCCGGTCTCATACCAAAACGAGACTCATCAGAAAAGCACACGAAACGCCATTGTTCTTCTGCCCAATTTCTGTGTTCAAGAGCCCATTGATATCGAATCCTACGATTGTGCATTGCTATAGGTGGTACCCGTTGCGGTCTTCGGGAATGAAGGTTCACTTCATGCAAGCGGTTTCTGACTGTTTGGTCGCTAATTAAGTTCCCTGAAGAGTGATGAAGCCTCACGGCTAACATCATGGCGGTTATTGTTGGAGCTCTTCGAGTTAAGATTTGAATGTATCGGTCTTGTCTCCGTGTGGTGCAGCGATACCGTCCTCCATGGCGCTCAGCCACGGTACCAGTGCTTCGGTAACGTGTCCAAAGTCGACTGATAATACTCTGACTTGTATTCAGAGCTAAAGCCACAGTACGTTGCCGGGAACCAGCTTCTATCATTCCCACGGCTCTGAGCATTTCTTCCCTGCTTAAATGACGTCGCCGCTCCATAATAACGTTGGTTTTAATCAGTAGTAGGGAAACAGTAGCACTAATAATGTCTTCAATGCGTTGTATGTTTTTATAGGGAAAATATTGACAGCTGATTTTCATCTTTTACTCGAATTTGATTCACAGTTCCTGATTCAAATTATGAAATGCACCAAAAAGGATCCATATAAATTTATAAAATCATAAATTTATTACAAAGCCACATCTCAATCTCAAGAAATCCGCATAAAAATGCTTGATCCCTAGACACTTTTGATGTGTGTATGTTACTGAAAAGTATCTAATTCTTAATAAGCCACAATGTTATGCATTATATGACATCACTCATAATTATTTCGTTATCAAATATATCACGTATGATTTTTCAGACTATATTCAACACTACACCATTCTAAACGATAGTAGAAAACGTTTTTCTTCCGAAGTGAAGTAAAAAGATGTTTTCAAACTGTGTGGTGTTTCTTAAATTATATTCTTTTTTATATATATATTTTTATTTCATCAGAAAAACTATCATTGGACAACAAATATGCCATTGGTTAACATGTTTCTATCTCGAACACCTATCCTTTCCACACTATTCTGTTTTCTAACAAGCCACGCCATCATCGGCTATGCATAGCCTTGCAACCGCACAACACTATGCAATAGGGAAAGACATTTAATGTCAATTTAGATGCGTGGTTATTACACGAACGTCACTCACGGATGCAGGCTGTATCATTGTAAAGTGACATTGCACTTTGATGACGATTGTAGTCTAGGCTGTGGTATATGACGAGTCATAGAATATTCCTGCTAATCGTTGGTAATATTGAACCTAAATGGGTAATTTTGTCGATAAATTTTTATGCCATCATACATAGAAATAATATGTAATTGGCATACTTTTTAAGTACCTTGGAAAACTAATCAGTAAGGGTAGAGAAGGAAGGGTGACCAACGACCTTCGATGGGAAGCTGGTAGCAGCTTGATGAGAGAATCCGAAGATCTTCTTCTTCTTCACTACATGGAGTGCGGTAGGAGAGGTCTACTGCTTGGGAGGCCTTTGAAAGGAATCTTTGTACTTTGCCCACTATTGGGAAGCAAGTAAAACCTCGGGCTAATACGATAGGACAAGCACGACATTGTTAATTCTCGAATTTTGACTAATAAATAACCCAAAGGAGTTTAGTCATTTATACTTGAACAAATATAAACCTAATTTGTTTAGCCATCCAATAAATAACATTAATTAACATATGTGTCGTATTTCATTTGGTAATATTGTTTGTAAAATAAAATCTTGCTACAGCTGCTTCTACTTATTTTTGCTAGCATAATCCGCCTGTAATATTCCCAAAGCTGGGACACAGGCCTCATCTCTATGAGAGGGAGTGGGCTGTAATCCACCTCGCGCGCCTAGTGCGGGTTGGTAGCTGTTACGTCTTCAAATTTTTAGTTCCTATAGAATATGCCGGTTTCCTCACAATGTTTTCTTTCACGATTTTTGAGAGCAGGGGTGATGAAATAAATAACACAAAGTAATGCGCCTGCTTGGTTCGAAACCACGGCTTATTTTTGCTAATTTCAATACAAATTGTAAGTTTATGCTGTACCTAAATGGCAGCGGTTTTCACTAGTTTTTAGCCATATCGTATATCACAAAGATCTAGACTTTTGATAATAGTATGTTTATGTAATCTAATAAGTTTTAGGTCAGTAGGTGGGTAGAGTAATGTTTTGCACACATTTTACCTTAGGGGAACAAACGGCACGATGGCAAAATCTACGCCTAATACGTTTCCTCTGCTTCGGTATGGGCCTTCTTCTATATAAGAGCCGGAGTCATTGCATATTGCTGATATCACATGTCTTCGTATTCTTGATTCAAGCACATCATGTCGGTTACCTCACAATGTTTTCTTTCAACGTGTTCCGAGCAGTGCTGATGAAATAAATAACACAAAGTCGTGGCCGTTACTACGGGCCACTGCACAGACCATGTATTGAGGGACCGATAAATACACACTAGACCCCACCTGTGCCATTATACATTTCTTAAGAAACTAAAGACTTACATAGAGCTCCAATGATAAAAAATATTTCCCTTTTTTTGATGATGATAGACTGCCATGATGACCTAAGATAATTTGAAGCATACCACCACATAAGATGTTATGGCAATTATCTTCAAATTTATAGTTTTACATACCAATAACATTGAGATGATGACTAAACGTGACAACGTTTAAAATAAAAACTAGAACTTCAAAAAAGCCGCCTCCAAATAAAAAGCCGTGAATAATGTAAAATATGCTTTTAGGTGCAGTTGCAAGGCCGTGTAAAATTATAAATCATATTTCATTTTTAATGTAAAAACCGAAGAGGTATAATAAAGGTGTTTGTACCTATGTTAATGTTGACTAAATATTTTGGAATCTGTTCTCTTATTTTATAACAAAAATTTAATACAGAAGAAAATTTGTTGAAGTACATACTTTAATGCAAGCGTTAGTGTACTTGTGAAATCGTCACCCATTGTGTATTGGTTGACAATTTTACAAGTTAAATTTTGTCAAATTTTATTTGTATTCGGCATACCTTAGTTTCGTCTATGTTCTTCCTATATAGAGTAAATACGTAGGCATTAACATAACATACAAACATTCTTTGGAATTTATGACGTCATTCGTCATAAATTCCAAAGAAGAAAAAAACAGTCAGACGTAACTCGTAAAATGACTTTATTGCCATATAATAACTCCAATTGGTTGCTAAATTAAAAATGTGATGAATATGCAATTTAGTTGGCATCATCGTTAATTTGTTAATGAGTGCTATTAATTTATTCGCCCATTAGCCAATTATTTATTTTGACCAGAGTAAGACGCTTGTCAGTTCCTGATTAACCTTGTTTTAAATGTTTCTGAATTATCACTTTGTGATGAAAAGTTTTGGTTATTTTTTATTTCGAAATAAATGCCATAAAACTCTTTTTAAATCATAGTGAATCTTAGCACCAATTGGCAGGGTCTTTTAAACCTTTTCGTTATGCTGCAATTCTAGGATGAGGAACCCCAAAAACTACAAAGTGGTTTTCGACAACATTACTGATGACATTATATTGAAAAACGTATGGAATTCACAAAATCTTGATATTAAATCTTCTTTTTTTTTAAAGAAGCGCTTCCCCCTCTAGGAATTTCTCCTGTATCGTAGGTGCGTTTACAAACATTGAAACTCAAATACACAAACATCCAGACCAGGAACAATTATCTGTAGGCCATGCAAATATTTGTTCCGTGCGGGGATCGAACCCGCGCCACGTAGCACAGCAGTCAATCGCTCAACCACTGCGCCAATCATGCTGTCAAACTTAGCGAAAACTTTCGGCCAATCCTCTTAAAAGCCGTTGTAGAAATAGAAACGCGTTGATCGAAGAGCATTGATCAAAGCGTCTCTTTACCACAACTGAATAGCAGAGCATTTTAACCGACTTCTAAATAAGGAGGAGGTTATGTATTCACCACCACCAGCATCATTTTTTAAATATTTTAGCATCTGAAATTCAGACTTCTAACAACGAAAACAAAGCATTTCATAAACATTGTATTTCTGAATAAAATTAGTAGTCACAAGGTAACGCAACTTTAATTTAGTTGGCGGTTAAACTCATTTTGCACGTATACAAGCAAGTTTAGTTATTAGAATACCTATGTTAGAACGCGTCCCTGATTACAAATGTAGGCATTAAAGCTTTCGCGGTTGTGACTTTATCGGAATTATAGTCTTTACAAGCGTTGCAGGTAGAGTTCTAATTCTGTGTTTGTATGGAATATCTGTGTGTGCTTATCTGTGATGATTTAAGATATGAGAAGTCAAGGAGGGATAATAATTCTTAATGAGATCGACGTGAATCACAATTGTCAGTCTTTGACAGTTTTATGACATGAAAACTTGTTGACGTAAGGTGTCAATTTTTGAATCCGCAACGGTTTTAGTAAATTTTAGTAGAATCTGAACTGATGTCGATAGCCTCGGATTTCAATGGAATAAATTGTTGAATGAGCATTAATATGTTATTGTATACCTAATGAATTATGCAATAACATATTGACTGTGCAGTTGCACCAATTATCTTAAAAATGTGGTTTAGACAGACTGTTTGCGGAGACATAATTAATTCTAACAGTGGACGTGAGTCCTGAGAGACCTGAGTCTGGTAATTCTCAGATAAGAACGCTAACGAAAGCTTCCCTTGCTAAAGTATGGCGATTTTAATGCCATTAAAAATGTTTTTCAGACATGCTGCGCTGACCCCAAACAAATTGGGAGATAGGCTGGCGAATTATGTTGATGGGATAATTTTATGTTTACATAACACGCCTATAATACCCGAAGGTTTAAGCAGAGGTGTACCTAATAGTACACCATGTAATAGGGCCTGCCTATTGCCATCAACTAAGCACAAATCCAGACTCCGTGGCTACTACAGAGTATATCTTGATGGAAAAACCGAATAACATTTGCCGACCCAGGAATTGAGACCTCGATCTTGTAAACAACGGTTGCCATTGCGGCCACTAGACCAACGAAGTCATAAATAATTTAAAAATGTATGAATAAGGTAGATAATACAACTCTTCGTCTAAAGTCGTAGTCTAACTGCAACACGTTATCATATCTTTGTTGTAACTTCTTCGTTAAGCGGGCTTTCTCTGTGTGTACTTCATCTTGTTTTGTATCACAATGCTGTATACATTACGTTATCCTTGCTGACTTATCTTTACGCAATTATGTTTTATCTTCATTGTCAACGTTTGAAAAAGGAGCTCATGGCTAAATAATAACAACCGCTCGGGTCGATCTTTAGGGTTAAGCCGTGCTTGCCGAGGTTGGTCAGTGGATGGGTGACCATAATTACATACCAAGTTTCCTCCGTGCCTCGAAAAGCACGTTAAGCTGTTGGTCCCGGCTGTCATTTGTAGATCTTTGACAGTAGTTACAAGTAGTCAGAAGCCATAAGTCTGACATCCAGTCTTACCAAGGGGTATCGTATTACCCAGTTACTGGGTTCTGGAGGTCAGATAGGCAGTCGCTTCATGTAAATACTGGTACTCAGCTGGATCCGGTTAGACTGGAAGCTGACCCCAAGGTAGTTTAGGAAAAGGCTAGGCAGATGATGTGGTCTAAGTTTGAAAGACTAGAGAGTTATTACGGTCGTTAGTTTTTATTTTGAATTTCCTTTTTATTATGGACTACTTTTGTTATTTGGACTGTTAAAGTGTGTTGAAAAACGAATAAAAGGTAACGTTCGTCGGTATATTAGCAGATGAAGTCAAAACACTGTGGTCAAAGCATCTAGTATTCTAAGATCTTAGATGGTGACAAGAAGGTTCAGCCCGAATGATAAGTTCCCAAATAAGAATTATATACTGCACATGTCTATGGGCAACCCAAATGGGATTAAACGATGCGTATTTTTTTTTATTTTCCCATACTTGGTACTACCAACCCAAGGGACAAAATACCCTTTTAGGTAAGACTTAGATTCTAAACAAGTCAAACCAAAAACCAGTCTTACCAAGGGGTATCGAATTATTCAGTACTAACTGGGTGTGGAGGTCGGATAGGCAGTCGCTCCATCTCAAAAACTGGTTGCATCTGGTTAGACTGGAAGCTGACCCCAACATTGTTGGGAAAAGGCTAGGCAGATGATGATGATTAGGTAAGACTTGGGTATTGACCAAATAAAAATCAAACGACGAAATCAAAATTACTACAAAAGTTGGACACACAAAAAACCCCTTAGGTACTTGTTGCAGATGACTGGTACCACTTTCCTTGAGGTAAATATTCGGGCTGTTTATCAAACTAATACTAAAAATAAAAAAAAACCGAGGTTTTTCACCTCATTTGTCCCATTCGACCTTGCATCATTAAAGTTGTCACTTCTTTTTTTTCCTTAACAGCAATACGGAAATACGCAATAAAACCAAGGTTACCGATGTAGCCCGAAGAATTGCCAAACTTAAGTGGCAGTGGGCAGGGCACATTGCTCGCAGAACGGATGGTCGATGGGGCCGAAAAGTTTTGGAATGGCGACCGCGAACCGGAAGACGATGTGTTGGAAGGCCTCTCAATAGGTGGACCGTTGACCTGATGAAGGTTGCGAGGATCGGCTGGATGCGAGTCGCACGGGACCGGTCAATGTGGCGACACAAGTGTCCGGTCCACTACGTCCACTGCTGGACATAGGCCTCACTCAAGGGTGAGGCCTATGTCCAGCAGTGGACGTCTTTCGGTTGAAATGATGATGATGGTGATGAATACGGAAATCAATTCGTAACCATTACATAACGAACACATGTTTTCAAGATTTTAATAATATGCTACAAATTGGTATATTCTCGTCTATTAAACGAATATTTCGAACGTGACTCAGAATTTCACCTTTAATATTGAAATTCGAGTAATAAATCTACCAAGAATGCAGAAGTAATTAACTAAACCTATGCAGAAATGCGTCTTGACAACATTCAGACTATCTTACTTCAGGCTGGTCAGAGTTTAATGAAACTTCCTACGCATAAGCAGTATACATAGGTCTAGTAAGTTATTAAAAAACATTTTCAAAAAATAATGTTACAGCTAAATTAGACCGATTTAAAATTATCTATAGAAACAGAAATTTCCAATTATCTTCATTTTTAAAAGACATTTCGAAAATGTTTTAATAACTATTTAGACCTATGTATACTGCTTATGCGTAGGAAGTTTCATTAAAATCTGTTCAGTCATTTCGGAAAATAACGACTTGAAAGTTTGTATGAAATGCCGTAGGGTATAAACGCTCTTAAAACTGACGGCGTTTTTCATGGGCTCGAACAAGACCAGTTCATCCGTTTAGGGGTTATGATGCCACAAATAGACACATAGATACACAGATACCCACTTTGAACTTATAACATCCCTCTTTTTTGGTAGGAGATATAAAATAGGATTCCTACAGAAAAGTATATGCGTTCGAGGAGATTTCGTTTAGCCCACCCATCCGCTCTCGCTCCTAAGTATCTGGATAGGTATGCATCCAGCATTACAGTCACATGGGAATCATTGGCAGAAAATGATACAGACGATTTTTTAAGAATCAAACACAGCACCACAAAAGTGGAACGAGCAATAAAATCATTTTTATTACCGGTTCCACCTTTGCAGACAATACAATTTAAAACTTCCATTTTCATTGTTCTAAGTGCCTACATGACAAAACATTTTAACTGCACATTGTTCAAGGCAAGTACTGATGAAACAGCTAACGTGGCTAAAATAACCTGATTGTATTATTAATCTGATTAGGTAGCGAATAAACACCCTCCTGAACTGAATAAACTAATTAATTAGTGAAAAATTGATTTCGGGGTGAGAGCGCCAGTTTAGAAGCAGCACCCCAATTTATAGGTAGTTGTGCTACAGAAGTTCGACGGTGTCTGAAATAGTATTCAGGTTTTTTTTGTTATTCACTATGCCGAATAGGTTAAATAAGGCAGTTACCATCTAGTTGTAACCGTAGTTGTGACTGTTGTTGTAGTTGTTAGTTGTGACCGTCTTGTTGTGTTGTGTTGTTGTTGTTTTGTTGTTGTTGTGGTTGTATTGTGACTTATAGCATCGCATTAGATTTGTCTGTAATGTTGCTATAATTGGCGGTATATAAATAAATAATAATAAATAGTTTGGCAAATGATAAAAGGGTTCAAAGTTTGACGGTACTGAATTTAACACAATCGTCAATTATTACCTAAATGCTAGGGAATACTAATTATGTTGGTTAGATAAGTGAATGGTTGATAATTTATAAGTTTGCTTCCCTGTCTCACAACTGCATCACACACCTCATTATGTATATGAGCATCTGGCCTGTCACGAATCCTGATTCAGGTTTTTTTTTAAATACCACTGAACTCACAGTATCAGTGACTCAACTCGAGCCTTACGGGAATATTTCCATGAAAATCCATACTACAAAGTAAGCTTATAAGAACCGTAACGCAATCGCCTCCTGTTTCTATCAGCTAGTAAAAAAAATGAGATGAGGTCATGCCGATTTTTACGTGCTTATGAGTGTGCTATGAGCATGAGTCACCTCTTTCGTTGGTCTTAGAAACCTACCGCATGAATGCATTAACTTTCTAGAACATGCCGGTTTCCTCACGATGTTTTCCTTCACCGCCTCACGATGCTTTCCTTCACCGTTCAAGAGAAAGGTTATATATTATTATGTATAATTTATCCCTGAAAAAAAATCTAAATTTCTACGCGAACGAAGTGGGTGGAGCAGCTAGTATTGTATTAAATAACACAATTGTATCTTCGTCTACAGAAGCGTTTGTATCCAAAACTTAGCAAATACCTACCTCTAGTAACGTGATTTAGACGTAGAAACTGAACACACGACCTGGTATTCTTAGCCTACTTGACCTATATGTTCCTCTTGGGGGTCCAATGCAAGCAAACAATTGTTTTCATTGTAGAATACAGAAGTGATACTTTGTCAATTGCCGATATTTTCCTTCAAGGATTTTGAACATGTGAATACTCACAAACAAAAATTCTAATAAGGGGATTAAAACACGATACCGCTCGTCCACGTAGTAGGCCGGTGAAGCGGATCTCACGTCGCAAGGCTTGTATGAAATCCGTTGATGCCTAACACACGTTCACCGCCCGACCGCGCGGACGAGCGGCGCTCACCGGTTATCCCCGCGGCGCAGTGCCAATACATCCGCTTCGAGCCACGAGCGGTGTCTTCAGAGAATGGCCTAAGAGTTATTGACCAACCCAAATTTCGCTTGCGTGGTACATTATAGTACTTTAACGCATTCTCGCTGAGATTAAGTTAAAGTCATCGCAGTGGATATATTATGTCACAGGTTTATTATGCAGTATAACTTAGTGATTTTCCTCCTACTTTGTAATTTTCGTTCCCAAAGATAAAAATCACAATTTACATGTAAGTATTTGCAGTACATAAGCGCTATAACAACATTAACGACCTCTCGTCTCATCCGAAGACACCCTTAAACGAAAAACGTAATTGCTAACATGCCTTACGCAAGATATAATCTGGAGGTAACAAGAAAAATTCCCAAACGCACTGTAAACGTATTTCGTATCGCGGCCATATTTCGTAGTACGCCAAATCGCTGCTTGCGTCGGGGGAGCGTTTGATTTGGCGCGATTCGTATCGTGGCTTATCGCAAGTTCGCTCTGTTTCGAGAAACCACAAAACAGTTACGTACAGAAGTTCAAATTACAGGCACACGTACACAAAGTTCCGCGCGCATGCAGAACTTAAACTATCTCAAAAAAAAAGGCCAGTCCACACTTACATACATAGGTACGTAACGTACGGAGAACACAAACTGACAAACCTTCTCTCATCATCATCATTTCAGCCAAAAGACGTCCACTGCTGGACATAGGCCTCCCCCAAGAAGGGGGGGGGGTTTTGCCGTAATCGCCACGCTTGGCAGGCTGGTTGGCGATCGCAGTACGGTTGTTACAAACGCACAGAGAACGCTGCTGCCCATTCTCTGCTAAGTCCCTTAGTCGCCTCTTACGACACCCACGGGAAGACATGGGATGGTGCTATTCTTTATGTCCGACACCATACCGAACCTTCTCTGTTCCCAACGTTTTCCTTTGGTTTTCCCGTCGGTAAAAATCTTGTAACTTCCATGCAAAATTTTTATCTTGTATTTTACCCCAATAGGAAAGATTTTTTTTAAAAAGCTTCCATAGTACTTACTACCTTAAAACATAAAATCACACCTGTAATTTCCGAAGGGTTAGGCAGAGGTGTACCTAATAGTACGCACGGTGACCAATCAAGCTTTACAAAACCAGTTTATACTGATCTCTTATAGTGCAGGAGATCTAAACAAAGCGAGGCCATGTTATACTGGGAATGTATTGCTTGATGTGCCACCCACATTTCTACTACTTACCATCTTAGTACAGCTGGCCTACCATGGCGTCTTAAAACAGTATTGTTTTACTCTATTTCCAGTGTGGGAAAGAGACGGAGCTATACAGGATGTCTAGCGCACATCTCTTTCCCACACTAGCAAAAGAGCAAAACAATACTGGAGTAAAACAATATTTTTTTAAGACGTCATGGTAAGCCACCTCATCCTCTTTTATGAAGGACTCTTGTGCAGAATTTAATGCTCTTAGACATAGATTAGAATTGAATGGGCTTATATTGGTAGGCATTTCATTATCTGACAGTGAATGAATTAATAATAAGGTGAAAACATCAGGCTACCCTGACGATGCATGTTGATGTCAGGTTGCATGTTGATAGTCATAAGTAAGTAATAGGATTAAATGAATTTCGAAGCGCTTGTATTGATGATTTTACCTATTATAATTCTGTAAATTATATGCGCGTACTAAGGTCGTAAACCATATTTTGTTCAAAATACAGGTGTTGACACTGACAGGCAAATTGCAAAAAAACGAATGAAAATTTAAATTTCGCGGTCTACCCTGTTACTTCCACCATAAGATATCTATAAAACAAAACACCAGAAAGAATTGCCACACGTGAGTGGACCGTACGTGATGCGTGTCTATGTGAGCGTTTTCACCAGTTATATTGAGCTGCCCTTCTGTTTCCATTTATTCTGTGACAAATCGCACGGCAAGGGGTTATAAGGGTAAACAAAGGTCATATAGGAATTAGTACCGTCGTTATTAATGAGGGTTATGAGATCATTATAGTACGATGCATGAGTTTGTTTAATAAAATGGTTTAGTTATCGCGTAGTAGGATCGTAGCTTGACCTATTTATATGTGGATGAAGGGTGATAGTGTCATTTTGTTTTACGATTGTCCTTTTCTAATGGAAGTTTTAGGGATAGTAGATAGCTCCCACGAGAATATGTCCTACACGATACCTGTATTACGAGAACTGTAGTGGTAGTGAAATTCCATTAATTGTCGCAGACAGGAGGATTAAGGCGTAACAGTGGACACGTTTCAGGACTTTTATCTATCAATAAAACTGGAAAAATGGAAGTAACTCGGCAGACTACCGACAACGATTAAACTACAAAAAAAAACCTGAAAAAAATGTTCAGGTTTTGTTTTATTTATTTATTTATTTTACTATTTATGTACCTACAGTAGAAATCACAAGAAAAAACATAAAATATTTGAGTACAAAGGTACTGCTTATTTCATACGATAAGTACGTTTTTTTGTTATTTTTTTTCTTTTTTGCCCTTCTGTCCTTCTGTCTGTTTGGGCTCTTTTGTTCCAGCTGATAATATTGTAGGAGTAATTTAGGCTACTGTTATTTTAGAAAAAGATTAAGGGTACCGTGCAAAAAAAAAACACTTGAAATTGTAAACAAAATCCAATTCAAATTGGGAGGTAATCTAATATATAAAATTATCGTGTCGCGGAGTTTGTTACCAAACTGCTCCGACTCCTCCTCCGACGGCTGAACCGATTTGTATGACGTTTTGTGTGCATATCGGGTAGGTCTGAGAAGCGGCCAAAATCTATTTTTCGTACCCCTAAAACCCATCAAAATTTCCACGCGAACGACGTCGCGGTAAGCAGCTAGTATTTTTTTAAAAGTAATTAATTTCACGCAAACGAAGTTTTTGTGCAACAGCTAATATTAAAGTAAAGATACATAAGCATTTCTAATAAAGCAAAAAAAAAAGGTTCTGTTGAAAATTAATACCATTTATTTGATCTTTGATGTCTGCACCTACAAAGCCGTTATATTCACAGTTGTAAAAATGAGACCTCCCTGCGTTTATTACGATTTCTTATCCAGCCTTGCTTTGTTCTTCGGCAGACCCTATTCATTTAGAGATCATTCACTGGCTCCCTTCACTAAGATAGCAAGAAAATTTATAAGAACTGATTTGTTTTTTTTTACGCTCTTCCATATTTTGATATTTGTAGACTGAGTTCATTGCTTGGGGATATTTGCCCTATTTGTTTCTTTGGGGAAAAGATCACAAGTTAATTTTTTCCTTGAAGTTGACCCCCTTAATCGATATTTGCACTAAGTCTGGAAAGACTAGTCTACAATGTTCTAGTCACAAGGCTTTTTCCAAGACTGTCAATGCCGTGAACCAAGTCGTTTCTGGACATGTGCAATCGAATCCTGTCGTATCTACGTAAAGCTAAAGCAAAATTTAAACGCCTGCAATCCCCGAAAGATTGGGCAGAGGTGTGAGTACACCCACATTTCTGGCGTGCTTATTGCCATCAACCGGGCACAAAGCCAGACTCCAATGCTGTTATTGAGAAATTCCTGATAGAAAATAACACTTATAGAAAACCCAATAACACTTTTCCCGACCCGATAATTGAACGCACCTATGCTCAGCAGTCGCGGTTACGACCACATGACCAACGAGGCAGTCAGTTATCAGTATCTAATGATATCTTAAAATATAGAAGTCCTAAAACCGTAACAAAGCCCAAATATAAGTTGATTATCTTGATATGAATACTACATGAACAAAGCTCCAAAAAAATTTCCTCAACAAGTTACCTCCTGATTACCTAGAGCTAGGTCTTCGCATAAAAATCTTCATTTCCCGAAAACTTCCCAAAAAGGGAACTTCACACGTGTTTGGAAGTTTCTCGACTAATTAATCAGAGCTTCTTAGCAAGTTTTTAACAGGCTTCCTCAGATACTTAGACGTGGTTTGCCATCAAGTTTGAAGTCTTGATAGTACTAATCAAGTACATTCCCCCACGACACAGAACACAATAGGATTTTAGTTGAAAACTTTGTTAGCGGAAGGCCAAGATTGCAGATTTCCCATAGGGCCTACGCCAGTTTCAACTTGCCAGACTATATCGATAACTTCCTTTGACACTCGCTTATTTATTTATTATCGTATGTCGTTCAAATTGTCGATAGAATCATATTTGAAAGTTAGGAATTGATATACTCGTACTTCTTTGTTCGCCTAAATCAGAAACAACTAATTCCATTCTCAAAAAAAATATACAATCATTTCACGCTATTTATGCCAACTCCGTTTATAAAGTCAGTTATATCCATAATCTTAATTAAATGAGTAAAGAAAAACAATAAAAATAAACAGCACAAAACGTTTAAATTAGGTCAGCGCAAAACCGGGTGTTTATTTTGTTAAATGTAAGCATAAACAGAGGTAAGCAAATAACGTCACCAAAAGCTTTATCAAAAAAAAAAAACCTTTATCCAAAATAATTCAGAGCAAGAAAGAAGGAAAAAGCAGGGGCAGCAAACATAAAATTGAATATTACAAGCGAATCACGGAAAATTCACTCCAGTAATTTAAACAAAGCCAATGCAGGGCCAGAGGACTTAATTTTGGTAGAAGACAGAGAAAAATGTTATGTAAATTTGTACAGCGTATTTTTTCTTCCATTAACCTTCCGCCCGGGACTGTACTGGCGCCCCACGGAAGGGACGCCGCTGAACAAAAACACGCTTTTATTTTGAAACTGTAATTAGGAAATTAACGACTTGGACTTAGGCGAAACAAATGGTGTTTTCGGCGGTTCATGTGGGAATTTCGTCGCCGTTGTGGGAATTTAAATAAATAAAAAAAACAATGATAAAACGTGTAGAGGCACGCAATGAGCCCTTGTTTTACTGTTGTACTTACTCCTTTTAGTTATTAAGCTGGATTTTGTTGGTGTCTGACTGAAACAAGAATGTGTTGCCAACTATTTTCTGAAAGTTCATACAATAAAATGCCTGATAACATTTTATGAATTGCTGATTAAAGAAAAATATAACGATAATTACTGCTCACAAATCCTTTGTTTACTCAAAACTCGAATAACAAAACAGATTGTTCAGCACTACAAAAGATCATTATCGCAATCTGATACAGATTCGTGCCTAAAGCGCCTACAAAAACTTGCGCCGCAATTATGACGCGGCTCGTTGCTATTCACTAATAAATAGGCGCTTGCAGCAATTATTGTAGGCTGTGAATTGTGATTCTGTATTCAAGAATATTAATCAAGCCTTTAGAATTGTTTGGATTGTTGAAGGGATAATTTCGTATTTCAATAAGTAGCGAATACTTACGCATTTTTTGCTACTCCTAGAAAACATTTCCGAAAAAGCATCAATGATTTAAACGTTTATTTTTTATTTATTTTTATTTATTTATCTACTTACATCTACGTATTTTTATTTCGAATCAAAACCAAGAAGCTTAAGCCAAAGATTAAGAATGTAGTCTTAAATATAATAATATTTATTATGTATCTCTTTTTCAAAGCAATGTATCGAATCAGTTGTATCAGAATTCATTAAAATTACTGAAACACTTAAGAAACCTTTAATAAAGTCACAATAAAGCCGTCACAGACACACCACGAAATTTCATTGAAGCAAATTAGTTAATATAACATAATCGAAAACTCATTCCAACAATAACACTTCAAATCATTAATTAAGGTATTATAATCGGAAAATCATTTCCTTACAAAGACAATTGGAAGATTGATTCGTCCTGTCCTATCCTTTGTGACGTCACAATAAGCCCTTTATCTCTAATCCTTCAGCGGTTTATTCGGAAGTTTTAAGGAATTGCGCGCTGATAAGAAATAAACACAATTAAGGCTCGTTTACACGGGGCGAGTTTCTCGCTCGTCGAGCAAGAGAATGACGTGAGGCCAGGCCATTATCGCTCGATGTTTTTCACGAGAAACAAAATCTTGAGCAGTTATGACGATAGACGTCATATAAAGTAACGATCACGTCAATAAATGTTTTTTTCTGGAACTGTCATGTGGAAAGTCCAAATACCTACGATGATTTGTGTTTTGTTTACACGGCCGACGCGTCGCTAATTCGCTATCAATCCTGAAAAGCGAGAGAATATTCGTTTTTCTACAAACAAGTTTTGTTTACAGTTTTAAATGAATCAACTAAAACAAAAGTCTTGCTTGCACATGATACAGATAAAATTCACTTATGGTGAAATTGCTAAGGTTCATTTTATCCGATTTAATGCCCATTACTATTTTACCCATTAAAAAGTCATTCAATTACGTTAAATGAACTCTGTAATATACGTGTTACGGTCGCAAATCATATTTCGTTTAACATACTCGTACAGCCTAAAACGGACTTGCAAATTGCAAAATATAAGAATTTACACTGGCTTCCCTTTTAAGCTCAGGTGGGTAAGTAAATATTACTAAACTTAATTTATTTATCTCTTTTCAGTAATCACCAATTCGAAGCAAGAAATTTTCCTCCTGAAAACGGGCCACAAGATTCCCCTACTGACGTCACCACCATCCCCATTGGCCATCCATCACGTTGGCACTGGTGTCCATTGTAAACTTCTGCCACAGATTAGATAGCGTTCCTTGAGTTATAAATGCGATATTGTTTTGTTATTTTGATTTAGTTTTGGAACGGTTTGCTTTTGTTTGTGTCTGTTCCTATCTTACGTTTTAATTTTGGAAAGGGTAGGTTTTTCAATCGTCAGATGACTCAATAAATAGTATGATGAATTGGCATATTTTCTATAGATAAGTACCTGTAAAACCCTCACACAATAATCCAGAAAAAATAACTTTAAGATTGGAAAATAGGTATTATATTGGGTTTGTTTGGCGTAAATTTAGTTTTAAATTTTAGTTTTTGACTGAAGCATTGGCTATATTTTTGGCCGTAGTTTTGGCCGCAGCCAAAGGTTTGTAGCAAGTACCGAAATTGAAGGAAGTGTTACGAATGCCTTATGTAAAAGGCGACGCGAAAGTTTTGGGTAAATATAAATAATTTTAATAATTTCATCAAGTTGTAGGTGTCTAAAACATTATTTTATTCACTTTTAACCAATCTTGAACTGAGCTTGTCAAACCTTCGGCTTAGGCGTTGACCGAAAGTTCTGGAGAAACCGACCTTTGGTCGGACACTACTAAACTAACACTTCTTCCTCTTTTGGATGAATTCCAAAATAAATTGGATGCCTAATTGATCTCAATAACGACAAAAGAATTTAAATACAATATTTTACTGTACCGTAATTCATAGTATCATAGTTTACCTAGGAAAATATTCCAAAACTTCTTATCCTATTTCCAGAGACAACGAACAGCAACTTAGACTTCAGGGGGATATCGCTCAAGGTATCAAGTTTTAATGCCGCACGGAATACCTCCTCTCCTCTCTAGTATACTGTTCACTTTGTATGTACCTCAAGTACTCAAAGAGACGTAATACTCTAGACGGCAAGTCGTGTCCAACATGGAGGGACCAAAGAGGGCGTATAGGTATCTGTTTTCCTTTGTCAAACAAAGAAAACAATACAAAAACGTTAATATATCTTCCCAATCTCAGGCCCCTGTCCCTTTGGCTCTTATTTAAAGTGATAACGACCGCTACTTACCACACAGCTCCACCCATTTCTCGTATACGACCTATAATTAATTAAACCTCATTAATGTTGACTTCATTCTTTCCCGATTATCATTTGTTTCGTCCAAGTTTGCCGGGAAAAATACATTACCGGAGGCCCTTGCATTAGTCTTCGTCGCCTTTGCAAGCGAAATTAATTAATATCGAATACCCTTTTGGTTTTACCGTTCTTTGAGTTATGTCTTTATTTTAACGCTATCTATTCGTGTGTTGTTTTATTGGTTCTGGTGCGATTATGGCAATTTGTTGAGTTGTTGTTGGAGTAATTGCTTGAGTTTTGTATTGTTTTACTAGCTGTGTGCTGCGACCTCCGTCCTCGTGAAATTATTCTCTAAGCATTACTTCCCTATATGAATCGAATTTTCATAAAAAATTCAAGGGTTTCATTTCTTTGCATGGAACCGTAATTCATTTTCTAAAATAAACCCTAAGTTAATCCTTATAACATCAGCTATCTGCTAGTAAATTCCCATCAAAATCGGTCTAGCTGTTTCGGAGATTATTTGTAACAAACAGACACACCAAAATTTAAATGTACCTATACTCTCAACTTTAAAAAGCATTTAGTAAAAAGCTGTTATTTTGAAATTACAAACACAGTTTAATTTTATTTACTTGTATAGATATTGAAGTACGATGTAAGTTTACTACACACATCTAAAAGGAAAACCTCTTTTCCTCTTTGTTAAGTGACACTAAAATATGTGTATACATATTTTAGTGTCACTTAAAAAAGTGTGATATAGTAAAACTGAACATTACTATATCACACTTTTTTAAGTGACACACAGCACAGATTAGTGTAATATAGTAATATTCAGCACAGTGATCCCACTGTGCTGAATATTACTATATCTTTTTCTGATTCGAGAACAGTTTTCACGTGCATTATTGATTGTTAGATTCAGAATGTATGTGTTAAAGTGTTCGTTCAATGTACCTTATATATGGTATGGCTTCGTTTATATGGTATCTTAGAACACCAGTAAGTAGTTAAGCAGTATGAGTTACAATAATAATAATTACGATAGTCATCTTTGTCTAAGGGTATCCAAACTGTGTCCGCAAGCAGCTTTGTTTAGGTCCAGTGCGCACTGTATCGCATTGTGTCCGCCTTGCAATGGACACCGCTCAGCTCGACTCCGATTATCGACTGTCGATCGATAGTCAACTGCTTATTGAATGGGATTATCGCTATTGTTTGTGTTACTTCAATGTAAGTGATCGGTTGTGTACATGGGCTTAGAATGTTCTGATTCGTACGTGTATGTTGGGATTAGGGATGGCTAAAGTTACTGTTTGGCTAAATGGACTTATGGTGGAGATATTTGCAGGGTTCGCAACTTCAATCAACAATACACATTTTTAACACTATACCGTATTTTTTATTCAGTTATCGTTTATTATATATTAACAAAACAACACATCAACATCATTTCAGCCCAAAAGACGTCCACTGCTGGACATAGGCCTCCCCCAAGTGTACATAAGGGGTTTTGCCATAATCGCCACGCTTGGCAGGCAGGCTGGCGATCGCAGTACGGTCGTTACAAAAGCACAGAGAACGCTGCTGCCCATTCTCTGGAAAGTCCCTTAGTCGCCTCTTACGACACCCACGGGGAGATCCCATATCTCCCCGTGTGTGTCGTGGTGCTATTCTTTAGGTTCGACACCATACAGAACACACACACAAAACAACACGCTTGTAGATAATTTCCGAAGGGTTTGCTAGAAGTGTGTCTATGGCCCGGGTGCGCCAAAGTTAACCTAAATTTTCAACTCCGATAATTGGAAATCCGAAAATGTTTTTCCTAACATTTTTCATCCTAACAATCACAATTCCTAACTACTCTGTTTCTGATGTTCTTAATTTCGAAGTATTCAACTTCATAATGTCAGGAGCAATAAACATCTATTATACCTTTAATTGTTTTCCTAAATTTTCTCAACATAACCATCTTTTATACTATTATTCAAAGTCATATTTTTTTTTGTTTAGATTTCTTTTTATTCATAATAAACAGTATTATATACATTAATTTTCCGTTACTTTATTTTTACATAACAATAACAATATGTATAACATATAAGAATATTAGTACCATGGTACAAGTAGTTAGGTACATGTATTCATATACACATTTCAATTAAATTTGTTTAATATTAGCGGCTATAGCTTTCAAATAATCAGTTTTATTAGTGTATTTTGCTTTAAAATTCAATATATGTTTAATTCTATCATATTTGTCGTTGTATTTTCTTTTCTTGGCGGCAGGGGGAGCCCCGTTAAGATGTTTTTGGATTTCTGTAGCCTGATGTTGTAATTCTAGAACAATTTTCTTAGATAACAAATAAAATCCTGCGTGGTGCTGATCTACGAACTGTTGAAAACGATTATGCCATGATTCAGCACTATTTTGAGTACGTGGTATGTTTTCCTCGTTTAAAACATACGTGCTCCATAAGTATGGTTCATATTTAGGTGGTGAAGAACTGGTACCCCATATATAATTTTCACCAAACCATTCTGCTATCACTTTTGCTTCGGGAGAGATATTTTGCTGCCATTCGTCAAAATATGTGGGAATTTCTTCTGCTGGTAGGTATGCAAGTGCTAAAATGCCTTTGATTTCTAATCCTTGCTAGCTTGATCCATATAGTTTTTGGAAACCTCGACTTTGCACTTGTCTATATAAAATTTGTCCCAAGTGATAATACCAACCCTTTAACACTGCGTTTTCAAAATTATACTTGGCACTTAACTGTGACGCCTTTTCGAAATCCATTAATATGTATTTTGGCGATAAAATCAAATTTAATGATTGACAATACTCGATCAAAGATGTGAACAATTTGTCGTATATGCTTTTGTCTTTATTTGAACACAATGCTATAACTAAAGGAAACGTTTTCGTGTTTAGACAGCCGTGTATTGTGTAAATTTGCTGAAATATTTTCGGGGCGACTTTAAATGTTCCGTCCATTATTAAATAAGTGGAAGCACATAAAAAAGTAAGAATTTGTTGTATATAATACTATTCTCTTTTTTTCATGCCATTTTTCATCAATTAAGATCATATCGTCTTGACTTTTGTCCAATTGAAGAATATTATGATTAATTTCAAAGTTAATAGTATCAGGTTCTGTAATTTTTTCTTTTTTGTTTCTTTGACGATATATTATTTGTCTCATGTTCAAGTTTGTTGGCAAATTAGCACGTATACTTGAGGAAGTGCTTGCTTCGCACTCACTAATTATATGAATTGGTTTTTTGTTTTTATTAATTAAAGCGTCTTCTTTAATTTTATTTATGGCGGTGTGTATCTGCAAAGATATCCATAGGTTAGGTTAGGTTAGAACTGTGACCAACTACGCGCCAGCCGAGCGAGCGGAGCGAGCGGTGCCACGGCAGCGGCCGGCGAGCGCTACCTCGAAATTGGTCGCGAAATTTTTCTAAGTATTTTTTTCTAAGTGCCCCCAAGACGACACTCTGACCTGAATTTCATTCATTTCAGACAAAAATCTGTGAAATGACCTTTAATCATTCTAAACAGTTGGTTGTATGTCTTAAAGACATAATTATCTCAGGTATAGTTATTGTAATAAGTATGTAACAACAATAACCAAAAATAAAATGGCTAAATGGCTAAATGTGAACAGTTGTTTTGTAATCACCAGAAATAGTTTAAAAACAAACCTTTTCCTTCAAAGCATCTGGTTCATGATTATGTTCTTGGTGCGGTCCTTTCAGTAATTTATACTTATTGACTTCCTTATCGAAAGTGGTGATTAATCTCGCCTTACACTTATACTTTTTGTTGCTTCTTAGTTCACACGCCCAATATTGTTTGTCCACTGTTATTCGGTTTTTTTTCATATATAAATCCATGTATGTACGTCTAATTTTAATCCTCCGCGACTGACTAAATGATTTTAAATAATTTTCCTCCTTAATTAATAAAGCATTAACACAAACATGCACGTAATGATAATACACCGACATGAACTTAGCAATAGACACAACTCAGTACTTTATGTAAAGCATACCCCCAAATAATAATCATACCCTCAAATTGAAACTATAAATATCATCTTCTACCCACATACATTTTTTATTACACTTGGTAAATGTTTCTTTCTGAGTATGAGTGAAAATATTATGGTAATTATGTTTAGGGATAAAAGCGTTATGATTAAACAACAGTAGGAGTTTAAATTATTTACACTAATGATATTATTAATTACAATTTTCGGAAACATGAGTGTTATGAACATCGCCGGTAGCACTACAAATAGTATAAATGAAAACTTTAGGATGAAAAATTTTAGGAAGAATGATCATTCGGATTACAAATCGTTAGGAAGAACAATTTCGGGTAAAGAACTTTAGTTGAGCCAATATGGACCCCTATGGCCCACTTACTTTTTGCTACATAGTTCCATGTAGGTATCAGTTATTACTACGAGTACAAAACCTTCGTTTCGCATCATCATTTTAGTTCTGGCGCTGCTTTAGGTAAAATGCCTCATTTTTAGGTTTCCTTAATTTTAAATGCAAATTTTGGCTCTGTTATAACTAACGAATTGAAAAGTTACGTTTTAAAAACCAAAAGCTATTCCATAGCTTCAGTGATCAACCTTTTTTTCTGATATTTAAATTCACATTATCTCTCCACTCGCGAAATAAAAACAAAGGAGCAACTTCAATACAGCGATTTATAACCTCCCTCTCAAACATAAATTACTGAGCACATCTCACTTTAATTTGCAATGAAGACTTCGCACAATATTTATTACCAAAACTCTGATACATTGAGCGATATAACACATACTTTATATTATACCACAACCTGAATTTGAGTACTTGATCATAAGCAAGTTACGAAGTATTTATATTGGTATCATAAATTTATAAGAAGTCAAGAATGGGCACACGCACAAGCATCCTCCTTGGCATTATTAATGAGAAGAAATACTTCGAATTCCTACAAAACTTGACAAGGAAAGTTGGTGTTGTAGACTTATATAATTATGATTATATACTAGGTTCACCTAAAGTATATACTTTGTTATGCAGTAAAACGGATAAACGTTCGAAAATTAAATTCATCTCAGAAAAAAAATTAGAAACCTACTTCAAATATGGTTGCGCACACAAGAAAAGCAACATTTTTTCATAATATTATGTACCAAATACCAATTGATTATGATAATACAGTAGCCCTAATATATGAAACATTCTTTAGTTAGTTTTGTTAATTATGTAAAATGAAAAACTAGTATAAGTTTACAAACAGCTGACGCAAATTGAAATATTTCGCATTTAAAATGAGAGCAGATGACCTTGTACCTGCTCCAATTTTATTACGAAATATTTAATTATTAAAGTTGTAGTTTTCAAGAGAAATCTAGAGTTTATACAACAGCCTGTTCGACGAAGTTCAACTATTTTATTTTGAGCAATTTAAATTATTGTTTTCGTACGTTTATGCTGGCTGGAAAATGTGGCGAAATGTGGGCGTACTATTAAGAACACCTCTGCCTTACCCTTCGGGGTTGCAGGCGTGAAGTTATGTACCAACAACGATGATGAGAAAGGAAAATTCAGTAGATTGAGATAAACTACCGAAAAGTCTATTCCAATCCCTTATCCTGTTCTAAATCAAAATCAAAAGCCATTTATTCAAATTTAGGCTGATAATCAGCACTTTTTGAACGTCAAAATCACAAGAGACAGTCCCCCAAAACGCCCGCCCTTCGCTGCTTCCTAGTGTTTTAGCTGGGAAGAAGAAGTGGCGGAACAAACTCCCCAGCAACACATCTGTATGTTAGGTTAGAAGAACTAGATTCTATACAATAGTGTTCAAGTTTATATAAACAAAGAATCCATTACATCAAATTACTGTCACATGTCAGCTAGTACACACTAATAATAAAATATTTTAAAAAATATACTCAAGAATAAATAAAGCCTCCACACATAAATAATCTTACACGTGCATACAGACGAAAAAAAAAATTGCAAAAAAAAAGGAAAATAAAAAAAAAGATAAAAATCAATGTTTTATTCTGAGATCCCGCCTTAGATCGACCTTCACCCATCTTTTAACTGGTATTAGTCACTGGCAGGTAAATAGATGAGCCGAGGTTGGTGTTAGGTGGGATCTTAGGCTATTAAAATACGCTGTACGTTTGAAAAAAATATACCTATGTATTAACTGGTCCAGCTGTTTCACTCAACATTTTCCTAACGACCTACCTACCTATTTGTTAGCGGCCTGCGCAGTCTACCCTGTGCAGTCCTAACCGTTACAGTGGCCCCTTGCCCTTATTTATAAACCGTGAAAGTTTTGTTCCAAAAACTGAGTATTTTCTGCACTAAACACTTGATACATAATCATTTGACGATCACCGGCAACAAAAGCTGAAGCGAGAGAAAATCTTGAGCTAATAAAAGCTAATTCAACAAGGGTCGACTATTTACCTAATTTAGAGCAATTGAAAGGCTGTGTCTGCTGCTCGATGCTCGAGTCTCAGGCACGACTGACCCATTTAGTTTCGCCGTCTGTTGCCGACTCTGATTAACTTCCTGTTTCCAATTTATATTAAATAATCCCTTTTGTTTATAGCGGAGTTCGGAACGTGTTAATAATGTTCCGGATACGAAGTAAAACGCCAGTCAATTTGCTTTGTTGCCGAATTATTGGAAGAAAGGTAATGAGATTTTCTCGTGAAATTTTAACTTTTTGTAGTTGAAGGTATTGGATGTTGGATAAGTTGTTATCTGGAGAATAGAGTTGGAATGAAACATTATTTTTAACCTCTATTTTTTTCGAGCTGTCTGTATATAAACGATAAGGGGTAATCTCTTGCTTAGACACTTAGTACACCACTATAAAAAAAAATATTTCGTAACGTTTGAACCTATTATGATAAACGTAATAGAAACTGTTCTTCTTCCCACATATGCCACACAAACAATAAAACAATGATTCCACAAGAAAAACCAATAGTTCAAACAAAAAGGAAAACCGCAGTTAAGAAAATAAGTCACGTACCGCACTAGTTACGCATCTATGTAGATAGTTCCCAACTTTCGGACCTTTTCACGCGAAAGTGAATGATCTAAAAAGTTTTTACAAACATATTCGGCCTCATTGCCGTTTCGGGAAACTCGGTAACGAGTTCACTTCCCTGATTGATGAATGTGACTACCCGACAACCAGAAAACCCGAAACACGTACTGATAACGTAAAACTGGGCATTAATATTGCGAAACGCTTCGACGATAAAATTTTGTACACGTTTATTTATTTTTTGGGTTTTTGTTTGATAGGACAAAGCCATTGAGGTTGTTGTGTCACTAAACTGTGTCGACGAAAGGCTGCAATATGGTTGGGTTGTGATCAACGGATTTAAAAAAGGGTACAGCTTTATTGAATGGGTTATTCTGACCCATCTACATTATGTTTAATGCTGCCTATATGTTGATGTCAAAACAGCTTTGTGTCAATGTTTCAATGTTTCAAGCTTTATTTTAAACATTCCGCCGTTGCTAGAATAAATAAAATAAATAAATAAATAAATTTTTATTCAAAGTTAAAATTAATTATATTAATTATTAATTATTTATTGTTATTGTTTTGACATAATTGTGAAACAACAACAATATTCAAACAACATGTCATGTGTGTGTGAGCTATCTATATTCATTTATCCCAATACACTGTACCATACAAATAGAGCAATAAAAGTTGAGGTGAATAAGTTGTTCCGCATAAAAAAAAACCATCCATTCAAGAAATATTTACAGCAAAAAGAAAGTACAGTGTCACGTCACAGATTGCTTTACCGCCGATTCACCCACATAGCGTAGTTTAAAAAGGAATCGAAAGGCCGCTGTGAAATTCAATGTAGCGCCAGCCCAGCTCCCTAATTAATTCGTCGTGGAAAAACGTTCGCTTTTTCCTCAACCTGCCATCCTTGATTTTCAATTTCTGTAGCGAAAGATTAATGGGGAAAGACAGGTTCCCGACGAAGTTATATCTACATTCATAATTAGTCCGCAACAGTGTTTTTAAAAGCTGTTTTCGCGACGGAATTGGATTGTCATTTTACTTTTTAGAACCTACGTACAATGCTATTGCAAAAGTTGCTTAATCACGCTTTATTGGGTGAATGGATTTTGATGAAACTTCACATATAGGTATAATATGACCTACATTAAAGTATAGCATAATTTTAATTATCTTGAACGCAGTAATTTCCCTAGGATGCGATTAAAACCTCAAGCAAGTATCATAAACATAACGCGCATAACTTTAAAATATTGTTTATCAGGATTGTTTCTCTAGGGCCGGCTCTTGTTTTGTTTTCCTTTGTGAGTAAAGAGTGAAGAGATAAACGTCTCCGATTACTTTCGCGGTGTAGTGATAACGGTAGGTTCGGCGCCGTGTAAATCAACCGCCCCTAGCTGATAACGAGAGTAAAATTTCGCCGTAAATCATACATTTGTTTTCGTAAAGGGAGATTGTGGAGGGAATACTAAACTGTTATCATACGATTTGTGAATTGGATTGCGGTTTTCTGCACAGTATTTTTGTAATTCGATTTTAGTATTCATTGGTGCTTTCTCTTTATTTTCATTCCGAGTGTGGGATATGAACGCTTTAATTTTGGTGGTCCTTGTCAATGCGTTTTTTTTATCAATTTTCGAGTAGCTACAATACGTTCCGAAGAATAATTTATGTACAGTTCTTGTAGTTTTCTTTTTATTAATTTTATAACAATTTTTAAGTTTTCAAGGCTACAGAATTAATAAAGAATTACTTTCAATATAAACACCTCAAAGGCTTCCCTTATTATTATATCCTTAATATCTGACAAAAAATCAAACTAAAGATGAGAATGACGGATTTGTTATTCCAATATTCTCAGCTTGTTATTCAACGAAACATATAGAAACCTCTTTGACCAAGTTCTCTCGAGCAGAACCACACATCTATCACCGAAACTGCATCAAAGAAAACCCGGGCACATTAAGAGTTATATGAAAAATTCATTAGGCCCGGAGATCGTTCCCTGGCGCAAACATTATCTGAACTGTCGGGATTCCCGCCTTCATCCATCATTCAGCTTTGGCGGCTCTTAGCATGCCACCGCTTGCTCACGTATACGAGTGTAAACGTAAACAAGCGGTAGACGCTGTGGTTCTGTTTTCAGTGGTAGATGGATGGATAAGTGATAGGTAATTATTATAATAGCGGCATATTTCAATTGTTATGAGTTTTTAAACTTATATGGTCATTAGTACTGCGATTAACATGATAACGGAATTAAGGGTTTATTAGTGATCATGGTAGCTTGCAACATCGCTCGAATTATCGGGAGCTGTTACAGTTGACAACATGAAACAGTTGTAAACATGGTAAATATCCCGTTATCAGTGTTCATGTTATTATTGTAATTTTTGTTTTTTATTTAATCTAAGAAACGGTTGACTAGAGAGCTACTTAACGTTAAGGGTTGAACAATCCATCTGTAGTTCACATGAAACAAGACTTGACAGCTAGAATTGAACACTTTCATGCGGAAACATATTTTGGAGACTGAAATTTCGACAGTTATATTTTCTGGTTAGTAAAATTCAATAGTCTATTTGAGCAATATAAGTTTTTAAACTGGCATGGTCACTAACACTATCAATAACACTTGTAACGGAATATTTACCATGTTTATTATTTGTTATGAGTTCCCGATATTTCGGCGCTGTTGCAAACGCCATGATCACGGATAAACAGCAGCAGCTGTCTATTTGAGCAGTTTATATTATAAAATAAACGTGCAAGAACCGTTTTAAAACTACTTATCGGATAAAAATTGTTTTTTTGACGATATACTTCGACGAAATTTATCATGATGCTTTAATAATATTATTTTTTTGTTCTAGCTTTTGTAGTAAGCAACGACTTATTGTCGGTCCTACGCTGTCTATTCTTAAGTTCTAATGCTGTAAAATTCAAATATTGTAAAACCAAATGATTTTAAAAGAGTAACCATGGTGTTTCTTGCCGGTTCTTTTTCATAGAAGAAGAACCCGAACCGTGAACCTTTTGTTGACGTTTTATAAGTGCACATGTAGGCCTATGTAAAATAAAATTTTTGATATAGTAGTTGATTGGACTGTTCATAGTGTTCATCTTTAGAGCGTATTGTACGTTTCCCATAGTCTATTGCGGCGCGATTGTCAGCTGCATTGACTCTATAGTCACTAGAGACTCACAATACACCATCATCTATATCTATAGGTACATAACAGAGGTTGGACTGCGTGCACTTTGCGGAACGAACAACATTCTATTTGCATGGTGTCTAGTATAAGTCAGATTTTGGCCGCAGTATAGGGATCTAACTAAGTAAGATTTAATTAAGACTACTTAAGAATATATTTATGGAGGTCTACCGGTTTATTCCAGTGATGTCATGCTAGATATATAAAAAAGTTTCATGAAATTATTGCATAATACATAATACTTACGGTAGAATTCGGTGTTTATAGATTTGCATGCACCGAAAGTTATTTTTTTATTGTGACCCAATTTTAGAAAGCTAATGAGACAAGGAAGTCTATTAAGTAAGATTATTTATAACGATACATTTATTTTTAAGAGTACTATCTCTAAAGACATGGGACGATAACAATAATATTCAGAATATGACTTTTATGGCGCTTAATTTCCAAAGGCATGTGTAACTTTTTGACAACTTGGTTTTCGAAGGATTTATTCGTTCATGAGCTATCAGAACAGTATCAATTAAATGTTGAGAGTGGAGTAGATTCCACCATGTAAATTCGTCGAATTTCAAGTTGTTCACAAAGATAAAAAAGTGGGTATAGGCATTTTTTTTACTTTGCTCTCTATACATCTAGGAACTCAATAATAAAAGTCCCATAAAAATCCGTCCATTATAAACTTCGTTCCACCTTATGAGTATTTTTTGTCTAATTGCACTCGACGACTAGTTAACAGGACTTAATTTGTTGCTAATGATCTCTGGTATAACCCCTTTCAAGGAATAGGTTGACTTAGCCCATAACCCTGTGTATTTTAATTCCATTTAGTACCAGCTTGTAGATAAATGTAATCACTCCATTATTATTTGTTATGATATTTTTAATGGTTTGCGGACTATAAGAAAGCATGTATGTTGGGTGGATATATGCTTATTCTTTCCGAAAAATTTATGTTATTTTTCTTAATCATGGGTACGGTAGGCAAAAACACATGTGGGTGGTTTATTTTAAATCTTTCAACAAGGAAACAAACAGCACGTAAATACATAATTAGAAATGCAATTAGGTACTCTGTTAATTACTTGTGTACTCTCTTAATTGTATGAACAAAGTTCTACAATAGACCGTGTTTATTCCTGAGACAAATATTATAAATATAATTAAAACTGAGCTTTCCTTGTTGTCTTCCAAATTGTTTTTAGAAGGTCACGTACAGAACGGAAGCTTTTTGAACAAAATTAGTTAATATCACAAGAAAACCAGATCGAAACAATTGCTTATGGATTTTTATAATAATGATGATTATGATATACTATATCTTACGCAGTCGTTACAGGTAGTCAAAAGCCCGATAGTTTGAAAACCAGTCTTACCAAGGGAACCGTGTTGCCCTTAAGTTGTATACCAGTATTTTTTTACCACATCCATATATGGTAAAAGAAACTGGTATATAGCTGTGTCTAGTCAGACTGGAAGCCGACCTCGAAACTGCTGTTAACACTCTAGGCAGACGATAATTATACGTCTTTAATGAAGTCCTTCATCAACAACTTTTTAATTAACAAACGGATATACGACATCGACATCGACATCGAATATTACAAATAATATATTACAAACAATTCATACAACAAAAAAATGCACACGACATTCATTGCAAAATATATTCCGACACCAACCAATACCCAAGCATTTACATTAAACTTAAACACCTACTTACAACCCGTAACATTATTATTCACTGGCAAAGTTAGAACGCTGCAGAGATATCTACTTTTATCAACTCACTTGTGGTGGGAACTAGTTTCCTGTTCAATTCTACTTTATTTTCTTGGCAAATCGTGAAAGCGATCATGTGGCAAAACAGTCTTATAGATTTGGCCCGAGGGAACTTTGACTCGAAGTTGGCTAGTAGAGACGTTGGAGTCGCGATACGACGTGTTTGAGAGCAAAACGGTGTTCCGATGGTAAGATTCGAATGTGTAGTGTATAGCCGAGGGCCGTTCTTGGTTTGTACTTAATGTGACGCCGGGAAACGTTAAATGTATCGGTATTTTGCATTTGTGAGGACTATTATTGGAGACTTTGTGAAAGGAAGGCTCTATGACGATGATTTTTGCTTTTGCTAGTGAGTTTCGTTTTGTTTTGTTTGGATAATTATCAAAAATAATTTGAGTTTTGGCGAAATAAATTCGTGGTTTATATAGACAAGGGTTGACACATAACCGATACAACAAAACTGTGATTCATCATCACCATCCTTTCAGCCGAAAGACCGCTGCTGGACATAGGCCTCCTGCAAGTGTCGCCACATTGAGCGGTCCCGTGCGTTTTGCATCCAGAGTGTCTCGCATCCAGTGTATGTGATTCATAATTGATTAAAAAAAAAGAATAATAATTTAGTTTGAAAACGTTGGTATTGTGGTGCTAGTTTTTAAGTGTAGGTAATAATGTAAGTCAAAAATAATATAAATACCATTTAAATCTGAAACTAACTTTATTTATTTAAACTTCATTAACAAGAGTGATTCCTACTTACCAAATAATAACAAGAGACAAAAAATATTAACTTATTTAGAAAAAAACTAGTCTTTCAAAATAATGAAATAATGTCTAGAGATAAGATGGCGCTCCATGTATAAGCATAATGCACACAATAAACTTAAAGAAAGGACCGCAGATAAAAAAAAAACAATACTGTATAAAATAAGTAAGTAGTTCATTCTACCTCAGAAACACCCTAAAGATTGCTATCAAATAAAATGTATAACAGAGCCTAACGCACGCCCGAGACTACACATAACACGAAATACGAAAGCCTACAGCTGAAACATGCCAGATATAAAAGTATTTTCGCCACAAAAAATAAGAGACACAAATCTTATAAAGAAATCCACTACCCACTTATTGTACAGAAAAACTTCATTACTCCTCGCCCATAGTAACTGAACCCAACTAACTTAACTTAGTACGTGGTTAGGCATCCCTTTAACAATGTGTAACTTAATTCCAAAGTAATAATTGGAGTCAAACTTCGGGTCTCGACCTCCTCCGAATAAAATTAAACTTGGTAAAAATGCATGAAAAGGCGGAGTAAATTCGAAATTATAACAAAAACGCTCGCTCTGCAATATGTGAGTGAGGCACTTAACGGCGTCAGCATAAAGATAATAGGAAAAAGTTAAATTATGTCGATGTCTGAGGAGTCAGAGCTTGCCACGTAACGTGCCAGTTATAAAAGTTGAATTTATGACTGAAATTATTGGTTTAGGCGCAGAATGCCTAATTCTCAAAATGGCAACTGAGTCGCAAAAGGACTAGTTCTCAAAATGGCCAATTCTCTAAAAGCCTAATTCTCAAAATGGCCAATTCTCTAAAAGCCTAATTCTCAGAATGGCCAATTCTCTAAAAGCCTAATTCTCAGAATGGCCAATTCTCTAAAAGCCTAATTCTCAGAATGGCCAATTCTCTAAAAGCCTAATTCTCAGAATGGCCAATTCTCTAAATGGCTAATTATCAGAATGGCATATTAATAATAGATTTGATAATTTGAACTTAGATTCTAACAAACGGCATAAGTCTCAAATATTACTTACAGTTTTTGAAAGTACTGCACTTTGTAGCGAGAAAAAAATATTTAAATAGTGATCGACTGGCTTTTCAAGAGTTGGGGAGCAGGTATCTATACCGGAAGCTTTAAGCAGACATTTTTTAGTAGCAGAAGATGGAAACAATGATAAAATACTGGTTTTGATAAGTCTTAATTTCTTTAATTCTGAGATTAAACAAAAGTATCACTTAAAATTGGCTTGATTTTGTCCGAACCAACACTTAGTATTTTTAACCGACTTCTAAAAAAGGAGGAGGTTTGTTCGCGCATAACTCCGTCGTTTGCCAAACCGTTTTGTTGGAAAGGGTTAAGGGGTAAGTTATACTTTCCAAATTGTCCCATGAAAATTTTGTGGAAATCGGACAAACGGTTTTGAAAAATCAACAAAAAAATATCTACATTAACGATCTTTTCGAACCGATTTGAAAAATTTTATTTTTATTTCAAAGCCAATGCTTTCCAATAGGTCCCTTAGTCACCAAGTTAGGATCTGATGATGGAATCTTAGCGAAATCGAGGGAACTCTTCAAATTTTATTGGAAAACGTACAGTGATTTTGGTATTTTCTACAACAAGTGAAGCATTTGCGTTCAATAAGAACAATTTTACCATCAGATCTGATGATGAATCCAAGAGACAGGCACCGGAACTCCATAATAAGACAATGTATCTTAGCTGTGTTTGGGCTTGTTGGAATTGTAACGGTATGCACTTTCCAGGTGTACCACTAACTTCTTGACTTTCCTTATTCAACTTACGTAAGACGTCCTCTGCTTTGACAGTCTGTTTTTGCGCTGGTCAGGGTTCTCATTCGAAATGCATTGAGCATATCTTTGCCTAATTTATTTTAATCGTTTTCCTTTTTCATTCTCAATTTCAGTTCGACGCCGTTTTCTCATACGAGAAGCATCTCTACTAGGCCTACCCATATTTTATATTGCTAGATGAAAAATGTGTCACTAAAAATGAACAAATATATTTTTTTTTTGCAATATACGTTACCTAAATGACTATATACAGACTAGGCCAGAAAATTAATTAATTAATTCAAATTGTATTGCTTGGCTTGGCACCGACCCAAAAAAAATGTTTAATTTTATTATAGGTTAATCGTAGGCTAGGTTAGGTTTATTAAGATAGGTAGGTTTAAGTTTTATTTTTAACTTTTTAGTGCTTTTAGGATTTTTTGAAGTCAGTTTTATTTTTTTTTGCAATTTTTTTTTTCTTAGGCATTTTAGAATCTTACAATTTCAACTCACCGATTAAAGAAATACATTTATTAAAAAATCTTTCATTTATAAGATTACTACCGTTTATAGATAATATGCCATTTTGATAATTAGCCATTTAGAGAATTGGCCATTCAGAGAATTAGGCTTTTAGAGAATTGGCCATTCTGAGAATTAGGCTTTTAGAGAATTGGCCATTCTGAGAATTAGGCTTTTAGAGAATTGGCCATTTTGAGAATTAGGCTTTTAGAGAATTGGCCATTTTGAGAACTAGTCCTTTTGCGACTCAGTTGCCATTTTGAGAATTAGGCATTCTGCGCCTAAACCAAATTATTTAAGTCTCTTCCCTAATTCTACTTTTCTTGTGTGTCCAGGTGCATGATATGAAGTTAACTTTTTAAGGGGACATCTAGACGATACGCTCGGGAGATCCCATTTTATTGGACTATTCGCTTTGATTTGTTGGAGGGGACGAAAGAGGCTTATTTTCTAAGTTACTTCCGTTTTACTAATGCATCTACGTAAAATGGTTTTCTCGTTGTCCAATTTCATGTTTTATGATTCAACTTGACGATGTTATTCGTGATGACTTTAATCGCTAGCGTATTTGCTTGACTGAAAAAATGTTGCACAGCTTTTTACAGCTTATAATAGTATATATGTGGCATTTTTTTTTTTGGGAATGGCATCTCGCAGTTCAACCTAGGAGGTTGTCGTCTGCTTAACCGGACTATCCTGTGGGTGCCTTAAGAGTAAGGCCTCCAGCCAGGGCATAAAAACTTACAAACTAAGCGACTACACGCTAAGGGCACCCCCTGTGTGGTACGGGCCTCGGCTCAGGGCGTCGCTGGGGGAGGACTGCATGGGGACAGGCTGGATCTAAATGATGTCATTATTTAGGGGCTGATTTAAAACTACTGGCACAGCATCGCGGGCTGGCTCGAGCGAGGGTCGGGGAAGGCATGGATCGGGACGTCGCGACGGACCTCGACGGCGAGGTCGGAAAGACAGCGGTTTGTGTCTGAACTTTTTAAGTTTGCTAGTCTCTTTGCTACTCTCCTGGAGGAGGGTGATAGCATCATCGGGAGTGACGAGGGTATGCCGAGGACGGCGTGCTGTACTAATGCGCGAGGGTTCATAACGGGCGGCCGCTGCGATCAGGGGATTACGGTGTTTAATGGCGTTATCGAAGAAACGCTTCGAAAGACGTTTCATAAACTGAAGGAGGGTGGGCATTCTAAGGTCAACGTGTAGACGGTCATTACGGACATAAAAAGGGGCTCCCGTGACTCTACGTAAGAACCGGTTCTGCAAGGTTTGCTTCCTATGGATGTACTTAGGCTTGGTGTGAGCGTACACGACGCAAGCGTACGTCATAATGGGGCGGATCACCGCGGTATAAAGGCGCAACTTGCACTTGAGTGACAACTTGCTTTTTGCCGAAATCATGAAATGAAGATATGTGGCTAAAAATATATATAAATAATTAATAAAATTGACCTCGCCTCGTTGGTCTAGTGACCGCAAACGACTGCTGGGCGTTAAGGTCTTGGGTTCGATTCCCAAGTCGAGTAAAGTGTTATTGGGTTTTTCCATCAGGGATTTCTCAGTAGCAGCCATAGAGTATGAATTTGTGCCCGATTGATGGCAATAGGCTCGGTCCCTATTACATCATCATCATCATCATCATCTGCCTAGCCTTTTTCCCAAACTATCTTGGGTTCGGCTTCCAGTCTAACCGGATGCAGCTGAGTACCAGTAATTTACATGAAACGACTGCCTATCTGACCTCCACAACCCAGTAACTGGGTAATACCATACCTCTTGGTAAGAATGGTCCCTATTACATGGGGCTTAAACATAACTGGCGAAATGTGGGTGTACTATTAGGTACAAGTCTGCCCAACCCTTCGGGGATTACAGGAGTGTATGTTATGTTAAATTATATTATGAGCCATTATCATCAGGATACTCAGGGCTGTGAGCCATACTCTGTGAACCATTTCCTCTAGATACACATGTAGCTGTATAAATTCTACACCACAACAAAAGGCAACTTGACCCGACCCAAAATCGTAACAGAATGATAGACGTCTCAAAGACGCAACAGACATGAAAGCTTAAAACGTCAATAGGCAGCAACACCTCTCAAGTTTAGTACAATACAAGGATCCTGAACCAACTCAAAGTTATATAACAGAAGGTTTCATAATGGCAATAGGTGAAACCAAGCGCATTGCATGCACACAGCACGATCCCTCAGACTGAGATATATGTAAACTTGCTTGGATGGTGTTTTGAGTCGGACATGATTCCGTCTCTATTTTGCATCTTTGACTACCCCGTAAATTTTGATGTCGCGAGTATAATTGCTGAGATCCAGGGTTTGATTCCCAAATTAGTCAGTGTTATTGGACTTTTCTATTTAGAATTTTTCAGTAGCAGCCCTGAGTTTAGACTTCCGCGCCTCTTAACGAGCCTTTCTAGTTCGGTTCCGCACCTGATCTCTCTTCGATCGTGTCGAATTGCAGTACTAATGGTCAACTCTCCTAGACTGAACTCTTGGTATACTCTCTCTTTCGGTACTTAAATAGTGATACGCTTGTTTCTGCTCACTTACAGTTACTTACTCCGTTGAGATTAGCCACCATGGCTGAAATTCGGTTAGAAGAACTCATCATCATCATCATCATCTGCCTAGCCTTTTCCCAAACTAGCTTGGGGTCGGCTTCCAGTCTAACCGGATGCAGCTGAGTACCAGTATTTTACATGAAGCGACTGCCTATCTGACCTCCACAACCCAGTAACTGGGTAATACGATAACCCTTGGTAAGACTGGATGTCAGATTTTTAGCTTCTGACTACTCGTAACGACTGTCAAAAATCTACAAATGACAGCCGGGACCAACGGCTTAACGTGCTTTCCGAGGCACCCCTCGGAAACGACGGTCATGGGACATCGGTTAGAAGAACTATCTCAGCCAAATGCCGAGCGAGGCTCATTACGTGACCTTTTTCAGTCGTTGTAGAAAGTCGACCTTCTGCACTATTCTGTGCTTCCGATGAAAATTTCATGCGCTAAGGACTTTGTAGAGGGTAGGTGGACAAATATTCAACCTCTCCATTACTTACGGTCGCCTGCCTCAACGACGCTCTTTCGCCCCGACGACGGTTTCTTATAAACAAATTGTTTTATTTCATGCCACACGTGCCTAGATTTCTTTTTATAAACCTCACCGACGACCTTTTCTGTAACGTTGCACAGAATTTATATAAAATAAACTGTGTATTTTGTATTAAAACACGGGAATTATGTGAGCGTGATCACGCGAGTAGCCATGGAAAATAATTGTGTGTTGTGTCAATCAATCATGACCACAAAAAGTGTTTTGATGTTAATTGCATAAGTACCTTTGGTGAGCTGTTACTATTTTTTTAAGTAGGTTGAAAATAAACAAACTTTGATTCTTACAAACCATGTTGTACTTCCTAAATTTAATTAGTACTACGTATTCTTGTAAAGGCAAGAGGAGAGAGGAGCCCGTGGCTAAATAATAACAGCCGCCCTGGTCAATCTTTAAGGTTAAGCCGTGGTTGCCGAGGTGTCTGTGGATGGGTGACCATAATTACATATGGAGTTTCCTCCGTGCCTCGGAAAGCCCGTCAAGCCGTTGGTCCCGGCTGTCATTTGTAGATCTTTGACAGTCGTTACGAGTAGTCAGAAGCTAAAAGTCTGACATCCAGTCTTACCAAGGGGTACCGTATTACCCAGTTACTGGGTCGTGGAGGTCAGATAGGCAGTCGCTTCATGTAAAATACTGGTACTCAGCTGCATCCGGTTAGACTGGAAGCCGACCCCAATATAGTTTGGGAAAAGGCTAGGCAGATGATTCTTGTAAAGGCAAGTTTTCCACACTGAAACATTTTTGAAAAATATTAGTAGGATGGCTTTATCAAAAAGCACATTATGGTTCTTTATGTCCCGGAAAATTACCAAGGGGGACTCGCGACCATAGCTAGTTTAAAATATTCATTCATCGTTTGATCCTGCCTGAATAGGCCAACCTGTATTCAGCTAGGAGCATGAAGGGAGTACCTTCAGACAGATAGAGAACTTCTTGAAAGAAACATGAGTACCTTAAAAGTTTTTGTAAAACGTGTTAGATTCTATTTTGATTAATTGGACGTTAATTTGGCAAGATAGATTGAGAGCAGCGGTGGCCCAGTGGTGGCAGTCCCGACTTACGAGCAGTAAGCCGTGGGTTCGAACCCAGGCAGGCGCATTACTTTGTGTAATTTATTTCATCATAGCTGCCCTCATAAACCGTGAAGGAAAACATCGTGAGGAAACCGGCATGTCATAGAACTAAAAATTCGAAAACATGTGACATCTACCAAACCGCACTGGGCCCGTGTGGTGGATCCACTTCCTCTTTTAGAGAGCAGGCCTGTGTCGTAGCAGTGGGAACATTATAGATGATGATGAAGGCAAGATAGTGCTCGGCTCTTTAGTGGGTCATTCCTGTCATTCAAAGCTGTATCATGTGACTGACTCCTTTTAAGGTGATTTTCACACGATACTGCTCGTCCGCGCGGTCGGGCAGAGGCAGCTAAGCGGATGTACAGGCAGTGCGCCGCGCAAAGAGCGGTGAGCGCTCCTTGTCTGCGCGGTCGGGTGGTGTACCTACGTGTGTTAGTTAGTTATCAATAGATTTTATACAAGCCAATGCGACGTGAGATCTGTTACACCGCCCGATCGCGCGGACGAGCGGAGTCGTGTGAAAATTGCCTAAAACTAAATGAGCACATCGAGTAAATAATAAGCTACATTAGCTGTCGCATACGCCATTTTGTATTCCGCCAGTAGGTAGGTACGTAAAGTAAGGTAAAATAAGTTCAGCTATACAACGCAATAAAATGTGACCTGAGCAGTAAGGTACAAATCTCTCTCATCAAAACCAAACCATAATTCGAACCTTTTGCCCCGAAAAATAACGCAAAAGACCAATATCCACACATTACGCCACCGAATATACTAAATCCAAACATGTGTCAAATAATCCCATTGCCCATTGGACGGCAATGGGCGAACGAACGGTCACGACATTGACTGAGGAGCGGGTAGGATTAGTATCCGATCCCGACCGATCTCGCCCGAACTCGGACGATACCGAACGAACCGGACCAATCCGCCTTTATTAAGACGAATAGACAAACATTTTTAACACGTAAATGTGAATTATGTGACCGCGATGGCCCGGATAGATGGACGGTTTGGACTATCGTCTATTTTGTGAGGAAATTATTTTTTCTCTCTTTTTTTTGGTAATAGTTTTTCAGGCAATTTATTTGTAGTTTTTATACACATACCTACATTAAATATTTACATGCTAGCTATTTGGTCATTCAACACGCTCAATGATACGTGTTCGTCAGTGACTGCAAACTTAGTTTTAGCTTAGACTATGCCTCTGTATTCACGAGAAGAAACCAAGTGGTAAATCCACGTGTCGCATTGCATGAGGTCATGACAGGTACTTTACAGATAGCGCCAATAGTGACTGTTTTTTAATTTAATTTCCCTAACCTTCGCGCAAAATCCAAGTTATTCTTTATTACCTACTAATAAATCATCGAATTTATCATCAGCAGTCGGTTTCACAGTACACTGCTACGCACTTCATTATCATCTGGCAAGCCTTTTACCAACTAAGTTGTGGTGGCTTTCAGTCTTACCAGATGCAGCTGAACTCCAGTTAGTACTGAGTGATACCCCTTGACAGTATTTCATTACAGAATAATGGCTGCCTCTGTTCCATAAAATTCTTTTCCAAGACAAACTTACTAACAGAACTTGTACCTAACTCCATTTACAACCTGCGTAGCATGTAACATCAGGAATGTTCGCATGTAGGCATAGATTAGATTTAGCCTAGACAGAGCAAACAGTGTCCTGATTGAAACTCTATACTTCTTGAGGCTTTGTTTGTGTTAGTTTTAGTTTATGCTTGTAAGGAATAAGATATAGGCGTAATACTCATGTTTATATAGTACATTAACGTGGCGTTGATTATATTAACCACTAAATGTTTTGCAAAATATTTAGCATTTACAACAATTTTGATGGGAAACGACTTTTTTTTGTGGTGAAATATCACAGTTTATAATACATTTAGTTTATAATATTATATAATACAGCAGGACGGGAGGTGTAACGGACTCAAAACGTTTTGACGTTGAATTTTTTAACAGTACAGGGGTTATAGACTTTAAGATTCGTAAAAAACTTGTAAAAAAGTTGGGACTTGCTCCTCCAAGGTGAATGATATGGTCCAGAACAAAAAATGCTTTCGGCTCCGTTATAGGGCTTTCCACATCCACTATTCATAATAGCATTTAATGTCATAGATTTCCGCAAAGAAACGCAAGATTCCATAACATATACTGATATATTGTTCAGGCTAGGAACAGTGTAATATGTGTATTTGTATGGAAAAAATAAACTCTATAAAAAATTTACAACGTACAGAATTCCGGTCGACCCATAACGAAAAACAGCGCCAACTTAAGTAAATAAGTAGGTACTTCGCTCCGCATACCAAAGCCTCAAAACTTTTCGGCAGCATTAAAACTTAAATAGGATTTCTATACAATCAGGATTAAGACAAACGCTTGTTAAGAATTAACGCCCGAACCTTTTGTTCGGTAACCGAGGATTAAGCTTCGGTTTAGGGCTGTAACCACAAGGCTGTGTATCCTTAAATTTGTACACGTTCGTTAAGCCGTAGATAGGTGGCATCGAAGGATCGGACAGTGACGAAGTATGGGGTCGGGGATTACTTTATCGGGACTGTCCGTCTTTCTCGCCACTATGTTTCTTTATTAAGATAAATGCTTGGTTTTTTAACGAAAGGCTACGTGTTTTGGGGTTTTTTAATTAAGTATTTTGTGGTGCTGCGAGTATCATGTACCGTGTGGAGTTTTGGTTGTGGTTATTTTGTAACAGTACATACAAGAATTTTCTTTGTATACGCATCTTGAGATTGCTAAAGTTAATAAAACCTACCTACCCACTTATTACCTTTGTACTCAAATATTTTATGTTTTTTCCTGTGATTTCTACTGTGTGTACATAAATAGTAAAATAAATAAAAAAAAAACTAAATCTACGACTTATTGTTTGTTACAAAGATATAATTTCTACTTTTTCATACTCACCAAAAAAAATACTTTTGCAATAAAAAGTCAGTGACCGTGTTACTAAGCTCAAATATAAAACTAAGTTCTTATTAAAAGTATTTGGGAGTGCCATAACAAAAGTTATTTAATTTTATCCGTTGCTATTGCTATGCTTGTACAAATAAGAAGGCAGTTTTCTGGCCTGTTATTAAAGAAATTTAATAAAAGACTAACGAACCTTTTTACTATTACTTTTTTTCTATCATTTGCACGTGAGATCTCAATTGTTTATAATACAATCTTCTTTCGTGTCTGAAAACATTTCGAAAGTTTTTATTCCCAATTTCTTTGTACGCAATTCAAATTTTGAATAAAGTTAAATTTGTGATAATTATTTGAAAATCTTTTTCAGTTTTAATAACAAGTCCAATAAAATTAAGTTTTGAAACGTTTAAAAGTTATTGTTGATACTTTCAGCAATGTAGGCAATATCAACTTAATTAAAGCTTGTGGTTCTTGCTATCGGTATTATAACATAATTAAAAAATAATAATTCGGAAGCAGCATAATCAGTGTTCGCGAGCCGGGTTCAAAGTTGACGAGTTTTTGACTAAATTGTCTTATTCTGTAACTCTTGTTAAACTCTTAATTACTTTCGTGGGTAGTCCGCAAACATTCATCTCGTTACGAGACGTAGGCTTCATTATTTACTCGTGCTCACACGTTGCTTCGCTCTCTGCAAATATTTACCTCTTAACGAGAAACCTGACTTCACCCGCGGGTACAGTAATAAACTTTTCTATTGTATTCTGTGGTTCGTATACGAACCGCCGGATAATCGTTACATTGTCTACACGGTTTTCATTTCGCCTTTAATTAACATTCGGAATAAGCGTGCAAACTTCCCCTTATTACTAGAACTAACATTTCATAATAATAAATCATAATTTGAGTATATTCTGGTAGAACAATGTCGCACGAATGTCGGTTGGATTTATTGAAAAGGAAAGTTGACAATGCCAGGTGCGACTGCCATCTGCCGTGCGTGCGACGCCGACGCCGGTTTCGGCTTTCATTTTCTCTGTGATGAAAATAATTATTGAAGTAGGGCTGTATTAAAAGTAAGAAATTGCGAGAGGGATTTATGAGGATTTGTCTTTGAGAGAATTTTCGTTTTTATTCGCTTGGGGGGGAATGAGTACTAGGTGCACATTAACGGGAGTAGCTCGTTTCAGATGTGCGCGAGCTCAAAGCGGGAGTAATGCTTGATCCACCACTCGTTCTGTGTCCGTCCATTACTGGTAGTTGCATCAGTCTTCTGCGGCTTTACGAGGAGTTTCGAGTGCTGCCGGTAATGAGCGTCGCTCAACCATTCGTTTGTATTTATCGTCTACATTCAAAGTGATAAAATGGAACTATGTTCCTAACGATGGCAATAACTTTCAGGGGCTACATTCAGTACTTACTTCGAAATTGTGAGTTTGTCGTCGTTACAAAATTCCTTTCACAATATCGTTTGAACTGCGCGGACCAGTTCCTTGTTCGAAAATACTTAACCATTTGCAACTGCTTAATGATGTTACTGCTTAGTGTTTTTGCTTGCCATTGTATTTACTTAGTTTCGGTAATCTTCTTCATTATCGTGTGATTAGTGCCTAACATGGTGTCACAGTTTTATGCCGTCCATGGGCCTTTTACTAGACTTTACATGCTGACGAAAAATATCTCTCAGACATTTTCAGGCTTCCTCAAGATGTTTTCCTTCACCGACGCAAGTGATAATTATACAATACGTACATGAATCCGAAAAATCAGAGTCCACACCATTAGACTTTAACAAGTCACACAAGTCTGAGTAAGTAAGCAAAGAAGGTCTCCCAATAGAAAAGTGACTTCCTTTTATTTTTTATCTATATTCTCACTATCACATTCAAACACTTCTTAAGATACAAACACGCAAACCTACCAGCACCAAAATCAACCCAAATATCCGCAGAAAATTGACTTCGAACATAATTGGGGTCTTGTTTCTATCACAGACTTAATAGCTACAATAATTCGAATCGATATTCATAAATCTTGAGGAAAACCGGGGTCCGACGGTAGGGGTCGCTATGAGCGATGACCCCTAATGGGGGACGTTGACAAAGCGCTCGCTGGTTCCCATGAAAACGTTCAAATACATCATAGGAGCTGACAGCACGATTCTGTGGACTACGAATTGCCATATTTTATTTTCTGCCACAGCTCCCTGATAGCTGATTAATGATTGTATGTGATGGTGGATGTTGAACTCGTTTCTTGGTTTGAAATGGTTGAAGTCAGCTTTAAGAAGTGAATATTACTGGAAGTTGTTAGTTCAGGAAGACGAAGTCTTTTGAGGTGGTAAATTAAGAGTCCAGGTCAAATCATGATGTATGTATTTAAATTCTGAACTGTCCCGCTTCTGGAGAAAGTCTTCCTACCAAAGACCTGTCTAAGGGTGTAGGGTTAAGCTCGTTAACGACATGTCCTAGAACTAAAAATTCGAAAACATGTGACATCTACCACCCCGCACTGGGTCCACGTAGTAGATTACAGCCTATTTCCTCATAGACAGGAGGCCTATGGTCTAGCAGTGGGATTACAAGCTCATTATCCTCATGCTTAAGCTCGTTCTGACAAAAAAGTCCTAGAGTGGAGATCGTGTATAGTGATAAGCGTAAAAAGATGAACAGGTGAGCTTAAAAACTCTTTCCAGGACCGGTTAATGTGGCACGTTTTAGGAGAAGCATAATTATGTCCAGGAGTGAACTGCTACAGAATGTCTTATAAGCTCATCCTCCAAAGCCACCTCAGGCTTGGTTTTGTGCCAAGTATACTCAGGCGATAATATGCTGAGTTTCATGACCTTCAAAATTAAGTTAATGTTTTACATTACAAAGTTCAATATTCTACTTAAAAATTTGATGGTGAACGAGCTTGTAGGAACATTTAGCACTTGCATTTTAAAAGCTTTAACTAACTGTGCGAAGTTTCAAAACTAGTTTGAGTGGATTTTTCTACGCTTTCGTAGAAAAATCCACTCAAACTAGTTTACAGTTTACACTTTTTTTTCGAAAAACTCACAAGTAAGACTTTTTTGAAAACAACTAAGTAACTTAAAACCGAAACATTGAAAAGCAATATAACTTGCTGAACACACAAAAACAGTTGACTGACGCAAAATAACGCACAGCAGCTGAATTTATTACAAATTCTCAGAATTTCTGACTCGAAAAATAAACAGTACCTCGTAGTTGCCGATCGTAAGGCTCTGCTTACTGACAATAGAAATTATTCCCCCTTGAGTATTGTGAGGATGTAAAAATATACGTCTAGCGGTGACGTTGAGTGATGCGTTCCACCGCGTATCGCATTGTCTGCTGGTTGAAAGAGATTGCACAATATGAAATACTTCAGTTCTTCAGTGAATCGCGACTGCCTCATTGAATACGGACACAACTGAACACTATTCTCGTACCGAAAAATTCATATAGATTTCAGCAGCGAATGCATCTTCGGTGTTGGATATGAATACTCCATGAGGAATACTAAATGAGATGGGCTGGTAAAGAGTGTTTTTGATTAAATTGAATCTGGTTGAAAGAACTTTCTTGTCATGGCTGTGGGAGATTAAATAGGATTTCGAAACAGGTATAAAACACGACTATTCTTTTTTTAAGATTTAAAGGTAAAACTACAGAGTGTGTTTTACTCGATTGTGGAAAAACCTAAAAGAGGGTAATGGCTTTTGGTAAAATAACACAGCACATTTTGTCAAAGTTTTTATCCAACTTCTAAAAAAGGAGTAGGTGATGTATTCCAGCAGCCTATTTTTTTTCATGTATGTATACAAATTGGAATATACCTATTAAACTCCGTGATTACAGGGCCGATACACGTGATTGTTTTTAATTAACGGAATAAATAAGTACTGCTATAGTGCTATCCCAAATAGTAGCCGAAAGTTTTTGTTACTTAAGTTATATAGTACCTGCATACATTTTTATAGTCGATCTTATATATTGGATCGTTAAATTCATATCAAACCACACTCAAAATTATTCCAAGTTTTTAAACTTTTTTTGGTACCCTGTCATGTGTTTTACTCCTGGGCAAAGACATCGCTTTTCTTTTTCCAAACCTCTTTTGTTCGCAGGGCGAACATATCCAGAGATTGCACAAGATAGAGAAGTTTTTCAAAAACAGAAGCACTAACACCACAATCCATCTCTCGATTCAAATCATTCCAAGCAGAATAGCAACACCACAGACAGACCACTATATTATGGAAATAGTTCCTGTGCCGCAAATATTCAAATTAAAACGACACACCCTTTGAGTTACACGTGCAAATGTCGGACACTGTTTATGCAGATAGGGCTGGGTTATTGAGGAAATGTATGATTGTTTGGTTTAGAGGAGAATCGAGGTGAATAAAGTGGAATTATACTAGGTTTCTCTGTATGGTGTCGGACGTAAAGAATAGCACCATCCCATATCTTCCCGTGGGTGTCGTAAGAGGCGACAAAGGGATTTGCCAGAGAATGGGCAGCAGCGTTCTCTGTGCTTTTGTAACAACCGTACTGCGATCGCCAACCGGACTGCCAAGCGTGGCGATTATGGCAACACCCCACAAAATGTCAATGTGGCGACACTTGGGGGACGCCTATGTCCAGCAGTGGACGTCTTTTGGGCTGAAGTGATGAATGATGATGATGATGATGATGATGATACAGGTTTTTAAGTGAAAAAATCTTCTCGTTACTTATATTCTTTACGTTCAGAATCATAGGTTTTAAATTAAAACAATATTCTAGTTAAAAGAAACTAAAAAACACGCTTTGGAGTGACAACATTTTATTTCTTGTATTACTCTTAGAAAACCCTTTCATTAGATACCCATATCGGAATACATAAAAAATACTAGTCCGCCATTTTTGGGAGTCCGCCATATTGGATTTATAATGATGCTTACCATTCTTTCTTATTGAATCTAAACATGTATGTTAAAATTCAGCTCAATCGGAGACCAGGAAGTGGGTTAAACTTAACTTCCAAGACCTTTTTATTATGTATTACTTTGTTATACATTAAAATTGGACGCTAACAAACTGGGAATGTTAGCGTGGCCTACGAGATGTCTACGAAAGGAAACCTACAGCCTACGCAACGTGCTACGCGCTACACGCGCTACGCGGCAAATGGAGAAAATGTATTGAAGTCTCTCTCCGCCAGTTTTGTATACCAAGATTACCTATAAAAATATTATAAAAAACCGTGAAACCGAAATTAAACCTTCTAATGAATCCTCAATATTTACACCACAGACAAGATTGAAAGGCTTGTTGATCGTAGCCAAGCTCACAAGTGCCCGTTGAAACCGTTTGTGTTAACAACCACATACCGACGTTGCTTGAGAATTCTCGTAGAATCTGTATGTATTGGATCAAGTGGAAATAATCCTGGTTTATTACGTTCCCAATATCGTTGCCGGCCGTCGACTCGATTGCGCGCTGCACGACCGAAATTGATTTCTAAATAATTCGTCTAGCGCTATGGTGTTTTTTACCGATGGCGGTTGGAATATTTCCTGAGAATTTTAACGTGAAGCGATATTTTACTTACGAAAAAGGATTCTTTGTTTTGAAGTCGAGTCTAGGATTCTTAGAATTTAAGTATTCGTGCTCGATTAAATATGTCATCTGCTTGACCGCTAGATATAATGATTAAATTAATTAAAATTAATTAATTCTTCGGTTTCTTGTACACAATTTATTAATGTTTCATTCTTAAACCGTCCATGTTCTATCTCACTAACAAATGGTACAAAAGCTCGATTAAAGTACCGAGGCACATCAAATACGACGCAAAAAGCAACGTCCTATCAACGTCTTAAATCAATTCCAAATTATAGCCTACCTACCATCTACATCACTAATAAACACAAACAATAAATCAAAACACTAATTCATAATATCCATCAAGTATTGAGCACGTTCATTTGTCAGTTAATTGTGTGCGGACAATACACTGACCTGGTCTAAACATGGTAGGCATTGTCCCGCGGTTCCGCCTACTGTGCGGAACAGAACATGTTAATTATGGCCCAAATGATTCTCCGCCACTGTCACGAGCAATGCACCTCATTAATTATTCCATCCTTTTGGTGACGCGATTTACGTCATGTTGATTTAGTGCTAAGTTTGCGTTGTGTTGGTAGATAGGTTATTGGTTATCAGTGAGTGATACGATGGAGAAATTATACGAATCGAAAGGCATTCTTGCTTACCTCATTTCTTCTGAGAAATGTCACTGTGCGATCTTCATTTGCGTTTTTAAACTGACTTGGTCATAGTATCGATAACACTAAAACTCAAACTAATAATGGTAAATGCGTTCGAAACGTCGTAGAGACAGGGAAAAAGGAATCCTACTCGTACTCCTTTTTAAAACTCAGCTCAATAAAGAGTGGTGTTATAAGTTTGACGTGTGTCTGTGTATAGCTCCTATGAACCGATTTTGATAAAATTGGTTTCGTTTGAAAGGTGTTTTAATCGAGAGTGTTCTTAGCTACGTTTTGAAAAAATCTACTCAGCCATTTGAAGATCATCACCTCTTTTCTAGTTGATGAAGGGATATAAACAACTTCCACAGATCGTGTCGATTCGAAATTTGAAATCTTGTCATTTGTCACCATGGGCATCGCCAGGGGTGGGGGGGCTATACCCCTTCTCCCCCCTAAAAGCTCATCATCATCATCATCAATTCAGCCGAAAGATGTCCACTGCTGGACATAGGCCTCCCCCAATTGTCCACATTGACATAAGGGGGGCCTAAAATCTCGGCATTTTTTTAAATTTCCTTGTTTTCGTTAAATAGCGAGAAGAGGCGCAACACTGAGAAAGGTTGAAGGAATGAGGGGAGGCATATACCCAGGAGTAGGACAGTTAAGGCTAAGAACTAATAATACAAGTTTAAAATTTACATGTAATAAAAATTAAATTAAAAATTTGAAAAAACTCCGACACAAAAAACCTCTAAAAAACCAAAAATAAATTAATCCAAGCGTCGTAGCGTCGGGGGACCGCTAACTAGAACGCTTAGCACAAGTACAAAAAAAGCGGACCTTGACTCTACGACGCTATAAGTACTTAAGGATGGATATTATGTTATGTTAAATATACATTTCACATTTCTTTCAGTCCAGCACAATATAGTAAAACTATGCTTAAACGAACAGACTACAAAGAACTATATTTTTACTTTTCTGCCAGTCTAATATAATATTTAAAATTTGTTCTGAACGAATTCATTGCAAGCGTCGGGCTACCGTGAAATACCCCCGGGATTGCCTGAGTTTTATTGTCCAAAGCGGTCGAGCAAAAGCCCGTAAAAAATTTTACTGTCATGTAATTTTTGGTAAAGACTCCGGGTATATCTCATGGAGAAATATGGGTTTTAGGTACAATTAAATACAGACGCTTTATCTTCCGCGATTTTATGCTTTATTTTAAACAAGGTTTGTTTTTTTTTATTTTACAGGTTTAATATACAAAGTGTTTTGGGCGAATTTATATTACACGGATAAGTTTATTATAATTTGGATAAGTAAATTTTTGGCCTACGCTAAAGTATGAAATGCCTTTTTGGCACTTTATGAGTTTACATCAAGATGAAGAATAAAAGCATTTAAATTGAAAAATCGACTTAAGAGCGTTCATACCCCACGGCATTTCATACAAACTTTCAAGTCGTTATTTTCCGAAATGACTGAACCGATTTTAATGAAACTTAATACGCACATGCAGGATACATAGTTCTAAAAAGTTTCTAAAAAACATATTCGAAAAGTCTTAAAAAAAAGTTAATTGTAAACTGTTTCTACATAGATAATCAAAATTCGGCTAATTTAGCTGTAACACTATTTTTCGAAAATGTTTTAGTTACTTTATAGATCTATGTATCCTGCCTATACGCTTGAATGTCCATACATACTATATTTGTATGTGTGGACGTTCAACTACGAGTACGAAGTTTCATTCAAATAGGTTTAGTCATTTCGGAAAATAAGGACTTGAAAGTTTGTATGAAATGTCGTAAGGCGTAAACGCTCATAACACAGAAAATAGAACAGCAAGCAAATAACGTAGAAAAACTACAAGCATTGTTTATTAATGATCTTCTAACTCATCGCCTAAATATCATCATCATCATCTACCATGTCTTATCCTAATATAGGGTTCACCTTCCAATTAACGGGATGCAGCCAATCAAATCGAATTAAATCAAGATAATTTCTTTCAAGTAGGCCAGTTACAGGCACTTTTGGATAGTCGAACAACAATAAAAATGAAGCTACAGTCCCAGTCCCAAGGCAGAATACCTAACTGTGAAAGTACTGTAGTTGCCCATTCCAAGTCCTAGATCTCCATGGAGAAGAATGGGCAAGAAATAAATAAATAATGATGATATGATAATGGTCAATTTATTCAAATATATTAAAGTACTAATTTCTAAATCTAAATTAATTACTAATCTTAAAACTAAAATAGCAACAAATTATAAACTCCTCATCGTTGTCACTGTGGTGAAGCTGTCAACAGCCTCGGACACCACGGCCTGTCATGCAGCCGAAGTGCGGGCCGTTTTGCGCGGCACGCGAACATAAATGACATCATCCGTCGAGCTCTTGTTACCGTCGGCGTTCCAGCTATCTTAGAGCCCAATGGCTTGGCACGCGACGATGGCAAAAGACCGGACGGCATGTCGTTGTTTCCTTGGAAGTAGTAGGCCTTTAGTGTGGGACGCAACATGCGTCGATACTCTTGCGCCATCACATCTTCCAAGCTCATCGTGCTGTGCTGGCGCTGCCGCTGCGGCTGCGCAGAACCTCAAGCGGCGTAAATATAGTAACCTTTGTGGTAACTATATCTTCGAGCCGTTTGGGGTTGAAACTCTGGGGCCGTGGGGTCCGAGTGCTCACAGCCTTTTGGCTGGCTGGGTTTTACTTTGGCCAGAGGCTAAGTATTGCCATTCAACTTGGCAACGCCGCCAGTCTCTTGGGCACGTTACCAGCTGACAGCGTTGAGGAGGAGTTTTTTGACGCCCTTTTATAATCTAAAAATCAATATACTTATCACGAGTCCTTGATAGCTGGGTTGTCTGTGTGATTGGGCTGTCTGCTGACCTCCACAGCCCAGTTAGTGGATAACACATTACCCTTGGCGGACATGAAAGAGCAGTACGCCAGCGACTTAAAACACCTTCATAAAGGTTACAGAATAATAAGTGTCACATGTTGAATTGGTAACCGAATCAAATATGTAACACTTTTAAATGTGTTTTTAATCGTAACATCTGTAACAGATACAAAAGTGTTAACAGTGTTAATAAGTGTAACAGGTAAACACAGCATACTAAAGCTATAATTGATTATTTCAGTTACACTTATTAACACATATAAAAGGTTAAAGTTTGATTCGGTAACAATAGTGTATCTGTTACTTTTAAAAGTGTTTTTCTGTTATAATATTAAAAAAACAGTGTTAAAAACACTTATTACGGTTACAGTTTGAGCCCCTGCAGCACGCCAAAACTCTGAACAACCATCATGAAGGTCTATCGAATGCAGACGGCATTCGAAAGCCCTTCATGATGGTTGGCTAAGATTTACTATATGACATCATCACAATAGGCGAGACTGGTTGTCAGACTTTTCAGTCAACTAAACATAACAGCCTCGCCTCGCTCACGCCTGTAATCCCCAATGAATTACACAGAGGTGTACCTAATAGTACACCCACATTTCACCAGTTATGTTTAAGTCCCATGTAATAGGGGGCGAGCCTACTGCCATAAACCGGGCACAAATCCAGACTCCGTGGCTGCTACTGAGAAATTCCTGATGAAAAAATCTAATAACAATTTGCTGACCCAGGAATTGAACCCAGGACCTCATACTCAGCATTCGCGATTGCGAACACCAGACCAAGGACGGAGTAATATGCCAGGGCTGCGGGACTGTTCGAATGAGATAACGTGGCCCTGGAACACAAAGGGATAAGAAGGAACATGGATGGGTTTTAGTCAGTACAAGTCTGACACTCCCTCCCTCTCCGCCCAGAGCGGGGATGATTTCCGTCATCATCAGTAAAAAAAAGGAGGAAGTAATTCAGTCAAGTCAAACGTTAATGAATCTTTAACAGAATCTAGAACAAAACAGCAATTTATCTACCTCTATAGCCGTAAAGTAAAGCAATTGAAGCGACAAATTGACACGGCAAAGGCCGTATTCGGGAGGCTGTGTTACTGTATGCTTTTGTACCGGTGTGTAATTTTAATGAGTTTCTCGCTAGGCCGGCGACATCGCCCGCTCGCCCCGAGTCAGTATAGCTATATTAGCGACCCACCCGAGAGCCGGAAATCCCCCGCCGACGCCCTAGAACGTATCTAAAGAACGTTTAGTGATGGGGTGTGGTGGTAGTTTTGGGTGTCGATAGTCTGGAGTGGTTTTGTAAAATAGAAGTATCGTGCGAAGTACGACAGTCAAGAACTATCCATTTCCCGCACCGAAACAAACTGAATTTAAATTGAAGTTATTATTTTCCCCGAAACATTCAGCGTAGTACCATTTTCGCCTGGGGATCAGACAAGTCCATCGTAGCCGTAGTTCATCTAAACATAGCACTAAAACTAGAATAATAAAAATTATATTAGTCTAGTTTCAGTGTTATTTTTAGATGGATTTTTAGACCAACATAGCACTACATAAACATAATTAAGTAAACTAAGCCTATATTTATCTTTGCTTAATAATTTATGTAAACTAATAGTGACTAGTGTTTGGACACTAATAGGATCCAAGTTGAACTTAAGATTTTTATTTGGGATTCTAATTATTCCCCAAAAATAAACGTATCGATAACCCAACCCATTCACATCACTATTAGCGCTATTAATTTCTACAGCAGCCATAAGCGAGGCAGTTGGCGTTATTAGCCTACCCTTTAATGCGTAATAATTTACTGCACTTTATATTAAACAAAACAGAATTAAAACTTTGCTAACTAAGAGAGGGGTCGTGAGTATAGTTAATAACCTTTCCCTAAGCTTTTATTTTATTTTAGGTGCCTAATTTAATTACCCTATAAGGAATGTTCGCCATATTTCATTAGTAGTAATTATTATTTTAGTACTTAGATACCTAGACTTTTTTAAGGCTTGGAGTGAGAGCCTAAGTTAGGCCAAAGAAAGCAAGGGGAGGCCTATTACCCAGCAGTGGCCGATTCCGGGTCAGAAAGAAGTGACACTGATCATATTACAATACCATTATCATCATCATCATTTCAGCCCAAAAGACGTCCACTGCGTGACATAGGCCTCCCCCAAGTGACGCTACATTGACGTTTTGGGGGGTTTTGCCATAATGGCCACGCTTGGCAGGCGGATTGGCGATCGCAGTACGGTTGTTACAAAAGCACAGAGAACGCTGTTGCCCATTTTCTGGCAAGTCCCTTAGTCGCCTCTTACGACACCCACCGGAAGATATGGGATGATGCTATTCTTTACGTCCGACACCATACAGAGCCAATACAATATTATAATTAAGTCTCACAGTATAAAAAACAAAATTACATAACATGTAGTTATCTAAAAAAATTATGATGATTAATTTTTTTTTAAGAGATTTTTTTCGTAGTAGTTTCGTAGTTTTTTTGAAGTTAACCCCGTTCCCCTCCTTACGTATCCCTTACGATTATCTGTGAATGTGAAAAAAAGAAAAGTTTTTGGATAATTTATCAATATTTTATTTGGGTCACTTGGATTATTTTTTTATTTTAATCCAATATCACCCAGGGCCAATAAAGAGATGATTTATTAAACACATAATATGAAGCTTATTGTTAAAGTATAATTAAAGTTATGTCATTGTCGGCTTCTCTAGATGGCTTATCGTATTTCAAATATAAAAGACATATTTTATGCCACAGAAAATAATAATTCATGCACGCACATTCCATTATCAATATTTGCAAAGGACGAATATTTGCATTGCAAATATGAATTTGAATTCACATTAAATATCACTCCGAGATATCTTGAAAACTAATTACATGTTTTAATGAGAACAAGATAATTAATACAAAACTCATCAAATAAATCGTTTTAAAATGTTAATTTAATGTAGTGTCAAAAAAAATGTATGTATAATTTTGGTTTTGCGAATTGAAAAATGTCTTCGTTGACAGTGACACCTGGTAATTTATTATAGGGGTCAAGCTATAGACAATGTAGTAGTTTTGGTTTCGGTCAAGACCATGTCATGTCAAGAATATTCATTAAAATGTATAATTTTATAGTTTTTTAGGGTTCCGTACCCAAAGGATCAAACGGGACCCTATTACTCAGACTTCGCAGTCCGTTCGTCCATCCGTCTTTTACCAGGTTGTATCCTATGAACCGTGATAGTTAGCCAGTTGTAATTTCTACAGATTATTTATTTCTGTTGCCGCTATAACAATAAATACTAAAAACAGAATAAAATAAATATTTAAGGGGGTTCCCATGCAAAAAAGTTATTTTTTTGCTCGTTTTTTATAAATAATGGTACGCAACCCTTCGTGCGCGAGTCCGACTCGTACTTGGCCGGTTTTTTTTGTAAATACTTTGTTTTAATTATTTAGTAATTTAAGTTCTTAATTAAAAAAAGGAAATTAAGTAACCTTAACATAACCATGAAATAGGGGTTGAGCCTATTGCCATCAACCGGGTACAAATCCAGACTTCGTGGCTGCTACTGAGAAATTCCTGATGGAAAAACCCAATTTCAAATCACCTGATCGGGCAATTGAAACCAGGACCGCAGAACAGCTCAGCAGCAGGTGCGATTGTGACCACTAGGACAACGAGTTATTTTATTTTAACGTCTCCATAGTAATATGTGGGCGACCATAATTACATACCGAGTTTCCTCCGTGCCTCGGAAAGCACGCTAAGCCGTTGGTCCTGGCTGTTATTTGTATATCTTTGACAGTCGTTACGAGTAGTCAGAAGCCAAAAGTCTGATATTCAGTCTTACCAGGGAGTATTGTAATAAGCAGTTACTGGGTTGTGAAGGTCAGATAGGCAGTCGCTTCATGTAAAATTCTAGAACTCATCTGCATCCGGTTAGCTTGGAAGCCGACCCCAAGATAGTTTGGGAAAAGGCTAGGCAGATGATTATGTCTCCTCATATATAACACGTATTATGAGTATTAACGGACTACCTTTAACTGACATTAAAAAGCTCATTAAAATATCCCAAAAAGTTTTATACAATCCAGGAACAAGCTTATCTCCGAACTTATAGTGATGTAGATACCCGTAGATACTTATGCATAAGCCATGTATGAGTTTAATTCAAAGTTGGATCACGTATGTTTTCTTAGTGCATCCACGAAGCCAGAGCACCTTGCGTTCTTATTCAAGTTATATTACTTGAAAATGGTCTTGGTTTACTTCTGGTTAACGTTCATATTATAATGTACTATAGATATGTTTATGAAAACGTTTTATTTTAGATATTTTTACACGTATTAACGTCGATCAAATTCTGTGGTTGTATGTAATCTTGACAAAGATGACGGTTGATCACTTTTTTCTTTTTTTCGTTATAAGGTTCTAAATCGGTCAATCACCAATTTTACGACGGTAGCTTTCTTCGAATCAAGTAGATAAATGAGATTATCCTTCCGCTCTAAAGAACTAATGCCAATCTTTTAAACACTTAGATAATACAGTTATAGCTAAGTTTACGAACGCTAAGCATACACACGCCTTCGTTTCCTCATTCATTAAATATTATTAATTAACCTTCTATTCGTACCGGTATAGGAACATAACACAATCCTCTAAAATTATTACTCAACATCCTCAAAATTACCAAAACTCAACCTTCAACCTCCAAATATAACTCAGATATTAAAATACACTTCTATTTCTGTATTCCACGGTACTTGGCAACAGTTTCCTTCTAAAAGTCAGATCCGAGGGTTTAAAAAGTATATAAAAGGCGAGTGAATTGGCTCGGAAGGTGGAGGGATGGTCAATCGAAGCACTGAGACGACTCATTACCGACGCTCGACGAACAAAAAACGTGGGACCAATCTGGTTTTATCTACTGTATAAGACATTTTAAGCTTGACCTGTTTATTGAAAAAGGAAACAAGGATCGCTGACCTATTTGTTGAGGACAGGTCTATTTGGTTTCGTTACGTGTCGGAGAGAAGTAATTTTGAAGACGTTTCTAGAAAATTCTGCTGTGTCTCAGAGAATGTTGACTTTTAGTGCGGAACGCTTTTTTCAACTTCGGTAATTGGGCAGTGAAAATAAACAGCTTCAAACAATAACCTAGAGTTTTGTAATTTTATTCTGCTTTTTATAATGAAACAATTCAATTGGGCATGTGATGCGGAGGAATGAGGAAAATGTCCTGAGAAAAGTTTTGAGTATGAAAGTGGAGACCAAAGAAATAGTGGATGGACTGTGTGAAGGATGATACGGCAAGAAAGGAGGTGTGAAGGAGTAGACAATGTTGCGCTGATCCCAAATGAATTGGGGTAGGGTAATTGGGTTAATGACGATGATAATAATACAATTCGAAGAAATATAATTTTATAACTGTGTTCCCCACTGAACGATTAATTCCGTCTGGATTATTCTATACTCCAGAAAAATCCGGAGTCTACAATAGTTTCCAAGAAATCCATGAGTCTGTAACTTTTGCTATCAATTGGTATTCATTTAACTAATTGAATTAAATACCAACGAAAAGAAAGATGGAACTATTACAGCGAGATACGAAGTCGGTAACTATTCTAGAAATTTGACGTTCGACTCGTTAAAGTAAAGAAAAGTTTAATTGATGATTAAACGAACTTACTTGTACGTGAAGTTCGATCATAATTATACGAAGTGCTTCGTTCGAAGAGATTAGTAACCTGAAATAATAAACATTACTTATTTACACATGTAGTATCACCCAGGATTCACCACATAGCACTGTATTTTGAGAGTTAAGAGGGTATTTTCTTTTTTTTTTGTGTGGTAGTCGTGCCCTCAAATTCCGCTTGTCATTTAGTTTAGAGTATCTGTAACCAACGTCTATTGTTGATATTTTTGGAATGATTTGGGTTGGGCGGGAGGGAGTTACTAATCTCTTCGAACGAAGCACTTCGTATAATTATGATCGAACTTCACGTACAAGTAAGTTCGTTTAATCATCAATTATACTCGTGCTTCGTTCTCGAGATTAGTAACCTGAAATAATAAACATTACTTATTTACACATGTAGACTTTGAGAGGTATAATTCTGAAAATATCAACGCCAATATTAGAATCAATAGGTATTATGTTTAATCACATCATCAAAATTATGTTGTTTTTATAATAATACAAAACAAGTATATAGTTTAATCAAAGGTTAATCATCTGTGTTATTAATAATAGCTCTTGCTAAGACTGAAATATTTAGTTATATTTCTCTGATAAAATTTAAAAACGTATGTGAATTGTTACACCAGCCAGCGGTTTTTCTGATCAAATCAATATTTACACCTAGCTGGTGGGCCTTAGATGTAAAAGCGTGTCTCGTGCTATGCGCCGAGAATATGGATACGTCGATCCCGCTCGCATGGAGCGTACTCTTTATCCAACGACACAGGGTCTGTGTGGTCACTGCTTTATGGGGCTTTTTGCATCCGACAAATAAAATATCATTTTTACGTAACGATGAAGTTTTATCAATGTAATCAACTAATGTCTGTGCAGGAAATATTTCTTTTTTCTGTAAAAAGTAAGGCAATACCAAGAGAGGTTGATTGGTTCCTATTTTTGACGTTTTTATTAAGTCAGGTATTTTTATTATGATTTCATTAGGTTTGATTTCAATGTTTTTAATTTTTGAAAAGGTCTGGACCCTATGGGCCGTAACAAGAGCTAATAAGGTTATACATTTCTTTGTTAGTTGATCTAGCACTAATGTTTCATTAGGATAACAAGTAGCTAAGTGAGATAGAACGCATGAGGTATCCCACGTTACATTGTATCTAGGCATGGGTGGACGTAAACGGAACACACCTTTAAAAAACCTTATTATTCTTTCATCTTTGGAGACAATAGGTCCCAATATCAAGGCTAGGGCTGCTCTAAAACTATTTAAACTACTGTATTCAGTACCGGCATCAAAATTCTTTGTTAAAAAACTTAGTACATCGGTAATCGATGCGGCATAAAAATCAAGGGAATTCTGAACACAGAAATCGAACCATTTTTTATAACAAACTTCATATTGTCTGAGTGAACTGTCGGCTAAAGAGGCGAGCATTATATGTTCCGACGACTCCGGGACACTTCTTCGCGATAAGGCTCCCCTGATAAAATCCCTGCAGCCAGGGTAAGATGGTTTTGAATGTTGCCGTTGCTGGAATGATCAAAAACTACATTGTAACTGTCTGATTTAAAAGTTATTAATTCCGATATCAATAATTTTTAAACAAGGGGAACCAAGGCTGCGTAGGCCATAAAGGTACTATTACGATGCCTTTTGTTTGATCATTCATGTTTTTTTTTTTTTTTTTTAAGTTTTCAGTATAACTGGAAAAGGCGGGAATGCATAGAAATACATCTCAGACCAGCTAATTGTGAAAGCGTTTATTGCGAAAGCGTCTGGATTTCTGTGCCAAGCAACGTATTTTAAACATTTTCTGTTAAAACGACTCGCGAATAAATCAATGCATGGTGTGCCAAACTTTTCAAGTATGTAGGAAAACATATTTTCCGTTATTGATCATTCTATATCTGGATGGCTGCGTCTTGATTCTTTATCTGCTATGGTATTGTCTGCAGATTTAATGTAAAATGCATAAACAAAAAATTTTTCGGGACTCGCACCATTGCCAAATATCCTTTGCTACCTTGGTTAGGTGTGGATATTGAATTCCACCCATCCGATTGATATATCTGATAGCTGTTGAGTTATCAACGCGTAGAAGTATTTGGCAATCGTGTAAGTCCTTTGCAAAAACTTTAAGTGCAAAAAAGGCGGCCAAAAGTTCCAGGTAATTAATATGTTCTTTTTGCTCTGGTAACGACCACCGGCCACACGCCGTCTCTGAGCCACACGCTGCACCCCACCCAGTAGTTGAGGCGTCAGAGAATATTTCAACTGAGTAGGTATCATCTTTGATACGGTTCTCAGGCTTTACTAAGGCTCGTAGCTACCATCTTAGGTCACCATGCAGGTGATCAGGGATACTCATATAATGATTGTAGTCGTCGTGGCCTTGTAAACTAAGGTACTTACAACGCGGTGGCGGCGGTGGTGCCCTCGCTCCTGCAGGCGGGAAAGGCTGGCGGCTCTTCTGCGGCCCCGACTGCCTGCGAGTCGAAGGGGGAGCCTTCCAGTTTAAACCACGCTAAGTTGATTGGCTGAGGTTGAGTGGTCTTCCTATTTTAATCGTAAGTGACTTTTATATCGGCACCAGATTTCGTCACGGCTTTTGCAGTCTTCAAGGTTTCAGCCAGGGCCTCTCCGAAAAGATACTTGTCTATCTTTGTTTGCATCAAATGTTCGTTTATGTCTTTCTTTAAAGACGACAGGGCAAAGAAGCGCCTTTTGACCGAGTCTGAGTGTAACGTGTCGCACATTAACTTTGCCGCATCCATAAGTTGTTTCAAAAAGGCCGGGTCTTTGTCCTTTTCTTGCATTTTTGTTGTTATGACGTCACTCAAACAGGTCACGGCAGTACCAAGCTGTTTTTGCCTGTTTTCTATTCCCTTGTCGCGTTTCAGGCTTGCTTCGGGTAAGGCAGCCTTTATTTCCGGATTGAGCATTGGTGGAATTATTCTAGGGCAGTTGGCTGGTGTCAAGTGCTTTTTCCATAATTCCTTACGCACGTCGTTGTCCAGCCCATTAACAATTAAATACTCCAGGCGGTTAGCCAGTCCAATGTGTATATCTTTGCCATACTCGGTCGTTTGTGTGGGATCATCACCGAGTAAGTCGATCAAGTCATCATCGGGGATAATAGTTACATCGCTGGCGGTAGCCGCGATAGCGCAATGCTCAGCGATCAGGCAAGGCTCAGCGGCTTGCGGGGGCGGCGGCGGGGGGGACGGATGCGACGGCGGGTCTGGCTGTGGCACCGGCGGGGGCGAGCACGCGCGTGGTTGCGGCGCGGGGGTCGGCACGCGGGACGGCGCCCGCGACATCGGTGTCCCATCTGACCATACGACTGATGCTGGTCTAGGTCTTGTCATATTGCAGTCATCATCCGAGAAGATGTCCATTGAGTTTCCCGCTGCTGCAAGTCAAACAGAAAGGTTGCAATTCCAGTGAATTGAACGTCTTTCCTGAACTGAATGGCAGATGTTGCAATTCCAATGAATTGAACGCACCATAGTAAGTATCGATATAAACAGCCCTATGTACTGTTCGAATTCGAATAAAGAGTAGGTAGGTATGTGTCAAATTCCAGTGAATTCAACGAACCCTTGTTTTCCTGATTGCACGGCCAAGAGATTTGTTAAGTTACGCTTGTAATTTGTAGCAATAACAAATAACATACATACCTTCATAGTTATGCGCAGATAGCATGGAGTCCTCTCGGGATGAAGGCGATATTGAGGAACGTTGCCGCTTCGCACGTTTCGATTTTCTCTCCAGTTTACGAAGCTTCTTGCTTAATTTGTCGATGTCAATATCACGCTTCCGCTTCGGCATTTTTGTTAAAACACACTAGAAAACACACTGGAAAAACACTTATAGTTCGTACCGACTAGAAAGAGGTGTGCAGTGGTGAGCACTGTAACGTGAATGACAAGCGGAATTTGAGGGCACGACTACCACACAAAAAAAAAAGAAAATACCCTCTTAACTCTCAAAATACAGTGCTATGTGGTGAATCCTGGGTGATACTACATGTGTAAATAAGTAATGTTTATTATTTCAGGTTACTAATCTCGAGAACGAAGCACGAGTATAATAACCGTTCGTTGGATACGAACCATACTAGTTTCAAGTTTTCGATAAGACGCGGCTCCGCTTGGATTCGTCCACTTTTGCTCGGCTCACTTTATTCTTACGCTTCGTCGACACTTTTAATGACTTATCCGGTTTTTCTTATACAAAAGAAAAGAAATTCGTTTTGTAAAACAAAGTCATCGTCTTGATATTTCACGTGGATATTATTTTTCTCAAATAACCTGTTTTGCCTCCGACGAAATTAAATATCTATTGAAAGGGAAGAGAAAAATATAACGTTCATATAACGTAATCAAAGGAATCTCCGAACGGTTATTGAATCATACGTTCGCTCGAGTTATAAAAATGTTCTTTCTGTGAAATCCAATCAAAATGGCAGGCGATATGCTTTGGATACCCTTTCTATGAATACGATGAATTAATAACGGGAGCAAACAAAACAAGTATGTATACGTTTCCATTACGGCAACACAAATACGTGATGTGTTATTGTATGAAATTGGCGGGGTCCGCACGAGACCGGACGGGATCGGGGCCGCTCGGAAGGGAGCGGTGAATCGCGCAGATTAATTTTGTCGCTTTATTTGATTAAGGGATGCACGAAAAACACACGTTTAATTTTCGTTTTAATTGCCTCTTTATAATAAAATTTTACAGGGCAAATCAGCGTATCCTTCCCGTGTTCCGTGATTTTCATAAAATATACAATGTAATTTTGTTGCGTACCCGTAGTAATATGTTGGCCCTTTTTTTGATAAGTAAAAGTCCTAATTTTCCGTTCTAAACGTTATCTTTTGTTTATTATTTTGTAAGATAAGTTAGAAATTCTCAACTACATTCGTATGCTGGTTTAGTTTGTTGAGTTTGCACTATAACGAAGGAACATTCAGAGCACGTACAATACAAGCTTTTATAAGGTAACTGATATGATAAAAATATAAAATTTTATATCGTCTGCGACTTCTGGGAGACAATTTTTAAGGAAAAGTAGTAGAAAACTTATTTTTGCTTTTATTTATAATCAAAACAGGAACATTTTATTTAATAAAATGTAATAAAAGCTACAGCCTTGTTTTTCGAAATCCAAACTTTTAGCTTTCTAGGATTCAGAAAACACGTGTATAAAATCTCGACACACAGCAAAAAATCATCCCCAATTAATTCTACAGTAAAAATAAATGTTGATCCACTTTTTTACACAAAAAAAAAATTCCGCAGACCAAAAGTTGTTTAAAAAGTAAACGTACATTGTTATTCCGCATGTCAGTTCATCGGATTCGACTTTCGATATCGACTGTTTTATTTCGAAAGAGGCTTTTGGGCGCTTAATGCGTTTTACATGTCAACAATAATGGTCTTCAGATTAATTTTGCCAGTTGTTTAGGTTGAATAAAGGGTGTCGCATACCTATCTTCGACAGCAACTCGATTTCAATATAAACATTGAAATGTGAGCTTTATATCAAGTCAGCTTACTGTAAAGTTTGTATTAACAATAATAGGTAGCTAGATAGGAAAATATTACACGATTTTGAGGACACCGTTGGCGCTGTGGTTGAGCGATCGACTATTGCGCTGCGTGTCGCGGGTTCGATCTGGGTGGGACAAAGTATGAAAAAATATCATGTGATCCGTTAACTATGCATTTCCGACGTTCCGATGAAGGCTAACATGTCCGCATGCTTGTCAGTTTTTGCATCAAAAACTCGTCAGCCCCGAGTTCAATTGTAAGCGACGACGCGTTTACAATCTGAAAACACTCGGTCGGCGAGTGGACAACGAGTTGACAACCCATTGATGTTGAGCCGAAAGTTGGAGTAGAGGCGGTGTTCAGCCCCATTCATGGCCTCGGGTGATGCGTTTTGCTACGTATCACGTAAAGTGATACGACTGCGTGTCATTAGATTTTTACGCGTGAAAACTGTCGCTCATGCTCGAAAAAATAATCATTCATTTTCTTTTCCCGGAGTCCCCTATGTAAGACCCGTCTAGTTTGTGGCCAAGAGGTAAGAGTAGTGCCAAAATGGTATCGTGTGCGCTGGTCTTTAATCGGCTTACGAATAGGGTTCGGTCCCGTCAATGTAATGCTATCTACGTACTTTCTAGCCTCCATCAATATTAATGTAATTTAATTATAAAGTGCTTTATTGAAGCCGCAGGCTTTAGGTTTCTAGTGGCGTTGTTCTTGCGTAAATTGTTTGAAGGTTTCGTTAAGAACCAAAAATGAATTAATGGTTAATTTGATGTTAGAGTTTTCGGACTGACCACGCATAGTTCACGTAGTAATTTGATCGAGTGTTAAATCATAATAAATTAATATTTCAAGTAATTTTATAATTATAGGTTTAACAATTTGAAAGTTGTTTAAAATAATTTGATTAATTCCAAAGATATTTAAATATACTAACGATAGACAGGGATCGCCAACCCGCCTGCCAAGCGTGGCGATTATGGCAAAACCTCCCTTCTTGGGGGAAGCCTAAGTACAGCAGTGGACGTCTTTTGGCTGAAATGATGATGATGAGACAGAAAAAGCGAACAAAAACACCAACTAGTAATGTCAGTAAAAGTGTAACGTATCAAACACGGCCATTAAGTAACTTTGCTATTGACCTCATCAAGGAGTTCTTATAATTCTGATAGCCTTTCCTTAGTTTCATAAAATCTCTTCCCTTTCTCGGCTTCCCTGGTAACTCATAAACGGCACAAGTGTGTAAGTGTGTGTATGTCTCTAACTATTCTCAACCTTATTTTTTTTCCATTCTTTTTAATCAGATGTTTTACAATCGTTTTTAAATCATTACACCTTTTGTTTAGAATAGTTACAGCACGGATGACAACATTTGTGTCACTAGTTTGATCTAGTCTTTTTATGATATTTTGTTCTTTTTTGTTGTTGTATAGACTCTTTTTCTTATTAACCGATTGTTTGTAAATGTGTGGACATTGTAGGCCTTATAGATTCCTAGATTCTTGGTAACTTTTATCTTGTTCTACATTTTGTAGTAAGCAACGACTTATTGTCGGGCCTACAATGTCCTGTCCCATACATAAGTAAGTACTAACGCTGTAATAGAAATATCGTAAGAATAATATTGTCCAAATGATTTTAAAAGAGTAACCATGGAGTTTCTTGCCGATTCTTCTCCATAGGAAACGACCAACCCGAACTGTGCACCTTTTTGTCGACGTTTTATAAGTGCCCGTGTAGGCCCTATGTAAAATAAAAATATTTTGATTTTGATTTCTTCGATTATTTCTTATTCTGCATAATTAGCACGCTGTAATAGTTTAAAATAGTCACTATGATAGTAACATTTGAGCTAGGTTAGGTTAATGCATAACCTGGTGCCAGAGTATGATTGTGACTTGGCTTTACATGCCGATGAGGTTAACACTGATTTTATTTTATGTAAGTTGCTCGGATAAAGATAATAACACAACAGCTTACTCAATTACTTATAGGACCAAATCTGTTCGCCATTAATCTTCCAAAATAAGTATAGATTACATCTGAAAAACTGAAGATAATTAAGTCACAAAACAAGAGCGATGATGGCTGCTCATTTAAAATATAACGTGAGTCCAATTTTTGGAAAAATGTGCGGACAATTTTTAGAGTATTCTGTGGCCAATTTCACGGATTGCGACCGCTAGCGGGCCGCCAACAGCCCTGAAGTGAATTATTACTTGCAATCACTAATTCTTCCTTGGGCTTAACGAGACTTTTTATATTATTATGGAGATTCTCTAGGGATAAAACGATGTATAAAACATGATGTACTACCGAGTTCAGTGACGGTCTGCCCCTTTTCACCTTTATGACCTAAGTATTACGGTTGAAAATTAGGCGACCGTCAGTGAAGTCGATAGGTACATAATAAGCGCAGATAACACTGTCGGAATTTTAAATACAAGTGGTTGGAGATAGTTTTGATAATAAAATTCATAGAATTTAAATCGATCAATACATTAGAGTAGGTAAGTATTTGGCAACTCTGTTCTAGCTATAACTTACTAAATGGAAATTATGAGCACAAGTAACGTCTTCTTTATTAAATTACTAGTGTAAATCGACTCGTGATTAGGGTGCTTCCCTAAAATTACATAGTATCATACCTATTAATTCTGTAGCGACCAACAAAAAGCACTACAGCGCCATCTATGACACGACGGAAGAACTAACATCAATTTCCTAGATCTCACATGCAAAGTTTACATCTACTTATGAGTATAAAGAAAAACCCGACTACAACAGTTGTAGTCGGGTTTTTCTTTATACTCATAAGTAGATGCGGGCAACTGCCCGACAGTTACTGTCGGGCAGTTGCCCGCCAGACATAACACCTGTCTGGCCGGAGGATCCTCCCTTTTCTAAGGAGTATCGAGGAACTTTACACCCTGTTCCTCATACCCCTAAAATTCTATAATAATATGAACTCCACAAAGACAAAACCTGCAACAGAGATACAATCAACAAAAATAAAATTCCATCTAACCACCTAACAGAACGTCTCAGGCAAAGGTACAATTTATATAAAAACCACTAGACTTTTTTTCTGGTAAAGAAAATTAGCATAAATATGCACTAGTCATTGTAGCGGAAAATGAATCCAGACTACACAGTTAAACAAGGGTTGTTAACCTCGTCCTGTAGGGAAGGAAACGCCCTCTAACTTTACTCTATTATTAATGACGACTCCACCCCGCCCTTCCTTGGGCAAGTGTAATGCAAATTATTGCGTTTTGCAATATTTTGTTTGTATCACGGAAAGTAAACTCTGTGTTACATGGGATGTCGGGGATCACGCGATGAATGTACAGTCACACACGTCTGTGAAAAGGTTGTTTGGCACTGTGCACAGTGGAACGAATGTATGGGAGCGGTTGGACGTAGACATGTCCGAAAAAAAAGAGTAAAATTATGCCAAACTAATGATGCCATCTTATTCGATTACTTAATGCCTTCATAACTTGTGGTGATGAATTTCTTCATAACTCCCATATTTCGGGAGTAATTTGAGAAAATGTGAAATTTTACTATGAAAATGAGTGTATCGAGCTCTCTCCCTCCTGATTCCGGGCTTGTTTCAAGTAGCGGTCTCTAATATCATAATGCTAATACTAAGAGCTATATTTAATACTAAGACACATAGTGCGCCAAATGTGCACTTTCGGGGATAAAGAGTGATGTTTATTTTATAACACAATTTTTTTATTTTTTGTTTATTTTGTTGATTAAAACCGTTTTTCTAAAGGTTTACCTTATTACAATAACATTTCTGAGCAGCCAATTAGAGAAGATATAAGCTAATTAGGATATATAATTAGGGACTTAAGGTTTACATATAAAACTGATGCACTAATGATTACTGATAAGAACATTGCTATTATTTAATTACTAAATGGCTCTTAATACACTAATTTAGCATGCATCATTTACTAATTATCACAATAACTAATTACCTTGCAATATTTAACAAAGGATACCTGGGATACCTGGATTTTATATAAATAGGTCACTATTAGTAACTTTAAAATCAGTGTTGATTTACACCTCGTTGTATCCAAGCTAATCTCGCAATGTATTTTCCAAATTTTAATACAAATCTTGATATTCACGTTGCTTTATGCGCACGCGCACATAAAGATTTACGCGACTTTAACTATTTGTTCAGTGTTTTAAAAGATAACAGTTGTGTTCAGTTATGTGAAAGTGCGGAAACAAGTTTAAAAGACTGGTGTCGTCGATTTTGCTACCGCATTTATGCAAAATGGACACAGTCTGGAAGAAGCACAGATAAGTTTCGGAAGAAACATGAGATTTGGCTACAGGCTGCAATTCAATGGCCGGAATTACAGAATGAAAATATGGAACCTTCTACAGAAAATATAAGTGACGTCATCGAGCCCATAATTTCTCCTGCTAAATCTGATGCTTCAACTTGTACACATCCTAGTCCTCGTAAATCTTTTGAGGACCTTAGTAACCGGCAAAAAAGAAGACGCACTGAAGATAGTCTTTCATGCAGCAGTAGCAGCGCTGAAATTATGTTTTCGGCCGAACGGGCGCTTCAAAAGGCAGGACAAAGCGATACAGCTTATGTTATGAAATACTTGACGGAGAATCCAGAAGAGGCCTCAAAAATCAAAGCCTTCATTGAAGGTAAATCAATTCAGGTACGGGAAATATCCCCTTTGAAGGCATTGGCTCTTTATGTATCGATGAACTTATCGAAATGGCGCTATAACACTCTTCGGGATTTCAACACTCAAGAAGGAGCTCTTCAATACCCGAATTACTACATGTTGGTTAAAGAAAAAATTAAGTGCTATCCGGCCAAAGAAGATCTCACAGTTACAGAGAGCTCTGCAAAAATCAAATTACAAGCCTTGATGGATTTAACCTCAAGAAGACTTATTAGGTCGTTAGAAACCCCTGTTGATCCCAATCAACAGCTCGTATTGACCAGCAAATGGGGTTTTGACGGATCATCTAGCCAAAGCATTTATCATCAAAGGACGAGTGAAGATGAGCAAATCGATCTTGCTAGTAATTTTATGATTAGTCTTGTACCACTGCGGCTCGTCTCAAAAGGTGTAACAATTTGGGAAAACGAGCGACCATCTTCCACTTCATTTTGCCGGCCAATATTGTTTAAGTTTATAAAGGAAACCAAAGAAAATGTGCAGAGAGAGATGGCTGAAATCGAAGCAGAGATTGAAGCCTTAACTCCATCCACCATCACTGATGGAATTAGTGTCAAACACCAACTGCTGTTGACAATGATTGATGGTAAAATTCATTCCATTATATCCAATACAGCAGCTTCAGTGTGTGACATATGCAAGGCTTGTCTTAAAGAAATGAATAATTTAGAGTTAATCAAAGATAAACAAGCAAACGAGGACATGTATAAATATAGCTTAAGCACCCTTCACGCTTGGATTCGCTCAATGGAATGCTTATTACACATTTCCTACAAATTAGACATAAAATCATGGCAAGTAAGGGGTGATATAGCAAAAAGGCAAGTTGATGACAGGAAGAAAAGAGTTCAAGAGGCTGTAAGAAGAGAAACGGGCTTACTTCTCGATGTTGTGAAACAAGGCAGTGGATCCACCAACAATGGCAACTCGGCAAGGAGATTTTTTGAAAACTACACTAAATCTGCTGAACTGACCGGAATAGATGCTATGCTTTTAAGAAAAATCTGTGTGATCTTGCAGTGTATTTCATCAGGAGAGAAGATCAACGTAACTAAATTCCGAGAGTTCTGCTTTGATACTGCTAAGCTTTACGTGGAGTTATACCCATGGTATTATATGCCTTCTTCACTTCATAAAATTTTAATGCATGGGCCAGACATAGTTCAGAACATGTCAATTGTGCCCATTGGTTTTCTATCCGAAGAGGCATCTGAGGCTAGAAATAAAGATTTTAGAAAATATAGAGAGGGGCATTCTCGAAAGCATAGCAGTATCTCATGCAATGAAGATATTATGCACAATCTTTTACTGTCTTCTGATCCACTTGTTACAAGTATCCGTCCAAAAGGAAATAAGTTTGTAAAAAAATCTTCTTTTAAGGAATTTTATGAGCTTACGGATTCTGAGAAAAGTGATATCGAATTTGTTAACATAAATGATTTAGCGGACATCGATTCTGAATTTGAATTAATTGATGATGATGATGATGACGAAGATAATTAAATGATGTTATTGTTTTAAAATGTGTAACTTAGTAAATTAGAGCTTACATCTTAATTATTTATTGTACTTTTAATGAAACTAGGTAATTTATTATCAACTTACTTAAAAGTCATACTCTCATCAGTTCTTGTGAATATTTTTGTTAATATATATTTCTGTATATATATAATATATTTATAGACCTCTTAATAAGTCTGTCTGCGGTTTAAAGTAAATACAAATGGGGAAAAAACGTTTTTTTTTTTTAAATTTTCATTTCCTTTTATCCCAGAAAGTGCACATTTGGCGCACTATGTGTCTTAGTATTAAATATAGCTCTTAGTAATAGCATTACGATATTAGAGACCGCTACTTGAAACAAGCCCGGAATCAGGAGGGAGAGAGCTCGATACACTCATTTTCATAGTAAAATTTCACATTTTCTCAAATTACTCCCGAAATATGGGAGTTATGAAGAAATTCATCACCACAATTTATGAAGGCATTAAGTAATCGAATAAGATGGCATCATTAGTTTGTCATAATTTTACTCTTATTTTTCGGACATGTCTACGTCCAACCGCTCCCATACATTCGTTCCACTGTGCTGTGGTAGGTTCGTACGACGGCACTTCGTTCAGTATGTGCTAACCCCTCTACAGTCCGGCCGAGTACGCCAGGGGGGTAACTACTTAATTATGCTGTCTGTATATGTTCAATTCTATTGAACCTTAGAGTTTCGACTCGGAAATGAATCCTTTTTTATCGTCATAACAGATTCGTTTTGATTGTTTGTTACGATTTAACTCAAAAACTATACTCGACCGATTTAAAAAAAATATTTTACCATTAGAAAGCTACATACTTACCGAGTAACATAGGGTATAATATAACCCAATTTTTGCGGACGAAGTCGCGGGTGAAGTGCTAGTTATAGATAAGTTTATATCTCTTTTTTGAGATTCCGCTTAAATGAAGAATCGACATTCATCGGCTTTTAAACATGCAATTGCTGTCCTGAAACTACAATTTGTATGCCAGTGAGCAATTGAGTTCTTGGTGTAGTTTCAGTCATATATATCATTATTGTTCTTTTCACCTAGACTTGTAGTTCAAACATATTAATAAACGTTATCATTTAACTGGCGTTATTGCATCGCGACTGCTGAGCGTGAGAACTTAGGATCGATGACAAGGTTCGGGTGTATTCATAAGAATGTCAGTAACAGCCATGAGTAAGGAAGCTTGTGGTATGAAAACCCCGTGACTCGGAAAGCATGTTAAACAAAATTGATCCTGAGCTTGATCTCTCACCGATCGTGTCAGATTGCCGTCCCATTCGACAATAAGTGTAAGGAAAGTGAGACACCTGTGTTTACTCACTTGTGCACAGTTGTATTCCATGAAATTAACCGCTACATAAAACGATCATCATCATCGTCATCTCCAGCCCTAGTCTTATATTACTTGGGGTCGGCGCAACACGTTTTTTTCTTCCATTCTCCTCTCTCTACCGTCAAGCTATCATTTACTCCTATCCTTTCCTCCTGCTTTCATAACTTTCCTCGAACAATCCATCCATCGTTTCCTTAGTCTCCCCTATCCATCCATCAACATTTCTATTCATCACTCTTTGAGTCACATGCGATCCTCTGGTACCGGTTCGGTCATGACGATTACTAATTTAAAATATTCCTATAAAAACCTCAAATAAGAGGAAATAAGGAATTCAAAGCAGGAAGTCCAAACCAAGTACAGAAAACAATACGATTAAGGAAGGTATACCACCCTAAAGTTAAACTGTGCTCATCTGTACTTGTTACTATGTGCACGGTACGGGGGCAATGAAGTGATTTGCATACGTATTAAATAATTACATGTTTGATCCAGCCATGTATAACAGTGCATGTTAAACCACTTGAGCGTAATTTCTGCCTATTAAATATTAAGGCGAATTAATAGAGATATTATCCATTCCTATAATACAGACCAATTACTTGCATTTATTGAAACATGAATATTTTATTGGCCAACAGGTGCAACTAAGTTTATCATAAATTCTTGTGTTCATTAATAATAACTTTTCTTTGTATGTGAAAGATCAAAGACCTTCGGAATTTCAGCGAAAGAATTTTCTTTTCTTGTTTTTTTTTTCGTCGTCAGCCACGTACCCTTTTGATTACCAAGAATTAGTTGAACAATACCAGGTAATTCTATGTTATTGCTTTAAATAAAAATATTTAAAAAAATTGCAAGTCTACGAGCAAAACACCTTGGAACATACGGCTAGAACGTGTAGGTACTAAGTACAGGTAAACACTGCGACGCATCGAGCGATAAAATTTCCAGTATAAAATGGCCTCGCTTTGTAAAGATTACCTGCACACCGACAGATCCGCATAACCTGGTTTTGTATAGCTTGATTGGTTGTCGTGCGTACCATGGTCAATTATAGGTTTTTATCAGCTTAATTATTGCGCAATGAAAGGATTATCATTAATTTACATCACCCATGGTCTGCCCTTTTTTCCAAGCAGCGGGAAAGTCCAGACTAATTATTATAATTTTATTACTCATGTTAGTGTGTTTATCCTATCGTACACCGTTACGACTAAAATAGTGAACCGAGTTTTACCTGCAAGCATTATTTGATCTACCATTTTCGTCAAAAGCGGCGGAAAGTAATTTAGACCACCGTTTCTTTGAAATAATAAAACTAAATCATATTTTAGCTTTAATCCTTAATATTCATTTCCGAAAATTCTTCTTTTAATAAAACATGGACTTTTATTAAAATCTTTGTTCATCGATCAACAACAATTTGGAAGCGGTCGAGGTCATAGACCAAGAAATTAGGTTTAGACTAATTTAATTTAGTTTCCCCAAAGGATATCTTATTTTTCTTTGTCTAGTTAGTTTGTTTTGAGTCGTCTCAGTAGTACTTATTATTTGTTTGGGCTAGATAATTTTGATAATAGGAAGATATCATAGTAATAGGCTTATGAAGAAATTACTTAGTATTTTTCAGTATTCGTTTTGAAAAAAACTGTGTTTATAATTTTTAAATAGCTATGTTAATTGCTTGTATAATAGTCTATAAGCAATTACAAAATTAGATTTCATTAGTGTTTTGGAGGGAAGGCAGATTTCCAAGGAGCTTTTACACTTCATCGTACTTTATAATTCCATAGAGAGTACCTACTGTTTCCATAAAACAAACAAGATAACGACTACTGAAAATAAATTAAACGTTTTCACCTTTTCCAACTACCCTATAAAATAATTGTACGAAAAAATAGCAGGCTACTTTGAATAAATATAAAAGAAAAATGTTTCAAGGCTCGAAAAATTCTTGTGAGTGACAAGTTGACATGTTGCGTGTGTTTTAGAGGGTTCCTTACATCAGGGGTGCATTTTACTGCTATTATTTTTCAATTAAGCATTATTACTATTACGATAACACCTAACCACTATTGCATTTCGTTGATTTCAATATGGGAGTGGGTGCGGATAATCTGCCCGGGAAATTACCGGTATTTAGAAAACCGTTTACGTAACACAATTTATTTGAGTCCATTTTCATAATGGGAATTACTTTGGTAAGTATATTAATCATGTTTTTTTTTACTGTGATAGCGGTTTTTCTTCTCTAAAATATTAAACTGGGAACAATGTTGACCAATCATGTATATTTAAAAAGTTATTTCTTCAGAATGAGTCTAATCTCCCCGACCCTCGCTCGAGCCAGCCCGCGATGCTGTGCCAGTAGTTTTAAATCAGCCCCTAAATAATGATATCATTCAGATCCAGCCTGTCCCCATGCAGTCCTCCCCCAGCGACGCCCTAAGCCGAGGCTCGTACCCCACAGGGGGTGCCCTTAGCGTGTAGTCGCTTAGTTTGTAAGTTTTATGCCCTGGCTGGAGGCCTTACTCTTAAGGCACCCACAGGATAGTCCGGTTAAGCAGACGACAACCTCCTGGGTTGAACTGCGAGACGCCATTCCCAAAAAAAAAAAAACAGAATTAGCCTCCATTTGGTAATTTGTTTGCTGTTCTTTAAATAATACTTAGTTCAATAATGTATTATAGTGTATTGTAATATTGTTTCTGCCCTACTTCGTGGACGAAGTGGTCTTCGGCCACGTCAAAGAAACATGTAGCTGATGGCACACAGGAATAGTGTAGTTTACAATGAGGGAAAGAATTTTTGAAATCAGATTATCTATTTACACAATGTCGTTTAACATTCATTATTAGTTTAACCTTTTAGTACTCACTGCTAAGAGCGGGGACATTCAATTGACTCTCACATTTTCTTTTCCTTAAGACTTTTAGAGTTTTAGCTTGGATTTCGTTACAGTTAGATATCAATAATGTTCTGTGAATTTGTAGTTGTTATGTAGTAGATTACAAATAATGATTAAAGAAGTCGTCCTATGGGGATTTATGGACCTACACTAGTTTTTTTAAAATAAATACATAATTTTTTACAGAAAAAAATGACTTCGATTCCTGTTTTTTTAACGTAGTCTATATTTTTTGTAAAAATGTTAATTAACCTGTTAAAATAACTCGTAAGCGTTTAGAAATAATAAACAGAATCCAAATCGACCCATAAACTTCGGAGATGTGTCAAAAAATAGAAAGCAAATCTACAAACTCTACTTAAAAATTGAATAACATGAAAAATGTTATAGACCCCCTTTGAAGTTTATTTTCGAATTTTTTTCATGAATTTTCAGAAAATTACGGGCGGTCACATGCGCATGGGCGACATTGTATAAACTAATACCTTTACTAATACTTACTAATATTATAAAGCTGAAGAGTTTGTTTGTTTGCTTGAACGCGCTAATCTCAGGAACTACTGGTCCGATTTCAAAAATTCTTTCAGTTTTAGATCGCCCATTTATCGAGGAAGGTTATGTCATCTCGCTACGATCAATAGAAGCGGAGCAGCAATGAAAAATGTGACGAAAACGGGGAAAATGTGACGCAGACGAAGTTGCGCAGGACAGCTAGTAGTTAAATAAAATCGTTAATTATTAAATCGTGTCGGAGACTACTTCCAACGAACTGTACCTATTTATAGTATGAAGTGTAGTTTGGTGATAACTATAGATGTTTTTACAATATAGAAATGTCTTCATCATCATCATCATTTCATCCGAAAGACGTCCACTGCTGGACATAGGCCTCCCCCAACGCCACATTGACATAAGGGTTTTTATATAGAAAAGTATTCCGTACAGAATAAATCCCGTGAAAAAAAAAAAATTTGAAGCTGACAGCTACGCCAACGACGTGGGTGAATTATTTCTAAACTAAAACATGCTTCTATAATTTAATTTGTATGCAGGTTTGTTCAGAAGCGCTGAGTGTAAAATTAGGCAATTTCTCAGCTTTTGTCTAGAAAGTGCTCTCATAGTTTAGCATTCGCAGCACCCGCTGACCACAAAAGGACATAATTTATAGCTTCAATTCTGTACACATCCTGTAAAATGCAGAATTATGCTACAAAAGGCAATAGCAAGATGAAATAATTTATGACTATTTCAACAAAATATTGCATAAAATTCTGGCTCATAGGGCGACGCCGGTTTTTGTTTTTATTTTTTATTTTATTTATGTTACGAAGTTGTCGCTGTTTAAAACTGGGACCATCACTTTGAAACCCCATCGCAGCCGCTGTGAAATCAGTTTTCTTATAAAGGCACAGTAAATACTGTTCTTCATCCTCCATAGAAAAGGAAAGATCCTCGAACCAGGCGACTATTGTACCTGATGAGCTTTTAAATATAATTGTAACGTAATATTTCGTATTTTTCTCAGCAAACCCTTTTAATTTATATCATGGGGGTCATAAAAAATAACTAGTCTTAATTTGGAATGATGTCACTCAGCTAACCATGCATCATCATCATCATTTCAGCCGAAAGACGTCCACTGCTGGACATAGGCCTCCTCCAAGTGACGCGACATTGACCGGTCCCGTGCGCCTCGCATCCAGCGTGCATTGTCCAAATGAAACCTGTATGCAACATTTTAGCTCAATCGTTTGGGAAAACTGTTTTAAAATTCAGTTGCAAGATTTGACCTAAAAACTATTAAAACTATTATTATTTAAATCTTTGTATGCCTTTGGTACATCATTTCAGCCGAAAGACGTCCACTGCTGGACATAGGCCTCCCCCAAGTGTCGCCACATTGATCGGTCCCGTGCGACTCGCATCCAGCGGATCCCCGAAACCTTCACCAGGTCATCGGTCCACCTAGTGGGAGGCCTTCCAACGCATCGTCTCCCGGTTCGCGGTCGCCATTCCAGAACTTTTCGGCCCCATCGGCCATCTGTTCTGCGAGCAATGTGCCCTGCCCACTGCCACTTAAGTCTGGCAATTCTTCGGGCTACGTCGGTAACCTTGGTTCTCTTGCGGATGTCCTCATTTCTGATTTGATCACGCAAGGAAACTCCGAGCATAGCTCTCTCCATTGCCCTCTGGGTGACTTTGAGCCTTCTGATGAGGCCCATTGTGAGCGGCCACGTTTCGGTCCCGTATGTAATCACTGGCAACACACACTGGTCATAAACCTTTGTCTTGAGACACTGCGGTAAGTTGGACGAGAAGATACCACGCAGCTTCCCGAACGCTGCCCAGCCGAGTCGGATTCGACGATTGACCTCTTTCTCGAAGTTAGACCTACCCAACTGGACCGTTTGTCCCAGGTAGACATAATCGTCTACAACTTCGATAGTAGAGTCTCCGTTCTTGATAGGAGTGGGTGTTACATGGGCATTCAACATGACCTTGGTTTTGTCCATGTTCATTTTAAGACCCACTCTTTCGGAAGCTCTACTGAGGTCATCGAGCATTGTACTGAGGTCCTCCATGGTCTCAGCCATGATCACTATATCGTCGGCAAATCGAAGGTGAGAGATGTACTCGCCATTGATGTTGATGCCTAGCCCTCTCCAGTCCAGAACCTTGAAGATATCTTCCAGTGCAGCGGTGAACAGTTTCGGAGATATGACGTCTCCCTGTCTCACACCTCGCTGCAGAAGGATAGGTTCCGAGGTCTGGTCCTGAAGTCGGACTGACATGGTGGCGTTTTTGTACAAACACTTCAGCACCTCGATGTACCGATAATCAATTTGGCACCGTTGGAGAGACTGCAGTACAGCCCAAGTCTCGATCGAATCGAAGGCTTTCTCATAGTCCACAAACGCTAAACAGAGAGGCAGGTTGTACTCTTCGGTCTTCTGTATAACCTGTCGCAGCGTATGTATGTGGTCTATGGTGCTAAAGCCTTTACGGAATCCGGCTTGTTCGGGAGGCTGAAAATCGTCAAACCTGCGCGCGAGACGATTCGTGATGACTCTTGAAAACAACTTGTAGACATGGCTTAGAAGTGAGATGGGCCTATAGTTCTTCAACCGGGCATTGTCGCCCTTTTTGAAGAAGAGTACTACCAGACCCCTGCACCATGCCTGAGGCGTTTTGCCCTCGAGTATGACGGAACCAAACAGCTTCTGAAGGGCCTTAAGTACCGGTTTTCCACCCGCCTTCAGAAGTTCGGCCGTAATTCCATCATCACCCGGTGCCTTGTTGTTTTTAAGCTGTTTCAGAGCCATCCTAATCTCGTACAGGCTGATGTCCGGGATGTCTTCGGTGTAGTGTCGGGTCAGTCTAGCTCTTGGGTCATTCGCTAGATTTACAACGGGTTTCCTGGTTGACGTGTACAACTGCCCATAAAAACTCTCGATCTCCCTCAGTAGCTCCGGTTTGGCGGATACAATTCTGCCATCGTCGGTCTTCAGTTTCGTGAGCTGGCTCTGCCCAATAGCCAGATCTCTTGCAAATACCTTTGAGCCTTTATTCCGCTCAATGGCGTCTTTAATACGCTCGGTATTAAAGCGGCGGAGGTCGGTCTTCAAGGATTTAGAGATCTGTCTATTGAGCCTGCCTTTGGTACCTTGTTGTATAATTTTAGGGCCATGCAGAATACACTCCTAGGCATGAGCCCTGTATACATGATGCTTTTAACACCATGTATACGAAGCCTCCGAATATCACGTTGACTTCTTTCGGAACTCTCTGAAGACTTCGGAAACAGTTGGGGATTCTTCTTAAACAAGCAAACAAAAAATGCAATAAAAACTTATAAAAAGGTGTCACTTTTTCTGTGAAACCAACTAAAAGTACCTACGTTTTATAGCACAGTTTAAATCCCCAGACGAACCTAAGCTAAAATGAATTAAAGTAGGGTTAGAAAATGGTAATTTTCATAGTGGTTATTAGGCAATGTAGAGGGGAGAATGGGGAGTGAATGCAAGGGTAATGTGTCACTGTCGGCGGCAATCATGACATGTTGCTACGCCACTTACCTTGAATTTTATTCAGGCATGTAAACTTTTTATGCAGTATTTCCAGGAATTTCGTTAGAATTCCTAGTTTAATAAAGTAATTCGAGGACCTTTGTGACTAAATATTTAAACGTTTAAGTAAGTATAATAGTAGGAATTGCAACTTTCTTTTTGATATAACCCAATAAAATCAATAAATTTTAATAGGAAACCTGTATTTATGGAGTTGCAGACAGCAGTCCGTTAAACAAACGATACAATACCTACATGTATTTACTCTAGGTTTAGGAAAACTCCTAGCCATACAAGTAACGCTAACACAGATTGATTTCAATTATTTCCCGATCATGAGATCAACAGTACAAAAACTAGAAGCATCCGGTCTGCCACAGTCACGTAAAAAGCAGCATTAGGAGCCGGCAAACTGCACAGAAGCAGGACTTAACAATCTATCAGAGAGTTGGAACAAAATTCACGAGTGCACAGCGCGAGTAGCGCACAGTGGGTGTGATTAAAAGTTTTGTAGACAAAAACTAGCGGCTGTGAACAAATGAACATTCATAGTAAGGTGAACAGTTTGGGTTTGTCTTTCTGTCCTCACTCCTGGGTTCGATTCATTCCTATGTTATGAGTATGCAATTATGCATCCTCCATATCTCAACTTTAGTATAGGCTTGTTAGCGTGACGGATGTCAGAGGAGAAAAGAAAAAGAAAATGTGTTGCGCCGACTCCAAGTAATATGAGACAATGGCATAAAGATCATGATATTGAGTACACGCTTGGAGAAAAATAAAGATATACAAGGCAAACCAAAATTGGCTAGCGAAACTCCTATCTAGGACTTTCGCTAGACAATTTGAAAAAAAGTTATACCACCTGGTATAAATATTTTTTTTGTTTGCTGTCTATATTATAAGGTTGGTCTTGTGAAGAAAGTTAAATTTACCGATAATAAATTATGTATTTTATATTTTTTTCGATTCAATTTGCACTAGTAATTCAATGGTTTACATGCCACTAAATAAAATACAATTGTACTATTAAGTACTAAATGAAAACCAAATACTTTTCATCACGTTGTTCATAAATATAATCCTTTGTGTATCTTAGTCCACAGAACTCCAAATCGGGTCCTCAGTGCATCGTTTTATTACATTTTCAATACGACCAGATGATGCGATTCTCGGGCAGTGGTCAGCTCGGCTATCTTATTGTGCTCCTGATTGCGTTTCCAGTTCCGAATTGACGTGGCTTGTGTTTCAACAATACGAGTTTTTGAAATTAATTACGAAAAGATATTATTGATTCTATTTGAAGTACTTATTGTGTTTTGAGCGATTTTAGTTAGGTGCTACATTTTTTATTGTATTTATCTGTGTTATGCAACAGTCCAGGCGTGGTACGAGTGTCTGAACTTATTATTGGTTGTGGCCTGTTATTGTATATGTCGACGGAGGGCGCGATATATCAAACATATGAAAACGCCGCTTGTGGCCACACTGAAGTGACTAAGGAGGCATGAGCGACTTAGCGCGCCAAAAATAACAAATCCTCGTCCATGGTTTGCAACACCTGAATTTACGCCTAAACGTTACCACAGCTTGCTCGTCACTATGGCCACCGCACACCTCTGCCGTCGCGCCCACCATAGGCTACCGCCGCCGTGTGTTCGTAACATATAAAGATATTTAAGGTACTTAATAAAGTAAAAAATCTAAAATAAGTAGACAAACTAAGATCTTATGTATGGCCTTATATTATAGCAAAAAGATAATTACAGAATTCTTAAGTTTGACAGGTTACACTTTTACTGTCACCGGCCAGTTGGTCCTGTCTGTCATAAGCAAAGAGCGATGCCATACGGGCGTTGCCAATGCGTTGTTGTTGACAACTATTACAATTCTGTTGAAGTAAAAACGCTTTGAAAGTAACTTATCTAGGCTCTAAGAGTCACTAGAGTCACCTAGTAGGTAAATCCATATCATGCTAAAGATTTATCTCGTTCATCACCGACAAATAAGCTAAGGCCCATACATAATCCAACTAGGCCCGTCTAGCTTGAAAGCACCTCAAAGTTTCAAATTAATTTGAACTTAAGCACTTAATTGGGCGTTATCATATAAAGTGGGTTTAATTTGCCAACGTTACATTGTATATAACATGTTACAGCAACGCATTAAATGGTTGCAGTTACGCCTGAATATGATTTGAGTTGTTAAGTGTGTCTTTCTTATTAAAGTAAATTGTAAATTGTTTTGAGTACACTGTTTCGTAATTAGTCTAGCAGCTGTTTTGAACATAAACATAAATTAACTAACAGATTTCAAGTAAAATACTTGAACTTGAAAGCTTAGTGAAGTAACACTAACAAACAGTTTAAATGGTATTTGAACTAAATCCCTATCTACTGTAAGTAATGAAAAATCTTTCTATATTTTTCATGAAATCACTAAAAAACTTTTTCTTTTTCTTTCTTAATTTCTCCTAGGCTAAGATCCCGCTATACAACGACCTTCACCGAGCTGGTTAATGGATGAAACTTATTTTATATTAAATCTAATATTTCAATAAATATATTGCATATGGGTTGCCTAAAATATTTCAGTCCAGGATATGATAAATTAATAATTTTAAAAAAAAATGTAACATTTCACCGGTTTGGTTAGTAAACAAATTCCATACCAATCGAAAGTATAAAGCCTATAAAATATGAAATATGTCTTTTTTTATTCATTAACCAGACCGGTGCAAGTTACTAGTATCGATTTACCTGTTTATACCTGCCTACCCCAGAGTTGTGACGGGAAATGAAACGTCAACCTAACGTTTGCATATTCTATGGGCTTATACTTTCGATTGGTATGGAATTTGTCTATTAACCAAACCGGTGAAATGTTAAAAAAAAATACAGACTGTAATTTTTTAGGCAAATGCAATATATGTATTGACATATTAAATTTAACCATATAGTTCGGTACGGGCCCCCAAAGGGGCTCGACGAACAAACCTCCGCTAGGTTGGTATCGGCCCCGAAAGGGGCTAGCAATTAAGTCATTCGTCATCCTCATAATTTATGCAAATATTTAATTTTCTGATTATCAAATACTAGGAGTGTGCGTTAATTAAGAAAGTTGAATAAAATTTTCATATATCAACGCCATTAAAACTTCTGTAAATAGCGCGCAAGTATCTTAATTTACCCTTATAAAATTCAAGTGCATAAATACGGTCATCGCCATTTTGACGGCTGTGCTGGTCGAGGCTAAAAATAATAAAAATTGTGGTTTTCGAACATTCGAGCTCCACTAAATGGACAATAATCAACTCGTCATTTAATTATGCGGCTAATTCGTCCATAGTCCAATTTAAATAAGCAGTGGTAATGATGAATTTTGAAATCTAAAGTCGAAGTTTCGCGCCAATCGTGCGTGTTTACATTTTTATTTTTCACGTATAACACACACTCGCGTATAGATTCGGTAACAAACATGACAAATATCATTCCAAATATTATAAACCGCATGAAAATGCCCAGATCTTAGCGTTATTTACGAATACGGGACCAATAACACATAATATTCATTACCACCGCTCAATAAGTATTTTGAAATAGACGACCATTTTTTTTTTAATTATTGTGATGTGTGAAAGCGATTATTCCAATCGATTATTTTTTCGTAATCTTCGATCAACTCGAGTAATTAAATTGAGAAATTTAAGAAATCGATTGATCAAAATTAAAATAAATTTATTTTAACCGTAAAATACAGTAAATATTTATTATAATGTTTTTTAGGCTTTAATAATGGTAATGTTAATTGTTTTTCGTACATTCCGACCCAACAATAAACAGCACGGACTGATATTATGACTAAATTCGCGCCAATTTTATTTCCATCTCAAAATTTAAATTTGGAATTCGTTCGCTGTTCCAATTGATATTGTAGGCATTCAAATTTACTATTATAGATAATTTATTGTGAATTTTGTTTTGAACTATCTGAAGATTGGTAGAATGCACAGGATCTCGGTAGGAATAGTAAAAAAGAATTATGTAGTTTGATTATGGTTAGGACGTTGGGTTGGTTAATGGATATTTACTCTTTACTTTATTAATCAGCCTGTTCTGTCCCACTGCGGGTAAAGGCCTGCCCATGTCTTTCCAATTTAGTTTATCTTTTGCCTTCACCGTCCAACACTTTTAATCGACAATATTGTATTGTAGATAGGCTAGGTTTAGGGATAACTACCCCAAAAATGAAAAAGAAACCATTTTAAACAAAACTATCCAAATTATACGGTAAGACTCTCGAGTAAGAGTCTTACTCGTATATTTTGTAGACTCTTGATGGTTCTGGTCTCTATTGCTGTTCATGGCTTCATTCAAGTGACTCGGCCCTCGGCCTTTGATGGATAACCTAAAAATGGCAGAAAAAAAAACGTGTGCGTCTCGGGACGCTCGACAGATGTGATAACTTAAACTAATCTAAGCCTGCTGCCGTATGCGTGAGAGAAAGGGAAGCCACACAGAGTGGTGCCGTAACGCGTTACGTTACGAAGCGGTTAACCCTCGCATAAGAAGTTATCACTTCAAAAACCTTTTTAAACTGGACAGTGAACCGCTTTGAAACAATAAACTAATGTTACTTGAAACGGCTTATGAATTGCCGATTGTCAACCATCATCATCAACTGTTGGGGTCGGCTTCCAGCCTACCCAGATACAGCTGCATAACCGTATTTTAAATAAAGCGACCTGCGACTGCCTAACTGACCTCCTCAAACCAGTTAGTATCGGGTAGTACGATACCCCTTGGTAAGACTGGCTGTCAATACTTTCGGGCCACTGACTAGCTGTAACATAACAATAACCCCATCATACGATACACAATCTTGGAAGAATAAATATAATTTATCTTGTTAGATCATAATAATTATTTACTATGCCTTCCAAGATCTTGGGCATTCTTTAACCAACCTTCAGATATTACATAATAAAATTCTTAAAATGTTATCTTGTAAAATTAAAATAATTATTTTAAATAATGAGAATTGCGAGCGCATCTTCGCGCATTCTTTATTTAAATTTTGAAATCGAAAAAAAATCGGCGGGAATTAAGCCTAATCATTCAAATGTTGACTTGTTTTTTTTTGGGATTACGGTCTTCTGTCGTTCTTATTACTTATAATAAATCTCCTTCCCATGAAGTCAACGTTCATTAATTAATTATAAGATGCTTTTGATCTAAGAATTACTTAATGAAATTATTAAAAAAGATGGTTATTATGACTAATTTCAAAATTAAATAATTATTTAAAATTATACTTATGAGTTTTTATTCAGTCTCAACTTTTTTTTTCAATCTCGATTTAATTGCGATTATCGATTAGGCTGAATGCAACTAATTAATCGTAAATAAGAAACCCGGGTTTTCGGTCAGCACTAAGAAGTGTTATGTTACAACATAGTTTTCAGTAATATTTGTCTAGACTTTGATTGGGTTTTTTTAAGAAATTGTGTGTGAATAATGGCAAAACTAAGAATGCAGATAGAATGTTACTGTTTTTATTTTGCCCTTCCGAATTGTTTTAGCAAACAAGAAGCATGCTTATGTACATTATTTCCAGCGCATATAAGGTACCTACTTTTTGGAAGGGTGTAGTAATATGTATTTTACGCATATTTGGCAATAGACTGACTCCCTTTTACCGACCTCAACACGATACTGAAGATATTAACCTCAAATTTATCGTATGTAACAGATCCCGTGACATATTTTTCACAATAAAATCGAACGCTGAAAGTTGATGAAAATTTCGTGAAACTCATGACAATTCGCATCACCCCGCCGATTCAGCTGGTGTGTCATGTGTCAAAATCTTGTCGGGCATAGTGGTTAATATAAAATAAGTTTCATCCATTAACCAGCTCGTTGAAGGTCGTTGTATAGCGGGATCCTATACTATCCACAATGATGAATTCATGACTGTTTCAAAAACGAACTTTTGTTTCTCTTTTGTTTTGTGATAATAGCCCGCTGAATGCATTAGCTGAACGATTGGCTTTTGTGTTAATAGATATCGGGTTCGATCCCTCGACATAATAATTGTATATATTTTTTGCAAGGCTTACTGATACTTTAAAGTTTGGTTCTGGAATTTTACACACACATAATTTTCTGCCACCATATACTAATACAACTAGATTTATCTGTGCATTATTCACACATAGAGGACATGTATCACAAAACATTAGAGCTAATGCAACAATAAATAAATCATACATGTGTTTTATTTATAGCTAAAATAAAATAAATAGAAGTCAGATCATCGTGATTAATGATAACGCGTTGCTAGTGAGCGGGCGTACCAAAAACGCGGCGTTTAGATCACACGTTTGCGATACGACTAGGGTTGTCATCGGGAATTTCCTTTTAATTAATTAGATTTGACGTTCTTTTTGGGGAAGACACGCTTCACCAAAAAAGACACAACCTTCCGTGAAGAATTAATTGAAAATAGTGGTATAGGACGTAGCCTATCCAACTGGATTTCACAAGAAAAAATTAAGTTTGTATCTGTCATGTCACCAAGTTCTGTATGGTGTCGGACGTAAAGAATAGCACCATCCCATATCTTCCTGTGGGTGTCGTAAGAGGCGACTAAGGGACTTGCCAGAGAATGGGCAGTTCTCTGTGCTTTTGTAACTGTGTTTCTGTGGTTTTTTTCTTTATACGGAAATTGGTTAGTGTGAACCACCCGTGTTAAAACCCCAGTTTTAGCATGGGTGGTTCACACTAACCAATTTCCCGTCTGATCCTCGCCCTCGGTTTCTTTTTTCTCGCCTCGGCCGGTTTTACGAACATTTCTTATTCCCTAAACCACGTTAAGGGCGGTAAAAGTAGCGTTTATTTATTATTGATCTGGCATTGTGATTTTAATTGATTAACTATGTTATTTATGTCTTTTGTGTCAAATTCCTGAATTTTGACGAGGAAGCAAAATTGCACCCTAAGGAAAATATATCAGAAGAGGTTAAATATGAGGTGTAGGGCAACCCTAAATATAAGGCTCCGGTTTAATTTATCACTAGGTCCGCAAACTCGTGATTAATACGTATAGTAACATCGCACGATAGTCTGTTTCGTATACGGGTTCCTTTATCGCGTTGCTGCGGTAGCGAACCGATCTAACTTTAATTTGTTGTTGCTTTTTTTTCCTTATTGGTAAGAAATTGGTGCCTCGGAAAGCTCGTTAAGCCGTTGGTCCCGTCTGTCACTTGTCGATCTTTGACAGTCACAACGATTAGTCAGAAGCTGAAAGTCTGACATCCAGTCTTCAGAAAGGGTATCGTATTACCCAGTTACTGGGTTTTGGAGGTCAGATAGGCAGTCGCTTCATGTAAAATACTGGTACTCTGCTGCATCCGGTTAGACTGGAAGCCGACCCCAACATAGTTTGGGAAAAGGCTAGGCAGAAGATTGATTATGTAACAAGATGACATTTCATAAGTGACGTTCACAAAAAGAATAATAATAATGAGATTGCCAAAGCATTTACAACGAAATGTTTATATAAGCTTGTATTTAATTAAGTAAAGTAAAAACTATGAAAACCCTGTGTCAGAAAACTGTGAATAAAAAATCCTTTCAATATTATTTCTTTACTTGTAAAAAGATTTATTATAGTGTTAATAAAGCACAATTTGTGATTTATTAACACTATAATAAATCCCTAGCACCCCGTATCTGATCTAGCAAGTATTTTGTACTAACATGTTTCTAGATTACCTAATAATAGTTGAACACATATTGTTGGGATGTGGGTTGAAACTTTACGCAATATCTGCACCCTCAGAACGCTAACTAACAAGGTGCAGACGTAGGCACCTATTCTATCTTTAATGAAAACTATCACTTATTGTGGTTGCTGTAACTGTGTAGATAAAGCCTTATTACCATATGAATCTGAAAAAATCAGAGGTTGTTGTCTTGGGTTTTTTTTTTGTTGTATAGACTCTTTTTCTTATTTACCGATTGTTTGTAAATGTGTGGACGTTGTAGGCCTTATAGATTCCTAGATCCTTGGTAACTTTTTATTTCGTTCTACGTTTCGTAGTAAGCAACGACTTATTGTCAGGCCTACGATGTCCTCCCATACTTTAGTACTAATGCTGTAACAGAAATATTGTAAAACCAAATGATTTTAAAAGAGTAACCATGGAGTTTCTTGCCGGTTCTTCTCCATAGGAAACGACCAACGCGAACCGAGCACCTTTTTGCCGACGTTTTATAAGTGCCCCTGTAGGCCTATGTAAAATAAAAATATTTTGATTTTGTTCGAACACGAGACCTATGAATTACCAGACCGATAGTCACTCCACTAAGCTATTATTACTGCTATTTTTATGCCTTCATGTGTCACACCTTTTGACCGAAGAATCTCGACCACACCGCACTTTTAGGTTTAAAAATATTTATTCTCATAAAATACAAAAAGTCAATTACTTGAGAACAATTTTATTTTTTTAGTTTTTCACAGACGTCACGGTAGCAATTATTACAACTATTTTGTATGATACACCCATCCAATGAATTTGGCTTCAGCTGATAGAGTTTTGAATGCATTGGATGAGTGTAATTTTTCTGCGCAATGCTTAACCAGAGACTACAGACTAATCATCGATATCTTAGACTGAAATCTAGTCTTATTGCATCGATACATTGCAAGTGGTATAAGTCACTTTAAATGAGCCTTCTCCAGAAGGGTGAAATAGTGCTTCGTTTAAGAGCGTTTATACCCTACGGCATTTCATACAAACTTTCAAGTCGTTATTTTCCGAAATGACTGAACAGATTTTAATGAAACTTCCTACGCATAAGCAGTATACATAGGTCTAAAAAGTTACTAAAACATTTTCGAAATGTCTTTTAAAAATGAAGATAATTGGAAATTTCTGTTTCTATAGATAATTAAAAATCGGTCTAATTTAGCAGTAACATTATTTTTCGAAAATATTTTTTAGCAGCTTTTTAGAGCTATGTATACTGCATATGCATTTCGGAAAATAACGACTTGAAAGTTTGTATGAAATGGCGTAGGGTATAAACGCTCTTAGGTAAAAATCGGCAAGACATAAGAACTTAATTAAACCACCGTAGTAGAAGTTTATAAAGCTACCTACTTACCTACACACAATCTAAAATAAACTGCAGTACCTCAGAACAAAGCGAAAGCTTTGCTCTCACGCCAAGTTTGCATTAGCTATGAAAGCGGTTGCTGCATTACTGTTTTCTTTTTTTTGCAAAAAAGTAATAGCGCTGGTCTGAGGTCTTAATCTAATACCGCTTAATCTTACCGTCATGTGGTACCATGCCCTAGTTTTTGACATAGTTTAGTTAGATGTTGTGCTTCGAAAATGGCGGAAACGCTCATTTATTTTCAAGTCACGATAATGCATTATCAGCATTTTAACGATCCCACGCTGGGTTAAACGCTTCGTCTCTTGATCTAGCACATCGTCGCGATGTGGTCTGTCACGTTCGTGTTTTGGTGATAAAGAACATAATTGACTTGAATAATAGATATTTTAAAATAATGCCAATAAGTTTGTTGCTAAGTTTTGAGATAATTATCCTCCCGTCTTATTTGCCATTTTTTGGCCTAAACTGTCCCACGTATGGGCAAAGGCTTGTCCCTACTTCTTCCACTTCTCTCGTTGCTTCTGAATTCTTGAAGACTTGCACTATGTAGGTATTGAAAATGAAAGCGATTTGAATTCACACTATATTGCTGCAAATATTAGGTGCAAATGTTACCGCGGTCCGTCGCTCTTGCCCCGAAACTTTCTAGAATCATGCAATAATGAAAATCAGTTTCCCTTTTCACACAAAATTTTCGTGCGATCAGATTATGATCACATATCGACTGCTGGCGCGGGAACTGAATAACACATTGTTGATAAAAGGGGAAGTCATCCTGTGATGTATGACCGTTGTAATACGAACTGACAACTATGAATAATACATGTTTGGTGCTAGTAATAATAATCTGCGAACATCTCCACTGAATGTAGTATGTTAGTTGATCAAGTGATGAGTATGTATCACAATCACGATCGTTATTTAGGCTGAAGGAAAATGGTGGTTATTTGCATGTCGATTTATTGCGTTAAAAGGATTAGTATTTTCATTAATATTCAGCTGTAAGTGCTATATATATATGAACGGAAATTGGAAATGTTCATTGTTGTGACTCAATCTTTATTTACAAGTTCTTAAACTTACTTGCTATGAGCTCATGAAAAAGTTCATCATTTCGGTTACTAGACTAGAGCAAGTCTAAAACAAACAGACAAAACGTCTTACCTACAATCATACATAATGCACCATACTAATTCTGAAAAAATAATACTTCACATTAATTTTAAAACATCATCTCAACTTAATAATCAATCAAACAGAAACAAAACCAATCCAATTCCAGATTTAATTAATCGAATCCAAAAATAAAGGGTGATGCCCATTCATGCGCAATAATCGTGTAAACTCGGTTACTGTTTACAGTTGTCGTATTAAGCCCGAGAGTGGCCAGGCGGAGGCAATCGCGTGCAGTCTGCGACACGCTTTCGTTCAGCTAGTAATGTGTGGATCAGCCTGTTTTAATTATTAGCTTAATTTTATTGTTCAGTTTGGGCATTGTTTGGGTCATTCGTTCATCTATTTGTATGGTGAACCATACAAATGAAATGATGTCTTGCAGTTTTGGAGATCATCATTTAGTATTTATGTTTTTTTAAAGTATGTAGTTGTTTCGTGGTTAACCAATCCACAGGTTATTTAAATCTCTTTATCTGCTAAGATAAAGTCTAATAAACATAAACGTAAAGCTAACCGACCGTGTACGCAACACCACACTGCGCTCCAAAACACAAATTACTGATGTTGTTCAAAAAGCCGCTAAGCTGAAGTGGGACTGGACTGGCCACGTCTGCCGCATGCCCAATGATCTGTGGGCCAAAATAACTACATTCTGGAGCCCTGACACAACCAGAAGGCGTCGTGGTAGACCTCGTAGAAGATGGCGGGACGAGCTAGACAAGACCAGCAAACAGTGGTCCACATTGGCTCTGGACCGAGACAATTGGAAGTCATTGGGAGAGGCCTTTGCCCAGCAGTGGGATGACACAGGCTAACAGTATCAGTATCAGTAAACATAAACGGCAAAGAAAATCTTTGACTGTCTGAAAATTCAGTAAATACCACCTGTTTCTAATGTTTAAAAAACAATAACAGTAAGACCGCCATTATGTCAACCTATGTGATATGTCCGATTTATATATTATTTGTGTAGAATACATAATAAAGGATATTCAATTTTTTAACAGCATATCAGCTCGCTTGCACTAAAATCGCTAAAAACATCATTCTGCCGCTGTCATCTTTATAAGATTGTCAGTATTGTTTTTTTTTTTTTTTAATAACGTTTATAGTAAATCGAGTGAGATGTAGTGCAAGCAAGCCTTAATGTCATCACTTCTAAATATTTAATTATTTCCATTAAAAAACCCCACAAAAAATACTAAACACAGCGGTATCGCAGAATTTATTAGCTCGACGGAAAGTCAGTGATGTGTCACAAACGCTGCGACGGGCAGCATCCCGCTCGCTTTGTTGAATGAAATCAAAAACAAACTGCGCTGACAATCACCACATCGACGGCCTATTTGTGTAACTGTGTGTTTCTGCCTTCCTGAATATCATATGATATGCTGCACACTAGTTTTTTTCCCTTTGAGCAGCATTGAGCATTATGTTTTGTGTAAAAGTTTTGTCGTTTCATCCAGATTACCTGTCTGTGCACTATCGTGTGGCTGCTAAATTACTGGATAATGTTTTGCTGTGCTTTTGTTGAGTGAGTGGGTTTTATCATTAATGTAATTCCTTGGACAGTTGAGTTAGAGCCCAGTTTGACGTAGCTTAACGAAACGAAAACTTTTTCGGTTTACAACTGGTTCTATTGTACATACTACTTTGTTACCATAATAGTGATGCTCTTCTAAAAGATGTGCCTAGTAGGAACTGTTGTATGGCGTGCGTGTTTGACCTGTTTTACGAATGTGGACAAAGCAAATGGAGAATGAAAGGATCGTATCATGTAGTGGCATTCTTTAGTTTATGCCAACCCTATGAAAAAACGTTTCATTTTATGCAAGTATGTAACTTTACGATGCCATAAACTTGGGGTAAACTATCGACAGTAATCACACTATCCACATAATTACAAGCCATGAAAACGTCTCCACCATTTCCATTCGAAAGCGTCACTTCACTAAGTCTCACTTAAAGCAAAAGCAACAATAAAAGGTCTACAGATTATGTTTTAAAGAAAGGCCGAGTGTTGGCACGCGAGCGTGGGGCGTTCAGCGGACCTCAAGTAACAATTACTTGGTCATGCGAGCAACCAATCCATCACCCACTTGCCCTGTGCCACTGGCAATGGCCACTCGGTTCCTACTCTAAGGCAATTTCCGGAGCCCTTATCTACCTCAACCTGCAAGCATTTACTTGGTGGTTTGTTTAACAGAATTAATCCAGTTGACAAGGATCTTTGGCAAGGCCGTTCCTTGTTTGCGCTTTTGTTGTTTCAGTTTCGCATCGAACGGCGTCTTGGCACACGAGTGGGTGGGACGAAACTAGATGCCGAAATTTACAGACTATACAGGTTGAATTTTTTCAGGTGGCGTTAATGGCCAAATCCAAAACTATGAGCAATAGCGAGAAATACTCGACGGAATCTCGAACCTGATTTTGATGAAAACTAAAACTGCATTATGGAAAAATCTCTTTTTATATTCAGGGATCGAACTCGTTGATTTTGGAAAAAAACACACACATTGATTAATACAGCATTCGATAGTGTCGATAATAATAAGGATCTAATTATAGAAAGTAATGACATTCAACTCAAGGCCAAATCCGAAACTATGTATAGAAGTCTCGAGCGACTTCTATACATAGTAAAATAGTGAATAGTGTAGTAATTATTAGTTTTGTAAGCCCGTTATGTTTAATTTTTGGTGTACAATAAAGTTTTATTCTATTCTATTCTATTCTATTCTATAGTTTCGGATTTGGCCATCCACGCCAACTTGAAAAATTCACCCTGTTTAGGGAGGACGGCGAGACTACACGGAAGTTGCTTTTTTTAAAAAAACATTGCCGTTTAATTTTAAAACCTTTTAAACGAAAGGAAATAATGCTAACAACTCACTTATTAATAAAGGACTATGAATAAACGCGTCGACGGAAGCCAAGTAAACGATATCACAGGCATAAAAATGCGACATTATTATTAAATTCTTTTCATAAGCGAGGTCTTAAGCCACGTAAAGCTACCACACTGTGTGCATAATTCTTTAATAAGTAATAGCCTTTTGAAATACTGCGACACCGTTCATATTTTCAGTGGAATTTATAGGAAGTAAGCAACGAGCGGCCGTCGGCTCGCTTAATTATTTTGCTCTTGTTTGCACAAGATTGAGATTGTGTTATGAGTTATATACTGCTAATAGAAAAAATAACACGCAAGCTTTTGTTTTTAATAGCAGTAAATTATTCAACAGTGTTTGTGGCTTCATAATAGCGTGCTTTGGATAATTTTCTCGATTGCAAAAGTCTAAAGCATTGTCCAAATGTGCTCATCATCATCAACATGGTTTTGGCATTAGAACTAGACTCAATATTTTAAATTAGATTCTTTAGACTTTGCAGGAGGAGCTTGTGGTTAAGTAATAAAAGCCACTCGGATCGATCTTTAGGTTAAGCCGTGCTTGCCTAGGTAGGTCCGTGGATGGGTGACCACATATTGCATACCAAGTAACATGTTCAGCTGTTGGTCCTAGCTGTCATTTTTAGGGTTCCGTACCCAAAGGGTCAAACGGGGCCCTATTACTGAGACTTCGCTGTCCATCCGTCCGTCTGTCACCAGGCTGTATCTCATGAACCGTGATAGTTAGCCAGTTGAAATTTCTACAGATTATGATTTTCTGTTGCCGCTATAACAACAAAGACTGAAAAAAAAACGAGCAAAAATATTTATTTTTGCAATGGTACGGAACCCTTAGTGTGCGAGTCCGACTCGCACTTGGCCGGTTTATTAGATCTTAGCTACCGAACTGTCCAATCCCGCGAGTGACACTCGCCGATACCGTTCTTATTAGAAAAAGACTATACAGACGTTACAGGTAATTAGTGGTCTGAATGTCTGACAACCAGTCATAGCAAGGGGGATCGTATTACCCAGTACTAACTGGGTTGCGGAGGTCAGATAGGCAGTCGCTCTATGTAAAATACTGGTATTTAGCTGCATCCGATTAGACTGGAAGCCGACCCCAACATAGTTGGGAAAATGCTAGGCAGATGACATTTGACTTTGCTGCAAAAGTGCACAAAAATGTTTTATAGTTTTTTTTTGTTTTATTGATATAAAACAAGACCGTAGTCTTTTAACAGTTATTTTACCTGTGACATAAACCTTCTCATATTGAGAATAAAGGCCACTTTAATGTAAACTCAGATGTGAAGTAAATATGAAAGGACAGTAGTTGGTATCGATAACATCTACGTGAAAAATATTCGTAGGTACCGTCATATTCTAGGCGAGAATTGGTAACCAACTTTTAGATTTTGTAGCCGAAACTTTACAGACTTTTTATCGAGGAAGGGAAGATTTTTCACTTTTCTAACTTTGATATAAAGTGGTGAAAATATTTGATTTACTACTATTTTCGAATGCATAGGTTTTCTTTTTAAGTTTACGTCTCACGTTGAGTCATTTTTTAGCAGAACTTATTGACTGAAATTGCCTCTAGCCATTAATTAATTAGCAATATTAATTTTCGAACTTTATTTCAAATATTTAGTAGTTCTTCATACACAAATGACAACTTAGTACTGGATGATTGACAACTGAAAAGAACTGTATTTCTATAAAAATTCAAGGTTGTGTATTCAAAAACTGGCACAATGATTTTAAAAACCTCAAGAAAAACCTTTTGCCTATTCCTGTTCCTTCTTACCTTTACAGATTGTATCTATTTAATGAACAAATGTTCAAATTCAATTGACAAGGCCGTTCCAAAATAACCCATACCAAACACATACTTTCAATCATACGTACATCTTTCATTCATCATACGTACCAAACACATACTTTCTTTTCACAAGAACAAAATATTACTTTTCCTGTCTATAAAACGAACCGACATTTACTTAACAAACTCGCTTAAAAAGGTCGCATTGAAGACATTAAGTTGAATGTTATGATCTCAGACTTTCCGCCATTTCCCCTGAACTTCGCCAATCGAAAACAATAACAAAAGCGAAAAGATTTCCAACATTCATTGAAAACGAAAGTTTGTGTAAGCGGAATCGTCGGATAGCGGCAGGTGCGAGTTTTAAAGTCTGCTAACTGGAATGTTTTAATAATTAAGTTATTGGATTTTACTTAATTTTATTGAACAAAAGGTGGAAGCAAAATGTGGATGTTTTAATCGTAGCAGGTGGCTTTATCTAGTTTCTGCTATCTCCAAGAAATATAAGCGTCAGTTTATTTATCACAGTTTTTACTCGTGATTTTGCTCCTGTTATGTAAGGAAATTAATCCCCGGGAATTTAAATGCAGCCTATGACACTGACGGATAATGTAGTTTCCCGTTAAGAAATGATTTTTTGGCATCGTATCAATAGTTCCGAAGGTTACCCCCTACATACAAACTCACAATCCTACAAACTTACAAATAAATTTGACGTCTTTGTAAAATTAATACAGAAGTAAAGTATATACTTATATATAATATAGTATACATACATGTGCGAACAAAGAATGTTGTAGTAATAAATTAGAATTTTAACAACAACATTGATATATCCGATGAAAAGTCAGCGGTAGCCATGGATATGGTATAGACATTATTTTGTACATACCTGGCTTTTAATAAACTATTGCTATTATTATAGACTTTTTATGAAAAAAAAAATTGTTTAATATTCTAATAAACGTAGGTACACTGTAACTTCTTAAGTTTTTTTTTACCAAACCAACACACTAGACTATACTTACAGTTTATCGTAACCCTACTTACATAGTCGAGTCATCCCGATGTATCCCAGCAGTGGGAACATAGCTGTTTATGCAATACGTCTCATAAAATGAGTAGTTTAAGGCTCATAACTTAATGGCCCGCGTGGTGGATTACAGCCATCCTAACTCAAATAAAGAGGAGGCCTGTGTCTGTCTCAACAGGGAACGTTATAAGCTGATGAGATAAGAGGATGATGATGATGAACTTAATGATCCATTAAATAACGCAATCTCTTTACCGGCCAGTTTCAGTTATGCTCAGAAATCACAATAGGTAGAGTATATTTACCTAAAGTTCGGGGAAGTAAGTAACATAGTTGGATAATACCTCGTCTAAAATACCGAAATCACAAACATGACGATTAAAACCCGGGATTAAAAACATGAACTAGACTTTGAGTAGAGTTACAAATTATTGATTTGAAGAATAATATTCAACTACAATTGTGACAGATTCAAATGTTTTGTTTTAAATAGTTAAATTAAAATTAATTCGGCTTTGTTTACGACCCTGACCCTTTTTATTACAATATAATCAGGTAATTAACAAAGAACTTTCAGAAAATAATTTTGTATGTAAAACAAAGCTATTATCCGTTTCAGTACCTACGGAACTCATACAATTCGTAAATATAATAATTTAGTCCAAATGTATTCAAAGCACAATAGGTAAGTAATTTGCAATTCTAAATCCCGGGATTTCATCGTCAAGTCTATGATTTCGGGATTTTAGACGAGGTATTATCAAGTCTGTTTTTTACTTCCTAAAATCTACCTATCTTTCTTTTTAAATCTATCTATTTCATCATCATCATTTCAGCCCAAAAGACGTCCACTGCTGGACATAGGCCTCCCCCAAGTGTCGTCACATTGACATTTTGGGGGGTTTTGCCATAATCGCCACGCTTGGCAGGCGGGTTGGCGATCGCAGCACGGTTGTTACAAAAACACGGAGAACGCTGCTGCCCATTCTCTGGCAATTCTCTATCTATTTATCTTCGTAAAATTTTATACGAATTTTTTTTTTTTTTAATGAAAACTTTTCACGCAAAACTCCTTATGATTTCAAAACAAGAAGCACTTTGTAACGGTTGAGCGTCTTGCGCCTTATCGCACAAAACGTAGAATATTATAAAACGTCGCAATAAAGTAAATAAAGAGACAAATGTACATGCTCCCGGAGGCTACCAATACAATTTGGAGCTTGTGTCTTTAGATTACGTTTGTGTTTTGCTTGTACGATGAGCATATAACGTAGTAGCGACGCCTGTGAGAAATATTAGGAAAACAAATTCGCGTTGAGCACGTTCAGTGTGCAAGTAATAAATAAAAGAGCAAAGTAGCTGGGAACTAGACGCCACGGAATTGTATTAGGAAAGTCAGCCTTCAGGATAGTTCAGATGGCAGTTAGATATGCCATGAACTTTAAGCTAATTTTAGAGCAGGATGATCAAGTAAAAGTTTGCAGCTAATCCATTAGCATAAAACTGGTTATGCTAAAATTCGGTAGTCTAATTACTATTTAATTTGACAATGAATATTGTCTTAAGCTCTGTATAGAGAAATACTACAAAAGTTGATAGCATACGAAGTATTGCCGCGTTTTTTTTTTCTTTGACTTCATTATAGACATCAAAACGAAACAGAATAATTTGGAAAATTTTGTTTGGAATTATAAAAAAGACTGTCTGACAGAAACTCCAAAAAGCAGTCTTGCTAAGGAGTTGCTTTTATGACAATCTGGTTGTGGAGATCAGTCTGGCAGTCACTCCATATAAAATACTGATATTTAACTGTATGAGGTTCGACTGGAAGCAGACACCAACATCGAACTGTTGGAAAAGGATACTACAGATAATGCTGATGATTGAAGATGTGCATCACTCGTGCACAACTCTAGCGACTTAATGATTAAATAAAGGTTCTTACCAGTATATGGTGAATAACTTTAGGTACGATGCTTGCTGTAGCAATTATTAATGATATTATTAATTATAATCAGTTCTCATGCCAGTTGTACCCAGGCATTCAAGATATTCTCTGTATGGTGTCGGACGTAATGAATAGCACCATCCCATATCTTCCCATAGGTGTCGTAAGAGGCGACTAAGGGACTTGCCAGAGAATGGGCAGCAGTTCTCTGTGCTTTTGTAACAACCGTACTGCGATCGCCAACGCGCCTGCCAAGCGTGGCGATTATGGCAAAACCCTCAAAAATGTCAGTGATGGGACACTTGGGGGAGGCCATGTCCAGCAGTGGACGTCTTTTGGGCTGAAATGATGATGATGATGATGATTTAAGATACAAGGTAATATTATCAGCCGTAACTTTAACCTGTAACGTTTCGTAACTTACGGGAATAAGACAGAACCCAATTAATTAACTCACTGATTAGATAAAAGTAGACACACATTATCGAATCCACTAACTCAGGCATAGAACGTCTTGTACGAATTCAGTTGCTTTAGTTTTAGCATAATTTATGCGATCACTGCCGTGAATAATGGCTTTGAATATGATTTACGTAGTTTGGTGCTTACTTAAAGTAGACTACGTACTACGTAGTTCCTTCAGTTTCGTATCTACTTAACTGTTACATCAGCTGCGTAATACGATTATCTTATACTTGCTGAATTTCTTGGTTTATACGTACCAATATACTAACTATGCTGACTTAGTTAAGCTTTACTTATCAATACTAATGTTATGGAGGTAGCTAGCTCCTGCCCGTGACTTCGTTCGCGAGGTTTTTTTTATGGATATGAAAAATAGATGTTGGCCGATTCTCAGACCTACCCGATATGCACACAAAATTTCATACAAATCGGTTACGCCGTTTTGGTGGAGTATGGTAACTAACATTGTGACACGAGTTGTACATAAGAAGATATTTGTTTGTATGTAGGGGGTAATCTTCGGAACTAATGATCCGATTTCAATAATTATTTCCTACAAGGGCACATTATCCCCGAGTATCATAAGCTACATTTAAAACGTCCCCTTAAGTTATTTTTTTACATAACGAGAGCGAACCCGCGAGTAAAAGCTAATAAGTAATAATATTTATTAATGAGAAAGTAACTCTGTTTGTCTGTTACCTTTTCAAGTCTTAACAGTGATGTGTGATGTACAAGTGATGTACGAGTAGGTACCTACTGAATACATGGCAACTGTTTGTGCGCCAGTGCCAGTTAGTTCCACTCTGTATAGTGTTCCTTCACGTGGACGAACTCACGAGCAGAAGAAAGACTATTAAAAGAGATAACAAGCATACTCCCATCGAGTCTTAAAAGCGTTTACGCCTTACGACATTTCATACAAACTTTCAAGTCCTTATTTTCCGAAAAGACTGAACCGATTTTAATGATTTCTTATTATCTTTTTTTAAAGAACACTTCGAAAATATTTTTTTGTGTTTTTTTATACATATGTATCCTGCTTATGTGTATAAAGTTTTATTAAAATCGGTTCAGTCATTTCGGAAAATAAGGACTTGTAAGTTTTTATGAAATGCCGTAAGGTGTAAACGCTCTTAACACAGAAAACTTCACCAATCACTTAACCAATTCAGATTACAAAAAGTCCAAATGTAGAGAGATTCCTAGCAGGGAAAATAACTTAAAATTACAATATCTAAAATACGAAATGTCACATGGCTACTTCCTCTATTTTAACAGACAACAGCAAAAAATATAAGAAGATTTCCATGCCAGTTCCACGTGTCTACGAAGCAATGAAGCTTGGATCATAAATAGAGAGCCCCAGCTGCTAACAGTTTCCCGGAACCCGTATCTAACAGCAAAGTAGCAGTGTATTGTTGAAACCTTACGGAGTCGTGCTTATCCCTAAATAAAATCTATTCGTAGACAGCTGTCGTCACAAATAAGTTTGAGCTTGAATTGCAATGTTGAATTTTTTAACTTTAAAGTTTACGTTGGCCTCTTACGAGGGCTGCACTGAAAATTTCGGGAATCAAGGAAGTGACACAACATTACTATTTAAAAATGTATTTATTGCTTTTCGAAGTATTCTCCGCGAAAATTGACACATTTTTCCATTCGATGGAACCAATCATTGTAGCAACCATTCCATTCGGAAGTTGGGGTCTCCAAAATGGCCGTTTTGTAGGCGTCTACAACTTCTTCAGGTGATGAAAAGTATAGAAATCATTAGGGCTTAGGTCGGGGCTGTACGGCGGATGGTCTAATAATTCTATGTTTTCTTGTTCTAAAAACTCTTTTGTTCTGTGCGCGGTGTGAGAACTCGCATTGTCGTGATGGAGGATGATGCGGCGGTTACAGTTCTCGTTACGGAGTTCAGAAACGACCTATGGCAAACAAATGCTAGCATACCATTCTGCATTAACCGTTCTTTGTCCCTCAAGAGGAATAGTCGCAACATGGCCGGTTTTGGAGACAAACGCGGCCACCATTTTTTTTGCAACACTCCGTGAACGAACAATTTTTGTTGGCTTTAACTCATTTTCGAACGCCCAAACTCGTGACTTGTTTTTTGTTTCGGGTTCGTACGCGTATATCCAGGATTCGTCACCTAATACGATGTTGTATACAGCATTTGAGGATCCTGCGTGGAATCTTTCGAGAGTTCTGACGCACCAAATAACGCGAGCCGCTTTTTGCTCTTCACATAGCGAATGCGGTATCCATCGGGAAAACAACTTTGTTACACATAATTGTTCATGCAAGATTATTTGTATTTGACTCATGCCAATGGCTAAAGTTGCCTGAATTTCGCGGTATGTCACATGTCGATCTTCCTCAATCAGCTTATGCACAGCATCAACGTTTTCTTGGGTGACTGCAGTTTTTGGACGACCTTGACGGGGATCATCACTGAGCTTGACACGCCCACGTTGAAATTCAGCAAACCAACGATAAATTGTGGTTTTGGATGGGGCTTCATCACCAAATGCAGAAATCATCCGGTCAACACACTGTTTTTGTGTTAAACCACTTCGAAAGTCATAATAAATCATCGCTCTTGAATTTTCTCGAGTCAATTCCATTTTCTCAACGAATAAACAAGTTTGACAAAACCTTGTGACAAGACCGTTATTCTTTTTTTAAATAAATAAATGCTATTCGATTTTTAAAACCAACGAGTTTTCAATTAAAAAGATTTTAATATGACAGAAACAGTAGAAATATTCCATTCCCGATACTTTTAGTGCAGCCTGTGTACGAATGCGCAGAGTAAACATAGCGTACATTCGAACGATTTAAATTGTATAAATCGTTTGAATGTACGATACGTTTGTCAGATTTGGATATGACGAGGCTGACGTAGGTACCTTTGTAAGGTAAAACCTCTGAATAAATAAAGATTGAAAAAAATAATGTATACTGTATAATATAACCTTTCTAACACAATAATTACTTAGTTTCAAATTATATGTATGAGCACTAATTAGGGCTTTGTATTTTCGATACAAAAATCTATACATTTACGTCGCGTGTTTGTGCTAGCGCTTTCGTTACGTGGATACGATGTAAACACACCGGATAAAATAACCCAGCATTAGTAATTAAAGCCATCATATCCATGGCAAATATAGTTCCAAATGCCTACTGTAATACCACTAATTGTCACTTGGCTTTCCCTGCCACTGCTGCCACACATATTATTACGTATGCATGAGGAAACATCGACACATACCCGCATACATAACACATGACCCAAATCAGAATTCATTTGGCTTGAAAATCAACAGAAATACTTGAAAAATAGGAGTGTTCTCCCAAATCTGCATTGAAGAGAATACGTTGTTATAAGAAGAGCAATCACAATGGGCCGACTTCGACTTCCAATTCAAATACATAACGCGTTCGAAGTCGTTACGCTAAACGTAAACGAGACAGAGACGAAAAAATATGTTAAACAAGCAATTCACGCGAAATCGGGAACGCTGACGACAGGAACGCTATTCAGGCAACGTTCGATATCGTGAATATTGTATGTAGGCCGGTTTTTTGTCGCTTTGGCACGACGTTTGGATGTTATTTTGTGAGGCAGGTTTGGTTCGCTACATTTAAAAAGACGTAGCCAAGTTCTTCTAGACTTTTCTCGAAGTAGACAGAAAAAGAAGATGTTTTCATGAATGTAGATAAACTAAAACTGCCTAAGTTTCCCCAGTTTTGTGCAAATACCCGCGTATTCAGCCTTCCAAATTTAGATCGCCTAAACGTTTTTCCGACTACGGTAAACCCATGGGTTATGATTTTAGCAGTCTCTGTATGTATGAAAACACGTATCTATAGCACAGGATTTATATATTAATCACGTGTGACTCCATAACTCCATAAGCAAACATCAATAATTATGACATCAAAAGTAATAATTTCTATTCTTAACTAGCTGTCCCGCGCAACTTCATCTGCATCCCATTTTCCCCGATTTTGAAACATTTTTCATTTCTGCTCCTCTCTTATTTGTCGTAGCATGATGATATTAGCCTAAAGCTTTTATCGATAAATGGGCTATATAACACTGAAGGAATTTTACAAATCGGATCAGTAGTACCAGAGAATAGCGCGTTCAAGCAAACAAACTAATGCATCAGCTTTATAAAATTATATATAAGAGTAGATTTTTTATACAGCCAAAAAACGGATTCACTCGAGCTTTAAATAGATCCAAATTCAAATAATGATCGGGGAACAATTTAATTCAGTTTTAATATTATCTAACAATCCACTCCTACTCGCTTCTGATGTAACGTCAGTAATAAACCCCCGTGCATCATAACACGTACGCTTGATATCGTCTACATGTTTTTGCGAATTTCTGTGCGTCAAAGGTGATAGGGGAGGATCGGGAGACATTGTTTCGAGTCGTCAAACATTGCTCGGTATCACCTTTATTGAGTGTAACAAAAATTTGCTGGATCTCGTCACGTACTTAGCTTGATACGTATAAGTTACTCTAGGAAGTGTGGGAGATAGTAGGTAGAAACAGTTTTCTTTGAACAATGAAATAGTGTGTGAGTTGTGTCTTTCGTAAGAGAGTCACTTAAACACATTGTTTTGTGAAATATTGAAATGTTCTTGTTTGATTTATTAATACTCAATTGGTTGAAAACTATTTCACATGGATATTTCTCCACGTGACATGGTATTTACTTATAACTACTAAAATATAATGATTTTTAGCGTGGCAACGCCAGACTTTTGGGCACATTACCAGCTGACAGCGTTGAGGAGGAGTTTTTTGACGCCCTTTTATAGCTTTTTGTCATTTAATTTACTAGTTTTTAATTGTAATGTATATAGTTATAAAATAATTACCTACTAATATTTCCACGCGCAAACCATTGATCCCATGCATAGAAAGACGGCCTCGCAACTGGAAAATTAGACTACTTTTCAATCTGGAATGGCGATGGGAACCGGAAGACGATGCTTTAAAGGCCTCACACTAGGTGGACCGATGACCTGGTGGTCTGATGAAGGTTACGGGGATCCGCTGAATGCGCGTCGAGTCGGACGGGGCCAGTCAATGTGGCGAAACTTCGGGAGGCCTATGTCCAGCAGTGGACGTCTTTCGGCTGGAAAGATGATGATGATGAAAGTAATACCTAGTATGATCAGAAGAGTTGAGAATTACGTATTAATCATACATCAAATTTTAACATTCTTCGTCATAATTACGTACTAGCAGCTTAGCGTAGTAGCGACTTAATTACCTGCGTAAGATCGTTTTATTTTTACGTTTCAAATGTTAAATCTAAGGTCCAAGGCGGCTGAATGAAAATAAACGCACTGAAAGGGTATATAGGTACCTATACTAGAGACATAACAAACAGCCAAGCTATTAGCTGTTTTAGACCTACACATCGTTGATCTATCTAACGTTATTTATATTGCGTTACCTAAAGACTGGAGCACATGAAAAGCAAAAGATTTGCTTTAATCAATGTTTGAGAGAGAGAGAGAGCGATCTCTAGAGTTCCGGAAAAAGTCTTCAGAAAAGATAAGCTTTCCTTAATAGTAACAATAGCATTTTAGGTAGGTAACGGTTTCCATAAATATACTTACCTACTATTTATTCCACGCGCAAACCATTGATCCCCTAGAAAGACGGACTCGCACCTAGAAAATTAAACTACTATTCAATCTGGATATTTTTATTATAAATGAAATGCAACAGTGAGTTCAAAATAAATTGTTTTAAGGTTAAACCAGATTTGGCGGCACGGAACGGAACGGAACTAACTTTCTATCAAAATAACAAACATCAAAATTATATTAACGTATTTTACGAATTTTTGTTGTTTCATAATAAATATTCCTCTTATTGCATCGCATTATTACTGGAAAACAAACTTAAGAGCAGTCCAAAAAAAGCCCAGCCGTCATTTGCAAGCAACACGTTAGGGAGGGTCCGTGCAATTCGGGTAGACAGCTGTCTTGCTACCGGATGATGACCCCGGGGCTCCTAATTAATAGTTGTTGGGAGTGACGTCCTGCGGCCGCTGCGATCCTAGTACCTCGGCCGTTGTTTTAAAGGTTATTGGCAGTTTGCTGGGAATTTAGATGAAGCGAGTTATCTACAGCTATCCTCAGTATTGATAGACATTGTCTGTAAAAGGCAGGCGTTGTCTATTATTTCTCAACTTAAGAAATAATGTTGATGTATTGACAGTTTCAGTAAGGAAATCAAGAAAGGAGACAAGTGAATGGCATAAAGTGACATCCTGATGGAGGATGCGACCCTAGTAACTCTAAGTTTATAGGACCGGGAGATAAGTAATAACTGGCTGCAAAAGTAAAGAAACAATCCGTTTATAATTTCTGAAGTAGAAAATTGTGTGAGGTTATTAGGTACGTACTAGCTCTTACCCACGGCATCACCCGCGTTTTGTTCGGTAATAATTGTCCGACGAGATTTTACTTCCTACATAAAAAGTGCTATGTGCTATTACAGACTATCCCTGTGCCTTGCGTGAAAAAGTAACAAACATCCATACATCCTCAAAAATTTTCGCATTTATAATATTAGTAGGATTTTAGCATTACCTTACCTTACGATAAAATCAAAATCTTACGATAAATTGTTTCAGTTTTCGTTTCAGCAGTTTTCTCATCAATTTTCTGCACCTCTAATAAAACCGATCACTTCTCCAATATAAAACCTTTTAGCTTCCCAGCTCGTATAGCACTCAACATCATTATCCACTCCATAAATTATAGAGATGTACAGTGATATACGTACCCCATGGGCAATCATCGTTGGGCTATAAAATCTATAAGAGCCACTCTCAGTAATATTGGATAGTGCAGCGCGTGCGATAAATGAGACTTGTTCCCACAAAACGACTTCGGGTAACGATCTGTTTGGCCCGCTTCCGAACATCTATGCCTGTGAAATATACTTGTGTGTAGTTTCTTTTTGTATTGACTTCTATTGTTTTGGGGTGGTGGGAATTTATTCATGTGCTTCGATGATGACAAAACATTATAATCTGAATAACATGAGCATATAAACTTGGTACAGGACATCAATATTGATTTTTGTCGGTGCCAGTTTAGACTCTATTGGCTGTTTGAAAAGAGGCAGTGTGGCAGTAATAGGCCGTGATCGTTTTAGTTTTATTCTTAACTAGCTGTCTCGCGCAATTTCATCTGCGTCACATTTTCCCCGTTTTCGCAACATTTTTCATTGCTGCTCCGCTCCTTTTGGTCGTAGCGTAATAATATATAGCCTATGTCCTTCCCCAGGTTGAATTCTATCTTTTTGCCAAATTTCATTAAGATCCGATCAGCCGTTTAGTCGTGAAAAGGTAACAAACAAACAAACAGAGTGACTTTCGCATGTATAACATTAGTATGGATATGTTATGATAAAGATCTATTTGTCTTAGAACAAATAATTCTAATGAAACATAAACTGTCTTGTTGGTCTAGTACACTTAAACGCAACTGCTAAGCATTTGTTTGGGTGTACATTAGGAACACCTCTACTTAACCCTTCGGGAAATGAAATAGAAAAAAGATGAAAATTTTGAACTATTCCCAGACAAAAGCGAATGAAATACAGCCACGATTTGAACATATTTGAAAGTAATAACGAGAATTCTATATTGAATGTTTTTCACTACACAATCATAAGTATATTCATTTCGTAATATACATAACAACAAAATTTTCCGAATAAATTCATTCCTTCAAATAGAAGCGAATAATCACGATAAGTTTTAATTCGCCTTTCCCAGAAAACGACCCAAATCTGAAACAAAAACGACTTTTTAATTTTGGAAACTGACATAGTTACCCTTATAACAATATATAGTGTTATATATAATAGATACACGTTGTATAATTGAAAACAGATGACGTCACGTGATAAGGGATCTACCAGACCAGCTAACAAATTAGAAGGGACGGCCTGTCCCTCACACCTGCTGCCTTGCATTTGTAAATATTAAACAACGCATCTATAAGGATTTAGTTAGACTAAGCCTGTTTGTTGTTTTGGCTAATTAATAAAAGTTAAGAGAGTTAATGGTTCTGAGATTTTGTTGGAGGAAGTGTAAAAGTATTTAAAGGCATGTTTGATGGACAGAACGAAAACAGCATTTGGAAAAACAAAACTTGTTATAGACAAAGGCAAAAAACTTATATTAATAAAAAAAAACTATAATTTTCAAAACAGGCAACATTTTTATATTGGAAAAGACCTTAAACTATCTATTACCTACTAGAAAGAAGTAGTTTAATCACATAAATGTAGGTTTGCAAATAGACCACCATAAAACTACCCACAAAATTCAAAAACAAATAAATTCTGAAGAACGAAACAAAACACTAATTGAAAACGCAAGTTGGTCCATATCACTTAACCCTTATGCTGCCGACACGCGGTGTCTAACCCATCGCTACCCGCTTCCGACCTAATGGCACATTAGGTCCCGATGCAGGTGACAACCCTGTCTCTCCCCGCGCATATTTGAGAAGTTTTCCCGAAAAACTGGGGCGGGATCCCGGAACTAAGGTAGGGGTGCACCATATGTAATGTCCGCAACCCTAACAGTTATTCTCTTAATTATATAAATAGACATGTTTATGTTATTAGTGGTTACATAATTTTGGTTTTAAGAGCTTTTGTAAATTTTGTTGTTCATTAAATATAAGCACGTACCTAAGCTGTTATGAGAGGGTGAGTGTTGCAAAAATAGCTTATGCTGAATGAATATTATGTGCAGCTTTGTAATGAGCATTCAGAATAATTGCCTATATTGTATATAGGTACCCGGTATAACCGTTGTTTTGAAGGACTACTCGTTGTTAGAAAAAGTGACGGACATCACTACGTTTGATAAACAGGCAATTCTTGGATCATCATCACCATCATCATTTCAGCCCAAAAGACGTCCACTGCTGGACACAGGCCTCTCCCAAGTGTCGCTATATTGACATTTTGGGGGGTTTTGCCATAATCGCCACGCCTGGCAGGCGGGTTGACGATCGCAGTACGGCTGTTACAAAAGAACAGAGAACGCTGCTGCCCATTCTCTGGCAAATCCCTTAGTCGCCTCTTACGACACCCACGGGAAGATATGGAATCTTGGATATCTGCATGGAATACTAAAATATGTTTTTTTCTTAATTGTTTATCGCCTATTTTACCAAAAGCAAAAATATATTAATCCTTCAATAAAATTAACGTTGTACAATTTTTATAAGTATGAAAATTTTATCGACTATTCAAAATTTACCTACTAAGTATAAAAATCTGGCAAACACACGGCAACACATCCAGCTATACCTTTTCAGTATGACATGACCTTGCTTTGTATACATTTCCAACACAATGAAAAATCCGCATAAACTGGTTTTGTGTAGGTAGATTGGTAGCCGTGCGTACACGGACTCGGCGACTTGCGACGCGACTTTTGACAAGCTTTTTCGCTGGTGTCTCATGGCGTATTCTGAACAAATTTTAGTTATCTGCTTCATAGTCGCTGTTGCAAAACATGTCGCTGGTGGCAAGCTTACAATTTGTGTAGATATGCGTACTACCTATGATAAATAGATTCAGATACTTTCTTTAGTTAATGACCAATTGTAAGCCCTTTCTAGTTTCACATAAGCACATAGCTATTGTATAACAGTCCCAAGATAGGCAAGATATATAACTTATCGACCCAAAGGGTGATACAAAGTTGATAGAGTTTGCTTAACGACATGTGATTAGTTAATTGGAGAGACCTCATCGCTCCGTGATTGGTTTCTAACTAATACGAAATTCAAACTACCCTTTCTCGTCTACAATTTGGAAACCTTTAGTGTATAATTGAAGTACAAGGTGTACTTAATACAAAGATGAATGACTGAAAATGCCTACAGGAATATTTAGAATATAACAAGTGATCTGAAAAATCGATTAGTTTTGAACAGTAAAAATATTACTTACCTATTGGTGAAGTTCTTCAGAAAGGTTAGGTTCATAGTACTCGCAACCAGGTTGCGTGTATGACCAGGCCCCTATTCACAAATGCTCGGAATCGATTTCGATTCGATAAGTCGTATGTCTATCTTGTTTGGCATTACGAAAGCGAGCGAGATAGACATACGACTTTCCGAATCGAAATCGAACCCGAGCGTTTGTGAATACGGGGGCAGATGCATGAACGTGGGCGAAAGGAGTATGCAAGGATCGTCGCAGGTTGCGTTCTGTGGTGTCTGCCTACCCCAGAGTATCATCATAAAGAAAAGGCGTGAGTATAAATATGTGTGTAAGTAAAAAAATGCAGCATTATTTATATATCGTTTAAGTAATGATGTTTTTTTCTAACAAATAGCAATAAAGTTAGTAAGACGTGAATAAACATGGTCAGGATTTCAAAGATGATATTTCCTTGTAAATCCAGAAGCCTGAAATCACATTCAGTTCAAAACAAGTATTTGCCATATCTTGCCTTAAAAAATGACGCTAGCAATCTATTACGACTTCAAAAAAAAACCTAAAGATATTAGTAAGAACTGAAATAGAAGATATTTTCTAGACTTTTCTTTACAAAAGTCTAATTTACCGTGTTTTACATGTAAAAGATAATAAAGAGAAGTATTTTCGTTTCTTTTGTCTTCTGTTTTCTATCCATTCATTCGGGTCGAGCACCTGTGCTCAGTTTTGCTCGAGCGGGTTTTAAAATTAGAGATAATGAAAATGCTATCGCTTCACTTTCTTGTATTTTACTTTGCCTTAAAACATGATGAAGCCAGCTGTTTCGTTAGGGAAAATAGTTGTTTTAGATTTTATTGTATTGTTTCATTATGAATCAAGAAACTGTAGGGTATATATAACTCAAATTCACATATTTTTATTTGTAGAACATCGGTAACAACGCTATGTCTTGCCGTTAATGGCGTACAAATATTTTAATTACTTGTTAAATCATTCCAAGTCTAAACTAATATTATAAAGAGGAAAGATTTGATTGTTTGTTTGTTTGTATGTTTGTTTGTTTGCATTGAATAGGCTCAGAAATTACTGGTCTGATTTGAAAAATTCTTTCAGTGTTAGATAACCCATTTATCGAGGAAGGCTATAGGCTATATATCATCACGCTACGACCAACAGGAGTGGAGCAGCAATGAAAAATGTTGCGAAAACGGGGAAAATGTGACGCAAACGAAGTTGCGCCGGACAGCTATTAATTAATAAAACTCAAATATAACAATTCAATAAAAATAAAAAATGCACAGGTACATAGACATTTGTTTCTGTTGTTGGTTTTGTTTGAAAATTAAAAAATAAAACAATTAAGTTATCAGAATTAGCAGATGTAACATAATTATAGGGATGAGTATTACGTTTTGATTTCAATAATTTAATACAGAAAAAAGTTTTTACTAATAAAATAACCAAAGACACTTAATGAATTGAACAGCGGACGTCATTAGGACAAAAATTCATTAAAAATATTATATTAATGTAACGAACACTACCTGAGAAGAGTGCGTATGACACTAGACCGACCGATTTGATACCAAGTAGTAACAAGTATAAGATTACGATTTTATTCGTCTTGTCCCGTCTATCTCTCGTAAATGTTTGAATGTCTTTTTAAATGTTGCTTCAATTAAATTTGAAAGAAGTTAAAACGTCGAAAAATGCGTTGTTAAACAGGCGTCAAACATTAATTAAATTTAAGCAACGTTTTCACATAAACCCAAAATTAAAAAAATATATAAATTTATAATTAATTTTTTTATAATTAATTTTTTTATTAAATTGGGCAGATAGGTAGTGCATACCCCAGGGTATGCACTACCTATCTGCCCAATTTCATTCAAATCTGTTCAGAAGTTAATGCGTATTAATCATTCATACATCCATCATCCAAAATTGGCATCACAATTATAACAAGTGTACAATAATATATAATATATTTATTTTATATATATTAATTAATTATAAATTTATATATTTTTTTAATTTTGGGTTTTCTGTTAAGTTAAAGGATACTTTCTATCCCGGTAGTACGAACCCGTGGGACAATTACCGGACTCCACGCGGGCGAAGTCGCAGGCATTCATCAGTGTTTAACTACTCTCACAAACAACGACTAACTAACAAGTTACTATTTAACACCACACTTACCACCTAAAACCTTCGTCACAAAAACCTTTCAGAGACATAATTCCAAAAATGTTACAGTGCACCTAATTTCAGTAGCGCAAATTAATCATCTCACAAAAATGATCGTACTGGTCAGCGCGTCCCCACCATCTGTTCTTCGACAAGACAGTCGCGTTACGTTATTATTAGATGAAATGATAAATTGTCACCCGAGTCTGTTCAGCCATCTGTAGACCGATTTGTACTAACAAGTCTGTATATTAATCACGTTTAGTATTAAAATTAATGAGTGTTGAATACGCCTACGAGGTGTCGGATGACTGGCTCGTTTTGTTACAGCGTTATTTCGTTTGTAAATTTAGTGCTGGAATTATATTACAGGGATTGCGTGCATATTTACACTGTGCACTCCCGTCACAGTTATTTCACAGTTGTTTTTTTATGTATTTTTTTTTTACTTGACATTGCTACTGATGCTATTACTGGATCCTTCTTGTGGTTTATTCTGTACTTAATGGTTGTGTAATTTGGGACGCTGGAACGAAAGTCTTCAAGTTGCTATTTTTGAAGATAGCGTTCATACAATTTAACAAAACACAGATATAAACAAAGAAAACAAGAAGATGTTTTAATCTGGTCTAAAGAGTACAGAAGCATTTGAAAAATGTAAAAGCAATCATAAATAAAGCGTGTAAAATTACGAATAGGTTTGCATCTATGATGCTACGTCTGTGCCTACGTGGAGAGTTAGTCTTATGAGTTTTATCTCGAAATATTAATTTAAAAAAACTTTAAACAAAACAACAAAGTGTTGAAAAACATTAAACAAGATCACACCTAAAGCCACGTTTTATTATTTTATTTTGTTAATGCTTATTTTTATGTTTGTAACAATCTATATAAATTATTACAATTAAAATAACTAAGCTGAACTAACAACAAACTATAAAAGGGCATAAAAATTAAACGTTACCAGCTGGTTATAGTTTTATTAGTTATTCTGATTAAGGTTACTTGAAGTTGGCCAAAAGTTATTTTATTGAGAGTTCACGCATGTGAAGCAGAATAAGTAATTTTGGTTGCAAACTTTCCCGACTTATAATATGATTAACGGTTATTTATATCAACGTATCTACTTTGAACTATACCTAAACTTCAGTTAAATGAAATAAATAAGCTAAATAATTTATGTTACGTTTTGTAGTATATCGTTAAATATACCAATAATTTTTATCCATACCATACTAGAAGAGCAGATTCAATTGATGGTCAACAAATTCTTACCTATACTAAAGTAAGTTTTGCATAAAAGTTACCCATACATTCTGATGTCATTTTTACTTAATATTATGTAAAAAGAGGTTTTTATTAGTAAGTGTATTTTTGATTTTAGGTTTAGATGTTATGGGTAGGTTAGTCAACGGAACTACTGATTCGCATTTTAAACGTACCCATAGGATAATTACAACCATAACGCGACCGAAGCCGCGGGCAGACAATAGTAGATACTACAGAAAAAATAACCTTTAAGTTTTAACTCTACTAATTAAAACACCCAAATTCATCACAAGAAACCTCGCAGTTCAAAATTGCAAACGAACCAAAAAACTCTTGCTAAATGGCGCCGTCACATCAGTCACCAAGCTAACATAAACCCATACAGCTATACAGTCGTTATAGCAAACGTATTACTCAGTGAACGGAAATCTACGGGATGTGCTGATATCGACCATCAATATCAGGGTACCAGGGTACCAAACGTTTGCAGGAGGTCTATTGAATTGAGAACCGATATTTATAGGCCGCAAACAGTTTGGCTGTAAGTTATAATCGTTATCTGTAATTAGAATTGAGGTTCTGAGGATTAGTTACTTGGGGATTAGCTAAGTTGAATGGGATTTAGTATAGTCAATAATAGACTAAATGGTTTGGAGTTCACATAAAATACCCATTTATAGACGTGTAAGTTTTTTGTGCACAATATACGTCTTGGTTGAAAACAAAAGAAACAAGACCTCTTTTCATATTTATTTAATTCTGAAATTCAAGCAAGTACATTTAAATATTAAAATCCAACATTACAATAACTGAAAAGAAAACATATCATGTCTAGACGAAGCCACTAAATATAAATAAAAACGCTTTAGAATTTTCCTTACATGTACAGCAAATAACAATGTACCACAAATCCAACATTATATTCTCTTTTTCCATATTTGTTGTGAAATCAGTATAAACCCGAGATATTACATTACAGGAGAAGTCAGTACTGCAAACAGCAATGAACGGTCGGTAGTAGGTCGACGGGATAGCAAGACGGTTCCCAAAGCGATAACCAACATTACGTCTCGTCGGTTAAAATTACCGAGGGATCGTTAAGAAACATTCGTATAACATCGATATATCGATATATTCGTATTCGATTACAAGCTACATTCATCGTACATTAAAGTATGTTTAAACTCAGTGTATTCTTAAGTATTGTTGATGAGATGTGACGTGTGTGCTGTCTGGAAAGTAAATTTGTCAGCTCTGACTGTTAATTTTATTTCTACGAACATTAATTTGGCTAAAACAAACCCCAATAAAAAATATACACCGCACATTTTTTTTTCGAACAAAAAATAACCAAGCTTAAACAAAAACAGAAATAACAAAAGAAGGGCGCGATATTTCTCCACCAACACATAGTACGAGTATTTTAGACACAAAAGTAATGTGATAAATTATCTGTAAAAAAGTTGTAATTGTTTTCTTTGTTGGGATGTTGGATAACATTGTTTCAGAGGCCAAACTTGGCGCTAACGCCTTTGCTTTGTTAAGATTATCTTAGCCTGCTCCCAGGAGACGTCAACAAAGGAAATTGGATGGGCAGTCAGCCAATAGCTTTTAATCCTCTATTCTTTTTGACCCTCCTTATCTGCTTGTAGGTTGTAATCACGTTATTTTCTACCAATATGTGAATGGGCTTAATTATCTTTTGACCAGATAATTACTAGCGAGTCCTTTAATCAATATGTTACACGTGTAAATGATAACGTAATAGAAGTTATATTTTCTGTTCGATGATTTTTTTTTGCTTCCATTTATGATAAAAATGTTTATTCTTTTGTTTCTAGGTATAAATTATGTTTTGAATTAAATGGAATTAAACCCCTTAAAATCCTGAAGACCTATTTTCGTACTTGAAAAACATTCCAATTCAATCGAAATCCCAGCGAAAATTATAAAGGTCAAATGCTTGCAAAAATAGTACGGATTATCTCAAAATACAGGAATTTCCGCTCTGGACACTATGTAAGTGTTGCATGAAAGACACGATTACATGATGAAGAAGAAAGAAGAAGAAGAGTTGCATGGAAGATCACGCATCAGTATCATTGCATCTACACGTCGGAGAATCAGACTAAGCAGTTTTCACATGGTAAAAATTTCAATTAAACATAAAACAAGTTAAAGACTTCATGTTACACGTGCCTGCTTGAAAATGTAAATATTATTAACGTACCTAGTTGTCTTAAAAGTCGGCTATGTAAACTAGTTGTTACTAAAGTTTTCTTGATAATTCTATTTATTTTTTGGGTTAACAAGCTAAATCCGACAACGTTTCTCTGTGACTCTGTCTGATATTAGGAGAACAAATACAAAATAAATTCTTAAACGGAAATGCAATGTGTGCCTTCAAGTCAATCTATCGACTACTTTTGTGTTTTGGACACGATCATACGGAACTATGTATCAAGATTTAGAAGGTCTTTGAAATTTGAGTTCGTTCTATTGCGAACAGACACCAAACAGCAAAAAAAATGGTCATTGACACGCTAAGAAGAAGAAGATGGTATCGATCAAGTAAAATTAGTTCCAAATACATCCAAAACGTACTCACAATATATTCAAATTTAATCAGCATCAACGATGCGAAATCATTATTTCGGAAAATGGAAAAAGTGGTTATTGTATGTTTTGGTGGAACTAAGCTCAAATGGAAATGAAAATTAATCAATATGAGAATGAGACTATTTGTAAACATAGGTTATACACAGGTGGACATATCACAATGCATCAAAACCATAAAAAAATTACGAGTTGACCCAAAGGGAAATCGGCGTAGCGGGAGTGATTCATAAATATAGCGAAGCGACTTCTTATTTTGTTTTGTCTTGAAGCGTCAATTAAAAGTTATCTCGCCAAATACATTCGTAGAGGTCGGTTACCAAAGCCGTCCAGACAAAACTCTACAGTATGGTCAGCAACGAAAGTCCAAAATTATAAGACGTCTTAGTTTTAGAACGATCCATATAACAGACTGGATTATAAGACATAACAATAATTTCATCAATGGTTACACAAATTCGCAAAACAATATTACATCAGATCACACGGATCAGCACGGAACTTGGTGTAATATTGATAAGTGTTAACCGACTTCTGATTCCGACTGTACCTACCTGATTTTACATCTCGTTTACAGAACAGTTCAGGAACAGTTTACACGTAACTTATATCGTAAAACCTTTCATAAAACGGCTAAAGTCATTAACGATTTTAACGTGACGATAACAAAAGTTGGATCGTAAACGGTTATAATATAAAACTGGAATTTCAAACTAATAATGCTCAAGGGTTGTACGATTTTAACCAATTTCCAGATTTATCCTGAACAATTTTTATGAGTTTTTGTTCTAGAGAATTTTACAAAACTTACAACTTCCATTATAATCAACAAGATCAATCGTTAAGCTAGAAATAAGGCCTAAGTCAATTTATAAGACTGACTGACAGATAACGTACTAGGTGGAAGGGACACCGACACTCAAACGCTTACCACCCTGTTTACATAATATCCAATAGACTCATTTTTGGTCACATTTGAGGAACTCGTGGCTAAATAATACCTGCTGCACGGGTCGATCTTCAAGATTAAGCCGTGCTTGCCGAGGTTGGTCTGTGGATGGGTGACCATAGTTACATACCCAGTTTCCTCCGTGCCTCGGATAGCACGTTAAGCCGTTGGTCCCGGTTGCCATTTGCAGATCTGTGACAGTCGTTACGATTAGTCAGAAGCCAAAAGTCTGACATCCAGTCTTACTAAGGGGTATTGTATTACTCAGTTACTGGGTTGAAGAGATCAGATAGGCAGTCGCTTTATGTAAAATACTGGTACTCATCTGTATCCGGTTAGACTGGAAACCGCCCCAAGATAGTTTGGGAAAAGGATAAGCAAATCATAAAATGAGACACATTTTTATTTAGAGAGTGGAAAGATGTGCCTACCAGAGATGTTTCTTTCGAGACCTTCATACATACAAGAACTGATGTCGTCCTTTTGCAATCGGTTTGCGTTTATATACGTGAATCAGGCTAAAAGAGTATGTAAGAATCGTAGCAGGTGGCGTTCTATGGTTTCTGTCTACCCCAAAGAGAAAAAAGCCAGAGTTTATAATTTAAGTATGTATTCTATTAGAACTCGTTGTTATCCTCGTTGAAGTAGTCCTCGTTAGCCAAGTGGTCGCAAAAGGGGCTGCTGAGCATAAGGTCTCGGGTTCGATTCCCAGGTCGAGCAAAGTGTTATTGGACTTTTCCATTTGGAATTTCTCAGTAGCCGCCACGGAGCCTGGACTTGCCATGTGCACGGTTGATGAGCATGGGCTCGTCCCCTTTTATATGGGACTTAAAACGCAACGTGAACGTACTATTATAAGGTACACATCTGTCTAAATCTTCGAGGACAACATGCTTTTATCTTTTGTTATTTTGTTCTATTAATAGTAACACCTTTTGTCTGACAGTTCCATCTCACGAAATACAACCTCCCAATCTATTTCCAACTAACTTGCCAACAATGTTCTGTACATACATACATAGAACAAATTCCAACGGTTTAGTAACAAACAGTTAAGCTGTAATTGAATGGATGTGCCAAACTGGCATTACATTAGAGGGTAATAACTGTCTCTTCAGATCGTGAGTGCACGCCTTATCTCTTGTCGCCGTCGAATTGATGCGTTTAATAACGGAAACGCTTCTTAAATGGAACTGTTGGAACTGGATGGGGCAGCGGGTCATGGGTGATTGATATTTTAGTTTAGGTTGGAGACAGACTTAGATTGGTGCGATCTATTTTATTGGAGAACGTGAGTGGTAGGTTTTTTTGTCCGCTACTAAAAGGGTTGTGAGTAGGTACTCAAAATTGTTCTTATTATTCTGTTGCGTTCGCTTATACCTTTGTGTGAAATAGTTAGATATAATAAATTTACTTTAACTCGACTTGATTTCATTGATCCGGTTCTGCGCTAGACTAATTAAATAAACTCAGAGTATCTTTGCAAATGCAGACTCTAAATACTGCATAAAATAGAATACAATAATTGTGCACCATTTCAGCCCGATCACTATGTACGGTAAGCCTATCCCTTGGGAGAAGCAAGCCAAGTACTTAGGAGTCTTACTTGACAACCACCTGTCTTTCGCGGCGCACATCAAAGCAGCTCGCGACCGAGCTGCCTTTGCTATGGGTAGGCTTCATTTCATGATCTCGGCAAAAAGCAAATTGTCACTCAAGTGCAAGTTGCGCCTTTATACCGCGGTGATCCGCCCCATTATGACGTACGCTTGCGTCGTGTACGCTCACACCAAGCCTAAATACATCCATAGGATGCAAACCTTGCAGAACCGGTTCTTACGTAGAGTCACGGGAGCCCCTTTTTATGTCCGTAACGACCGTCTACACGTAGACCTTAGAATGCCCACCGTCCTTCAGTTTATGAAACGTCTTTCGAAGCGTTTCTTCGATAACGCCAGTAAACACCGTAATCCCCTGATCGCAGCGGCCGCCCGTTACGAACCCTCGCGCATTAGTACAGTACGCCGTCCTCGGCATACCCTCGTCACTCCCGATGATGCTATCACCCTCCTCCAGGAGAGTAGCAAAGAGACTAGCACTCTTAAAAAATTCAGACACAAACCGCCGTCTTTCCGACCTCGCCGTCGAGGTCCGTCGCGACGTCCTGGTCCATGTCCTCCCCGACCCTCGCTCGAGCCAGCCCGCGATGCTGTGCCAGTAGTTTTAAATCAGCCCCTAAATAATGATATCATTCAGATCCAGCCTGTCCCCATGCAGTCCTCCCCCAGCGACGCCCTGAGCCGAGGCTCGTACCCCACAGGGGGTGCCCTCAGCGTATAGTCGCTTAGTTTGTAAGTTTTTATGCCCTGGCTGGAGGCCTTACTCTTAAGGCACCCACAGGATAGTCCGGTTAAGCAGACGACAACCTCCTAGGTTGAACTGCGAGATGCCATTCATAAAAAAAAAAAAAAAAAATGTGCACCATTTAAATTACGTAGCTGCGTAGTGGCGTAGCTGAAACGTTGTGTAGCAGCTACGAGAATTAAGTTCGTAGCTGCTACGGAATAAAATGACGTAGCAGTTATTTTTAAATCTTTTTGAAACTGTAACTATTTTACTTTTTCTATTTCTTCTATTGCTTTTACATTAAATTTCAAATCAGTCTCCCCCTATCAAAATACCCAGTGCCCTATTCTGTAAGATTCTATATCAACATCCCACAGGCAGTAGCGAACTCTATTAAAATGCCTGCGGGGACGTAACAGTCTTCTAGCGATTCTTTAATGTCCCCAACAATCGATGTCGTTTGCCGTTCCCGATCTAATATGAAAAATCAAAAGTTATTACCTTCGGAATAGGGCCGTTTTCGATGACAATCGTCTCGCTGTGTCCTATGTGATATGGCATTTTCTCTGCATGTTTTTTGATACCTACAAGGCGAATAGTAATGCTATTGTGGGATAGAAATAGGAACAAAAATGAACTAACTGTAAAGTGACTATTCAAATGAAGAAAATTAGTTATTTTAAGATTCAAATAGACACATTTTAGACTATAACAGTAAGATAATCACTTGAGTGGAAATTTTTTATCCATCAATACATTTTGAATACTAATTTTCAAACTTCTGATAACGTACCTAAGAATAATTATTTTTAGTTAAGTTCCTTTTAGGATTTTTACTAACGTGATGATTTTTGATAGTAGCTTCAATAATTTCTGATATCGCAGTAGCGTTAAAAATGTTAAAACTTCACTACCGGTACCTACCTTACGAAACAGAGCGTAAAAATAAAGTGTTCATTGATTTCAAATAATGTCTTATACTGCAGCATAAAACTAACTTCAACCGTACGTTCATTTAGTTCACAACGATAATGTTCACTTTCATATAGTTTGAAGTCTTTATTAGTTAAATTAAAAAATAGATATATTCTATACTTGAAAAGGGATGGGGGAAGCCTTTATCAAGCAGTAGGACAGTATGGCCAACTTAAAAAAATTGTTTATTCTTCTTAGCTTGTCGAACGCAATTTATACTAAGTCGGTCCAGAACTTTGAGTTTTTAGATATGAGTGTGGTGCTATCTACAGCATCGATTCATTTGTATACTGTGCTGGCACCAGGACCAGGATAATTTGAAGCTACATTATTCGCTGATTTCAGTGATATGCGATTTACTATTGTTTTCGTCCAGTGTCGATTAGGTATTAATGTAATAAATTATTTTTCTTATCTACTTTCTCTTTGGACATCGATAAACGATCGGATGGCCTAAATAAGTGACAGTGACTTCTAATGTTTTTGGCATAAGGTTTTTTTTAGCTTATGTCAGTCCCTTCCTCAAGGAGATGTCAGCAAATTGGAAGGGGTCTGAAAAGGCCGATGCCTGCCTGCAGGACGGTTCGAAAGAGATACCGTAGTCCTGGAACACAAAGGGCTAAGTAGGAACATGGATGGGTTTTAGTACAAGTCTGACACTCCCTTCCGCTCCACTCAAAGCAGGAGGACATTTGATGATTTCCCATCAGTAAAAAAAAGGCAGTCCCTTAATTTTTTTACTTTTCTGTCATCATTATCACTGATAGAAAGTCACTAGAAGTCCTAATCATCTACGCTTTGTCAAACTGGGATAGCTCTTCGATCGTCGAGTAAATTATTTTTTTGCGGTAAGTGTTTTTGTAGAAGAATCTAGTACAGTGTGTAGATGTATGCACGTACCACATTCTCTTACACAGATAAAGCAGTAACAAGGATATTAACTGGATTATGTTCATGAATATAGGTTTCGAATTTTCGGTTGTGACAGCTGGAAAAATAAGGTAGTAAAACTTTTTCTTAGCTTTACTTTTTAAACTGCATACCTTCCCAAGATCTTCGACAAAACATTTAGAGCAAGACTGCGCTCAAACATCTAAAAGGCGCAGCAGCAAAATATAGCAAAAAACAAAAGATTTCCACAATGAGCCATTTCTCGGCAAGCGAACACTTAGCCAGTTGATATTTAGTGGTTCATTTCGATTCTACTTCCCCTTTGTTCGGTGGCTCTTTTTTCTTAAAGGATGTTCGGTGAATTGCAAATCTGTTCGGTTCAGTCAACTTCAAGGGAATGGCTTGCCCGAGGCTCAGTAAATATTTAATGCATATTTCATGGAGACCCGACATTTACTTTGTAAGAGATCGGATAAAACAACTTCTCTGGTGTAAAGCTAGCACTTAAGTGCTTCATTTGGTTGAAATTAGGCGATTGCCTTTAAGGAGATTGGTGTCGTGTTATTTTTGGCTGATGGACCAGAAAATGGAAGAGTAATAATGTTTTTTTTTCTGCTTTTTTGATAATGGTACATATTCTTCCTGGTTTACAGAGTAAGTTGATACACAGATGGCTTCTAAAACCGAAAAAACGCGCTGTTGCTAACTGATGAGAATCCGCTTTAACGATCAATAAAAAGTAAACATAAGGCTTCCATCCTTATATTTACTTTGACAAGACCATATCCCTTTTTTTGACAAAAACTAAAAGTAACCATTTCTATTTTTCAACTGAAGCCTTTCAATCATGCGATGCATAACTTATTCACTTTTCTCAATTAGATTTTAAAGGTTTGTTCTTTGTACCTACACAAAAAACAACAGACTTATAATAATATAATTCTAAATGCAAAACATAGGCAACCATGAGTAAAATTGCTATAAAAAGCTGGTAAGTAATGCAAAACAAGCACTTCAAAACTCCAATAGCAGGAAAAGCAGATTTAATCTTTTCTAACCCTCGATAGGTATGACGGATGAAATGAAGCTGACCGTTTTATTTTAGAGCTCCCGGCGACGGCAAACGGTGCATTCTTAATGGACTGCAATCGCGGTATGCATATAAATTTGCTGGCAATGAATTAAATTTTTCACATAGCCGCGCGGTGATACCGAAGGCTCCCGAGGGCACTGTTGCCCTGGTACCGGCTAGCTTCGGATAGATATGCTCTTGAATACTAATTTGACATTTAATCCTCTTATATTTACATAGAAGCTTTTTATTTATGGCCACACCAGTTACTTTTCATTCGTTTTAAAATAAACGCGAGGCACATACAAATATAATTTATTTTCTAGCTTAAAGTTTAAATACCAACCTTTTTAACATCAAAACGAATACTTTATTGTTACGTCAATATTTTTAACTTAATTACTTTGAGGTACAAACTCAACGTAAACAACGTTAGCATAATAAGTGCCTATTTCGCCCAGCCGTGCATTAACGTGAAAATTTACTCGTGCTTCAGAGAAAAAAAACGCTCGTTTTAATCAACCCGTTAAAAAATCGCATTCTCGAAAATAATCGCGTAGCCCGTTACTGTGCGGAAAAGTTAACGAGTGTTATTTAAACCGGCTCGGTTGGTTCGTTTCGTGGAAAAATTGTTCCGCTTTGAAAAATTTCCCAAATGACGTAAAACTCATATGTGAGCGGACGGTTTGAGCGACGAATAACTACGGCGGACCCCTGGATGTATTAAGCCCCTCCGTCAGTTGGAAAGCTGGGTAATTGCAGGATATTACGCCCGAATATGAATCCACGGCATTTTTAGATGAATCGTCCACTTGCCTTGATAGGTGCGCGCTCGAGAGCGCTTTTATTGTACGCCATATGGTCTACTGTCTAGACGCAATATTATGAAAATGCAAACTGAATAATAAAATATTATACACAAGTCACTGCTTCTCTTGCAATAAATTAACTACAGCGCTTATCTAAAACGTCCGCAGCATCCGTTGGACTGCGACGGGCTGCTTTATTATTTTCAATTTGTGTTGCGTTGCAACCTTATAAAATATTAATAATTACTGCCCTCGTAATCCTATTTCTCTCAATTTCACGAAAAACGTAAGTGGTGGCTAGAATAAACTTGAATTATAGCTAAACATAACACTAAATCTAAATTTGGACAGAAGTGTGGGAAATAAATCTATGAGATGGTATGCGTGGCCTTTATGTACAATTTATTATAGGGGAAAAAGAATATCGACGCTTGGCTGAGCATCGCTCGACTGAAACCCAATCATGTAGTCTGACTTAATACAATAAATATTTTCATTTGACAGTACAAAAATTGCAGAATGGACCAATAACTACGTATAACGTCTGTGACCCAATTCAATTGAAAAATTATTGTGTACGAAACAATTTTTTTCCACACAAATGGGTAAATCTTCCATTTTGCATGTATATAAAAGTGCAGTGCTATTCTGCCAGCCCCTGGAATATATGGAATGCTATATTCGCACATTATATTAAACTTTACGAAGTCGTCAACTGGTATTTTAATATTTTAGGACGGCGCCAAAATGATGGTAAATGCCTCGGGTAACCGACCGTAATATAATTTTATGTCTAAATGGAACCAGTCATTCAGGCAGTTTATTTGTTTAGGTACTCTACTTTTGCATAAAACATAGTTAATTTCGAACAATTCGTAGAATTTGACCTTAAAACATATTTTTATTCACCATAACAGTCCAAAATTCTCTCTCTCTTAGCTCACTACTTACTTCAGTGCAATCCCGCCAAATTAATTTCATGATAATTTCCAAGTAGCCAACATGGTTGAATATTATGTTCCTTTACGACCCCATTACCCCATTGTAGATACACTAACGACGTGGTTCCTTCCCTAGATAATGTTCTCAGCAACACCCAGCCTAAACGATGACGCGTTAAGATCTTGTTTCAAGTTAGTGTTAAAGTTTCACGTGATATGGGCACTATGCGTAGTTTGTTTCGAAGAATCTAGGAATAGTTTCCGTGTAGTATTTAGGTCGAAGCATCTGGTTCAGCCAAGTGACAAATATTTTAATGTTTGCACGATGCCATTTTGATTTCTGTTTTTGATGTTTTCATCCATTTTGATTTCATTTTTTGACGCATATAAAACAGACCCTGAATTATTACTAACAGTTTTTTTTGTGGCGTGACATGGGTTAACTTTTAGATAAGAACAACTCTGTGTAACCTTTCAGAAATAAGAAACCTACACACGTGATGTGTTGTTGTTGTTAATGTTAAATGATGATGAAGAATCACATTTTCGTGCATAAACTTTTTCGCCGTGACTCATGAGTAATATTTTTCCATTTGCATTGAACTAAAATAAGTATCCTCTTACACTGTTTGATCATCACAAAGGCGTTTAGCTTAATTATTAAGCCGTACTTATTTAACGTAGAAGAATACCCAGTGTAAGGGTTTTACCATGGATTCAGTACATGATCCCAGACCTCCCAGAATTGCAAATTTCGTTTGTAATTTAAAAATAATCTATCCGTTTTAGGTATATAGGCTATGACTGTGACGATTTATAACTTACGCCTTACATGAAAACATTTTCAAAAAATACGTGGGACACTCAGAAAGTTTTGCGAAACTAAAAAAAATTGTTCTATACGTACATATATTTTTATTAAATCTTTTCAAAGTACTTTCCACCAGCCTCTATACAAAGATTCATGCGCCTAAACCAGTTTTCAAAACACTTTTTCCAGTCCGCCGCAGACACCTCGTTTACAGCCTGCTCGAACCCAGCCAGCGCATCTTCCGGCGACGAAAATTGTATCCCTTTGAGCTGATTTTTTATTTTTGGGAATAAAAAGAAGTCACACGGTGCTAGATCAGGGCTGTAAGGAGGGTGACCCAGGAGTTTGACTGGCGTGCTGTCCAGGAAGTCCCTCGTTTTGAGTGCGGTGTGCGCAGGTGCATTGTCGTGGTGGAGCAGTAGCCCGCGGAGCCCTGTGTTTGGTCGCTTGTTGCTTATAACAGAGAAAACTTCTGGCAAACATTTGGAAGTATACCATTCGGCATTAATGCTTCTTTGATCCCGTAAGGGAATTGATACCAAGTGGCCAGTCAAATTAAAAAAGCTAGCGATCAAAATCTTACCCCCGCTTCTAGATCGCTTCACTTTGGTAGGCGTTGGCTCATTTTGAAACACCCAAACAGTCGACTGGCGCTTGGTTTCTGGGTCGTATTGATAAATCCAGGACTCATCACCTGTAACGATGTCGTAAACACGCCGAGACGAGCCTGCTTCAAATTTGTTAAGCATATCACGGCACCATTCCACCCGGGCCTGCTTCTGAGCATCGGTGAGGTTGTGCGGCACCCAGCGTGATACTATCCTCCTCACGCGAAGATGGCTGTGTAGAATCTCGTGAACGCTTCCCGATCCAATCTTCAATATGTGTTGAATCTCCTGATATGTAATTCGCCTATTGTCTTGGATTAAATTTTTCACTGCTAGCACGTTTTCTTCGGTAACAGCCGTCAAAGGGCGACCGCTTCTTTCGTCATCCCCCAAAGTTGGTCGACCGCGCTTGAATTCGTTATACCAACGATACACGGTTGCCTTGGAAGGGCCTTCATCCATGAATGCCATTTGAAGTCTATCGTACGATTCATCCGGTTTCAGGCGACACTTGAAATCGTATAAAATCATAGCTCTAAAATGTTCCCGGCGCAGATCCATATTTCAGTGAGACACAATACTTTGAATTAACTCGCAAAAAATGTGGAGGGAAATTTTGAAATTGGAACTTACTTATTTTTACTTATAAATAATCATATTTTCGAAAAACATAATAACTGGCCAGTCTCCCATATATAAAAACTTTTTTTCGCAATACTTTCTGAGGGGCCTGGTAGTGTTACAGCTAAATTAGACCGTTTATAAATTATCTATAGGAACAGAAATTTCCAATTATCTGTTTTAAAAAGACATTTCAAAAATATTTTTAGGAACTTTTTAGACCTATGTATCCTGCTTATGCGTATTAAGTTTCATTAAATTCGGTTCAGTCATTTCGGATGATAAAGGACTTGAAAGTTTATTTGAAATGCCGTTAGGCGTAGACGCTTTTAATTGACATCATGTCTCCTACACCGCGTAAAATGCTGATAAAACTATTGATCGAATCATACGCACGTAACTATGACGTATCTATCACATTTGCGATACTACCAGATTTGTGCCGCATGCGTGAATAAATACGTAAATCGCATTCAGTTTTGTGCGGACCGATCTAATTAAACTATCTGCGCTTTAAATAAATCACTATCTAAAACTGAAATTATTTGCCCAACAAATTAGTTCGGTTCTATGTACTGAAGTGATGTAGAATGCTAAATGAAACGTGCTGTGACTACTGTTATGGCATTAGAGTGCTGTTATGTAAAGAACGTTGATATAGCTGAAGACTTTCTATAGATACGTAGGCCCCTACCTGTTTTGTAAGAGCTCCATAGAAGTAAGTACACAAATAAGTAGTTAGTACCTTCTGATGAAACCACAGACTGTTAAATTCAGTGATTACTGGTAGATATACTACCTAAAGCGAACCATCGTGCACCGTTGCCCTGAAAATAAATACAAAGTATCAAGATTGTTGAAAAAAACCTAAAACGAAATATGTCTAATCTAAAAGTATTAATGCGAAGGTACTCTGTGTTTGTATGTCTCTCTGTTAGCTTTTCTCACGCAGCTTTTAGTGGCTGAACGGATTTCAAAGCAGCACGCAAGTAGATCTAGATTAGGACGAAGGATCTTTTATAGTATACGGTGCATAAACTTTGGTTTCTCTTAGTCCTCTCCTGCATTACTTAATTAATTCTAAATTACGTAAGCAATGAGCATAAAAGCCATTCTTTTCTTGCCTTCAGAGAATAAACAAAGAATAACTAAGCAAACTAAAGAAATATATATACAAACTGAATCGCCGTTGGCACTTTTTGCCTACCTCGTTAAGAACTCAGGAAAGAACACACAATTCCGATTTTTAAAAAAAGAATAACATTTTCATATTTCAGCCAGTTCCGGGCGAGGGGAGTTTTGTGAGCATAGAGAAAGACGACATCAGGTGTGCCTCGCGAACAATCGCGTTTCATTAGAGCAAACACTTTCAGTCGGCGCTTGCACGATATTCCTCGCAACTTTTGTGTACTGTACGATGAGGGAAGATAAGCAAGCCGTTAAGTACAACTACTGAGTGGCTAAACCTTTGTCTTTGTCTAGTGTCTGACAGTACATTCAATAAATTATAACTTGTTTATTTGAATTGAGAGTATGTAGGCTTTTTAAGACGTAGAGCATTCACTAATAAGTGAGATTGCGACGAAACATAATTTGATTCATGTACATTTGTTAACTGCTGGACATAGGCCTCCCCCAAGTGTCGCCACATTGACCGGTCCCGTGCGAGTCGCATCCAGCGGATCCCCGCAACCGTCACTAGGTCATCGGTCCACCTAGTGGGAGGCTTACCAGCGCGTCGTCTTCCGGTTCGCGGTCGCCTTTCCAGAACTTTTCAGCCCCATCGGCCATCCGTTCTGCGAGTAATGTGCCCTGCCCACTGCCACTTAAGTTTGGCAATTATTCGGGCTACGTCGGTGACCTTGGTTCTCTTGCGTATGTCCTCCTTTCTGATTTGATCACGCAAGGAAACTCCGAGCATAGCTCTCTCCATTGCCCTTTGGGTGACTTTGAGTTTTTTGTAATACTTTGTAATAGCGTATAGGTATTCATCTACGTGATTACCAACATTATAAAGATTCTTTTGCGACAAACACTATCTCTTTGGCACTAAACTCATAGCTGAAATTAACCTATTTGGTGCATCGGTGAGACACACATGATCTACATTTTTTAGTTACTGTGCCAACGCCTAATTCTTCTGAAGGATTAGACAAGCAGTAAGCGTTTTGAATCGTTTCGCTTTTCTTCAGGATTGTTCAGTAGTCTGTGTAAATTTTTCCATGTACGTTATCCTAGGCCAGCTAGTTTTCTTCAACAACAGACAGGACAAAGAGTTGGACCGTCGAGTCGCAAATACCAGGAGGAGCTACTAGTTCATAAAGGCATTTATGAGACGGGTCCTACCTCTCTTACTGAATCGAAAGGTCGCTGATATGTGTATCTTACCAATCCTAACCTATATGGCGCTCAGACTTGGTCTTTGATTGAAGCTCAGAAGTCCAAACTCAGCGTTTGCCAAAGAGCGATGGAACGTAGTATTCGCAATATTAGACTCGCCGATCGAACGCACACCTAACCGACGGGGCGCCGATGTTGACAATAAATCCGCGAGGCTAAAATGGGACTGGGCGGGTCAACTTTCTAGGATGAAACCAGACATAAGGGCAAAGATAGTCACACAGTGGGTGCCGACGGCCGTCGTAGCCGAGGCAGGCCGAAGAAATGCTGTCGAGACAATGTGGACTCATTCTTGACTGATCAGTCGGAGAAGGCAAATTGACACAATTATAAAGCCATTAAGGAGTCCCCAAGACGTGCGACAAAATAGGATGATGTACGAAAAAAACATTAACGCTGCTAAAATGTCATTTTTAGCGTTCCGTACCTCGAAAGGAAAAAACGGAACCCTTATAGGATTAGTTTGTTGTCCGTCCGTCCGTCCGTCCATTTGTCTGTCTGTGAAGACCCTTTTTCTCAAGAACGCATGGAGGTATCAAGCTGGAATTTATATCAAATACTCAAGTCTACTGTCCCTCGGAGCTGTGAAAAAATCAAACTTCTAAGCCGCAATAAAAAGATACAGCCGTTTATGCCTACAGGGTACTTCCCGTAAACTCAGAATCTTGAAATTTGGTACGAAGCAACGTCTTATAGCAGAGATAAAGGAAAAATAGCGAAAACCGTAAATTTTTAGACAAGTCATAAAAAAATAATTATGCGTAACCCTCGGTGCGCGAGTCCGACTCGCACTTGGCCGGTTTTGTTTAGTCCAGACCCGCTGTTCTACCATATTTACCAATATAGACTTTAGGTACTATATATTACAATTCTTATTCAACCTAGCCACATTTTCATTAGAACTAAATTAAAACAAATAGTCGCACGTCTAATTAGTTGCATCACAATGATAAAACCGTAGTAAATACGTTTCGGTAACAAACTTATTTGGACTGAACTTATTAGTATTTACTTAGTACACTCTGTTGCAGTTCGTGTAATATTTTGTTTAGACTAATGTTGAGTTAGGATCACGTTTCAATAATCTGCTGTGATTGGGATATTGTCATGTGCTGTTTAAATAATGGATTAATTGTATGATATTATTAGCTGCGTGCCGCCAAAGCCGTAACAGCCAAAGGTAGGCTGTAATAAAATAAAGTGTGTTTGGATAAAGGTTAGGGCAATCTTTGAATCTAAGAGTCAGAGTGGAACGAAACGAGAACAAACGAACGAACGAACGAGAACGAGTGAGCGAGTGGATTGAATTTTATTCAATTAACGCAGTCACACCTTCCGAATACAGTTACATGATTTAGCCGATTTACAATCATAACTTAAAAGACTCATCCAGCAGAGTACCAGTCCATCAAAATACATTTTAGGCTTTTGTCTACAACAGCCATACTCAACCTTTTTTTTTTATAGGGGCCACAAACTCGTTTCAGTCATGGTGTTGCGGGCCGCAAGCAACAACGATTTAGATGTTTATAAAAAACGTAATTCAAAATTAACGATTTATTATTAATTAAAAAAGAAAAGGTGGTAGAAAAGTCACATGCGATATGGACCAAATTTTCAAAGAGCTTTCACAAACCTTAAGTTTAGACCTTAAATTTAAGCAAGGATGTTTATCATATTATGTTTTAATGAGAATTTTGATACTGTGAACACTTTTTCAAAACTTGAGCTTCACGACGATGAAATGAAATGATGGTATTTTTACCCTGAATTAGTAAATGATCGATGGTGGTGTCTTTTAACTAGGTGATATTACAGAAAAAATTAATAGTCTCAATTGGAGTTTACAAGGTGAAAATATCATAGTCCAATATGGATAATAAAGTGTTTGCTTTTGAGGAAAAGCTAAGTACTGATCATAAACCGCAATTGGACCGTAATAAGATTTCCGAGAAAAGTTGGCCCATAACTTCAAATTATGTAACCGGACTATTAAACGAATTTAAAATGATGGGCTAATCGCAAAGGCCCACCGGGCTGCAGATTGAGTATAGCTGGTCTACAAGAACTCCAAAGAAAATAAAATTACTAATGCCGCCGACATTCACGACGTTTTTCCACATAAAACCACTTTTTATAACACCCTAACATTCCAAATTACTAAAACAATCACATAAACTTCATACCTCATGCCTTACCTTAACTTCAAACCTTAATAACTCAAACAGAAAAATCATAGTCCGTAAGTACAGTATACTTTCTTTGAGAGGGAAGAGTCCTAGAGGCTACTCAGTCGTGATGAATTACTCCCTAGGGTGATGCTAGTCGTATTTATCCACTGAAAAACTAGCGCCACAGGTCAACTAACGGAGGGTGAGTTGGGTGAGTTTTTTACCGATAAAATCGCACCACTTGCTATTTCTTTAAACATGAACCGAGGGGGAGTGTGGAAAAATGATTCGCTATTAAAATAATAGAGTGCTTTTAGCTTTTTTTGTTTACATTACAGCGCTGTGTTGCTTTAGTGCTGTAATTGTGGGGCTTGACCAGTAGATGTTATTAAGGTATAATTTAGCAGTATTTTTTTAGACTTTAATAAAAGTTTGACATAAAGCAAACACATCATGTTATTGGAAACCACTTACGAGAAAACTATGAGCTCAACACGTATTTATTCACTCAAAATAAGATACAAAGACGCCAGTACAAAAAAGTACGGCATTAAAAAAGCATACCTAATTAAAATCGAAAGCTTCGTCTTTCCATTCATTTCTGACCTAAACCTACTAAAGTATGAAAAGCTAAACCAGACACCTCATAAAACATCTTTGACATTTAAAACATCCAACAAAAAAGCAAAACAGTTTACTTCATAATTATTTAATCAAAATAAAGGCTGCCATAACGACATAATTCACCGGATTCTATGTTAATAAATAAATCATAAGCCGGCCTTTAAAACAATTTCATTAGACCGGCTAGTCCCTTTGAAATATAAATGAAAGTCAGGCCCGTAAGAAAAGTAAATGCTGTGACATTGTCTCGGAATGGAGATTTCCTCATACTAAATTAATTGTGAAGACAAAGCCAAACGGTGAACAGACGAAATGGACTCTTAACAGGAGGAAATTAAACTTGCAATTTTCGTGCAAATTAAGTTGACCTGAAATATTTGGACTTCGACCCTTTTATTTCGTCTGTAGTTACGTCGTGAATGCTAATAATGTGAAGGGTGTCCGTTTGAATTAATGGAATAATTAAAGTTAATTTTCGAGAACAAAATTATGCAAAGACATAATTTGTTTATTGTTATAGGTATTTTAGATGTTTGCTAATCGCTTTGAGGGTGTTATTTGTGTTTATTTAAAATTTTAATAGCTTTTATTTTAATTTTATTCATAACTTAGAGCTTGGGGTGATTGTATGCTTTTTCTCGCGACTTCTTTCTTCGATCCATTAGAGAGGTAAATTTACTTCCGGAAATTTTCACGAAAACACAATATTGTTTAAATTATTCTTTAATTTTCATCAAAATAAACAAGCCACATACTCGTTATTTTAAAGTTTAAAACTTTAAAATATTCTGATTATTTTTTTAATGCATGGGTATGAAGTTATCACCATGCGAATGTCTACCAACGCCTATTCAATACAAGAAAATCCTCTTAAACATTCTACAATGTTACTTTATCCAGCGATTACATCAACGTCCTTTCGTCCAGCAACACATTACAGCAATTGGTGGCACTAAACAATCGATCTAATGCACCAAGCACAAAGACTCGTCGTTGAAAGGGGAACCCTGTATGTCGTGCCGCAAAATGTTTGAACTGTTGTTGAAAACTTTTAGTTGAACGGATCAACTCAAAGCTTTTCTTCTACCCTTCTACCCGCAACAGTTTCAAGAGACCATGTGTCTTTAAAACATTGAATAAATGGACTTGTTCAATGGCTTTTGTGGGAATATGTTGAGCGAGGACTTTTATATTACTGTTTGTTCGCATACAAATAGTTTTCTAAGTTGGTTCAGCCGAATCTACAGTTTTCTAAGCATTTTTAGTGAGAATCGATGGTTTTTCTTTTCAATAGTAAGTGCAATTTCTTTCTTTCTTAGACGGTTTTCAATTGGGTTAGGAAAATGACCTAGAAACGTCATAATCTAGAATAACAGTTTCGCGGACTTTACAAATCGATAAAAGGTGATCTTGGCAACATTAACACAGTCACTATCAATACGGTACGACATATTAAATTTGAGCTTACCTGCAACAAAGTTTACACTACCGATGTGCAATGTTCCCATTGGTAAAAATAAGTCATTGCCTAAAATGTATGTACCAAACAAAACATTTCATCACCATTGGGCTAAAAAAAATAGGTTCACTTACTGTTTGGATGAAATAGCACTAGTTACTATCAGGTTCTACAGATATTTCCGCTGCTGCAAGTCAACAAACAAAAACAAAAGAGCTGCAACAAACACAAACCTGCATCCAAGTAGCTACATCCATCTAATCTGTCACCAATTTCCTCTAGCAATCTTGATCACAACACAAACATAGCCGCAACTATCTAAGCCATCCATTGCTGCAACTAACTAACCGACTGAGCTTAGGTGACTCTTTAGATAAATAGAAAACTCATTCCCAGTGACTGGACTCGCTCGCGATCACTCGACCTAGCAAATGTGACCAGGAATGTAAAGAAACTGGAAGGAGGGTTTGGAGCACGATGGTACAGATATTTGTTTAGGTTTTTATATTTGGTCTAGTTATTTTATGGTTAATAGGCAGGAAGCCTTAAAAGTAGAGGATGTTCCGAAAAGGTGGACTTTACTTTTCTTGATTTGGTTTGTTCCTGGTAGGTAAATATTTACCCAATAGAATTGTATCATGTGCACCTCATTTCAATTGGAGTGAAAAAGTGTCGAAAAGACCAGATCATCTTGGTAAACCTTGGATATCTCTCATGAACATTATGTATTTTTTATTTTGTCGGATCTTCTCTAAAAGGCAAGTCAGCGTCCTAAACAAAATTACACATACAATATATTTATTGTATGTGTAGTTCAATAATTAGACTCATTTCTTTCTCCTTTTCTCTCAAATAAATAAACCTATAAACCTTATTCTCATTCCCAAAACGACACAGGCTCTTACTTGCTATCTATTTACCACTTGCTTTTTCAAAATACCAACTGAAGTTTCTTCCATAATCTTTCGACCTCTGGGGTGACAAACCAGCCAGTACAGCAGAGTTGCAGCGTGACAACCGCAGACATTCGCTACTAATCGGCTTCCGTTCATGACAACAACGTTCAAACAGACATGTTTTTTTTTTTTTAAACATTGCCCCACTCTAGGTATTTCTCCTGTATCGTGGGTGCGTTTACAAACATTTAAACTAACATACACAAACAGCCAGACCCGGAACAACTATCTGTAGGCCATACAAATATTTGTTCCGTGCGAGGATCGAACCCGCGACACGCAGTGCAGCAGTCGATTGCTCAACCACTGCGCCCACCGTGCGTTAACCGTGTGTTTATTCTCATTATAAGGATTGAGTCACAGGGTTGTATCCGGTGAAAGGTTAGAAAAAGTCACTAGAAAAAACAGACCTACCTGAAACAAAACAGAAAGTTATTTTTCTATCATTAATTAGCTTGCCAAGTTAGCTAATGATTGCAATAATAACTCATGAGCGATAATTGTAGAGTCTAGAATACATTGGAAGATTTCGTTTTAGCTGAGAATATCTTGATTCTGATGGTGGGTAAATATGATGTTCAAAATATGGTTCCCTATCCATTTGCATAAAATTTTAAGACCTAATATAACTTAGCATAATTATGTTTGGCATAATTATATTTTCGCATAATATAATTACGCATAAAAGCTTACGCATTACATTTTTTAAGCATAATTTTTCTAACCATAATAATGATTAAGCATAATGTTCTAAAGCATAAATTTATAAAGCATAAAGTTCTAAAGCATAACTTTTTTAAGCATAATATCCTAAAGCATAATATTATTAAATAAATAAATAAAAAAATATTTACACTTGCTTTTATATTATTTTTCAAGCATGCAGCATGCAAGCAAGCATGCAGCATGCAAGCAAGCATGCAGCATGCAAGCAAGCATGCAGCATGCAGCATTCAAGCGAGCATGCAACATGCAGCAGGCAGGGTTTCTGTCACGGCTCCGGCGCTGCGGGCCTCCGGCAGCCCCACGCGTGCTAATCGTCGCAGACGGCTTTCGCTCACCAACGCAGCTTCGGCTTGTTGGCCGGCTACGCCGGCCAGCCTCACCCACGGCGGCTCGCTCGCATCCACCTGCTCCTCAGCCCGCGGGCCGCCTCGTCCCTACGCGCCTACGCGATTTAAAATTACACTCTAGGGGTAGGACAAACAAGACTACGTGGAGTCGGTTTTGCAGCAATTCGGTTCTGTCACTAACTTTTGTTGCATATTAAATTTTTATCCAACAATATTATTTAATTATTACAGAAACTATAGCATGTTGGTTTGATCAGAATTATGTATGGGGCACTACAAGTTCACCACCACCATTTCCACCCAAAGTTACACAACATCTAATATATTCTTCAGATAAAAGTTATCTCGCGATTGAAAAATCATTTAAGTTACATAATGTTATGTATAATAAATCATTTCCATGAAAATTGTTTTTGTTATTTATATTAATTGAATACCTAAATATTATTATGCTAATAGTCATTAGGCCTACTAACGTTATGCGAATCAAATTTATGCCAAAACAAATTAGTCTTTAAGATGATTATGCCAACATAAAATGTATGCCTAAAAAAATTATGCCGAAGTATTATTATGCCAAAACAAATTGTGCCAAAATCGTTATGCCGAAGTATATTAGGACAAAGAACATTATGCGAAAAGAAGGGATCCCTCATAATATATCCTATGCTATGCAAGGTAGCCTTCATTGTCACCTTGGTAAATATTTAATTTTATCGAAATCAAGATAGTCAAACGTCATAGTAAAAAATATTTATTTATTTAATTCGAACACATGATTCATATTCTAGTAAGTAAGTCTTATAAAACTATGTTAGTAATATTTCTCAATCTGCAATAAAATTAAACTAATTCAGAAACCTATTAAAACCGTGTCCGTTTCCCGTTGCACCAGACCTATAGCTATGCATACGGGTCCGGAGCCCCAGGAAAGGGCAATCTAGGTTATCCACTATCACCTTTAAATGCTGTTATTTTTTTTGGTATTATAAATTTAATTAAAAGTTAAAACTGTTACTTACTTAATTAATACACACAACGGAGCCTGAAAATGAAGATGTATTGTGCTTATAAATAGAAAGGCTAGACCTTGAATCACTTAAGACATACACGTTGCTATTCAATCTTCACAGTTTCACTTAGACGTAATAACCTTCTTACATCTCTTACATCCACCCACATGTATTCAAATAAACCATTTTCACCCAAAACACGCCTGAACAGTCCAAAGGGCAGACTGAAGAAATTAGCCGACCAAGTGTTTAGACGGCCAAGTCACACAAATGACACAAACAACATGTCGACGCTTTGAGCTTCCAGAATTAGTGAGAACTAAGGACTACATTGGAATTCTACAGTCGCTTTATTGTATAAACATGTGTTTGTAGTGTGCTTCGTCCATGTTAGATTATTAAGTTCGGGAAGGATTTTATAGTGGACTCAGCATCAACTGCCTAGCCTCTTCTTGGCTATGGTGGGGTTGGTTTTCAGTATCATCGCTCTATAGTAGACTATTTTAGTAGGTATATTGGTAAAAACAATAAGTCCAAAGGAATCAATATCGTCATCACTTTATTTCTATCTAAAATGGCCTAAATTTGTTGTACTTCAAAGAATATTTCGAATATCTATGAACATAATATCTTTTTAAAAATAAAATTTTGTTGTGGAATGATGTTTTCGTTAATTAACAAATTATGGTAGGTAGGTAATCTAAATCTCTGTCTAAGATCCTTCGTCGTTTTTTATGTTAATAATAATGTTGCACTCCATTTCATAAAATCAAATGCGAAGGCTTTCTTCAAATACGCATTATGTTGGACACTAAATGTACTTTTTCCTGTGATACATCCCTATAACATTTATTGTTTCTATATGAAAGTAACTTCGAATGATCGGAGCAAGCCATTCGTTCACTGAATGGATGTCAATAAATCGTCTAAAAGCTTACTTGTGAGTTTGGTTATTTATATAAAGTACTGTTGTTTAAGTGCAAAAAGAAGAAGGTATAACAAACTGTTGTCTACTCATTGATTGATAAAAATTGGTCTTGATTTTAGACTGTTTCCTTGCTACTAGCCTACACGTACATACCTACATATATATTTCTATTATAACATATCTATGTTTAAAATTAACGCCATTCCAAACTTCTAGATTCTAAATCCAATGGGAATAACAGTTCCATAAGCATATTAACTAGCTTGAACAGAAGTGAATAACCTATTTCAGTTATTAATAGTATAAATATGTATCACTTCACGTTAGACTCGGTCCATTTGATATTATTACACAACTTACTTCTGGCACAGACTCAACACTGAATAACAACAATGCTTGAGTAATTTGTAACACAAACAAACATAAATTCCAGTTCACGAACAATGTTTTTTCTTAATTAGCCACAGTACGTAGATTAATTTAGAAAGCGAGCTTAATGTGTGCAAGTTCGCTAGTCTAATTTGCTCGGGTTTAGAGCAAAGACGTGTTTCCATATAGAGAGTGAAGATTCCCGGGGAGTTATTTAACTAATTTTACATGCGGGGCAAGTTTTAACCCCACTAGCATATGTTTGCCTTGCCTCGTCGTGGGTACGTCTTGTGTGTGCCGAGAACGCGACTCGGCAAGACAAACTGGTTCGTACGCCCTTCGGAATTAGCTCGGCAAATTCAAACAGACAACTCCTCCACTTGTACGCCTGACAACTAGCGACGATAGCTGTTGTCAGAATTTTGAAAGCCACTAAGTTAACGTACAGTCTTGATTACCCAGCGCAGTTTGCAAGAGAACGCTGTGCATGAGGTTTTCTAAAGGCATTTACGCTGCAGTGCGCAGGTTTACTTTAACTTTGTTAAATTAATTCGTACATTTGAATTTTGGCATGGAAAAAACTGGAGTAAAACTACCATTTACTTACGTATTATTCCATTTGGCGTGCACTTTAAGCAAAATATAATAAAGTCAAAGGATTTATAGCCCGACGAATCTCTACAAAAGTATACAGACTATGCTATAAATTATCCTAGAGTAATAAAATCCGAAATAAGAGAGAGCTCCGCAAAGAATAGTCGCAACAAGGAGCGTATTATTCAGTGTCACCGTCGGGACGTGTCCTGTAATATATGTTTTAATAAAAGGGTTTCAATTCTCACCCGAACATACATCACGCGAAGATACCCGAAGTATCAATAATATCGAAAAAGATCTTCAATTTATTATTCATTGAAGTCGCTGGGCGGGGTGGGTAGCTCTATAAATCCAGGGATCGCCACTAAATCATCGTTTGCAGGCGGCGGCGGAAGGACGTGTGCGGGCGCAATTTTTATCCATTTTTCATCGATGGAAACAAATGGATACATTTCCATTGTGTCCATAATTACAATTTCCATTTTCTCGACAAATGTCAGGGGCTAATGAGCACGAATTCAATACAGCTTGTGACCTCGTTCGGCGATCGGGATTCGGTATAATTTTGCGTATTGTCATTGTACTCAGACCTAAACAAAGAGAAGCAGGTGGGGCGGCTGGTGCTGTACCCACTGAAAGAATCCATAAAAACTGTAATGGTACCCTCGTCACGTCCGGACATCTTATTTATCTAGTCACGAGCAAAATCATTGTTTCCTTTTCCGTTGTGTGTTCGGGCAAAAACACGCCTTATTACAGCCACCGGGTAACAGATGAACTGGTGAACAGCACCATTGTCCCCGGACCTTGTGTGTGACGTTCGTTTCTCGCAGACGCGAAGAAAAAATTATACTCCCTCGTTGAGAAACGACTATTTATTCATGTGTTCAGTATATTTATTTTTCTGCTCGTGAAGTAAAATAAAAGGAAAACTACCGAGAGTTGCGTAAGTAGGCAGTCAATTTACACTTACCGTACTATCTTATTTGATATGATAATGTGACTGTTAGTCACATTATTTATTTTTTAAGCTATATAATCCAATTTTATCCTAAGTTAATCTACTAATAAAAGCTACAAAATTAAATGTTACAGTTTTTTTGGTGTATAAATAATTTGTATGTATTCCTAATTAATAATTTAATTTATTCATCCGCCGTTAATTATTTATCAAAGCTTCATTAACAATAATATTGAATTAACTATAGCGCTCCTTGCTCCGTCATCGGTCCAAATAAAAGTGATAAACAGATCTAATTAACTTATGCGCAAATTATACTTTTGTCTACTCAACGCACCTACTGTAGGTTTTATATATCTTTACATCATATTTGATTTAATTTATAGGCAATCTAATCAACGAGATTACATGTGACGTAATAAAGTGAAGAATGAATACGAAGTTTAGTGTTCTTATAATGTTTTATTTTTACTTTTGTATAGTTTCTTTTTCATTTACCAATTTTTTGTGAATGTGTGGACATTGTAGGCCTTGTTAATTAGTTTTTTTTTTTTATTGTCTTGTTCTACCTTTTGTAGTAAGCAACGACTTATTGTCGGGCCTACGCTGTCCTCCCACAGTTATGTACTAACGCTGTAACACTCAAATATTGTAAAACCAAATGATTTTAAAAGAGTAACCATGGAGTTTCTTGCCGGTTCTTCTCCATAGGAAACGACCAACCCGAACCGTGCATCTTTTGTCGACGTTTTATAAGTGCCCATATAGGCCTATGTAAAATAAAATATTTTGATTCTGATTTTTTTTAATTTTGATTTTGAAGAATTCATAATCTGATAAAAAAGAAAACTGTTCTTTATGGCTAGAAAATATTCTATTCTTCGATCAAGAATTGATGATGGAGGCTTATAAAGGTCAAATGATCAATTTCCCGAAGGGTCTTTTTTAGGTTACAGATCTGTGAGGACGAGAGACTGATGGCAGTCGTCTGCACATCTGTTGATACCAAAATATTTCAAGAAAGATCCCAAAAAGGTTAGGCTTTGCAATATCTTCTATACAGAGTCAAAGAGGGTTCACATCTTTGAAAGATTTTGGTAGATTACATATATCTGGGGAAAATCAGACATACAATTGAAACAGTAGAGGTAATACTAGTTATTGGTAGTAGTGGAGTTATGATCATTTTTACTTACCGCAGTGAACGTCCCATGTGAAAGCAGGAACATCTTTCCACCTTTAACGGTAATAGGTCTATTAGTTCTTTCGACTAAAAGTCGCAAATTGCTCTTGAATCTGCGATATCGCGGTGTCCAATTGCAATCAATTGCAGTATACTGCAAAAGATAATTGACTGCTCTGAAAAATATATTGTTTTATCATGTTGAGATATCGATACTACCACAGCACATGGTTCTCAGCCTTCCACATCTAGCAACAAAAACAGTAAAAAAATACAAAGTAAATCTACCTTTTCCATTAGTCAAGATCCAAATCAACAAGGAACCATTTTTTGGAGAGTCATCACAACTGTGTACGGAGTTAGGAAAATGAAATACTTTGTCTCAGACGGCTAAAAACACACATTTTCTGGATTGTTCTTTAAAGTCAAGTTTAGCGAAGGAAATTTAATGAGAGAATTTACCATATTAAATCGGAATAGGCACATGCAAATTTTACAGGACCCAGAACTGAACAGCACAAATAATATCTCACTGAAGGCTTTCTGAATTAATTAACAATATCTGAAAGAAAACAAGAGCATAAGTTTCAATATAGTGCCAACTAACATATTTGGTTCAAAATTGGTTTTAGAACAAGAACTTACTCTGACATCGCATCATAATGTTTAACACACTTAATGATTTCCAAGACAGCATTCTGATCATCTATAGCTTTATCCACAGTCCCACGAGCTGCGTTCACATTCACACAAACATCAATTACCTTTCTCAACTTCCTATCAAGTATCTCCAACTGCGCCATAGCAAGAAACATCACTCCCAGAAGAAACGCGTCTATATTCACGTTATATAATATGTGCGAAGTTATCCCTATACTTTGATAGAAGTATGCTGTATCCAAAAATATAGCCTCATATTTCTTCGGTATAAAAGAATATCTACACACTGGAAACTCCAACTTTACATTAAAAGCTAAATGCACCACGAATGGGACGAACATATTCACGGTATAAGCTGATACCTATATTCTTAGTAAAACTAAGATTTCTCTTTGGCTTTCTCTATTAGATTTACTTCATCAGGATCATCTGAATGGAACATATCACTTTCCAGCCTATCAAGCATTTTCATAACTTTATCATGTAAAAATATAAACCCTAATGCCTTTGACAAAGCTCCAACATTTGTGGAATAAAATATTAACTCTTCTGCAAAAATCTCCAATTGTTGTGGTAGAAAATAAAAGTTCACGGTATATATCGCAACATATAGCACAGTGAAGATAAACACGAATATTCTGGAGAAATAGATATAACACAGGCTTGGATTATCTTCGGATCAAAAACCAAGGATTCGCAGATTGGTCACATGTATATTGAAACAATATATTTGGTAGTACCCCATTTTTTAGCCCTTGGTCAGGACCAATGCAAGTTTTCTTTGCTTTTACACAGGATAAGGACTGTTTTGGCTTATATACGTGGAGGTTATAAAAGCTTGGAAATCACCTGTAATTACAAAAACCACACAATAACTACTTAAAGTCTTAATTAATAACCAGAGGTGTTTAAATACATCGCACCTACTATTCGTTTTGAAATTTCTAGTTTACAACCATTTTAGTTCAAAGGGAATTAACAGCCTCTAAAAATTAATTTGCAGGTACATTTCCAAGACGTATAAAATATTTATGTATGGCCAAAGTATATGAAGGTTTTAATGGATGTAGGTTAATTGCTGCCGTCGTGGTTTTTAAATGAGATGCAATTAGTGAAATGACGTTCGTCCAGCCGCAAAATTATCCAGGAAATCATTATTTAAGCATAAAAACCTACACCTACAGTGGGTTCGCTGTAGATTTCGGTAAAGGGGGGGATTGGTATCCTAAATTGAATTGCCCAGGATTCTGAACGACTCATGCTTAAAAATGCCCTTTAAAGCCAGGATTCAGTCATTCATGAACTACATTATAATTATTATTTTAAAATAAAGTCGAAAGTTTAAAGTCATCATAAATCGAACAAGGAGCCACATAAAACTTTTATAAAAAGTGTAACATTTTAATTGAATTAATTTTTCAAATATTATATTTTCCAGATTTAAATTGTGTCTTAAATATTTTTAAACATCGCGTTTCATTAATAAAATAAGGCCATTCACTACGCGAAATGTAATTAAAAGCCTGTGTTTCGAATTAATTTAGCTAAAAACTAAGCACGTATTTGCTGAAAATTAGCTTATTTGATCTTGAAAGGTAATCAATCATGAATAGTATATAGTCTAATATTAAAGTAACGTCAATCAAAATAAACGCAATCATTGCCTAATAGACTGGGACTTTGAGAAAAGCAAGCTAGTCTTAATTTTAATTAATTAAAACTAAGTACACTAAATTCTTAAGGCCCTTTTAGGCTCAACATTCAAAATATTGTAAACTCAAATGTTTTAAAAGAGTAACCATGGAGTTTCTTGCCGCTTCTTCTCTATAGGAAACGTCCAACCTGAACCGTGCACCTTTTGTCGACGTTTTATAAGTGCCCATGTAGGCCTACGTAAATTTTTTTAATGTTTTTATTTTGATTTTTGATTTTGCTCAGCAGCGAGAGTATTTCTAAACCGTGTAAAATTGGTTAGTAGGCGTAATAGCGAGCGAAATCTTTTGGTATTTTATCAGCTTCATCAGCTTTAATCAGACGTCCTATCCATACTCTAGATTCTATAGGTACTGCACCGGGAAGTCAGAGTGAGTGATAAGGTCAATGTAAGTACATTGTTAATGATTTTAGTCTTGCATTTCTTGAAGCAGAGTGAAGAAGGAATAAGCAGAATTCATGATCTGAAACAAAAACGTTCTTGTAAATAAAAGGATCCTTGATGGACCCCGCAACCGCTGACCCCAATGCCAAAACCGTTCTAAGGAAATGACAGACCGAAGCAACAAGACTGGCTTCTATGTCACTAACTCTCTTAAATCCTTAAAAAACAAAAAGGAATTCACGTACAGTTACATAGAAACCCTAGTTGAGACTCGTACATAACAGGGCAACTTGCACATAAGAAGGCAGGCTCATACTCAGAGATCAATATTGCCAGTAATGATGAAGATGTCATAGAAACATGTTACTTCCTATTTTTTAAACGATGCCTTTTACTTGGAATTTCTTCTTGTGGGTGCGTTTATATACCTACATTTAAACTCACAAACAGCCAGACCCGGAATAACTACATGTAGACCATAATAATATTTCGGGTATGGTCAACTTTGGAATTGTTGCAACTACATCATTCAGTGTAATGTTGATGCGGGTTGGTATTTTATTCAATATTTTAATGAAGTAAAATACTTACAGAAGTAAAAGCAGGAAGAAAAAGACAGAACCTCTTGCCTCCAGTGATGGAAAGAGGTTTGTTAGTCCTCTCTACGAAGAGGCGCATATTACTCTGGAACCGACGTGATCGAGCAGTCCAGTCGCAGTTGTAAATGGAAAATGCTAGCAGGTTGCTCGTAGAAGAATAATAATTAAAAATATGTAGTCAAATGACTGCCAAGTCGGTGCCTGAAAAGTTGTGTGGTAATCGGTTATCGTGGTATGGACATGTGATTCGGAGGAAAGGGGACAATATAGTGAGGAAAATTTTGAGTATTAATTTTTAGAGGGCTTTATGAGTAGAGTAAGACTAAAGAAACGATGGATACACTGTTTGATATGGCTAGACAGGACGTGACTGCTGAGATGACGAGTAATTGAGAAGTATGGAGGAAGAAGACATGCTGGGCTGACCACAAATAAATTGGGAAAAGGGCAGGAGTATGATGATGATTTGTGGTCAAATGCGCGGGTTTCCAGCTTTGACTTTACAATGCACTAGGTACCTGTCACAGCTCACGTAAAATTTAAAAGCCTTGTTTTTACCTTGTTAGCCGCACCTCAGTAATGATATTCTTGCACTATATACTAACTTCATCATAAACTTTATAACAATTTTTATATTTATAAAAAATGCACAATAAAAAAATAGTTTACCATGTGCCAAACCGACAAGGAACCATTATTTGCAGGATCATCACAATCATGTAGGTACCAGAAATAAGTAATAATCCAATGGTGCTGGCTGAAATCAACGCACAACATAATATAAAGCATATATTTCGTTGTCGAAATTGATTGATGATGAACACAAAGACTAAAAATCTCTTACCATGGTGAACCTCATCAAGCAAACGCATATAATACAGGACGCCATGCTGAATTGGATAAATAACGTCACACTGAAAACGTCTTCGACGAGATCATAAAATCTGGAGGCAAGCATAACAAAAACTTACTTAGTGGCATCGGAATGAGTATGGAAACATGAAGTGTTTAAAGAAGAAGAAATTTTATTAACTCACCTGCTCACTTCATCAAAACGTATAATACATTTGTTAATTTTAGTAACAGCTTCCTTATTTCTGTCGATTATTTCTCTAGATATTTCACCATATACGTCATCAAGTTTATTTTCATCTGTTACTTTCCTTAACTTAACATCAAGTACCTCCAGGTGAGTTATTGTGAAAACTAACAATCCCAAGAAAAAAGTATCAACATTCAAATTGTAGAGCTTGTGAAAAGTTATACCGACACTCTGGTAAAAGTATAAGGGATAAACAAACATATCTCTGAATAACTCAGAAAAGAAACCAGAAAGAAAGAAATATCAGTTGTGTTCCCTTAATAAAATGCACTATCAATGGCGCAAGTAATGTACCATTTGATGTAACCGACACAAATACTACAGCTTTATAAAATAACTTGCTAAACTTCTTGGCTCTTTTAATAATAGCCCCTTCTTCAACATCGTCAGGTTGGAATATTTCACTCTCTAGGACATCTAGTATAGCAAAAATTTTCTTCCGCAATAAAAGAAACGTCACATCTTTAAATAATACCGCACAGTCAGTGAAATAAAAATCGTCCGTAAAATATCCAACTGTCTTGGCAAGAAATAGAAGTTTACAGAGAATAAGACATAGTAGATGAAAACAAAGGTCATAAGAAATACTTTGGAATAGTAGCTGTAACTACGGCTTGAATCGTCGCCGGGCCAAATAGCAAGGAATCTCCAAAACTTCAATTTATTTTAAAGCAGTCTACTTGATGCAAATCCATTATCCAAATTGTTGTATTACAAGTGAGTGAGGTACGACTGTGTTGCTCCTGTGTGGGGATCAGATAGCCACGCTGCAGCAGTTACAAAGTAGGCAGGACTTGGAGAATAGATAGCATTTAGAGTGTAGTAGGGTGGCGTTTCCAATGCATTAAATTTTTATAACGCTTTATTTTGACTTAGAAGAGTAATGGGACTTTAAACAATTTCGGTTTCTAATATTACAAGTAAGTATTACAAATTACGAGTGTTCTGTATTGTTGAGCTTATTTTATGCAATTCTGATTCCATCAAACTTATAGTCAACATGGTACACACAAACACATAATCCCAGTTTTGGTTTCTCATAACCGTACAACGATACACATTTAAGACGTTAACGAACATGTTACTATCGTTTACGAAAGTTAAAGAAAAGGCAAATCGACATTGTATTTTGTTCCATTCATGACCCTTTTTTTTTTGTTCGGATGGGAAATCATCAAATGACTTCTCCCGCTCTGGGCGGAGCGGAAGGGAGTGTCAGACTTGACTGACTAAAATCCATCCATGTTCCTTCTTAGCCCTTTGTGTTCCAGGGCCACGGTATCTCTTTCGAACAACCCGCAGCCCTGGCAGGCATCGGCCCTCTCGGACCCCTTCCGATTTGCTGACATCTCCTTGAGGCGCGCGTGGAACATGATCGCACCGTTGGCGCGGCCTGTCGTATAAGACGGATGGACGGTGAGCTAGCCCATTACTCACCGTCCACAGGCCCGCGCCTACGGTGGCCAGGGGCTGCCACTGGCGGCGCCACTGGTTGCCCCCCGACGCCCGGGGCGTCTCCCGCGTCGGCTGGGACGTGAGGTTCTCTCCCTCTCACGTTCCGTCACCTCCTTCGCTAGCATGACTGCTTCGCAGAAGGAGGCGACGGCTTCCGATTCCCTCTCGCTCCAGACCATGGATTGAACCACGGCCGGACGCGAGAGGTCGCCGCTGCCAATCGCCGCTACGAGGACACGGCGGTGCTCAGCCTAAGCGGGGCATAGCTCCACGGTGTGCTCCACCGTGTCCTCCGTCCGTTCCTCGCAGTGGTGACACCCGGGCGTTTCCTCCCGCCCGATTCGGTACAGGAACCTCCCGAAACAACCGTGTCCGGTGAGGACCTGCGTCAGGTGGAAGGTGAGGGCGCCGTGGCGCCTCTCTAGCCACTCCTCAAAGAGGGGACTTATCGCCACTATTGTGGTGTGCCCTGTGTTGCGACAGTCGCTCTCTCCATGTCGCAATGAGATCGCGCCGGAGGTCTATCCGCTGAGCGACAATTTGCCGCAGCAGCGGAGTTTCCCCCGGCGTAGTGCCTCCGCGCGCCATTCGTGCAGGCACGCGAGGACTATCGCCTCCAGATCCCATGGCGGCAGTCCGGCCAAGAGGCTCGCCGCCTCGCCGGAGATCGTGCGGTACCCCCGGATCAGCCTTACGGCTACCACCTTCTGGGGCGCGTTCAGGTAATGGGCGGCTCGCCGACTCAAAGAACGCGCCCACACCGGGGCTCCGTAAAGGGCCATGGACCGCACGACCCCCGCGTAGAGCCTCCGGCAGGAGGCGTTTGGACCCCCCAGGTTGGGCAAGAGCCGCTTGAACGCAGCCCCTGCCCGTTCCAGTTTGGGGGCCAAACATCGGAAGTGCTCCATGAATTTCCACCGGCTGTCGAGGACAAGCCCTAGGTACTTCAGCGTCGACTCGACGGGATGGGAACCCCTCCTACCGTCAGTATGGATCCCGACGGTGGCGCATTCCGAGGCCCATGAAAGCACATGGCTTCGGACTTGTGCAATGCCACCTCGAGACCCAGTTGCCGGATTCTCTCCACGACTATCGCAACCCCGCGTGTCATAAGTTCAGCCGCCGTCTTGTGCGATCTCCCTTGTGACAGCACCAGCGTGTCGTCAGCGTAGCAAACTACGCTGACACCGCTAGGGAGGATGGCGCGCAGCACCCAGTCGTAGCCGATGTTCCACAAGGGTGGCCCCAGAACCGATCCTTGTGAAACACCGCACGACACCTCTCGCCGGTTCCATTCTCCGGTGCGCCCGGGGTAGATGACGGCCCTATTCGTCAGGTAATCCCCGACTACACGATGAAGGTAGGTCGGCACCCGCTGATACCGGAGTGCCTCCCTAATGCAGCTCCAGGGCATGGTGTGAAGGTGTTGAAGGCGTTAGCGATGTCAAAAGACACCGCCAAGACAACCCCACCCCTGGACACCGCATCCCTCGTCGTGAGAGCCCTCACGCGTATGATGGCATCCACCGTCGAGCGCCCTCTGCGGAAACCAAAGTGGTTTTCCGCAAGATCCGGCCCCATCCCCACAAGGTGCCCGGCGAGGCGGTTAGCAATGACTCTTTCAAAGAGCTTGCCCACCTCGTCGGGCAACACAATGGGCCGATGCGGACGGAGAGTCCGCAGGGCGCCCCGGCTTTCGGATGAGGACCAGCTTCGCCGTCTTCCAACGAAGCGGGAACTGGCTTGAAGAAACTAACAAGATACATTATTTCAACTACAAACTTAAGTCCGACCTACGATTTTTTATTATTAAAACTTTATTTAAAAGTACTAAAAACACTGTACAAACGGGGCCTTGGGCATTCTCTACCAGTCTATCTTAGGGTTATGCAGGGACCAAACATGCAGCTAAACAAATAGTCAAGAAAACATTAAAAAATATATTATATATAACGATAAAAACATGCATACATATTAACAAACAAATTAAAACAACGTAAAGAGAGAGGAAAACTAACAACAATTTTATTTTCAGCTGAATCTAACCGGGTCTTAAGTAAGTTTTGGCGATCTTTAACTTTAAACATGAACCAACTGTTCGCCAACCTGATGTTCAGAGAGAGCGTATTCCAAAGGAAGACTGCCTGTAGAAAGAAAGAGGTTTTTAGAAAACCAGAGCAGTGAGAAGGACAACGTAGAAGTCCATTATTGGAAGAACGAAGATACTTGCTGTGTCCAGAACATAAATATTGAAAATGAGTCGTAAGAAAAGAAGGAGAAACGTGCTTATTAAGTAGGTAGAGAAATAGGGTAGTCAAGGCTCTCAGCACACTGTGCTGTCGGATGGGCAACCATTTTAAAAGTGACCGTGTTCGTACTTGCGAAGATTAAATACGAATCGAATGCAGTCATTTAGAAGTCGGTCATGATTATTGGGGGGCTCTGCATTTAGGTCGTAGTACCATACATCACCATATTCAATTATGGGGAAGATTAGGGACTGTACAAGCATTGCGTTAGTGTGTCATGGAAGAATATTTATTATTTATTTTATTTCTGGTGACTTTCTTGCGCACAATCGCGACCTGCTTACAAAGCAAGTCAAAGCAAGTGTCAACATGCAAATCCAGATCCTTGACTTGACGTCAGAGCTAAATGGAATGACTGTGCCGTCAAAGGTAACCGTTAAGCCATTCAGCCTTCTCAAACTATCGAGGCTCCCTACAATAATAGCCTGGTACTTGGCTCTGTATGGTGTCGGACGTAAAGAATAGCACCATCCCATATCTTCCCGTGGGTGTCGTAAGAGGCGACTAAGGTACTTGCCAGAGAATGGGCAGCAGCGTTCTCTGTGCCTTTGTAACAACCGTACTGCGATCGCCAACCCGCCTGCCAAGCGTGGCGATTATGGTAAAACCCCCCAAAATGTCAATGTGACTTGGGGGAGGCCTATGTCCAGCAGTGGACGTCTTTTGGGCTGAAATGATGAATGATGATGACTTGGTTGGCTTAGCCACCCCGAAACGATCAGACCAGTTTCTGACGACACGTGAATCCCGATTTAGCTACTCGATCGCACCGGATAAGCTGTCAAAATTTGCTTGACAGTAGAGCTGTAAGTCGTCAGCGTAAAGATAAGACACACACTGAAGCTGGGTAGTTATCGATCTCAATCTATAAAAATGGAGAACAAAAGTGGAGATAAAATACCGCCTTGATCAGTATCAAGATCACACCAGCTGGAGTTAGAGTCACTAGCTAGAACTGACTTTAGTGTCTTCCCTTCCCCGCCTTATATCATCAGACACTGTAAGGAGGACGTATACGGATTTTGTCTGCGAAGGAAAATAATTTTACAGGACCGGACTTAAGACATTACCTTGAGGTACTCCCGTTTATATTTACATAATTTAGGATTCAGACCGCAATACTAAAGATGATAAAAAGTTACTATTATAGCGAAACCTTCAACATCGTTTGGCTTTGTTATTTCACTTTTCAGTACGTCGAATATCTCAGTTATTTTGTCACATATAAAAACAAAGGTCAGACTTGAGACGACTTGGCTAGATCGGTAAAATAAAATATCATTTCTTCTTCGAAATGGCCAATTGTCTCGGCAAGTTATAAAAGTTTATGGAAAACCGTAAATAGAAGACAATAACGAAGATAGTCAGAAATACTTTTGAATACCCTAGTTGTCATAACAGCTCAAATTGTTCTCGAGCTAAAATGGTAAAAAGGTTCCAAAACCTTATGCTTATTTGAATCAGTCTATAGATGTATTATTTTATTGTGAAAATGGTATTCTTATGGAGATCCTAAACCACGGTCGTAAAAGGTGAAGTGCGATGGAAAAGACCATAATATTATATTGAAGGTTTTGAGAATTTGATGGTATTGAGTTAAAAAGACAGTGAGAGAAAGAGAGATCAAAATTGTAGAAACGGAACATCCCAAGTTAGCCATTCTACAGCCATTTAAATTTCTTCTTTCTGTAACAGTTTCATTCCATGCGTGACCCTGACAGTTTTTTAGCTGATATTTCTACAAAAACGCAGTTCTATTTATAATTACAGACTACCCACACTAGAATACTACATTAGCGTTTCTTCAAAGTGAATGAGGAGCTATTAATTTACGAGTATTTTTCAAAGGGGTTAAAATTACAATAAGTGCCTTCTCTACTTAACAGGGGCCGTTGGGAAAGGATGTGGGTTAATTGAAAGTTCCGTACTTTTTAAATGAGATGCAATTAACGAAGGTGACTTTCGTCCATCCGCAAATGGAACCAGAGATCCGTTCTAATTAAGAGACTATGAAACTAAAGAAACGTAACTAACTAAAAAATGTAAAAGGCTCGAAAACCCTTTTGTTGAATTTAACCAAGTAGGCTGCTACTTGGTTAAATTCTTGGGAAGAGGTTAACTAAAATTAAGCTTTTAATTTATCTATGAAGATATTTTTTTGTCTGAAAAACCTTAAACTTAACCTTAACCTTCTTTTTACTTAAATTAATTTGAAATTTTTAAGAAAACCTAGAATATTGGTGATAAAGAAAATAAAAAAGGGATAAAAAAGAACTATTTAACGCGTGTCCTGAACAAATGTAAGATTTGTGATAGTTGCAGAAGATATAGTTTCATGATGTTTGTATCCTGTGAAGTTTTCCTGTGAAGTTTCAAGGATAAGGAGCGCAAAAACTGATGGTGGTTCCTGATCGGCGGCGGCGATTCGGGGCGGCGGCAGCGCGGCACGGCGCGCACTGGCGACGTCTGCTCCGAGCTCGTCTGCGAGCTGGAATTGACCTGACCGCTTACCCGGTTTTCCTGCGACTACGTCCGGCGCTGGCGTTTCGTGGTGTTCGTGCAAGTCCAGAAAACCAGTGTTGTATTATTAGTGTTTGTGACTTCAGTGTTTTGATATTAATTTAGTTTATTATATTTTGTTTTGTTAAGTCTTTATTTATGCATAACAGCAGCAGCGATGTGGTCGGTAATAGTGCATGTCAACCTTCAACGTCGCTGACCACCCTGGAGAGATGCCCGCTTTGTACCCAAGCACGGTTTTTTAAAGGTAAGCGGGGTCTGAATGTGCATATTGGAAAAGTACATAAACTGCAAAATGCACCAACTTCAGGCCCTGTTTTAACACCCTCAACCGCAACACAGGCAATATCTTCTTTCGATCCACTTTGGAAAACCCTATCAAAATTCAAAAACTCCGTTCCAATACTGAAGCGAGTTCCCCGAGGCGCTAGACCAGTTGTCGCACAAAACCTAGCAGGTTGCGTGCGCCTTGCCGTCCGGGAGAACTCGCTAAGTGCTTGGGAACAACTGCTCACCTTCCCTTATCGAATTCTTCACGTACAAAAGAATTTGGCAATCAAAAAATCTTTAACATCACAAATTAAAGAAAATTGTAATATTTCGGCTCGAGATTTAGACACCAAATTACCGACACAGAGATATACCTCTTCAAGAGGTATATCCCATTTGGTGGAAAACAATTTAGGGGAAGGTGACATTAGTGGAGCAGCCAGGATTCTTTTCAGTAGTGATGTGCTGGCACCGTGCTCCCCAGAAACACTCGCAGCTCTGGAGAGCAAACACCCTGCCCCAGCGGATGGCCTTTCTTTTCCCGACCCTCCTGATTCAGACATACACTCCCTCACCATTACAGGTCGAGAGGTGGTCACAGCTGTTTGCTCCTTCCGGAGCGGCTCCGCCGGTGGCCTCGACGGCCTAAGTCCTCAACACCTAAAGGACCTTATATGTTTAGGCGCCGGGGAAGCTGGTGAGCTACTCTTGAAGGAGCTCACAGCTCTGATTAACCTTATGCTCTTTTGCTCCTTATGCGGCAAGGTAAACGAGGCCGTCATCGACGTCCTTTACGGGGCAAATTTATGTGACCTGCGCAAGAGGGATGGCGGCATTCGTCCCATTGCCGTGGGAACAGTCTACCGTCGTATGGCAGCCAAGATTTGCTGTTAATTTTTTGGTGAGGCTGTTTCGAAAAAATTTCAGCCCCTGCAGCTAGGTTACGGCTCTAAAGGGGGCTGTGAGGCTGCCGTACACGCTTTGTCGACCTACCTAAATTCGTGCAAAGGTGAGGTCATTCTGAAGGTTGACATAAAGAATGCCTTCAACTCAGTAAATAGGGACACTTTACTAATAGAAACAAAAAAAGAACTACCCCAAATTTATAGTTTTCTTTGGCACCATCTCATCTTCATCTTTCTATGTTACAGACACCCATCAAAATTACTATATCACGACAACGTTTTGGAATCTGCTGTTGGCTGTCAACAAGGTGACCCCCTCGGGCCAGTGATTTTTAGTTTAGCTATTCATCCAAATGTTCGACAACTAAATTCTAAATTTAACGTTTGGTATCTTGATGATGGAACCTTGGGAGGCGATGTAGATACCGTGTTAAATGACCTAAATTTCTTAAAAAATGAATTTCATTCCATTGGCCTTGACCTAAATCTTTCGAAATGTGAATTATATGTAAAGGACAGTACCGACAGACAACAGACTATTTCCAAATTTAACGCAATAGCCCCTGATATCAAAATTATTGAGAAAAGCTCTCTTCGTCTCCTCGGGGCTCCAATCCATGAAAATTCTTTTCCCGATTTCATAGAGGAAAAGATTCAAAATTTTAATGATGTTTCGAAAAGTTTGCTCCAAATTAACATGCATTCGGCCATCACCATAATTCGGTACTGCTGTTTCGGTCCTAAATTAACATATTTCCTTCGTGCTTCCCCTTTATGGAAGCACACACACCTTTTGGACAAAATGGATCAAATTATCAGACATACTTTATCATCCATTTTAAATGTGGCTTTGGACGACCGAGCTTGGGCACAAGCAAGTCTTCCCATTCGCATGGGAGGACTCGGCGTCCGCAAAATTTCTAGTATTAGTTTACCGGCTTTCATATCCTCGGTCCACGGCACTGAGAAATTAATCAGGAATATCCTGGCTTCCACACTGATTGATTTTGATGTGCCGTGCCTCTCCGAGGCCATCGATGCTTGGAAACTCGCTTGCCCGAATACTGAAGTACCCGATAATCCATTTTCCCAAAGACGGTGGGACGAGCCGCTCTGCAGAGTAGTTCAGGACAATTTACTTCACACAGCTGCTACTACTGCTGAGCGTGCGCGACTGCTTGCTGTGGGTGAATGGGAGTCGGGTCTTTGGCTTCACGCACTCCCGTCGTCGAGCATAGGCACTTTGTTCGACGACACGACCTTCCGCCTCGCTGCTTCCTTACGTCTTGGTGCCGCCTGCTGCACTCCTCATCGCTGTCACTGTGGTGAAGCTGTCAACAGCCTCGGACACCACGGCCTGTCATGCAGCCGAAGTGCGGGCCGTTTTAATAATATAATAATAATTCTTTTATTTGGGACAACATAGGAACCATTTTTGTTAGTGCCTTAAAAACTACAACTTATACACTAGGATTAGTAACAAAACTTAAAATTCTAAATTAGTGAGTCATGTACTTAAGAGGCATTTCATGCGGACAATGATTCCGCATGAGATGCCTCAGTACAGGAGCTCTCGGGTCCTCAGCTACGACTTTCAGGATGCTATTGCTGCTCCCCCAAATCCTCCTCACAAGCGAAGCCACCTTTTTCCTGATGATATCATGGAACCCATCTGTACTCGCTTGGGCAAACATCCCCGAGGCACTACAGAAACGAGGGAGTTTCAACATCATCCTGAAAACATTGTTACAATGGACGCGCAAGGCATTTAGCGTCCCCCGTGAACAGCTGAACCACAGACTTCCCGTGTACAGGCCTTGACAGTACGCTTTAAACAAGGTTATTTTGACCTGATCAGTACAACGAAAGTTTCCGTCCGTTTTGTCCGTTTTGCGCGGCACGCGAACATAAATGACATCATCCGTCGAGCTCTTGTTACCGTCGGCGTTCCAGCTATCTTAGAGCCCAATGGCTTGGCACGCGACGATGGCAAAAGACCGGACGGCATGTCGTTGTTTCCTTGGAAGATGGGTAGGCATTTAGTGTGGGACGCAACATGCGTCGATACTCTTGCGCCATCACATCTTCCAAGCTCATCGTGCTGTGCTGGCGCTGCCGCTGCGGCTGCGGAGAACCTCAAGCGGCGTAAATATAGTAACCTTTGTGGTAACTATATCTTCGAGCCGTTTGGGGTTGAAACTCTGGGGCCGTGGGGTCCGAGTGCTCACAGCCTTTTTAAGGAAATTTCGAAACGCCTAGTTGACGCTTCCCGTGACCCAAGGGCTGGGTTTTACTTTGGCCAGAGGCTAAGTGTTGCCATTCAACGTGGCAACGCCGCCAGTCTCTTGGGCACGTTACCAGCTGACAGCGTTGAGGAGGAGTTTTTTGACGCCCTTTTATAATTTGTTGTTATTTTAGTTTTAATTATCTAGTTTTATGTTTAGTAATTAATTTAGATTTAGAAATTAGTATTTTAATAAAGTTTCTGAAAAACCTAAATTTGTAGGTTTGATGTTTTTTTTCTTTTTTTTCATTTTATTCTTTTGAATTGTGGTGACATTTAATGATTTTCTCTTGTTAAAAATTTTATTAGTTTATTAATTATTCATTTATTTTATTTGATTAAGTGTAAATGTGAGGACCCTGTGGATATTTTAGTTTTTTTTCCTCTTTGTTTTTAACGATTGTTAGGCAATTTGAGTACTATAAGAGACCTACACGATGTGTTTTCTTTGGTATTGTTCGTCGTGTCTTGGAGCTTCTTGATCTATGAGTTGAGCTACACGACTGACAAAATGCTTGCACTGGCTGGACAGGTCCACTCAAATCTGTGTGGTTCTTTCTTCAAATGACCATCTCAGACACTTATCTGCATAGTCCTCATGTGAGTTGGCCAAGATTATGTCTGGACCTTAAAAGAGACTGTGTGAGTTTTATTCGGATGTTTCTTCTCAGAGTAGTCAGGCACGAAACACCGGCCTTCATAGTTTAAAAAAAGATGACGTGTAATAGTGTTAGTAAAAACCTATTTGCAAAAATAAACATCATTTCATCACAGCTGATTACCAGTATTTTAACCCCCGACCAAAAAAGAGGGGTGTTATAAGTTTGACGTGTGTATCTGTGTGTCTGTCTGTGGCATCGTAGCTCATAAACGGCTGAACCGATTTTGATAAAATTGATTTCATTTGAAAGGTGTTTTAATCGAGAGTGTTCTTATGTATGTTTCGAGAAAATCTACTCAGCCGTTTGAAGCTCTCTCTCTTTTCTGGTTGATTTAGAAATCCAAACCTTTACGGGTCTGATCGATTCGAAATTTGAAATCTTGTCACTTTTCACCATGGGCGTCGCGGTCGTCAGGGCGGTGCTCCCCCCTCCCCCAAAAACCTAGGGATTTCTAAAATTTATAACTTTCCTTGTTTTCGTTATTTAGCGAGAAGAGGCGCAACACCGAGAAAATTGGAAGGAATGGGTGGAGACCTATGCCCAGGAGTGGGATAGTCAAGGCTAAGAAAATATAATATTAGTTTAAAAAGCATGAAATAAAAATTAAATTGAATATTAAAAAACCGGGTTCCGCTTTGTTTTGTGCTTGTACTGAGCGGTCTACTTAGCGGTCTCCCGACACTACAACGCTTGGATTAATTTATTTTTGGTATTTTAGTGGTTTTCTGTGTCGGGGGTTTTTACAATTTTTAATTTTATATGAACTGACTGAGCCTATCTGACCTCCACAACCCAGTTACTGGGTAATACGATACCCCTTGCAAAGACTGGTACTATGCTTACTACTCCTTCTAATATTATACCACGGAAAATACCTTATATGTGAATGATAAATGGCAAAAATAACATGAACTTGTTTGTTCAGCGAAAATACCGCTTACAGTCAAACAGGCGTAATATATTAAGCTTGATATTAAGAAGATAGCTAACAAATAGTAACAGGTTGCCGATAGCTCGAGTATCTACAAAGCTACCAATTTCCTTCGTTTGATTTACGGCCTGAACTTACTTACGTTGTCATAGCTACTTTACTGTGACATTTTATCTTCGAACGCTATCATTACACACAACAACATAATATTATATTTGAAATTGATTTTTTCCTTGTATGTAGGATTTTTTCCATAAAATTATAATAAAAATAAATTTGTAAGAATAGAAACGGGTTGCACTCCTGAAAACTTGAATATTAACGTTGTGCATTTTTGATATTTTGGAATGGTTAGGGAATAATTTTGCATGAATTGCTTTAATATCAGTATAAAAGTACTATTATTTATGTGATAAAATACAATATTCATTTATTGCGCTATCGTACACAAAAATGCAATTTATATTACATTCGTCTTACGAATTTTACCTCTTTGTAGAAACCGAAGGTTTTGTTTGTGCATAAGATAATTATCCAGTTTTGGAAACCCAAATTCAATGACAGATGTCATAAAGTTCTAATTCTTTCGTAACCTAATGTCAATTGGCAGAATCATCGATAAAACGATGGAGCCATTACCATAAAATTGGAACCTAATGTCAATACGTCTTACGAATTTTCAATCAGGACAGGTGATCTAACGGGGATCTTTCGATAAGTCGCGAGCTTAACATTTTTTACCCACAAAAAAGTGCACAACGCCGCTAAAGAAGTTTTCACTTAAAAAAAAAAGAACGAAACATTGTGGTATGACAGGGTAAAGATTTAAAGGGGAATACGTTTGTATGGACCAACGCCACTTGCTTTTCTTCCTAAGTATAAATCGTCATTAAAAGGCATATTTTCACTTCTATAACATGTATTTCTAGTTTACCTGCTACTTATCCATGTCGTCATATACTGTGTTCAAAATAGTTATGTATCCACATTGCTCTTGATTTTCGTGTTTCCTCAGAATGCCTAGGTGAGCGTCGCATCGCAATCAATCGCCTCGGGCCACCCCGCCTTGCATGTCAATATTTATTCATAAATTGAATGCGGGACTCCGTACTTCTCTTTTGTTTTACCTTTTTGTTTACCTGATCTATTGTTAGAATGCCAACGTTCAAATTTTAGTGCTGACAAAGCATCTTTATTCATTATTATACTTTATCTTACCTAAATGTTGTTACAGGTGCTATTGCGGTTTTTATGAGTTGTTCTACAAACTGCGAAATATAAAAAATGTTTTATTTTTTTGAGGCGAAGTACTTTGAATTGACATAAAACACAGTGTAATAGTGTTTTTATTATTTCGTTTATTCATTTAACTACATACTAATTACATTTATAAATAATTTTACAAAATTATATTAAAAAAAAAAAACATATACTAAATTAAAAAGCATTAAATACATAGTAGATTATGCACCGAGGGGCTAAAGTTGTGTCTTATGTCACGGGCGTCATATTGAATCTCGAGCGCAATGAAGGATTCGGGATTTAACTCACGAGCAAAGCGAGGGAGTTAATACAAGAATCCTGAATGCAGCGAGGGATTCAAGCTAGCCCAAGGCAAAGACACCTTTAGCCCAGAGGAGGATACTCTACTTTTTACACCTACTGTGAGAAAATAATAGCCTTAGTACGAAAAACAAAGTATTTATGAAATAAACAAACAGTAAGAAAAACATATTTAGAACTAGTTAGTTATATGCACTTACATATTCATTGAAGTTAATGGTAACATTTGAGACATTAGTCCAGTTGTGCAAAGATAAAGTTAAGTTTTTATTTGGTATTTTTGTAGATGTTGATGTGGAATTTATTTGAGTATTGCTCGTCAATGTTTCAGAATCTTGTATTTGCAGAGGAGCATTTTGGGAGGTGAAAGTTGGTGTAGGTGGTGCATGAGGCTCAGGGAAAGATGGAATGTGATGGTGTGATGTTGAAGGTTGTGGTGAAAAAGAATCAGATGACGTTTTTAAAGTAATGCTGTTACCAATTTGACAGCTTATTTTACTTTTGTTTGTACTGAATTTTCAATGCAGCTCTCCACTGTATCCGATTTCCAGCCACCATGGCGTTTTATTTGGGTTATATCTGCTCCCGCATCCGCCAACAATGACCCGTATAGAGCTCGATATTTTGGTAATCCTAAGTATTTGGCAATTTCCTTCGGCATGGCACTTATTTTGTTCTTCCCAATCACTTGACGGGTGCATTTTCCACTACTGAACGCAACAAAAAATCGGTTAGTGTTTATGTTAGGAGGCCGCAGAGCATGATACTTTTCCACAACCTTTACATATGCTCCGCGGATGACAAATGACCTTTCCCTTTTGGTTTTAGTGTCTGGCAACTTAATCAATAACAACTCTTCTGAGTGTTTTTCTATATCTTGGACCCTCATGTTTGCCATTTCTTGACAACGACAAGCCCCATTCACTCCATTAATTAAAGCCACCTGTAACAAAAATAAAAATAAATTTTACTATCAACATACGTAAATTCAGTAAGTATACATAAGCGTTCTTGTTGCTATTTGGTAACATGCTGTATTTTATTTAGTTAAAAATAAAATTATGTACTTACTTTTACGGCAAGATAACTATGATCAGGAGCTTCATTTAAAAAAGTTTCAACATTCAAAGGTGTGAAAACTTTCGATTTCTTTGATTGGTGACTTTCCGATTTCCTCTTTAAAAATGCTAATAGCTTAGCGTATGTCTTGATGTCTATAATATTGTGTTTCATGCTTATTGTTGACCTAAGCATTGAATAAGTACACCTTAAGCTACTTGACTTCTGAGTACAAGATAAATGCTGAAAATACACTAATAGAACTGGTTCCGAAATGGACTTGACGCCTTTCGTACTTTTCCATTTTTGGAATTTGTCGTAGGGTTTTTATATAAGTTTCCTGTGACTTTTCCGGCAGTAAATCATTGGAAATATTATTAGCTTCGATGAATTCAGGAGTACAATCACTTTCATCACTCGACATTTTATAATACTTTGTTGATAAATTTAAAGTTTAAATGCCAAAAGTTCGCGCCTTTATTGCGTCTACCAATAAGTAGCCAAGACACGATCAATTCGATTTTCAAAAAAAAAAGTCTCTTCTACGGTTTTGTCGTGTGTGTCTATTGATATCACTCTCATGGAAGTGGCGTTTGTGTAAACTAAGCTTTATACAGGGCTGGTAGAATGGTTTTGGATGATTGGCTGTATGAATTTTGAATTTAGAACGTCATTGGAGACGCTCGTGAAAATGGAGTATTTTTGATAAAATGTGATAAATCGACTGTAGTACAGAAAGGTTTTTCTATTTATTTATTTAATCACAAAATCCACAGCAATCTTTGCGCAGTTTACAATAAATTAACTAATGTTACAGCCAATTACTATTACGGTATTACGGCGCGGTACGGTATTTGTTATTATTAATGCCAATTTTAATGTTAATCCATTCTTTTTAAAAAATGGTTCGTAGTTATCTAATTATTCTTACAATATTATGTCTTCGAAAACATGGCAACGATATGAAGAAGCAGTCGTTATGATTTTGTAGGAAATCGAGAATATCATCCACGTGTAGTAAGGGTATGGAGAATAGCTTTCTTCTTTCTGGCACCAAAGGGTGTTTGTTAGTACTATACTGCCAATTTAGCTGAGCATGTGAGATTCCAAATTCAAATCACATTATTGACCAGCGGGTCATAATGAAATCCAGTACAACATTATTGACCGGCTGTGCCCCCGGCCACTAGTGACTCACTTTAGGTTAAGGTTGCTTGACATATAATTTGACATTTTCGAGCAGGTGGTGTGAAAAAGATATTACATATTTACATTGAAAAATAATATAATGCATTATATTATATACGATAATTAGATGAATGTCAATGAAATTGGTTATAGTAGACTGATATATTATTATGAATATGATAGATACTTTCACATTTTACAATGCTTTTCGGTATCTACTTTCAATGCAATACCTAAATGTATTACTTACTATCTTCGTTTACGCTGATATACTGTCACTCTGTTTAGTTTCCCTAGCAATATTATGTACCTGGTAGTTACCTAGTACCTTTTTATTGTAGTCTAAGAAATGATGCATTTTTCTATATATACATCTATTTATATATCATCTATTCATATATCTATTCTTATATCATTTTTCTATACAGCTTTGTTTCATTCAAAATTGATTTTAATAAAAATCTCTTTTTTTTTAATCAAATGGATTTGAATGTTGTTTTATTAAGCCTTCGGGTGATTTCCGGTCTGCAGGGATATTGCGATTTCCTCATTTTATCTGCTTTTTTGTATGTTTGTTCATTCTATTTAATATTCATGAACATGGTGAGTAAACTTTGAATACGGAAGTACAGCTTTCGATGCAAAATATGATGATGACAGATTATTACCGAAAATGTTTTTACAGTTTTTTTATGCAATTTTGTCGTAAATGCATAAAGATTCATCATCATCATCAGCCTATAATGTTCCCACTGCTTGGACACACTCTATGACACCACGAGGCCCAGTGCGGGTTGGTATATGTCACACATGTCTTCGAATTTTTAGTTCTAGGACATGTCGGTTTCATCACGATGTTTTCCTTCACCGTTCTTGAGGGCAGCGGTGATGAAATAAACTACACAGAGTAATGCGCCCGCCTGGGTTCGAACCCACGGCTTACTGCTCGTAAGTCGGAGCTGCCACCACTGGGCCACCGCTGCTCTCCCACAAAAGCTCTCTCTCTCTCCTCTCTGCATAAAGATTACTGTGAATTAATTAAATAATCATTCATTTAATTTTGGTAAATTATTTGATGAAATACCAACATTGCGATCACGAGACCATCAAGGCAGGTCTGAGTGTACCTACATTTTTTTTATAAATTACCGAAGTTTCCTGTCCGTCGGTAAAGTCGATTTTTGATGCAGTTTTCAACATAATTTGGAGAAATTAGTCAGATTGTATTATGTGCATTTTTATTAAACTTACATAGGATATGTGTCTTAAACTTACACAGACTGCCACACAAAGGGCAAAGTTGAAAGCTATGGGGAAACCTTTGCCCAGCTGTGGAACAAAACGGGTACTTAAAAAAACCACTATATCATTTATATTATCACCACTATACCATATTTATTATTTCACCATACCTATTTATAAAAACGAGCAAAAATATCACTTTTTCGTGTGGGAATTAATTATTTATTTATTAAAATTATTATTCTGTTTTTAGTATTTGTTGTTAAAGTGGCAACAGAAATACATAATTTTTTGAAATTTCATCTAGCTAATTTGCTGTCACGGTTCATGAGATACAGCCTGGTGACGGACAGACGCACAGCGAAGTCTCAGTAAAAGGGTCCCGTTTGACCCTTTGGGTACGGGACCCTAAAAAGAGAACCAAATGTCAAGTAATAAATGCCGCGCAAAGCATCAGCTAATTGCTAGTAATGTAATAAAGGAGCTTACCATGTTTTCTTCCATGCATAATAGAGGTGAAAACTGTTGTGCCGTAGCAAAGTTGCGAAGTTTCAGTGTTGTTTTCACGTATGATAAACTTCGGCCTCAACAGGTAACTTTCAGCGTCGAACGAAAATTGTTGCACGATAACTAGTGATGTTCATTTCGGCATAGTTCGATTTCACTTTCAATTATGACTGAGTTTCACTGGCAGAATAAAATATGACTACCTGCTGGCCTACCATGATGTCTTAAAGCAGTATTGTTTTACTCTTATTCCAGTACCCCCCCTGTTCTGATACAGCGTTGAAACAAATACTTTTAGGTAATGGTTTGAGATAAAAATAAAATTAATGTGAATAACAAATGATTTTTAATTATTTATTATAATCATTGTTGCATGAAAAAAATAATGATGTATAATTAAAAAACTGCATGTAAATGAGAAATAATAAAACGCTTATTTATTTACTTTTTTGTTTTAAGAATACTTTGCTTCTTGTATTAAAAATAAAACAATGACTATGTATTCTGATACCTCGTTAAAATTTCGGTGTACAAAGTTTTTTTGTCAATAAATATTTTTTGATTTTGTGTTGATTAGATTTGTGTCGGCAGACATCTTTTCCCATACTTATCTGTATTATTCGATGAGATTATTCATGAGTATTTCTTGCCATAATATCTTTCACTCAATCCATCCATCGCTTCTTTGGTATACTCAAAACTTTTGTCACATTTTCTTCAATCCTCCGCATCACTTGACCATACCATGACAATCCATTACCATAGAAATTTTCAGTCACCCGTGCCTACCAGACTACTACTATTCTTAATTCTTATTCCATCCCCCATTCCATCCCAATAATGGAATGGTGTATGGAAAAAGAATTGGTTTTTGATTCAGCTATGTTCATTTTGCGCTATCATGTTACAAGATATTTTATAAGATAATTTACCACCTCTACATTTTATCTCCAACACCTCTATTTACTTCAACAAACAAAATATTACCACATATTTCAGGAGGCCATAAACATTACACCAAAATGAAATCCCCTTACCTTGACTTTGCGTACTTTATTATTTCATATACAACCGTAAAAGCTTCTTGTTTTTTTGTACAACTATAAGCCCAAATCCATTATTAGAACCCCGCAGAAAATCCGCAGAATCTAGATAGTCATTTTTTTTTGTGTCGGGAAAAAGTATGTGCGCCCAAAGGCAGACGTTTACAGGTAGTATCAGCTGATTGCGTATGTATGTGTTATTTCTATGTACAATCGAACAAACTGTTTGGGATGCAGGCATGTAACTTGCAACTCTGAAATAGTTTTGTGAGTAGACATTTTGTTACATCACTCTCTGCTTAAATCGATTATGTTAAAATTAAGATGAAAAATTGCAGTTAGTTATGAATATTTCGACTATAAAAGTTTAGTGTTAGTTTACACTATACATTATGGGGTCATTGAACATTCTTTTTTGCTACGGTACTGCCTCATACATTTGTTTAATGCTTAAAATAAGCTAAAAATCGTCAATATGTAAGGAAAGTCTGTTTTATTTACGATTTCAAGATTCGTGTCGTAGTTGTTCATAATAATGAGTAAAATTCCCGGTTTAGGATAAACAAAAACTAAGGTTGCATATCTAGCAGTTTGTTCGACTGTATATGTTATTTTTATTCAGAGGATAAAGCATGCCTCCAGCGGTTCGTTACGTGAGCACATCATCCCGCTCCCGATGGAAGCTCTTTCTTTACCTCCTATTGTTTTGCTTGAGATTGTAGGGCCACCTGGTATGAAGTATGCTTCGGAATGAGTTTTACGGCGCATTGCGTTTGTGTTCCAAGTGTGAAGCCATTGTTAGGTTCTTTATTTAAAATGCAAGCGATACATATCACTAATGATGGCGTGAATATTTTTAAAGAGCGCTTTTTCACACTCTTTTGTTGTGCATGAATCTTTTACTATATTTTACAGGTAGTTCGATTTCAAATATAAAGAAAATTCCGACAAATTTTCCTGCATATAAATAAAACATGAGTCTTGCCTTCGTAATACTATAACCCTATAATTTATACCATAAGGAAAATGTCTTGAGCTATAAATACCCCTTGGAACAACCGAAGAGATCTGTAAGTACAACCATCTAAAATTTTAAATATTAATTCTCGTTTTCCTACCGAATTCGGAAAGTAGCCACGTAGAATGGATAATTTGAATTTTTAAACAGCCAGTGATTAATCCCGACCCTGCGGGAATCTCGCTGTAATGTTTAAATTATACTTGAAAGCTGGGATGCGACTTGTGATTTTCCAAATTAATAGGGTAGGTAAACTATTTTTGTAATGGATTAATTTAAAGGAAGTAAAACGACTACTGTTTTTCTCTTTGAGAATGGGAGTGGATGGTCTTGATTTTGTTGTCAGTTGTCCTATTTCGGATAACTCGGGTTTCACTGAAGTGTTTTTCATGGCAAATAGTTGGCGGGATTAAGTAATATCTTTAGTACCCAGGTTTAATTTTTTTTGAGTAACTTAACAATAAACTTCGGTTTCTTCTAGGTGAGAGTGCTTCACCAGAAGCCGCATCATCCCTTCACATCGAAGAAAGTTGCGGTTAAGAGTTACAAAAAAAATTTCTTTGTCACACAAATAACGCTATCGCTGCAGCTGTGGAACATAATGATCAAATACGAAACTAAACGAACAAAAACTGAACGTCCACCATCTAATCAAATTAATGTATCTATGAACATGCATGCAAAAGTGAACATGCATAATATTAACGATTTGTAAACTCAGATTACCGAAACTGAGCATCAATAGGGAAATAATGCGTTTAAGTTTTAAAAAGTGATATGGTCACTCTCACTACCATTACCACAATAAAACGGGATATTTACCATGTTTACTATTCTGTATATCCGTGATAATCATGGTGCAATAGCGCCGAAGTATCGGGAACTCAAAACCAATAGTAAACACGGTGAAAATCCTGTTTTTAGTGTTAATGATAATCATACGTTTGCCTAACACCAAACCTGGATGAAACACCCCATAACACAAGTAGAAGTTAGTACACCACTCACATTAGTCAGTCAAATAAAGTAAGCACAATGTTATTCAATGTTTGAACTCGAACTCACAAATTCAGACTCGGCAAAATTAAATTTTGTTGTGTGTGCACTAATGAAGTTTCAAGTTTGACATTGTGTAATTAACAAAGTAATACGAATGCGACCGCCATGTTTTGATATCATTAGCATTAATGATACGTTAATATTTTTGTTTGTTTTCTTATTTCACTGGATTCAAACATAACATCATGTCTGTCTTCACCGAAGAGTTAGACGGATTTGTGCAGGGTTACTGAAAAACACTACCAACCTCTTACAAGTAGATTCTCTAAGGTCATTTAGTAACCATTGTTTTATGCATTTTAGAAAACAACAAAAAAAAACCGGCCAAGTGCGAGTCGGACTCGCGCACGAAGGGTCCCGTACCATTATTTATAAAAACGAGGAAAAAATTCACTTTTTTGTATGGGAGCCCCTCTTAAATATTTATTTTATTCTGTTTTTAGTATTTGTTGGTAAAGCATCAACAAAATTACATAATCTGTAGAAATTTTAACTGGCTAACTATCACGGTTCATGAGATACAGCCTGGTGACAGACGGACGGACGGACGGACGGACGGACAGCGAAGTCTCAGTAATAGGGTCCCGTTTGACCCTTTGGGTACAGAACCCTAAAAACACGTTTCATAGTGAATGAATGTTTTGCGAATTTCCAAAAGTCTTAGTAAAAAGTTATTAAAAGTGATCTAAAGCTATTTGTAAGAGGAGGTTAGTATTTTTTCAATAATCCTGTATAGTTTACCCACATTTCACCAGTTATGTTTCGTGATCATCATCATTTCAGCCGAAAGACGTCCACTGCTAAACATACGTTTACCGGTCCCGCGTGACTCGCATTCAGCGGATCCCCGCAACCTTCACCAGGTAATTGGCCCATGTCATCACCTGCCTAGCCTTTTCCCTAACTATCTTGGGGTCGGCTTCCAGTCTAACCGGATGCAGATGAGTACCAGTATTTTACATGAAGCAACTGCCTATCTGACCTCCACAACCCAGTAACTGTTTAATACGATGCCCCTTGGTAAGACTGGATGTCAGACTTTCGGCTTCTGACTACTCGTAACGACTGTCAAAGATCTACAATTACAGCCGGGACCAACAGCTTAACGTGGTTTCCGAGGCACGGAGGAAACTCGATATGTATTTATGGTCACCCATCTACGGACCAACCTCGGCAAGCACGGCTTAACCTTAAAGACTGACCCGTGCGTCTATTTCTGTAAAGCCATATAATATATATATATATGTCGGAGTCGGAGTCATTATTACGGATACAAGACTGACTATGAATCGAAAGCGCGCCAAAGGTCAAGCGACCAACTTACCAGTCTACCCACACCTAAGCGCGCTTACTACAGAGTCGTGATGTTTCGAGCTCCCAGCTAGGCGGACAGTCTGAGTCTGACCACCGCGGAGTCAAGACGTCCCGAAACTGTAACCCGATTCATGGTGCCTAGTGTTATTGTGTTGGATTGTAATTTCAAGTAATTTTTTAGTTCGATAAAAGCAGTGTACAGTGTGTGTGTGTTTTCATTGCACGAAGCCCATGTTCTGCCCACATGATGACCGTGTTTAACGGAATAAAATCATCAGACTGCGACATCAGAAGTGCGATCAAATCGTGCTAATGCAATCACACGCGAGAACAGTGACCATAACAATCAGTGACGGTTACTTTTTGAAAAGCAAAACGAATAATTGCACCCACGTTACGAACTAAAACTCAGCCAGTGAATAGCAAGCTAGTGTTGGCGGTTATTGTTTTTGTTTAGTGTGTTAGAGGATTTTGATCCCGACAAAACATAACATATCATCACGCTTGGAATCTCCGAAGGGTTAGGCAGAGTGTACCTAATAGAATACCCACATTTCACAGAGTGCGATGCGCGCTAATAATGCGTCATCCATCGCTGACTTGTTTTGTGTAGAATCTGGTTCTTCTAACCTAACAGACAGATGTGTTGCTGGGGAGTTTGTTCCGCCACTTCTTCTTCCCAGCTAAAACACATAGGAAGTGGCGAAGGGCGGGCGTTTTGGGGGACTGTCTCTTGTAATTTTGACATTCAAAAAGTGCTGATTATCAGCCTAGTTTGAATGAAGTGACTTTTGATTTTTTCGTGTTGAGTGCAGTGGAAGGAATCCAGCTTATTTGGACGTTAAGAAAGGCGTTGAAGGGCTCCGCATCTACAAAGCTGTGACAAAGTGTAACAAAGTGTAACAAAGAGTAACAAAGAGTAACAAAGTGTAACAAAGTGTAACAAAGTGTAACATAGTGCTGTAACATAGTGTTCCGCGGCACATTGGTGTACCGTGGTCATTAGTTGGTGTGCCTCGGAAAACGAAGGTTATCTTTTGAAGTTAAATAGACAGACGAAAGGAAACTACCTACTTAAACATTCGCGAAATGCGCGATAGATTTTCCATCTACGGTGTACCTCCAAAATGTACTACCGAATTTCTAGATGTACCTTGAACACAAATGTTTGCGAAACACTGAGAACCTATCCAGGTTGGACGTGGTACCAGTTTAAATAATTCTTTAAGGCCAGATTCGTGTGCGCCGTATCTTTTACGACCCTCATTAACCTGAGTAGTGACAAACCAAAGGGGAACCCCTAAAGATAATGCGCACTGACCATGACGAAGGAAAGAAAAACGTCACAAGTGTTCATCGCTACCGCAAATCAAGTGCCATGCTTGCGGACCAGGGAGAAACCAGGACTCAACGAAGCGGATTGTCGCACGAAGAAGCCGCTGCCTGTGCCGGCTGCTACGGGCATCGGGCAAGCGACAAAGGGCCGCGAAGGCCTTGCTGTGCGTCAAAAGTGTCATGCCGGTTCACGTAGCCATCCGGCGTACGTGCGTCGGTGGCAGTATGCAGTGCTGGCAGTGTGCAGTGGGCCTGCTGACGGCGGGGTGCTGAGCCGCGTCGATGTCTGCATCGTACAAGCAACATCGCGGGCACGTTGCAACACAGGGGTGAGTTGTTACGGTTTACTAATTATTCTGATTCTGAATACTCGTTGGTGAAAGAAAGTTTTCTATCGAAATTTAATGGCAAACTTATTAGTAACGTTGTTGCTAAGACTGGTATAGTACAGACACGAGTATTCAGTACAGAACAGATTTTATGATGTGTAGTGATTAACGATTACCCTCTCGAAACTTTGTTGCAATGTTTGCCTGATAATTATTTACAAAGTGACGTCATGTTAGGTGGCGAGATTTTAAATCGGGGTTTTGTTGCCAACATAACGGCTAGGGAGTTTTCGTTAACGAAAATCTTTTGTGTACGTTCGGTGAGGCATAATAGTGGTAATAAGTTTCAATCGGTTTTTAACTGTTATGGCAACGAATGTAACTGGCCATGAGTAGCCAAGACTTAAGTGCTAAGTTCAGGCGTCTTTCACTGTCGTATACAACGCAATGGTAGGTCTAAATGCGTACCCAATTTAGCTCGTGTTCTCCGATGGTCGGTAAACAGTAATTTCCGCGACCCTTATCGTTCACCTTGGTGCTGAAAAGACGACTGAAAAGCTTTTCGATTATAATTAGTTCCCGGGAAAGTCTCAGTACGTTTGATTCGTAAATAGCTGCGTTACGTGCTAAGTAGTGAAGTCTCACTCCGGTAAAGTACAAGCCGAATTGCACCCGGTACCTAAGGTGACGAGCCGGTGGTACACGTTTCGTATAGACGCGACGGGTTAGCTTAGCTCAACATGACAAGTGTGCCGAGTAGACGAAACGATGGCAAAATTAAACGTTTAGCGATTGGTGATTTTGGGTTGTTAAAGATTAAAGGTCTGTTTAGAGTGATTGAGGTTTTAGACTGTTATCCTTAACACGGAAAGCTTTAAATTCTAAGCGTACCTACAGATACGCACGCGGTAGGCTAAGGAAGATGCCAGCGGGTCACGTACCAGTCGAAGTACTAGAAGGGGATCGCTACACATTGAGATCATTAAGTTCTAAGCGTACTTACAAGTATGCAAATCATGGGTTAAGGAGAATGCCCGAGGGCCAAGTACCGTTTGAAGTAAATGATTTAGAGTTGACAGATAGTGTGGAATCTTGGTTCGGATGGTCAGACCGTACCAGTAGCCATTTCGTAGCCGTAGTCCGTTAGAAGTCGGTGTCTGCTTATAGTAGTCCGTGGATGCGCGGTGCGCGGGTGGCTCTGGCGGAGGTCGGGTCTTGTAGAGACCATAGAGTCATGCATGTGGGACTCGGCGTTCTTGAGGAACGTAGTAAAACAAACAGAGGTTTGTTGGGGGCCTGAGTGTTGCCCATAGGCCACGGATGAGATTCCTGCTTTGTGTGGTAATTAGATGGATGAAGAGGTACTTGGTTGCTCTTGCATTTTAATTGACCTAATTGTTTGTTGGATCTAATTTTAGTTTTGATCTATGCGCTGGATGTGTGAGAGCAATGCGATTGCTGGTCGGCTAGAGAGCCGTGGCGTTAGTAGCTTTACTCCAGGGTTTCTATAAGCTTGGTAGTTTTTTTTGTTGCAGTAGAGTTTTAAAGGTTGATTTGAACGACTATGGTACATGGCCCAGGGTTATCATTATTGTATTTTCGATTATTTCCAATCGGTTCGGTTAAAACGAAACGGCTAGTTCTACAATGTTCTTATTTCCACCACCCCGTTGAATCTAAAGTTTGGTCAGGAGTGACCGAGTGGAACAAATTTCTGTCGTGGAGTATTTGTTTACAGGGTACCCATCACACGAGGACGTGTGCAAGCAGGATGGCCGTGTCGGAGTCGGAGTCATTATTACGGATACAAGACTGACTATGAATCGAAAGCGCGCCAAAGGTCAAGCGACCAACTTACCAGTCTACCCACACCTAAGCGCGCTTACTACAGAGTCGTGATGTTTCGAGCTCCCAGCGAGGCGGACAGTCTGAGTCTGACCACCGCGGAGTCAAGACGTCCCGAAACTGTAACCCGATTCATGGTGCCTAGTGTTATTGTGTTGGATTGTAATTTCAAGTAATTTTTTAGTTCGATAAAAGCAGTGTACAGTGTGTGTGTGTTTTCATTGCACGAAACCCATGTTCTGCCCACATGATGACCGTGTTTAACGGAATAAAATCATCAGACTGCGACATATATATATATATAATATATATATATATATATATATATATATATATATATATATATATAATATTAAATGGGACTTAAACATTACCTATTGCCATCAACCGGACTCGATAAAGACAAACAAGTAATTCCTGTTGAAAAAACCCCAATAACACCTTGCCAATTCTTGGAACCTAACCCAGGACCTCAGGCTAAGCAGTAGCACTTGCGACCACTAGACTAATGATGAAGTCGTCGAGTTCCGATAGTTCTTATCGTCAAAACGGTAAATATTATGTACTAGCTGTCCGGCGCAACTTCGTTTGCGTCGCATTTTCCCCGTTTTCGCAACGTTTTTCATTGCTGCTCTACTACTGTTGGTCGTAGCTTGATGATATATATAGCTTATAGCCTTCCTCGATAAATGGGCTATCTAACACTGAAAGATTTTTTTAAATCAGACCAGTAGTTTCGGAGCCTATTCAATGCAAACAAACAAGCAAACAATCAAATCTTTCCTCTTTATAATATTAGTTTAGATGAAAGAGCGAGACTTTCGAAAAAACAGTTTCCTACCTTCCTAGTTAAAAGAAAATAAAACCATCAAAATCTTAATTTTTTTGTTACTAAATATAGCTATTGGCCAGTAGCCTAGCGGCTGTGTGAGATTTTTGTTTTACTTTTTTTGCATATTATTTCTTTATTACCCAGTTTTCATTTAAAACATTGTAACCTGACTGAAATCTCAAATCACCGTTTAAGTAGGTATGTATTCAATATATAAACATATTGTACATTACTACTACCTATAAGTATTCAGCTACACATTGCACTTGGAAAAGAAGATTCTGTATACATTTCAAAACAATATGATCGTAACAAAAAATTAAACAGCCTTATTTTTTCCGGTCTAGACTCATTTGCCTCCAGACGTTGCCAACATTTTCCGTCCACTTTCAAAATGTTTACACTATCAAAGACAACATGCTACCTTACTTACAAGCTACATTACACCTCAGATTTTATGATTTCTTAGACTCTGTTTATTCTGTAAGGTGTTTAAGGTTCATTTCAGAAACTTGTTCCCGAAGCACGCACGCTCAGTAATGACCCAGCTCATTAAGACTAACTGGAGAGCCCTTGTCTAGCGTCCACACAAAATACATGGCTACTCTTTGAACGAAGGCAAAATGAGTTTTTGTTACAAAGTGCTGTTGTTGTGCTTTGGAGTTTAAAATCTGTTGGGCAAAAGTGATTTTAAAATCTTAGATGGAATAAAAGCGTGGTTTAAACGGTCAATATTTTTTATTGTATCAGCTGTAATTTTAAGTTACCTAGAGGTGCTACTGTTTTTCGGCCTATGACAAATTAAAAACATATTTATTTATTAGCTATAACCTGCGGTTTCACTCACCGTTTCTCTTTTTGCGCCCGGCTATTAAGGGTCGTGATGTTAAATAGTTTTTTGCCTTCGTCAAGAATACTTGGCCTAATGCAAAAAGAACATTTCATACTCGACTGGTAATTCCAGTGACCAACTCGTTCTAACAAACAAACTCTTCTTCATTATATTAGTATATATTTCTCTATCATATGCCAAATAACAGCTCTATTCATCTGACTAAAAAACAGTTCAGTTTATTTTGGCCACTCTTGTATTTTTTTTTTCTTCACGTTCCTTTTTTAAAAAGCAGGCCGTTTAGCACCAAGTTCTAATTGTTTTCTGCCAACAATATGTGTAAGGAGTCGTGTAATGAGCCGAGCCATTACCGTTGCTCCCGAGTGACGATGCGAACGCTCCGTGATAACTATGTAAATAGACAAACTTTACACATTCATGTTGTTTCCAGTCTATTGTACGACTCATTTTATATGACGGCGTCTTGTAAATATGCCTTATTGTGTATCGGAGTTTTAAAAAGAGCTTTTTGTCGTTTTTGATCATATTTACTAAATTTGCACATAGCTAAGATACCTACATTGTTATAAGTTTTAAAACTTTCAAGCTATTTATGAACAGTTACGAATATAAGATTATTATGTGGTGTAAAAAAATGACTTAATTTTGGGGTTATCACGCTCATCAAAGCAATGAGCAAAGGTATATACGATACAAAATAATATGTGATTTAAAACAAATAATTTTCGTTTATGAAGCTTATATTCATCCATTAAAGCCATAAACTGACGTTTTATTTGCCAAAAATCATTAAAATCCTCGACCAAATTAAACTCAAAAATATTTTATACGGCCGATAAAAATTTAATAGTCAGCAGTTTCAGTGCAGTCAAAGTGAAATGAAACTAATAAACTGAATTTAATCGAATAAAATATTAATTTATTCATGAAAGTCTACCTTTCATTGGCATTGCGGTAACGATTCTTGCATACACCAAAGGTTCTCAACTTCTGGTTTATCGGTCGACAAAAACGAAGATATGATTACTTAAGACTTTTCAGATATTGGATTATGTCAAATCTTGGTAAAAAGTTTGTTTAATACAGTCTATAATAAATTGCTTCAGTTCAGTTTCAGTTCTTTAAGGTTAAGCCGTGCTTGCCGAGGTTGCTCCGTGGATGGGTGACCATAATTACATACTGAGTTTCCTCCGTGCCTCGGAAAGCATGTTAAGCCGTTGGTCCCGGCTGTCATTTGTACATCTTTGTCAGTCTTTACGAGTAGTCAGAAGCCAAAAGTCTGACATCCAGTCTTATCAAGGGGTATCGTATTACCCAGTTACTGGGTTGTGGAAGTCAGATAGGCAGTCGCTTCATGTAAATTACTGGTACTAAGCTGCATCCGGTTAGACTGGAAGCCGATCCCAAGATAGTTAGGGATAAGGCTAGGCAGGTGAAGAGTTCCAAGGCACTGTGCCCTTCCCATATTAGAGAAAGAACGAAAAGGTTTTGATCAAGATCAAGTGATCAAGTGATCAAGATTGTCTCCATACTAACCGCTTGATTGGAGTTTTCCAAACCAGCTTAATTCCAATACTAGCTTAAGCGGTCGGCGTCGCCCACGTTTTGTTCGATAAGTGTCCGTCTGGATCACACTACCGGGATGATTTTTACGTGAAAATGTAACAAATATCAATACATCCACACAAACTCTGTTCGAATTTTTATATAATATTACTAGCTGTCCGGAGCAACTTCGATTGCGTCACATTTTCCCCGTTTCCGCAACATTTTTCAGTGCTGCTCCACTCCTATTGGTCGTAGCGTAATGATATATTGCCTATAGCCTTCCTCGATAAATGGGCTATATACCACTAAAAGAATTTTTCAAATAGGACCAGTAATTTCGGAGCATATTCAATGCAAACAATCATATCTTTCCTCTTTATAATATTAGTTTAGATTATAAGTAGGAATTTACAATTTACCTACTGTCTATATTACCGAGTCTAACGAATTCAAATTTACAAAACTATCGGACGTTAAAAAGAAAAACGGTAGATAGGTACTAGACTCGTGTAGAATTCTAAAACTTACAGCTTCAAAATCAGCCACACTAAATCTCCAATTTGCCTCAGCCTAGGACTATATATTACTAGTACTAGACTTATTAATGGCTGTAACATCAGACAACTAAAAAACATTACGTATATAGATACCATCACGCTTGTAATCCCTGAACGGTTAGGCAGAAGTGTATCCAATAGTACACCCATATTTGGCCAGTTATGTTTAAGTCCCATGTATAGGGGTCGAGCCTATTAAAACACAATAACACTTGCCTTACTTGGGAATTGAACCCAAAACCTCAAGCTCAACAGTCGCGTTTGCGGCCACAAGACCAACGAAGTCAGTCACAAAACATTACGTATTCCACTTTAATTTAAGGCATATTACATAATATTACTAACGTAGGTATTAATATAATATTATAATTGTTATAAGCACGTGCCAAAATCAACGTGATACCCTTTGTAACCATAACGATGTTAGTAAATTTTAATCGACGTCGATTCGAAGTTTCGTCACTAATGAGTTCAGCGCAGGTGCCGCCACCTATTAGCGATACGTGAAATCTTATTCGTTAATCGTTTACGAGTAATGGTTTCTTGGTACTGTTGTCAAAAGGTATTAATTATCATCACCTGAATAGCGTATTCCTAGATACGATGGGATCGGCTTATAGTCTCACAGTATGCAGCTGAATACCAGTATTTTCATGGCTATGACTGCCTATCTAACCTCCACACCACAGTTACTGAGCCCCTTAGCAATCTAATGTGATAATTACCCAGATATTATAATAAAGTAATCAAATGTTACTTTTAAAATGTGTCCAACATTTTAAGAGTTAGAACACGAGGTGAAAAAAAATTTGCTGATTGTCTGCACACCAAACTCTTTAGTTGAATGTACTTGGTAGCAAATCTTGCCACGACAACGGTTGCCATACGTCCGGAATGTTCCGGACATGTACGGAATTAAAGCTTAGTGTCCGGAGTGCGGCGGGAATTGTAAAACACCCGGAAAGTCTAAAAATCATTATTTTAAAACCATATATGATAATTTCAAAATATTTTTAATTAAATCAACATAAAAAATAATAGCTTCACTTGCATACACATTTAAAATGTACGGGTTTTATAATTTATATTTTAAGCACACCGTAATCTTCTACAATAAATCGGTCTTTATTTATAAATCGTTGTAATAAAAAATACAAAATGAAGTTAGGTATATACTCGTATACCCACTACGCATTGAAAAGTTCGGAATTTCGCCCAAAAATCCTAGCTAAGGATCTGGAAATCGAACAGAACTGAAACTAAAGTCGGTCCTTGTTTGGAACGTGAAGATTTTACGCCATTTTAAACTTTGGAAGGTCGAATCCATTAATGAATTTGATTGCTATGTTCATTATCTAAATCAGTGATCAATTAAAACTACAATTAAATGTTTTATTTCTGTTTACACTTTGGAATACTGCAACTTAAATAAAAGCTTTATTTAAGCAATAAAATAAAGAGAAAGCCTGAAGTTTCAACTCCATTTCCTCAGATGAAGTTGTAAGTTTCATAATAATGTTCTCTTCCTCCCCTTTCCTATTGTTCTTGAACGTTTCTAATAAGCGTAAAGAAAGAATAAGCTGTCTTCATAATCTGTAAAAAGAGTAAAAGGATTTTAAATATTAATTGTATTTTAATTGTTGAACGCTGGCATTAACGTGGTTTTTCTTTTACGTCTTTTTTAATACTGTACTTTGACATAGTTTATTAAGATTTTGTAGAGTATCTCATCATTTAACAACTTATGAAAGAAAATGTATTTAACGCAAAAGTAAGGTCTCGTTTTTTGCTATGTTTAATGGAACCAAAGATATTACGTTAATTGTTTAAGTACCGTTTTGTTATATTAGTCCGCCTTCCGATTTTATTAATACTAAGCTACTTATATTAATAAAAGTTCACTGTTGGTTTTCCAATGCTCAGTTCTACACCGAGAGTTTAGAATCCAACAGTGCATTAATACTTCGATAAATAATCATTAAGATGTCACTTACCCTAGTATCAAGTTTAATATAATAATTAAATATGGTTAAATATGGTAATTACTTGAGCTTCAGTAATTACTTATGGAACTATTTTTATGTAATAGACAAGGATCTGAACGAAATATAATTGACAAAGCAAGCAAAGCAAAGAATTCTTACTTTTTCAGTTCCAACTCTAAGCAATTACTTAACTACATCACATATCTGAAATAATGACATCTACTCAAGTGAACACTTTGACTTTTTATAGATACAGTTGTAAGAATTGTAACTGTTGACAGTTATAACTACAAGCAATAACTAAACTAGAGAATAAAAATCGTATCTTAAGTTACTACTTTTACTGAAGTTATCACTTTTACTTTGTTCATAAATACGGATGTTAGTGTAAGAGAAACCGATCCTAAAGTCGGTACCGTTGAATCTAAAGTCGCTCTTCATGCATTTAAAACAAAAGAACAAACTTACTGAAGTAAATGTGAGGAGTGAGAGAGGAAACATATTAAGGCCTGACACCATTATTGGAGTTGCGGCCCGTTGTCTGAAGAGTGTCAAACTCCTTTTAAATGATTCGGACCTCGTTATCCATTCACTTCTGTAAGCTGCTGTCACTAATTCTAGACTCTGGATAAAAATAACAAAACATAATAATTTTAGAACAGCCATCGTAGCCCAGGCAGGCCTAAGAAACGCTGGCTTGGCGATCTGGACTCATTCTTAACGGATTGGTCGAAGAAAGCAATTTTTCTTAAATTGGAAAGCCATGAGAGAGGCCTTTGCCTAGCAGCGGGACAGAACAGGCTGAAAAAAGAAAAAAGTACTGTGGGCCAAAATAACCACAATGTGGAGCCCTGACACAGCCAGAAGACGACGCGGTAGACATCGCAGGAGGTGGCGGGATGAGCTGGATAGAACCAACGACCAGTGGTTCACATTGGCCCTGGATCAAAGGATTTGGATGTCATGGGGAGAGGCTTTTGCCCAGCAGTTTTATGACATAGGCTAACAGTAACAGTAAGGAATCAGTTTCATTCTCTTACTCTGATCCCAATTACTTTAAGATTGGTACAGCATGGTGAAACATCTTTTCTATTATAGTCTATTCGGTATTCGTCACCTCGCTTTAGAACTAAGTATAAGTAGGTACCTGAAGACATAAAAAAGGGAAGTACTTACTTCGTAAGACAGCTGAGTTCCTAAAAATCCTGGAACAAAAATCTGCAGTGTCATCGTGAATAGATACATCACTAAAAAGACTCGGGTCTCCGTTGATGAGGGCTGAAAAGAAAAAATATTAAACATTTAGTGTTCATCACGACATACTGAATATGTCTAGCCCAGATTTTCAATAAGTACGTGGAAATTAAAAAGACACATCAGTTTATTCTAGGATTTTGCACACATTTTCGACGTTAAAGTTAAGTTGTAGAAATACTCACAGTAGGTACTTACCAAAAGAAGTCCAGCCATCACGACACATATAATCATAGATGCCACGCTGAATTGAAAGAATAGCGTTACACTCAACATGTCTTGAACTGTTTCACAATAACTGTGAGAAGTGAAAATAAAATTATTTTGTCGCATCTCTATTAAATCGGAACAGCTACCAATCTAACGTTTTGAAACTTAGCACTTACTTCAAAATAACTTCATAATGTCGTAACAATTTGTTGAGTCTTGTCTTTTGAATCTTGTCTTGAATTTCTATTGGAAGTTTAGTCTCTTCTTCCGATAATTTGAAATTCGTCAAATTGTTGTTGAGTAATTTCAACTGAACGATAGCAATAACCAACAGCCCGGCGATCAACGAATCAATGTTCACGTTATACATCATATGTCCGTACATCCCGACAGATTGATATATGAACCAAAAAAGGAAATGGGACTCTCGCACTTCATCACTCAAGAAGTAATATTTGCATATTGGCAATTCAGACTTGGTTCCTCGTATCAAATCCAAGAATATTGGGACGACTACTTGGCTCGAATAAGCCACGTTAGATGAAATGGTGTATAATTTCCAACCTAGTCGGTACCCCATGTTAGTTTTGTACAGAATTCCGTCCTTATTTTCAAAATCACCTACAAATTCATCGCAATCAATTAATTTAATTGCGTCATTTATTTTATCACGCATAAAGAGAATTGTCAAAACTTTCGTTGCAACTGTTATTTCAGTGAAATAAAATATTACTTCGCGGAGCAATAATTCGATTTTCCGGGGAGTATAAAGTAGATTCAGAGTGAGAAGTACATTGTAACATGCAAAAGTCACGCAAAGGTATACGAATGAGTAGTATCTGTAATATTTCCAGGACGTGTTTCCTGACCAAATGCCAAAAATTTTTAAGCTGATAAAATTTCTGTTGAACATGCTTGACTGATCAGACGGCATGATTCGTTCTGTACGGCTTATCAAGAAATGTTTAAAACATTACACACGTAACGTCCTTTTATAATGCGACAAGCGTTAATTTTCTTTCTACTGAAAAATATATAAAGTGTGCAAAGACGTATCATTATGTATTTTACTCCTATTACGCCTTTCTTATAATCCAATTCTTTTCTATCATGTATGTATGGAGTAATTACACACCTATCCTCTACGGTAAATGTAGGTACGTGACATCACTTAGATATTATATTGCGCAGTAAAGGGATGTGCACATACCAGTGTTTTTTTTTGTATGAAAATTTAATTTCTTTCAACCTGCTACACACGTATTATTTATTCTTCCACATAAAAATTACGAACCTGCGTGTGTATCCTTTTCTATGAAATTGTTACTTAAGATGATGGTTAATATTTTATTCCGCGGCATTGTCATTAAGGAAACTTGAAATTAATATTTCAATCAAGTATACATCGGTGAATTCCACACCAATGAAGCCATCCAGCTAATATGGAGCCCTCTTAAGGAACATAATAGTACGTAAGTGTTAGAGAAGAGGGGGTCAAAGTAAACTAGAAATCCTTATTCCAGTATTATACCCAGGATTCTGGGAGAGGAGTAGATTAAAACAATGGACGTGTTTGCAATTTGGAAAGCGGTGCAACCCTTCGGGTGCGTTTTAATTGCAGGGGTTGTTCGGAGGGGAGTGCCGCTGGCACGAAAATCTTCAGCGTTTAATTCTTGGAAGCCTCGGATACCGCACACGGCTCATTTAATGCATACTGATATTATAACTTTTGATAGGATAGCCCACTTGATGGGTATCAATTTCAACCAAGGCGACGGGCGTTCGTTTTTAATGTGTTTTATGGTATAGTTAGTGTCTGTGTCTGTGTCTACTCCAGGGATTATAAGATCATGTATTTTTAAGATGACGCTGGTATAAAACTACAACAAAATTCACACAATGAGATTACTTTATTTCAATTATGTAATGCACGATCATTTATTTTACTGGCTTCATTTATTTTAACATTAATAGGTTTTTTTACAGTTTCGCATTAAATAATATTTTCTGAAAATAATTAACTCCATCATTAACGTTAACTAGTAACATGATTAAACCAAATGCGTTATTCGCATTACGTACATTCGTAAACAATGAGCAATAACGCTGATTTAAATATAATTTCTCTTCACTTTTGCTCGACTCTCAGAATTCGTTCTGTAATAACAATAAAAGGGCGCATCGTGGTTTAATCACAAATATACTTGAAGGCGGCATCTTTAGCCACAGCCTCCCACTAATTATGTGATGTTTTTACCCCCCAAATAAATTAAAGTAGGAACTGGAAACTATGCTTGAAAAAAGATACATAATATTTTTTAAATCGTATTTTTTATTTAATGGGCGGCCACCATTACACAAATTAAACATTAGGCTGGGGATACAGTTATTTTTATTTATGTTATTTGATCTAGAACTCAATTGAAATGTATTGTATAAAAAATAGTAAGTCATGTTTACAAATCGATACAACTTTCATCAGTGATTGAATTAATAATATTTTGAATCACTACGTATTTGCTACGGCGTAGCCGTCACTGCTACGCCATTGCTACGCATTCTGCATTCCGATGCTATGCTATGTATGCTTTGTGAATTATTTTTAAATATAACAGTCGTCTTCTGTAGATACTTATTGTAAGTTTTATTTAGCAACTGACCACATCCTTAAGTTAAGGTCAATTCATTATTAACCTTCATTTTCATCTCTTAATTACCGAAAAAAGAAATTACACGCTTCAACTTGTGGTCGTCTCATTAATCATTTATTTACCAGTCGACACGCTACGGGGAAACTTTCTACTTTAACCAAACTTAGGACAAACTCGACTCTTCTGGACATTTACTAAATCAATACAATTAGTAAGATAAATAACAAGCTTTTTCGGTGTATACCTTAACTAGACTAGTAGGAACAAAAAGTTTTTGTAATAGACACTGTAGGCGTCTACCTACAATCTTTGTAAGGGTACCTTTTCATAGCCTGAGCTAGAATTTTGTGTGAGTAACTAACGCCTGTTATTGCTGTACCTACCTATATTTGTATGCTTGTATAGCGCAATGTATTGTTATTTGGCTGATAATCGTAGTGCAAACCTATATAATTATATGCCACTGTTCAGTACTAAATTATGACCTGAATTATTAATTCTGATAGAGGAACTAATGCATACTTTATTCGTATACCCAATACATATAACTTTATAATAACAAAACGAAAAACAAATGCACATCGATATTTGTTTCGCAAAGAAAAAAATATCCAAAGCATTCCGTTCGATTTATCACAGACAAAATACTTGGTGACTGTTTATTACAAGATGTATCAGAATTCAGAGGCCAAACATTCACACATAAAAGTTCGCTGAGTGGATATAGTCATGAAAGAAGCGACGCGGGCGTCGCATACACACCTTAATGATGGCTGCGGGCGTCGCATCATTGTGCGGAACCCGAGCCGGAAAATTATAGTAACTAAACTTGCTAGAATTTCGCGCGTCGACTGGCAACGAGCAATTTAGTTTTTCACATGCTTCAAACTTCGAGCCGACGGATTTTTTCGCATGCTAACAGGAAAAATTGAAAATTATTTTTAATGATTCCCCCTCAAGTAAACTCATACTGGAATAACATACAATTGACGTTATAGAGCTCGTTATAAACTAAATTTGAGCAGTGCGCAGAAATATTCCACCTATTGTATTGTGAGCTAAATTCTGGTTTGGAACTGTGACAGTAATAACTGGTTACGTGATTAAATATTACAACTAGTACTTCATCATTTATAATTGATTTTGTCGAAAATGGAAATGGCGAAAACTGTTTTTGGGGGATACTTTGTTACATACGGTACCTTTTCTAACTTTATTATCAGCCCGTTATTTCAAAAGGGCTGTAAAACCATAAAACAACTAACCCTTTAAACACTGCATGATCCGCTGGAAGCTAAATAGAAAGAAAGCTTAATTCATAAAAGTACATCTACTTACCAAGCATTGTCCTGAGTTTTCTTAAAAAAAATATCTCCACACGGTCTCGTATACTCGCAAACACAGCGTTATTTCACAGCAATTTTTCTCTGCCTGGCGCCGGCTTCCTCTTTTTTAATTAAGTGAAACTAAGAGGCCCTTTTGTTTCCTTGGCCTGCCCACTCGCTAATTGCCCGCCAGTCAGTCACTTGTCATCAGCAACGCTTTATTTACCCACTTGAGTTTATAAAACGAAATCTAAGCAAAAACAAAATAACGAAACATTATTTGCGTTTCATTAATTTGATTGCGTGAGGAGAGACTTTTGTTATTAAGTGGGTTTGTTGAGTTGTTGTGTCTGGATTATTGAGATCGAATTAATAATCTGCTTTTAGATTCAGTTTTAATACACACTGTACTAATTCTATTTTTGTCGAAAGTATAACTAAGTTTTCGGAACCCATATCAGACCTACCCTTGGTGATTAATAGAGTTATTTACGTAATTTCTAGATCAATACCCAACAAGCAAAATAATCCTGGAATGCGATTATATAATGCTACGTGGTCTTATATAGCTCCGATGATGGTTTTGGTGGTTGCTACTGCGCTTTTAACAGCATAAATACATGCTGTTTTTACTCAAGTACGTTTAATCCTATAATTTGTACTTATATCGGTATATAGGACCGTATTTCCTGCCAAATAAAGGATCAAGACTCCTATAAAAGCATGAAACAAGAGTAATTGCACTCAAGAGTAATTACTCCGGTAACGTAGACTTATATGCGCCTATAAGATAACATCTGCAGACCAGTTAAATCTTAATACTCCCGTAGGAGCATGTACCAGGAATATATGCACTGAGGAGCAATTACTCTTGTTATTTTTACTTATAACCTCATATAAGCTAATATTTTATGGCCAATATAAGTAAATTTAAGTTAAATTACTGTAAATCATTTATATATCTGGTTTGGTTTTACATAAGCTTAAAAGTAAGTGTTAAATGAATTTCATAACCACGTTTTAAAAATAATTAATCACCAAGATTATAATAGCACTCGGTAGGATAAAAGTTTCTCTATATCAATTTATCGTGTGCCGTTTTAAACCTAGACTGATTTATATTGGCATTCCATAGTACTGTTATTGTCTAAGTAATCTCAAACAATCCTGGTTAAAACTTTTATGAAGCCACTTTTGCTTGTAACGACCAGTATAGGCGAAAACTGTTTTTGTTTACTAATATTGAAAATGGATTAAATAGGTGGAAGCGGTTTAAAAAACTAGATCTTGCAAAAGAAAAGTAAAAAAAAAAAACGAAAGAAATGTTAACCGCAGTGAGCACCGATTTTTTAAATTAAATTGGTTAAGACCGTAACGCGAATTCTAGCGAGGGTTCCGGATAAGATAATTATAGTACTGCTTTAGATGGAAGAGGTTCGAACTATGAAAGTACCACGAAAGTACGAAAGGACTGTGAGCGATATTGAAAGCGATAATCAGGAAGAACTTTCGGATTATAACAAAAATTTACAACTACGGAATCTATTAAACCCTGGGCTTTAGACTTCAATATTTCACAGGCTGCATTGAAATCTTTACTTGAAATTTTAAATATTTCATGAGAATTAAAAATGTTTTGCCTATGACATGTATTTGCAAATGCGATTTCAGGGAACTTAACAAGGTCAAAAATGTGTATAAAATTGCATGTCAAATGTGTAATATAATTAAGTCAAATAAGAACAATGTTTAAACTAATGTTTAACCTAGCACGTAGAACAAACTCTTAAAATATTACTTTAACTTCTTATCCATAAATATCAATCGATTTTCATCTGGGCATTGCGGAACCCTAATCGGTTAGAATGGCGAATCTTCCTCGGTTTTGTGATAACCCAATATAGAACCAATATACTAATATTGGTACTATATCACACTTGTAAATGCTAAAAGTACTTATTTTAGCACTATATCGCACTTGGAAATGCTGACCAAGAAAATGGCAGCTGCCTACGTAATATTTATTTAATATTAATTAAAACTAAAATGTAAATAAGCAAATTTCAAGAGGCGCTTTAAAATTTTGATCAAACCCATGATAGATTTCACATAAAATTTAAGTTCCCCTACGAATAAGCTATAAGACTAACAATTTGACAACAATAAAATTTTGTATAAGGTTGACATTAATAAATTCTGATTCATATAAATACTTAATCTCAAGATGTTAATTTTTTTTTACAGAGTACAACAATGTGCGATACACTCACTTTGACTGTTCACAATATATGAGCTTAGAGAAGCATTTCTAGGCGCGTATTAATCTCACTTTTTACTAAAATTTACTTATATTGAGATTTACAGGAGTAATTGCATTGACGTAATTCAATTACAGGAGCAATATAGGCGTATATGGCATTTCAGCGGTCTAATATAAATACGTTATAAGTAAAAGTAGACTTATAAAGTGGGCCCTTTTCGCGACTTATATACGGATATACGGGATTATATGCGGATATAAGTCTCATATAATCCTAGATAAATTATGGTTCTAGGATAGTTTAAAAACCAATTTTTGCTAGTTGGGTAGCTAGCTAAACATACCTTACCACCCACCAATGTCTTAAACGCACACTTTAAGTCTTTCAGGAACGGTCTGAGCTTCATCAGAAAAAAACTGGACTCCTCAAAATTGTCCATCATATTCACAGTCTCCTCCAGGTTGCACAGTATTTTGATTAACGAATAAATCCTGAATATAAAACAGGAATTTTTTTTAACATGCGAGTAGATACAATTAACTTTAAGGTGTGCTTCCCCAGTCTGAAATCCAAACAAAATACATCTTCATAATCCAAAACCACATACAAAACTTCCGATCGCATCTCAAAATTCTCAACCACATCTCTGAAATTGAAAAACTTTAAAACGGAACGTACGAGACGATTATACAGGAAAGTAAATTATCTGGAAATCGTCTGCGTGTGCCCTGTTTAGTATGCATTAATCACAAGCTCTCGGCCACCGGCGTGATTGAAACTAAATCCCTTCGGATGTCGGTTACTGTCGACTGATTACTACCCGCCACTACAGCGGGGATTAGGATATTTAAATTGGAACAACCGATACATGAGGATTTTCCTTTTAAAAGAGAGAGTATAGCTATCTTCTGTGTTCCAATTACGTAAACGACTATAGGGACGGGATCGGTCAATGTGGCGACACTTGGGGGAGGCCTTTGTGCAGCAGTGGACGTTTTTCGGCTGAAATGTTGATGATGAAACGACTATAGTACTATGCGTTTTTGAAATATTTACTTAGATAGTCACATAGCGCTACAAAATTTAATTTGCTCTAATATAAAAATCATATTTGTGAAAATGTAAATATCATCAATTGGAAACAAATATTTGACCATAAAACACATATTTCTACCTTAGGTACTAACACACACACATCAGTGACGTCTTTTGTTCAATTGAATCTTTGTGCGTCGTGATTGGTCCATCATGGCGGCATGAATGTTTTATGTGAATCGAGTTTGCAGTTAATTAAAACGCGTGGACTAAAAAGTGCCTGCTAAAACAATGGGGTCATCTGCAGACTGGGAGTAATTTTCATTATGTTGTGTTTTTATTAATTGCAGCTATCAGCCAAGAACATACCACATTGCATCTGAATAAAAAGACCACCATTTTGCGTTTTAATTTTCTATGATGGAAGGAAAACTAGAACCACGTTATTGCACATTCATTATTTATAAGCCTCCATAACATACATCACTGTAATAGATAAATTAGCTACAGCATCCTCGTTTAACTCCGCAATGAGAAAAAAATTATATAGAATTGTACATGTAGTCGTAATATTTCAAACATCGAACGCGTCGAACATAAAATATATGTTGCAATTTTCCAACTGCAAACAATAAACAATCCTTTCTGTACAATAAGAGTAATTACGACTATACCTGAACGGCGTTGGGTAATAAATCCATTTACCGCTGAAGGCGCCGCTGATTCCTCCGACAAAAACCGAAGCGGCGATGGTCATGAACCAATTTAAACTTCTCACTCGCATGCAGCTGTCCGTAACCTCATTAACAGGAAATTAGTTTGACTACACAATTTGTGAATTTGGTTTTAGTCGGAGCTAATTTTTCTTTACAATGCCACCAGATGGAGTTGCAATTGGCACTGCGATGCGGATTTAATAACTTTCTGCTGGTTGGTTTTAATTTTAAAACTAATTAGTTTTATGGACTTCAATTATGTGGCTACGAAGAAAAGGTTCGCTTGGACGTTTTGTAGGTCTTATACAGTAGATATAAGGAGTTTTAATTCAAAAAGGCAAAACAATAGAGCCAACACAAATAAAACTTACCAAAGTAGACCTCAAGAGTCTCTTTACCTCGTAGTAGTAGACGTAAAATAGCAGTAAATACATATAAAAAAGTAAACAAGCCATCGGAGGCACACTCCTACGACCACTCAGCCTACATAATCAGTGTCCGGCGACCTAACATATTAAACTTTTTTCTGCTCACCGCTTTACTGAAAGAGAAAACGAAGAGTTCTTTTTGTGCCTCTGAAAAAGTGGTGTAATTTATTTTCCCTTGGTGCAATATTTAGTGCTGTCCATTACTACAGTTCGCGACCGAACATTATTCACGGACATCCATCTTTTTTTTTTCTTGGCCGCACGCGCCTGGCGTCCTCCATATTAACTTTTTCATTCATATTCTTCACAATCTTTCCGATATTACAAGTGGTTTTGCTGCTAAGAAATATTAATTGCGTAACCTCGTTTTCGTATTAGTTTTCTTCTTGGTGGAATGTGTAACCATGATAAACGTTGGAATAATCATAGCAAACAGGTGAAAAGACGATGAATCTGTGTTTACAAGGTCGAAAATCTAGACCGATCACAACCTTGGAATATTATCGCAAAGTTTTGTCCGATAAAAAAATTCAGCTTCAAACTCCAGACATTTTCTTCGCATTTCCTCTTCTCTCAAACAAGCGTTGTTGTCAAATCGCCAAAGGCTTGCATTATGTTTACATTACAATATGGCCACGAAGTGACGTAGCGGGACCGCGGCGGGACGTGGCGGGACATAGCGGGACGCGGTACGGCGCGGTGCGGATGTCCGCCGGCGCCGCATCGCTAATGCGTCGCGCACTTAGCTCAATCACTGCCTAATGCACTCCTAAACGGGCCGTATGACAAGATAAGTAAACTAACGTCTTACGAGTGTCGCAAATATTTTGATGTGTGTGTATCCGGGTAACTTTTAGCCAACCATAGTCGGTTAGTTCATTCATAGGAAAACTATTTTTCACTTCAGTAGCTCAAACATGTAGGTTTTGCTGCCTGAATTCCAAAGAAGACCAAGTAACTTTTTAAATATTTTTTTAGAAAGCTGCGAATATCTTATTCAGCCTTGGGTTAATTATACAATTCGAAACATTCACACTCTATCTCTTTCCCGCCATTAGAAAGAGAGAGAGAGACAAAGACCAGCCCTTTCGAAGTTCCTATTTTGAATTCGACCTCAAAGACAAACACGTTCGGAATTTCGTACTAACTAAAGAAATTTTGCAAAAAGATTTATTATGTCTTTTAATGTAATTTATTGAATTTTTAACTTATTGTTGTATTTAAACACAAATAAGTATTTACTGCAAATAAAAATAATATTTATCCTGTAAATATTTATTTCTAGTTTAAATAATGTTACGTAATATATTTTGGATAATAAAATATCATGGGTGCTATTTCCGAACACGCCAAAATTTAAATAAAAGAGCAGGAATAAAATTTCGTAGCAGGCGTAAATATAACAGTTGAATAAGTTAAAAAATATTAAAATAATCGTAAAAAATGAGTGAAACTAGCGACGAGAACAGTAATACCTCTACCTACAATGTTAATTATTTTGATTTTGTTTTTTTTTTTATTATTATTGTTTTATCTTCCAAAGTGTTCTCTCTGCTGAAGTGAAAAATTATGTGTGTTACACGAGAGCAAAGTTTTATGCATCTCGTGCCTTTGAATCCCTCGCCACACTCAGGATTCAAAATCAGCACTCGCAGCAAAAAAAGGCTTTGCTCTCTTGTTGCACAAATACTATTGCAAGTAACGGAATTATAATTGATGCTTAATTATTTTCCGTGTTCAGTCAAGTCAATCAACTAAAGCAGTCCACTGGACATAGGCCTCTTTCAACTTGAATGTACTTTAAAAAATATTTTTTAGGGTTCCGTACCCAAAGGGTCAAACGGGACCCTTTTTTTTTTTTTTTCGGATGGGAAATCATCAAATGACTTCTTCCGCTCTGGGCGGAGCGGAAGGGAGTGTCAGACTTGACTGACTAAAACCCATCCATGTTCCTTCTTAGCCCTTTGCGTTCCAGGGGCACGGCATCTCTTTCGAACAACCCGCAGCCCTGGCAGGCATCGGCCCTCTCGGACCCCTTCCGATTTGCTGACATCTCCTTGAGGCGCGCGTGGAACACGAACGCGCCGTCGGCACGGTCTGTCGTCATATGACGGACGGACGGTGAGCTAGCCCATTACTCACCGTCCACAGGCCCGCGCCTACGGTGGCCGGGGGCCACTGGTTGCCCCCCGACGCCCGGGGCGTCTCCCGCGGCGGCTGGGACGTGAGGTTCTCTCCCTCTCACGTTCCGCCACCTCCTTCGCTAGCATGACTGCTTCGCAGAAGGAGGCGACGGCTTCCCATTCCCTCTCGCTCCGGACCATGGATTGAACCAGGGCCGGACGCGAGAGGTCGCCGCCGCCAATCGCCGCTACGAGGACACGGCGGTGCTCAGCCCAAGCGGGGCATAGCTCCACAGTGTGCTCCACCGTGTCCTCCGGCCGATCCTCGCAGTGGTGACACCCGGGCGTTTCCTCCCGCCCGATTCGGTGCAGGAACCTCCCGAAACAACCGTGTCCGGTGAGGACCTGCGTCAGGCGGAAGGTGAGGGCGCCGTGGCGCCTCTCCAGCCACTCCTCAAAGAGGGGACTTATCGCCACTATTGTGGCGTGCCCTGCACGGGGTTGCGACAGTCGCTCCCTCCATGTCGCCATGAGATCGCGCCGGAGGTCTGTCCGCTGAGCGACAATTTGCCGCGGCAGCGGAGTTTCCCCCCGGCGTAGTGCCTCCGCGCGCCATTCGTGCAGGCACGCGAGGACTATCGCCTCCAGATCCCATGGCGGCAATCCGGCCAAGAGGCTCGCCGCCTCGCCGGAGATCGTGCGGTACCCCCGGATCAGCCTTACGGCTACCACCTTCTGGGGCGCGTTCAGGTAATGGGCGGCTCGCCGCCTCAGAGAACGCGCCCACACCGGGGCCCCGTAAAGGGCCATGGACCGCACGACCCCCGCGTAGAGCCTGCGGCAGGAGGCGTTTGGACCCCCCAGGTTGGGCAAGAGCCGCTTGAACGCAGCCCCTGCCCGTTCCAGTTTGGGGGCCAAACGTCGGAAATGCTCCACGAAGTTCCACCGGCTGTCGAGAACAAGCCCTAGGTACCTCAGCGTCGACTCGACGCCGATGGGAACCCCTCCTACCGTCAGTATGGATCCCGACGGTGGCGCATTCCGAGGCCCATGAAAGCACATGGCCTCGGACTTGTGCAATGCCACCTCGAGACCCAGTTGCCGGATTCTATCCACGACTATCGCAACCCCGCGTGTCATAAGTTCGGCCGCCGCCTCGTGCGACCTCCCTTGTGCCAGCACCAGCGTGTCGTCAGCGTAGCAGACTACACTGACACCGCTAGGGAGGTCGGCGCGCAGCACCCAGTCGTAGCCGATGTTCCACAAGGGCGGCCCCAGAACCGATCCCTGTGGGACACCGCACGACACCTCTCGCCGGTTCCATTCTCCGGTGCGACCGGGGTAGATGACGGCGCTGTCCGTCAGGTAGTCCCCGACCACACGACGAAGGTAGGTCGGCACCCGGTGATACCGGAGTGCCTCCCTAATGCAGCTCCAGGGCATGGTGTTGAAGGCGTTGGCGATGTCAAGAGACACCGCCAAGACAACCCCACCCCTGGACACCGCATCCCCCGTCGTGAGAGCCCTCACGCGCATGATGGCGTCCACCGTCGAGCGCCCTCTGCGGAAACCAAACTGGTTCTCCGCAAGATCCGGCCCAATCCCCACAAGGTACCCGGCGAGGCGGTTGGCAATGACTCTTTCAAAGAGCTTGCCCACCTCGTCGAGCAACACAATGGGCCGGTATGCGGACGGAGAGTCCGCAGGGTGCCCCGGCTTCCGGATGAGGACCAGCTTCCCCGTCTTCCAACGAAGCGGGAACTGGCCTCTCTCCAAGCATGCGCTTAAGAGCCCTTCCAGTCGGGGCCCGAGAGCCTCCGAGGCCAGGACCCAGGCTTTGCCAGGCAAGCCATCGGGTCCCGGGGCGGTATTTTTGGCTTTAAGCCTGCCTACCGCCGCTCTCAGGTCTACCCCGGTCACTTCCGGAATGTCGTCATCGTCCTCGATGTGGTCCGCTTCCGGCACCGCAAGCGGCGGAGCCATAGGCGGGGGAGGATGTTCCCCTCGCAGAGGGAACAGAGCGCTCACCACGTCCTCCACGAGCTGAGGGCGGAGACTCTGCGTCAGCGGGGGGGCCCAGGTGCGGAGTTTGTCCCGCACCATCTTGTAAGGGCGCCCCCACGGATCTCTGTCGAGAGTCTCCAGCATCTCCTCGCGGCCCAGGTCTCTGGCCCGCTGGACAGCCTCCTGGAGGGCGGTCTTCGCTGCTCTGTATCCCTCGTACAGCTCCGCCTCAATGGCTGCCGCATCCGGAGGGCGGATGCGGAGCCTGCGATGCCTGGCGTACGGGTGCCGCGCGGCGACGCACGCCTCGCGCAGAGACGTCAGCTCTCGAACCGGATGTACCGGTGGTCGGAATAGGTCTCCACCCCCTCCATGACGCGCCAATCAACGACACTCGGTGACAAAGCGGGGCTAGCGAACGAGATGTCTACCACCGACTCGCCCCGCATCCGCACACACGTGGGGACAGAACCCCGATTTAGGACGACTAGGCCCGCCTCCAGAGCCCAGTCCTCCACTATCCTACCCCGCACATCTGTGCAACGAGGACCCCAAGCCAGGTTTTTGGCGTTGAAGTCCTTGAGCACAACCACGGGGAGGGGATAGCTTCGAGTGACGACACTCAACTCCATGAGGGAGTTGTGGAACTCGGCGAGAGTTCGGCTCGGGGAGAAGTAGACTCCCGCTACGACGATCTCCCCGAACCGTGCTGCTACGCAACCCTGACCCTTCCTGACACTCTCAAGGGTCGGGGTACCGGCGGCGGCCGACGAAATTATGGCCACTGAGCCGCTCAGGTCCTCCACCCAGTCTTCCCTGGGCGGGACAAAGTACGGCTCAGCGACCACGGCGACGTTAATCAACCACTCCGCCATGCTCTGGAGCAACAGATCCTGAGCACAGCGGCAGTGGTTGATGTTCGCCTGGAGAAGGCGTAATGGGGCCATTATTGGCACTCCATTTCAGCCCCCTCCCGGGACCCCTGTGAGGGCCCCGCCACAGGTGTTGTGGCGATAACACTGGCGGCAACGGCGGAAGCGACAGTGCCGGTGGCTGCGGTGGTGGCGACGGTGGAGGCGGTGGCTGGAGGCCTTCCCTTGCCCCTGGCCTTGGTGGGTGGTGCGCAGGCCTTGCCCCCTGCCCGGTGATCGGCCGGTTTGCCCGCTGCCGCACATGCAGTGCAATGCGGCGTGGCAGAGCAAGCCACGGCCATGTGACCGGGCTGACCGCATCGGAAGCAGTCGCCGCTGCGGTCCACCTCCGAGGAGCACCGACAACTCACGTGCTGCCCCACGAGGCACCGGTAACACCTCAGAGGTCGGGGCTCCAGGAGCTTCACCTGCGCTGCCACCCATCCCACCAGGAGCCTTCCAGCCTCCACAATTATTCTCGCCGCCGCCACAGGGCAGCTTACCATCACGGTTCGCATGCCCGAGTGGTCCGGACGTAGGGTGCCTGCCCTGACCTGCTCGGCAGGGCACCCACCGGTCCTGGTGACGGCGGCGACCACCTCCTCCTGGGTCACAGAGTCGTCCAGACCCAGGATGCGCAGGTCTGCGCATCTGACGGGCCTGGACACTCGGGCCTCGTCCGCATCTAGGGACGCTCTAAGCTTTTCAGCCAGAGCGTCAGCGGACGGGCCGCTATTTGCACCAGGGATCTCCAGCGCTCGAGCCCCTGTTGCGGTGACTTTAAGACGGAGTCCCCCAGTGATCCCGAGCTCTGCGAGATCCACCGTCGCTTTCGCCTTCGAGAGCACGTCGCGGTAGGATACGCCCCTCTTTTCCGCATCCGGCTGTAGCGTAATCACTACAGCTGCGGTCTTCGGGGCGCGGAGTCTAGCCGCGACGCTTCTCGTCTTGTGCCGGCGCCTCCTCTCCTCGTTTCGGGCCTTTTTGGCCGCCTTTCGCCCCTTCCTCCTTTCTCCGACCACCTGCCACTCGGTTTCGGCCATGGCTGGCGGGGGAGGCGGCGGCGGTGGCTGCGGCTGGCTTGCTGCTGGCGGAGGCGCCGTCGCTGCCTGGGGAGCCGCCTTGCCCTTCTTTTGGGCCGCTGTCGGCTTTGGCGGAGCCGACTTTCCGGGGCCCGGCCTAGTCCTGCCGGAGGGCTGAGACTGCCCTGTCCCTGACGCAGCCGCAGCAGCCGCATATGAGGCCGCCTTCGGGCCCGAGACCACCCTCGGGCCCGGGACCGCATTCGGGCCCGAGCTTGCCCCGGGCCCGGGGCCGCCTTGTTTGCCGCTAGGGGGGGGCGCAGGACAATGCCCTCCAAGACGGAAAACCGCGCCTGGAAGGCAGCCAGCTCCTTCCGAACCAGGTTCAGGACCTGGTTCTCCACAGACGCGGGCTGGCTCTGCCGCTGCTGGGGCACCTCGCGGGAGCCGGACTCTCGCAGACCACTCAGGTCTGCCCGGAGCTTCAGATTCTCCTCGCGGAGAAGCTCCGTTGTGGCCGTCAGGCGGGCGACCTCCGCCCGCAGTTTGGCCACTTCGCCTGGTGGAGGATAACTTGCCTCCACCGCCGCCATGATGGAGGCGGAAGCCGCAGGTATAGCCCCGAGTTTTGAAGAAGTCAGTTTCTTCAAGGCCACGACCCTTATCGCAGCTTCCACCTCCTTTTGAAACTTGGCCTTACGCTCCACATCGGAGCCGCCAACTTCACCTGCCGCGTCATCACAGGTGCCCACACGAGCCTGCCCGCGACCGGCCACCCCCGATCTCTCGGAGAGCCCCCTCCCCGTGCCCCTTATTCCACCACGCCTGCTGGTGGAAATTTTAGGGGCCGAGGCAAGCTCCCCTTCGGAAGACGACTCGCGGTCGCCTTCCGATCTGGACCGCTTGCGTTCCTCCGCAGCAGCCCCAGTCCTCTCGACGCGGGAGCTCTCAGAGCATCCCGCGCTCACCTCACTGGATGCGGCGTCGGACTCCGACCCCGCATCCCTCCTCTCCCTCTCTACGCCTCCATCGGCTAAGTTTTTATTTTTTGATTTTACCATTTTGGTCCCACGAGTGTGGGGGAAATAAGAGGTCCATCCGGGCAGTGCCCCCTGTACCCGGATAAGCCTTGGACATTTATAACCCGCCAGAGGGTCGGCTGGTACTCTGGCGGGGGTCGCACTAAAGACTGATTGTTCCATGGGAACACCCGTCAGCCATACATCCCCTCACGGTGCGCCGCCGCTTGAGATTCGGGGTAGCTTTTTATAGAGGTTTTCTACCTCGCGGTCCAGGCGGTTAAGCCAAGACCCTCGGTCCCGATCGAAGCCGCGAGACGTGATCCACGACACTCCGATGATGGGATTACGAGAACGACGGGGGCAGAGAAGGACTGCGTCCCTCGCTGTCTGCTCGGAGGCAGGGTGAGTGCACTCCGAGCCCGCCCTTGCTCCTCCGCTGTGCCCTCTGCTTTTCAGAGGGTCACGCGGAGAAACGCCGCGTTGGTCCAAGGACCCCACCACGTCAGAATATTCGCCACCGGCAGTGACATTCCCCGGAGAATGGGAATCTCTTCCCACTCCTCGGGGAAGGACACTGCCGGCGCCCAGGGTGCACCGTCCCAACAGCCACTGTTCCCTCCAGACGTATCGAGAGGGACCAGCGCCATCAGGCTCTCGAGGAGGTTTTCTGACCCAGCATCCCGTCAAACGGGACCCTATTACTGAGACTTCGCTGTCCGTCCGTCCGTCCGTCCGTCCGTCTGTCACCAGGCTGTATCTCATGAACCGTGATAGCTAGCCAGTTGAAATTTCTACAGATATGTATTTCTGTTGCCGCTATAACAACAAATACTAAAAACAGAATAAAATAAATATTTAAGGGGGGCTCCCACACAACGAAGTGATTTTTTTCTCGTTTTTATAAATAATGGTACGGAAACCTTCGTGCGCGAGTCCGACTCGCACTTGACCGGTTTTATTTTTTAATATAGGTACTATACAGATTATAAAAATTGTCGAGCCAGCGACCCGAAGAAGAACAGATCAAAACTGTCTTAATTTTCACAACAATTTTCCCTGATTAAGTATACAAATATATAACAATTGACACGGCATTGCCCCTATGGCCACGCCGTGTCTATATTTCAATGCATCAAATCGGTATTTACCCCTATAAAAAAAACAACCATCAAAGCTCACTACACAAACTCTTCGTCACTGATACCATTAAGCTGGGTCAAATCTCCATGATTTATGTGGTTATGTAAAGTTATAAATCGCACGTACGTCGTAATCGAGTACTTTCACATTGACGGATGGGCCAGATATAACCTCTTGGTTAGGGTGTCGTATGAAACCCCTTTATCATGCCGATATTAATTTATTGGTTCTGTGTATAAATGTCGTAGGTACAAAGTTTCCTGATGTACATTGTGACAATGGATCGGTTCTGTAACTTATTGGGAACATTGATTGATGCTGCTTTTTGTGGAATTAATATTGATGTTTGTTTTAAAATTTGTTGATTGGGAATTGTTTTTGTTGGAGTTATGAGGGATGGGTTTTAACTGAGGTTACGCAGATAGAAGTTGCCTTGGGCTTGAGTAGGTATTTTATCACAAACGCTTTCCTAATTATATTAGTTTTTTCCTCATTTAACATGACAGAGTTGGAACTTAGAGATTTTCAAGCCTCAAGCGTATCTTGTAACACAGATCATTTTCTTAATGTTTTTATTACTAGACAATTCTGGCAACTTATAACTTCACAGAAATCTAAACATGAACAAGTATCATAATAAAAGTTAATAAGATAAAGGCTGGCAGCGAAACAACGAAATAAGCTTTCTCTGTAATAAAGTAATGAAATAAAAACATCAAGTGATTATGTTCCCGAGGATTGAGGGAATTATGTGACAGGAGCCTGTTACTTACTGTCATGTATGATGGACTGGTACGCGGGAACTATTAGTAGGTAGTCACGATTAGGCTACAGGTTATAGTTTTACGTGTTAGAACGTATAAAGTTGATACGTACTTAATTGATAGTCCTCCATTAATCTTAACTAATATTATAAAGAGGAAAGATTTGATTGTTTGTTTGTTTGCATTGAATAGGCTCCGAAACTACTGGTTGGATTTGAAAAATTCTTTCAATATTAGATAGCCCATTTATCGAGGAAGGCTATAAGCTATATATCATCACGCTACGACCAATAGGAGTGGAGCAGCAATGAAAAATGGTGCGAAAACGGGGAAAATGTGACGCAAACGAAGTTGCGCCGGACAGCTATAATAATATCGTTGCTGGTATGGATTGTATTGCCAACTATAATAATATGATCCATACTTATTAGCCCGCCAGCCTGTTCAGCCAAGAACAGGCTTTTTTTTAGGTTTCATCAGGCGAGATCGAGCTCAACATCAGACACATTTGTCTACTTATAAGTTATTCACATTTATTTCAATTAGACCATTAATGGCACCTTTTAATGTCAAAAAATAGATAATAATTAATTCTATTGGTTCTTGTACGTCCGTAAATGTAATTTTATTAGCGAACAATAATGCGTTATTGTCTGATAATGGGTATTTAATTTTAAGTCAAGTGTATAATTTTAAGTTATGTATGATAAACGAGCGCTTCTCGTTATCAAACTGTAAAGTTTGGCGAGTAAAAGCTGTAAAAAAATAACTTGTATTTCACACAATAATATTTGAATAAAGTCAGCTACTTCGGAAATAATAACCTCCCAGTGCGGAAACTTCCCCAAAACGAATTCTATGCTAATGATGGTCAAGAAGGCAACATACCTACGGGTAATAGATTTGATTTATATGACATGAATACAGTACTTACCTAGCTAGGTATCGTATTTGATGGGACATAAATTCACTATAAACTTTGGCCACTCTGAAATAGATAAAAATATTACTAAACAATTTCCACCCACATAAGCTCATCCAATAATCTAGCCAAAAATCTAAATCCTAAAGCTAGACCCACTATCACAAACTACATACGCCACAAATCCAACCGATAGTTGTAGGTAAGTATGACCACTATTATCAGATTTATTTCCATCGACACAGCAGTCTAATGTTATCTATCGGCCCAAACAGACATGACCCACCCCCGGAGGGTAATGTCGACACACATTACGCCCAATCTAGATTTATTCACAAATCCTGACCTACTTGCAAAACCAACATTTACCTTTTTATACCGGGTTTCGGTCGTTAAAGATGTTATCAATAGGAAGATATCAGAGGCTGATAGAGCTTTCAAAGGGATGGCCGTTAACGTAGGAGTCCATCTTGGTTGTGTTTAAGATTAACGTTTTTAAATGAAAAATAAAGTGTTGAGCTTTTTTAAGCCTGCTTCTAAAAAAATATATTATTATTTTTTTACTTTGCCAGCCTTTTTTCCCAGTGGCTAGGAGATAGAAAGTACAACTAATAAGCAAAACTAATTTAACTGATTTTAAATCTCCTTGATTTTCTACTTAATAAACTGACTGTTAATGTCCAAAGAAACGATGGATGGACTGTGTGAAGGATGATATGGCCAGAAAGGAGGTGTCTGATGAGATGACGAGTAGCAGCATGTCTTCTTCGTCTACACTTCTCGAAACTAAATTCCCAAAAAAACATTAAGGTAAATGCCTCACACAAATATTCTAAAATTATGAATAACAAAATACAAGATTTTATGTGCATAAGTAACGAAAATAAAGAGAGCAGCGCCATTTTAAATGTATATTACTATGTTCATTTACTTAGTACGAATTTGTAGAACAGGCTCGCAGAAAAGACATTTGGCACATTTCCTAGGCATATGAAATGAGTAGCACATAAAGTATATTGGCTTTGTATACGCAGTCGACGCCAACCTCTTAGAGAAATTGGCTTCCTTTGTACGTATTTGACGGTAATCCTATAATTTAACGTATTTTATTACTGGTAGAGATGAGCTCCTATTTTTATTCGGTATTTTATGCTCGAATACAAATATACTTGCTGAACTAAATCTTTTTCTAGGAAATTAATATGTGGCCAGCTTCTTTGTACATAAACAACATAAATTAAAGCTCAATGACGCTGTATTTTATGATATAAGCTATCAACGCTGGCTAGAAAACAATCCACTTAAACGAAAAAAAAAAAGAGAAAAAAAAATTACCATAAAAAGCCAAAATAATGTAACTGTCAGCTGGATTTGATAGTAAAATTAGCAACCGAAAGCTTTCATCTTAAATAGCAGATTTGAATTTGAGGCAATATAAAAACGACTGAGTTTTACTTTATAACCAGTGAGAGTGGCTTACTTGAGTTTTACATGATTTATCTCCAATGTCGGGATTCCTGTCTTGTCGATTGGCGTCGTCACATCACGTGTCTCCAATGTATTACACATTGAAGCTTTTTCTGACGTTTATGGAACACGTTCGCTAATAAATGGGAATAAATTATTTAGTCAACGTTGGTTTAGCCCGCAGACATATTTTTCATAGCGTAAATTTTTAATACTAATGCGTTTCGACCTTCGTTTTATGGGAACGAATTTTACTCCATTGTCGGATTCAGGACCGTAACTTTTTATTTCGGCTTTTCCGTTTCTTAGACTTACCTACAATTTTACGGCCACTTCCAATTTACTATTGGCTAACTTATAGGTGGAATTGTACAGAAAATAGTAGTAAAAGTAACTTTATAAGAAGCTTGTGCCGTTTAAATCTTGCTTGCATAAATAAAAATAAATTAAAAACCTTAAATACAAATGCTTAGCTTCTTTTTTCCAGAATTACAAATCGAATTTTGAATAATTTATGCTCACTTTATTTTAAACATTCCTCAGTGGGTCCGTAACAGACCATAAAAAATAACCTTCATCAAAATTTAAAATTTTCGCTGGCTCGGGATTTGTAAAACATTTCAGTGGCTGAACATGACATCATAAAGAGTTTTCACTCAATTCGAAAATTGTCTTGCAGGCTACCAACTAAAAATGGTAGCAAAAATAAGTGCGCAACAAAATAATTTTCTGGGACAACTGCTTGCTACCAAACCTTTCAAGAATAGCATGTAAACGAGATCTCTCTAAAATATTAACTCGTTGTCGTAAATGTTTATGTGAGAAAACCAAGTAGGTAGGTATTAACGCTAGCGTTTGTGTCTACGGAAAATGTTATTTTATTTTTATTTTATTATTTCTGCCTTCTTTAACGTTAGACTTGAAGGTTGAATAGGTACTGTAAGCTTTGTCTATATGTACGAGTGCTTCTAGTCTAGATATTTATGATTAAGTTCCTGACCTTTTTCTCTCATCTTATAATTTATGCAAAGAAGAGAATAGTAATAAAAATATCTCATCAAATAATAAACCTACACTAGAAATAATGGAACTATGTCCTTCCATATTTACACGATGAAACTAGAAGTACGTCGGTAAGTACAAATATTACTTAAATAAAAAATTAAATATCTATATCTAATATCGGTAAAAGATGTTTCATAATCAACGCTACAACAATTTCAATCTTATCATAATTGACATCAAAGTGAAATTACCAACAGTAACTATACCTAGGCTTAAGGCTATTTGTTGAGAGAAACGACATACTCAGATCTAGTAGTTAGTACATTTTATAAATCCCATTTGTACTAATTGTTGTCACAATTTATTAAAGAGTAGTTCGGTAGTGGAGAGCTAGAGCATTTTCTCATTAAAAGTATTGCAGAAATGGTTACAGATACCTATTGTAAATCAACAATTTATTAAAAGTCGGAAAAGTACCCTTGATGTTAACTTCTATAACGTATAAACAACTTAAAACGCAACACCTATTTGAGACACTGTACATCCATAATCCTGGCGGAATCAGCATCACATTGTTTCTCACCAAACACGCTCACAAGTTCGATTACTGTTGTTACAGAGACGTCAGTAAGAGTACTCCATTTACTAATTACTCGTCGTTGTTACCACCTGCTTCTGTTATTCGTTATTTCAAATAGAGCGACATAATTAAATGAACGTTTCTAATGTTACATGTATATTTGTGCACATGCACGTAGTACTAGTACTATTTACCAATCCTGTTTAAATAATTTTGGTGTACTAACTAAGGAGTAACCAGATAAAAGCATGGATAGATTTACTTATATTTTACTGATTCCTAAGTGTATAATATACCTAGTCCTAGTGTGGGATCCGACCCAGGGGACTTAATTTTAGGACAAAATGTATATATGTTTTATGTAAGCACTTTATAATATGTCTATTATAATGATTAATTTATTCATTATGACTGACGTTATTTTAGGTAGTACAGCATGCTGCATGCTGCATTTCTAATTGCTGGAGTAGGTACGAAATAGTGCATCATGGTTTACCTACCATCTGCCTAGCCTTTTCCCAAACTATCTAGGGTCGGCTTCCTGTCTAACCGGATGCAGCTGAGTAGGTACCAGTATTTTACATTGAAGCGACTGCCAATCTGACCTCCATAACCCAGTAACTGGGTAATACAATACTCCTTGGTAAGACTGGATGTCAGACTTTTGGCTTCTGACTACTCGTAACGACTGTCAAAGATCTACAAATGACAGCCGAGACCAACGGCTTAACGTGCTTTCCGAGGCACGGAGGAAACTCGGTATGTAATTTTGGTCACCCATCAACGGATCAACCTCGGCAAGCACGGCTTAACCTTAAATATCGACCCGTGCGGCTGTTATTATTTAGCCACGAGCTCCTCAGCATTATATTAAAAAATACCGGTCTTAAACTGATTATGTAAACGACTAACATCATATGAAATAGTTACTTTCAACATGGTTATCTTCTTAATACAATCTGGATGCTCGTCCAACGACATTCTACGTAAATAAAAATAAAAACGCTAAAGCTTTCTCAAAGCTTTGCGACGTAGGTCGTATCAACGTGAGTTAATGTGAAAGTATTAACATTAATGCACAGTGAAGCCGAGTGCGTTGGTTTAGTTAAAGAAATTACAAGATGCGAGAGAAAATTATGTGAAATGCCTCTTAAACCTCAGCTAAACGTAATCCCGCATTGAGAGAAGTACCCAATTTTAATATGGCGTCTACCAAGTCTCTTGAGAAACGTTGAATATTACATTTGTAAATAAGACGACAAGTTAACATGTTTATAAAGTTACATACATTACCTAAGGGGACTGTGTTGTCTGGCTTACCTACGCACCTGAATGAAATATCAAGCAATGTTGGTTTTGGAGCGAGTTATGATAAGATTAATGTGTATGGAAGGGTCACGTGGGACAATTTGGCCCACGCCCTAAAGAAATTAGTGGCTAGTGTTTAGTACACACTAACATATTATGTAAAGCTGACGTGTATGTGGTCCTTGGGGAAAGACTTGCGTTCGTCATTGTTCAAACGAGTATGGCTGCTGGCCCAGACAGTTGTTTAGTGTCATACATACAACACATACACACATACCTAAAAACATTGGTCTCCTGTGTTTGTTTAGTTGACATGAGTAAATATTATTATGTTGGATTTGAACAGTAGAGAAATATTTTTTGTCATTGTTAGCTCGTAAATGGAAAAACAGAGGCAGTCTTAAGAGCCTAGTCTAGTAAATTTGACAGCCCGGTAGCCCGTCGAAATATTCGCGCAGGTTTACAAGGTTTTTATAACTAAATTTATTAATGAATTGTAATTATTTTTAGTGCAACATAATATTGGTTATAATAATATCCCTTATAACTTCGTATTTTTCGAAGTCCATAAAACTCGCTCTTGTTGGGTAAATCAGACGCTGAAAAGAGGTCTCCCGCGCGTTGCGCGTATCCGGGTTCAGTTTCAGCACTCCTTGCAATAGGGAGTAAATCGCAACTTTTGAAACTAGACCAAAAATTTGTGGAGGCTGATCTCCTTTATGTCTTTTTTTTAATTTCATTTGGTAAAATCGGGCAATAAAAACAAGGAGAAATCGACGGACCTCGCTTCGCGGGGCTCCTACTTCTGGTTGGTTATCAAATAATCTTTAAAATCATTAATACAACCCTCGCAAGATCATTTGATCATTTGTTGTTGTTTCATTTGTTCTGTGTGGTGTCGGACGTAAAGAATAGCACCATCCCATATCTTCCCGTGGGTGTCGTAAGAGCCGACTAAGGGACTTGCCAGAGAATGGGCAGCAGCGTTCTCTGTGCTTTTATAACAACCGTACTGCGTGGCGATTACGGCAAAACCCCCCTTTTGTCAATGTGGCGTTGGGGGAGGCCTATGTCCAGCAGTGGACGTCTTTCGGCTGAAATGAATGAATGAATGAATGAAGATCATTTAATCCCATTTAATGACTTTTTCATGAAATAGCCATTTTGAGTTACGACTTAGGTGTAAAAAATAAAAAAAATGTTTATTATGTTATGCTCTATTCAATTAATAAGTTTATTTTCGTTTACTTTTGAAATTAGCAATCTGGGTGATCTCCTTTGTTTGAGAATTACGAGGTATGGCGGTTTCGTGCGGGCACTCCGTTTGCGAAATATGAGCAAAGGAAAGAAAAAGTTTTTGCAGTCAAAGTCAAGGGGTAGGTAGTGTAAGGGCACTGGAATTCCAGACACTCCCAAGATCACTTGACCATGACCTCCAAGGTCATGACTTCCAAGGTATCATGACCTCCAAGATCATGATACCTTGGAAGTCTCCAGGTCCTTGAAATATCCCTTGACCTTGACCTCAAAGTCACTACCCATGAATATTGACCTGTTACTACTACTCCCGAGAATCGCGGATCTTGACCTGGACCTAAAGTTAAATGACCCTGAGGACAAGGTTAGTGACCTTAGGAGAATCACGGATCTTGACTTTCCGAATTTTGGCCTGTAAGGTGTCCCATGGTGATCCCCCACCCTACTATTCCCACATCCCACCGGGTCCCGGCTTGATTACGCGAAGGTTAATGGTGATATTTTTTCATGGCACCCCGCTTCGTATCCACAGACCAAAAAATCACTAAAAATGACACCCATGAAAGAAAATTCAGCCATTTTGGATTTTCATTTTCGTTATCATTTACCCCAAAAACCATTAAAATTATACCATCATGGGCACAGCAGGCCCGAAGGCACCTAAGAAGCCGATTCCTACCGGCTTCCCTTTGGTAACAAGGCACTAGACGTAGTGTCTACTGTAGTTAAATAGTAAATTATTATTATATATACACATCTGTAGGTATCACATAATCACATCACAGTATAGATATTGAATACATCACAGGATTGAAAACATTACAAAAATGCCAAATTTTTTAATATCAACAAAGAAAGCAACATGTGGCGCCAGTAAGCCTATGCTCGGGTGTCAGAATTCAGAACTAAATTCGTATGGACACGGACACGTGATTTCGCGGCTTTCAGCAGCGTTTTGTAGGAACTAGGTAAGCCGAAGTTTATCGAGTTACAACAAAGTTTCTATGTATAGAAAGCTAAATTAGAACCACTTTCCGATCTCCGATTGAGCTAAAATTTTGCACACACCTTTGGTTTTAAGAACAATACATTCTTATGACAGACATAACTTAATCCTGCAGCCAGGATTGTCTCCTCACGAGGGAACTCCTCAACGGTTAATAGCACAGATACGAAACTTTGCATACGAGTTCATATTTGATGGATAATCATGATTTATATCATGAACTCATCCTACAGCCAGGATCGACTTCTCACGAGGGAACTCTTCAACGGTTAATAGCACAGACACGAAAATTTGTATGCACTTTAATATTTGATGGATAAACATAAATTCTATCATGATCTAATCCTGCAGCCAGGATCGTTTTCTTACGAGGGAACTCATCAACATTTAATAGCACAGACACGAAACTTTGCAAACGAGTTTAAATTTTATGGAGAATCACGATTTGAATCAAGAACTCATCCTACCGCCAGGATCGTCTCCTAACGAGGGAACTCCTCAACGGTTAATAGCACAGACATGAAACTTTGTAAAAATACGCGTTCACTTTTTATAAATAAACATAATTCCTATAGTTACTTCAAACTTGTCTAGCGAATGGTAAATGCTTTAAAAACTAAACGCACCAATCTTTTGTGAAAATTATCCTATAGGTATCGTTTTCATTCAATCAAAGATTTATTTTCTTCTTTTCAGTGCATCTTTATAAAAGCTTGTTTCAAAAAGGTTTTCTAGCTTATATTTTTATTTGTTAATAGTTCCTGGGCATTTAATCGTTATAATAAGTACATAAGTTACGAAAAACATGATCAAGTCGGGTCCTAAGATTTTTTTTTTTTGGTATTTTTATCATGAGATACTGACGCCAAAATTAAAAATAGCGCGGAAGCGTAACGTAAATTTCTGGCATTTTCGTCATGGGTGTCATTTACGGGGTTTTTGGGTTCGCTGATGATCAAAACGAAAATAAAAACAAAGTTTTATTTATGTTCTCATTTTTTTCTTCGGCTTCCCCTTTCAACATTTTCACCCTTCGCCACTGGGGCACAGTTTTTTCCCCTACCAAAAATAGCTCAACGCGGCTAAAGAAGTTTTTACTTCAAAAATATCGGTAGGTAAGTACATACTTTGAAAAAAATATTGTGAATCAGAACTTCACGGCTAAAATCACGCTCAGAGATAAGAACCTTGGCACCTACATATTAAAATAATCTGTGAAAAGACAATTAATTATGGAAGGTGCAATTGTGACGTAAAAATAAAATGACAATACATTACCTACACCTTTTTTTTCAAGAGTTTGTAGGTAGTCACGCATGCAAACTTAGTGCAAAATGTAAACAAAAATAAACAAACACAGGTATACATATACGCTGCGCAAGTGGCCCTAGATTGCACCGAGGCACAAAGGCTTTCAGACTTTTAGCCACCAGCTGCTGGAAGAGTAGCGACTTTAAGTAAACCGATGCAGATGCGACAGAAATTTGCATTTGATGAGGAAGGCGCTTAAAATATCTACTTACCACGATGCCATAATAATTCTCGTAGGTGTTTGGAGAGCATAGCTCTGCGAGTGACTGACTTATATTATCTACAAAAACCCGGACAAGTGCGATTCGGACTCGCCCACCGTGGGTTCCGAACTAAAAACGGCCGTGTTTTTTATTTACATTAGCTTAGAACTTTGATTTTTTCGCAGCATCAAGGGGCAGTAAACCTGAGTAGGTATATGGTTTTAATTTCAACTCGATACCTTCACGCGTCTCCGACATAAAGGGTCTTGACAGACAGACAGACAGACGGACAACAACGTGATTTTTTAAGGATTCCGTTTCTTCCCTTTGAGGTACGGAAGCCTAAAATATCACGGTTGCTAAGTAAATAATATTAAACCATACACAACTTTACATACATAGGTTTATGCATACTTTACACAGTAGTTAAAGGTACAACCGGTTAACAGGATCTCTTAATGTTCGATCGGTGTCATCGACCGTTGGGATCAATGCAGCGCTACCTAGCCGGATCGTCGATTTTGTTTAGAGATGGATACTTAATTGATGTCACCTAAAATCTGATCACAATTTTATTTCCTGAAAAATAAGGTTGTTTTTAGATATTAACTCGCAAAAATCGCCAGCCTCCCAAAGTTACAACCAACGCAGGCATAAACTCCCACACACATGATCCATCACATAATCTTTGCAAAGACTCGTTACTAGCACGAGTGGTCCGCGTGCAAGCTAGCATTAAGTTGTAAGGCATTAATGCACCGACGCGTGGGGCATGACCATGCCAGCACATACGAGAAACTTATTATGCCAACTTTTTACCAGCTTTCCTGCCGTAAACTAGGTTTTTCCACTCTCCGCCCACATTAAAATCCTGACTGTGACTCACAAATTAGCTTGCATACATTAATATTAGGGTTCCAGGAAAATACGTGTCTCGAAAAAGTTTCTAGTCGCTTTGACGCAGTTTACCAACTCAAGTTTTATATTAAATCTGAATTTCAGCTTTACATGACCTCGTATTTCATAGCCGAAGCTGCCAAATGCCACGATTACCTTTTCCTAGTAGCACAAAGGTTTATACTACCATCAAAATGTTCGTTAAACACTGAATTTCATAACGTTTTGGTATTAAAGTTTACCACGACAAGAATTCTGCGGTATTTAACAAAGCTTTTGAGAAGTCATTTAAACCTAAAGCTCAAAATTAATATCTTAGCAGTAGCTCGGTAAACGGTCTGAAGTTATAATAAACGTTTATGAATAAATAATATTCAGTGGTAATGATACTCCCCCGACTCGGCAGCCAACCCTAGCAGTGCTTAGGTCTGTACAAAAAAACTGAAATACGCAAATAAGTAAATACATGCAGTATTCAATTCTATTAAGACATTCTGGTAACGAATATGTACTTAAATTAAGTAGTAGGGAGGTACCCAACGGTACTTCGACATAAGCTGAGTCATTATCCAAAGTAGTTATGGTCCTAGCATTTTTCTTACTCAGTGGCGGATTTACAAATTTTCATCGTCCTAGATTATTTTTAAAATCCAACAATTTTGTTTGATTGCACGTAAAATATTTTTTGGGTTTATTTTTGAGCTAATCAAAGCTCAATCATATACGATTCATAAAGGAGGGGTGGCGGGGTAATGTATGCTACTTACACAATAATGTACATTCGGTAAACGTGATTAGATAATCTTTAGTGCCCTTACATACAGTTAAAAATAATCATCTCAGTCTCAAGTTATAAAAGTTCGTTACAGTACGTACTAAACTTGAAAAAATCGCGCAAAAAGGTATTTTGCGCGATTTTTTCAAGTTTAGTTTAGTTTCAAATTAAAACCACAAAATTATACACAAACCGGACGGACATGTATGGGTTGATACTTTTGATAGTGCGAAGAGGGAAATACATTTCTGCAATTTCCCTCTTTTCACTCATACAAAGTGTGGGCTGAGGGTGCAGAGGCCGATTACTGGTAGGGGGCGAACTAACTGTTTAACTCTAGAATATAGGAAGCAAAAAAAAAAAACTGTTCCCAAATTAGCCGCCCCAAAAATCTGCCGCCCTAGGCTCCAGCCTACTCAGCTTGCTGGTAAATCCGCCACTGTTCCTACTAGTTTTGCTAGTCGGGCTAGTCCTGTCTAGTCTAGATGCCTCAAATTCGAAATGTAGAGTTCTAAATACTACATCCCGTTTGGTGACTTTCCCATTTCGCCAACTAAACAAAACCATCACAAAAGTGCCGTTTCGTAACCAAGGGCGGATCCAGCTTTGGCGCCAGGAGGGGGTCACATAGTCGTGGTCAAGTCAAGAACTTTAATTTAATTTTGATAACAATAGATACAAGTAAAAAGTAGGTATTTTATTAATGTACGTAAGTACTGTACTTAAAAATATTTATTCTTTATTGTACACTTGAAAACTTAACACATAATAACTTGTACATATACACGTACATATTGCCATCTTCTCTTGAAGACATCAGAGAAGCACTATCACGCACGGAATGAGGCAGCCTATTTATATTCCATAACCGTGGTGAATGTTTTGTCATAACAGCTAGAGGTATGTCGAGGGGTATGACGCAAAACTCCGCAAAAGTGAAGAGGTGGTACGACAAGGGTTTCCAACAAACAAAATAGAAACAGACAAAATACATATACAGGGTGTTTGGTGCATCGTGTGCCAAATTAAAATGGTCGACTGGGAGGGTCATCTGCTATCCTTTCAGACCCAATTCTCATGCACTGTGGATCTTTAACATCAACTTTTCATTGTTTTATTAAAAAAAAAATACCCAAATTTTACATTCAAATACAAACTAAAAAAAAAAAGTATAAGTCGCAGACTCTGAACATTAATTTAATTTAGATGTGTATTGTATTCCAGTACTTTAAATTCAAAATTAGTGACATTAGCCATCTAGCTTTTTTTTAAATTTATTCGCAAAGTGTCGGACTTCAATTAAAGCTGTCCATGCTACAGCCATGTCAGTCCGACTTCAGGACCAGACCTCGGAACCTATCCTTCTGCAGTGAGGTGTGAGACAGGGAGACGTCATATCTCCGAAACTGTTCACCGCTGCACTGGAAGATGTATTCAAGGTTCTGGACTGGAGAGGGCTAGGCATCAACATTAATGGCGAGTACATCTCTCACCTTCGATTTGCCGACGATATAGTGGTCATGGCTGAGACCATGGAGGACCTCAGTACAATGCTCGATGACCTCAGTAGAGCTTCCGAAAGAGTGGGTCTTAAAATGAACATGGACAAAACCAAGGTCATGTTGAATGCCCATGTAACACCCATTCCTATCATGATCGGAGACTCTACTATCGAAGTTGTAGACGATTATGTCTACCTGGGACAAACGGTCCAGTTGGGTAGGTCTAACTTCGAGAAAGAGGTCAATCCGATTGACCTCTTGATTGACCAATCGTCGAAAGAAAGAGGTCGTCGTCAAGGTAATTTTTTTGTTTTTTAGATGTTTTACAATACACATCTAAATAAAATTAAAATTCAGCGTGTACGACTTATAATTTCTTTTTAGTTTGTATTTGCATAAAAAATTTGGGTGGCGTGTAAAATTTGGGTATTTTTATAATAAAACAATAAAAAGTCAATGAAGAAATGTCCACAGGGCATGAGAATTGTTACGGGGTCTGAAAGGATAGCAGATGACCCGGGCCCAGTCGATCATTTCAATTTGGCACACGATGCACCAATCACCATGTATTTTAATAAGAAAATCAATTTTTCTTTTACGTCTTCTCCCGAAACGCGTTCTTACGTCAGTGGGTACGTTTTTTGAACGTGGAGAAGTGCCAGTCCGGTTAAATTAATTAAATATTCAAGGTATGTAGTTACATAAAATCTGTATGGTGGCAAAATATATAAATAAAATCATTACGTTCAATTAGTGGTCCACTTAAGTCCTGGAACCAGCTCAGGGGGGGGTCATGACCCCCATGACCCCCCCCCTGGATCCGCCGTTGCACAAGGCACAGAAGTGTCCACGTTTGCGCAACGCCTAAAGTTGCACTTTTTTTCCTTTGGCTAATTATTTTCTTTTTTGTGTGATATAAAATAATGCAAACTGGCAAGATATTTTCCACAAAGTGAGCTCGAAAGTTTTGAATTCCACCCATATTTGCCTCGGGTATGTTAGGTTTTCGTTTTAAACTTCATGCTATAAGTAACATTGTCGACTTATGCAGAAAAGCTTATCAATTAAGTACCCCGGATGAAGTGCCCCGGATGGGATAGGTATTATTTTAAGAAATATGAATAACTGTGTCAATTTATACAAAAAAGCCTATGAATAAGGGAATGCAGTAAGCCAGAGCGAGTCAATTGAGCCAGAAAACTAGGCTTGAACATCCAAACTTCGATATTGCATATCGAAGTTTGGATGTTCAAGCCTAGTTTTCTAAAGAGCCCAAAAGGGTTTTTAGTAATCATACTCAGCACTAAAACATGAATGCTGAGTGGTGGGTGGTTCGTGGTGGTTGTCGTCGTGATAAGATCACCCCAAAACTATAAAAAGGTACAGCTATGACCCGTGCAGACAAGAGCCTACTAACATTTCAAAAAAAGCACCAAATCTATGAACAGGATGATCGGCAACGTTATTTCATCTCATCGTACGAGGCCAGAATCAACACGAATTTAACAGACAAGTCTGACCACTTTACTATACTGCTCATAGCTTTTGATAACGCCCTCAGGTGAAGCTCAAAAATCATATTATTTAATTGATGAAATTCTCAGCTTGCTCAAATTCTTTTTGTATAATTTCGTTCCATAAGTTACGGCCACCATTCGAAGATTAGAATGTAGCTAAATGCATAAAAATTCGTTAATGGCCACCAAAAAATAAAAATGTCCCCTTTGGGGCTATAGGCTTTTAGTGTTCCCTGAGTTTTCCGTTTGGAGCATGTGTGTTCGGGTATTTCTTCCACCCCTTTCCCAAGCCTGGATGGGTTGAAAGTCACTTTTACTTAACGGTTAGTAGTATAAGTGGTATCTGGTTAGTCTCCTCCATATTATGCACGACTTGTCGTGTGCTCTTCCTATATGGTAGGAGGGCAGAAAGTTTTTCAGCACGAAAACTTGATACCTGAGTAGGTAGAGCGTGTTGGGAGAACGTCAAAATTATATTTGAAAACTTTGCCGTATGGGCAGGGACCCACTTTCAGATTAGCATCAATGGTTTTTAATGTTGTAATAATTTTTCTTTTATCTATTTATTCGATTTATATTATGTTTTTTTTTTAATAAAAGGAGTTCAAATATAAAAAAAAAAAATTAAATTAACCAAGTAGTAATTACTTGGTTAATTTCATTATTTTGTAACTTAATAAACACAACATTAACTTGAAAACAAAAGTTTTCATGCAACATAATTTTACTTGGGGTTTAAAATTCAAAACTCATTGTCAGTAATACTGAATTTTAGTACAATATTATTGCATGGCAAGAATTAATACGGCAATAATGATTGCTATTACTTACGTTTGCATAACATATAATTTGATATTTGCGAACAAGTGGTGTGAAATAGTAAAATTCTAGTCTTCACTAACCAGGGAGTAAGGCAGTTGTCTTACGTCATGGTTGCTATTTGGAATGGAGCGTACCGACTCGAGGGATTCTAGCTTAGACTTAGCTGAACGAAACGAGGGAGTTAAGACTAGAACTTTGATTGTATTGAGGGATTCAAGAGCGCCCAAGACGAAGACACCATTATCTGTGAATGCTCTACTTTTCCCACCTCCTGCGAGATAATAATCATAATTATTCGATTATCTAAAACTGGCGCCCAATTCTAACATTCCACTGCGTGGGTACGTACGTGGGTGGGTACGTGGGTGGACCATGGAAGGCCACGCTCCTTTGGAGGCCAACTATAAAAAAATCGTAGTTATGGACATGTAGAGACATATTCCTTCTACTACACAGTAAGATCCATCAAACTCAAGGCCACAAACGCGGCGCGAGTCGATCGCGCCGCTATTGTGGCCGTGCGACCTCACTCTTCGTAGACTTCGGTCGTCAACGTTACAATTGTTAATTTGCGCGCAAAACGTTAGTTTTTAGTCAATAACCTATTATTATCTCATATTTTTTTACTGTGAATTGTCGTATAAGGATATGTTGATGATACTAAAGAAAAAAAACATAGCTTAGCCTCAATTTAAGTTAAAATATTGGTAGTGTTCCTAGGAAAGGCGGTGGTTCCTTATAAGGCCAATCAAAAATTTGACGGTTGGCCTTGCTATGGTACATTATTTTGTTATAATTATTTTCGTCTTTTAATCTTAAGAATAGTGGATTTTAAACATTTCTGACTGCAAGGCTTTTTATAATTACAGTAGTCTGTAGTTTCTATTATTTTATTATAATTAAAATGAAAAAGTCTTAGTCATAATTGGTAGTTTAGCCTTACAAAGAACGGACCCATCAGAAAGCCGTTTTGGGTAAAAAAAAAGTTTTTAATTTCATTATAAAACACGTTGGCAAGTTATCTGACGCCAATATAATCCTCAATACTACTATTTTTAAATAACTTCCATTAATATACTCTTAGTTATACGATGGTGTCCAAGTAACGTTCGCTGAGTTTTTTATAGATGATAAAGATATATTGAGCATTTAATGTTTCGCTTAAATGATAGAACTTATTATGTAGTTTTAGTAAAAGCGGATATATTTATTGTTACAGTTCTATTTTTTAGTTTAACGACTGCTGTATAATATTGGCCTTGTTTGGAGCCGTGTTCCTTGCAAGGCCATTTGGAAGAGCTTTATAAAACTTAAGTTTATTAAATAGCGATTATAGTTAGGTAAAAAAAAAATGATTTCTAGGGTGCACAATAAAACAAAGTATTACTGCATAATTCGTTTCCTTCATTTATCCAGTAAATAAACGAATCAAAAGTGTTTAATCGTTAGAGTGGCCTTCCATGGTCCACCCACCTTACTTACTTACTCGCACCTCCATTACCGCCACAGAAGCGGGATAAAACTAAATAATTACTCATTGAAATTAATAAATATTATTTCTGCTATCCAAACGTTTTTTGGAAAATGACTCGATAAGCATAATTTTTTTGTTTTTTTTTTTTAATATATATGGCAGCAAAAACGTTTATTGCTGGGACAATTTCCACTGTCCCGATTGTTTTGACTTGACTGAATTGTGAAGAAATATGACGAAATTGAATTGTGTTGACTTTTTCTCCATACTATGAAATTACCCTTACACAACAGGGAGACGAAAGACATGAAAAAATATACAAGGCGTAAAAGACAGCGATGCGAAAACGCTTACAACATACTCAGTACATCATTCATCATCATCATTCTGAACCCAACATAGAAATTTTTATCGGTATTTTTTTTTTTAAATCAGCTGTCCATACGTTTTGACCGTGTAGGTATTGCACTTTTGTAGGAAAACGCCGTTGTTTTTAATTTCCGATTAAAGATTTTTATGTTTTAGGTTTGTGTTTTCGCATCGGTGTCCCTAACACCCCGTATTTGTCAAAAATGATTAGGAAACTATGATTAAATTTGATTTTTTTTCCACACTTTGCCTTTGCTGGTTAAGGAGAAGCAAAGGTATGAAGCCGCAAAATAGCCTCATCATCATCATCAGCCTATAATGTTCCCACTGCTGGGACACAGGCCTCCTCTCTATGAGAGGGAGTGGGCTGTAATCCACCAAGCGAGCCCAGTGCGGGTTGGTAGATGTCACATGTCTTCGAATTTTTTGTTCTAGGACATGCCGGTTACCTCACGATGTTTTCCTTCACCGTTTTGGAGAGCAGCGGTGTTGAAATAAATTACACAAAGTAATGCGCCGGCCTGGGTTCGAACCCACGGCTTACTACTCGTAAGTCGGGACAGCCACCACAGGGCCACCGCTGCTCTCCAAAATAGACAAATTAAAAAAAATATCTTTATTTAATTTGAGATTATGCCACCCTTATTATTACATGATTTGTATGACTTATAATACTAAACAAAAATTCAAAATCACCTTAAACTACTTCTGCGATTAATACCACTAGCTACAAGCCTGTACAACATCCTGGCTGTTTCTGAAGCAGTGGCAGCCAGGACGGCACACAGTCCCCAGTCTCGCAGATATTATCAAAAACCTACAATCAACAGCTCCCGTATCTCCGACTCGTTCCGAACACACTCCACACGTACGGTATATGTCCTCAATTACGTTGCATTCTACACAATTTGGCGACAACTTTACCCACTAAAAATGCGAATTTATTTACGAATATGTGTCCGGAACGAAGTCGAAGACCTATAATTATCGTTTGCCTTCCCTTAATGGCACTGTTTGTCCACGTTATTTGAGACACGCTTTGTTGTATAGTGGCGTACCATTACTTCGGATCCTTTCGTTTAAATTTTTTAAATGTAGTAGGTACATGAATCAATGTTAATTTGTTGATGAAAGCAATTTTTTTTTATATTTATCCATTCATAAATAACTTAATTCATAAACATTTCACAAATAATTGAATTTATAATTCAATTTCGCTAGAAATTAATTATTTCACATTAAAAAATTGAATATTAAATTGAATCGTTACGATAATGTGCTAGTTTAGCTATCAACGTGATTTCCGATTTCTACAGGGTGTAACGGAAAGGGTATATAAATACTTAAAGGTGTGCTACAGACCATCAAACCGAACATGTTTCTCTATCGGACCAACATAGTAATAGCGAAAAAAAATATCGGCTGCCCCATACATTTGGGTCGAATAGGTACTGAAATTTTGTAGGAGGAGCAGAATTTTTTTTTCCATTACGATTTTTGTCCGATGGAGAAACATGTTTAGTTTGATGGTTTATAGCACACCCTTAAGTATGTATATGTCGCAGGTTTTTCATAAAATTAGGTTTTTGATCATAAACCTAGGTTTTTGATGAAAAACCGAAAGATGACACATTTTAAACTCAATTTCATCATAACCCTGTAACAATCCAGACTAGTTCAGATTTTTTATCAAAAACCTGAACTAGTTTGGGTTTATGATAAAGTTCTTGTCAAAATCACGGGTTTGCTTTGTTTTATGACAAATAAATTAATTTAAATTAAATTAATAAAACAATCGATCATCATATGCAACTTAGTAGAAAGAAAACAATTGGTGTCCTGCCATTTCGCCGAAAATTGTTTGACAGATTATCACTTGCCAACCAACGTTTCGCCGATGTTTCACTTTGACAACTTACGATTAGCAAATTTTTGTATGACAAAGTTTCATTTGGTAGAATTATTGTTAAGCTGATTATTATAATGACACAAAACGTTTGGGACATTTATCCTTTGCCAAACATACCATTTTAAAAACAACCTAAAAATCCCCACTGTTTGTATGGGTGTTGGGTGGCAATGTTACTTTTGCTACCAGGAGAATTTGGATGCAAGAGCACCACGACTCGGACCCCCCCCCCCCCCCTTTGTGTTAGGTTACTGTAAACCCTGTAGACAGAAATAGGAGCCCCGCGTAGCGGCGCTACGCCGACTACGATTTTTAGGCGATTGTAAAATGTTTTGAGGTTAGGTTACAATAATTGGGTTTTCTCAAGAACGATGCATTCAACTTTTCATGGGAGTGGTGCCAGGGGAGAAAGTTGGCATTTTAAAGAGTGTCATTATGAAAAGCAGACCATACATACAGTTGGTATAACTGTGAGGTTGGGAATTAAAACAAAATTATATGATAAGTTGGCAAATGATTATTCGGCGAAATAAAATTCTGCGAAACGTTGGTTGCCAAGTGAAAAACAACAATTTTCGGCGAAAAGGCAGAGAACCAAAAATTTTACATCCATGATCCAATCAATATTCTCCTCCTTCAATCCAATTAAGAAATTACATGTTTCAGTTTTACGTACCTACCTACCTATATTAATCTGATTTTGATAAGCCGCGAAATAGTAGATTATTAACCAATGGAATTAGGGATAAAGCAGTGTATTCTGTCGCGGGTGACGATTTAAATCGCGAGCGTAACGTAGGACTTCGAGGTTTACTCCCGAGCGTAGCGAGGGTGTTAAAAACTTAAATCACGAGTGAAGTGAGGGATTTAAGAGAGTCCTGAGTGTAGCGAGGGATTTAAGTTCACCCAAGACTAAGACAGCTTTATCACCGAAGAAAATACTCTATTTTTCGTACCATTTGCGAAAAAATCAACACAATAATAATATGAGATAAGCATTTATTAAAAATAATGACAATTAAAAGTAAAAGTTAACATTCGAAACATTGGTCCAATTATTGATGGTGAGAGTTACATTTTTGTTTGATACATTTTTTGTTGATGAGTTGATTTGAGTATTTCTCTGTTCAAGCGTCTGAAACTTGCGTTTCATTGGAGAGTATACGTCGGAGATAGTGGTGGTGGTGCATCGTGAGTTACGGACGAAGATAAGATGCCGGAAGTTGATGGTTGTGGCTCTGATGGAGTAAGTTTTATATTATGTTAATTTGACTGCTTAATATGGTTTTATACGCCATTGAGCTTTCGATATAACCCTCAGCTACTCTATCAGAGCTCCAACCACCGTGTGTTTTTATGGACGTAATATCCGCCCCTGAATCCGCCAAGAAAGTCGCCGTAGTTCTTCTAAAGCAGTGACCGGTGTAGAGTTCAACATCTTTAAGTTTTAAATATTTAGCAATTTATATTGCTAATTTTATTTTTGCCGATGAGTACATTTCCCATTCCGATAGTTTATAAAAAATCTATTGTTTTCCATGTTGGTGGGACGTAATGCTTGGTATTTATGCATGATTTTAGTATATTGTCCTTGTACAATGAATGACCTTTACATTAATCAGCAGTAACTCATTGGAATGATTTTCAACGTCCTCCACCTTTAAGTTTACAAGTTCACATCCGCGACAAGTACCATTGAGTCCAAAAGTTAAGGCCACCAATATCAAAGATAAAAAACAGGTAAATATATAGAATAAAAACCATTACTAAGATACGAAATATTCATAGTTAAATCATGTATACTTACTTTTGTGGCCAGAAAAATTTCGTCAGGAGCTTCATTAAGAAATTTTTCCACATTTTGAGTCGTAAAAATTTTAGACTTCTTTGCGCAATGCCCTTCTGATTTTCTTTTTAAAAAAGCCAGTAATTTCGTGAATCTATTTATTTCAATGCTGTGTTTGATGCTTATTGTAGTTTTCAGTTTTGAGTATACGCATCAAAGTGTATTCGGATTCTTTGTCTTGGATAAATAATCAAAATAGACAAGAAGTACTGATTCTGAAAATGATAGGCCTTTCGCACTTCTCCACGTTGAAAATTCTTCATAAGTTTTTAAATAATTTTCCTTGGATTCTGTTGGAAGCTAATTATTTTAATTGCGGCAGCATTTGCACTGATGGAATCCGACAATTCACTGTCACTGTCGCTTTGATTTAACATCATAACGTATTTTTAGAACATTATTAACTTATTTATAATAATAAATCAAAATAAACTTAACGTTTATGCATTTGAAGAAAACAAAAACGCGGCAAATTCCTAGACTAATATTTTTTGTCGGAAAAGCAAAGGCTCATACGGCCTCGTCGGTTTTCGTAATTTTATTTAATAATCATAACTGCATAATAAATGCGTATTCCTTTTTCAAAAAGATGTATAATGCTTTATATGTAACAAACTCAATTGTGTAAACACAGATGTAGTTCAGTATAAATTTCGGTTAATATTTTAATTTTCTTTCCCTGTTTTTAACAGATTAAAAATGACTATTGTTAGGTTCGCTTTTTGTGGCATAGAATGTCACTTTTTTGATCAAGTGGTACGAAAATGAAATTTCGTAACTATTAAATACGACTAAACAGAGTCAAAATTAAAAAAAAAAAATTAATAAAGAAACGTTTACTAATATCAGATTGATCATAAACCCAAACTAGTTCAGGTTTTTGATAAAAAATCTGGATTTTTACAGGTTTGTGATGAAATTGAGTTTAAAATGTGTCATCTTCCGGCTTTTCATCAAAAACCTAATTTTATGAAAAACCTGCGACAACAACCTACCCTTTCCGTTTCACCCTGTATATGTATAGAGTTTTAATTTTATTTTACCTACTGGTAATTGCTAGATAAGGACACAAACCACTCTCGAAAGCTATATTTAATATGAAGCGGTTTCCATTTAAAAAAATATTACACATAGACCTACATCGCCAAGGTACTTGGTTCGGGTTGGTCGTTTCGTCCGACGGTCGGTCGGTCTATGGAGAAGAACCGGCAAAAAACTCCAACTCCTTTGACATAGAGTCCGTATTAATTAAAGTAATACGAATTATACTTGTTTGAGATAAAGTTCATTTTTAAACGATTTTTGATATTGATATTTTGTTTGTTCTCATTCCAGTCAGTATACAAGTTCCTTGCCGTCGATATGATGCCGTCGACTATAGGAATTAAATCACATTAGACGTAGTCCATACTTATCTGTGGAAATAAAAAACAGTAAAGCACTAGTCAAGTAGCAATAAATAAAAAATAAAAAAACACGAGTGTGAAATACACTGCATTATGAACCTCATTGTAGTGCAATATGAGACCCGTTTTTCGAGGCAGTGTATTGAAAAAAATATAACGACATTATTACTCAGTAAGCAAATAAATATTTTTGTGGTGGGCATGAACACACAACGTAGATACTTACTCGAGAAACGGTACTTGGAACTCTCAGTTCAGAAGCAAGCAATACTCAAGGGCGGATCCAGCTTTGGCGCCAGGAGGGGGTCACATAGTCGTGGTCAAGTCAAGAACTTTAATTTAATTTTGATAACAATAGATACAAGTAAAAAGTAGGTATTTTATTAATGTACGTAAGTACTGTACTTAAAAATATTTATTCTTTATTGTACACTTGAAAACTTAACACATAATAACTTGTACATATACACGTACATATTGCCATCTTCTCTTGAAGACATCAGAGAAGCACTATCACGCACGGAATGAGGCAGCCTATTTATATTCCATAACCGTGGTGAATGTTTTGTCATAACAGCTAGAGGTATGTCGAGGGGTATGACGCAAAACTCCGCAAAAGTGAAGAGGTGGTACGACAAGGGTTTCCAACAAACAAAATAGAAACAGACAAAATACATATACAGGGTGTTTGGTGCATCGTGTGCCAAATTAAAATGGTCGACTGGGAGGGTCATCTGCTATCCTTTCAGACCCAATTCTCATGCACTGTGGATCTTTAACATCAACTTTTCATTGTTTTATTAAAAAAAAAATACCCAAATTTTACATTCAAATACAAACTAAAAAAAAAAAAGTATAAGTCGCAGACTCTGAACATTAATTTAATTTAGATGTGTATTGTATTCCAGTACTTTAAATTCAAAATTAGTGACATTAGCCATCTAGCTTTTTTTTAAATTTATTCGCAAAGTGTCGGACTTCAATTAAAGCTGTCCATGCTACAGCCATGTCAGTCCGACTTCAGGACCAGACCTCGGAACCTATCCTTCTGCAGTGAGGTGTGAGACAGGGAGACGTCATATCTCCGAAACTGTTCACCGCTGCACTGGAAGATGTATTCAAGGTTCTGGACTGGAGAGGGCTAGGCATCAACATTAATGGCGAGTACATCTCTCACCTTCGATTTGCCGACGATATAGTGGTCATGGCTGAGACCATGGAGGACCTCAGTACAATGCTCGATGACCTCAGTAGAGCTTCCGAAAGAGTGGGTCTTAAAATGAACATGGACAAAACCAAGGTCATGTTGAATGCCCATGTAACACCCATTCCTATCATGATCGGAGACTCTACTATCGAAGTTGTAGACGATTATGTCTACCTGGGACAAACGGTCCAGTTGGGTAGGTCTAACTTCGAGAAAGAGGTCAATCCGATTGACCTCTTGATTGACCAATCGTCGAAAGAAAGAGGTCGTCGTCAAGGTAATTTTTTTGTTTTTTAGATGTTTTACAATACACATCTAAATAAAATTAAAATTCAGCGTGTACGACTTATAATTTCTTTTTAGTTTGTATTTGCATAAAAAATTTGGGTGGCGTGTAAAATTTGGGTATTTTTATAATAAAACAATAAAAAGTCAATGAAGAAATATCCACAGGGCATGAGAATTGTTACGGGGTCTGAAAGGATAGCAGATGACCCGGGCCCAGTCGATCATTTCAATTTGGCACACGATGCACCAATCACCATGTATTTTAATAAGAAAATCAATTTTTCTTTTACGTCTTCTCCCGAAACGCGTTCTTACGTCAGTGGGTACGTTTTTTGAACGTGGAGAAGTGCCAGTCCGGTTAAATTAATTAAATATTCAAGGTATGTAGTTACATAAAATCTGTATGGTGGCAAAATATATAAATAAAATCATTACGTTCAATTAGTGGTCCACTTAAGTCCTGGAACCAGCTCAGGGGGGGGTCATGACCCCCATGACCCCCCCCCCTGGATCCGCCGTTGTTCGTAACTATTTTGATCTTCATACATTGAGACTCGTTTCGTAAACTTATGGGTATTCTTGTTCATTCACGTTTGGTAAACTATTTGTTCGGCAAGTACAGTTAGGACTCCGGAGAACTACTAAGAAATACCACAATTAAATCTTCTGTAAGTTCTTGTTTTATTTTAGAGGAGCTCGTGGCTAATCGTGGTCGATCTTTAAGGTTAAGCTATGCTTGCCGAGGTTGGTCCGTGGATGGGTTACCGTAATTATAAACCGAGTTTCCTCCGTGCCTCGGAAAGCACGTTAAGCCGTTGGTCCCGGCTGTCATTTGTAGATCATTGACAGTCGTTACGAGTAGTCAGAAGTCAAAAGTCTGACATACAGTCTTACCAAGGGGTATCGTATTACCCAGCTACTGGGTTGTGGAGGTCAGATCGGCAGTCGCTTCATGTAAAATACTGGTACTCAGCTGCATCCGGTTAGACTGGAAGCCGACCCAAGATAGTTTGGGAAAAGGCTAGGCAGATGATGAAGTTCTTGTTTTATTTGAGAGAGACACAGTCCGAAAGCATTGCCCATAGATCTATAGCCAGTAAAGCAGATTCCACAGAGCTACCATCATTACAAAACTCTCAACTCACCCTATCGAAGTCCACTGATAATCATACCTAGGCCTCTCCCAAGGGTATCCCATCTCCATAGGGTCCTGGCTGAGGCTTAGCCTCAGCCAGGACCCTATCCTCCACTTTACCACATTATCTACCTACTGAAATTTAAAATTATTTAAAGGTACGACAGGATTACCTGCCAGTGTATGCCATGTTCTTGAGGTAATATTTCTCATTAAAGCCTCTTGCATATTTTAATAAATTGGCAACATTAACGTTTCTACTACCTTTATAGTAATTATGACATTAGGTTGGTGTAGGTACCTACTGGCAAGAAAAGTGAAAAACATGAGAGCAACTTTAAAATTACCCAAAGTAATTAGTTTCACTTTATAATAGCTACCTACCTATCAAATAGCAAATAAACTTCCACCGGGCTATAAAACGCTATCCTCTCAGTCCCCTCAGAAATGATATGAAAATTAATAAATGATGAAATGCCCGAAGGCATGGAATAAGAAATTATACGAACTGCAGTCCCGTTTGGTTTTCTAATAAGCATCCTGCTGTGTCGTGTACCCACTTATTCGAAGGGGCTTTTCAGTTATAATTAATGCTACAAAGTACTGTATCCGTCGTAAATGAGCAAACTTAATTAATATATCCATTAGATCTCGCAACATTCTTTGAAACAATGAGACTTAAAAGGGTTGGTGCCCTTCTGTGGGACCACCCTACCGAAGGGTACTTACAATAACGGCCGCTGAAAAGCCTATTTTGTGAACGGCGTGATAAATAATTACGTTCCCATACCCAATATCAGTAAATTGGTAGGTACGTACCTGCAGATGTGTGAATCTCCACTTCTAATTGCTCATGCTCAAGTTGAAATCCTTACCTAGTTTAACTTTTTGGCAGCTGCAGACGATGAGTGGCATTTTTGCAAAATTGTTTGCTCAATTTGTCTTTTACCTGTTTTTAAGGGAAGTATCGAAGGTGTGGAATTTACAGAAGCTAAGTTGAACACTGTCAATGTTCTTGTGCTAAACCAAACGAGAATCCTATTTTGCAAGGGGAATATAGCATTGGTATCAGAGCTTGCTTGGCGTTGGCGGCAGTTTTAGGTAGATTTTATTTATTGTATTTTTTTTAAAACGGTGTTACCAATTGGATAATTAACATAGAAGCAGAAAACAAAAGTACACATTACATCCAGTTGACAACATTCAATTGTTTATATTGAGTTAAATTAAAACTAACACGGCACAGTGGACACTCTTGCACAGCTTCCTCCCATAGAACGCCAGTTATTATACGCATTAATTTACTCCATTCATCCGCAAACACATCACACTCAGCCTACTCAGGGTTGGCAGTCAGAAGGGCGTTGAGCGTCGTATGAGTACGACACACAGGAGATTCAGCTCTGGCGACAGTTTTGGACGACAGTGGGGCAAACAGATTGTGCCGGCGGCTCCTATGGTGTCCAATGTATTTAATGAATAATAATAATTTATTTTCAATATTCAGATAACAGAAATCTATAGTGTTAGTAACAAACCTTAGACCTAGTGTTAATACACAATAAAAATGAGTTTGAGAAGCATTTTGCACAGAAGATGAACAAGGTTTTACTCGGTCATCTTCTCCATAAAATGCCTCATAAAGGGGGAAAACACACTCTCGGCAACTGTTTTTAGGATGCTGTTAGTTATCACTGGCCCGGGTTCTAGTTGTCAGCGATGCTATTTTCTTCCAAACGATTGCGTGCAAGCCATCAGAACGATTTAATGTAAACATCTCTGACGCGCTACAGAACCGGGACAAGGTATTTGTCGGGCACAAATAGCCGGCAGAAAAGGCTGTGGAGTTCAGGGCAGTCGAGATAGATGTGGTAGTACGTATTAAGCTTTCGATTATGTTACTGTAAAAGCGAATGTTATCCTTCATCAAAAACTCTACTGCGATAGCATCGCAGGAGTGCCATTTGTCAACAAAGTAGTAATATTATTTTAAAACCAATTTAAATCCGTTAATTTAACTAGAAAAATCTGAAATATCTAGTTTGTCAATTATTCTTAACAAACCTATTAATTTTAACCTCTAGGTCCCGGCCGTTCCATTTATGGAACGGACGGACCTTTGCCTTGAGCCTCGCCGTTCCGATTTATGGAACGGCTCGAACCAGCAAACTTAAACGCTAATTTCGTTTACGTTCTGTCAAAATTTACCTCTATGGTCAACTAGTAGTCGATTCAAACAAAATTAATAGTTAGTAATACTAAACGGCACAACATTATTAAAAAAAATATAGAAACTCGTCTATGTCGAATGTCAAACGCAATGGCAACCCGTGTTATTATGTTCGGAAAAGTGTTGTTTTTGTGAGATATACGTTGTAAAACTTTGGTAAGTAAATGTATAGTATGTTATAAGTGTATAATGCAACTTTTTAGATAGTCATTTGCTTGAAAAAATAACAAAAAAATTATGATTTGAGCCAACAAAAAATCCTTTGTTGTGAAGTTAGTTAGTCGAAATAAAAAAAAAATATTTGACTCTTGAACCATGTAAAATGGTCTTGGAAACAATAGTAGCAAAGAAAAAATAGTGATAATTCATTATTTCATGTATTCGAGGCATATCTATTCATATTTATTGATATTTCAAGTATTTTCATGCTTTGAACAGCGGAATTCTAAAATGGCCGATTCTAACAAGAAGTTTGAGTTAGGATCTTATAAGAATAATGTATGTAGGACTCCTAAAAAACACTGTCATTAGATTACTTGTATATTTGTGATGTTAGATATAAATTTTCGTGTAAATTGAATGAGTAGTTTTACCAAACAAAAATAAGCAACGAAAACAGACGTATTTGCTGCGACCTCTCTCATATCTATGGGATATGTATAATTCTCAAGTAGTTCTAAAAGAGTTGGTTATTATTAATAAATGGCCCCGTTCATCACGAACCCGACACTGTTTACCGTTTAAGATTAGAGCTAATATAACTCGAGTTATAAGTGTTTATCTTTACGATATCGGATGACTCACGCAATGGCGTAATCAAGGGGCCCCCGAAGGGTTTCACGCGGGGTTTTACTGTTACGCGCGAAAGGACAGTGAGGATTAGATAAAACCCATTTTATTATTGAACAACACAACAAATTACCCACTTCATGCTAGATGGCAACATTGAAATTATATTTTTTGAAAGCTGGCAATAGCATCATCTACTGACACTACCTACTGACAGTCGGCAAGATAGACGGCAATATTTATTTTGGAGGTTATTCCTACGCACCAAAAGCGCGTAAATAAGTGTAAATAAAGTTACCTACATTCATAAATAATCCTAAGAATTAGCTCAAGATGCGTTTCGCAATCAAACAAGTAAGCTGTGGAAGCGAACGTATTGGTACTCTGACTGGATTTATTAAATCGCCGAGCACTGTTATTGAAACTCCAACAGCAGCTTTATTAACTCAGGTACTTCACAAAATTCAAATATTGATTAAATATTGTCTAAAGTGGTTCACACCTCCGCATTTTCCTTTTATGTGGGCTGTTCAAAGTGGTGTCATCCTAACCATCCAGTACCTACTTAGCTGCCTTCTAAATCGTCGGGATAAGACCTCGTTTCCTTGTTGGAATCCACTCTAAATCAATGAAAGTCATCAAATTGAATGGGTTTCCCTTTTTGTTTTTTTTTTATCTTTTTAAAAACAGCTGTGTTTGTATGCTTAGACCTCATTATGGTATCATATACCCACATGATTTGTATGAAGAACAATTCTCTCAAGGTTAAAAATAGAATGTTTACTTTTTCAGGGTGGCAGTGTATCCCACCTCACCGCAGAGGTTTTATCCAAAGTGTTTTTAACCCCACAACTGTTATGGGTGCCAGTGTCAAACTCTTTACAATTAGAACCAGGTATGAAGGCCCAAGGGCAAGGGGTTGCCAAGTTTGCTGGCTTACCAGACCATCTGGTTTGTGTAACTTCACATAATATGAGTGAACCAACCCCTTCTGGACATTTTGAGCTTCAGAAAGTACCTCTTTGGACCAAGAATGGAAAGAAAATGGTTAATGCGGAGAGGTAAGAAAGGTATACGACTTTGAAGTAGAATTTAGCGTCACATATTTGTATTTAACAAAACAAAAATGAAAAGCTAAATAAACAAACAGATCGTCTAAAAAAATCAAGCAATTATTTAAAACATTTAGTATATAAATACATTTTTTTAATTATTAGAAACTTTCAGTGCATAGTAGTATTTATGGAATATGAAACTTGCTAATATTTCTATTGTTGAAAAATCTATAATTATCTCACTTCTTCAAATCAAATGAACTTTTCAGATATATGGATTTGATGGAAGTGTACAAACCAGAAATAATTTTGGCGATTGCAGATGGCCGCACATCACTCAATGAGGGCTACAAGAGAATCCAGAAGTCATTGGATAGGACCTGTAATATGTTGGATACATGTGTGGATCGATATAAGGCCTCAAAACAGCTTCGAGATAGTGCTCTCATTGGTTAGTATGAATATTTACTATCTACAGATTTTATAAAATGAACCTGATATGGAAGTAGAACCTACATAATGAGGAGCAGTCCCGTTTGCAAACACTCGACCCAAGGGTAAGTCACGTTACTCTAAAATCTCTTGATATATATTTCAGGTGTGGTGGTAGCCACTGGGATGCCTAAAAAAAGTAATGAATCCATCAAACATGTACTGAAACATAAAGATACTCTGACAGGAGTAGCTTTGGCAGGAATAACGGATGCAACAGATGAATCTGACAAGCTGGCAGCTCAGAATTTAAATGATATTTTTAAGACAGTTGGTGTAAGTATACCGAGTTATATTCAGTTTTCTAGGGTTCCGTAGCCGAAGAAAAAAAACCAAAGATTTATTAAATATATATATATTATTAAAAGAAAATAAGTCATCAACCTATATGTGCGGGGTGTCTATAGATTGGTCTTTAAAAATTACATTGAGGTTCCTAAAACAATTTTTTATCTAAGGTAATTGTTTGAATGATAGACATTTCCAAAGTGGTAAAATGTGAGTTTTGTTTGAGTGAGAAAATTCTGAAAAAATGTAGGATTGTAGAATGGAAAAATAACATTCAAACGAAAATTGGTTTGAATAAAATTTGATGTTTAGTTTTTGAAGTATGGGACTTGCAAATAACTTGTTATAAAACAAAGTTATTGCTGCAGTTTGATGAATTTGTTGATTAATTAGTATGAATTTGTTTTTCATAGTCTAATCTATGAAAAACAAATTTAGTTTTGTTGAGTGGTAATTTACATATGAGTGAGCATTAAAAATAGTTATTACTTATATTGTTTAGTGCTACGGAACCCTGTGTGCGTGTGAGTACGACTGGCACTTGGCCGGTTTTTTTTAGCCTTAACTGTTCCACTCCTGGGCAAAGGGACCCCCCGCTTTCTCCCACTTTTCTCGATGTTGCGCCTTGTCTCGCCAATTAACGTGAAAACCATCCAAGGCGTCCCGAGGCCTTCTTCTTGTTCTGCCGCCACCCCGTCTTCCTGTCTCATATTGAGTTTATCAAAATTTTATATTTTGAAATAATATTTTGTTAATGGCTTGTCCTGTAAGACTATTTTAAGATGAGACTTCAAACCAAAGCTTCGCTTCAAATCAAAATTGTCTGTTACAACCTAATTTCTAGGTTTTATGATAGATGAAATTCTAAAAGACATTAGTCATCATCATCGGCCCACTAGTGGACTGTCCACTGCTGGACATAGTCCTGTTCAATTGCATGCCACCCAACTTGATTCTCAATTTCTCAGCAACTCTTAAAAGACATTCGTAGACCACAAAATATATTTGCGTAATGATGCTTTTGCCTGTGCAGCATATTCAAAGTTCAAATTGCGTCAATATCATAACGAAGTATTGCCGATGCAATTTGAAATTTTGAAATCCGACGCCTACATAAACCGTCATGGCAAAAGATAGTCATTTCAACACTTACTTTATTTAATTTTAATAGTGACAAAACTAAATTAAAATTAAGTAATTTGAATAAACAAGCGAAAGATGCATTTCTAATTCACTTCTAAGCCGTTGAAATACCAGGAAACAGTAATTAAAAAGAACATAACTTTATTTCGTACATATCATCACCTACATTCCTAAGACATGATGTAACATTTCTTGTTCTTGCTGACATTAGAATGACTTGTGCTTAATCCCACGCCTCTTATTAGTCAGCGATAATAAAACCTTTTTCTTTTATATTTACGAAAGTTTATTGATCGTATTACCTATTGGGTTTCATTATAGAGCTATTTCTTAATAGCACTCGTTAATACTGAGGTATTGATTGAGTGTATTTAATGATCAGAGGTCGGAATTAGGTAGAGTTATTTTTGTACTTGCATCGAAATGTTGATATTAATATGGAACTGCCCATGCGTGTGCGCATTGGAATTTTTCAACTTCGGACAACCGATGTCGGATGGTTTAAATTGTGTAAATAACTTTTTTATTTAATAAATCACGGAATTTTTCTGCTCTTTAAAATTAATCTCGGTATTTGAGCATAACCACATTATTCTTACGCTGTATGAAATCAGTGTAAGTACACAAATAACTCTACCTAATTCCGACTTCTGTTAATGATGCATGTGCAATGGCATCTTGTTGTAGTAAAGTCGTCATTGCTGGGTTCTATGTAGGAATGTTTCATATTCATTATCATCATCATAGGAATTCATCCATTAACTCACTAAGACACATGGTAAAAATACTACAGAAAACTTTAAAGGAAAAACAGACTTTTCCGTAAATAATTTATTCATCATGAAGGAACATTACATTTATCCTTAAACGCACTTACAAACATGGGGAAAATTTCTATGAAATAAAAACTCTGTACTTCTCCGTAACCAATTCATCATTTAACTCGGCGTAGATTGTGTGTTAGTATAAAATAACGGTTACCAAACGAGCCTACGCAAGTCAATTTGTTTTAAGAACACACAAAGTAAGCAAATAGTTTACGTAACGCATATAATTCGTCATTTTTCACCTTGAGTAGACATGTGAAAACGTAGGTATGTTATTATTATTACGTACCTACGTATAGTAAACATTAAACGCTTTACGTTCGCATTATATGATAAAAAAATGTCACGTTACCGAATAAACTGCATACACGCATTCTGTTATCACACTCACCTTCGTAGATTATTAGGTAAGAATATTCTTATGAGCCCATAAAACTTCCACTGGCGTACTTAGACTTCCCATTAATACACAGTTTGGGATGGGTCAGTTATCATTACGTTACATAATTATTAAGTCACTAGCTGTCCGGCGCAACTTCGTTTGCGTCACATTTTCCCCGTTTTTGCAACATTTTTCATTGCTGCTCCACTCCTATTAGTCGTAGCGTGATGATATATAGCCTTTAGCCTTCCTCGATAAGTGGGCTATCTAACACTGAAAGATTTTTTAAATCGGTCCAGTAGTTTCTGAGCCTATTCAATGCAAACAAACAAACAATCAAATCTTTCCTCTTTATAATATTAATTTAGATTATCCCTGGAAACGGAAAAATGTGGCAAACTACTGATTATCCTCTCATAATTTAAATGGTCTGTGTAATTTGTTTGTTCGAACAATATCATATACAACCTTTTCCAACCCAGTATAGGTCAGCTCCTCCCATTGAAATCACGTGTCGACAATTTCTTGGTCGCCATGAACAAATACTGGCAAACTATGGTTCTTCATTTTGATGCCTGTAGGATGTATTGACTGCCTCATTGGTCTATTGGTGGCTAGCATCACTGCTGAGCATGAGGTCTTAGGTTCGATTCCCGGGTCGGGCAAAGCGTTTATGGGTGTTTCTATTAGGAAATTCTCAGTAGCAACCACGGAGTCTGGATTACTTGCTGGTTTAGGACAATGGACGTTGGCTCTGTATGGTGTCGGACATAAAGAATAGCACCATCCCATATCTTCCCGTGGGTGTCGTAAGAGGCGATTAAGGGATCTGCCAGAGAATGTGCAGCAGCATTCGCTGTGCTTTTGTAACAACCGTACTGCGATCGCCAACCCGCCTGCCAAGCGTGGCGATTATGACAAAATATCAATGTAGCGACACTTGGGGGAGGCCTGTGTCCAGCAGTGGACATCTTTTTGGCTGAAATGATGAGGACAATAGGCTCGCCCTCTATTACACGGAACTTGAAAAAACATAGGTAACTGGTGAAATGTGGGTGTACTATTAGATACACCTCTGCCTAACCATTCTAGGATTACAGGCGTGATGTTATGTATGTATGTAGGATCTACTTACCGCAATGGCCCTGCGTGGTGGATTACTGCCGACTGAGAATGGTGTACGTTCATTATTTCTTCGAGAATCAACACTAATAACAGAGTAGGAGACTTAGGAGTTATTACATTCTTTTAATTGTATTATTCCAGGACGCGATACCAAAAGACTTGTTACGGGTAGTAGAGGGCTGTTGGAACCCGGCGATCATAGTAGCAGCGATAGAACACGGCTGGGACGTATTCGACGGGTCGTACCCGACCAAACTCAGCAACGCAGGACATGTATTAGCCTTAAACTTCGACCCAGACCAACTCTGTACCGAACCGTGTATCTTAGATCTCAATGACGAAAGGTATGTTTAATCTTTTAACCCTTTTTTCCTTGATCTTTCTCATTTACATAATAATGAATGGTGTAATTATTATTAAACGTTTTCCTCAAGTTTTATTGTTTCAAATAAGATCGAAGGTTTTATTTGTTTTTGCTGGCTCTATAAAATTGACTGGACTTCGAAATTTGAACTGACCATAGACGTTCGCGTTCGATATATAAACCTGTTCTGTACGCGTCGGAGCGAAGTTCAGACGATGGCGATCTTCCGACAGAAACTGTACGGCCTTGTTGCACGTCACCGCATAAATTGACTAAACTTTGAGGTCAAATCTCAAAATGTACCACGGTGTGCACGTGTTGGTCCACGAGAAATCGACCTCACGTGTTTTGTGAGCAGGTGATCGCCTTGATGCGAATTTCTCTCTTTTATAGGTATCGTATGGCAGCAATCAGTTGCAACGGTAGTGAGCGATATAAGTTTTTAAACTGACATGATTACTAACACTATCATTTACTCTGGAAACGGGATGATCATCATCATTTCAGCCGAAAGACGTCCACTGCTGGACATAGGCCTTCCCCAAGTTTCGCCACATTGACATAACATGGGGGGTTTTGCCATAATCGCCACGCTTGGCAGGCGGGTTGGCGATCGCAGTACCGTTGTCACAAAAGCACAGAGAACGCTGCTGCCCATTCTCTGGCAAGTCCCTTAGTCGCCTCTTACGACACCCACGGGAAGATATGGGATGGTGCTATTCTTTACGTCCGACACCATACAGAGCATTTTATGGAAACGGGATATTTACTATGTTTACTATTTGGTATGACTTCCCGATATTTCGGCAAAATAAACAAAAAGTTTTTTAAATGGTAAAATATCCCGTTGTAAATGATAGTGGTAGTGATAGAATGGAAAAAAAATGCTTGACCTATTGAATTTTATAAGTTTAGTTGTAAATAACTGACCCGGCCCTCTGCAGGTTAGGGAGCAGTCGTATTAAACTGGATGTAGGACTGAGACCTAGCTAGCTACACCCAGCTATGAAAAGGTACTACTCTTATAAACGACTGTGTAGATAAGCGTACACTCAGCGATGTATTAACATAAACTGCTGTTTCTGCACAAAGTTTAATTGGGGATAAAAATACACCATCATCATCATCATATCATATCAGCCCGCAATCATGCACTGCTGGGTATAGGCCTCCCCTTTTTGCCGCCGGTTCTGTGCGTCCCTTATCCAGGTGTTTCCCGCGACTTTGACGACATCGTCGACACAACGAGCATTAGTACGGTCCTTCTTTGGCCGAAGCCGTTAGGTTTTCTGTATTTCATATATTTTATCAATGATTGAATTCCATTTTTGTTGAATCCGACAACATCACTGAATTTTGTATTTCATTCATTTTGTTTGATGACTGTGTGTGACGTTTGGTTACAAAGTATTTCCTGCAAACATAAAAAGTTGTTGCCGTCTACGATACTGCATAATTAACTACAAGTTCACAAACAAGTTAAATAACAAGGTATTTTAATATTTAAACTACAGGTACAAAGAAGATTTCATCCCAGTATTAGAAGGCTGCGAATGTTTGACTTGTAAGAAGCATACGCGGGCATATATCCGCCATCTTTTAAATACTAGAGAGATGCTTTCTTCTGTTTTATTGAGCATGTAAGTATGAAATTAATACACGTTCTTTTAATCTCCTGCTACTGACAGGACTAGTGTTGCCAATAAGCCTGACCTTGTGTTGATATATCGATTGGAGCGTCGCGTAATGTTTGTTGATATAACAGTCCCGCATGACGAAAACCTCGTGAAAGCAGAGAAGGATAAGCAATTGAATATCTAGTCTCTATTCATTGTGCCGATAGTCGTGTCGGCCAATAGCTTAATAGCCAAAAGCCGCGGCCAACATCTGAGGAATCTTTCGCTTGGCAGCTTGATCAAGGGCTTGATTCAGAAAGCAGTACTTCTGGACACGGCACGGATTGTTAGCAGGTTCCTGTCTCTAGAGCCCTGACCACGGTAGCCCGGATCCTGTTCCCAATGCCGGTGGGCTTCTATTTCACAAGCGCTACTAGTAAGCATGCGATCTTGGATTAGATCCTTAAGTCAAGGCCAAAGCATGGCAAGGTGAAGGCCAAGGAGTTATAGAGTTTTTCAATCAAAGGATTTTGAATGGGAATTTCTGAATAGCAACCCTGAAACTATATTTGCGCCTGGTTGGCGTCAAAAATAAAAAAAAATAAAAAACAAAAAATCGAAATCAAAAGTCATTTATTCAAATTAGGCTGATAATCAGCACTTTTTGAACGTCAAAATTACAAGAGACAGTCCCCCAAAACGCCCGCCCTTCGCCACTTCCTAGTGTTTTAGCTGGGAAGAAAGAAGAAAGAAGTGGCGAACAAACTCCCCAGCAACAAAAGGCAATAAGCTAATAAGCTATCAATAGGCTCACTTACTATTACAACTGACTCTTCAGACAGCTTCAGTATGTGCTAACCCCTCTACAGTCCGGCCGAGTATGCCAGAGGGGTTACTACTTAATGACGATGTCTGTACATAACTCTCGAAATGTGGTTGTACTGTTTGTATATCTCTGCCGAACCTTTCGCGGATTACAAGAATGTTGTTATGCGTCTTTTACAGTGATGCAATTATGACGTTAGTCATTTTGATAAAAACTTTGTCGCATCGTTTGTAATCGGCGTTTTCTTTACTTATAGCCTTTTTAATAATACAAGGCAGTTGACAGAGATAAGGCGAACTTCATTATTAAGCTATTAGGGAAACAGATAACTACAGTGTAAGTCATGGTGATATTTGACGTCACTATCAAGGTTTTACTCTGTTTGCTTGAAAACACCCGAAAATCAACATTCAAAGGATGCCATGATGACTAACAAACACAGGAAAGCGGAAAGACATTCCAAATCGTCCGCTTAAGTATTGCAAAGCAATAATGATCTTGATTGACCTTGAAGCAGTAACAATTTTCCCTGTTCGTAACCATAGACTAGTCGATACTATATGAGGCTTTTATAAATACAACCCTCTAAGCCTATTGCAGTCCACTGCTGGACGAAGACCTTTCCATCGGCGTCGCAACACCCCCCCCCCCCTCCCCCTGCCTTCAATCAGACCCAGCCACATTTTGAGGGTCTTCTCTTCATCTACCATACTAGACCACTTTCTTAGTTATTTGAATACTTTTTACGCACTGTATGTTTTGAACTTGCAATTTTCACCTTTCAGCCACAACCTCCATCACTTCGATCAGCTGTTCCACCACGCCCGACAGCATATCGCAGCGAACACATTCCAAAAATACAAGAACCACATCACCAAACAGTATGAAGCATATAAACTACCTCATTCAACCAATAGACACACAGATATCAAAGAAATTGACATTAAAATGAATGAAAGTGACTACATAAAGAAAAGACTGCTAGTGAGTGACGCTGAGATTAATTCTAGTCAATTAGTTAATGGTAGTCTGTAATAGTATTCTTTAGTTAGCTTTTAGTTCTAGAAAGTACTATGTAGTACCTAGTTTTGTAATAATCCGTGTATTTTTAGTGGCTTGCTAGAAATATTGTTGGTGAACTTGAAGATCTTCCCACTCCGACGAATGGAAAGTGAATTAAGGATTCTGTTTTCCATACAATATTGAAATGGTGTAATTTTTGTTGTTTTTTATGTATATTTTGAATGACTTTCTGGCCACTAAAAATCAACGGTGTTTACTCCAAACAGTCGCTTACTGAGGTATTTGATTTGTCTGATCACTGGTCATCATGGCAGTGCAACTTTTGCGACTCATTTGAATATGAAACGTAAAGTGGTATATGTAGATTTGATTATGCGAATCGCCACCTCTCTTTCCGCCGCATGATGAAATGAAAAGGTCACGGCTGTAGATCTTTGGCAGGGTAGTCTAGGGACTTTAGTCTTTGACTACCCGTCTGATGCCCGAACGTCAGTCAACTGGTCTTACCAAAGGGGAATCATGTAACCCAGTAACTGGTAGTAGACATCAGATAGATAGTCGCACCATGTAAATTACTGGTATTCAGTTGTTGTTGGGTTTAGACTGGAAGCCAACTCTAACGTAGCTGCAAAACTAGCGTTTTCGCAACTGTAGTTGCGAAACTAGCATTTTCGCAACTGTAGTTGCGAAACTAGCGTTTTCGCAACTACGTTGGAGTTGGCTTCCAGTTGTACAGATGATGATTAAAAGATGCGTAGCGGGCCAAGCCCCTTCGTGAGCAAAATACGTATGTCACATAAAACATCGTTATCGCGTACGATAGTTGACTGTATGGAGTAAAATAGTAGCGTAGTAATTATGAAGTGATCGTGCGTAAAACGAATTGCAAATTGTGATAAGTTGTTAATTTAATTAATAATAATGTGATTTAGAACCAAAAACTAACGCTGATTTTGTGATCTTAAAATAATGTTGGCTATAAAATTCTTGTTCTCTTTTTCGACTGATTGTTGAAAAGTTTAAAAGAAATTCTGTTATTGAAAGTGTGTATGGCGTGGTTGTTTATGATTAATATTTGGCATTTATCTTTTTTTTTCATTCAAAGACCTTACCTTTGCCTAATTGGACCATACCGTTATTCTTCTAATTTTTATTGATGTTAATTATAAGTTTTTCTCACCGAAACATGAAACCAAACAATTTAAACCTTGATAATAACCCAGTAACCATAGATATATTCCATTAAGTTTATCTACCTCGAGACTTCGAGAAATCGATTGCATTGATAGTGAAAATAGATAACAGCGCTGATAGTGTAGCAGACAAACCAATAATTTTAAATGTACCTGGTCAAGTATTTACTGAGCATAGTACAAGTTAAATATGGAACGGTTTTAAGTAAAGTATTTAATCCGAACTAATTAGTTTCGTAGCCTACGTTCCATAAAAGGCGTAGGTACTTAAAATAACTATGTAAATTATGTTTATACGAAACGAATTCACTAATCATTTCGTTAAAATTAAGTTTCTTTATAGTAAGATTATAATTAAGATTGGCTCGTTGGGGTAGTGTTAGCGCAACCGCGAATGCTGTGCATTACCAGGTTGGGCGGTGTTGTTGGGTTTTCACATCAGGAATAACTCAGTAGCAGCTACGGAGTCTGGGCCTGTGAAATGGCAATAAGCTCGCCCCCTGTAACAATAGACTTAAACATACCTGGCGAAATGTTGTTGTACTTTTAGCTACTCCTCTGCCTTACCCTTCGGGGTTACAGGCGTTATATTATGTGTTATATATATATAAAAATTCCGCACGCAAATAGCTAAGCTTCATCTATTTTGTATTTTCCATTTGTTAAAGTTTGTGAATAACTTTCGAAAAGTCTTTTAAAAATTAAGATAATTGGAAAATTTATGTTTCTATAGATAATTAAAAATCGGTCTAATTTAGCTGTAACATTATTTTTCGAAAATGTTTTTTAGTAACTTTTTAGACCTATGTATACTGCTTATGCGTAGGATGTTTCATTAAAATCTGTTTAGTAATTTCGGAAAATAACGACATGAAAGTTTGTATGAAATGCCGTAGGGTATAAACGCTCTTAGAGTTTGTGAATAAGTTACTATTTCCTCGAAATTTACGTTAACATATATTAGCCAATGTTATGCTGTCACGACCCAGTGATAAACGTTTTCGTTTAGGTCATTTTAGTTTTTAATTTTCAAGAAATTTCAATTACAAATAATTTTAAGATTAATTTAATAACCTCGCATAAAATGTACGGTGCGTAAAGTAAAGGACTGTTCATAACAGTGCGGGTGTAACTATCATAAAACTTATATTATTTATTAATATTTATAAGATAAACCTCCTTTGATATCGATATACTGGATAAGAAGATGACGATGCTAATTAGCATGATGTAAAAGGATATGTCAGGGATTCAGCTCGTGATTTACCCCGCAATGGTTATAGCGTGATGAATATTCATCGTATATATATTCCGCTTGTACCTATGCCGTACATGTAGCTTAGGTGTTATATTACAATAAACCACGTGATTTTTAATACAAATGTTTAATTTCTTCTCTTCGTGTCGACGATTTAAATTTTGACCAACCAGTAAGTACGTAGCTGTCATTTGTAGATATTTGACAGTCGTTACGAGTAGACAGAAGCCAAAAGTCTGACGTCCAGTCTTACTAAGGGGTATCGTATTACCCAGTTACTGGGTTGTGGAGGTCAGAAACGCAGTCGCCTCATGTAAAATACCCAGCAGGTACTCAGCTGCATCCGGAAGCCAACCCCAAGATAGTTTGGGAAAAAGCTAGGCAGATGATGAGTAAATACTTAGCAACCTGAACAACTGTAGCTGGCCGCAATGAAGTCCTGGAAGGTGTAACTAGTTGTGCATGATCTTGTATCGGGGATCCACAGTTCTGAGTTTGAGATGAGGCGATGATACGCCATTTGGCCAGATTGGATCTACAACGGCCTATTTAAGCCCGCAGTTTAATCATAGATCTCTACAAGGTGTTGTTTTGCATCCTCGTCAAAATTCAGGAGGTTGTCACCAAATAAATAATCAATTTAAATTACGGTACTTATGTAATTATTAATGAGCCCTGATTTTTTTGGTTGTTTAAGTTTGTCAGTATATATATCCCCTTAACGTGGTTTAGGGAATAACAAATTATCGAATGAACGGCCGCATTTAAAACACGGATGGTTCACACTTACCGATTTCCGTAAATAAGAAAAAATATGAAAATTACGTACCCAATTTATTATTGATTCAGGTCGAGAATCATTACCATAGTTACGTTCTTGTATTTGGCGAGGATGCAAAACAACACCTTGTATATTGGCTACTAGAGTTCGTGACTAAGAGGCCGTTGTTTAATTTATTGTACTATCAACACATCATCTTACATAGTGTAAGTGTTCTCATAAACAATTGGTTTAATTGCTTCGGCAATGTCATCATCAATGTATGACACAGGCAATGTTTGACCGGGTTTGAACTCAACTTGCACGTCGTATACGTGACTAGGTATTTACATCTCGACCAAGCTAAGTTTGCACCTCTGGAATGCGGCGAATTTAATGTACCTATGTATAGTATAGGTAACAAAGTAAAATCTAACAAACATTTGTTTACTTTTTAAAGTCATACCGAAACCGTTTTTGCAGACCATACCTAAGCGTCAGTGTGACGTTATCGACGCGAGGTGCAAACTTAGCTTGGTCGAGTTGTATAATAGGTATTCGAAGTTTACAATACATCTAATGAAATTTAGAACTGTTTAACAGCATGAACATTCTATTACGTTACAATTTCTGGGACACAGTCCTCTAGATGAAAAAACTGGCCTTAACCTCCAATCGTCGGTTCTATAGTAGAACAGCATCTTTTTTATGGGCCTGTCTGCTGTCTACTGCATTGCTTAAAATACTCATTCGAAGAAATGCAGTGTTCAAACAGAATCGTCCAGAACCACCAAATATTGTCTTGGTACCTTGTAGACCAAAGCTTCGAAGATAGAGGCAAATAAAAAGACTGTATTAAATAAAAGACATAGTATTAACACCTTTTACATATATTTTACTGACAATATTTACACAATAATTTATTTTAGTGACCACACTTATTGAGCTAGGCATATTGTATGAAATGTGCATCAAGTATGTATTAATGTAATTGAATTACATTACAAATAGAGTAATAATTAATATTTAAAGGATTTGGCAGGATTTTGCTTGACAAAGTCACATTCCAAATACTATGCGTTCATTGCTAATAAATATATACTTAAATACATAAAAATGTTCGATGGTAAAACTCAACTGGTACATAAAATATAAATCCATATTAAAACTGCATTATGCTAATAATAACAATTCCATATAGTACAAATAAATTACCGACGCAACAAATATATCGTATGAGAATTCAACTACTATCAAATATAGTACAATAAGATTTGGCGACACAATTGTAAATTTTACTAAAATTGGCACATTTTACTGTTATATTAGCCTAAATTTTCTAGTGTGTTATCGCAATAAATAAATCATTTAATAATTTTAAAACCCAGGGAATATCTGGATACTTTAATATTCAAATATGCAGAATCAGTTCAATTTTAAAAATATTTAGGAAAAGTTTTTAAACTGACATGGTCACTAACACTATCAACAACACTTGTAACGGGATATTTACCATGTTTTTTATTTGTTATGAGTTCCCGATATTTCGGCGCTGTTGCAAACGCCATGATCACGGATAAACTGCATAATAAAAAACATGGTAAATATCCCGTTACAAGTGTTGTTGATATTTAGGAAAACATGACAAATTACTAACTAAGTACATTTCATTATGAAACATGAGCTTTTCATTCTCTCTGAATGCGGAAAACTAAGTTTAGCATTGCTGTATAGGTGTATAATATTAACATTATCGACTAAAGTGGAATAAAAAATTGTAAACTCTATATAAATAATTACAATGCACCAGGCATTTGATAAAGCAATATTTAAGAATGTTTAGACTATTCACAGTGTATAGAGAAAATTAGAGCAAACATGTCCCTTCTAAGGTCTAATAATGTGATACAGATAGTACAAAAGCATTACCAAGATCTCTTTACGTACAGAACACAGATATAGAAACAGATAGATGGTGCAAGCTGAAGCGGATCTTTGGCGAATCATTTCCTGACTGATCAAACAAAATGATTGTGTTCAAAAAAACAATCAATGGACGCAAATCGTTGAACAAATTAAGATTTGCAATCACTATAATGTCGCTTTTGGTATAATAGTATAGATATAAAATTAAAATTCCGGTTACAGAAACTTTCACAAACATCTATCTTTCTCTATATCCGTGTAAAAAACCGAAACTTGTGATATGACAGCTGATGAAGTAATCGTAATTTTGAGATCCATCCCGGTGCGAGGCATGACAGCAAACAGAACTTTGTTCCAATAAGCTTTCACTTCACTGCACTAACGCTAACTATTTTTAGAGTTTACTACAAAAATGTTAGCTTAAGTCCCATTCACTGGATAACACTATTTTAAGTATCACATGTCCTTCTCTTTCTTTTCACATTCAATGACATTATACTGTATTTACTTCCAGCTTGTACACTATACAAAGTCATTTGTACCCGTTGTGTTGAGAGGTTCTTGGGCCTGCAAAGAGAAATTACACATTAGTAATTGAGAACATTGTCAAACATAGATAAAAGTCTTAACAAAACATCTAAGAAACATCGAAATGCAACTAAATCGCACTGTCACGTAAAAGTTAATAATGCCTAAGGACATTCTACTTAAACTTACCAATATAAATGCCCTCGCATGTTTACGCATGAAAAATAAATATTTCGGCAGTAAAATATTATTAGTAAAGTCTATGTTAAGCTTTAGGCAGATTACAAAAATCATATTTGCTATTTAAAAGGGACTATTTACAGCATTTTACACCTACCACTTAGAGCCAATAATTTGGCAACTATAATTTAATACTGATGCGGTAAAAATGTTGGCACATTATAAATTGCCACAATCTTTTAAATCTAAACGAAAATATTTTCTATAAATCCTTAAAACAATCTCTAGTAAATATAATAACTCTAAATACATCAAGTTTAAAATGTCTTAGGCAGACCTTACATTAATCATTACTTTAGTAAAATAATGCTAGTTTTCATTGATATTTACAACAATTATGATTTTGGCCAAGTTACACGGGGATATAATTCATTTTACACAAGAAGTCGGAGTGATGTTTTGAAAATTATGTTCTTAGTTTACAGTAAAAGTATATTAAAAGAAGAAGCGAGTTAGTGGTATGAGCCACTAGCTCGTTAATTGGCTTGGCGAAGGGCAGTGCGTCTTCGTGCGACTTATCTTAGACTGTTTTGTATGTTAAGCGTACACTCCATGGCGGTAAGTGCTCTCACCTCTTCGCCGACGGTACTGGGGTACAGCTTGCTGCCCGGTGCATAGCCATTCTTCTCCAGCGCGAATTGGTCCTCTGTCGTCTTGCGATACACCGGGTTGTCGAAGTTCATAGATGTGTGGTTGCGGTTCACGTAATGTTTGTACATAAGCACTGCGATCTGAAACGAGTAGTTAACATTAATTTTACACGTGATTTTTAATAGACAACATCTGGCCGTGATCTCGAGGAAGGTCGAAAAAGATACATCATCAAAGAAGTAGAAGCAATTGATGTCTATTAGAGCGGTTACTAAGATGCAATTTAACGCTACTGAGACATTAACGAAAGCAATTTATTCATTAGTGTCACAATCAACAAATTTCCTGAACGTCATGACATGACTGGAACAGTTTGGAATTTACATTTGCGTGTAATCGCGAACGGCTTACTCTAACCAGTGCGTACGGTGTACTACATTATTCATAATCAATTAGCGCCTATTATTGCACTGTAAAGACATTTTACGCGAGATAAGTTTTTTTAATACTATCTAATTAGCGATATCTCAAGGCGAAATATATTTGGTAATATCCGAAAGATGTCCCTGTAAACGTTGACGTCGGTATGACGTAAATACTTTTATTAATTGAAAGTGTATTTATCTTAAATGTGATCTTTCATATTATGACGTATTATAATATGTATTGTATCCCGCAGTCATGTTTGCAAATACTAAACATGAATTTTTACGATCCTTGATTTTGATAAGTCGACGCGAAGAGCTGAGTTCGCCGAAACGAGGCGTATTGTTTAATATAAAATTAACTACAAACAAACGAACACTACTGAATTCAGAAATAAAAAACTAGCAAACGTGTGTTCGAGATAAAGAAACTCACTACACACAAGTTTCTTAGAACTGTAAATGCATTTACATAACTTGCTGATTCTTCAAAATGGTCGAGTATTGAACTTGGGTGGCAGCATCACTGATATTCTATACGAGACAGTTATGATCTATGGTAGATCTAGGAATTAGTATGAAACAAAACGGGAGTGTCAGTTTCATGCTTCGTTTCTTTTACCACATTCCAACGGTACAATTCGGCGTCCCATTTTTTACCTGCCCATCTATTTGGGCGCGTCCGATGACTATTGTTATTACCGGAAGGTTGCTAGAATGTTCTAGAAAATAAATTGGGTGCTTACCAGTGCTGCCAGTATGATAATTCCAGAGATTATTGCCACGACAACGCCTGCGACCATGCCAGCATCGCGGCCACTGCTTGAGATTCCTGTACCGATCTTGGGTGTTTCAGGGACACCTAGAATTAATAAAAAAATAACTGTTAATACATTGTTAGGTGACACGCTTTACAGTTCTTCAAACCTTTGCAACGTGTTCATTGATATGCAAGACAATGAAGCGAAAGTTAGCTGTGTGTTAATAATTGATCGCACAAATTAAATTGTATATGAACCTTAGGTACAGATACAATTGTTTGACTTACTAATATTTGAATAATTACTAAACGTTGCAAAGCTTTTAAACGTAATTAAGTGTTATAGTTAATTACAACTGTTGCGTTGGTTTTATGAACAAAATGAAACTTTCACCAAAAAGCAGAAAAGAAATGTGATTTGTGAAGATGTTTAATTGAAAGCAACAAAGAAACAAATGAAGAACATAAAAAGTGTAGAAATGAAAGAAACCAATTTTGTTAATTAAAAGGTGCAAAACAATGATAAAAATCAATTTAGGCTTCGAATAGAAGAAAAAATCATTGACAAGAACAAAATTCCTCGTACTTATAGTAAAACAGTTTAAGTACACAATATTGGACATCCGTTCTCGTTGACGAGTTCATTGTCAACAAATTAAAAACATTGAAGAAGTATGACGACAATAGCGTTATAGATTGACATATTTCCACATAGGCATGTTGGATACACAGGACGGTAGTGCCTCCGATCAATTTTCTTACATCTAATTGTCAATTTAACTTCATGTATGTGTGGGCGCTTAACCCGATCGCACTAGACATTCTATTTACAGCTAGTGTCAAACGTGCCAACTATACTATTTAACTGAAATATCCTAACCTACATTCACATTACAGATGTTTTCTTTTTTGTTTGGCATTATGAGTAATGGTTGTAATAAGTTATGGATTGATCGTATCAAATCATACAGGACAGGATGAGTGTTCTGATATTTACATAACAAAACCCTGAAACCTGGCAAAATAACTACAACATAATGTTGATATCAAGTTCATCTTTATGCCGACTGACTTGGTAGTATTTCAAATAATGCTGGAACATTCTAAAATGACAATTCAGTTTAATTTTTTTTTATTTGATGATACAAATCGTAGTAATTGTATTCAGTAAAATATAGCTAGTAATTTAAAACTATTGTATCCGAATCATCTGGAACAATGTGTTAGTAGCGATAAAATTGGTTAATGTTAGTAGACAAACGGAAGTTTATGCGACATGCACCCAGCTCATAATGAATCTGTGTGTCTTCCCGTCGTCGAAAGTGTGATGTTTCCAACTTTAGCACAAAATTAAAATAAAGTTATAATACGTTACCCTCAATCTTTAAGTTTTTCAGGGCGTCTGGTAAATTTATCAAACTGATTTTTTCAAAGTTATAATGAGATTCTTTGACGGGCTCTTCCGTGGCGTCTGGTATCCTCTCCAGCGCCTCTCCTTTCAAGAACAGATCTATAAATGGCTGATTCCTTTTTCCCAGATCTCGTTTATCAGCTTCCCAATACGCCTTCATTGGCTCAGCTTCAGGGTCTGTCAGGGCCGCAGCTATTGGTCCCTCTGCCTCCTCAGGCTCCTCAGTCGTATCTGCACTCTTCAGGAGGCCACGTCCCAACTTCAAGAGAAGGCCTAGCCCTTCTCTTTTGTAATTCACCATATGTGTCAAGCTTTCCCGATAATCATTCGCATTCAAAATAGCTATACATCTGTTTGACAACTAGCAGATTGACATGCCCTGCAAATCAGTCAAGGAATCCCAAGTTGAAGACACACAGATATTGATTGATCATCACAATGAACTGTTGTTAGTTTGATGGACTGATGAGTATTAGTGATGCTCGATACCCATTACCGTATGTATATATGGGCGATAGTTTATCTTATCAAACGATGTGATTAAATGATTCAACCCATCCATGAAGCAATCTTTAATCAAAATCGTGGCGTTTGATCTACATCAAAATACTGAAATTATAGACATTCTCTCTAACTATTACTGAAAGCAAGGTTAGGTATGTACCACGTTCACTTTCATTTCGGCGAATTCGATTAACAGGCAATATTTCAAACGTCACAATTCTGATTAATTAACAAACTCATGTGAGACAGATCAAGGGGTAATCTGGTTGAACGATAAATTGTATGTATGTCTCCAAAATACTCACTGGTTACAGGTTTTTCTTCAATAACTATGGTTTCATTTGAACCAATGGTCGGTTTATTATGCACCTCCACATCTGGTTTTATTGCATCTGTAGATTTTATGAAATAAACAACTTAAAATCCTTCCTTATTGAAAGCTTGTTTTCATTTTCCGTAAGTGGGTATTATTTTTGTATATTGATCACACAGCGAAACAATTTCACTTAAATAGGCACGACACACGCGACACGTACGGGTTTCCGAATCGGAATGAGACGGGCCGAAAACCGGTCGCGTGTAACCGCCAATGACGTCCCACCACCGGCCGTTCTGTCAATTTAACTAAACGCGATCTGGCTCGCGCTTTCAAACCATGCAATGGTTAATTTTAACTGCACCATTTTGGTCTCCCTGAACGTTTCAAACCCATTTCCTTGTACTCCATAACCGTAGAATATCAAAAAGGGCACTGGCCACTCAGTCATACTTCATTTTATATATTATTAGCATAGGGCCGTACCTACACAAGCCTTACCTACTCATTAAGTAATAATCAGTGTGTTGCTAACTACTCAATGCGTTGGTAAGGCTAATTATTTCTACGGAAAACATATGTTACTTATTTATAATTATATTATATCATTGGCATTCACGTCAATACATTTCAGTTTAATTCCGTAATACCTTCGTGCCAAAGTATTTTATATTTCTAGTAAGCAACCCAGGTATGAGGTAACATTGTTGCTAGCATGCGCATGCGGCGTGCCGGATCGCAGGTAGAACCATTGAACAAAAGGTGGCGTGATGCCGTGACGTCACGTCGCCTTATTCGCCAACTGTTAGACTATTGGGCGTTCTATGTTTCCACACGAGTGCGAGCACATCAAGTAGGTCTGTTTGGTGCATAAGCACCAATGTGTGAGGTCACAAGCCCCACAGGGTTATAAAAACATTACTATAGTGACTCATTGATATTGATTCTATGATTATCAAGGAGTTTAAATCAGATTGTGACTATTTTTTCCTGCAAAACTCAAAGCTTATCTTACTAAGTAACCCTAATTACCCTACCTAATTATTTTTAAATTAGCCTAATGACTAATAAAACTAGCCCGTGACCTTGGTAGTCCGTCTACAAAAAAAAAATCTAAAAGAAAGAGCCGCAATGCATTATTTATAGTAAATCCGCTAATCGCGCCAAAATTATCGACTTAATCAGTAAGTTCTGTTACGTGATTTATGTAGGTAAATACACATTACAAATCACCGCAACACGCGACATATCTACACTTAAAGCATTTCTTATGATAACGATTTGCTTATAAACAATTATGAGTAATAAGTTGTATCGATTATACTCGTATGATTAAAAGTATGAGAGAGATAAGGCGTAGGCGCGGTATATTCCAACCAAAACATGGAAGTTCTCCGTAACTGATCAGTCATACAAAAATTTTAGCAGTGATAAAAAATATCGTACGATGTCTCGTCATCTAGTGACGTGGCCCATTACGTGTTCGGCGGTTCGGCCCGCTAACTGATTCGGCCAAGTATTTTTAAAATTCACATCAATGTTCTAGTGGCCTTGTCTCCGCAATGATATTACGAAAATGATCGTCACAAGGACCGAATTCACGGGTCGCGTTTGGTTTCGTCTAATGTCACGTTATCTGACGCAATACAATGGCGTGATAGTGTGACTAAATGCGTTTGATGACCTTTCAATTAAGAAAGTTACAACGTTAAACTCTCTTAAACGTTTAAACCTACATTGGAACCTAGTATCAATTTTACATTCTCCTCACCTTGATCTTTCAATGTTAAAATACTTGAAAAAACGAAAATCATGTGCAGCTACATATACGGCTGGATATTTTAAAGAAGGTTCCAAATTGGTAGTTGTAAGCAGCTTCCTCGTTTAAAAACGGTACGTAACATGTACTTGGTGGCATCTTATTGATCGAGCATACAATCAATCATCACTAAACGTTACCAATCGTAGTACAATCTTTTTTATTGACCAATTCAACTATGTACAATACAATATGTACTTTAATCAACAGATGAATGTATGCAATGAACGGACGGACAGTCGGACTGTACGGACGGTAGATAGATGATCAGCCCCGTATTCACAAACGCTCGCTTTCGTAATGCCAAAACAAAATACGACTTATCGAATCGAAATCGAATCCGAGTGTTTGTGAATACGGGGGCCTGGAGTTGTTTATAACACAACGCGAAATATTAAAAGTTAAAAACTACACCATTGACAGTACTGACTTTTCGGCACGATATAGGCACTAATCTTAACAGTAAGAAAACTGATCTAGATACGTTATCTGATTTTTCTGCGTGTGGTTATCTTCCACCAATTGAACGATCGTACAAGTGCAGTAGACAAATTGAACGCCGTTTCCACGATAGCCGGAATAATTTGCGTTAAATGGTACAACCATGGGTTTATGGCATAAACCCCATAGCAACGGTAGCATAAACTTTATGCTACCGTTTTATACACCTTTGAGCAGTTTCTTATGTTAACCATGGAAGTGATTTATATAATCCCCGTCATTGTATTCAACTAGCCAATTACACAATACATTATTTTTACAATATAAACTAAGTATATTATTTTATTCGTCCACGTGAATGCCAGTTTCATCATGAGCTCACGGTTGTTTAAAGTTACAGTTACTTCTTTTATTAGATACTCGACTTTAACTAGGAAAATAATAACGATATTTTGTGAATCAGGTGGTACCTATTAAGTCAAAGTTAAACATAAGTCTACTAAAAAAATATTGAGTTTTCCCTAAGGTACGGTTTTTATCTAAATCGTAACTTCCTTCCCCAAATCACACCATATATCAGGCAGTCACGACTTATTATAGCTAGCGATACTTATATGTATTATTTATCCTTATTTTGAACAGTGCTCCATTAATCTATCATTTATTTTTTGAATTCTTCAGTAGCAGCCACGGAGTCTGGATTTATGCCCGGTTGATGGCAAAAGGAATAGTTATACTACATTACATGGGACTTAGACATCACTGGCTCTGTATGGTGTCTGACGTAAAGAATAGCACCATCCCATATCTTCCCGTGGGTGTCGTAAGAGGCGACTAAGGTTTGCCAGAGAATGGGCAGCAGCGTTCTCTGTGCTTTTGTAACAACCGTACTGCGATCGCCAACTCGCCTGGCAAGCGTGGCGATTATGGCAAAACCCCCCAAAATGTCAATGTGGCGACACTTGGGGGAGGCCTATGTCCACCAGTGGACCTCTTTTGGGCTGAAATGATGATGATGAAACATCACTGGTGAAATGTGAAAATGTACTATTAGTTACACCTCTGCCTGACCCTTCGGGGATTATAGGCGTGCTGTTATGTTTTTTAATCATTTTATTTTATAATTCTGGCTTATCAGCACGTACAAATTAATGATTAATTCGCCGTCAATTACTGTTATCTTGCCATTTATCCGCTAATTCGCGTCTAGATCTAAAATTACTTAGGTATTATCTACAGGGAAGTGTCTGCAATTATGAAGGCTCTTTCTCTTTCTTTGCTAATTAATTGGCTTCATTTTGCGTGTGTCATTAGCATTTTCGGGCATGCCAATACAATTAGAACTTTAGAACAAATCCATACAAAAACACAAAGTGCAAAATCACGCACGGTTGCAATTTTTCAACTTTGTTGAGTTTTCCCGTTTTTTCTGTTAGTAAGGTAGGTACCTACTTATCAACATTATTATTAATTTATGGCATGAACTCTATACTAAAAAACCGGCCAACTGCGAGTCCGACTCGCGCACAAAGGGTTCCGTACCATTATTAATTATAAAAACGAAAAAAAAAACTTTTTTGTATGGGAGCCCCCCCCCCTTAATTTTTTTTTTGTTTTTATTATTTGTTGTTATAGTGTCAACAGAAATACATAATCTGTAGAAATTTTAACTCGCTAACTATCACGGTTCATGAGATACAGCCTGGTGACAGACGGACGGACGGACAGCGAAGTCTCAGTAATAGGGTCCCGTTTGACCCTTTGGGTACGGAACCCTAAAAAGCTAATAACAAAATCGACCTAAAGTCCAATTCTGAAATGTTGGCTAGTTCTTTATATGTAAAGTAGACCGTATACTTTAAAGTGCCTTATCATGGTGCATTGCAAGTTCGTTATATTGGGTTTACCCACTCAATCTACTTAACCTTAACCTTTGATAAGAATCTTAACGTAATTAATTCAAATAGAAGTATTTAAATCTCCCATTTTCTTCTTATGCACAATCCTTGAGAAAATGTGACATAAATCAAGTATTTTCATTCGCTATGTGTTTTCCTTCAAACAATTTGGTGTAAAAAAAGACGAAAAATAAATGTATCTACAACAAAAGGATTTCGGCCTCCAAATCTACAACGAAAGCGACAAACCAAAACTGGTTTATACCGGTATAATTTGTAATTACCACGCTGTTACGTCAATACGATAAATGTTAAAAAATTGACAACAAAGTAATGATGATTGAATTAAAATTCCTAATGAATTATCATAATTATCATTCAAACACTACACACGTTTCGTCTATCCGAAATCACGCCACATATACGCATTAAAAATAATCTTCATAAAAAAGTGATTGCGATAGTGAAATTTGCTTACAATTTCGCCACCTGCTTGTATTATGCAAATGTATCGTATCAGATTGTTTAGGAAATATCTGCAGAAGTCACGAATTCGAATAAAGCTGTAAAACTTAAAGTGGAAGCCTCGGGTACCCCGCGAGATTCAATTGTCTTACGTTTTTAGGGTTCCGTAACCAAAGGGTCAAACGGGACCTTATTACTGAGACTTCGCTGTCCGTCCGTCCGTCCGTCACCAGGTTGTATCTCATGAACCGTGTTAGTTAGTTAGCCAGTTGAAAATTCTACAGATTATGTACTTATTTCTGTTGCCGCTATAACAACAAATACTTAAAACAGAATAAAATAAATATTTAAGGGGGTTCCTATATGTATAAAAAAAAGGTTTTTTTTTTTGCTCGTTTCTATATATAATGGTATGGAACCATTTGCGCGCGAGTCCGACTCGTACTTGGCCGGTTTTCTACAATTTGCAGGTCAGAGTTAGGTTTGCATGTTGATTAAATATTACTCGCGGCCGTAACACATATGTATTAACAAAATTATAATAATTAAATTATCAATACAACCCTCGTATAGGTATCATTTAATCCAATTGAGCAGCGGTGGCCCAGTGGTGGCAGCCCCAACTTACGAGCAGTAAGTCGTAGGCTCGAACCCAGGCAGGCGCATTACTTTGTGTAATTTATTTCATCACCGCTGCTCTCAAAACGGTGAAGGAAAACATCGTGAGGAAACCGGCATGTCCTAGAATAAAAAAATCGAAGACATGTGACATCTACCAACCCGCACTTGGCCCGCGTGGTGGATTACAGCCCACTCCCTCTCATTGAGAGGCCTGTGTCCCAGCAGTGGGAACATTATAGGCTGATGATGATGATGATGATGAATCCCATTGAATATTAATACTATTTCAAAAAAAAGTCAACATACAACTTGACATTGACCTACAAATTGCAAAAAACGTAAGACAATTTTAAGTTCAAGGTTTGCTTTGGCGCTTCCTCCTTAACCGAAAAGTGTGAGCCTGTAATAAGGTTGTGGTAGACCACAGAGCTTGGAGACAGTAGTAGTAAAAAATTCGTGGACCTGCAAGTGCGTCAAACGCTCTACTTTATACTGTCATAAAACCACAAATCCGTCATTTTCTGTAAATCGTTGGTGTCATAGTATGAGTAGTATGAGTAATCGATGACAAGTTTGTGTTTTTGACAATGCCGCCTCTGGCAATCCCCCCAAGGCGCCACGCCACGGAATCATGAAACGTAACCCCACCTGTCTATAAAATGCCGTCGTGCAGGTGAAGTAAAGAATCGCAGTTTATGTAACAGAACGCAGACAAATGCCAGACTGCCTATGTTCTTGAACACCGAGCTATGTAAATACTTGATTCAATGCCAATTTACCTAGGAACAATTTTTTTTTTAAATTAAGACCCTACTTTGTCTGTTACATTTTAATTTTCTTTGTTACTTAACAGAGGGAGCCTCGTGTCGTACGTATGTGCTAATTTTAGGCAGACATACAAACAACAAAGTTTGCTATAGATAATATAAACAACAGCAGTGATAAAAATAGTAGCCGAATTGCAAATGCGTATAACGTTGTTGCTTTTTCATTGAATTAAAACGGTATTTCTACGAAGGTATTGGCTTGGGATCCAGAAAATTACTTCACAAAATTACGAAAACTGAATCATAAGCCGCGATTTCTAACGAAACGAAAGTAAAGAACGTTTAATTATTAAACACATGACTTTTATGATCTAAAAATCATGTGACATACAGAATTTTTCATGAAACCTTTACCATTTATAATAAAAATTCGAAAACAATTAGCGTATGTATAATTTTATACAAACATAGTTATGGCGCGGTGGCCATACTTTGCCGCAAACATTAAGAAAAAACAAAAACCATTATAGCTACTGAAGTAAAAGTTAGATTACCATATTAATGCGATAAAATAGTAAAAAAATTACATTGTTAGAGAAACAATCATTCTTCTTTTTGTTGAATTGTGTTTTAAAATACAATCAAATCTAAGATGATTGTAGTTCACAACACTGTCTGACCAGTCCTCTGCGTTGGGTGTCATTATGTCGGCAGCATTGTGTTTTTTTTTTTTTTTTTTGGGATATGTTGATGCTGACGTAACACAGTCACACAGATCAATGTTTCATAAATCTGTCTGTTATTACAACCTCGGGTAGACAAATGCTCATTAAAACTCCGTAGATATATTTGTTAGGTGTCTTCACGTCTGGCATCGGTCGAGATTCTACCAAAAGTAGTAAAATAAACGCTTACAGCATACGTCGCCGTACGCGTTTACATTCTCTTCCGACAAACTACTACAAAAGATGCTTTCGTGAAATTGACTAGACAAGGCCAATCTTCGACTCGCTTACAATAACGCGCCTGAAAGAAACGTAAAACATTATCCATATAATAAAAATACACTTACTATCTTCGACGCACATCTGGTTGTCAGGCAGAAGTCTTAGTCCGTTGGGGCAAGCGCAGGAGACGCGCGGTGAATGGGCCCCGATGCGCGGCGCTGGTAGACAGAGATGGGAGCAGTGCCCATTGACGGCAGCGCAATGGTTGACACCATCGGGTTGACGGTATGGATGGTAGACGTGGATCACCATGGGGTTTTGGAGCTGTCAATGTTAAAACTCATTTTAGAGATGGACTTAATATCGTGTCATGTGTGTCCTGCTGTTTGTTCATTACAGGAACTGATGGATTACGCTACAAAGGGCGCCAAACTAGTGGCTCAGTTCTAGGCCGACACAATTTAGATTGCCATCGACACGCTAAGAAAAAGAAGAGATGAAAAATTAAAATTCTAGGTATTATACCAAGGTGGAAGGGAGACCGACTTAAAAGTGGTTATAACCTACCATGTATTCAGTAGATCGTTCTGAACCTTGAGGGTTGTTTCATACATTTGGATCGTGTAGATATTGCACTTCTATAGGAAACAGCAGCATATTTTTTTTATTACCGATGCTAACTAAATTTCCATGTTTTTTAAGGATGGGAAATTATCAAATGACCTCTCCCGCTCTGGGCAGAGCGGAAGGGAGTGCAGACTTGTACTGACTAAAACCCATCCATGTTCATGCTTAGCCCTTTGTGCTCCAGGGCCACGGTTTCTCTTTCGAACAGTCCCGCAGCCCTGGTGCGTTGGTATCCCTTCTACCCTGTTTTTTTCCATGAAATGGTTAGAAACCGTTTTTTAAACCAGTTAATATTCGCATGCGTATGTGTTAACGCAATTATTAAAGAGCCGATAAAATCTGTTATTTGACTTATTTGGCTAGTGGTAACTTATTCGTAACTGGTGGAAAACTACTCGCCAAAACATGGTTAGTTAACAAAAAAACAATGACCGTTCGTTCCGGCCAGTTAATTAACTATATTATTGTTTTATGTCTAAGTGGATTTGTTTGAACTAAATGAATGTGTGATATTCACAATGACGTTAATCGTAGATATCGAGATAAGAAAATACTGTACATGTTATATGAATCGAAAAATAAATATATATTCATTTTACAAGGTCTTCGTCAAAACCCATAATGATAACAGGGCCAAACCTATACTTCCTTATTTTACTCCTCCACTCGCTCTATCTTTGACATTTTAAATCGATTTCGACTCTCAATATACAAGTGGCAATTAAAGAGTCGATGTCAAGGAGGCCATGCGATATCTCGTTTTCGGTAATGGCCAAAAAACACATAAAATTGGCTTTAAACTCGTTAATCAGATAGTTCACATTTTGGTTCATTTGCTCAAGGTTTTACTACCTACAAACAATTTCTTTATTCTCGTTACTCGTGGGGTTTTTGATGGCGACAAGTCTGACTTAACATGCCATCTCTGCCGAGTCCGATCTAATTAATTCATCAACAGAATTCAGTTTTCATTTCTAATGATTCTTCTTAGAGCGTCGTTGACAATTTATATTGAATCAGCCCAAAATTTGGCGACGAGTCTGGCACTTTCAGTGGCGTCCATCAGCTCCTGTGATATGCAAGCAACAGGAAGGCAGGACGTGAGATCTAGTGTCCCATCGTTTGGAGGGCAATACCACAAACAAATTAGAATAAATTTTAATTTTCAATATTTTCCAATGTTTTCAGGAGGAGCTCGTGGCAAAAATAATAACAGCCGCACGGGTCGATCTATAAGGTTAAGCCGTGCTTGCCGAGGTTGGTCCGTGGATGGGTTATCATAATTACATACCGAGTTTCCTCCGTGCCTCCGAAACCACGTCAAGCCGTTGGTCCCGGCTGTCATTTGTAGATCTTTGACAGTCGTTAAGAGTAGTCTGAAGCCAAAAGTCTGACATCCAGTCTTAGCAAGGGGTATCTTACTTCCCAGATACTGGGTTGTGGAGGTCAGATAGGCAGTCGCTACATGTAAAATACTGGTACTCAGCTGCATCCGGTTAGATTGGAAGCCGACCCCAAGATAGTTTGGAAAAAGGCTAGGCAGATGATGAGGCAGATGATGTTAGCTTTTTCAGGTGTTACTCCTATATCTAATTCCTTACCTGCATTATTACATTCAACTTACGTTATGAGTAGGAGTAATGGCTTCAATGTCTTTTCCGTTGAACTTATTAGCGCGGTAGACGGCAGCCTTGTCCCAGTCAGTCCAGTACACCCAGTCTTCAAACGTGGTGATGGAGAATGGATGACGTAACACGTCTGTGGAGTACAGGATAACCCTGCGTCCAGTTCCATCGTAGTTGCACGAAGAAATCATGTTCATTTTGGCATCCACCTGAACAAATATTAAAGTTCAGTGACTCCAAACTTTCGAATGGGTTGAAAATTGTAGTTTGTAGTATTGTTTATAAAATTCGTTATCGGCAGATCGATCTGCCGATAACGAATTTTAGAATTAAAAAGTTGAATGATTGGTCGAATTATCTCTAAAATCCATTAGTACCTATCTCTTTGTAATACATAATTAATCCAGAACATTTGATTTTACTAAAGATAGAGCTAATTAGTTATGTTCATAATCATTAGATCGACGTTAGCCATTAGGCGAAATTAAGTATGGTAAGTTTAATATACTTCGTGTTGGAAAAACCAACGATTGATCCAGTACCTAACTATTTCTTAATACTTTAATTATGACGAATGACATCAGGTGTTCAACCGTCATTTGTTTTTCACAAACCACTAGTTAGGTTAGACCATTGTTTTAGGAGAAAACGAAGGAGGAAAACTCTAGATTACCTACTTAATGTATTGTTGGTAACCGAAGGCGATTTCACAACTTAAAGTCGCGCCATCTGCCGGTAACCTATAAAACGAGGCGCGCAGTGCGGCAACGCTCACTTTTTGCTTGGACGGCGATCGGAACGGACGTGCTACTTGATCATTATCGTGTGCTTAGATATTTTTGGTTGTGTTTTGTTCGTGTACTGATTATTCCATTTTGCTTGTGTAATCTATATTTGATTAATATTTACAGTGTTCCTTTTGATATTTTTATAATTTTTGGAAAAGTGCTAATTCTAAGAAATTACAGATTGTTTATTCTTTTTTTAAAAACGTATTTCACTTCTAATTCCTAACATCAGAAGTGCGATAAAGATTCATTTCGCCCACAAGTAAAAACTAGTTCTTAAGTTTTTAATTTTAAATAAAAGCGGGTAGTAGTTTACAATGGATAGATCGAGTCGTTCACGTTCAAAAACTAGTGCTTCGCGTTCTAAGCGATCTCGTAGCCGCCATAAGCGGAGTAGAAGGTCACGTAGCAAGTCTCGGGATTGCGATCGCCGTTCCAGACGCGAACGAGATCGTCGTGGGAGCCGCGTGAGGACGCGAAGTCCTGCGTCACCGCCTTACCAACGATCGCTTGAGACTATTGTCTCGCGGTTGAAGGCTTTAGAAGAACGTTCACGGGTAATAGCTACGCCGGAAACCACAGGTACAGCTACTGACGTTTCGACTGCAGCCTCAGAGAAAATAGTGGAGGCAATACAGTCGTTAAAGTCAGTAAGCACCCAGCATTTTTATATTTCTAATTTTGACCCAAATGTGCATAATGTTGAGCAGTGGTTTGACGAGGTTGACAGTGCTGTAGTGTTGAATAAGTGGTCACAAACTGAGTGTCTTTCCCGCGTTGGGAGCTGTTTGAAGGGAGATGCTAAGACATGGCTTAGTGAATGGGTCACAAATGACCGTTCATGGAGCAATTTTAAAAAAGATTTTCGGTCACTTTGTGTCAAGAAAATTGATGTAGCAAGTATTCTGTATGAAGTAATGAACTCTAGTTCAGACAGTTACCCAACCTACGCGGAATATGCACGTAGATGTTTACTACGATTACGGATCGTAAAAGGCCTATCAGAGGAGTTGATAACGGCGATTGTTATTAGAGGGATTAAAGACCCTCAAATCAAAGCTACTGCAACTAATGCAGGTCTGACGCCTGACAATCTCGTTAATTACCTATCTACCTTCGTAAAGTCCACTTCTAAGCAGAATAGTGACAGTTCGCGTTCTAAAGATAACAAGAGCCCTCATAAGAATAGCCCTAAGTGTTCATTTAAGGGTCAGGGTCCCAAATGTTTCACTTGCGGTCAGACAGGGCATAAACAAGCGGGTTGTCCTAAGCCCAAATCAAACAATGTAACTGAACAAACTAAATCTGAATCGAATTCTACCCCAAGTAAGACAGTATGTGCATACTGTAAAAAGACTGGTCATGATATTAGTGTTTGTTTCGCTAAGCAGCGTACGGATAATAAGCCTAAATAAAAGTAACGTCAATTTCTGCTCTGAACTTAATAAAAGTAAGTCCAGTGACTTAATAGTTGGAACAGTTCAGGGTTTACCTGTATGTGTATAAGTCTCGTTGGTTTCATCATCCGTGGTCAATCATTATCTTCTTCGAAGAAACCTTTTAGTTAACAATTGAAAGAAATAAGTAATGCCATTATTTTGTTGATTATTATGTCGCATTTGTAATAGACCTTGAGAAACTCACAAGAATTCTTGATAAATATTCCACATTTATGACTTCTGGTATGCAGTTACTATTTGTAATCGGGACTTAAATGAGTTAAAACGTCTTATGCGAAATGATGTCTCTGTTTGGATCACCGAAGACAATTGTATGCGATAGAGGTAGGATGTTTCAATCATCTGGTTTTGTATCACTAATGAATGATTTAAGTTGTCAGATTCACCCCCGAGATGCACCACGCCAATGGTCAGGTGGTACGTTACGTTTGCACCCTCCTTAACTTGTTGAGGACAGCTGATACTCAACACCGCAGTCCCCGCTAAAACTGCTTAACGGTACCGAAGGAGCTACACCAGTCATTCGCACACTAATCCGGGACGTTGTCATCAAATTGTCTGGTGAGAACCGTGAACCGCCACGGGAGATGAGACAAAGGACGGCCGAACGGTTGTGCAAAAATCAAGCCGACCAAGACAGGCGTACTATGAAGACCGACAGCCTCCACATGCCTACAGCAAAGATGACCAAGTCTTCGTTATCAAATATTCCCAGTCCACGGGGAAACTTGATCTTGGTATGCGCGGACCCTACCGCGTAATTGGAGTCCTGGACCATGACCGCTATGAGCTGCAACTTCTGGCTGGTGGTTACGGGAAGACCACATATGCTGCTGCACAGTTCATGGTACCCTGGAGAGGTGAATGGACTCCTGAGACATGCGCCGCATTTTTTGAGGGCAAGTATTGTTTTGAAGTCTGGGTGATACGCTAACAAGGTGCCTATGTCAACAGCCACTGGGAGGTATGCAAACTGAGAGCCTATGCCTACGGTGTTTGTAGAAGTCTGGGTGATACGCTAACAATGTGCCTATGTCAACAGCCACTGGGAGGTATGCAAACTGAGAGCCTATGCCTACGGTGTTTGTAGAAGTCTGGGTGATACGCTAACAATGTGCCTATGTCAACAGCCACTGGGAGGTATGCAAACTGAGAGCCTATGCCTACGGTGTTTGTAGAAGTCTGGGTGATACGCTAACAATGTGCCTATGTCAACAGCCACTGGGAGGTATGCTAACTGAGAGCCTATGCCTACGGTGTTTGTAGAAGTCTGGGCGGTATGCTAACTGGGTGCCTATGCCTACAGCCGTTGTGAGACACGCTAACTAGGTGCCTCTGTCTACAAAGCTACCAAGTTTCGTACTTGGTGTATTCTTTCATGATTTTGATGTTATAACATTGTATGTGTAATGCGTATTACCTTTTAAGCAACGCAAGGTTTTTGCTTCTACGTTTGCTATCTTTTTACGTAATGTGATTATCTGATTGCAGGAGATAGTGAAGACTTGGGCGTCTTGGAAGACACTGCCACATATCGGGCAGGACCATCCTTTGGAGCTGACGAGGACGTCAGAGCATCAGGAGAGGCCGTGTTGGTAACCGAAGGCGATTTCACAACTTAAAGTCGCGCCATCTGCCGGTAACCTATAAAACGAGGCGCGCAGTGCGGCAACGCTCACTTTTTGCTTGGACGGCGATCGGAACGGACGTGCTACTTGATCATTATCGTGTGCTTAGATATTTTTGGTTGTGTTTTGTTCGTGTACTGATTATTCCATTTTGCTTGTGTAATCTATATTTGATTAATATTTACAGTGTTCCTTTTGATATTTTTATAATTTTTGGAAAAGTGCTAATTCTAAGAAATTACAGATTGTTTATTCTTTTTTTAAAAACGTATTTCACTTCTAATTCCTAACAGTATAGTAAGTTATTTCATAAAAAACCTAGGCTGGAAGGAAATTCCCCAAGGTCCTTTATAAATAAAAAGAAAAGGCTGGGTAGATGACCGTTCTTCTTTGACGCACGTCTCCACTTCTTTTATTTCAATTTAAAGCTTATTTTAACTCACCCAGTAAACGCGCTTGCGCACAAGGTCCAACGTGAGGCCGTTGGGCCATTTGACGTCATAAGAAACGATGGTTTGTCTGTGGGAGCCATCCATACCTGCACGCTCAATCTTCGGTACCTGACCCCAGTCGGTCCAGTACATCCAACTAGAGAAAAAAGAGATTAAATATTTAATTAGCCACTTAGAATAATTTCATTGTCGGCTTAGCACAAATGTCGCATGAAGGATTTCAATACACATAACTAATGCACATAAATTATATTTGGTTACCAAATAAATTAAGCAGTTTGAAATCATAGCGAATTCATGTGGTTTTGTAACAATTATCACTCTTTTACGTGGTAACATTTTTGTATTCAGATCTGATTCCGTTTGAATTTAGTTTTGTGATTGCTTGCTAATTGACGCTAAATGGTAGAAAACAAGGTGTTTGCTCTGTATGGTGTCGGACGTAAAGAATAGCACCATCCCAAATCTTCCCGTGGGTGTCGTAAGAGGCGACTAAGGGACTAGCTAGAGAATGGGCAGCAGCGTTCTCTGTGCTTTTGTAACAACCGTACTGCGATCGCCAACCCGCTTGCCAAGCGTGGCGATTATGGCAAAACCCCCCAAAATGACAATGTTGCATCACTTGGGGGGGGGCTATGTCCAGCAGTGGACGTTGGGCTGAAATGACAATGATGATGATGGTAGAAAATACCGGACCTAATTTTTAAAACCTACACTAGTAAGATATGCCAATCTCACAGATGATCCTGCGTCAGCACTTCAGTCATTTAAATCTACATAAATAAGGTTCGGAATAATAGGACGAGAGACGGAACTTAGAAGAAGCTCTAAAGTGCCATTGCAAATTGTTAAACAATTGATTCTACAAAGGTGTACGTGACATTTTGAGTGGTAAATAAATACAATCAAAAATTCCACTTACGTCAATAGTATCAACGAATAACGATTCTTATTGCAATACTTGAGACGACCCGGAATAAAACGACATTCTTTCGTCAATTGATCGAATTTGCCTTCAGTCAAATGGCATTTATGTGGCTGATTACAACCGGCTCGTTTTAAATTGTGTAGGAGCAGTTTGTGTATGACGTAGGTAGTTGTATGGAGTGCTTGTTGATATTAAAAAAAATAAGTTCACTTCGTTTAGTGGTCTGAGCATGAGGCCTAGGGTTCGATTCTTAGGTTGGGCAAAGCTATAGGTACTTATCAGTTTTTCTATCAGGTAATTCTCAATATTGCGGACAGGTAGCCTGTCTTTCACAAGTAGTTACCCATCATCATCATCAGCCTATAATGTTCCCACTGTTGGGACACAGGCCTCCTCACTATGAGAGGGAGTGGGCTGTAATCCACCACGCGGTTGCGTTGGTAGATTTCACATGTCTTCGAATTTTTAGTTCTAGGACATGCCGGTTTCCTCACGATGTTTTTCTTCACCGTTTTTTAGAGCAGTGGTGATGAAATAAATTACACAAAGTAATGCGCCTGCCTGGGTTCGAACCCACGGCTTACTGCTCGTAAGTCGGGGCTGCCACCACTGGGCCGCCACTGCTCTCCCGTCATTTAGTAGGTACCCGTCATTTATAATTTTTAAATACGTTTTTTTAATAGGTAGTGCATATATGTATCGAAACATCACATTGTATAATAATACTTTATACTTACCACTTTTCAATATCTACCTATACCTACCAGGAAAAATCGTTATTTACTGTTGATTCATAAAACATGTTATGATTAATAACAACTGTTACTAATTACTTAATTCATTTTTGTTTATCGACTTTGATAATAATGCACCTATTTATAGAAACGGATGTGTCATAAAAATGATAAACCGACTTAATTTTTTTTACTGCACATAAAAATAGCCTCACAATAGTGATTCATAAATTTAGGAACTTCAGGTGCTATCGTATGTAGTTGTATAGTACCTACCGCGTCCACCTTCCTTGCTGATTTACTAATATTTTGTTTTTGACCACGGTATGTATGAGCCATCAACCTCACGAGAAAATAATAGGTAACAGAGGACAGCTTTGAGAGGAGCTCGTGGCTAAATAGTAACAGCCGCACGGGTCGATCTTTAAGGTTAAGCCGTGCTTGCCGAGGTTGGTCCGTGGATGGGTGACCACAATGACGTACCGAGTTTCGTTCGTTCCTCGGAAAGCACATTAAATCGTTTGTCATTTGTAGATCTTTGACAGTCGTTAAGCCAAAAGTCTGATATCCAGTCTTACCAAGGGGTATCGTATTACCCAGTTACTGGGTTGTGGAGGTCAGATAGGCAGTCGCTTCATGTAAAATACTGGTACTCAGCTGCCTGGAAGCCGACCCCAAGATAGTTTGGAAAAAGGCTAGGCAGATGATGAGAGGGCAGCTTTGAATTGAATGTCTGGCCATTTGGCTTCGTATAGGACCAATGACCGTTGTTTTAGTTTTATTGTTTTTTCTGTGTGAGTTCAATAAATGCTTTCTATCTTTCTTTCTTAGTCACCAGCTAACCCGTTGTCTGGGTCCGGGCGCGCCCAGTCACTAAACAAGCTAATAAACTCTGCAACCACTTAAGAGTATGGACTATTATCCCTTTATTTTAGTGAGAACTGAATGAGAATTACGAAATAGGTTGATAAATCTGCCCATCTAAAAGTTTTGCATAAGGTTTTTTGGGACTTTCATTTTTTTCTGCAAATCAGCACCCGCTCGGCTCCGAGCGCATACGTCCGGCTCTAAACGCAACCCCTCAAAAACAGTGCTCGTCCAGACGGTCTATGTCAAAACGGCTGTCGGGTCCGGCCAGTTCCAAGCGTATAACTCGCGCTGGTCTGTGTGAAAAGAAGAGCGCCGGCCGATGTTCTCCTAGCCGGTCTGTGTGAACTGACCCTGACACATTACAATGGAATATCATAAGGTAGCGTATGAGTCACCTGCATCCGTCATACAAGCATTGATAGTCTGCATACTATTCTATAGGAATTCGTTAATATACCTACGAGCTTCATTGCAAAAGTCGTTTAGTAAGTATATAAGTGTATGGCGTAAATCGTCTTTCAATATTATAGTGTTATTAGAAAATATTATTGGATTAATGATATGATTCATAACTAACGTCTAGCTAACTGGGCGCTATTGTCATAGGCATAACCTTGTAGCCAGGATTATCCATCAGCAAACTGCTCTGAAATACAGCCTTGTGGAATCGAAAGTGCCGTACTATAAGTATGTGGCCGACCCAGTTCTCTAAAATAGCAATATCATATTGAACTGGGATTAATCCATCATCTCTGTAAAAATATCATCTTTTACCGTTGGTTAATCGTCGTGAGATCTCTGCCTGTATTTTTTTTTTGTTGAAGACGGTTCGACGTGACATAAATTGTTCTGATATTTTGTCAATTTTCCACTTTAACGTTCCAAGCAAGTCCAAACGGTTCAATCCACCATTACGGGTACCATTTGCAAATACTAACTAAAAACAAAATTCGTACGTTGTGCGGGTAAGTAGGTATTTTAATAAGGTGTGCAAACAGTTCGACTTTCATCTTTTTGAATCAAGTGTGACCTCAACAAAAAAGTGTTTAACAATGAATTTCTTGATAACCTAAATTTCTTTGGTATTATTATTTTTATTTTTGTATAATTGAATTTTAACATCTTGGTTCTCATAATAAATAACCTGCCGCAAGTATATTATTTTTTACAAATTTTAGGTAATGATCTACTTGCATGTTTTTTTTTTTTTAAATTTCGTGGCATTATTTGGCAATGTGTATAATTTGTTCCACAGTATATTTATGCCAGACAACCTCTAGACGTGTAATTAGATGTCAGATTATCATACGGTTATTTATCACTATTGCATTTAGCTGTAAGTCTTCCAAAGTTTTTAAATAAATAAATCACTGGCAGGACTAATGTATCGAATAAGCCTGATATAGTGGTGGTGGATCGATTAGAGCGGCGCGCAGTGATTCTTGACACAACAGTCCCGCATGACGAGAGTCTCGTGAAAGCCGAGAAAGAAAAGCAAACCAAGTATCTTGACTTGGCTCGCGAGGTTTTCGACATGTGGGATTTGAACTCAGCGATCATCAAGGGCTTGATTCAGAAAGCTACACAAACGCCTCTTCTTGTTAAAAGGTTATTTTCTCTGGAGCCTTGTCCATCAGTAGTTTGGACCCTGTTCCTGATAACGGCGGGCGGGTGGGTTTTTCATTCTTAGGGTTCCGTACCCAAAGGGTCAAACGGGACCCTATTACTGAGAATTCGCTGCCCGTCCGTCCGTCCGTCCGTCTGTCACCAGGCTGTATCTCATGGACCGTGATAGTTAGCGAGTTGAAATTTCTACAGATTATGTATTTCTATTGATGCTATAACAACAAATACTAAAAACAGAATATAATAATTATTTAAGGGGCCCATACAAAAAAGTGATTTTTTTGTTCTTTTTCATAAATAATGGTACGGAACCCTTCGTGCGCGAGTCGGACTCGCACTTGGCCGGTTTTTTATTATATTTATATAAAAGCAACATAAGTATGAAAAATAAATAAATGGAATGATTGCTAATATTTGTACCTACATCTTCTGTCTACTTATTATTAACTTCTTCTTGAATTGTTTATAAATGAAAGTGATATTTCTGGAAAGATATTTAACAATTTCAGTGGATAATTATGTAGGTTGTTTTGTTTTTGGTAATGTTATGTGTGTTTAATTATCAGATTTGTTCAGCACTTATTAGAGTTTTTTTTTTTTTTTTGAGATTTACATTGGAATGGAATGCCCATCTAAGGCTACGTACGCACTGACAGATGCCATGCTTAGCGTCTAGAACGTATAGAGTTACCTTCCGAGTAGCGAAGTGAAACGAAATATGTAGCATTTTCGTACTGCACGCTTGGCGCCTTCGCTAGTCGCCTCTTCATAGAAATAAAACGCGATCCCTTGTGGTTATCGTGTATTCTAGGAAGAAACCAGATGATCAATAGGCTCTAGACGTTAAGCAAGGTACCTGTCAGTTTGTACGTAGCCTTAAAGTTACAAAGTTGCTAACCTGCATCGAGGAAGGATAATGGCAAAAATCATGATATACCTATACCTCATACACAGCTATGTCTGCACAGTGCACTTGCCCTTGCCCTTTTAAATAAAATATATAAACTCATACTCAGCTATTTCAATGTTTTACAACAAAACATCACGCCTGTAATCTCCGAAGAGTAAGGCAGAGATGTACAGAATGGAACACCAACATTTCGCTGGTTATGTTTTAAGTCTCAAGTTAATAGTTACACTGTCCACATACATTATCATTCTCTTGCCCTTATTCTAATTTATTTGGGGTCGGCGCAGCATGTCTTCTTCTGCCATACTTCTCTATTACTTGTCATCTCATGAGATACCTCCTTTCTTGCCATATCATCCTTCACATAGTCCATCCATCGTTCCTTTGGTCTTGCTCTACCCTTATACCCATCGACATTAATACTCAAAACTTTCCTCACGACATTTTCCACTGTCCACATACATTCCTAATTATTCTTTGAAGGATCGTGGCTTAGTAATAACAGCCGCAACGCTTCCTGAGGTCAGTCCGTAGATGGTTGACCATCAATTACATACCGAGACATCTCCGTAGCTCATACAGCACGACTACGACTGGGTGCTGCGCGCCGACCTCCCTAGCGGTGTCAGCGTAGTTTGCTACGCTGACGACACGCTGGTGCTGGCACAAGGGAGGTCGCACGAGGCGGCGGCCGAACTTATGACACGCGGGGTTGCGATAGTCGTGAAGAGAATCCGGCAACTGGGTCTCGAGGTGGCATTGCACAAGTCCGAGGCCATGTGCTTTCATGGGCCTCGGAATGCGCCACCGTCGGGATCCATACTGACGGTAGGAGGGGTTCCCATCGGCGTCGAGTCGACGCTGAGGTACCTAGGGCTTGTCCTCGACAGCCGGTGGAACTTCGTGGAGCATTTCCGACGTTTGGCCCCCAAACTGGAACGGGCAGGGGCTGCGTTCAAGCGGCTCTTGCCCAACCTGGGGGGTCCAAACGCCTCCTGCCGCAGGCTCTACGCGGGGGTCGTGCGGTCCATGGCCCTTTACGGGGCCCCGGTGTGGGCGCGTTCTCTGAGGCGGCGAGCCGCCCATTACCTGAACGCGCCCCAGAAGGTGGTAGCCGTAAGGCTGATCCGGGGGTACCGCACGATCTCCGGCGAGGCGGCGAGCCTCTTGGCCGGATTGCCGCCATGGGATCTGGAGGCGATAGTCCTCGCGTGCCTGCACGAATGGCGCGCGGAGGCACTACGCCGGGGGGAAACTCCGCTGCCGCGGCAAATTGTCGCTCAGCGGACAGACCTCCGGCGCGATCTCATGGCGACATGGGGGGAGCGACTGTCGCAACCCCGTGCAGGGCACGCCACAATAGTGGCGATAAGTCCCCTCTTTGAGGAGTGGCTGGAGAGGCGCCACGGCGCCCTCACCTTCCGCCTGACGCAGGTCCTCACCGGACACGGTTGTTTCGGGAGGTTCCTGCACCGAATCGGGCGGGAGGAAACGCCCGGGTGTCACCACTGCGAGGATCGACCGGAGGACACGGTGGAGCACACTGTGGAGCTATGCCCCGCTTGGGCTGAGCACCGCCGTGTCCTCGTAGCGGCGATTGGCGGCGGCGACCTCTCGCGTCCGGCCCTGGTTCAATCCATGGTCCGGAGCGAGAGGGAATGGGAAGCCGTCGCCTCCTTCTGCGAAGCAGTCATGCTAGCGAAGGAGGTGGCGGAACGTGAGAGGGAGAGAACCTCACGTCCCAGCCGCCGCGGGAGACGCCCCGGGCGGCGGGGGGCAACCAGTGGCCCCCGGCCACCGTAGGCGCGGGCCTGTGGACGGTGAGTAATGGGCTAGCTCACCGTCCGTCCGTCTTATGACGACAGACCGTGCCGACGGCGCGTTCGTGTTCCACGCGCGCCTCAAGGAAATGTCAGCAAATCGGAAGGGGTCCGAGAGGGCCGATGCCTGCCAGGGCTGCGGGTTGTTCGAAAGAGATACCGTGCCCCTGGAACGCAAAGGGCTAAGAAGGAACATGGATGGGTTTTAGTCAGTCAAGTCTGACACTCCCTTCCGCTCCGCCCAGAGCGGAAGAAGTCATTTGATGATTTCCCATCCGAAAAAAAAAATAAAAAAAATAAAAAATAAAAAAAACATAAAAAAAAAAGCTCATACAGCAATTTCAACAGTTGGTCCCGGCAGCCATTTTTGGAAGACAGTCGTTACGGTCTGTCAGCTAGTCTTGCCTAGGGTAATTGTTTTATAAACTGGGTTGTGAAGATCAGATATATAGCTCCATGTGAAATACGGGTATTCGCTACATCCAGTTAGATTGGAATTCGTGTTAAACATAGATGAGGAAAAGCGATGATTACTGGTTATTATTTTAATCGTCATTCTTAGACATTTTTAGACAAGCATCTACTAATTCCATCAGTGTAAATGCGCAGTTGACTGTGGTGTGGCAAAAAGTTGTAGTACAATTGTAATGTAGATAAGTAGGTATGTAATGATTGTTTAATGTACCCTAATGTGTTATCCACTGCTTTGTTCAAATTCCTGTATATTCAAGTACTTTGTATTGTTATTCTTTCGTGTCCATTGTAGGCAAATTATCTTTTCAACTATCGAGAGCATGGTAGTGGCTGAGTGACTGACTTATTCCCTACGTGTCTCTGGTTCGATTCCCGTACGTATAACGTGTTTATATTGCCTTCAGTTAATTATTTATGGTCTGATTTATGTAACTATGTGAAATTTCCATCAACGCAAAGAAACTCTTACTACTATATGAACCTGTTATGTCACACTGCAGTGCAAAGACGTCTGTCTCTCTCTTAAGTAATTGAGCTCAATCCTTTAAGTTGGAGACCAACTCGCTACGTCACCTGTTGTGGAAATAATACCACAAGAGTGACCATTTCTTATTACAAAGCCTTCAAAGATCGAAGTGACTTGGATTTTACACTATAAATATTTTGATTCTTACGTCTAATGTCCACGCACCAAACTGAAGTACCTACACAAGTTCTATGTAAACCATTTAAGTCGATTTGAGTGATTCCTTACCCATCTAGAGGGTTAAGAGCGATAGCTCTAGGTTCTTCCAGCTGGTCCCTAATGAGGATCTTCCTCATGTTTCCTTGCAGGTCTGCCAGTTCAATATGGTTCTTGCCAGTGTCAGTCCAGTACAGGTGGTTGTAGATCCAGTCGACTGCGAGGCCGTCTGATGTGATTAGCTGGTCGCCGATCACCACTGTCCTTTGTGTGCCCTCATCAATGGGTGCCCTGGGTAATGGAAATATGATTAGCATAAAGAGACTTTAGTGGGTAGATATAAGTTTTAAATGATATTTTATTAGTGTTGTGAAAGTGAGGCTCGTTTGCACGAAAATCACTTGCATCATGCATTAACACTGAACGTATATAAAACATAATTCTACCTCTGTCATTTTCATACGATTGGCAGAAATATAATGGTGTTTGAAATTGCTTTAGCACTAAATGCGTTAGCAATTTTTAGTTCAAGCGTGACAGAACTCCAAAAAACTAAAATTGCCAATAACTATCCACGTTTACTGCCACGTTTTGTCAAGTAGGTACCTTATTTAAATAACAAGCAATCATCATTTGAAGTTGGTTTATGATCGTCAGTAAATACTGTGTTTGAACTGCAATTTTACATTTTAGAGGACTAAATGGTCACTTAAATTCACGTGAAACCATACACGAGCAGGTAGCAAAGTAAAGACTAAAGTGTTATTTTTTCTGAGGATTACAAATAGTAGGCACATGCAATCATGTTCATTATCGTCATCATTTGTACACATCGGTAAAAGTATGTAATTGATATGACGTCATTCCTATTCTTAGAAACACGATAAAAATATTTTTTATGACCGAGTAAAATGCTTACTTATGTAATTTATTATCTTATTTTAATTATGTAAACAATAACAGTGTCATGCGAGTCCATTGTCTTTTTAATTGAACCTTACGGACCCGTAATTATCTTTTACTACATCAACTATTACATGACGTCGGTTTTAAAGGAATGGCCACTTCTGGAAAAAAAATACAATCTTTGGATTGTTTTTCTCAATTAGGAATCAAAATGAAATTCATCTGCGATTCCAGCCTTGTTTGCGATGGTTGCAAAAAACCAACCTAATCACCGAACCCAAAAAGGGTCAGGCGTGTATGAAAAAAGATTGTCAAATCATCAAGGTTACTTCTATATTTATTGCCATTTACCATAGCAGTGATTCAAAACACTAAAATATATTTGAAATACTAACTTATAAATCTTCTCATCCGTAACATCACTCCAGAAAATCATTCCGGTCCTGAACACGTAATCCAGGGCAGTCGCCGACTTCGTGTCATTCACTATCGCAACCATCTCATGGTGGTCCAGGCTTATCTTGCGGATGTCAAACCTCCTTGCGAACAGGAGTGATGGGTGACCTTCCGTGGCTTTACACCTGGTTCGATCCCTAGGGTCTCGTGCGTAGCCTGCATGGCACTCGCATTTGAACGTGCCTTTTTCGTTGATGCACATTTGGGAGCAGGCGCCGGGATCTGAGCACTCGTCTACGTCTGGAAAATGAAGGTGTGTTTTAGTTTCCAATACTTGATTGCCTTGGATTTCACAGTGATATACAGGGTTATTGGAAAAACACCAACAACCTCTTAAGAGGTCGTTGTACTCATCATTATGAACAACATTTACTATGGGACCAACCCTGAAATCGCGAAAAAAAATCAGCTGTTCCGTACTCTATGTTCACATAACTCGTCAAAATGTAGGGAATAACCCTGTATAGTATAAACAACCTGTAACGTTTCTACTACCTCACTTCAGAAACCTGTGCCTCAGCTCCTCACTGTTAAAGGGAGTGGGCAGTATCCACCACGCTGGATTAGTGATCTGATGGTTGGCTTTAAATAGGAGGAAAACGGCTATAAGAAAGTAACATGTAGATACGTTTAGGAAGAAATATTTATCCAACCATAGATCTCCGTCGTTGAGTGGTTCTCCAATATAAATATTTCCTGGTGTGTTGGAGTTGTCGAGGGTAACCAGGAAATTATCTCTAAGGAGATGTCCTAAATAAGTAATTTATGAACTGATTTATTCATGACTCAACCCAACTTACGCTTATAGGATTTTTACTTACCTTTTAATATATATTTTAAAAGCAACAACAAGATTTAGATCAATACTTGTTTTTTATCGTCCTTTGTTAATACCCACAGCGAAAGTGGCCAGATTGAACACATTTTCCTTATACAGTTGTCAATTTCGTAGAAACTGACAATAAAATTGATGGTTTTTACGATAAATTGTGATATTATCTCATCGAACAGTTCTTTTAATAGAATCAGGTAATCTTAATCTGATTGACACTATTTTATTAATTAGATAATTACTGGGTTATGACTGTACAATAAAAACAGTAAATATAAACAGACTAATCAATTGAGTCATTAATTAATAATTTCCGTTATTTTTGGTTTACCCTATCTTGACAATTTAAGTATAAGAAATAGGTATCACGCTCCATTTGCATGCTATTCCTACTTATGCCATTTTCTAATAAACAGCACTAAGCCCTGAATATAATTATCAGTCAAAATGACTCAAATTAATGCTCGCCGTTGAATATAAGCTATATATTGCAATTTGTGTGTATATTTTTAATATTGTGTGCAATAAAAAATAAGATAATGAAAAATTTAGTTAGAGGTAGTAAAATAATCCATACAGCAAACATTTTAGATGAAAAGTTCGTTTAGCGTTCAAACCATTTTAGCACTGCAGACAGTTCGTGGCAGGAAGCATAGTAATCAGCACAACGAGAAGTGGCAAATAGAACTTTTCATACTTAAAATACTTCTTCGGGAATATTTTTTGGCCCCATAACCTGATTGCGAAATTCTATTATTTTTTTCTATTAGGTTCTCACCTTCGCAAGTCCTATTATCCACAAGCTTGTATCCCTTGTCACAGTCGCAGTAGTATCCAACGGGGGTGTCCACACACTTCTGCGTGCATCCTCCATTGTTCTTTGAACATTCGTTCTCCCCACACCTGTTCCGAGGTTCATCTTCAAAGTTCGGGCAGTCTGGATGATTGTCGCAGACCTTCGAAAGGGGGATGCACATGCCAGCTCCGCAGTCGAATTCCGTTTTCTTGTCGCATACGGTCTTCAGTATTGCTGAAATGTAACGAAGTTTTCAATTAGTTAAGATGAACGCAAATGATTGAAAGTTGACGAAACTAACTTCGTAAAAATATGAAAACTAAATCATATGCTTGTAAACGTTTAGATTATGGAAAGGTTAGTATTTAAAATGATGAACAGTCGAGCTTTAAACTTCATAATTAGCGGGAATATAAAGATGTCAGTAGATTATTTCAACAGATTTGCACTCTAGCTGAAAGTCAAAACTCTACAGTAGAGGGCGCGGACGATCACAGATGGTAGACTTTTGAAAAATCTTTTGTACCTTTAAAACCCAAATTCTGTTGCGACTAGGTATTGTAATAAAAGAATACTTACTGCAGTTAAGTTCATCACTGCCATCAGGGCAGTCCTTGTCTCCATTGCAGTACAACGCTCCAGGGATACAGCTGTGGTCTTTGCACTGGAACTGGTCCAGTCTGCAGGTGACGTTGCCGCGGCACAGCTGAGGATCTTCATCACCACCGTCAGGGCAGTCCCGGTCGCCATCACACACCCAAGCCTTGTGGACGCAAGTCATGCGGTCCTTGCATTCGAACTCTGAAGATATGCACGGTGAACGGACCTTTGGAGTAGCTGTACAGCCCTGGAAAGTAAATTGATTTGATTATTTTCTTGGATCATGCGTGACAAAAAAAACGTTTTCGAAAACGTTTCGAGTAATTAGTATTGCGCTTTAGTATCGATTGCTTAATCAAATGTGCTTAATTGGCTTTCATTACGGATACCTTTATGGGTGGCTGTGCACACACTTACATCATTTACATTTTATCTCTCGCTACATTTAGCTTTGATTGAATCATTTATAATTTGATGAGTATAATCCATTGATAAGATTAGGCCCTGTTACAATTATTATGCCGTTTAGTTTCAGATAAGCGGTGTATGAATGTAATTAAAGTATTTGTTGGGTGGTCTCCGCTGCGAGTAGACCACACTACCGCTTTCGGGGAGAGTCGCAATAATTGACTGAGATATTAAATCATAATAATTGTTTATGTTATCAACTATCCATTGACCAAGAATCGCTTATTGAAGAAAGAGCCACATTAAGTGCCCTCTCTTGCTTTAATATTGAAATTTGAAGCTTATTTAATGATTACTAGAGATCGGAATACGTAGAGTATATTTACCATAACTTCAAGCAAGTAAGTAACTTGGGAATAATACCTCCCTCTGATATAACAACTTTATTTCGGCACTTAAAAATAATTCCGTGATTTTATATGGATGTTATTATCCACACGTTTGTTACTTCCTTGAATTTTAGGCAAATAAGTTTACTCTACCTATTCCGATCTCTGATGATTACGGAATAGATAAACCAGCTTAACCTAGCCTTTTTTTACTAGCATTGTTTGCTTAAAACCAGCTTGTCTTCCCTTTTATATCTTAACTTCTAATGAACCAAAACATTGCTATACAAACTTACCACTTCATCGCTTCCATCGGGACAGTCTTCAGTTCCATCACAGCGCCACCAAGCCGATATGCAGTGTCCGTTTCCACAAGAAAAGTGTGTCTGCGGCTGGCAAGTCGGCGCAGGACATTTGACCTCGTCACTATCGTCTCCGCAGTCGTCATCACCGTCACACACCCAACGTAGCTGGATGCACTTGCCATTCCCACAAGTGAACTCGTCCGAGCGACATGTCTCATCTGGTAGGCCAGGTTAAGACTTATTTGTGAGAGTATTGGTGTATGGGTTAGGTTTTCAACGAAGTTTTTTCTGTTATGTCCTCTATTGGATTTTTAATGCAGCCAATGGGCATTAGAGACTTCTGGGACGACAAATATAGAAAAAATTTCGTTGAAAATAAAACGGCCCTATTATACATAATATAGATTCAAATAAAGAGACAAAATAGTGTAACAGCTGAAATGGAAACATTTGGTCATAATTTTCCATATTCTGGTAAATGTTTCAAAATCTTTAAAGATAAATTCTTTCGAGTGTCAAAATCTGTTTTAAGAAGTTCAATTCATTAAAGGCTTGCTTACAAAATTATATCTTTAAAAAGACAATTAAAGTTTCATCGCTTAATGATGTTACTCAATCATTAGACAAAATTTTAATTAAATTTGCACAGACGGCTAGACTAATATTTTAGCAATCCTTTGAAATGAGTCAAATTTTAAATAAATACGGCCTGACAGCAAATTGATAAATCAGGTACTTTAGGCTCAAAGTAAATTGAAAAAACAAAGCGAATTGTTATAAAAGGCGACATAATTTGAGAAATTAAATGTTTCCAATTCGCTGCTACATTGAAATAAATATTATAAAATGTGGAGTTTCAAATTGACAATGAGCACCAAGAGCACTTCGAACTTAAACGAATTGCGTATAAAATGCAGGGCAATTAAAAGTCTTCTCAGTTAACATAAACAAATCTAATGAAGTAGTTCGCCTAATTTATTGTCATAGCAAAGTAACTCTTGTGATAAATAGTTTATAGTTCATTAACTAGAAAAAAGTATTTTTTTCTTGTGTTCCATTATTCTCAGATATTTCAAGTAGTAAAAAGCTGCGCTTGAACTCAATTTCAATAACATGTAGGTACTACTGTTAACTGAATTTAATACTTTTTCAACTTATCAATACCTATTATTGATTCTTTCATAATAAATATTTCCGAAATTATAATTCCGAAAGGGCTACAACCTAGAACAGATGCCAACCATTAAGGCCAATTTGTTGCCCCAGAATTTCTAGAAGAATCAAGTACCTAATAAGATAAACGATGACATAATCGTGATGAGGCTTTCGGCCGTAAGGAAACCTTCCCGTGTATTGACGTAGGCACGCAACATCATCGCTCACGCCTCGGCCCGCCCAGTGTGGGTAGATAAGAATTTATAGATGGATGAGTCGAGCGTTGATAGAATACACAAGAGTTTAGTTGGGTCCGACCCCATGATTGATTGGTGCTGCCGATACTGAGAACGAATTGTTAAAAGTTGATCGTGAGGTTGGCGTGACAAAAATTTGATAAAACAAGTATTTTCTGACCAAATATTTACCACAAAAAATATACCTTTGTTAACAATTCCTACAAAATTGACACCTCCTTGATGTTTCAACTATGTTCCTGATACATAGGTTCTTTTTGACGTGCAAGTGGCATTTAACCTAAAGGTGGCAAAGTAATTACGAGGTATTTAAACAGAGATATTCCAGTAACTGACCTAGATTTTCCATCAGAATTAAGGCAAGGCCTAGGTGAGGCGTAAGACCATTAGTAATAATAAATTATTAGTGTCACACGACACGGTACTGTTAATGAAATAATAACATTGAATGAAATAAGTAGGTAAATGGAACAAAAGAGATATCTGAGAACGCTTATAGAAACAAATTATGATGTGCTCTTTGTACTACATTATCTTAACTTAAAATAGAAGATAATATATTTAGGTCGGCATCGTGCAATTTCCACAATATAACTAGACGATTACACAATTTCGATCTCATATAATGGAACCAATGAGTGAAGAATGTTTCGATGTCAATATTGTGCATCATAAATGCTGACCCAGGTATACAATGTGAAGTGTAATGTGAATAAACAATTCAGGAGTAATTATAAAAGCGTCCGAAGTAATTAGCTTTGAAGAGTCACCGCTGAAATGATAGCTCTCTGAAAATGCGCCCGTATGGTCAAGGTATCGCTATCTCTTTCGTGCATAAGGAAATAAATATGAAAGAGTAAGCGAAAGACTAACTTTAAGACACAAATAGGACTTGAGTAGCCTTTTTGTCTAAATAATTACTCTTGCATTGTATGTTAAATCCCTTACTGCATGCTTTCTCATCAGATCCGTCGGAACAATCCGCGTTGTCGTCGCACATCCACGTGAGCGGCACACACTCGCCATCTCTTCCTCTGCAAGTGAACTCCTCTGGTCCGCACGATTTCACCTCTGTCAACCCATTCATGCACATGCTAAGTTCGATGCGAATATAAACCGACACGATAAGTCAACACAAATCCCCCCAGGGATCTCCTGATAGATATCCGTTTTCGTCTTATCCTTCCTGCTTTCTTCAAGTCCTTTGGCTTTTTCTATTTTTCGTTAAATATATCCATGAAGAAAATTTTCTAACTAGAACAATTACTTTGATGTCCTTGTAAAAATAATAAGTTTCTTTTATATTTTGTAAAGTTCAACCGTAATTGCGTGTTTCTTTTGTTTTATATTAACCTATTTGGGTCTAGTAATCGATTCGGGCAATCGAATCGGTAATAAAACAGAGAAGATATAAAGCAACCGCGAGTATCATAGAGAATCGTAACTATAATTTTAATAAAAAACGAAGAAGTTTATAGCAGTCGTAAAGTGTGCTTTTATACTCGCATGCTTAGGTATGCTTATGTCGATCCTAAATATGAACCAGGTTTACCGACATGCTAATTGTTGCTGGTTTCATGCTTTTGATCCGATGCGAGACCATGCCCTTACCACATTGGTGTTCGTCAGAGCCGTCGATACAGTCGGCCACATCGTCACATTTCCACGACAGTGGTATGCACTGGCCGGTCGTGCACACAAATTTGTGCTCCGGACAACGCCTTTCCGTAGCTGTGTACGAAATTTTGATTGATATCGAATTTCTCACATCACAATGAACCCCTTTTGTATCCGCTGTTTTATTAGGGTTATTTTATGTTATTGCCTTTAGTGTCTTTGCCATCAAAGTAACTACAATGTTAGGTATCGATACCGTTGCCCTGAGCGCTTTACTTGCAAACTATTTGCAGAACTTTAGTCGAAGAGCAAACAATTTAACAGCATTAAACTATCTGCGATCAGACACAAATAAATCAGGGGGCTCACAATATAAACAATTTACACTGATGTAATTAATCTTGGCAAACGGACTGACTTCGAACGAGGCTATCAGTAGCAACTTAAGTTGACAAAGCAAACACGTTTAAAATGCTAGCCAAGTGCTTTAGCAATATAATAAATGGTAATGCACGGGCACGGCTAAAACGTAATTAATGATTCTAAACAGTCCCCTTATTAGAGTGTAATATTGTTTTGCGACGGCGCTAACGAAATTCAACAGACGCAAATTTAGAAAGCTTTAGTGACTCCCGCTCAAAAGTTTTTGACTGGGGATTTGGTCGACTGTATGTCTACTTAGTTTAAACTTTAATGCATTTAAGTTGCATTGGAAAAATTAAGCTGTTATATTAAAAGTAATACAAAAAATGGGACTCAAATCTCCCATGAATTTAAAGTGTAAGTAAACAGACAAAAAAAAAGAAGGAGAGTTTTAAATATGTTTTTTCATCTAATATCTTGTCCACAATTTATTATAATATGAGGATTTGTAATGGATATCTGTTACTCGTGTTCATATACTCGTAGTATTTATAAACTGCAGAAGACATTGAGGGATGACTTCATAATAAAACATTTTGCATTCGAAACATGATTGATGTCGTAAACTCTATTTTAGGTAGCATTTGTCACACTATGGGTAAATAATGCGCAACGTAAATATACCTTGTGACATGAGATATAATATCCAGATGGAAAATATCCACAAGCTTAGGACTGGCTCCTACTATACGAGGAAGATGACACCATAAAGCTTACTTATCCCGGAAAATAACGTTCCAGTTGAAACCTCGGTGATAAATATATTTGTCAACAAGGACAACAAAGCCAGATTACCTATATAAACTTGATATATATAACCACCTTCTACATTGTCGCCTACAAAACATTGCGTGTCCCTGCCAAATAAAAAAGGATTTTCCATTATGTGGGACGACTTACAGTGGCTCTAAGTGTACAAAGTTACGCCCGCGGTTGCCATAACCCCACCTCCGTTGAAATAAAACCTTCGCAAACTTTCACAAGCTTTTTATACACACCGTTGCAGTTTGAGAAAACAAGGAATTAAAAGCCATCCCTTTGACGCCGGATCAACTCTTTTCTAAGGAGTTTTGTTGACGGTGCTTGCTTACATTACAAAAGATAATTCTAAAGCTAGCACAGATAATAAATAGACTTAACTAAATTTAATTACTTATGTCAATTTGCCATAGATTAATACATGTTCGAATTTAAATTCGTCATAGGTAACGAGTAACATATAACGAGACTTTTTTTTGTGAATGGCATGTCACAGTTCAACCTAGGACTATAACGAGACTATTTCTAGCGGTGCTATCTATCATAATAACTACCTTCATACATATCCTAAATCGTGAAAAGGCATGTTAATTTTACGGGTCACTTATATTGAAAAGTGTCGGTGATAAAAATCGCAATTTATAGCGTGACCCTCCCATGGATCGACAAACGAAAAAAAGCGAACGTGCAATTTTCTACTCGTTTCACATTTGAATAATGGGGTGGGCAGTCGTTTATTTCATACACTGTCCTTTTCGGGCATTTCTATTTTTAAACATTCCATTTATAATTCGTTAGAACATGAACCGAAAAAACATTCAGACATTTTCCCTACTACGGTTTGTGGGGGAGAAATACCTATCAGTACTCATATTTCATACGAAGAACACAAATCCCTAAGGCGCCACTATTTTCAGCTAGATCCATCACAGCTCCGATATGAAAACTATAAAATTTTCATATCACTCCTGTCATTTTCGCTAGAATGTTACTGAACTACATTCTTAAACCTTTGTAAAAGAAAATTCTTATATTTTTAAGAAGTTATTTTCAAAGAAAATGCTAAAGCATAGACAAGTGTTTCACATAAAGAGGATTGCGCGCCTTGAAACTTGTGACAAGGTGGAGGGTTCGGGAATTATGTCAGTCGCCAACCGAACTCCATGGTCACCACACTCGCCACCGTAGCGGAAACCACTGAATCGATCGACATTTTCAACTTATTAGAGACTGAAAATTTCAGTATCTACCTACATATGCCAGTTCACCCGTCGGGTCAACATGAACAAGTCCAATTTGTGGCGGACATTCCCTTTCTTGTCCGTTATCTCATGTGTCAACCATAAATAAATTAACGCGATCCTCTACGCACCCCATGGAATGTTTAAATTCGTATTACGTGTTTTATTTAAATACCACAGGCGCTCGGTAAAAATTCATTTGGGGACCACCCTCCCGTCTTTGTGAATATTCTCATTTTTAACATTACGTTTACCGACTTACTTATAGGACCATATTTACATTTTTGTAATGACATTTTACATAAAGGATACGAGCCTTCTCGTTAGCTGAAAATATAATTTAAATATTTGATTAAGTACTGCTTTGATAGGTACAGAAACATTTTGATTGAAATGTGATCCCAAATTTTTATTTTTCTTAGAAGCAGGTGAGTGGAGGCAAAGATTATACACTTAATCCTGGGAGCTTGGTCGTAATTAAGATTTTAATCTAAGTTGGGACTCCCGCTAAGGACAAAATACGCGTATTTCAAAAGTTTGCTCATAAATCGTTAGATAATTATTTTTTACGGTTTCAGTTCTTGAATTGATGCCATCCCATTACGTTGACCGCCTGGTTCCAAATAATGGTTTAAATGTTTCACCAAGCACTTTCTGGAGTTAGATTATACGGCGATGTAAAATTAAAAATCCGTTTAAAAATAGTAGATGCCTTTGGATTTGGTAAGTGAGTTTTAGACTGATAGTAATGATATATTTTATGATTTAAAATCTTTTTATCATTTACGCTTATTTTATATAGAATAACGGTCCATTATGCTTTAAAGACTAGAAAATAGACCTAATGAATAAATGGTCATCACCGCAGAGGACACAGATTGTTTAAATCCGAATCGCGGTTAGTAAAAAGTTTTTCGGTTTCTGATAACAAGGGATAACTCGGGTTGGGATCACAGGATCGTCCAGTTTTCATACCCTCGCTGGCTTTGTCATTTTGCGACCTTGTTTTTTCATTGTTCTACGTCTAAACAATAGGCGACTGACTGCCAACTCGACCCTAAAGTAAATTTGCCAAAATAACAGTGTTTGCTTATTTTCCTCACACAAATATAAACTAAGTGGGTGGCCAGGCAAAGTTGACGTTCCTTTTACTGTTAGCAAGAAAACTTAATACCAACTCATTCATAGAATTTATTTACAAACATGTCTACATCGTAACTTCCCGCTCTCGTAATATTTTAATTAATGTTTGTTTTTACGACTAGAAGTTTGTTATTAAATTTCAGTTTCATATTGTACCAAAAGGACTCGTTTGAAAAGCTATAAAAGTATATGTAATTTGGCAAGTTTACTCTTACGAGTGAACGTGTGAGTGTGGGCAATAAAGTTGATACTGACTGCAAGTGCCGGGCTCCTCGTCTGACCCATCAGGACAGTCTTTTTCATTGTCACAGTGCCAGGACAACGGAATACATCTTCCTGTCTTGCAACGGAACTCTGACTGCGTACAAGTGCGACTCTCTGTAAAGAAAAAAGATTAAATTAATTGAATGAAACCGTTGAGCAGCTTCAGAACACAAAGTATAAACTTAATCCAACAGAAGACAACAGTATCCAGCAATATCGTTAAAGGTTTAGTTACACAGGTCGCGCCAAGGGTGAATTTTTCATTACTTCTCGGCCAAACGCAATTTTGCTGATAAATATTTTTGTAACTCTTAAACGTCAAAGTAAAATGAACCTTAAGCATTCATTTGTAGATGTTAATATTTAACGAGGTGACACCCCAAAAAGGATCTTACTCCTTTTTTAATTTATTTGGAAGATTTGTGATGGGGACCATATTGACGCTTCCGAAGGTCTTTAATCTCCACTTATATTGAACTAAGCTACATTATGTATAAAGCATGTATTTTTAGCATATACAAATAAGTTGCGTGTCTTCATACATCAGCCATTTTAGAATATTTATGAAGACGAATAATTTAATAATCTCGGTTCGGTACAAGCAATTTCAGAAACAATTTCAAGTTTTTTATTAAACTGTTATAACCCCAAGTACCTTGTTGGAAGAACTAACAGAATGGAAACCCAATCTTACATAAACTGAAGAAAATCTAACAGCAACATTAATAAAACAATATTTTTGGAAAAATCCTTTATTATATCCACTTTACAGCATCGCTCTAATTTCCCTTAGCCGAGGCAGGGGATGCCGTAAACTGGATCAATCCATTTACGGCTGAAATCACCGTTCAACGTGCGTATAAAACAAGGTTTAAGAAAATTATCGGCGGGTAGCAGCAGCCGCTTTATCTCGGGGTGATTCGAGGCGAGGCAGGGCGGGCACGCGCCGCCAAGCAATTTGTAAACAAAACGCACCCCTGCCGAATAATATCGCCTTGCCGCCACCGCCGACTACGTAGCCCTTTTACTGTGTAACCCGCGCGATAAATTCAAGTGTACCATCAGAGATTGTTGGAACGTAAAGCGGTATTTCGCACCGTACTCGCCGTAAAAAACTTCACTAACAATAGGTATACACTTCACTTACAAACTGTTGACTAATTTTACCCTAGGATTTACTGTAATGTTTGTGTTACGCCTGTAATATTAGGTTGTAACTTTTGTACCTTTGTATGGTAGTCTTCTCGTCTCAGTTTATATTCATTCTGTCTTTATAATCTTTTCACGTTTAACGTTAAGTATAAAACTTCGCCCGATATCTTTGTTCTACGATGTACAAAGTACCTACGTGCATCGAATTTTATCATATTAATTATGATGTTCAATCTACGTTTGCCACATCTTAACGATTGTGGGGTTCTTTCAAATCTTAGCTATTTTAGGTATCTTTTGTTTGGATGATACCTACTGTAATACTACAGCACGAATACATAAATTCATAAACAAAGAGCTTTTCTCCAAAATTTACGTTTTCACTTGGATAGTTGATTATTATTAACACACCGAATAAAGTTAATGAAATTGCTTGGGTACAAACTTAGCTTCACGAAAAATATTATTAAAGCAACGACCTTTCAAGTGACTAAAACCTATTTCGAAGACCATCGAAGAGCGTACGAAAAATAGGGCAATATTTTCATTCTTGCTGTCTTTGCAGTTTGAAGGATATACCCATATGCAGCGAACGTATAGCTTCGGCATCTCCGATAGCAGTACCCGAAGCGGTATTCCCCGTCTATTCGTAACAGAATACCCATATCCCCGGAGCGCGGCCATTTGCTCGAGTGAAACGTTCACCGTGTAACACCCACATTATTGCCCCCTTCACGCTGGAATGTTAATGGGAGCTTCTTCTCAGTCGTCCTGCTTCAATCCTTGTTTGAAGCCCGCTTATCGCGCCAACTTTCTCATTAATGTTTTCAGAAAGATTTCCAAGTGGAATGTAGTTAGCGATAGCTATTTAACTTAGCTCGTGGTAAATTATTCTTCATTGCTAAAAACATTAATGTGCTGTACTCCCAAAGACATAATTTATCTAGGAAACCAACATTCTGGAAAGCCAAACTATAATGTTTCATCAAATATTTAATAGGCAATTATCGCAGATACTTTTGCTGATTAACATTTGTGCAAGTATCCATACAAGTCGTTACTAGACAACAAAGAGATTATTCGACAGTGTACAGTTAATTAATCCGTTGGGTACAGTCCCAATTGCCGAACGGTCCTGTCAAGCGCAATTTAGACACGCAGTTGTTGTACGGCCGATAGAGATGTGAATCACTAATCGGGTCCGCAAGAAAAGGCTATAAATGTCTTTGGTATTGAGCCTCGGCCAGACAAGTGGGTAAATCGAAGATACGCCGAGCTGGTCCCGTCCGATAAGCTAGTTCGACAGCTATGTCTTCTCGTGGAATGAAATCACTCTAACGCGAAATGGCGACAAAAATTGCCGTCCGCGAAATTGCCTCTGGAGCCCTCGGTATCTAAGATTGTCAATGATGTAATGACATATCGTGTTCACATTCAATCGCACACACTCGGTTTTCGAGTTTCATTTGCGATAACATTATAATATTGTGTTTGAACTTGCCAAACTGTCTAGATAGGTAGCTATACTTAGTTACTAAGAACAATATGTCGGTTTATGCTCCCTTTGTTGTTACTTAATATGACTTTATAGTTGAAAATGATTGTGACACGTTAAATTTTCAATGAAGCGGTGTCCATGTTGAGGTTTAAATGAAATAATGATGTCCTGGTTAATTAATAACTGTTTCATATTAATCTGGTGGCTTTGCCAAATATGAAATGAATACCAAAATGTTTCACCAATTTGGCTAAAATTGGATTGTATATGTAATTATTGCATAATACCGTTCTTGTATAAGCGAAGGGATTCTATAGTTTCTGAAAATCCTAAGAGTATCAATACTGGCTCTTTCATTTGCAACAGTCGAATTGATAAGTAAAACTTATTTGTGGGCAATGTCAAGATATCAAGTACCTACTTACTAGTTTTATTTCATTCGATTTAAGAACTCGAATAAATTAAAATATAGGATGTTGTAAAGCCAGATGATTGATTTTGTGACTTGTAACCTGTGTTTCTTAAGTTAAAATATCACAGATTTTATGAGCATGCTTTATAAGAATAAAGGTGACTGAACAAGGGTTTTATGTTTCAAAAGAGCTTTGTAACAAACTGGTGAATGTAGGGTATGTACGCTTGTATTCAAAACGGGTTCGTAGTGGGTACCTATTTTTTCTGTCGCTGGGAAATTTCTTTGATGTTATACGTGCGTGTTCTGTGTTCACACCGAACTGTTGTAAACGAGGTCATTTCTATGTGTTTGCGGCTGAATATACACTTACATTGTGTTGAAAGTGGAATTAAAGACTATACTCAAAGTTTGAGTTTCCGTAAAACTCATTGCCGGCTACATCTCCACGAAATATTTTAAACAATTTTCGTTGCGAACGCGAGATGCACAAGCATTAGGCCAAATTGTCCCCAAGATGGCAATAGCGTCAGAGCAGCAGGAAATTGTATTACCGGGCCTTACTTGCAGCCAACAGCGATGAGTGCATTCGTTACCGACGTAACTGGGAGCTTTGGAGCGCAGTTGCATATGTTATTCGCCTCTCAACTTGCATATTGCGCGCTGTGTCTATTTTGTTGTCCGAATTAAGGTGGACAACAGAGAGGAACAACCATCGACACCTTGTTGACCCATCGGAAATGAAATTGAGTTTGTGCGCGTAACCAAGTTCTACGAAAAGTTGGGATTCGTTTTCTACATGCGTAGCGCGCTACGTTAGAGCTACGGAAACGCAGTGAGCGCCACATCTGCTACGACGTGGATCGCCTACGAATTTTGATGTTTGTGCTGTCGTACTGTCTAAATGTTGTAATAATATTTTTGTGTGTGATATAAGGCAAAGGTTGATTTCATTAAAAAAAAAACATTTCACCGGGTAAAAATGTGACATGTAAGCAGCGTGATCAAAATAATCGTGTAAAGTAAATCACAGGTTTTCCATATTTTGAGTCCTATGTATTACATTTTATAAGTACATTATGTAAATTAGTGAGTTTACAGACTTGTTTGTACTAAATCGTATTAAAACCGGAGCTCCGTTTTAACTGCGTATTATTGTTTTAGTCTAACTAGACATGTCCGGCACATGTATTATTCAAACCTGTTCTACTCTCCGAATTAAGACTAGTTTTAAATAGTTAGTTCGTAGGTGTTTTATAAAGTATTCGAATAATATAATTTGTTTTGAAGTTGTGTGTACTTACATAAGCTACAGGTATACATTTGTGGTTTTCCATCGAATTAAGCGTACTATACAGCATGTTTACCTAGTGAAAACTAAATATAGTAGCATTGTTCGAATCTATTCCCTTTAGGCAGTTTCGAAAATCTAGTTAGAAGCTCCGGTGACTATTGCCTTGAAGGTTTCGTTACAAAACTCAATTTGAGAGGACTCCATTCCGTTCGATTGAGTGGCATAACGGAGAAAATCAAATTGGTCCCGTAGAAGTTGGAGTTCGGTTTAAAATTTAAAAACTATTAAAATTACCTGCACTTTTGTAGTCATACGCTTTTGTGTAAGTGTCGTAATCGTCGTCATACAGCGTGGCTTCCACCGTCACTGCTAAAGCCACGAAACAAATGATCCAAGAAAACGCCATATTGTCTTCTTCACTCTTAGGTCTTTGTATATCTTGTAGAACTTAATGCACTAAAAAATAAAATGTAGACAAGTGAAGAAGGGAAAGAGTATGAATTATAATACCAAGCACACACGTGCGTTCAGTGATTTTCACGGTTCCTTTTTTAACGTCGTTACCAGCCCTACGCGCGTGTAGAGATAACTAGCTTACAACGCGTTTAAAAATCAACGAGGCACTCGACTCCCTATACGAGTGTTGTCGGTAAGGCTATTCGCTGTTCGGTACTAGACCTAATTCGTTTACTGGGTCTTATCGCGTTAGACTCACGAAATTCCTAATTGAAACGTAATAAATAAGCGATTTCGCGATATTCATGTGGGTCACACAGTAACAGACATCTTTGATATTAATCTGGAATATTCGAACTTAAGTTATAAACTTACAGATGTTGAACATCAGATAATAAAGATTAACGAATCCGACAGGCGAACAGTGTGCAAACTAGAGTATCAGAAGTTTAGAGTTAAATTATGAATCCACTGGGACCTACCTGTATTAAAAGCAGGTAGTTGGGATAATCCCATCGACCCTTTGTCTCACGGAGGTCACTTTCTGAAAGTTGACCGTAAAATATTACTGGTTCGTACTAAAATGTTTCTGTAGAATTATTCTATTAAGGCGAAAATGGCTTAGGTTTTCCAGATTTGGGTAAAATGTAGTAAAAATCTTGTAACAAGATTGATGTGTTGGAACCTACGTATAACAGTAGCTCCTTGACCTTGAGCCCGAGTGTTCAGGACGCCGACAAAGGTAAAAGAGGCGTTCTCACTCTACCGCACATTAGTGGCGGCTAATATGAAAACTCGATCATTTACCGACTCGATATCGGTAATGGTGGCAGTGACATCGATACGTTGCACATACGCTCAACAAACACTCCGATCCACTCGATTTTTTCCATTGAATGCGACTCGATGACAGCGCAGTCGTTCCCGTATAGCCTGACGTAGTTGCGAATCATTTATACAAATACCGAGTATAGATCTGCGTCGGATATTGTATAGACTGGTATTGGTATTCTTGCTTGTATAGCCTTTGAAACCAATTTAATGACTTAAGAAAACCTTAACTACGTCAATTAACCATAAAAGCATTTTCTTTCTTTCCAACTTTGCGTGACTAAAAAATAAAATAAATTATATTGGTTGTCAAGGTTATGTTATGTTATTATGTTATGTTAAGGCTTTTAGATAGTTATTTATATCCTACGATTCCATTCCTATTCTATTCTCATCACCCATCTCCACCTACGCTTTCAGCACCCAGCAAAGGTTCTCATTAACAAATAATCTAAAACCTATTCCTCTGGTAATAAAGACGCATTTATTTTTCTTTGTGACTGTAATAAATTTCTCTATTCACGTCGTGATTCCGAACCACGTGATACCTAGTTATTTACGATTCGGGGGCGGCTCCCCTAAATGGGGTCAGTGATTATGTATGGAATAGTTTGTTTATAGTTTCACCGCGAAATTATGCATACTTATTGCTTTTGATCTGAAATGTATGGATGTTTTCGATTTAGGTTCCTTCTTGGGGGTTGATTGTAGAGTTAGCAAAGCTAGATTAATTCAAAAGCTTTTTGTACTGTTTTGTTAATAGCTGTACTTTATAATACCAAACATACACAAAATATAGAGATCCTAAAACCTAACCAGAGACCACTACAACACGCATACATCCATAAATATACAGAATAGTAAGCATGCTTTATTGAACACCAACATTTTAAAAAAGCTCAACGGATTTATCGATAAGTGGCTCTCGAAGGATGAACAAGTGAATACTGCATATTTTAATGGGGAAATTGCTTTAACGACAGAAATTGAGCATAATTAAATCTGAAATATTCAGGACGATAGGCGCGTAATTGGCATGAAGCATGGAGAAGCGAACATGACATAACAGGGTCTCACTGTAACGAGATTGCTTTCGTTACCAGCAGCTGAGCGTATGCCTGGTTTCACTAAAGATAAGAGACATGTATGATTAGGTACCTACTTACCTAAACACAATGGTGCTGTTAAAAATTAAACTATAGACGTTTAGCGAAAATTCATCAATTATTTAAGCATTGATTGATGTCGCGCTCCAGGGACTTTGCCCACTACCTTGTGGTTTTCGCCTCAGAAACATCTTTTGGTCCAAAAATGGAAGAAAATTTGGTCGCACAACTGGGCGTCCGCCCAGCTTTGTTCAAGAATACGGCCAGTCATACGACTAGTCGTGGTAGCGTAGTAGGTACACGAGGTCCCTTAGTGTTACTCGAAACGAGTATAAGCACTTTAAAGAACGGAATTGTTCTAAAAGAGTTGCATTACTTCCACCTTTATAATTCTATCCTTTTCAAGGACTTACTTTGTTGTCCACAATGGCAATGTCGGTTAGATTGTCAATTAAGTGTTTGTAACCATCTATAAAACAGGCTTAATACAATAGCATTTGCCTTTGACAGAATTGGCATCGTAAGAAGTAATTACGACTATCTTTTCCGCCTCATACTACCTACATGTGTGGATAGTATGTCAAAAAACTCGAGCAATTCTCGAGCATTATCTAAGTAATTACCTCGTCGAATATTCTCTGCGGACACCGAAAATCTAATAAACGTCGCTTACTTTGTCGAACTCGATAGGTACAAATATTGCCTTAATTTCCCACAAAAAATAGTTGTTTTTTTTGTCATTTGGTGTTTATATAGTAATCATCGACTCTTTTTCTTGGGCTAAAAACATTTGAAACATAATATCGAGCCAGTTATCCCTGAATGGTTAGCCTGAGGTAAAACTACTTATCTATAGTACAAACTCTAATTAAGCCAGTTAAGTCAACTTAACATACATTTTAATAGTTTAAAGTAGGAACAAGCAACAGAACACAAATAAGATAAGTAGCGCTCATGCTACGATAATCTTATGTTACGGGATATAAGCTCTACTTATTTAAGTAGGTATTAACGTAAGTAAATATGTTGGGAAGATCGTGGACTAGAATAGTCTAAGTGCACTCTAATACTATTGGCCCGTATGTAAGAGCTATACGAGGCTTCAAACGACCGTAATACCCTTCGGATAATACTATTATTCTATAAATGTAAGTAGGTAACCTAAATCCTGCATGTTTCCCAGGGATACCTAAAGACAGGGTACATTTGAATTTGAAAGGACAGACTAAGCCAATTGAAAGTAGTTGTTTTAATTCTAACTACTTAAGTAGGTACATATTTATTCACAATAAACAAAGATTTTTTGAAATTATTTGGTAAATCACTAAAATGCCTACAGATTCTAAATAATAGAGACCACAATTGAAATTTTCAGCATATAATTCAAACGAGGCTCGGTCAGCTAAATACAATTATTGTAAACTAATAAAACCTCCATATGAGCAAGATTAAAACGTCTAATTACTTTCTCATAACGAAGTATACAGTAAACGGACAGGTGAAACGTGACAACAACCGTCAGTTACAATTAAAGTGTGCGGGCAAAGCAAACTAGTGCATTAATAATTACTAACATTCCAGGGCCGGTTACACGGGGCGAGCAGTTGGATTGAATAATCAAAGTTTGATAAGGATTTCTGCGTCAAGACTGCAATCGTTCCTTGTAGGCAGCCTACAAGCGTCTAAGCCTAATTTAATCCCTAGACAGTGACTCGAATTAGCGAATGGAATTGGACAGGCTTGCGGTCCAATGTGTTTCGTAAAATTCTGCTTCTGAATAACTCAACGCGCTGAATGCTAACTTGAACTCCGCACACACGCATTTAAATATGTACGAGCAGTCTACATTACCTACATTTATAAAATAAAATATTAAATAAGATAAACGAAAGGCTCCGAATACAAAATATTATTGGACGCAAGGTAGGTAAAGAAAATTTATGAAGATACAGTTTTATTTTATTTACATTTAAGGATACATAAGGCTGTGAGACAGAAATGAAGAAATAAGTAAACGGTCTGAGGCGGTTGCTGTGGATTTCAGAGTTAAACAATAATTTATTGCGCCTTAAAATAACACTGTACCTTATAACTTCTAAAACTAAAGGCCTTCACTTATATCGTCGTTAGTAAACAGACAAGAAACGTTTTTTAAAAAAAAACGACAGATTTTAAGGACGTCTACTTCCCAAAAAATACAATGCTGACTTTAGTTTGGTTCCAATTATAACGTTGGTAAAATCAGACAGCCGCAAATATAATGAATCCATTTTCTTAACATTTCAGAACAAACTGTTATTTTGACTTGCTAATTAACTTGTAATGTAACCAAAACAGCTAATAATTTACCGCATGTGCCTATCGTTTACCTTGACGTAATCACAGCTTATTGAAACGTTATACTCGAGTTAGGTAACACCGAGAAGTGATTTGTTCGCCCAGTTGCCAATATTGTAGCGCGGATTATAACTTTGATGAAAAGTTTTGCATGCAAATTAGGCGTGTTTCGACAGCGGGGTCTGCCCTGTCGGAACCACGCGCGCAAAAGTGTGGCCGCTGTCTAAAAAGGCACGCTTATCGCCCTTCCAAAATCCTTATTAATTCCATGTAAAGTCTGATAGATCGGAGCGAGTCGAAAATTAATTACCCGAACTTCAGGGAACCGTCAATTACACCGCGCCATTATTCTATTCGGACTCTCCCCACATTGCGGGAGGGCTGATCTAAACGAGTTTGATTGTACAAATTATGGCCAACCGTTACAGATAGTTGAAAAATATTACTGGCCAATCAGAATACACAAAACTAGCCACAGTTTTAATTCGTTCCAGTCTAGTTATACACGTTATAACTTCGCACTTATAAGTTGTGTAACTCACTTTAAAGTTGTTTATGGATCGGTCATGAAAAGCTTTGTAAAAATGAGTTATAGAACAAAACACATTAACTCGAACTTTGCAGACAATTAACTTGAATTGTATTATATGTAGGTACTTGACGACTACAAGTGTAAAATGAAAAGAAAAAACGGTGAAAACCGCTTTCACAACTTTTTCATTTAAAGTTTCGTTTAAAAATAAATATTAGTAAATAGAAGTTGCGAGACATGCTACGTTTTGTTCAGATAGGTACTTAAATACTTGTGATTCTCACTCTATTTTGAAATTACACCTTCATTTAGATCTCTAAGTAGCAGGTAATTAAAGCTTGACAAGTAATCAATACAAGGCCAAATATTCCGGAACATTGGGTCAGGGAGGTAAAAGTATATTTGCTTTCTTCTAATAAAAGGTAAACATAGCCGACGGAAGTAATTAAAATAATCACTATTGGGATTTCCTATAAGTTGTTATAATCACTTCGATTGCTCTTTTTCCTGGAAAATATACGATAAGGAGGTCCATATTATAATTTTTTTTTCACTTTGACACTTATCATGAATAGGTATTACGTTTTGAAGTTGTAGTAGGTACTTCAGAAAAGCTTAACATTTTCCTCTTCAAGGTTTTCCATAAAATAGATACATTTACGCAGAAAGAACAAATTGAAGTATAGAAAGAAATCTTCTAGTCAGACCTCTGAATTCCTTTTTACGACTTCATTAAACTGTACGAGTGTTAAACGAGGCATGTACGTGGCTCGTAATTTTCCTTGAAACCGCAAGGAGCTCTCGATCGACACTGACGAACTTATAATTAACAACCTCTGTCAAATTCACACCCATCCGTCTCCTTTAAGCCACGCCCCTTTACTTATTTTGAATGGAACAGAACTGGGTGTCACTTTCAGGCGGCTTAGGATCGCCTAGAAAAATTTACGTGGTGTAATAGTGATCGAGTGGTTGAATATTTTAATCTTTTATTTTTTAGAAAAGAAAGTTTCTTTTTTGGATTTTTTTACGAAAATTTCTATCACTAATTTGTTAGGTGCTGAATATTAAGCAAGTCCTAATATTTCACTCAAGTCTTGATAAATTGGACTGAGAGCATTATTCAGAACGGAATTCTAAAGCAGTAGGTTAATCGACCTTGTTAAGCTACATTACTGAAAAAATATTCAAACGTTCTCACGTATAATTCAAAATTACTCCACATGTAAGAAGGTATCTTTGCCTTCCAAACAAGACTTAATATAAAACATTTTACATATCTACTAATCCGTTTGATCCTGGATCCAGCCAACGAATGAGGAAAATATTCAAATTCAGTTATGTATCATAAACGAAGGGAATGACAATCATTATTTTTTCTTCCAACGTGTGCGATTTTGCGGAAAAGGATCACTTATTTTTATAATCCCATGAAATTCTTGTGAAATGCAGACGTGGGACCGATATTTGTGATTGCTACCTTTCATGCCTGAAACGCTTCTTTATTAAAGTACCGAATTTCACATAAGATCACGCCTGGTTTTCCCGAAGGGTTCGATGGAGATGTGCCGTATTTAATTGTACAAACGTTTTCACCTCGTTCATCGATTTCCATTGCAATTAAAACAATACACCTACCACGTCGAATTTATCGACGTTTTTAATTGAAAATAAGAATTTGGGGCCAAAGGTCAGTTGGTCACCATTCAAATCCTTTACAACACAATATGCAAATCACTCGTGCATCCATTTGCATCCGATATCATATTGGACTTCCAGTTCGGTTGGGACTTACATTTTGTTTTGTTTTTTATTGATGGAGTTCTATTTATGGCGAAAATGATGTACCCACCTATTTGTCGAAATATTTGTTGTCTGTAATGCCGTTAGACTAATAGAAAAAAAAGTACAGTTGAGCTCACAAATAGTTAGGGTTTGGTTTAATCCATCGCAAATTCGCAATTTGAAATTAGATTGCGAATATTTAATCGCGACATAGTAATAGCGGCACGATCACTCCAAAGGTGGACTTTGTACTGTCACTTTACTACATTTAACGGGCAACGTTCGAGATATCAAGTTGCTTTACACCGCTGATCACAGTCAGTATTGCTCAAAAACTAAAATTTATCATTTTTTTGTTCTACGCAAGTGTAAAATAAAGCTACAGAATCGGTAGCTATCTTCAAAGGCGTATCTAGTTTCGTAAAATCACTGCTAGACTATGCCAATGTCAAAGTTCAAATAACGCTTAAACTTGCGACCTATCTCGTAACATTCAGGGCAAAGACACGAGTAGTTAAAACATAAATAATAAAATAAATTGCTTCACTCTTTGCTGGTTAATCTAGAAGTTTCTTATGTTAACGCGGTCGGGGCAATATTTTTATTAGCTTCTGTTTTTCTGTTATATGTAGATTTTCATACATGCCAGTAATCATATTCAAAAAACGTTTCGGATCGCACTTGTGTTATATTTTTCTACATTTGTGTTGATAGAACCGAGGATGATCCTCCGAACAATTTTTCATGTTACTGAGATGGATTCTTAAGCACCTCCATATTACTTATGGTAGGTATTCGCCCGTTATCAGAAATGTCAAGTTTATACGTAGACGATGAAAAACTTCCTTTCCCTAATGAAAATATTTTAATACAAGGGTTTACTCGTGGCTTTGTTAGAGAATGAAATTGGAATTCTATACCAAATCCATATTCGATTTTGAGCTGGATCGTTATTTATGTATTCTATGTATGGATACGCATCGTGTGTGCATACATGAATAGTAATGTGCGTGCACTTGTACTTGCTGATTAAACAGTCAGAGGTTACCTATGTATGAGCCTGTCTATAGGTAGCTAAAACTGTGGTTTAACAGTTAACAGTGACAATAAAATAGCTTTGATTTCCTAATAGAGGACATTTTTCGACCTCGGCATCTTATTCAGGACCACTAAATACATTCAGCCACAACGAAAAAAACGAAAGGAATCTTAATAAAGGTTGAACGCAAAATTAACTACATACATAACTGAAAATAGGAACTCATGACAATATTTAACAAGATAACGACATATGTTCTAACATCTACCCCAACTAGGGAGCTCCCCCGCGCACTAGAAATGAAAACTTTCGCCATTCCGGGGCTAAAATTATGCTCCTGAATTTAATTATAAAAGTAAACAAGAAATATCCAACCAAAAATAAAAACACCAGAGTTTCATTAGAAATTCTAGTTTTAGTTTACCTTTCACCACCGTTTGACCTCAGCTATTCATAATCCAATTTATAACGAGAAACCTTATAGAATAAATTATTATATTTGTCGAGTAAATTGTGAAACATGAAAACGTAACATAAATCGGTTTAGACAGCAAGTTCTTGTATCCACAATCCGATTACTTCGATAGACCTTATCGGAATTGATTGGAATTCTATCCTTCATAAAGTTACTAAACACCGTCTTAAAATAAGAAGATTTCCCGATGTTGTATATTTTTATGGGTAATCTGCTTCGTATTCTGTATAAAATGAGATGTATTGAAGTAGTAGTAGTAGAGATTTTCAATGAACCTCTACAACAACAATTTAATCCGATGGTGGTATTCTGATTAAAAAAAGTGCGACTGGTAGAACCTTTTCGTCGCAAACCTTCACATTTCGGAACCTGGCAGAAGCCGCTACCAACGCTGTCGATGGAGTCCAGAGTTCTAGTTGAAGCTAATATAACTTTAATAATTACGTTATATCGGCGCGAGTTTAAAGATTTTTGTTTGTAAAGTTATAATTCTGTCCCTTCGATGCTAATAATCATCGAAGGGACAGATTTACCACAGAGAGTAATTTTATATTCTAGATTTGTGCTCAAGTGGCCGGACTTGACATCAAGAGCTATGGGAGTGTAAGGACGTATTAAGAAAGTTGCCAATCCAGCTTAGGCTTGCGATCGCGTACTTCATAGACTTTTCTTGTGAATAATATCCGTATACTTTGTTTGATCAATCGGTAGCGTCGTTGCCGGAACTAATTTACAGAACAGGAATTTCTTATAAATAACGAGAAACTTTTCAGCGTTGATCAAATTACGTAAGAATATTTGATGCAAGCCAATTAGATCAAATTAAAATTTTTAAGTAGGTACATTAACTAGTCAGATGCAGGTTCCATAATTTTTGTCACGTCTTTAACTTTAAAAATAACTCCAAAGTATAATACCCTTACTTTTAGAAATTCATTTGAATAAAGAAAAAAGTTAAAATCCTTTTTAACTTGGGATCCTCTTTGCGTACAAAAAGGTAAGGAAAGATTCTACAAAAAATATCTATTTGAGATGATCAACAATAATATGGCGATTAAAATTGGCACAATTTGGAAAGTCCCCAAGTTTCATTTGGATTAAGTTTTCCTTTTTAGGTTTACGTACTTTTTAATGAGGCGTCTATGTTGTACAATGGAAACATAAATGGGACCGTGTAAATAGCGAACTTTTCCGAACGAAACGGAATACTTGACATTCTTTTCAACGAGCAAAACAAATTAAAAACTGGAATAAGAAAATAAATTGAAAAGTTATTTAAGTAAACCTGAGTATAATGGGTTTATAAACAGCTATATGACGAGTAACAAAAAAACTGCGATGTTACATTGCGACTTCAATTTAATTTCAAAAAAATTTTTATTTCAGGTTTTGCACGCGACTGTACTTGGTTATCATCTCAGATAGAAACTCGCTCACGAGGCTCGGGTCCGGATCGAAAGCGCAGTTTTATGGTTTTTCTATGTGTGTGAGGCACTGAGGCCACATTGCTAGAGTGCCCGACAAGTAGAGTAGGACGGAACATGGGAATCACTTCCCATACTCTCGTACTACGCTTTACTTTTACGACTGATTGCTATTTTATCGCGATTCTCGTCACATGCAATTTCTCGCACCAAAACATTTGTATCGTACTACTATTATATATTATATTAAATGCGAAAGTTTGTGGGGATGGATGGTGTGTATACTCTTTCACGTAAGAACTTGAAATTTGGGTCACATATAAGTAGGTAACCTCGATTAACACGTCGAATAGATAACTTTTATCCCGGTCGTACGATTACGTGGGACAACTACGCGGGCAAAGCAGCGGTATAAACTAGTAAATTATATAAATATCTAAGATTTAAATCTAAGGTTTTGGCGGTTTTCAGTATTTAACATATTTGAACAATAAATCTTCAGTATGTTTAATTCATCGGCCCGACCTACATTTGTTTAGGTTGCAAATTAAATAATTTCACTTGTTCTACTTTTCCTATTTGTTCCATGTTTGTTCATCATCATCATCATCATTTCAGCCCAAAATACGTCCACTGCTGGACATAGGCCTCCCCCAAGTGTCGCCACATTGACATTTTGGGGGGTTTTGCCATAATCGCCACGCTTGGCAGGCGGGTTGGCGATCGCAGTACAGTTGTTACAAAAGTACAGAGATCGCTGCTGCCCATTCTCTGGCTAATCCCTTAGTCGCCTCTTACGACACCCACGGGAAGATATGGGATGGTGCTATTCTTTACGTCCGACACCATACAGAGCCATGTTTGTTACGCTTGTTAAATTTTTGCATGCATAAATGTTATTGAAATTAGAAATTTAAATTACGTTGGTATCAACCTACCTATTGGTTTGTAAATAGATTTTACTAATATAAATTGCGAATTGCTGTAATGTCGTTGTTAACACAATCGTATTTTCATTAGCGTACCTAATTCTGTGTTGTTTGTATTTGTTTTTCGCACTAAATTACTGAACATATTGGCAGGCGTTGGCGTTCCAATGAATACAAATTGGAATCTGTCAGGATACACAATGTGATCCTGATTAGTTGCATGTATTTTTGATACACAATGCGATCCCGATGTGTTACATGTATTTTTCGATTATTTAGTAGTCTATATCACGTGTATTAATAGATGGCGGTCGATCAAGGTAACCGTTTCTCTTGAGACAGACTAACCCAGCCGGATTTAGCGGCATATCGACTCATGTTTATAAACTGCAACTTTAATAGATAGGTTAACATTATAAGTAGGAAATTGCTTCACGTTTTTATCATAGATTCATAATAAACAGCCAAGCACTGCCACAACAAAGATAAAATAAACGCAGCAAGTATGTATATCTATTTAATAATATAATTCTTCCTAAAAATAATTATGACCATAGTTGACCCAATAAACACTCGCAAAATAATATTAAAATATCGTAATATTGTTTGAAGAAAAGACTCGAAGTTCAAACATTTGTTTTTGTTACTTCAACCTAAAAATAAATTCAGAAATAATTACAATAGGATTTAAAATTTCCATAAATTACAGCCTCGGTGGTTACCCGAAATCATGACAAAAAGGAACCGTAAAAATCACACCGTCACTTTGCAAGAGTCACAACAAACCTCCGTCACACGTTATAGAAAGAAGTATCTGACGCTGCGTAAGTAAATAAAAATAAGAACAGCGTCGCGTAATGAGTCGCGCGGGAAAGAGGCGCGAGCGAGCGCGCCGAGCGCCGGGACTGGAATGCGGGGGCGCGAATACACCACCAGCATCCAGCTTTACGCCCCTCCCCCCTCCCGAGCACCCACACTGGCCCCCGCACCCCCACGTCTGATAACCTGCTACTTCGGAAGTCACTAAACTCCGTCATGAATGTTACCAGGCACCAGCACCCGACTTGTGAAAGAAAATGTGAATTTTATTGAAAAGGGGTCGGTGTTGCGCCACTAACCTCTCTTTGTGTGAAAATCGATGCTTTATCGCCTATTAGGTGTTACGAAATCAAGTCGTGTCGCGGCTGGGAATGTTAACGTTGCTCGCCACTAAAAGCTTAAAAGTTAAGACCGCGTTGCAATAGTGAAGAAACGGTTGCAACTCTAAAAACTACTACAATGAAATACAAAAACTATCATAAACTTCTCTCAACATGAAGAAGTTTTTTTTAACCAATAACAACAATATTATTACTCTTTCCTCCTGAATAACTTAAAATGGATAGATAAGCAATATCCACATAAGCACTAACACATAAACATATAACTTTAATCTACTTTCACCATTGATGTCTAACATCATTCTAGGAGTACCCTGATGAGCTGACCGTTTATAGAAACAATGATTATGAAGGCTTTGAAGTGGTCATAGAAGCAGGTACAGATTTTACCAAATAATTTAAGTAAAATTGCCGTCGTATACACCTATTGGTCAAAGCATAGTTCACCAGCTATTTCTTTACAACATTAAAATCCAAATAATTATATGATGGAGCGTTCGTTAGGTGCTGTCAGCCACCGTTAAATACGCTGTGAGCTTATGAGTGAAGAGTTCTTAGACCCGTAAGCTATAGTTATCTTTTTCTTTATAACTTTGACCAAATATTGAGTCCTACAAAATTCTGGAATGTAATTCACACGACACATACGTCAGAAACTCGAAACCATTTTACACCTGAATCTGATGCAACTTACAAAAACAAAACACTAACTGATACAACATAATGAGTTATTACATCAGAAAGGCATTAAACTACCTTTTCCCATATTACAATTATGGTGCGTGCATTTACCCGAAGCTCTGCGCAAGCGCCGCTTACATTGCGTCAGTCAACTACACCTGTCAGATCCTTTCCAGTGAACTTAATTACATCTGACGAAGTTTTATTTCATTTACACTCAGATTTGATTAGATTCCACTTCAATAATTAGGACTTTCAATTATTTGAAAGTCTTTATTTCAAATTGATTATTATTTTGTTTAAATAGTCACTTCTGTAGTAAAATTGGAATCTCTTCAGTCTGTTGAGATAGTTTGAGAGTGACATTGCAATTTGGCATGGTAATAAGATATGTTGATAAACGCTTTATTAATTCATTTATAGCTTAAAGTACTGCAAATCTAAACTTTAAAATTTGGTTTACACAACTTACTTAGAGAGTGTTTAAGCCTTTGGGTATTCAATACTGATTCCGAAAGTCTGTAAATTAACTATAATTAGTTTTTAGTATTACATTTCGCGTGGGTATACTGTGAAAGTACTTGGAAATTTAGATATTTTCTTAGAAGAACATTATCATTTCATTTGTAAGCTTACTTGCTATGTTGGTGTACTTCAATCATTTGTGTTAAACAAATATTAATCCTTAACTTCTCGCTAATTCATTAAAATCACATCAAAGTTATTATGTTACCTATATTAGACTACATAGAACATACTTAGGACGTAAACCTCTTAATGTAATAAACCCTTCAAAATTACCTTGTAACTTACTAAATACATACGAGTATTTCAGGAAACTTTCTTTCCGGCTCGCTAATTCCCTACGTTATCAAATAAAAAATTGAGCATCTTTATCATTGGAATAGATGAGGTTCCTTTGTCAACCAAGTTGATACAATCTTGTCTCGGTAGTGGTTAGAGCCATGACCGCAACATAATACCAATTCATGCCTGTTAACTTTGCTTATTTTGGACTTCGCCAAGAGGCTTAGCAAAGTCAGTACGGCAATGCTAACTTTGAACACCTTGCCGTCTTCGGTCGTAATAAACGGACGAGGAGCTTCGATAAATTAACTCTTAAGTGTACCACAGACTGAAACTACAAAATGTTTGTTTTCATCACAAAATCACTTATCTACAGAGTGTAAGAAAATGTGTCCCATACAAAAAGTACATTTTTCGAAAAACAATCTTCAGGTTGACTCGATAATTTTTAAGTCGAATTTTAAAAACGAATTTGTAACAAATTAGGTCTATTTTAACCTTTTCCAAGAAAAAATTCGATTAAATTACGAACCAGTCAGTATATAAAAATGCGCCATTACATAACATTTTTTCTTGGGATGTTGGTCTTCACATGAGATGAAACACAAGCATCTTACAGCATACATATGTCAACAGATATTGGTAACAAGCTAAACAGTCAGCCTTAGGTTAATGGGAGTGAAGCCTTGCCCTCTCCAATTAATGGCCTAGTGCTTGCAAGCCTATCGTCATCGAATCGAATCATCGGAATCCCGTTTATCCCCTTTAGTTCAATACATCTGCATTGCCTTTAGCTTGTTGAACTCAAATTCAATTAAACTGAAGCTATTTGTTCGAATTTTGAATACGATATTATTCGCTGTTGAAAACAGCATTACAGTGAAGTTTACACGCAATTAACTACTGTTCTTGTTAATAAATTCAAGCAAAAAAACAAACCTTTTAAGTTCCGCATATGCAGGGTGTTGCTAAAAACATAACGTTGATTAATGATCCCAGTGTAAATGAGCTAGAATTTTCTTTGTAAACGTCTACAAAACATATTTATTGTATTGCTCCCGTCTCCAGAGCAAAGGAAAACATCGTTAGAGCAGCCGCGGAAAAAAACCCTCAAAGGCGTGTATAAACAAAGATATGATAAAATGGTTATCCCTAATGCTGGGCGTTTAACACGGATGGTTGTCGTTTATGCCTATCTCGTAATGATACATGATTCTCGTAAAATTTCATACAAGTCACACAATAATTTCGTCTTTAAAAACTTAAGTAAGTACTTGATCGCGTTAAAGTGAACTTCAATTTGTGTGGAGTACCTAATTGCGTTTCCCAATTTTGTTACCAGACATCGGTAATTCAGTTTCAGTACGAATTTAAGTTTACATTAACACGATGGATTGAGTGAAAACTTGCACTAAACTATCTGTTGTATGTTGTCGAAAAGCTTTTATGTGAGTGACACCGATGCAATTCACGCGGGTCTTTCGTACTGTGATAAAAACTTGCGCTTGCACAGAGCGTGTGAGCGCAGTTTCCGAAAAACTTGATTAACCATAAACGAAAAAGCTGAGAAACAAGTTTTATAATCAACCTATCTGTTTTAACGTGAGTCTTCTCAGAATTAGGGATCCGGGCTAAAAACACCTCACAGAAATAATAAAGTGTTAAGACCGTGGTAACAATAACTTGCCCTTTGGCTTCTATGTATTGTTCGAAAACCGAAAAGGAATAAACACCCTGTCACTACAGTTTTTTTTTTTTATATACTTATAAAAAGGAGTCACGAAACCTATTTCACACGCAAAAACAAAAGTTAGAAAACAATATGGCACCAACAATTCCAATTTAGTTTTTTGTTAGGCTTGTGTTTTCTCAGGTTACTTAAGAAACTTATTTCACACATCATTTATCAAAGCTGATGTGCCGCAATAGTCTTGTAGTTGCGTAATTTACGCTCATGTAGTTTATTCAAAAAAGGTTTCCATTCCAAAGAGTTTCATCTGCTTTTATGGATATCAATCAATATCTGCAAATATATTGCTTGGTATTTACTTTTGTAATGCTTTGACGAACGTATGATCAGCAATCATACGTTCGCTTTTATGCAAGTTAAATAGCTGAGCAGGGAATAAATATGATGTCGTTGGACGTGAATACAACTTTGTAATATGCATCGAAGTCATTTTAAATAGTCTTTGTGGTAGGTCAACAGATAAATGTATAATCACCTATTTGCGGTATTTTCCGTCAGTTATAGACATAGATAACAATGACGCGGGAAATGGAAATGAGTAATCCGTTACTTTGTTGCTTGTTTTAAAATTCTGCATCTATGGAGAGAAGAGAAAGTAAGATTTCTTTGTTCCTACGTATGAGAGAAATGAGAAAATCTCTCGGTGAACCTTCATCGTACGCGGAGGTATAAAGAGAGATATAGGGTCGGCGCAGCATGTCTTGGTCTTCTATACTTCTCTATTACTCGTCATCCCAGCCTGTCAGTCTTTTCTAGTCATGCCATTCATTCATCGTTTATTTCGTCTTCTTCTACTCTTATAGACTACATTCATCATAATCATCATTTCCCTCATTCCTCCGCATCAAATGTTCATACCTACGATAACCGATTAACACACAACTTTTCGCTTTTCGCCGGTGGTGCTTTCAACTTTCGCCACTGGCGCCACTTTCACATGTCCTTTTATGAACTCATTCCTCATTTTATCCATTCAAGTTACACCACACATCTCTCTCAGCATTCTCATCTCAGCCCCATGCATCCCTTTCATACTTCCTTTTTGTGGTCCAACATTCTGATCCAAACAAGACAGCAGGTCTAAATATGGTATTATTTTATCTTAAAAGATATTCAGTTTTACATTTAATTTGAATTTAATTTATTGGCTATGGAAACCTACGTGTTAAACAAGCAAACATTTTGTACACATTCAATTCGATGACTTGATGAAACCACAGTATAAAGTCCAATTGTTCTAACAATCAAATGTTATTACACAAAATGATAATAATATAAGTCGTCACAAACGTCTATAAATATAAACATCAGGATGAACATCTGTCTGTATTTTACTGCGTCTAAATAATAACCGATAATATAATATCCGTTGTGGGTGGAAAATTGCATCAGGGAAATAGCCACCGAGCGATATCCCGGAGTTATTACGTTTTACGTATTTGCAAAAGTATTACGTTTTGAATTTGGCGATTCAAATTAAAAAGTTGGTTACAACCGAGGTTTTAATGCTTCCATGAGTTACGTTTGATGATTGTTTTGTTACGTATGTATCGTTCTATGTGCCTTATGGGACTCGAGATTTTTATGTAGCGTTTTAAACTGCCTGTACATAAATGTTTGTTTTATTCATTCTGAATTGACACACTCAATAAATTTCGTGTTTTTAATAATTATTTAGGAACGTAATAAGTATTTCGAATTTCATTTGAAGTTCAGGAAAAGACTTGAAATATTTCCACAATATTCTCCTTAAACTTCCAAAGAGCTATTTCTAGAAATAGACTGATATTGTCAAAAACAAACACGACGTTTAGTCAACCAAAATGTTTAGTTAGTAATTTTGACATAAGTCTTGTATTGTGACGCAAATTCTATGTTTACACCTATCAAACCGAGGGGAGGTGTCAGCCGCATACGTGTAACGTTACAGGAGCAATGAGGCTCGACGACACGACACTTGACTGACTCCCTCGTTAATTTGAAACAGAAATCCTATATTCATCCATATAAACTAAGAACCACAATTCAAGAAGCACGAAAACCAAAATGGCGACGCACAATTCCCAAACTCGGTTCGGTTATTGCTCACAGTTTACTTTTGAGATAAAAACGTCTAGTATGACAGTAACGCAGATTTATTCTAACTAGACGTGACAGACGAAATTGTATAAAATGGAAACTACGACTTTTGGACCTTTTCGCCGTCGCCCTTTTTGTGTATTTTTTCCGAAGCTAGAAAAACGTTTAAGTAAATGCTCTTAGTCTAATTTGTCCGAAAAATAATCCTGCTGTCATTTTTAAGAAATGCTGACGTCGCAAATGTAAGTTCTCAAGAAAACACTGTTGGCTAAAAAAAAAATAGCAATTCTTAAATTCTGTCAATTAGGTAAAGTAACTTCTTACGAATGTCGATTACAATAGAAACACGCATAATCATAAAAGCATTAGAAAAAAAATATCTAAGCATTAGCGAAATTGAAAGCGTAGGTAATGATAGTTCTGTTGACTGAAATGTCGCTCCTAGTTAGGTCGTCTCAAATACACTCGGCGGATTGAAAATATTCGCGCACATTTTTATACCGACGAAGAATATGAGTTTGGCATTATTCCTGTTCGAAGATATAAAATCGATGGCGGCCTGTCACCTACACATGAATCATTAATGAGTGCGCTCAATAGGCGACACGTCCGGCCCGTCACATCCAGGAGTTCGCTGATATTTAGGGACATCCTCTGTCGCCAACTCCGCTCGTTCCCCAAAGATTTGCACAGACCTTCCAATAGAAGATTGAGAACTATTAAGGATCCCTCGATCCCCACCATTTATACCAACGTCGCCTTTTATTCTCCGTAAAATATACATGTAACGCGTTAAAAGTTCAGACCTTAACAGGACATAAAACCCTAATTTTATTGTTGGCATTGCGGCGGATAAAAGTTTTAAGCGATTTCATCGTTTGTTTACATCGGGTTTGAGACTACTTTCAAGTAGTTTGTGATTACTATTAGCATGAATTGGAAAGTAATGGAATTCAGTTGTTAACACACAATTTATTTGTTACTTCGGAATTATTTGTGCTCATTATTGGTTTATCCAATCAAGCTGTTTAGTCAATGATAATGAGTTCAGTGGCATAAACATCTTTAACAAGATTATTCTCGATCGTGCCGTCCTCATTTACGGATTCAATAAAGGCTATCGGTACTGAGTCGAACATTTCGCGATAATAAAGATTTTCTAATAGTGTTAGAGTGCAATAACAGTAACAGTTTAATGCACTAATAGCGACAATATCTGCCGATAGCGACCCTCCGGATACGCACGACCCACTTACAACGTACCTATCTATATCTGTGTCTATCAAATGCGCAGATACGACACTCGTTCTACGAGCCTACTAGTAGACAGCTGACCGACTTTAATCATAACTAATATTATTAAATATGTCATGCAAGAAACTGAACCAATCCAGCTCTTTTGTATAGCCGTAGAGCTGTGTAGGTGGAATAATTGATACGGTATATTCGTAAAATAACCTGAGAGTACCTATACGTATTCCCAAAGCTGATTCATTCTTAAAACATTAAACCTAAAATAACAGAAAGGAACGAGATTATTTTCTAATCTCTATAAATACTTCCGAGGGTCTTCGCAAGAAAGGTTTCCGATTCTCGCACAAATAGTTGAGGGATATGTTAGTCAGTTCCCTGGACAGTTGGTCACTCTTTCTTGTTTACCGAAGTTGGTTTGACACCGTTAAGTACTAATGAGAAACGATGTGCGGATAATAAAGATAGAATGTGGCACTATTAGATAACAGTTCGACTTAGTTTTTTGGGCCAATAATAACTTATACTTTTCCAAGTAACACAACAAATAGGAAACAATCTAAGTATTCAAAAGAAAAGACCTATAAAAATGTTCATACTCGTGCGTCCTTTTCCGCAAAAAGTACTTCCGTAGTATAAGTGAAATGATTGATGTACTAACGTTACATTATAAAACGATCATCAATTAAATATCGACCTGATAAGCACTTACGTTAACTAGTCCATCAAAATAGTCCCTTGCGTATTCGTGACAAGTTCGCGGTATCAATAAATTCTTCGCAACACGAGTCGTATGAAAATGAGTTCGAAAAACTCATGTCACTGTAGAAATATTGTTTGTTTGTTGACTTGATACGGGCCCTGGAAGTTGACAAACGTGATGAAAAAAATATTGGAAAAGTTTGCTACGCCAGCTCTTTAAACGAAGCCTATGATGTTTTAAAAGATTTAGGTGAAAATTACGAATATAGGCTCGAAAGCCTCGGTTGTACATTATTGAGAAGTAACGTTTTTTGACTACGGATTTTTGATAAGCAAGAATCTGAAGGCCAATCCTAGTACCTACTTAAAAAAAAACATTCAAATTCAAGTCGGAATCTCGACTCAGCGACATTCAATGCTGCCAAATTAAAAGATTTTTGTTAACATGTCGAGACTGGGAACAATTCGACCGTTCTTAAAAATACGTAGAAATAGCTCACTCAGGCCACTTGCCTCCTGCCACTTTCAGCATTATCATCCACATCCTGAATTTACCCACTGCTGGTACTGGCTTTCCTTTTTTTCCAATCTACACGTTCCTCTGCCCGTCTCTCACTACTTACTATTCAAGTAGGTGCTATCCAAGCACTGCAATCATTGAATATATTTAATTCGTTTTTTTTTTCTACACTATAGAATTTCCATTGCAGATCCAAGCAATTGTTTTGCAGTTAAGTGCTTTTGCTAAGAATTTTCTTTTGTGCCATGTTTAACTAGTGTTTCCCCTTTAATCTGTAGATTAAAATTGTTATGAGGTTTTCCATCAGGGATTCATCATTTCATTCATGATTTTTACACCATTTGGGCACGGTTGATGGCCATAGGCTTGCGCCCTATTAAATGGGACTTAAACATAACTGGCGTAATGTGAGTGTAATATTATGTACACCTTGGTCTAACCGTTCGGAGATTACAGCTACTTGTGAGCCGTGTCAATGCATCACTCTCTTAGCCTATGACTAAAGCATGACTAATTCTACTGCAATTAATTCATCATTGTTTAAACAACAATCGCACTTTTAATATTTTTTTTGTTTACAATTTATTCCAATCGGACTTCCTGTTGTTCGATAACCCCATACAGTATCGCGTTGACAATATTTATTATATATTATGACACACTCATTATTCAATGGGTTTGTTATCTAATCACAGCGTAATTAAAATTTTGAGTACTTATCAACGTCAAAAATTAATTATTTGAACACGTTATCTAGAAAAAATGTACGGCGCGTCAAAATAAACAAGTTATTGTTACAAAGCATAGCATAATAACGTCACGACTGTTATCTACAAGGGTTAAGCAGCGGTAGGTTTTAAATACGCCCACATTTCGCCAGTTTTGTATAAGTCCCATATAAAAGAGGGCAAGCTTACAAGAATACATGTTTATATTTCAACTCAGCTTGTAAAAGCTGCGAAATAGTGTTCTCGTCGTAAATTAGCCTTGTTAGCAAGATTTTTAAAGTCTTTCCAACAAGCCTGCCAGGGGTATATCAGACAAAAGAGGGTTCACTTAGTACCTCATAACGGTGCTCATGGACGGGCCACTGAAAGAAAATTAATTTATACGTTGCCCCGCTTAGGAGAAAAATTACAAAAGGTAATTAAACAAGACGTCCTTCTTCATTAGCCGAGCTTGGACGCCCTTTGTTGGCTCAAATAAATTTATTTGTCTCACCCTGTAGTAGGTGTTTACTCATTTTATTAATGACAAACAGTTGAAAGGGATGTTTGACCTCTTAGTTTGTGAACATCATTTACTGTTAGTGTCGGAGTAACTTGTTTGCGAAGAACATTTTAAGCAGTACGTACAGACAGCGTCAGTATGTGCTAACCCCTCTACAGTCCGGCCGAGTAGGTATGCCAGGGGGGTTACTACTTAATGACGCTGTCTGTACCTTCTGTCTTGAAGCAAACCAATTTTTTCTGTGTTCAGTACAATCGTTCTCAATAAGTGTCCAACTCACCCGTGTGACAGCACTATCATTTACTGTTGTAAAATGATAAAAGTAACGCAATAAAAGTTTATGAATAATTTATTGGTCGGTGCGATAATTAATATTATTGAATGATCCTTTTTATAGCGAGACCGAACGAGAAAATAAACACTTACATTGATTTATGAAAACTATTAATTTTTAATTACATACACAATGTTACCATTACGCTGGATTTATGTACGTAACTTGCAATACTGAACGTTTTTCGATAAAATTGTACCTCGTTGCCGGGCAATAACACAGTGAAATATGAGACTTATGACATTTTTATCTTATTTTAGAAAACAAAGTTTCACTAGATGTAATAAATCAAGAGAATGGGCCATTGAGAAATATCTCTTCTGTGTGTACTTTGTATATGGAAGTATCAACATACCCATTTTGATTCATTAACCCTTCATTATATAACATCAACATATCTTCTTAGATATATTTTAACAATATGGAATCTGTTCTGTATGGTGTCGGACGTTAAGAATAGCATCATCCCATATCTTCCCGTGGGTCGTAACAGGCGACTAAGGAACTTTCCAGAGAATGGGCAGCAGCATTCTCTTTGCTTTTGTAACAACCGTACTGCGATCGCCAACCCGCCTGCCAAGCTAGCGATTATGGCAAAACCCCCCTTATGTACACTTGGGGCAGGCCTACGTCCAGCAGTGGACGTCTTTCGGCTGAAATGATGATGATGATGATGATATTGAATCACCACTCATATCAACCACAATATCTAGACACTTAGATTTTAGACTCTACTACATCAGATCATGAAGTCATTTGATTTGCTAAAATTAGATTGACTTAATCTAAATTATTCCATCTTTGACCTAATTTAGTTAAATACCCACTTCCTTTGTAAAACCACATTGTTTGTGAGGTCATAGACATCAGGCTGAAACATACTCAACCCACGTGCCTGCGTGGGTTTTGTAGTTTATCACAACAGGACAGTTTTTCACGCAAAATGGAAATAAAAAAACAGGCAAATAATTCGCATCTGCCTTTTAAGTTGTACGCTTTTATTTGGTGATGTCAGTCCGGCGCTTGCAGGGACATCCCTGGCTTTAACAGTAACACTTTTGTTCAGGCTTGTACCTACTGCATGCTTCGAAACAGACATGTGAACAAGATCCCTCTGAACAGTCGTGTGGTACAGTCCGTAATATAAATGCGGAGTTGTCGTCTTAAAAGACCCATTTAGGGAAGACATGTGGAGTGTAGTGTTACCCTGTGACGGGTCGCTAAGCACTTCGCTTAGTACACAATACTTCGTATATAGCAACATTTTTCCTTCAGTCAGCTGAAGTTAAGAAGATAAATTGTGCATCAAGAGTCTGTAGACGAGCTTTTAACAACCATGATGCTTTTTACACTGTCTAGGGTGAACCAACTCGTATATCTATTTTCAATTTTTATCTGAAAATAAATTTATATTAATCGTTTTATAATGCGAATAAAAAGAGTAAATTCATAAATATTATTTTATCTTCTCACTCATATTTTGAGTGGCCACCCGTCACTATTTTATTAATCTTTACTAGACAATCTTCTAATCTTTCACCTACACGCAATGTCATGCGTCAACCTCCAAATAAGTGGCTCGTCACTAAATTAAATAATTACGAGATTAATGAACTCAGAGCCCGCCCACTGCTAAAACAATGCAGTCATCTTTTCTCTCACTCATTTGAAGAGTTATACACATGCATTTAGATGCCATTTCAGTAGGTAAATCTTAGGTCTTCATAGAATTTGTACAGACTGGGACATTGGTTAAAGGACAAGTATGTTAAATACTTAATTTAATTTAGTATTTTTTTTTTAATTCTAGCTTTGATTGACGTCACAGCGTTGTAGTTTCTCAGCACTTAAATTGAGCAGGTTACTATACAATGAAAAACGCTAACCTAAATCAGTGGCTAGCACTTAAAGCAATTCAAGTGACTTTCTATTTTTTGTTTTGGTAAAAGCACTTATCGAGCGCTGAAAATAATTCAGTCTGTTCTCTCACATTTCCAATTAAAAAACACTATTATAAAGGTATAGACTAAGCTTAAAATACGTAGGTATTTTAAGCTTAGTCTCTGAAAAATATACTTCATAAAGACTACATATTATTCTGGTTATAAAAAGGCATTTAAGGCAATCATACCAAAACAAAATATTACAACACGATACTTCTTCGTATCTAAACAAGTTGAAGTTAAGGAAGTAATTTCTTGAAACCCTATCGTCGTTTCAAGTTCAGTGAGCTACATCTTATAATTTAACAACTTAGAACCTCGTAACATTATAATTATAAGGATAACAATTTTAGAAGTTTTCAACTTTTAAAATATGTTTTTCCATAAAGCACGATGTAGTCGACTCCGTCAGCTTTTGATTAGATTTCCTTGAAAATATAATGAAGTACCTAAATATTTAAAGTACATCAGTAGGTTCTTTACACTACGTAATTCATGCTTGAATTTCCTGCAGATTTAATGTACTCGGGAAAAAGAAGTAACGCCATCGCGAATCGCGTGTGTTCTACAGTGTTACTGGTAACTCGACGTATTCCTTGCAGGATGTCATATTAGGGTTGTTAAAATGCAACAAATTAAGCCAATAAATGTTCTTCCGAAATTAATAGTTTTTGGGTTAATTAGATTTTTAGTTTTTGTATGAAAAGATTAAATCATTTGATGCCAATTTTAAAATGATTGACGGTACGACTGTCCTGAAATTTAAACTATTATCATAGTTGATGCCGTAGCAGACCTACGTTGATAATTTAAATTTCAACAAATCCCACAACTTTGAAAAAAAACACTAATCAAACATTATTTTGCTATTACTTTTTAAAAATGTTGTACATTGCTAAAAACTAATAATACCTACGCCTGATGTACAAAATATCCTTTACTTAGCAGCTATCTTAAAAGGTATGAAATTTAATCCTAAGTCATGGACTACATTATCAAAATTATTTTTGATTAAGTACCTACAGGAAGGCGCGCATTTCATTAAAATTGGATGCAGCCGCTGAACAGCCTAATATAAAAAAAACAAATTCAAATTCACTCAATTGTTAGGTTAGGTGTTAGCTCTTCTACTGTATACCAGCAACAGTTGACCACTCCCATCGTTCTCACACCTACGCACAAAAACTTCCATCGAAGTACCAATAAGTAATTTCACGCTACAGAAACCCCACTATAATAAACCCACATAAATTCTTATATTTATAGTAATGGGCAAATACAAGAACTTAATGAAAGCAAAGAGAAGAAAAGTTTCATTAACGCGACGGCGACAACCCGGATAAATATGAAATAAGCGCTCGTAGAGCTGGATTAGAGATTAGAGAGGGACTCGCGACGCGGGATACCGGAATGGGAGATTAGACAGGGGGCACCATCAGATTGTTCGGAATCCGGATACGTCGTTGACGCCCAGTTGTGGGGAAATGTTTAATTTTGCGTGAAGAGTCGAGCACATACATAGTCGTAACTCAGAGATGCTAGTTGCTCGTTTCACGGATGTGTAATAATGATTAACTGTAAGGCCTGCTTGCACCAAATAAAGGATTTACGTGTTTTTATCGAGAATAGACAAAATATTTAATAGTGCAGAATTTATTATCATAATTTATTTATATTGACAAAAGGTAAGAAAACTTAACTTGAATACAACATTTGAAATAATATGTCAATGTATTCTACGAAATCAATTTCGGTCTCATCATGGAAATATCGGGACAGGTATGACAGCTTTACAGCGGCCAATTACCTACCAATAATCAATTCTGACAACGCCAAAACTGTATTAATTTGTGGCTGATATTAAAAATGTTGTCTAAAATAATTTATTTTCGTCGTTCATTCGAATTATTGTACATAAATACCTATCAATGTTACGTCAAAGCAAATAACTACAGCAATTTTGATCATATACATTCATATTAAAACAATTTCAACATTATCTTTCATCTTCTCTAAAAAGCTCTCTCAACATATATTAAGCCAACAGAATTTTGACGTTAGGGATTTATGATGAGGCGAGCAGACAGATAAGGGGTATTATAAACTGTTTGACGTTAGATCCCCCATGCACAAGTCATGTGTAAGATGGCGCGGTCAAGCATGCAAGGTAGCCCTTATTTGTGACACTTTACCCAACACTTGAACTCTCTACCCTTATTAACACTAGGTACTATGATATCAGACGCCATCTTGGTGCTTATAATTAAGTTACGTTATTTATGTAGGAGATAATTTATTTTGGCATGTAATTATAAACTAGATACCCTGAATATAGTTGGCGATACGAGTACGCACACAAGTCAAGAGGTAAAGTGAGTAAACATAATTACTCGATGTTTAATAACTATGCCCGTAAAATATTATTTCAGAGTGGCTTTTATGAAGGCTTGTGGCGTCTCTCTCGTTTTATTGTAGACAATTGAACGTGATTACAATAAAACTGACAATCGTTAGCGCGTTTGTTTATCAAACCCTAGTAGTGATAAAGGGGACTATTCACTACAGACGTGTAAAGACTACCTTCAAAAGATCTGAGAATAAAAACGTTGGAACTAATTCCCGGATCGGAGTGAAATTGGCCTCTAAACATGTCCAATTTCCCAGCGACGACGCTAATCTCACCGGAGCAGCGCGACTTTCATTAGCATTTGTGTAATTTCATCAGAGGAGCTCCGTGCGCCGGGGGCGCAGCACCCAGTCGAGTGCTGTCCTCGCTTCATTTGTCTCCAATCCTGTTCGTAACTAGCCAACTCTAAATTCTTTGCCAGATGTTTTATGCTAATTGGATTGAGATTTCGAGGGGTTTTCTGGCTGTTGGTGTAATGCGTTTGTTTGGAACGCACACGTTTTTCTGGAAGTTTTTTGAGCATACCTACCTGTCATTATTTTTATCTTATACATTTCAAAGTTGAATTGGATGACAATAAATGTTAATTGAAATCGGATTTTTTACATTGGTTACGCTTTCATCCGATTAACCACGCATATTACTTCTATGTAAATAAGTAAGCACAAACATGAACCTTGAAGTAATAAAAGTACTAAGTTCAACTCTACTGGATTGCACCTATCTCAAAAATCCGCCTTGAATGGAATGAAAGAAACCCATTTCAAAGTCAATTACTCGACATTTTCAGGCCTAACGCGTGTTGTTGTTGAATACACCTAATGAGAGAATAATAAAATTTGTTTTATAAATTACGAGGCTCGTAGTTCAAAACTTCCAAACGATGGTTAAGTGCTGTTGTTTCGCGTACATAGTTGATTTCCAATTAGGATCCAAAAACTTGTCGCGTATTTCATGTTGCTGAGATCATTTACTGAATGTCGCGGTTGCTAAATGCTGAAAACTTTCACCAATTAATAAATTCAAAACAATAAAGAGAATCGAATAAAAAGTTTTATTTACTTGGCGAAATTTCGCGGCAGTTGTTAAGAAATCGCCGTCAATTTATGGAAACGACAGTTTGGTTGTGATTTGATTTCTTCAGTAAATAAAAAGTTGGAAGCACCACCCAAATTAAGGCAATTAGGCCACCATAAGTTAGTTTGTTGAAATGACATCTGATTTCGTGGTTGTTATACTAAGTATTATGTTTCAGCTTCAAACCACTTCCTACCTACTATCTCCGTTATACGAGGAATATGTCTACTCGTCACTAACACAAGTTGTCGAACTGGCACAAAATGGGAGCTTTATGCGAGTTCCTGACAGGCAGTTTCGACCCGAAGGCAGGCCGCATTGAATAGTCATCTGAAGCAATTTGCCGTCAAAAAGACTCCCGTGGGCCCGTATATGGCAGACCCTCGAAGCCAACGCCGGGAAAAGTGGAGTGCGCTTTTACATGACGTCAGTTATTAGGATTTGCAAATTGTACCCTCACGTACCATTAGGCATTCCGAAAAACGGCTTATTTAAATAAAATTACGTATAATGCTAAGAATAAGCTTACGTAAATGGGCTGTAGGATCAGTGGGTTGGAAAATATGTATTCTTAGAATCATTTATGTACGAACAGATACGAGTCAAAGTAAATAATAAAACCATAGAGGTTTGCAATCACTAAATTGTAATTTGGGCTTCTTTTAGTACTGGGTGAAAATACTATTGAGTTTTCTTTTACTGGCATTTGGATAAAAATAACAAAAGGATTTTCCGGCGAGGTTTCCTTTGTCTGTGGGGTTAGAATCCAATAAAGTGAAAAGCTATTATTTTCAAACCTATCAAAAATAAACAATACAAATTGATACGTTTGCGTCTTCTCATATATACCTACCTACCTCAAGTGTACCTACATATGTATTACACGTTTGTTTAAAATCGATGGGTACATACTTACGTATCTAAATAAATTCACTCCTCCGATAAAATACACCAAAAAAAACCAAGAATAAAATTGTAACCAAAGCTTATAACATTTAGAAGCTTAACTTTGCCCACTAAACGTGTAGTTACGGTTAGATTCAAAAGCAAATTAACACAGATATCCTACAGTTTTGGTAGCAGGGTTAAAAAAACGCCACCAAGTTACGGGCAATTTTGCCCAGTTCGGCTCAAAGCTTTACACTTCCAATTTGAGAGCCTTTTGTTTATTTTATTGAGTACTGTTTTTTCTGCAAGCACTAGGCTAAATTCATGCTTGGTACTTTTTCTACGTCTAAAAGTTTTATGGAATATATTTCTGGCACTGTTTGTGTTTGGGAGTTGTCCCTCTGTCAGTTGAATGTAAATAAGAACACGGAAAAGTACGTTGCAGTAACTGCTTCTGTTAAATCGCGGGTTTGAGTTCAAAGATTGCAGTCAAACGGTTCGTCCATTTTAACTCTAACGATGCTTTAGTTAATCTATACTAATATTATATAGCTGAAGTGTTTCTTGAGCGCGTTCAACCAACCAAATAAATTGTTGTTTGCTATTTTGGTTGCTAGTTCGCTTATCTCAGGAACTACTGGTTCAAATTGAAAAATTCTTTGTGTTGGATAGTCCATTTATTGAGGAAGGCTGGAGGCTATATAACATCACGCTACGACAAACAGGAGCGGAGCATCAATGAAAAACGTTGCAAAAACAGGAAAAATGTGACGTAGACAAAGTTGCGCGAGTTAGCTATTTACAAAATATAAGGCCATTCGAAGACCAACAGGAAAAATTATAGTAAAATTATTAAAAATGGATGTTTGAATTGAATTTTACCATTTAATTCGACCCTATTTTGGTATTTTCGCGTAAATAATGAACTGCTGCGACGACAGCTGTCATGAACGTTTTCGATTCCACGCAAATTGCTGTGGTATTTTGCGTGTAGATTTCAAAAATACGAATGCGAGGCCGGTCGAAAATTCAGTGACTACGAGGCATTTAAAATTCTCTGTTCTCATCTCAGACTAGATGGAAAGAATAGAGAAAATGCTAGCCCTGTTGTGACGTAAAGAGGCTCTTGTGGTTGTAATTAACGGTTATAGTCGGATTAAGTTCTTTAAATTTATAATTATTTATACTCAACGACTATTACGAACATTGTTCGGATTACTGCATGATCATTAAAAAAAATTCTACGAACATTTTCCATTTCCAAACAGAAATAAATGAAAAATAAAAAACGCTGCGTACGTTATTTTCGGAACGCGCCCGAGACCACTAAGTTGTGCCCCCAGTAATCTCGTCTTGTAAAATTAACTATCAACTGTAAAAACTATATTTTTCCCACTGGACTTAAGTGTAGTGAAGTATAAATCGCCTAATAATTGTTTTCCGTTTACTATGAACAAAAATAAAACACTCGAAAAAGTACCGACCATAGTGGCTTATTCGCATAGGTATGCACGGAATCCTCGCGGTTGTGTCAACGGGTAAAAGGCGAAAGTCCTGTGTACGCGATGTTTTGCGCGCTGTCAGTGCTACCACTCTCAGGCGACGCAGAAACGTTGCAGCGACGACTATAGTGTGACCAAGTCGCATTACGAGCAAAAACGTGACAGCGCGCCACCCCAAGTCATAGACAGACGAGGTTTATTATTTTATTAAAGAGTTTTTTTTAATTGTTAATGGAAATGGATCCAGAATACATCACTATGCGTAGATCACAGAAATCGACCTCATTAGACAATATGTTCAATGAGAATTTCACGATACTAGGTAGATACCATTTACCCGAAAATAGAAAGCGCACACCAGGAGATTGATAATTTAAATAGCGAAAATTTCCGTCTGAAAATGGATATCGGTCAATATCAAAAACTTGTTGAAACATATAAGAAAGTAAACTTATTGGATAGAAAAATCATGACACCAAAGTCCTCACACCAGTTAAATCTAATTAGGACAAGCTGTTTTTCGACGCCTACAAAGATGAATCCCTCTCCTAAGGTGACTATATATCCACTTATGACTACCGAACGGCACAGAATGCTAGTGATAGCTGCGATAATTCATTTAATCAGCCTTATCTGGTCAAAGTCGCCGAAAGATGTCATCTGTAACTTATCAACAGTTCCAGTCAACTCAATCCACGATTTGCAATATATGGATGAGTCTATACCCACATCGAAGAAAGAGTCTATTATTGAATGTTCTCCTGCTCAAAACCAACAGTCGACCATTATCTCACAAACTCTTTCGCAAAAGGAAGCTACTCAAAGAGTGGCTTCTCCGCTGATCAAGCTGGATATGGTGTCCTCAAAACCCTGCAGCACTATCTGGGATCAAAGTGCACCGTGACGTCATTTATTAAGCCAGTTGCAATTACTGAGCAGGTTTTAAAATCATGTGCAAGTATGTGTAAAGACTTTATGAAAACCGATTATGTTATTATATTATCTGGCTCAAATAACAACAATCCATTGAAAATTCAAACTCATTTATATTATACATTACGTAATTAAAATCCACTAATGTTCTGGTCAAATTTACACAGACGTAGAAAGAAATCTAAAAATAAAGTTGTACCTAACCTTAATTCACGCATAACTCTCATTACCAAGCTGTACAAATATTTAATACACTGCCAGCGGATTTTTTTTTCATTATACACCAGCTCTTTTAAGGCTAAGCTCAAACCATTTCTACTATATAAAAACTTGTACTGAAATAAACGAACTGTAATTCAATCTTAATGTTCTAATTTTCAATTAATACAAAAAAATCTATTTATATTATTGTTATTAGTAATCCTGTACCTATTTTTTGGTTATCATTATTGTTGCATGTTTATTTTAGATTTTTTATTAATTATTAATAAAAAAAGTATGTCATATGTCAAACACAATATTATTAATTGTTCATGATAAATAACTATTATTAAATCCAACTGTCACTTTTCCATAACCTTCAATATTAAAAATAAAATCTAGTTAGGCAGGTAGGTACTTTTGATTGTGCCACACCAAGCTTGATGCGCTAGTTCTAAAAGTTTATCCTAATCTAGTACGGTACCCCGTACACCGTGTGGCCGAAATATCACCTCGCAACTTTAATACTGCGCACGGTGGGCAAATTATAAAACGGGACATTAATTATAAACTTTGAGACACAAAGTTTGCACTGCAGTGTAATGTTGTCTTGTTACCGTGCCGGTGCATAAATACGAACGTTAACACTGGCCATTAACGCTTTGCGAACCCCCCTCTTATTTTATTACCAACAGGTAATAAGAAGAAACTGCATATTTAAAATAAATTAATGTAGATTCTTTTGCCAGACAATGTTTTCGTCCCCTCTTTTTCCATTGTGTCTGTTTTCATTGGCTTTTACTTTTCTCGAAAATGCTATTGAGATTAGCTGAAAGATTTTATTGTTATTGTAAGTTTAACTTTTAAATTCGTCTACCTTTTATTCGAATAGTTACTTTGAAATACAGCATTAATTATAAGCAAGAAAATGAAAATGTAAAAGCTAGTTCTTCCTTTTAATTACCTTCGAATGTTCTTCGTTGCGGTTTTATAGATAAAATTACCAGCACAACTGTCGTGACAGTTTGATAGCCCGACATCTACTGTCGTCATGGAAACCCGACGCTGCAGGTGTTATTCCCAACTTTATTCAGTTTTTATTCCATTTTCTCGAATCGAATAAGTTTCCACGTCGATGTCAGAAAACATTATTCGTACTGAATCCTAAAAACTTTATAATTCTGGGTGTCTATTTTTAATGAAGTAGAGACGTTTAATCAATTTGTGGACCGCGCTGTTTTGTTTTCGAGGAAGGTTCAGTACCCACTAAGGGACCCGTTGTTCGCCGTTGCCTTGTTTACTTTGATTGAGCTCTAATTGTTTACCGAATCGGCTCATCGGATTCTAAGCCAAAACAATTAGGATTTTTAATGAAAATTCACTCTTCTATTTTTTTTTGCAAACCATGTTTTCGAAGAGTTCAACCGAAATTGGAAAGTAAAAAACCACTCTCTTCGATGGGTCCATTCTTTTCATTTACGAAGGTCAACGGTCAACGTGTTTCGTCCTCAGTGGCTTAAGTTTACGCGCACCCATAAAAGCGCCATAAAACGTATATTGCAGTGACAAATAGAGCGTAATACGTGGTTTTTATTATCACATCACGCGACAAATCTAAGCTCCATTGTCTAGTACAATGCGTCCGTAGGTTCGACGATAAACCACGGACTTAGGAAATAAATAGCAGACAGCCTTCGTCGGTGTAAGCACGGGCAATTTGAGAAATTTATTGTGTGCACTTAACCACAAATAAATTGGCCAGTACCACGTGAAATGCGCTGTTTGTGGCTGTTCCTTTGGTGTGCATTGCTTCTTTGTTGCCGTTTGTAGTTAACAAGCGACCCTTTATAACTTGCAGTTATGACGTAGGTATGGCATTGTGGACAAATAACGTTATTTTGTAAAACGTTGGAAGCTGTTTAACTTTCAGCGTCAAAGGGTAAGCTTTTTGTAGCCTTTTAGTGTTTCTGATTTTATTATACCGCTATTTTCATGATTTTATTAAACTGTTATTTTCACTTCAAGGTTGGTTTGAGCTTTATATTTTGTGTACCAAAAACACATTGAAATTCGTCACTTGTATAATTATAACACAACATATAAACTAAGCATACGTCGCCACTTATGCACTATTGATTGGCACTTAGTAATTAGAAGCAATTGCGTTATTGTCAGTAGGTACATAGCCTGAAGTGCTAACTAAACCTTGCATAATTAAGGCTAGGAATGGTCGGAATTAATCATAAGTGACGCATAATGACAACATCTTGATTTGTGATGTTTGATATAATAGCAATGTTATCTTATTACTGCAGTGATGGAATGTCAGTGATTGAAGATTTAAGAGTTACTATGAGTAAATTTAGTACAAAAATGTAATGTAATGGTGACGTTCTTATACCTAGTCCTTTGGCCGTAGGATGGTGCGGGTGGCAATTAGATGGCCTTTTCAGTCTTGAACGTTACCTTGATTTATAATCATGACTGAATATTTTAGCTGCACCCTGAATACCGTAGTCGTAAAATCATCATCATCATCATTTCAGCCGAAAGACGTCCACTGCTGGACATAGGCCTCCCCCAAGTGACGCCACAATGACCGGTCCCGTGCGCCTCGCATCCAGCGGATCCCCGCAACCTTCACCAGGTCATCGATCCACCTAGTGGGAGGCCTTCCAACGCATCGTCTTCCGGTTCGCGGTCGCCATTCCAGAACTTTTAGTCGTAAAATACGGAATCAGTAATAACTGTAGTAAATTTATTAAAAAGAAACGGTTCTAATGTAAATACCATCCTACGGCGAAAGGACTTTAAGTATTCAGATCTTTATCTCGTTAATAAGTATAGTAAAAGCTTAGGCCCACTATAATAAAATTGGAAACATGACTTCACAAACACATAGGACTGATTATATTTTAATGGAAAACACAACAAATTTCGGTACGTGATTAACGTAAGTATTTAATAGTTTCAAAGTTTGTATAAGCTGACCTTAAAATTTGCATGCTCACTGCGAACATTAGAATTTCAGACAATATACACTTTATTCAAACAACCAGAATTATCTTAAGTTGAGAATATTATTCTACTATATTAGAAATTTTAGCTGAAATAGCAAGAACTTGCCGGTTTTTCTGCTCAAGCTGCTAAGGAAATTTAAGGGTTAGTCTTGAACCTAAATTCGCTTTAACTAGCCAAAGTAGATAGTCATTGTATACTTCTGGAAATAACATCTATTATTGTAGATTTAATTAGTTATCTTAATATTACCAGCTAGTAAAGATACCCTCAGGACTCCGTATCAATATTAATTAAAGACCAAAACATCTTGGTATTGTCACCGCTATATCTATGCTTATGTACGTCTTTCTATAGAAACAACTTCCTACCTACCCGCCTTAGTTATTTAGTATACAAATTCGAAACATCGGAACATACCTACGTACCGTCTTTCAAGAACTTTGTACATTAATTAATTGATTAACACTTCATGTCACTCGAACTCGATGGATACGAGAAAATTAAATTAATGTAGAAACGAGGAATTAAATTAGATTTCAGTTAAGGTATTAACTTGGAAAATATTTAAGACAAGCTACGAGTAATGGTTTCAGCTCGATTTAATATTAATTTAAGTGAATAATTTTGATATTGTTGCTGTTATATCTGGCGCCGACTACAAGTACCTCAGTAGAAAAACAGACACTAAAATTCCGTTCAAACAGCACAATATTATATAACAGTTAAGTAGGAATTTTGATGAGGGTTCCATCACGCTATCAAACAAAAGAATTGTAACTCGATAGGGTGCACAAAACGCATGGTCCAGCTGGGTTTGTTATGCACGACAGTCCTTTGTTCCCGAAAAGCTGCGAATTTCAGCAAAAATGGTAAGTTTCAGCGACTAACCCGTAGGGAAGGAACGAGTTGATTTTCTAAATGTAAAAATGTTTCGAGCGTCGGCGTGAAGAAACAATTGCCGTTTTCACTGTGCAAAGTTTAGGCTGTAGGGAATAAGGCGGAAATAATCCTCAGTATATTCTCAAAGTGTTGTTTTCCTTATGTTAGAAACTTTGTTTTATTTGGATAAAAGCTGGAACACCTTGCTTCTATGAAATATTTAATATTTTCATTTTATTAATTTCATCCAATCTGGTTTAAAAGGCGAAAACACAACAGCGCCTGTGCCTGTTGACTTAGGGAGCTCATCGACCATTTTTATTATTTAGTCTATAAAAATAGAAGCGTTTTAATTTTCGCAAGTAGGCCATCAAAACAGCGAACACGAATTCCATTTTGAATATTAAAACTATTTTCTAAGAAAACAGACAGCGTTAGCTCATAAACAAATAATAGCCTCGGGATAAGCGTAGGATAAGACAAACTGAGTTTCGTTTTGATTAAAGCGAATCAATCAATAAATTCACTCCGAAGAGACAGCTCTGGAAAATCATATCAAGACACGAACAAAATAACAGCTAAGTAAAAACCTTTTTTGTGAAATTCCCGAACATTAAATAAACTAGTTGAAAAGAGAATAGGAAGGTATTCTTCAGCACGTTACTTCCAATTCTCTAATTGGATATAAAAGAATAAAACTACTAAACTTCTTCTAATAGGATCCTAGAACTAAAACTTTGCTTGGACAAACAATCGACCAACCAGACTGGATTTTTGTCCTCGCAACGAAATTTCACGCAGGTAGGGTACAACCAAGCAACAAGTATTTCTTTCTAACCCCACATAAATAACGCGGCATTCCGCCTACAACTTTACTCGAGGAATTTCAAAATTCATGTTCCCGTAATTCCCAAAAACTGAGGCTTCCCACAGACATTTACATCCAGCCATAATTTAAACGAATGAGTAAAATTATAATTTCGGTTGCTCATGCTGTTTATTAAAAACATTTACCAACATTTTTGCGGGAAGCGAAAACGCCAACAGTAAACTTTCCTTGTTGCCAAACAACGAGCTGAACAAACACGTAACGTCAGGGGATTGAATTGATTATAAACTTTCACCAACCGTCGCCGTTTACACTTCCTGTTCTAAGAATCTCGCAATTCCTAACTGGGCCTCGCAGCCAAGCTAACGTGAGCCATATCCTTTAACAGTTTTAAGTTTACCCCTATAAATCTTGTCGGGAATATATTAGCTTACAAACAAGGCGCAGTCTCTCGTCTTCGTTTAATAAAGGAGTACACACGCTCTTTGTTCTATAGTTGGGGTAATTAGTACGACACTTTACACTTAATTAGTACTATCGTGGTATTTAAAAGGACCCCTTCGGTGGAGGGTTGTTCTCAACGCGATATGTTTCAAAGGCGGAATGTCCTGTATGTATAATGACAGTGAGGGTTAAGCTTAGCGTTTTTGTTTTGTCACATTTGAACCTCCTTGAAAAACCTAACTATCCGTTTAATGCTCATCAATAGAAATTCTTCTGGTGCATGTTTACAAAACCTTTCATTTCCAGATTATATTTTCACTGTTTTCGTCACGTTTTATGAAAAGTATCACATAAACAGAATTCTTTTCAATGTTATTTTACTACTACTTCTACTTGAGAGTTCTCGTTTGAAAATGTCTCATATGATATATTCCACCTAATGTTCAACAGTTCCAACGAACAAGTAGAAAGATTTCCGAGTGTAAAATATCGTCGGTGACAGTTTAGAGGTACAATAGTGACGTGACAAAGCGATACGTAGGTACGTGTTGTCCCTAGTCCGCCATTCTTCATTTGTATGCCGCTCTGCCCTGTCCCCAATACCAGCTGTCCCAAGTCTAGACAGACGCAAGTTGCCTCACTGAAACTCATTATTTTAGACAAAGGAAACTTTGGCTCTGTAGCACACAATTATGTATCTTATCTACCTCGTTATAACATTGAGGTTGTTAGTTCGTTTCCTGCTTTTTCTTAGCTTATATTTCAGTAAGCTAATTCTGCAAAAATGGGGTACATTTACGCCTCGAGTAACTTCATTTAAAATACTCAAAAAAGGTTGCGTAGTTATCGAGTGGTTTTTATTGTACGAGAAAGTGCATGGCTAGAAGCAGACTGACTAAACGAATCCTTAACACAGACAAAAACTAATTGAAAGCACATGTGTGCATGGAGTGATTTACAATAGCCAAAGGCAAGAGAGGTGGTCGGTCAACGTCTATTATGCTAATTGATAGGCCCGGTGAGTACGAACATTTCGCAAAGCTTTGTGCCCCGCTGCGGCGCACCACAGCCTCGCTCGCAATCTGTAAATGCTTTGTGTAGGTCACGTTATGCGCTTACGTGGTCACTACTACAATCGTGTAGACATAAGCTTCACTAAGCTGCAGTTTGCAACAATAACCTGTCCCAATGAATAGATGGCGTTACCTACAGCATAATTCTCGCTATAAAAAATATCAGACTGTGTTAATGATGACGGAGGATGAACTTCGTTGTAGCTATCCACCACATTAACATTTAGATTTAGATCTGACGGCTGTTGCACGATCCACGGACTATTTTGGCCTCTGTACCACGAAACTCACTTCAAAGCTATCGCATATATTCTACTGTCATATCCTATCGCTCACCGCTACTATCGCCAAATTATGGTACGGGGTGAAGTCGATAGTTACTTAAATCAAGTGTAGAGTTTGGAGCTTTGCATACAATTGAAGGTTTAAAATGCAATGAATTGAATAAATTACCTGGTATTTTCGCAGTGAATTACCTTTATATTTTGATACCATTTATTTCAATGAAAATAAACAAACGTTATTTTGAATTAAAACACACCTAACCCAGGTGGGCGAGAACTTACTTTTAACCCTCATAACTGAATACGAAATTACCAAAATTTGCAGTTCGTGAGCAAAGTTGCAAATTAAAATGAAATTCTGCAAAAATAATATTTAGCGAAACCTGCAGCTTTAGTGGGTATCTAAAATGTACCTGATTCTTACGATCACGGTTCGAAATTCAAATGAGGGAGTAGATAAAGGCTATTCAATCAATTCGACAAAGGGCCGCCATTGGACGATTGGAAAGTCTGTTGCCGTAGTGGGCGAGGGTTGTTCACCGCGACTAATCCTGGCAGATTCGGACAAACCCCCATTACCCTGATTGATTCTCGACGCTCCGGCCCTGGTTACAAATACAAAGGTCTGCTGCAATTTGGGAGCGCTTTCAATTTGCACTGAGCCGATAGCCTCACAATTTGCGGATCACGGAGCTATCACCTAACGCCGCACTGACCAAACTCCCCCCTGCTTTTCTGTACACTGTCCCTGCATACCAATTCCAAAAACTTTAATGCCATTTACTGCCTGATGTTAAATAACAACTTCTATTTTCATATAATATCCAGCAAAGTTTAGCCAAATAACATTGAAAATCCTCATTCCAAATACTAACGCAGTTACGCATCGCGTTTTATGTACGTACGAACGTAAATAAGTTATAACTTTCCTGAAACAGTTATTCTTATGACTTTGAGTTGAGTCATGAAATACAAAAGAAAAACTCGACAATTTGAAACAGTAGGTACCTATCTAATATAAAAGTTTGGGCGAAGAAGTATTAAAAACACACTTTGGATGCGGAGTGACTCCATTCTGTATCTACTTTAAGCAGAAAACGTTCCATAAATGTAGGTGTAGCGACATATAGGGGTGAATATTGCACAGCATCTGTTATATTCATGACGTGTGCCCGGACTTCTGACTGATTGAACCGGCGAATATGTTGACTGCGTCTGTATAAATTTTCAAGATGATACGTATAAATACTTGTATCGTGTTTGTTTTTAATCTTTACTCCGTAATTCGCATTAACATGGCACATTGAATCGAATTATCGACTCAAACCTCGTAATTGATATCATTATTCAGCAATTCAAATGTTATTTCAAGCGCACAAAGGCGACTGTCACATGAATGAAGCAGTCCTAACAGGTATAATAAGCCCATAGGCCTTCAATGTGAATCAGTCAGATGGCAGCGAGTCAGGCCCGAATCTACCTAATTTTCGCGTTGAATGAAAATTAAAGAAGTCCCACGCGAATCCAATTTCACGGGACCGGTAATCTCATTAGAGACGTCTGACTTTCATTAACATTTATACGATTTTCGCGGGAGGAAACTTTGAGAGACGTTGCCTTTCCGCGAATACGCCAACTCGTGATGCACTAATCTAAATTCTCGAATCTTGGACGCAGGTGCTCTGATAGAGTTGCCGTTAGCGCGCCCCTATTATGGAAACTCTCAATTTATGCTGAAACTTTCATTCTTTAAAGTTGCCAGGCGCGCTTCGCTCTTCTTTATGTGATAATGAAATGAGTGTGGCGTAATCACGCAGATTTACTTTGCTGTTGAATTAAGTGGGTGATTTTTTACAATTCTTAATTTGTGTGTTTACTAAAGTCTCAATTGTTTTACTGCCTTGGTGCCGTCTGTATATTTAATTGTGGTTTCCATTATTCTACTCGCACATAATATTGTTGAAAAATCGGGTTAACGAAGATTTTGGCTTTTGGGGACTTGCATAAAAGCTGGAATATTTACTCAAATTCATCCATATCTACAGCCAATAAGCCAAGTGCACGTGTTGGAACTACAAGTATCTAGATTTAAATTTTTAGTTCAGTGACCACTTCAATAAATTGGGAAATAACTTTAGGAACCCCAATTTAAATAGTAATCACTTGTCAAAGCTTACGTTCAGAATAAACTTACAGTAAGCCCTGATATTCCTACGCAAAGATATTATCTGCAACACTTCAAACACACGGCTCACCTAGGCGAGAAGTTCAAAAGTGTTTACATATTTATGACGGCTTCAAAACATGAATATTCACGCTATGAACGCATCTGCAAAAACCCAGAACAAATGAATGGAATATGCACCATATGAAATAGCAATGGCTGCGAAATTGCGCGAGAACAGCGCTGCAATATTTTTCTTTGAGCACAATACAATATTGCTTTCCTCGAATCACATACGCTATCGTAACGATAAAATATTAAAACATAAAACATCTTTCCTTTTGAAAGTGACGTGTTTGGTGAAAATATGGACTCGTTAATTGGTAGGTAGCAAGTGAATTAAATGTGAGAATATCCTAGCCTGTAATTCAGTTGCCAGCTTCAATTTAATAACGGTTATCTATCAGCTAAGTGAATGCCTTATAAAGATCTTAATAATCAAGTATGTCTATTAGCACAGAGACGTTCATTCGATCTGAGAGCGCAAGTGCGGAATGAACTCCCAATCAGTGAGCATCCCACTTAGCTAAGACAAAGCCGACGGGAAGTAAGTTTCCTCATTTATCGCAACGAAGATCCCGCAGGATACCGCTCGCAATCCACCGGAAATAGAAAGTCAAGTGTGGAATGGTCTAGGTACAAAGATAAATCCTTGTACTAGACCAACTGAAATAACGCACGTACGGTTCGTTTAAAGACACTAACCGCACCACATCCTCGGGAAAATGTTTCTCCCAATACAAGAAGCATTTAAAATATTTCAAGCCAAATTGGTTAGATAAAAAGTTCAATAGTAAAGATCGGAGAATGTAAACATAGTCCAGTAACTTTATATTATACATCAATGCTTGCGTCAAATCTGGTAGTTCTGATTTTTTGCAGACTTGTTTATGATGTTGGCCCAATAAATAATCCAAGTTTGTGACCTCGAGCACCGAACGCAACTTTGTCAAAAATCGAAAATACCGCGAATATTTTGGCGATTATAACCCTAAAGGACTAGTCTTTGATAGTACCTTGTCAAAGTAGACTAAATTTCCTACGAGACTAGAATTATCTCTGTAGACTCAAGTTTCCGAGATAAACCCTTTCAAAGTTCATCATTTTTTCGATCTTCGCAATTTTTTTCAGAACTACCGGGTTTGACGCAAACTACGCCGTACTTTCAGGCGACAAGGTTTAAATTCTTAAAAGATTTCTTCAGGAAATCGGAGAAAAAGTTTTGAAAACTGGAACAATGAAAATGATGTCCTTCAATTGTTCGACCGGAGGCTTTTGAATTTTACAATGACTCAATCAAATGAATGAAAAAATAAAATTTATTTTTTACTTATCAGCGACCGCGATTCGGCACCGTCTCTTTAGGTATAAGAAAACTGTTTATCATATGTTCTCCATGTTTGGGAGAATGATTCTTTAGGGACTCACTAGCTTTTCAAGAAATAAAAAGTGCTGAGTATTGCAGCTCTTTCAGTATCATACGAGACGATCTACGATTGAACGATATGAGCATCAGATGGTCAGACTTAATCAAAGAAGAAATATATGCACACATTTGGTCCAATCTAATTTGCGCCATCGTCCAGCCACATCTTGATGCGGCAGTTCGATATAATAACGAAGATACGTGTTCGGCATTAAGATGTGACGTCGTGGCACGCGTGCTGGGTTATCACCAGATCGCTGTGACCAGACTTGACCCGCGTCTGACCCATTTACTTATCTACTAAGACACTCGCGTATCTTTGTTTTGTTATTATTATAACGATTGTTTTGGTGAAAATACGACCTTGGCACCGATAATGCTGGATATAATCTAGACCTTTCTATGTAGGTATTAAAGTTTACATGGACGGTAGTTTATCTGTTTCGCAGCAGTTCTGCTAATTAATTGTTACGATGGCACATATACTTACGCGGAGCGAGCACTCGTGTTGTTGTCGTGTATCCAAACTAAGCTTACCTGCAACAAAAACAACATTAATTAGTAAAATAACAACATAACATTTCAAATTGTAACTTTCCTCTTTGTTATTATTCCTATTGGTGGATAGTAACTTTTAATAATATCAGCTTGTTTACGTAACGTGTTTTGCGTCCTTGTTACAAACTAAAATCAAAACATTTGGATTATACAGCTTCATAAATGCGTGTTTGGATGTTGGTACAATTATTAGTTCTCGTTTACCTACCACGACAATCCTTGATCAGAAAAGCTAATATTTCCGTAGGTTTTTCTATAAGCCAATATGGTCACATTATTATTACTTACTTTGATACAAAGTAGGTACTGGTGCAAAATCATGAAAGTAATAATTGAAGGCATTAAATTATTACATGCACAATGGAGCTGACAGCCGAACAAATATTTCATCAATTACATTATTGTACGGTTTGCTTTATTAAACAGGCGGCTGTCATTGAAATAACACGAACCGCGATGACAGGAGCAAAATTAATGGAGACATTTTAGCCACAAACATTAAAAAATATTTACGAATAATGTTATGTCTATTGCGGATTTTTAACATTACGAGCGTCGGTGGTCTCGCCACGGCCATTATTCACGTGGCAAACCACCCACCTTGCCGTTTGTGGGCAGCTACCACTAATTTATGGCCCTTTAAGTGCCTCCGACACGGAGCACCGCGGCAATTTGGACGAAACCTAGAAACAAACCGAGCCCTCACATCAAAACGATATCCGGCGAACCTTTTGTTTCCTTACCCATACAATTATGCTGATTAATGTTTGAATAACTACTGAACATGTGTGCGAAAGGCTACGCACGAGTTCCTTTTGAGAATTTAGATAAAAGTTGGTAAAATATATCGGGATCTTTAATCAGACAAAGCTTTTGTTATCTACCCCAACTCCTTTAGAACAGGGTCCTTAATTTAACTTTTTATTAGAATTTTCTAGAAACGCAAAAAAAATATTCAAGGAGCCACTTTGATACCTTCAGCGAACTGCTTTAGGGTCATTATTCAAGTAAAAGCCCACCTCAACCGCTGGCGGCCGACCAACGTTAATTTATGACTTTTTAAGTGCCATGAACACGATGTTCCGATCTCGCTGATCTCATTCATGAAGAAGAAAAAATCGTTTCTGCTCCCATTTTGAATCGCTCGGAGGTGTTCGCAATTCAAATAAGGTCGAGCCAAAACGTCAGATGTAAGTACAAAGGAGGAGACACCCGTGCCTCTTTCAACTTCACAATGCATCCTCACAGACGCGTTATTGAATTCGCTAAATTGTATAAAGCCGGCGACAATTTATTCTATTATACAGACAGGATTACGACTAAATTACTTAGCTTTAGATCTAAAAGGTGACATGTGCGCAAACACAATAAAGTAACAACATCTATTGGATTCAAGTTTAAAAGCCCAGTTTATTACGCCGATGGCCCGTATTCGGGACACGATTTTACTCTTGTATCTAACAAATATAGCCAACATGGTACAGCTAGGTTTGATTGCAACTGGAATTTAACAAAACTACGATTGTGTGCTACGCATCTAAATAAAATGTTAACACGTAACCAAAATAACATGGTTTTTGTCGGAATGGAAATTGGACACGAAATGGTAGATTTCACATACCAAAACATACCGTTATATGTTGGCAATGATTGAATATCATATTTGACATTCATTTGAATTCCACAATCAACAAAAAGTTTGTGCAAAAAATTGGGTTTGTTGAAAAAATTGATCAACGCCAATTCAATTGTTCGATACAGATTCGGCCATATTGCCATTGGTATTGCGCTGCAAACCACGCGGATTAAAGGGGATTCGGGGGAATAGTGACTAGTTAGTTTATTGTGACTCGTGGCAGGATTTAATATTTGAGGTGAATTTTTATCGAATTTATTTCGCAGTTTGTGTCATATTTAATTTCGTGGTCGTACGTGCAAATTAGAGCTGACCATATAGAAACACTGCGACTAGGTGGAATATTTCTCGTGTTCCCAATTCCTAATTAGTGCATAACGAAGTAGACGTGGACAGTACGGATGACCGAGTTGTTGGACTATAATGGGTGCATGTGATGTGATTTGGTAGTGATCGCGTCAAATCCCGCCAGATTAACTTAAGCGTGGCTGAACGCGAGTCACAACCATGTTTTCAAATGTATCTAATGTATATATTTGAGAGGATCGAACAGGATTTCAACGGTTGCTTGTTTTCGGTGAGCAAATAGAATTAGTCTTTGTTTGTTATGAGAACGTAAATGTAGTTGCGGAAGAATGGAGATGTTGGTGAATTATTTTACGATCCGCATCACCTCGTAAAGTTGTAAGAACCTGACGTGCTTTTACTGCGTTTAACTGATAAAAAAACTGGTGTTTTCGTTAGCAGTTAAGTACTACCAACGAATACACCAGTTTTTATATATGTTACCGGTCAAACCCGACTTCAGGCCAAACTAGTTTGTCCTAGGCCAAACCAGTTTACTGGTTTATTACTAACCCAAACAAAACATTTACAATGCGCCCAACTTGGATGTGGTATCGCTCGCTACGCTCGCTCGGCTCGCGCGTTTTTGGTCACAGTTCTAACCTAACCCATTAAGATGGGGTGCTCTTATGATCCTGTTATGATGAGTCCTAGTTTGGCCTAGGACAAACTAGTTTAGCCGGAAATCGGGTTTGGCCATACACTTTCATTTTTATCTGAAAAACCTTTGTTACACTATTTCTAATATTAAAAACAAAGTAAGCATTCAAGTCTTGTTGCTTATAATCACACACTATTGACATGGAACCTAATTCATTGAAAAAACTGTAAAGTTCCATTTAAATATTGGCTTAAAAACAAAGTTGAACAACATTTGCTTACTTGTTCGTAAAAGCACGAGCTGGGGAGGATTTCTTTTCTTTATAGATCTAAAGAAACGGATGAAAGCTGAACAACGAAAAAAAAAATAACAGTAAAAGCTACCTTTTACGAGAAACACCTCTCCAACTACGAATAGTTTATTTTTACAGCATTCAAAAGCGGTTGGTGTTGGATAATAATTCAGAACTTCATATTTTATTTGAAATGGAGCGAAAAGAATTCTGCATTTTGACGTATGAAACAAACATACCTACACTAACGGGTAGCTGTGTGAATATTTATTTGTTGGCCAGCTTTATCTGCCTACGGTTTAACTCATTTTATGCGACATAGTGCATAAAAGTAAAAAATCTAATAGATACAGAATACTCACAAATTCAATGAAATAAAATACAGAGCTTGTTTTATTTGTTTGTTTTCAACTTCCCACGGGTACAACAGTTGAGTTTAAATTTTAGTGTACCATCAATTAAGTATATTCTATTCTATTCTAAATAGAACCATATACTCGTATTCTACCAGCAATTGAAAAACAGTAATCTATTACGTCTCACCCACTTTCCGCTCTATTGCGATGTTCAATATTATTATCATAATTTTTATCAAACGTCTGACCTTTCTTATTAAAACCTCTCTGTAATTGCACACAACGTTTGCACATTATTAGGTTAGCTAATCTCCGCGGTCTCCTTTGTTCGAGATCAAAGTTCATTTATTATTACATCGAAAGCCGACCTTAGCAAAGATTGTGCATTTTTCATATGTAATACACTTACTTACATTATCTTGCGAAAGATAGTACGTATGAAGCTTATCTTTCAAAACGTGTAAGCTTTTTTATCTTACGCATGCCGTTTTTTGCAGTTCTTTAACTCTAATTTCGAAAAATGTGGGTTATCTTTTTATCTTTCATTTTAATTAGGTAAATCGTTACGTTTGTATGTCTCACCTAGTGCACTAACTCCTAAAAACGATTTGTCCGATTTTCCTTATTGTTTTTCATTAGGTACTTTAGAGTTTTGTTTCTTACATATTATGTTGCGTAATAAACCTAAATGAATTAATTCAATTATTATTTATAAGTTCTGTATGGTGTCGGACGTAAAGAATAGCACCATCCCATATCTTCCCGTGGGTGTCGTAAGAGGCGTCTAATGGACTTTCCAGAGAATGAGCAGCAGCGTTCTCTATGCTTTTGTAACAACCGTACTGCGATCGCCAACCCGCCTGCCAAGTGTGGCGATTATGGCAAAACCCTCCTTATGACTCCCTTATGTGGCGACACTCGGAGGAGGCATATGTCCAGCAGTGGACGTCTTTCGGCTGAAATGATGATGATGAATTAATTCAAAATATTTCTGATGTGTTGATGTTTGTTTACTTCAGTGACCTAAGGCCCCTAGCACACGGCGTATTTTAAACGCGCAGACGACGCGCGTATACGTGCTTGAAACGAGATTTGAACGCAACCTTGTAACCTAAGCACACGGGGCTATCGTGAAACGCGCGTCCACTGCGCGTATACGCGCAGATACTGACGCACTGTAGTCGCTCGTAGCTTCCGCGTTTTCATCAGAAACCCCTCGTTAATTGTGCCTCTCTCACCTCTCCTCTACCCCTTCTCCGACCCCTTGTACACGCTTCGAATGCGCTTCACACGCACGTTTGTATCGCGTTTTACGCGCGTTTGATTCTATAAAAACGCAAAAATCGGCATCTACGGCGCAGAAAACGCGTGTTCCTGAAACGCGCGTCGTCAGCACGTTTAAAATACGCCGTGTGCTAGGGGTCTAATACAGTTCTATTTAGACAAGTATTCTTTTCTCGCTCTCGGTCAGTTTTGGTATAATGCCTATATAATTAACAGGTTCAATGTTGTTATTATTAAATTGTTGTAAGATATTATTTATAATAATATTATAATAAATAATATTATTTAAATAAAGTTCATTGTTTATCAAAACAGTTTAGCAAAGCGTAATTAGCGACTAATTGATGTGATGGACAATTCGATAAGCATTGTTTTTATTTTTCCTGTTATACCTAATTTTAAAACAGAAATGATGGAATACAAATAAAACATTACGCTTATGTAAATATGTTTGTATGACGTTATCTCGCTGAATATTATGTAAACATTGAACTTAGTTTCGGTGTAATGCCGATATAATTAACAGGTTCAATGTTGTTATTATTGTATTGTTGTAAGATTTTTTTATAATAATAATATTATTATAAACTAGCAGCACGCCCCGGCTTCGCACGGGTATTTAACAACAATTCCAAAATTAAAAATTACAATACACACACATAAAAACCCTTCTATTTGCGTGAGGTTACTAAAAAAACAATTTTATAGACCGTTTGAATATTCCCCTCCCGTACGGCCCGTACCCCAGTGACGCCTACATGACATAAGGTGCTGCCTAGCTCGCAAGCTGAGCAGGGTGAGTAGCAACCACGCAACGTTTTTCTAATACTTACATTTTTAAACTCGTGATATCTTTCGAAAGGAATGACCGAATTTAATAATTTAAAAAGTTATATAAAGGTATTGAAGCAGTCTTGAATATGAAGTTTTTGATAAAGATTAATACCAAGATACAAATACAGAGCCTTTTCTAGCGGCGCATTAGAACGATTTTTTTTAAGAAAATACCACTTATTGTGGCATAACTATAATAGTTAGTAAATAGTTATAGTATAACTGTAATATGCTGTCGCGACACTTTTTGTTAATAATGATGTGTTCTGCAAAGTCGTAGTACATTATTTTATTCTATCATCAATAGTTTTCGCAGCGCACGCGATGGAAAACAAAAAAAATAGGAATCCTTACTAAAAGTCCAATAATGTAACCCAAGGTTACATTATTAGAGTTTTAATAAAAATTCCAATTTTTTTTTAAAATATAATTAGCTTATGTCATCCGCGGATAGTATAGCTTCCCAACAGTGAAATAATTTTTCAAAGCGGTTCAGTAGTTTCAGAGCCTATTCAATGCAAACAAACGAACAATCAAATCTTTCCTCTTTATAATATTAGTTTAGATAATATTATTTAAATAAAGTTCATTGTTTATCTAACTAGTTTAGCAAAGCATAAGTAGCGACTAATTGATGTTATGGACAATTCGATAAGCATTGTTTTTATTTTTCCTGTTATACCTAATTTTAAACAGAAATGATGGCATACAAAGAAAACATAGCGTTTATGTAATTATGTTTGTATGACGTTATTTCGCTGAATATTATGAAAACATTGAACTTTATTTATTACGTTCCAAATAAATAGAACATTGGCAGAGTAAACTTCGACCCACGATTTAATTGTGCATCGCACTACATTACACGTACCTATTGCAATTTATCGGAATTCAATAATAAAATCAATTACTTTATGATTCAGCTTTAAATTCATTGCAACGCCAATTTTACCAACAATGTTTTCATGTAGCGGATAGGATAGGATACCAAGCTCCCAAATATTTACAGAAGGTCGTTCCGACCTCTAATAAATCTTCACTTTTTCGACTTTTTTGCAAAGTCAGAGAAATATGTGAGAGCAAGTAGATATTGACCTACGAGCTAACATAGTACGCATTTTTTGGAGTTCCCTCGTGTTGTCCCCAAAATCAAAATTGTTGAACCTTTGACCCCAATCAGTATTTTGATTTTAACTATCTGCTTCTTGCTTCTAACTTAAAATATCTAACACTTATTGCGTCAGCTTACACGAGTCGTTGACCTACATTTTAGTATGAACGAATAAACATACCTAACTCTTCATATACCCGACTGCACGTTACAATATCTGCGAGTACTTATTTCAAATAACTTATAGATATGTGAACGTTCAGGAAACTCTTCACTCCTTTTATTCCGCAACTGGGGCCGCATCTAAAATGCATTTGTGATGCTTCCAACCCGCTGTTACGCCCGTTTTGTTCGCGCAAAAGTATGTAGGTATGTGAAATCCACAAGTTTTCTTGCTACCCACAAATCTCGAGTTCAATCGTCCTCTCAATGCTAGGACCTGAACACTTAATGACTAGCGATTATCGTTTGTCCAACGATTTAGGTTTCAATTTGTCAATTGCCCTATTCCCAGATGTTAAATTGACGTTTGATTTGTTACTGTAATAAAACTGGAGTTGAATCGCAATAATTCACGTGGTACGCTTTCGTGAATTGGACTTCGGTACTCGGTATGCCTGAAAGCACTTACTGTTACACGTTTCCCAGCAAAACGTATAAGTGCGTACATTTGCTCCAATTCTATTAGAGCTACAAAACTGTATATGGTGCTCTCACTATGGCAGCATAAGGGAATCATTTTAGTATGCCTGCCTATTTCTGTATCACTTGTGTGCGCCCAGGGTCTCGTCGAGGTATCTGATCGACTTTCATTGAATTATTTATGTCACATTTCCACTGATGCGTTTGCCTATCGGAAAACCAAGCCTTTACTGTGAAAACGAACGATGTAACACAAAAAAGCTCTTTGTATGTATCCAGCTTTGTACACAATGCGTGTCGATGGACGCAGAAAGGAAAACATCGTTATGAATGTTGTATGTAATGTGCTCCCGTAATTGCTAAATGAACAAATTATTTTAGGATGTTTCCGTAATTAATATAATTTATCGAGGCTTGTTTATCCATGGATTAATAATTATTGAATAATTGTGTTTGTTCAGCGGTTGTGGGTGTAAGCTTTACGTTTAAGTTACATTAATCGTTATTGCTATTCCCATTTGAACACTTTTTTGAGTGTACGTCATCAACAAAACTCTTTTTTTAGGGTTCCGTACCCAAAGGGTCAAACGGGACCCTATTACTGAGACTTCGCTGTCCGTCCGTCCGTCCGTCCGTCCGTCCGTCTGTCACCAGGCTGTATCTCATGAACCGTGATAGTTAGCCAGTTGAAATTTTTACAGATTATGTATTTCTGTTGACGCTATAACAACAAATAATAAAAACAGACAAAAATAAATATTTAAGGGGGCTATACAAAAAAGTTTGATTTTTTCGTTTTTATAAATAATGGTACGGAACCCTTCGTGCGCGAGTCCGACTCGCACTTGGCCGGTTTTTTTTAAATTCCTCTGAGGTATCAAAAGCGTTATATGATGAATTTTAGTGTACTTATTGTTTGCGCACATCATAATAACTAGGTATTTCTTAACTCAATAATTTATTTCAGATAAATCTACATGGGCACTTGTGAAACGTCAAAAGTTAGGCATTTCCAATGGAGAAGAACCGGCAAGAAACTCCATGGTTACCCCTTTTTTAACCAACGCAACCTATTTAGTGGATAAACAAGTTAATGTACGAATTGGACTTTTGGCTCTTCCCAATAATAACATAAATAGACGTAGCTCGTGCAGTTCGTCCGTTACCTAACTGGAAGTCTCCAGGGCCGGACGGACTGCAAAACTTCTGGATCAAATGGTTTCAAAGATCGCACGGTCGCTTGGCGTCCCAGTTTCAATCAGCCTTAGAGTCAGGGTCGCTGCCCCAGTTCTTGACGACAGGCATTACCCCCCTGCTCCATAAATCAGGTAGTACTGCGGAGCCCAAAAATTAAAGACCAGTCACTTGTGGTAAACAAGTGACTCGTCTATAATTTTTGGGCGGTCTATAAAGTTCTAACATCTATTTTGAGAGCTAAAATAAACCAACATATTGAGAGTAATTCCATCATGTCTCCCTCTCAGAATGAATGTAGGAACGGGTCCCGTGGTACTAAGGAACTGCTTCTCATTGATATGGCCATTAGCTAACAGGTTCGCCGCTCGCGAAGGCATCTGTCTACATGTTAGATAGATTATAAGAAGGCCTACGACTCGGTGCCGCATACATGGCTCATGAGGGTACTTACTGGAGTTGTACAAGATAGATGCAACTTGACGCGCCTTCCTTTTTTTTTTTTTTTTTTTTTTTTTTTCTGATGGGAAATCATCAAATGACTTCTTCCGCTCTGGGCGGAGCGGAAGGGAGTGTCAGACTTGACTGACTAAAACCCATCTATGTTCCTTCTTAGCCCTTTGCGTTCCAGGGGCACGGTATCTCTTTCGAACAACCCGCAGCCCTGGCAGGCATCGGCCCTCTCGGACCCCTTCCGATTTGCTGACATCTCCTTGAGGCGCGCGTGGAACACGAACGCGCCGTCGGCACGGTCTGTCGTCATAAGACGGACGGACGGTGAGCTAGCCTTCCTTGAGTCGTGTATGGGGCAATGGATGACGGTCCTTCACTATCCAGGATGTCGACAGGTACAGGGGAACAGCGAAGCCATAAGGATCGAGCGTGGTATATTCCAGGGTGATAGTCTGAGCCCATTGTGGTTTTGTCTAGCCGCTAAAACGTCCGGGCCTAAAAATACGCCTCATAATTGACGTCAAGGTCACAAAACATATCAAATTTCAACGTTCATTCTCAAAAATGCGCATGCGCGAATTTTGGGCGCGAAACACGGCGCACTTAAAGCTTATTATCTCGTAAACTACTGCAGCTACACAAAAACAAAAAATACGTGTGTATAGCTGAAACAATGCAGAATCTAACTATGTTAAAACTAATTACAACAATTAGATAGAAGTATTTGGAAAAAAATGTGAACTTGAGCATATATGTTGAAAGTCAGTTTCTCCAATAAGAATAAAAGTTTTACCAATTAGAATTGTAATTGGTATCAATAAAACCTATTTATAATTAAACTAGACTATATAAGCTTTGTTTTAATACCCATATGTCCTTACTTTGGCACTTTCTTAGTAGCTAAATTAACCAAACAAATCAACCCCTGCTCTGATCGATTCGATACCTACTGATTTTGTCGTGTTTTCGTAAAAAATTCGCTAAGATTTCGTTTTTTTTTTACTGTTTTATATTGCGGAGACACTAATAATTACTTAATTGAACTAATTTTCATAATACGAGCACTTTTTTAACTATTTTTTCAATAATTTCTAAAAATAATGATCGAGGCCCATAATTACGCCCGGGACATTTGACTTACCTGATAAATTTTTAGGCGTATTTGGAGGTCCGAACGTGATATTCTTAGATATTCGTAAAGCTTGATTGATGAAGTTTATTTTGATATATAACACTATAAACATTGGGTTTTAAATTAAATAGTATTCACGTTTTAAAACCAGAGAACATAAATCACAACACGGCATTACGGTAAAATTAGACAACTGACTTTTAAAACTTTTTTGACATTTAATTTTGACGGCTGATAGTGTCGTTCTTTATGCCATAGACGCGGAATTTAATACTGTATCCATAAGAGGGACCATAGATGGTAAATTCATAGAGATTTTAAAAGTTTCAGTAAGTTTTTTGGTACAACTCTTCGAGGCGTATAAGTACGCCCGGACGTTTGACGGGAAAAATTTTTGGGCGTACTTTGAGTGCTGGACGTTTGACGGAAAAAAATTTTAGGCGTATAAGTACGCCCGGACCGCTCAACGGCTAGCCTTGAATCCTCTCAGCACACTGCTGGAGTGTTCAGGTCTAGGCTATCGGTTGAGGAGAGGTGGTCAGGTCCTATCTCACCTTCTTTACATGGATGATCTGAAAATCTTTGCCCCCAACAATTTGCAACTGATGAAGCTACTGAAGGTAACTGAAACTTTCAGTAGCGCCATCAGGATGGAATTTGGTGTGGACAAATGTGCAGTCATGCATGTGAAGCGAGGGGAGATTACGGAATCCGTGGGAACTCAACTCTCGGATTCCGTACACCTTAGATCCCTCTCCTCAACAGAAACCTACAAGTATTTGGGTATGTCGGAAGCATTAGGTATCAATACTGCTGACATGAAACAATCGTTAAGGGAACGTTTCTTTGGCCGCCTGAATAAGGTGCTAAGCAGTCTTTTGTCAGGCGGAAACAAGGTGCGCGCCTTCAACGGTTGGGTCATGCCGGTTTTGATGTATTCTTTCGGCATACTCAAATGGACTCAGACGGAACTTGATGCCCTGGATAGTAGGGTCCGCGTACTGCTGACCGCAAATCGGATGCATCACCCACGGTCGTCGGTGATGAGACTGTATATCCCGCGGAAGTGTGGGGGTCGTGGCTTCTTAAATGCTAAGACCCTGCATAATCGTGAGGTATGCAGTCTCAGGGAATAATTTCTAGAAGCCGACGTGGGCATGCACCGAGATGTGGTCACAGTGGACAAGGGCCTTACCCCGCTCTTCTTGGCTAACGAGAACTGGCGCAAGCCTGTAGTGTTAGACACTAATGATCGCAGGGAGGTATGGCAGGGCAAGGAGCTTCACGGGCGCTTCTACCGGGCTCTTCATGGCCCCGATGTAGATTTTCTAGCGTCCGTGTCCTGGCTACGATTCAGCAACCTCTTTGGGGAAACTGAAGGTTTTGTCTGTGCGATTATGGACGAAGTTATGCTCACGAACAACTACCGGAAACATATTATGAAGGACGGTACGTTTGACGTGTGTCGGGCATGCCACCGTTCGGGAGAATCGATCCGCATATTATTTCTGGGTGTTCTCGTCTGGCTAACGGAGAGTACTTGCATAGACACAACCTCGTTGCTAGGATTATCCACCAGCAACTTGCTTTGAAATACAACCTTGTGGAAACAGAAGTGCCGTACTATAAGTATGCGCCCAACCCAGTTCTCGATACTGGTAATATCACGTTGTATTGGGATCGACCTATCGTCACTGACAGGACTATTGTTGCCAATAAGCCTGACATTGTGGTGATAGATCAATTGGAGAGTCGCGCAATGATTGTTGATATAACGGTCCCACATGACGAGAACCTCGTGAAAGCGGAGAAAGATAAGCAATTCAAATATCTAGATCTGGCTCGCGAGGTTGTCGACATGTGGTATGTGAATACAGCAGTCATTGTGCCGATAGTCGTGTCGGCCAATGGCTTAATTGCCAAACCCTCGACCAACATCTTAGTAGGCTTTCGATTCACAGCTGGATCAAGGGCTTGATTCAGAAAGCAGTACTTCTGGACACGGCGCGTATTGTTAGGAGGTTCCTCTCTCAAGAGCCCTGACCACCGATAGCTCGGACCCTGTTCCCAATGCTAGTGGGCTACTATTTTTTTTTATATATATAAATGTTTTTTATATAACTTGGTAAAAATATTTAAAAATGTAATTAGTATCTAGGTAAATAAATAAAGGAAGTAAACATAAATTGTTTCCTTAAATAGGGTGAAGTGGTTCGTTATCATGAGTACAATCACGTGTTTAAGTATAGGTCACTAATTACCAGTCACCTTATATAGTAAAAGTTTAGGAAATTCGAAATTAAATCAGTGGCAATGAACATCTTAAAACTTAAAATGAACATCTTCGTTTTCCGGAACACCAATTCACCAAGTCATCAACCCACCTGTTTAATAAATACTTTCTTAAAGTGAAAACACCTCCTCAATCCTTACCTGTCTATTTCTGTAAAATGAGTTCATTGATAAGTCAAAGTTATTTACTAGGTATTGCACATTTTAAAGAAGAAGAGGATAGGTGTCGCTTGGTGATAATGAAAATGGGTATGAAAGAAATTGCTAGAACGTTGATGACATTCCAATAATAGATTGAAATAGAACGGATTCATGCTTCCTACATAGCCAACGATGTGCGAATGGTAGGATGCGATTGAGTTCATATACGTACCTATTTTACTAAGATAAATGAGATTTTCTTATTTTCCAATCTGTTTCTATTAATATGCTGCATAAATACTGCAAACGAACGCATTAATTAGATTTGAGGTAAAAATATTGTTGCCGTGGATATATAAGTCAGATATACACCATTTTATAATTAGTCTAAAAATAAAAAGTTAGATCACTTCATCTGAGTCGTAAAATCTTGGAAAATAAAAGTCACAGAGAATAAAAGCATATTTACTACTTCTGCATTGTTGCAATGTTTAAATTGCATTGCTTCGTCTCAATGCTCGCTAAGAGCTATTTATGACCCGTGACAATGGGAACAGTTGCCAACACTTATAGACATTCTACTAGGATGTTTTTTAAATTATATTTGTAGTGCAATCTCATGCAATTCTGATGCAACGATACAAAAGCGAGCGCTAGTCGGAAGCAATTTCAGTAGCCCTAGAGTAAAGGTTGGTGGCTTGACATCCTATATCCGGCGAACATTTCCAGGTTGTCAGACGAAGCTAAATCTCCCGGGAAAGAGCAGCGGTCAGAGCGGTCCATAGACAGGAAATTGTATGTCGACCTACGTCACGATTGCCCGCCTACGACCAACGAGGGGAGCAACAAAAAATAAACTCCCCAAAACAAAATTACCCGCGAGCTATACAGCTTTTTTAAACCTAATAAACATTTTAAAGTGGACTCAATTTATTTGGATCGCGACCTTTTTAACCTAGACGTCGTGTTTCATTATGTTAGAGCTTTGATTCGTCAGGAAGCCATATTAGTGGTTTGGTCTGGTTAGGGAATTAGGTAGGTAAAAGTTTTTTCTTGTATAATGATTTTTACAAGAATTTGTGTAGTAATGCTTCGAGTTTAGATTCTCTCTTATAATTTAGTCAGACATTCAAATATGGCCACAAGCTTATGCACTGGTATCTAACGCCTGAAATCACAAGCTTTGGCACCGTATTGGATCTAAAAATTACTCGAATACATGTACCTAGTCGGATATTGGCGTTTGTAGTTCAAAGCTTACTTATTTCTAACCAGTTTTATCAATTATTCTGATTACATTGAAGGTCTTTATTAATAGTATCTACCTACGTAATTTGCACTGAAACTATTAAGTGGATCATCATCATCATCATCAGCCTAAAATGTTCCCACTGCTGGGACACAGGCCTCCTCTCTATGAAAGGGAGAGGGTGTAATCCACCACGCGGGCCCAGTGCGGGTTGGTAGATGTCTCATGTCTTCGATTTTTTAGTTCTAGGACATGTTTCCTCACGATGTTTTCCTTCACTGTTTTTTAGGGCAGCGGTGATGAAATAAATTACACAATGTAATACGCCTGTCTGGGTTCAAACCCACGGCTTACTGCTCGTAAGTCGTGGCTGATGACACAAATTAAGTGGATATTTTTTCTATAAAGAGGGATCTTAAAATCTCAATGATAGACGACCAACAAGGGTTTTGGTACCATGGAAATATCGTCCAAGAATACTTGAGAGATTTTTATTCAGTTAGCAACAGTTATTTCTGCTTCTATATAGACTATTTATATCAAATATTCGGTCCAAATAAGCCCTCAATATAAAGCTAATATCAAGTCGTTTGACACGTCAAAGTTACGTACGTACATAAGTTAGATAGAACGAATCCTCTTAATTCAAAGGCTTTTCTGTAGTGGAGGTAGATTATACCCACGTTGTACTAAAGTGTTGGTTGTTCAAATAGATGACTTTCTTAGTGCATTGAAGTTAACTGGTTTAGTTAGCACTAAAACACATTTATTACTTTAGTTAGCTTCTAAATTTTAGGTTTTAGATGGTTGAAATTTTAGTTCAGCGTGCAGTTTCAGTTAACATTCTAATGAATTTTAATATCTACCTACGCTGCTTGCTACGATTTATTATCTTATGAGATTATGACATCAACTTGTAGATTGAGTATAAAAATAATAGTTGCTTTCGGAGATGCCTTTGAGTTCAAAGGATAGGTATAGGATACTAGCTGTCCGGCGCAACTTTGTTTGCGTCACATTTTCCCCGTTTTCGCAACATTTTTCATTGCTGCTCCACTCCTATTGGTCGTAGCGTGATGATATATAGCCTATAGCCTTTCTAGATAAATGGGCTATCTAACACTGAAAGAATTTTTTAAATCGGACCAGTAGTTTCGGAGCCTATTCTATGCAAACAAACAAACAATCAAATCTTTCCTCTTTATAATATTAGTTTAGATATATGTCAATATCTAGCATCAATAATAAAACATCGAATATCGTCATTCACTTCCCAACTTTGACTGTGAAGCATGAGTTAAGTAGCTAATGGCCAACTTCAGTTCGTCTCTATACGACTTCACAAGTACCTAATGTGTGATAAAACAAGAACTTAGTAGACATACTTATTTACTTGTTCACCGTTTTATATAAGTCGCAGTTCTAGATAATATTAATAGTTTCTGGGCTAAACACGAAACCAGAAAGCTAAGGAAACAGATGGCTTGCGTTTCACATTTAAATTGAAAGCAATTTGTAATGTGGCAAGTGTATTAGTTCTAGACGGTCTTTATTTAAAACAGAACGATCTACTTTATATCTTGGTATTAAGGATGAACAACAACTTCATAATTCAGTTATTTTTGTTCCAAAACATTACTGCTGTAGCTGTATTTCGTACTTATAAGAAAATAATTAAAAATTCTTCCGGCAGAAACGTTGGCGGCATTGGCGCTTCACTCCACCGGGTGGTATTTAATTATTGAAGAGTTTTTCATGAAGTTTTTATGAAGCAAATTATATAATTTTAAAATAGCCAAGACCACTCAGTGTTTGAGATTTTTTGAAGAAAAGATATTATATTTCTTAGAATTTATAGAACGTAAGTGTAACTGAATAGCAATTTCAATTCTGTGCAATGAAATTGTAATTTTGTTACTTGGAATGACATGACGTCGTTTGATATATGAGAAAACGTCTCATATTTTCGTCAAAGTCACAGATTTAATTCTCATCAAAATGTGCTTAATGTGTAAGTGCTAAATGATACAGAACGCCCCTTGAGCTTCGAACAGATAGAGCGTGTTAAAAGCCGTAGTTTTTATACGCGTGTGGCCACTAAACGTGTGTTTGGCAGCCGGCCAGGTCTCTCCGGCCCGCCCCACCATTTGCCACTGAAGCTCACAGTTTACTCCGCTGAAGCCTTGGTAAGTTTGCGATTGCGAGGTTCTGTTTATTATTCGTGTGCCTCGTGAATATTTTAAGTTTTCTTTATTGTATTGCTGTTCCTTTACCTGAAGATTTCGTCATATTTTTCCTCGGTTCGCTCGCCAAGCCAAGTTTTGAATGTTATCTTTGTTTATGTACTTGTTTTCTTGTATCTAGTTTATTGGTTTGGCTCGATAGTCAAGCCAAAGAAGGGTACCTTTAAGGTACTTTGCATAACGAATTTTTCAAGGTAATTTCCTGTATCATATTCAAATAATGAAGGTATTTCAGGGCACGGAGCGACGTGCAATGACTTAATATCATACATAACAAAATTAAAATTATGCAAATAAGTCTCAGCGAGCGGTAGTGAGCGGTTAATACGTTGCGTTACCAACGAAACGCGTTGTAATAAGCAAACAATATTACCCCCAAGTTCGTAAAATTTACGAGGCGGTTATTCGCCAAGACATAAACAGGGGTGCTGTGTGCAATAACGAAACGAAACACAGTATTCGGTACGAGTGGCTGAAACATTGTCGATTTCATTGGTTTTCATCCTCGAACAAAGTTTCACTCGATTTGTAGTCGAATGTTTAGTTATCGAAGTCCGAATACTGCTTAGTATTCATTTGATCTACAAAGTTATAAAGTTAGCATTAGAAGTTAGAGCTTAAGTTTTAGATTTATTAAGCTGTGGATCGTATTGATCAGTAAGTTTAAGTTTAATTAATCGACGTCCCGTGGCAAGAATCTTGTGAATCTAGATTGAATTCTAAAAACTACATCAAGACATTTTCTTCTTTTTGCGGCAAAGCCAGAATGAAATGTTATGATTTTAACACTTTTCGTATGTTTGTAACATAATAAGTACCTACCTACCTGCAAAGATATATCACGTACAATATTTTGGTATCAACAATGAAATGAACGGAAAACTTCTGCGCAAAGTTGAATATTGAGTATGTAATTAGACGTTCTAACAAGCTTATAGCTTCGTCAATTATATTTATTGGATTTTGGAGCTTTATAACTCGTGATAATCGATTTAACTCTCTTTATTCAAACGTGTTCGCGTTATTTTTAACAATGTTTCTAGTCATTTAATGCTGCAAAAACACGTTAATACTTCGTGATATTAATCGTTAAATCATTTTGACGTTAGAAATGCATTCATTGTTCGTATAAGCAGTGAAACAGCATGAAATAACACTAACGTTAATTAAAATTAGCAAATTACACTAGAACAATTTACGAACAGTAAACTTACTAATAAAGCATCCCAAAACCATTATAATAATGCCATCACAACTTGTAGGTACGTCTCTCCGAATAAGAAAGACACAATTCAGTTCTCAAAAAGTGAATCGTGAAAAAATAAACAGGAGTTAAGCCTGAATATTTAGGGCTGTGATTTATATGGATGGGATATCAGCATATACATTTAAATTGTCGCATTGATATTCCACAGTCGCAGACATTCGCGGCAAATAAAATCAACATGTAAATGAAAACTTGGGATCCAAACTGTGCGAGGCGAAGAGCAGTTTCATTTCTTCGGTGGAACGTGGACGATATATCTCCCGGATGACATGTGAAAACAATAACTCCTCAAGCGCTCTTCCAGCCGACATGAGAAAACAAAGCACCGTCTACGTGCGTATACATTTTGTATGCTAGCATTTTAGACGACATGACCTTTTTTGTGCATACCTACGCTCCTTCAGGCCACCTTAAGGATTGTTTATCTGGGGAGGTGCTGCCGAGAATACATAAGTGTCTTCGTAAATAAAAACTTGTGTCTTAGTTTTGACCTGTTCTAGTCCTTCGACATCTAATATTCGTTCCATTTCTAGGACTATTGAAAAGATTTCGCTGAAATTAGAAAAGAAAATGGAGTTCATGCGGGAAAATTACGAAAATGTCTTCGTGACGCTGAAATTAGGTGCTGTTATGTATTCTTGACCAGGGTTATGACATAGCAAAGGGCATTAGAGCAAGATATTTTAGTAAATTCCTTTTCAAGAATAGGCAGTTTGTGTTTGTGTCAAACGATAAACCCTATTTTACTGCAAATATGAACATCGACGACGGTCCTTAGCGAGAACATAAAAATTTGATTAAAAGTGAGAGATTAAAAGTTTTATGAAGCATTATAACTTAGAGATTACTAAACCACGTTCAAGAGCTTTCAGAGACGCAATTCGGTACCTATTCAAAGATTTTTTCGAATATTGTTGTACATATATTTTTATTTTTTAGATTCACTTTTAGCAACTAATTTCAATATTTTTGTATTCCAAGCTGTAGTCAATTTTTAATAAATTTCCAAACTTTTGTTCGTGTTGACATCAGAGACGAGGCTGAAGAGTTCGATGTCTTTGCCGCGTATACCTCAATTTGATGTTTATTGCTTTATAATGGAAACTGCAAACTTCACACTAAAGCGCATTACACACAGGGAGCGGGTGCGGGTCGAGCGCGGGTCGGGCGCGGGGCGGGAGCGGGAGTACGGAATCTGTATTTCATGTACCTACTAATAAGGACGACATCACACAGAGAGCGTGCGTGGGTCGTGCGGGACCCACTCTGTTTTTGGTCGCGATGGTAGCACCCGCGCGGCTCCCGCGCATCATGCGACCCGAGCCCGTCCCGCTCCCACTCTCTGTGTGTGATGCGATTCATTGTCCGATTAAAATTCAGTAGACTCAATCAGCCCAATGTGTAACGTCATTTGGAGTTGAAATAAAAGTGAAGTGGTTTTAATTATTTTTGTTAAAATCACCGCCATCTTATAAAAGAGCTCAAAATAGCAAAATAAGGCAAAGAAGCCTAAAATCTCGTAATGGGTTTAGAATCAGCATAGGTTAATTTGTAACGATACATACCGAATTGCTACGGAATATTGACAATTTGAAAGGGACAGTTTCTGAACGCCGTTAAGATTTACTACTCGCGTTCAGTTTCATCTCTGAAATCCCCTCTTCGTAGCTTACAACTGCACCGTATAACTATTATGAAAACTATAATATCATGCAGTTTCGGGTGGGTATCGTTAAATTAAACCAGTTAATCTGTTATATATTTAAGTCTTCATGGAGAGAACTTCAACGTTACAAGAACAGTGTCAAGCTGTTCTACTTTGCATAAAGTTTCTAACTTTCTGATAATCTAGTTAGTAGGTAGCTAGGTAGGTATAGTACTTACCATAATACTGATGGAATTAATTAAATTAAATGTTTTAGAAGTCTGTTTTAACAGGAATAGAAACGTCCTGGAAGAATAAATTAGCACGTTTGGAGTGAAATAAATTGTCTTGTCTTCCATCTTTATCTTTGTCGTAAGATATGATTATAATTATTTCGTGCGCTCATATTTTTTTCAATTATATACCTCAATAAATTGTAAGTTTAAGATATTTACATTTTATGATACAATATTTCAAGGTTATATTACTGAAACCATTGAAGGACTAGACGACCTTGACAAACAAATTGGTAATCTATCCAATATCCAATACCTTTTAATATATTTTCAGATCAGACGAATAATACATTTACATATTGGAAAAACAGACAAACCACAAATAAAAATAATCTTTTGCGTCACAACCTCGCTGAGTCTAAATTTAAATTTATTTATATGGTTGAGGACGTTTCAATATGTACCTTGAAATATTATGAACTCAGAAAAGACCCTAATACCTACCTGAGACTACCTTTCGTTTGCTCACATTTGGACCAAAAAATAAACTAAATTAAAATTAAGTATCTGTACGTCGTTTAGCAAAACTTGGCACCTATATTAGTGATGGTGACGAGTACCTACGTGTTTACCTAATTTTGTGCATACGTATTCAAATAAGTGCCATTAATTTAATTAATACCGACCTAATAGTATAGGCACAGCATCGCTCCTCGTATTATGTAAGCAGATTCGAATTCGACATAACACTTTAAGCTGCTTTCAACGGTATTGAATATCAAAATGCCCTGCGTCCTTAAGATAAGAACAAGACACCCCAATTGCTGACTACCCGGTAGCAAAGGACTCACGCATTTTAGTTTCGGTTTTATCAAACGTGTAAAAACCGGTAAAACGAAAAAAGATTAAATATCGAATATCGGTCTACGTAGAGACCGATTATTGCGTCGACCAACGCGAGCACTAGTTTTTAAAACAGAAAAATATGGATGGGTTTAAAAGGGTAAAAGAGGAAAAATATAACCAAACTCTTTTAAAGAATTAAAAGAGTTACCACGTATTTCTACATACAATGTAGTTACTATACGTTTTACTTTGACACGTGTCGATTGAATATACGGTCATTATATTTCTGATAGAACAGAAGAGTGATCATAAGGGGCTGTTGATGTGATAAGCCGCCTGTGAATATTTACAAGAAACTAGTGCAGATTTTATAATTTCACATATTATAAAAATTGTTCGGTTGAACATTACTACAATCCATGAAAAATATATTTAAACTTAATATTATAAAGAGGAAAGATTTGTATTTTTGTATGTATTGAATAAACTTAAAAACTACTGGACCGATTTCAAAAATTCTTTTGCCGTTAGAAAGCTACATTATCACTGAGTAACAGAAGCAATACTATATTTTCAAAAAAATTAAGGATCTGTACTAAAACTCCAATAACCCAAGGTGTTATAGTATTACCTAAAATATTCTTTACATCGCGTGCGCTGCCATAACTATTGATGATAGAATAAAATAATGTACTACGACTTTGCAGAAAGTGTCGACGAAACTTTTTTGTAAATAATGATGTGTTCTAACTATTATAGTTATGCCACAATAACTGTTCTTTTATTTTAAAAAAATATTTTAAGTGCCGCCGCTAGAAAAGACTCTTTATTTGTATCTTGGTATTAATCCTTATCAAAATAAAATACTTCATATTCAAGACTGTTTTAATACCTTGATATAAATCTGAAGTATTAAATTCGGACATTCCATTCGAAAGATATCAAAAGTTTAAAAATGTAAGTAGTAGAAAAAAGTTGCATGGTCGCCACTCACCCTGCTGAGCCGTTAGCTAGCTAGGCAGCACCTTATACAATGTAGGCGTCACTGGGGTACGGGAGGAGAATCAATGTCAAGAAATGATTTTGTATTTGTATGTATTGATACCAGCAAACAGTGGTCCACATTGGCCCTGGACCGAGACAATTGGAAGTCATGGGGAGAGGCCTTTGCCCAGCAGTGGGATGACACAGGCTAACAGTATCAGTATCAGTATGTATTATAATTTTTATTTTTTTGTTAAATACCCGTGCGAAGCTGGGGCGGGCTGCTAGTACCAAGTAAAATGAGTATCAGTTGAAAGTTGAGAATACAAAAATGTGTTTTCTTTTATGTTATTAAATCTAAGCGAGCCTTATCACTGAAGCTGTTTCTTTCAGTGGGATTCGTGTAAATGCCAGATTTGATTAATGAAACCCGCAAACACTCCAAGAACATTGGGCGTATAATAGGTGTGCGAAATGTGTTTAAATAGGCCAACGGTCCAATTTAATAAATGAAATTAACGTACCTACACATTGTAATGCCTTTTAATGATTCCAGAAATATCATAAATACAGACTAGAATCATTAACAAACATAACATAGAGTCCCTAATTATGAAATCCACGAATATTCATAACACATACTAAGCCTCGGTTTACACGTAAACATAATAATTTATACCCGTCCCATAACGAAACGTTAAGCAAACAGACAATTCAAAAGCTCGCATCAGAGGCATTAACATCAACAACTCTGAATTAACGACGTATAAAAGCTATCGTTTCGCAAATTACACGAAAAAGAAGGGGTAAGGTTGGAGTTATAGGGGACATGCTCTGGCATCCCGCGAGAGTATTGTTATGGCCGAATAAAACTAGTTTACAGAGCGCACTCGGGCTTTGCGCTTAGCAACTTTATCTGTGAACAGGGCTATCACTAAAACCTGTAGTCACCAGACTCCCCGCGCATTTGACATATCTACGACTTCAGAGACTCCAAGTCTCGAAAGAAAGAAAAGAAAGAACTTGGCACATGCCACAAATGCACACAACAAAAAATAAAAGCTAAAACTAAACAGGAAACGATAATAGATAATATTGTGTGTCTCACGGCTGCGCCAAATAGGCCCAGTTCAGCAAATTGCCGGGCAGCTAGTGCCCGACGCTGGTTTTCAACTGGACCCGAGATAATGACGTGACGGACGAAAAACAGTTTAGTAGATATGTACTTTGTGTTATGAGTTATGTGTATGAATAGGTATGTACTTATATACAATAAATATAAGTGCAATTATTACAAATAAAACTACGTATTAATAAAAATCAAGAAAAAGTGCAAAACAAAACATAAAACCAATAGGTACCCAAGTAAAAGGGACGGACGAACGGAAACATAAACCTGTTTGGAAGCTTAAATCCTCTCCGTTTTGGCTGCTATCTCAAGTCCCGAAGAGACTCCTTGCTTGCTTATAAGCGTATGTAACACCTACCTTACACTAAGGCTGATAAAATTCATCATTGCTAGCAGTCTACGGAAACACCAAAGCTGTGGCAAAGTAGTTCTTCCTTGTCTAACCCATTTGTTTCATCTGCTGATCAAAAAGCCTCCCACTTGGAAATAACTTGCCATGGCTGACCTGGAAGTCTTTAAATAGACTCCGGACCCTGGTTGGAAGTAAGGAAAACCTGCCCAGGTGGAGATCATTGATGACTCAGCCCTGAAAAGTAAATGTGCTGCTGTTCCACAAACGATAGAGCATTTAATATTGTACCTTACGGGTCCTGCTGTTTGTTCATTACAGGAACTGATCGACAGTACAGATGGTACCAAACTAGTGGCCCAAGCCGGAGCCGACAAAAATTAGATTGCCATCGACGACCTATAGAGAAAATTGCTAAGTCGGTTTCACGCACACAAGAAGTCCCTACCTCCAATTTGTAATCCAAGTTTACAAGTGACACCCTTATACTCTCCGATGCAGTGGATCATGTGCACTGAAAATATTCGTAGAAACATCCCACGTATTTTCTTTCATGCATGTTTAAATGAAGAGAAACCGGCCATGATGCCAACTTGTTTCGGATCCATATTGGATTTTATGTACATAGATATTCTGTGAGTGCATTTTAGTCTCAAAGGGGTTATATATATTTTCATTAAAATTCGTGTTATGTAAACTGCCTGTTGCTTTTCATGCTTGTTTTATTTTATTCTTGTTAACATTTTTCGTTACCGTCTTCTATCTCTTTAGAGTTGAGCTGCACTTTGGCTGGTCAACAATCTAGGAAAATGCATACTGCTATCCATTAACCTATAGGAACTTACAACATAAAATAATAACGCTATAATTTACGTTCAGGAATCTTCAAAGCTGCAGTCCAAAACAAGGCAAAGTACACAAAAACTAGCAATAAATCAAACAGATAAGTTTGAACGCTGGAAATCTCATGAGCGTAAGCAACATACCCGAGGCATTCGCGCTACTGCTACGAACCAGGATTTTCGCTGAGAAATATTTATAATTCTCACCTCCTATGTCTCCACATGAGTTATGAGGAATTTTTCGGTGAATGCACACAAAATAACGTACCTACTATAAATGTATAGGACTATTTGCGCCCCAATGTTACATTATTTCATAAGCCCTCCACAGCGCAGCGGCATGCTCTCTGAGGCTCATGTTTTTACATGAAGCTCCCGATTGAAATGTAAATTGGATTCGAATTGGTGGGCAAAGCCAATGTATTAAAAAAAAAAGTTAGGGAAAAACCACTCGATGCTTTTATGGATTGGGGATGTGACTTGTAAAAATTATGGCGCAGGCAACAGATTTACATACGTATTCGTGTTTCATTCTTAAATAGATTTACATAATATTTGATACATTGCCAATGCTGTAAATTAAAACACACCATCTAAAACCCGAGCATTTCTGTATGTTAAACAAGTACACAGGAACCAAGAGAGTAGCCATGATAGTGGTCTACTTAAAGGCGGAACACAAGTACCTAGTTATTCCACTAGCCAGTCTAAGCTAAGTAATTTAAGTAAATACGGGTAGGTAAGCGGTAAATCGAGTTTATACAAGACTAAGGCATTAGAGTTGAGTACCTACCACTGAGACATCAATTAGCATAAGTCATGATCTTAAAGTTAGAGTTGGCAAATTGATGTTGTTAGTATTTAGAAGTTTGAAGATGGCTGGGGGATTTAGCGATACGAAATGATGAACTATTTAATAAGATTGACGAAACACAGACGGTATTGACGAAGGTCATATTCGAATTAAAATTACTGAACGAAAAAGTTGGCATAAAGCAGAGGAAGCTGGTACTTGGCACTTGTTTGAACGAATAATCTTTTAAACTAAAATTAACTTTGTGTAAAACAAAATCGTTTAAAACCTTATTTCAGGCTGAAATGTTCTTGAAGAACGAAAGTCTAAAGCTCAAAAGACAATTCCACAAACAACCCGAGGTGGTCTTAAACAAAGACGAAACAAATCGGGTGTCGCAATAAAGACGTATGGCTGTAAAGATTTAGTGAGTCGCGTGGATTGTTCTCTGGGTGCCAGTGCCACCGTAAATATAGTAGCGTTGTTACGGTAATTCCACCCGCACAGTACAATCTCATAACAACATTGTATGAACGTTGGCGACGATCCAGCTTCCGCAAAAAGACGGACTTTACACTTACGACCTCATACAATGGATTCATAGTATCTATGAATGAATAGATGAAGTTGTCAACAAAATATTTCTGGTTCTTCCAGTGTTTGTTTGCTTTGCTTACACTTGTTCAAAGTCTTTTAACTGTAAGTAATAATTCCTTAGGTTAAAGCCTTGGCTCTGAGTTCAGATCTAGCTAAACTTATAATTAGCTAAAGCTGATTATGTAATTATGTGATTATGTGTTATAGTAAACTATTCAGTCGCCTTTGATTATTGTGTAAGCAGTAGAACATTAATTCGATTATTATGGTCTCCTAATAGTATGGAATCATTTGAAATCTCATTACTAATTAATTTAAAGACTTCTAAGATCCCTCTTAGTAAAGATTATTTATTTTTCAAGATGACTGAAAATCTAAGTACTTAAAAGCCAAACTGATTGATATTAAAAATATATAAAATTGATCTAAACTCAAAAATATGAAACTACAGGTAGACAGCGATGAAAAACACGAGACACTTTAATCTTTGCAATAAGAACGCAATATAAACGCTGAAGAGTTTCATAATTTGGAAAGTTCAGAAGAGCAACGACATTTTGTTTCTTATCTTTGAAGTTAAATATACAAATTGTCGGGAACAAAAAAACGTACTTGAAAATCACGAGTCAAATGAAAGCGAGACTATAATTGAAACTTGTTTGTTTTCCATGTTGTTTGTTTATTTACGAGGGGAGGGAAGTCGTAACGAAGTTATTGTTCGTCAGTGCTTGTGGTCGGCATTCCTCTGCGCTGAACCTCTCTCCGCTCTGTAATTGGCTCATTGACTGATGTCATTATTACCTAATTACGTATTCTCGGTCCCCGCTTTCTGAGTGCTTTCGCATCGATATCAGATTTCTTTGGCAAATTATTTTGAATTGGCTTTGTGATGTCGTCGAATGTTTTCCTTTATATTCGCTTTCTTATATTTTCGAAAATGTGAAACCATCTGAGCATAACCGACTATGAAATTGTCATGTCACTTCAGCAATTTCTTTACAGAAATCGGAATAAAACAAGCACTTACATGAGTGCTTATGAGGCAAAGCTCTTGAATAAAGGAAAAATATGAGCGTATAAAACTAAAACTTCGTCCGCGACTTCGTCCGAGAAAATTGTGATATAATATAGCCTATGTTATTCGATAAAATAGTAATGGAGCTGTCGAATGGTGAAAGAGTTTTTAAAATCGGTCCAGTAGTTTTTGAGTCAAATAGTAACAAACAAACAAACAAATCTTTCCTTTTTATAATATTAGTTTGGATTTCCAACTTCATAATTTAACCATTGTTAAATTTAACGAAGCTCTCTTAATGAATTGACTAATGATGTGAAAACTCTGTAATGAGGGTTACGAGTAACGAGAAAATGTTGTTGTTGTCGTTGATGTGAATAACGTATTGATTTCAGGATGAATGGCAACCATTGTCAAAGAGTAAATAGAGATGCAATGTGGACCCAGCACCACTACAAGGTGTACTGTCAATCGGTTGAGGAATTATTACTAATGAAAAGTGTCGGGGGGTTACTATGACATCTTAAAACATTATTGTTTCATTCTTATTCCAGAGTGGGAAAGAGATGGAGCTAGACGACCTGTATAGCTCCGTCTCTTTCCCACTGTGAAATAAGAATGAACAATTACTTCTTTTATTTTTTAAAAAAACGTTGCCCCACTCTAGGAATTTCTCCTGTATCGTGGGTGCGTTTACAAACATTTAAACTGACATACACAAACAGCCAGACCCGGAACAACTATCTGTAGGCCATACAAATATTTGCTCCGTGCGGGGATCGAACCCGCGACACGCAGCGCAGCAGTCGATCGCTCAACCACTGCGCCAACCGTGTCGTCAAAGAAAATTAATATTAAGAATAAATAATTAATAGAATAATAGAAGAATTAATATTATTATTGAGAATTGTTTTAAGACGTCATGGTAGGCCACCTAATACTGCTCCTACACATTTAATACTTGTAGTGAATTAAGAAAACGTGTTTCCAGAAGGTAATATAAAATAATTTATGTATTATTTTTAATGTGATTTTTTTTTTGTTTTGTTATGTGCCTATTTGTGACCCGGGTACAAATATTTTCATTTAAGCCAGACTTTTTCTACCGTTCATAAACACGGGATAACTTAATCCTCAGGGGATACTAATGTCTATTAATATCTATGTAAGTATATGAATTTACGAAAACTAGTCGTTATTAGTAAATATTTTTTGTCCCCTATCACAATGTTATTTAACCCAAAGGTTTACTGGTAGAGAATGCCTTGTGGCATTAAGTCTGCCTATGTACCACTATTATACTTATGCCATGAAGTTTAAATAAATAAATACTTAGTGCTAAATGAGAGATCAAGTAAATGAAAGCCCTAGGACGGGTGTGGGAGGAAAATTGTTTTCTAGATTTTTTATTATCACACATTGTTTTGTTTTTACTTCGTAATTTGAGATAAAAGTATCTACCTACATAATGCTTATTGTCATTCCTTATGAAATCTATTTTGTTGTTCCAATTATTTTTAGGTAATATAATTAATCAATGTATTTTGTTGTTTTTATTCGCGCAATACTTTGGAACTTATTTAATTAACTAGAAATAAAATAATTAGCAGTTTTTATTTATCTAACTATGGTGCAGTGTAAAATTAAAATAAAGGAAAAAATATAAAAATCTTATATGAAAGTTATTAAAATGTAAGTTAAAATTTCCCGAAGCTCTAAGCTCGAAGTATCTTTAAGCTACGATTTTGTAAAGGAAACGTCAAACAAACGCATTCTTATTCCAAAACTTGTAACACAGACCATAAACTGATAGTACAGGTACAAGTTTCTGCACGCAGATCTAACGATACTCGTTGCTATTGGAAATCTCAAGGAGACTGATTGCATGGACTTTATGAGAACGTGGTGTTTTTACCAGTTTTGAACAAACAAACCGAGAAGGTTTACCTTGTAGCCAGCCCTCAGTCATTTAAATAAAGCCGTTTTATTAAGCCTTTATTTACAAACTGTTGCCGCAGCAATACTCAGCAGTATACTAGTTTAAAATAAAATGAGGCATTTGAATTTGTATAACAGATTAGCAGTGGAGAAACCTAAGGAATACTTACAAAAACTAGAAATGGAAAAATGGAATTTATCAACGAGAAAATAAAGTTTTAACTACTGCGAGTACTGCAAACTGTAGCCATGTTCATACTTCTCATTTATGATGTCCGTTTATTTGTGTTCCTTAAAAGGTCAAGCTTTTTTTGTAAATATTTTAACGGTATAAAGACCTGGGAGCAGCGGTGGCCCAGTGCTGGCAGCTCCGACTCACGAACTCAGGCAGGCGCATAACTTTGATAATTTATTTCATCACCGCTGCTCTCAAAAACGGTGAAGGAAAACATCGTGAGGACAACGGCATCTCCTCGAACCAAAAAATTCAAAGACGTGACATCTACCAACCAGCACTGGGCTCGCGTGGTGTATTACAGCCCGCGCCCTCTCATAGAGAGAAGGCCTGTGACCCAGCAGTGGGAACATTTTAGGCTGATGATAATAAAGACCTGTTACAGTACCCTCATTCAGATCCAGCCAGTCCCCATGCTGTCCTCCCCCAGCGACGCCCTAAGCCGAGGCTCCGTATAAAATAGGGGGTGCCTTTAGCGTGTAGTCGCTTAGCTTGTAAGTAGTTCTAGGGTCTGGCTGGAGGCCTTAAACTCAAGGCACGCACAGGATAGTCCGGTTAAGAAAACGACAACCTCCTAGGTTGAACTGCGAAATGCCATTCACAAAAAGAAAGTCCCACACTTGTCTAAAAATACATACAACACAAACGCGACAGAAATAGAACGACATCAAAATGTGAAAAGGCAGTTTATTTTCCTTAGACTTTTCTCGAAGGCCTGTTGTAAACTTCGTTTTGAACTGAAATTCAATAATGTGACGCTGTCCCCTGTCTAGAAGCTTCGGCCTTCCTATGCAGCTATTATAGGTACATATACATATGTTATGAATTTGCTAACGTGCACCATGTTTGTTCGAAGCAAACTCGTGCTGCGAAGCCCGCTAATATTAACTGGGACTTACTCTGTACAAAGTTACCTGGTACCGTCAAAAGTAGAAACGTTATTTAGTGGGACATTGTATTTGGTTTTAACTGTGTTAGATTTAATTAGGTCAGGATGTATGGTTTCGTTACTGTTATGAAAGTTGTGACTGAGGGTCCCTTAAGTACGGAAGTAACCTGTAACCTATGTAGGTATGCAAAGATTTAAATCGCAGAATTCAACCCAAGCGCGTTATTTTTTTTATAATTTATATTTCAGGTGTATTATCTAGCTCACTATTTATTACTGAAAATCGTACCTATCTATCGTTTGATTCGGTACTTGTATGAGTAATGTCACGCTTTTCATACTGATAAAGATATTTGCGCGACCTAGGTTCGCACACAAGTAATTACACTATAATTATAATCCTTTTAAAAGCTTTTATTTTTTCTAATTAATTTGGTAAATTCTTAACTATTGCTTTTATTAAATTCAGTAATTTTAAATAAAATACAAAGAAGCAAAGAAGATCTAAGAATCAAAACCTTTGAACTTGTGATTCAATAACAAAAAATTAAATAAACAAAGGAAAGGAGAAAAAAGAATATGTAATCAAGTTCCACGAAGTTTATTTGAAATATTCCTGTTGTTTAAAATATCCAGATGTTCATTCGTTTTCAAGAACACGGTTTCTATCGCACAAAATTAATATTTTACATCCACCTACTTATTTGTTTGCCTTAGTCTGAAAAACTTTACGAAAACTCATTAATATTTCATATACGTCTATTAAACATAGTTTCTTATGCAATTAAAACTTAAAGTAGGTATTTACGTTAAATAGAACTTGAGATTTTCTTTTGCTTTTTAATTAGCTTTGGGGCAGTTATACAAAGTAAGTAAATCGTCGTTTACTTTGGCTTAAAATTAAATATGATGTTAAGGTAAAATTCTGATTAATACTAAATCCAATAACATTCAAAGTCATACACTCTAATATCTACACTATCATTATTATACTTTTTTTTTGTCACGGAAGCAAAAACCCTTACCTTTTGCTATATGTAGATTTCGAGACTTTTCCTCTACGGACCCAGAGAAGGGCAAGGATAATAAGGAAACACCATTGAGTATTTATTTTACAGAGCGTGCACTGAATTAATTAATTTTACATCCATCTTCGCACAAAGGATAGTACGAGTATTAAAACTATCAACACTATAAACAAGATCATCATCGTCATCATCATCATCAGCCTATAATGTTCCCACTGCTGGGACACAGGCCTCTCTATGAGGGGGAGTGGGCTGTAAGCCACCACGCGGGCCCAGTGCGGGTTGGTAAACAAGATCATGAACCCAAAATTATGATAAAGAGAAAACTTTAACAACGTACACCTTATTTTAATCCATGGTTGTGTGTACAATTAAACAGTTCGCTGGCACGTTAATCCTCAGGGCGGGGTGTGGGTAGTTTGAAGTTATACAACATAAATTACGAGTTTGCTACGAGTTACCGTAATGGACCCCATTCACGAGCTTATTATAGCGTTTATCATCGCTTTAAAGTTTAGAGCCCCTGCCCGAATGTTGCGGGCCCCTGCTAAATGTCACGCAGCATTTTATGGCTATCGCAGAGAGCGACCAGTATTTCTTGGCAAGTAGAATGGCGTGGGAAGAAGATTTTTAAAGAACTGGAATTGAAAATTGAGGATTTTAACTTTGCAAGCAAATCTAATGTTAAACAAAACCACTTCTCAGGATTCTCAAGATTAAGTACTTCTATTAGTAGAAGAAATCCTAAACAGACGAAAAAAGATACATACCTTGAACATTTTTTTTTTGTGAATGGCATCTCGCAGTTCAACCTGGGAGCCTGTCGTCTGCTTAACCGGACTATCCTGTGGGTGCCTTGAGTGTAAGGCCTCCATCCAGGGCACAAAACTACTTACAAACACCGCGACTACACGCTAATTCGGCTTTAGTTTTATACCTATTAACGCCAAATCTTACTACAAGCCTCATGCATGTCTTGTACCGAGTGTTTGAGCTAAACTAATATATTCATTACTAGCTGTCAACAACGCAACTTCGGTTGCGTCACATTTTCCCCGTTTTCGCAACATTTTTCATTGTATATTAATTATTTTACTAATATTATAAAGAGCAAAAATTTGATTTTTTGTTTGTTTGTCTGTTACGATTTCACTCAAAAACTCCTCGACCGATTTTTAAAATTCTTGCACCATTAGAAACCTACATCTTTACCGAGTAACATAGGCTATATTATATCACATTTTTCGCGGAGGAAGTCGCGGGCGAAGTGCTAGTAACTTAATTTAAAATGTACCTATCTCTGAACACCCATATGAACCTATGCGCCGGGTGGCTACAAGTCAGAGTTGCAGTTTCATTAGAAATCGTTACGGGAGAATCGAAATAATTAAGCATTCGGTCTCCGAAGTAAAAGTGTTCAGAACTTCTAACTAAGAATAGACTAGCTACCTACTCACTGTGAGGCGTGGGTGGTGGTCCTCGATCAATAAAGTTAAGGGACAAGTCGCTGGATTTTGAATACGTCATCCTGTCTACTTAAAGTGATATTTTCTGTGATTTTCTGTTCAAACTATACGATGTTCTAAAGATAGACTATGGAGCTTCATGATATTTTATACTTAGATTACTAGCTGACTCGAAGAACTTTGTCTGCTTCCGGTTTTGAAATATTTTTCATTGATGATCCGCTCTTTTTGTCGTAGCTTGATTTTATTAGCCTATAGCCTTCGTCGATAAATGAGCTATCCATCACTACAAGATTTTTTCAATTCGAAACAGTAGTTCCTGAGATTAGCGCGTTCAACCAACCAATAAACAAGCTCTTCAGCTATTAGTATGGATTTAAGAAGTTTTCAATGGTAAAATCGTTTACCCAAAAAAGAAAAATGTTTTGTTATACATTACGGTTTGATAGCTATATTCAGCTTTGCTTTAGATCTCTAAATCCCATATAAAATTGGTTGTTTTAAAAATATCGTAAAAATTCTGCTGCACGCCAATAGGATGTTAAAGTTTTAAGCCCAAAATATCACGAATGATGGTCGGTTATCAATAGTCTTCTATAGTTTTACTACCAACACAGATCCAAGCGATCGTAAAATATAAAGAAAGAAAGAAAAATGTTTATTTGACGTCAGTCACGCACACACACAATAATAATATTAAAAAAGTTACAGAAAAAAGGAGAATATACATAGTTGTGCTGTGTGCCTCACAGCTGCGCCAAAAAGCGAATTCCGTTAGTTTTTCAACTATAAAGGTAGTCCTACAAATATTGATACAGGTACATTATTCACAATGTGCAAGCAGTAGGCTGATATATGTATATAAAAAAAAAAAAACTAAAAAAAAATTAAATGTCTACCCACAACGTCTTTCATTCAACGTAATTCTTGCAAACTTTTATTTCAGAAAAATGCCACTTACAGCCTGTGTCTTAAAGCCTAAAAATATCCAATTTCTACTTACATGGCTGTATACATTGGTACTTTGATGTGTGTTGCAAACAAATGGAACAATGAACGATGAAGTGTGACTATCAAAGAACGTTGCGGGGAGGGGAGAAAAAACCTGGAGTGTTGTGAATTTATGTAAATATGTTTCATTTGATAGGGACATAGTTTGGATAATAGACAACATTCATTGAAGTTTTTGGGCAAATACTGCTCAAAATCTTTGAAGGAGCAAAAATAGAAGTACATTTCGAAGTTGTCTATTTTTTCATGTAGGTACTACATCTAAAATAATGTGAGTAGGCAGATATAGGAAGTTATTTTTGTTTGAAGGTAAAATACCCACCACTCGGGATCCGGAAGAACGCAAAGGTGCTTACTAACGCAACCTACGACTACCTTGTTGGCATATTACAAAAACCCCGCCCTATACAGATTAAACATACTTACTCGATTCATATATTCAGCTATAACACTCGTTCATTCACTCATTCAATCACTCGTTCACTCACTCGTTGAGTTTGTCATTATGTGGTACAATAAATCAGACTCTCGAGCAGTGCACAAGCTTTATTTCTTCCTGGGACCCATTTTTCCATGAACCTAAGCATATCTCTACCTAGGTATAAATAATTTTCACGATTACTCGCTTTCAAGATTTTGATTGATAATTAATTAATAACCTTTACTATATGTAGGTATGTTAGGTACGTGCTTTCCGTGCCTCGGAAAGCACGTTAAGCCGTTGGTCCCGGCTGTCATTTGTAGATCTTTGACAGACGTTACGAGTAGTCAAAAGCCAAAAGTCTGACATCCAGTCTTACCAAGGGGTATCGTATTACCCAGTTACTGGGTTGTGGAGGTCAGATAGGCAGTCGCTTCATGTATAATACTGGCACTCCGCTGCATCCGGTTAGACTAGAAGCTGACCCCAACATAGTTCGGGAAAAGGCTAAGCAGATGATGATGACTTATATGTAGGTATGAAGGTATTGACCATCATCATCATCATCATTTCAGCCGAAAGACGTCCACTGCTGGACATAGGCCTCCCCCAACGCCACATTGACATAAGGGGGGTTTGGCCATAATCGCCACGCTTGGCAGGCGGGTTGGCGATCGCAGTACGGTTGTTCCAAAAGCACAGAGAACGCTGCTGCCCATTCTCTGGCAAGTCCCTTAGTCGCCTCTTACGACACCCACGGGAAGATATGGGATGGTGCTATTCTTTACGTTCGACACCATACAGCATACATATTGACCATACTATTGTTTAACCAATAGGTCCCTATAGGACTAATAAGAAATTTGAATAATTACATTGTTAAGTAAAAGTACACTGAGGTACTCATTTGAAATATATGAAATACCCAGGTACATACGATTCGTATTTGGTCGGTTTTTTGGTTTCATAATGTTATTTTATGTTTTTAGTGTTGTTACTGTACAGAATAACAAACTTATTATTAGGTACTTCGGTTTTCATAAGGAACAAAGACCCCAAAGAAGAGGAGCAGAAGAGGCTCTGTATCTAAGGAGATTCTCAAGGGATTAAATAATAGTTTAATTCAGTCAGCTGCACTAAGCCGTCCTCGGGTCGAACCGCAATAGCTCAGCAAACGTTACGGATATTAATAGGTCCAAGCACCAATAGACGAGGAATTTCACAAATGAATTCGGCAAATTATCAAATATGTTGACATATTATTTTGGTCTAGATATTAAGGTTGTATTGTATTGGAACTAAGTCACGGAAGTAAAAAGTCTTAAAAATTATAGTGCCCTAGGTCCCAAAATGATATGCTAACCCAAGTGTTATTTTGTTTGCTATTTACGCTCATTTTTAACGACACACTATAATTATACTCACCGCAGCATTTCAAATTAAAAGAAATCTGATACTGAAGAATTAATGATTGTGAACGCATAAATAATTAGACATGTTTTAAGCTATTGCATAGCCTTTATTGCTATAAAGGCTATGCAAGAGCTGCTGCTCTGAGCGCGGCGACCGAATCAAGAAAATAAATTCCGTAACGAAATAAACATAACACCCCGAATTTGAAAAAAATGGTGAAAGCAAATTCACGGCAAAAAAAATTGTTTTCTAATCGGTCACCACGCTCAAAAAGTGTAACTTGAATTAATATCAAAGAAAAAAAAAATATTGCATTAATATTATAATTGCATAAGTTGATAAAAAATGCAACAGCTTTACCGCGGCAGACCCCGAGTGCCACACGTATTTTTTTTTAATATCTTAAAAATCAATGGTTTTCTTTTTTAAAGGATTGCGACTTCTTAATAAGGAGGTGGTTATGTATTCGACCAGCATCTTTTTATTTTTTTTATCATGTATGTACAGCTATTTCTCCGTGATTAGTCCGATTTAGATGTTTTTTCATTTGGTAGATGAAGCTCGTGTGGTGGTTCTTTATGAATTTTATTATCTTTGCTTAGATACTTTTTGAGTTATCTTCTTTATTATGGATTTTGTCTTTTTTTCTTATAGACGATATGCTGGTGTCTCGTTAGAATGTAAAATTGATACTTGACTATGATTTATGTGAGATACCACAACTAAAACGGGCAAAATAAAAAAATTGTTTGCAAAAAAAAATAACTGACTTCCAAAATAAACACTAAAAAGTAGAAAATAGCTTTAAGCAAGCCGGTGAGGTGGCAAAAAAGTAAATGAAACAAATACGTAACCGACTATCGAAACTAAAGTAGGTACCTTTTTTGCACTTTTTAGTGTTTTTTTTTTGGGAGACGGTAATTTTTATGTGATATGGGGCGAACCTATTGCTATCAACTGTCATAAATCCAGACTCAGCGGCGGCTACTGAGAAAATCCTGATGGATAAACTCAATAACACGTCGCCTGACCTGGGAATCGTACTCAGGACCTTATGCTTAGTACTCGCGCTTGCGTCCACTAGACCAACGATGTCACTATGTATTATGTAGCTTACATTATGTACTCAATCAGCATCGATAAATTAGTGTGAGGTAACTGCGACATAAGGAAAACGCCTCGTTAGTCTCGTATTACAAACTACTACCAATCAGTCTTGATTTCTCGTAGATACCTACCATTAAAATAACTATTTGCTACGTATTACCATAACAAATTATATAAGAGGAATTTGTGGCTAAGTAATAACAGCCGCTCGGATCAATCTTCAATGCTCTGCGTGGTGTCGGACGTAAAGAATACCACCATCCCATATCTTCCCGTGGGTGTCGTAAGAGGAGGGACTTAGCAGAGAATGGGCAGCAGCGTTCTCTGTGCTTTTGTGACAACCGTCTGCGATCGCCAACCCGCCTGCCGGGCGGCTGCGTGGCGATTATGGCAAAAGCCCCCATGTTATGTCAATGTGGCGAACTTGGGGGAGGCCTATGTCCAGCAGTGGACGTCTTTCGGCTGAAATGATGATGATGTTGATGAATGATGATGGATCAATCTTCAGGTAAAGCCGCGCTAGCCAACGTTGGTCTGGGGATGGGTGACCACCCATTACATACCCAGGTTCCTCCGTGCCTCGAATAATACTTTAAGCCGTTGGTCCCGGCTGTCATTTGTAGATCTTTGACAGTCGTTACAGGTAGTAACTCGCCCGAAACCAAGCCGCAACCAAGTCGTCATACCAAAGTAAGACTGGTTGTCACTTTCCAGGTATCATATTACCCAATACTACGTGGGTTGTGGAGGTCAGAGTCGCTTTATGCTAAATACGCGACCACGTATTCAGCTGCATCCGGTTAAAATGGAAGTCGACCCAAACGGGAACGGAAAAGGCTAGGCAGATGAAATTACCTTATATAATTTCATTCACATTATGTCATAATTAATGAAAATATTAATTAACTAGAGTATTGTTATATATACTCGTTCCTAATTGAAATGATGGCGGTAATGATTTCCCATCAAATATGTATTGTCAACACAATTACATAATCTGTGTATTAATTACGTAATTATAATATGTAGGCATTTCCTCTTATGTTTATATGATTTTATGTTAGAACGTAACATCACGCCTGTATTTACAGAAGGTTAGGCAGAGGCCTATAAGTTTTGGGCGAGCCTAATGCGATCAACTGGGCACTAAGGAATTTCTGTCGGAAGAAAGATTTTATATTATAATCAAATCAAATAGTTTCGTTTTTAATTTACTTCTTTTACAAGGACTTAGAATAACGCTTAATAGTTGTTTTTAAATATAACTTTGTTTAGTTCAGAGCAATGTTTGTTTTCCAATGCCGAGATAAGTAAAAATGAAAAGGGTTTTCTAAATAATATAATTGTAGAACATGGTGTAGATGAAAAGTGAAAATTCGAGGCGTGAAATTGCGATCTATACATACTTAGTTCATTCTGTATTCCTAATATTATATTCTGAGCAATTTGGTTTCGACCGCCTGGGAAATCAAAGAAAATTCAAAAAACGTACGTTTCCTTAAATTATTATATGTTTGAACAAGTTATTATTTCGTATTTCGACGAGGTGCCTAAATAGCTCGCTGTATAGCGGGCACACTCGTAAAAAAATGTTATTGAGGAATTTCCCCACATAACAACAGAAAATACTAACACAGACATATGAGTATTTAAAAATAAGTTCTTCAGCTTTATTAGGACATAATATAACATAACATCACGTCTGTTATCTCTGAAGTGTTGGGCTGAGGAACACCTCTGCCCAACACTCAAAATGTGGGTAACCCACATTTTGTCAGTTATGTTTTAGTCTAGTAATAGAGGGCGACCCTATAGCCGTCAACCGGGCACAGCCAGACTGCGTGGCTGCTACTGAAAAAATCCTGATGGAAAATACCAAAAACAATTTGCCCGACCCAGGAATCGAACCCTCATGCTTATGCACAGCAGTTACGACCACTAAAGTAACGAGGCAGGTAAGAACCATAAACAAGCATAAATCTGACAGCACTGAAATTAAAATGCTGTTGAAGTTGTTGTTATGGTATCTCCAAAAATTTATAGACCTTAACGTAGAGAGAACATTTTCCGTGCAGGGATTTTCCATTTTCTCTACAACCGCAAGTCTCGACAGAACCTATTTCTAAGTATAAGAGGTTTATTTAATTCCCACTGAAGCGAAGCCGCAGGCGTCACCAACTTTCTTATAATTACAGAACAAGAATGCCAACATTGCAATCGTGCGAGTGTGCTATAGAACGCCTGCAGTTTTGCACCGACTTTGTTTTCTTTAAGTAAATAGCACACTGCCGTTCAAGCCAGGCGTTGTTTGCGCCGCTATGAATTTAATAGCAAAACAGAACAGCCATCAAATTAAATTCTCCCTGCAGACCGTCTCTAGTGTTGTTCTAGTCGCTTTTATAGTACCTACTACACTAAGAACTACAAAATTAAATTAGTTTTTTTATTTTATAATTACATTCCGTGGAGTTGTTACCACTGTTCGTGACAACCGTTTATATCTGGCGAGATGATTATAGACACAAAATGTTTCTTTTATTTTTATCAACAATGAGTTGCGGCATTTTTTAATAAAGATTTATTTTCGAACCAAAATTAAATTGGCAAACATATTGCCAATAAAATTTTGGTTCAATAATTAAGCTTTTAAATCGAATAACAGTAGCAAGTTAACGAACCTGTAGTGCGGTACTTTTTCTGTAAAGACATTTTCTAGCGGGCTACTCGACTTATATTGGTTTTAGTCGAAACGAGTGGAATCTGTCTGAGGAACTATTAGACGTGAAGCTACTAGTAAGTTCGTTAGCTTTCGATCAATAGACAAACATTCGTACCACTCCAGATACAGTGTTTGCGAGGCTCTCAGGCTTTCCCGCCCGGTGGAATCCGTACAGATTGTCGGCGCATACCGATTTCTAAAATATGCAAGACCCGTTCCGTCCTGTACTAGGTGCCTGCAAGTCCTTTGTTAACAAATATGCTGCTCGGCCACAAAGCGATGGAACCGGAAGTACAATGAGTACCAACGAAAGCTCTTCTTGAATAGACGATAAACGTTGCTTTAGGGTGGTATTTGGATAGCAGGAAATTTTCCATTTATAAACAGTGTCGAACTCTTTAGTTTGTTGGGACCGTGATCGATTGATTGTTTGTCGACGATTACGCGAGTAAAGATGGCTGAAAATAATTAAACAGATGCTTAAATATTGGACCGTTTGAAATTGTGGTTTCTATGTTTATTGGTTTAGGGAAACAACAACACAATTTATTCCATTTTCAGTATAATTCTGGTTAGGTAGGTTTTCATGTTTAAGCGTTCCGTGTAACACGTTATACCTATTCGTCATAATTATTCCATTATTACACGTACAATTCGCCACCTGAGACACCCTGATAAGAACGAGGCTGAAAAAAAAAATTTTTTGCTTAGTTGAGCTTTATTTCTACACATGTACCTACTTATATGTGTAGACGATGAACGAAAGGATAAAATAAGAAATTAGTACCTAAGAGGAAGTCTGAAAGTGGCGCCGGTAACTGAAAAGTGTTGTGGTACTTAATCGGTTGTCTTAGTATGGATTCGATCTTATTTTTTGTTACATTTTTCGATACCTAGCTATATACCTACACGAAAGTAGGCATATAATGTTGTTTTGGAACTCGATCGATGAATCCAGAATCAATGCATTCAAGCAAGAAGTTAGATAGATAGGTACCTACCTAATTCCAGACGAGCCAAGCTACATTCCAATGATTGAATCGGTCCTACTCAGCCCCATCGTGAGCGCAGACCCGTTGTAAATAAATCAATATAGTCCATTGATGTCAATTGGCTTCTATTAACGACCCAACAGTAAAACAAGAATAATAACAACAAAACGCCAGAACATTCTACCTTATCAATAGTTAAGGCCCTTCTTTAACAGCTAATTCTTAAAGGCACTTAAGGCGCCGTTATCTCTTGTCAAAGGATTTCAGGACAACTAAGTAGTCTAAGTATTTACGACAAAACCATCAAACATAACTAAAATACAAATGCCAGAATTTTAATTAGTAGGGATCATGTATCTTTCCATGCATTTAATTTCCATTTTACAACCTTCAAGAAAATTGAATTTATTGAACCGAAATATTGTAATCCATATTATTTTGACCTGCTTACTTCAAATTGAAATAATATTTACTTCAAAATAAACGGTAGGCGATAAACAAAAGGTACGAAGCTTTGAAATAAAAGAGCTTCAGAGATTTGCAAAAAAACCTCAGAGGGATTTAAGATATTGCCGAAGGATATCGATAACAAGCATCCTTGATACGACTATGATAACGTTGCCATGGTTACCATTTCAGATTTGAACCTCATTCTAATATCAACGCGAATTTACAAAATCCAAACAAGATTGTTATTATCTGAACATTATTGACTCACTCCTGCCTGACTGGATACGCGTATCGGAAAAAATATTTACGGCCTCCAAAAAGTTACATCTGCATAGATTGCGCCAATCAAATCCAATCATCAAAATCCCACAAAGCCATCTGCAGTTCAGATTTGGCGTTGTATTTTTGATACTAAATATTCAAAGCGTTCCCCACAGTTTAGCTCGACTCCACGAAACAAACTAGGGCCCAGTGATATACTGATTAAATTCAACGAAACCACAATGACGAGACGAAACACTAAATTTAAACTTGAAGACGGCTCTTGTTATATAATTCTGGAAGGTCTGAACAACAGTAGGAATATAGGACTATGGTTAACGAAGCCACATAAGTTTTAAGTGGCCTCCGGGGCTCCTAAGTTCCCGCCGTCCGTTTATCCTCCACAACAAAGTTATTTGTTAGAGTGTCTACCTAAACCGTTGTTGTTGCTTACTCTACTTTAGTAGTGTGTTGTTAAGTGAAAGTACTTAGAAAAATCAAAACAGAATCTACCTGCAAGGATCTATTATAGCGAAGTACAAAATTCTTTAGTTCGAAGCCGAAACGCACTTTGTTCTCCCCGTCAACCCAATTTTTTTTTTTGTTGTTGACCTTTCCTGGGAACCTTCTTCTTCCTACAAAGATATTCGGGATCAAAGTTCCAACTTTTTAACATGTTTTCTTTTTTTTGTACCTGTTATTAATGTTATAACTTTATTTGAAATGCCTCCATGACCCCTGTAGTACTCAATGCATTCATCAGCACAATATTTTGAGTGCGTTACATTGAGTCCTACCGTAAAGTGTTGCGACTTTTTCAAAGTCATGTTTTTAAAGTTATTAAAAACATGACTTTGAAAAAGTCGGATCACTGCAAATATTTTGCGTAAACATTCTTGGTTTTATGTAAGGAAGGCTTGGTTGACGGCTTCTTGTGTGGATTCGTCCATTTATACCCATTATAGAAAACAAAATACCTATTCTCCATTTGAAGTTATCGACACGTAAATAAATAGATCTAAATTTAAGACAAGGACGCACGAATTCATAGTTATCGCTCTTAGAACATCCAAAACGTTAGTGCAACGCAATTTGTTTTCGCATTTTTTTATAGAGGTTCCAATTCTTTCCAAGGTAAACGATCCTTCTCACAAGTCCAGCAAGAAAATAAACTTTAAAATGTATTTACTATTTGTTATCAAGGGCGCTTTTCTGAATCTAGATGAATAGGGACAGGACGGTTCAACTGTCAAGTCTGGCAGATGCGTCCTTCCCACGTTCGAGTTCGAATTGTCATCCCTCCAGTTATTTACTTAGTACCCAGACCCCTTCAAGCATAAATAGGTCACGCGTAAATAGCTCAGAATATTAGATAATGTTTGTTTGAACATGTGATTTTGTATTTTGATCGAGAGATTTTGCTGTTATGTTTGCATGTAAGGTCTAATCGGCGCGCTCAAACCCCGAAACCCGCGCGAGCAACTCAGTGGTCCCGCTGGGGTTTTCACCGCTATAATATCGTACATTGTTAGACATTTATCAAAACATCTCACTGCTCACAAACCTGGTTCCAAAAATTACGTTTTGTTTGTTTTGTTACAAAAATAGCAGGTTCTAAAGTGAGCCTCGTCGCTAATATTAATGTGCGGTCCACCCACAGGTTGTGTGTATTGCGAGAACATCTGAAACGGGTACATTCCTCATTAATTATATAACTTCTTAAGGCTGTTTGTTTGTACACACTTTTGTGAATGTGATAATTTTTCATTGCTTAGGTAGGCATGCCAATGTATTTCGAAACGAGGCTTTTATATCGGGCTTTTATAAAATTTATTCTCAGCCAAAGATAGAGCACGATTTTACTGCTGTTTTGATAGCATCTACAATGATTTATGGCAACAGCGCACCTTAAAATGGATCGCGATTTCGAATGCATTGTTTTCTTGATATCCTTAGCTTTTCTGTTTCCAGTAAACAGCTATAAAGATAGGATAAGTTAAAGTGCTTCTTATACACGTGAAACTAATATCCGAAGAGAATCGAGTTCAATATGACTTCGAAATGTACTTACACAGTTTGTTACTTGCGTAGGTTCTTGTAAACTGTCTTCAATTCAGAAACTAGTTTTAGTTTAGTTTCAACAACCTTCCAGTGATATAGCGTAAACTAGAGTTTTATAGGGTGTTATAATTCTTGACATTCCCATATTTAAACGTTGAGCGAAAAACGCTTTGATGATAATATTTCCAAAAGTGTTTTTGATAGACAAGTTTCAATATGCATTTAATTTTATGTAAGTATCGAGAATCCGTTTATATTTTAATCCATGTTAAAATGATTCGTTTTATATTTTTATAACAAAAAAATACGTAAGAGGTCTTACATACGTAATACACAGAAAAGTAATTAATTTTAGAGACTAGAGAAAGTAATTTTATACTGGAATTACATATCAGTAATAATTATTTTTATGTGCTGAAAACAGTTTTTTTTTCAATATCGAGAATACTTAAATATCATTTCAGCTATTTAAATGTTTACCTAATATGATCGACATCGGCCAAAAACCGATTATATTGGTTCTAATAGTGACATGGGGATAAAAATCCTTTAGAATCGCGAATAAAAGACGACCTCCATCGGTTGTTGTCATTTCAAACCCTTTTCAAGATCTTTAGGAGACGTGCAGAGCTTATAAATGTAAAAAAAAAAGTGTTTTTTTGAAAAAAAACGTGCAACCTGTTTAACTTACCTACTTCAAATAGTGGCGGTACTTTCATACAAGCCTAAAGGCTTGGCTTGCCCTTGTAACTACTACTACTACTACTTTATTTTTCATGATTTTTTATATTAAATGGTCTTGCGTTTGGTCGCTACTCGCCTGATTGGAAGAGATGTTGTTCGCCCCTTGGCACGCCACTGACTTCAAAGTCATTTAATTTTAATAATTGTGTAAGGTTTTAGCAAATAGCGCGTCTGTTTATATTGGCTTATATACCGTAACCGGTAAACAACATACCTATTCTACAAATTGTATTTCCTTACATGTCATGCAATATGCAAACAAGTTGCGAAAATTGAAGATCTTAATTATTATTGCCGCTGTACGCTTCTTGGGATTAGAATTAACAAATAATATTCGAAAAAAATGCATATTTTAATATTCGATGGCAACATTTTCGCATCCCAGTAGAATTAAATGGCGACTCATTTATCAAAAGCGGGTAGGCAGCAATTCGACAGAAAATATTGAAATAAAAAAGCGGAAAATTCGATATCAAAGCGCAATTTCGAATTCTTTTTGGAATCCCGTGTTCGAAATTGGAAAGAGGGAACGTTTATAGAATCATGCCGATATCTATCTGTCAGTCAGATGTATCCCGTAGCATTTGACACAGAAAGTTGGCGCGGGTTGGCATAGTTCCTATTCAGCCATCAAACTAGCCTTTATTGTCAAAATAATTTATTTACAAATTGGTATCTAAGAAATTGTGATTAAGTCGCAATAATTAAACCTTTTATAAGACGAAGAATCCTTTCACTTTAATTACAAAATTCTTTGACACTAATAACCTTTAGCAGGATTCATTGTGTTTTCAATCTGGACCTAAGAACAATATGAAATCGATGCGGATATTTAAATTTTCATATCTCAACACAGGGACCACTATCATCTGAAACATTGTTACTTGATTAATAACTCTCTGGCGACCTACACAAATGGATCTGAATCAACAACATGAGCGACAACGGTTAATCAATTTCAAAATAGGTATGAAATAATTATACCTACCTAATCAATATGATTGGCAGGCCAATAAGCCAGCATAATTATTAATGCTAGCATTCATGAGATTCGGTGGCATATTCAAGCCTCAGTCAGTGAATGCAGCGACGAAATCCGTAATGCACTATGAAATGACTGAATACGTCGACAGTTCGTTTAATTATATATAATCTGGATGAGCCAAAATGGTGAAATGCTACGTAGTTATAATAAAACGATTCGTTTTGTTACTCTCAGATATAAATATGTAAAAAATATTTTAATTAATTCATCATCATCATCATTTCTGCTGAAAGACGTCCACTGCTGGACTAAGGCCTCCCCAACGCCACATTGACATAAGGCGGGTTTTGCCATAATCGCCACGCTTGGCAGGCGGGTTGGCGATCGCAGTACGGTTGTTACAAAAGCACAGAGAACGCTGCTGCCCATTCTCTGGCAAGTCCCTTGGTCGCCTCTTACGACACCCACGGGAAGATATGGGATGGTGCTATTCTTTACGTCCGACACCATATAGAGCAATTTATTAATTAATTTATTCATATTTATCTAAACTAATACATATAATAAAGAGGAAAGATTTGATTGTTTGTTTGCATTAAATAGGCTCCGAAACTACTGGTCCGATTTGAAAAATTCTTTCAGTGTTAGATAGCCCATTTATCGAGGAAAGCTATAGGCTATATATCATCAAGCTACGACTAATATGAGTGGAGCAGCAATGAAAAATGTTGCTAAAACGGGGAAAATGTGACGCAAACGAAGTTGCGCCGGACAGCTAGTTGTTTATATTTCTGAATTGACTACTAGTAATAAAATTAAAGAACATCTGTTTATAATAAAACCTTTCTGGCAGCGTTCTGTGAAAAAACCACATCTAAAGGAAGCTTGTGCATTTTCCGTTTTAGCTTACAATATTCACTCGAGAAATTCATATTCGAATAAAAGCTCCCTTGAATATCAGCGTCCTCCTAAAAACGGTGATCGTGCAAAAAACATTCATTCCCATTGAGGAATATTAAATGTCAAATGGCAAACACGGGCCACCGAATACTCGATGCAATGAAGTCGAGCGGAAAATTGATTTCCTGCAGCACATATCATTTTCATTTATGAAGATTAATGACGTCAGACAAAGCCGCCCGAGGTCAGATTAAATTTAATAGGAAAGGATTATTTCAATGTATTTTAATGACCGTCCGTATTGGCGCTCGGGATTTAATGTGATAAATATTATATTCGTCCACATTGGTGTCTAAAACATTGTCCCTTGTGTTGAACCAGTTCGTCAGTTTTCGGCGTTCTTGTTACATTTCGTAACAATGTTGTCCTCGTAATTTACGTACAATACGTGTCCTGCCAAATACAGTTACGAAAGTTTGCATGACATACAACCCATGGAAGCGTAAACTAATCCCGATGGCCGTCTACTGTCTACTACATCGGTAAGGTCGTGGAGAACCCGTCAAATCTTTCTTGTCAAGGGTAAAGGCATGTTTCAGACAAATGGGTTAACTTGGCCCGTCCAAACGCCTGTTAAACTTGCCCAATCTAACCCGCAATGTAATCGATTAATCCGAAACTCAGAGGCTTTTGAACATAACGCACTAAGGAGCATTCAAAACATAGTTTTAGATTGGCTTCAAATGTCGAGTTCTATTCAATGAAATAACAGCAAAATCGATCAAACTGAAACTGATATACAGAGGGTTAAGTCAGTGGGCGGGTTGAAGCTCTATTGTTAGACAAACTAAAATCAACTATTATATTTATTGTTTTGATATTGCTCGGGTCGGGGTTAAGTTTGGCCTCAGAGTATAATGCAGCTAGAACATAATATCAACTTTAAACCTTTCAAAAAATCATTGAATTGAAAATAATTACAGTTAACCGGGTAGCGTATTGCCAAACCGTATTTTACACAGACACGGGTTGCTCTGTGCTCGCAGGTAGTTTAATTTAATGAATGAAGAGCTTAGTACATACTGGCACAGCCAATGTCTGAGTTGAAAGACATTTTGCTTTACAGTATTAGAGCGCAATACATACGAGTACAGACAACCACAATGTCATTTTAATGTGAAACTAAAACCAAAAATTGAACATTATGCTATCCTATTAAAGCAAACTCCAAACCACAGCTCCAAACTAAGGCGTTGTCGACATAGCCCCGTTACGCGGGGCTCCTATTTCTGTCAGCAGGGTTTACAGTAACCTAACACGAAGGGGATGTCGGGGTCTTAGTTCGATTAGATCCCGCCATCCCCTTCGAACCTAACCTGTCTGAGTCGGGGTGCCCAATGTCCCGAGCTCGCTTTGCTCGCTCTTGCATCCTAAGTTCTCCTTAATGTGTTTCACTACATTGTCAAATCCTTTGCTCTGCACTCGTACGTAGTTTGCTTTGAAAATGACGAGCATAATGTACACTAATACAGAGAATGTCTGTGTTGAAATACATTTGGTTCTTTAGTGTAACGAGCACTAAGCGGCCCAGCACAGACTATGGATGTCTGTGGTAACATACAGTTTGGCATTACGCTACCGGGTACAAGTCGTGGACACAGTATTGTATTTAAATATTGCGCCGTCGCTTGATCTCTGATAAAGTTTTACGAGAACTTCTCGAACTAGTGATTTCAGATCAGTAAACCTAGGTACCGGGTAAACAGGTACTAACTTTATTTAACTAAACAATGAACATCAAAGAAAATATTGAAATAGGTATAAGCTTTTATAAGTATATGCCTATAGCTGTCGGCCCCACTTCCACCTTACTAACGGACTATTGTGATATAAATAGATATTCTAATGTTCGTGTGCCGATTTTCCCCACTTCGAATGATTTGTTTTCTGCCCTCCTTTACTAATGTAACTAAGTGGCATTATGTAGGCCATGTTTAGTAGATCAGGGTAGCATGTAAACCACCCGTCGATCTCGGGAGCATGACAGGTGATGCGACCGCACCCGAAGGCTGACGGGAACCATTCAACGGAATTGGATACGCATATTGCTTCTATGTGTAATATAGAACTGCCAATAAATGATGTCAACAAATGTTTTGATAAAGATGACCTGGATATAATTATCTGGTAAATTAAAGTTAAATGTGACTAGTGGTTGAAATTTGGAGGTGAAGGTTAATTAGTCAGACTTAATCAGAAGGATTATGTAGGCGCTTATGTAGGTACGGAAAACAGTAACCTTAAAACATTTAAAGCTTTCATTAGCTTACTTGTATGCCAAATAATTAACTCCTTTGACAAAATCTTGTCGAGATGTATTTCTCTTTACGTCTCTAAAACCAATATACCACACCGGATTAAATAGCACTATCGAGAATGAGCTTTGATTTACAAATGGTTTCTAACCTAAATTGTCGCGCCTTGGTAAAATGTATGCTCAAGTTGGAATCGCAGAACCGCAAGCCAACAGTACGGCTGGCTCGCTTCTTGTTTGATCTGAGATACGAGTATAAACCGAAGCGCTGCGCCTGGATACCCACCGAATACAAACTACACAACATAAACTTAGCATTTTTATTAAAAACCTAGTTGTTTTGAAATGTTTTAAACGAATCAGCGTCGGGATTTTACGAAACCGCCAAACAGAGCGCCAATTTAAAGTTTTGGAACTGTTGTTAGCACATTTTTTTCCTTGAATACTCTGTATAATGAACATTATTCATTGGGATGAAGCAATAAAACACTGACTACCGAAACCATGAGAAAGTAATTTTCCCTCGATGACTCCCATGGGAGACGCAGTCTATTCGGCGAATCCTGCTGAGATGATTTATGGAAAACATTCACGGCTATGTACTGCACCACATGCCCTTCAGAATGTAATGATGTATTGGAGACACTGTAAAAGAAAATATGATCATATTTCGAACGTAAAAAGCCATCTATCACAGAAAAAAAACAATTCGAACTAGACTACTGACAAGGCCTGTGATCTTTCACGAAATCGATTGTATTGACTCACACGAATGGACGTATGAAGAATAAAAAGTGAACGAGTAGCTCACAGGGGCCGCAGCCCGCACGTTTGGCAGCACCAATCCATTTGACCAGAAAATTGAGTCCTCGTTGTTATTTCGCGTAGAGAGAGATTAATTAAAACGGCCATCGCTAGTAAATCATATATTACGTACAATCCACATATTGTGCAACATTGATTCGTAGGTATTAACGATATAAATGAACCGGGATTACGGCCTATTGTGAACGCAAAATGTTCAATTTCAATAACTCTTTTAGTCCAACACAAAAGTTGAAAACATTTCAGACACTATTTGCATAATTAACACAGGCGTTGGTGTTTTATAGCGACAAGATAAACTCACTCTAAATTCTGCCTTATCATCACAAGACTTGATATAAAAACGAACACAAAGGGGGGGACTATAAATGTGGCACTGAAATTTCATTGAAGTCGACGATGGGAGAATTTGGCAAGCCTTTAGGCTCGCATGCCACCAGAACAAAAGACCGCCGAAGCGAGCCCTACGAATGGCAAAACAAGGACAAGGAATTTTAATAAAATCCTTATTATCTATTCACAGCGGCAGTTACGTTCTTTTACGAGCTAAACGGCACCGGAGAAGTTCGGTCGCGGGATCGCGTCGCGCTCTCCTTGTCGCAACTTTGCTAATATCTTGAAGAACATTCTGAACCAACTTAATTGTTCACCGACAACAGAAGCACGCAATCTGTGTTTAACGTGTGTAACTTCCCAAAGTCACGATAATGATGCCACTCAGCTTACCCGACACCAGGTAGTTCACTTAGGCACCCGTTTACATTCCTAGGGCTAACATAAACATTGAAAACGGGATTTTTACCATGTTTACTATTTGTTTTGAGTTCCTGATAAAACGGCACTGATAAAAAAAACAACAACAAGTGTGAATATTCCATTGTCAGGTAAAAACTTATATATTCCTAGGTATTGTTAGGACAGAAATACGTCGCCTATCAAAGGAAATCTACACCTTTTTGCTTTTTACACGAAAGTAAAGGTAGGTTAAACGTGTTTTTGTCATTTAGATATATTATGACTTTCCTTTGTGTAGGTTAATACCTTCAGTTATAGAGATTTCTAGTAAAAGCCAATGTTTGCCTAATGCCACGATAATCTCTCAAAACTATATTATCTGAGGTTTCATCAATCCGCCACAATGTTATTTGAAACCTTTGCACCTCTAGGGATTATATATATTATAAAGGGTACATTCGTGTATTTTCGACGTAGTTATATTAACCGGCCCGCGTGATTGGATCAATTTCTAAGACTGAGTACATATACATATCAATATGTAGGTTAAAGCTTTATGAAAACTAAATATGTAGTTTACTAAAAGTTTAATTGAAAAGATCAGTCTATTTCATTTTCAATATCATTATTCTCGACTTTGGCTCATAAATTACCTACAGTACATAGTAATTTGGCATTTATCATAATCGTGACACTTGGATTACAGGCTGTGCAGAAGGGATGGAAAAACTAAACAACAAAGTTAGATGAAAGCAAACGTGAGGGTTCCGTCGCTAGGCAGTCCCCACTGTCGATCACCTATTCTTTGTTAAGAAACACTACGCTTTGCAAATGTATTTCTCTTAAATGCGACAGCAAATATTACTCAAGTAAGTTGTAAAAGACGTAGTAGTAGATGGCTTGAAATGTCGCCCTTCATTGCAGAAAAATATAAATGCTGCCTCTATGTGCATATTAAAAGCATCATATTTTCAGTAAACAAACCTGCCTTTGTACAAAATTTGAATAACTAAAATAATGTATCTACTACTTAAAAAACTTTCACGTTTAATTAAGATTAAAGACTTCTAGTTTGTAGTGAAAGTTACAAGAGTTCAATTTAAAAAGTTTGAAGTCGAAAATCAGTAAGAAAATCAAGATATATTTTGAAGAATAAGAATCTAAGTTATTCAGACGTTTCAGTGGTGAGACGTGCCTATATAAAACTGGCTAGAAAATAGTTGTGCTTATATGTTTCGACCTGTAGGTAGGCAGGCGAATAAATTTTTGATTACGGCCTCAGCTTCATTGGTATTCTTGGGAGAGAGTGCCGATACGACCTTCAGTCCGGGTCTGCACTTAGCGGTAATTTACAGTTTAATTACTGGTTCTGGTTCGGGGGAGGCGGGCCAACCCTGAATTTATACGGTGCTCGACATCACATAGTTAACAAGTTGTAGTCATATCCTTTCATTAGGTTAGGTTCGATCGATGGAGCAAGAACGTGATCGCTTTGTTAGGGACCGAAGATTTTGTGTAGCGAATTCCGAGTTGAAACTATGGGTGCTCGGTGAATTCCGATCCGGGAAGAAGTTGGCGCTTTATGAACATTAAAAGTTTATTTTATGCTCGAATCAATAGTCCAGACTGCTCTACATTGCTTCAAAATTTTATTTCTTTATAAACATCGCTTTAAAAATATCTAAATTATCTCCGTTTAGGCCTAGCCCTTAGCATACAGGGTGGAAGCGTCAGCTGTTCCATACATTTTGACCTTTTTTTTTTGTGAATGGCATCTTCCAGTTCAACCTATGAGGTTGTCGTCTGCTTAACCGGACTATCCTGTAGGTGCCTTAAAAGAAAGGCCTCCAGCCAGGGCATAAAAACATACAAATTAAGCGACTACACGTTAAGGGCACCCCCTGTGGGGTACGAGCCTCGGCTCAGGGCGTCGCTGGGGGAGGACTGCATGGGGACAGGCTGGATCTGAATGATATCATTACTTAGGGGCTGATTTAAAACTTCTGGCACAGCATCGCGGGCTGGCTCGAGCGAGTGTCGGGGAGGGCATACATTTTTACCTTGTAGGTTTGCACTTTTGTAAGAAACAGCAGTTTTTTTTAAATTACCTATGTAAAATTTCGATGTGGGAGGGTTCAGAACGATGTACTGAGGTCTTATTAACCATTTTCGCGCCACTGTCTCTTTCACGCTGTATGGGCATTAGGTGGAGCCATTTCACGTTTTTTTTTTCTTTTAAAGTAGTACAAATATTGGAGTGTGACTCCAATAAGTAAAGTAAACACATCCTTACATCAGAAGGCTCAAGAACACACACCATATCCTGGTAAACATTATTCAAATAACACTCTCCTCCTGTCAAACATGTATAAGGTTTGGAGAATAAAAAAGCTATTCAGAAGTTTCCGTAAACTGCAATAAAGGTTTGTGAATATGGTTTAATGCATTCAGTTGTGAGGTAGTGACGCCCATCGCTATGAAGCACCCCTTAACCCACTTACTGGAAAAAGCAAGCTGTTCACAATATACTGTTTTCTTTCTGTTTTGCAAGCGGATATTGTATTAAAAGTTGATGTTTTTAATGGAATCTTGGTAAGACGTAGATTGCTTCATAATTTTTCTCTTTGATATTTACTTATGTTATGGTAGCGTTAAGTGCATGTAATGCTATTACAATGTAGTCTTGTAATACTTAAAATTAAAGATGATATTGATATTGAAAGGGTTTTGCGTTTGTGTTATGTTATATTATTAGACTATTGTAATAAGTTTAGTTTAGAGATAAACGAAGTATTTCATTTATATTAAATTATCTAGCTAATCTCCTCAGAGGTGATGAGTTCCGTACAATCGTGGTAAAAAAAAATTGATGCGCTTTTTGGGCAACCACAGGTGTTGTAGTTATTTTAGTAACAGTTTTATCATCTTTAGATATCCGTACCTAATGCGGCCGGTAGCGATATTTATATCGAAAGTGCAGTACTATGTGGGACACCGGGTCTTATTCAGGTATTTGCACCAACATTCGATAGCTATTTTAGTTTGACCTACAATAGGGGGTTTCTAATTACCATTCTGGAATAGACTGAGTTATCTAATCACTCCAGTAAGCTGATATGAAACCAGATCCTTTAGAATTTAGACTATAGGGTAGTTGAAACCCTAGTATAATAAAATAAATACTTAATATTCTTTACTTATTTTGATATACATCAAATTATCCTAGCTTTTAGTAATACGATCATGAAACACGGTAATGATACTTTTATACAAACATAATCCCAATTATCCATGTAGTAATTGCGGGTGTAATATCAAAGTAATTATAACAATTATTGTATTAAAAAGGCTATGTAATAAAGACTATGTCCAATTTAATGAATATTCCCGTGTTTTAGGGTTCAAGGGGTTCCACCGCGATACCTTAAACCCTGCTGTTTGTCTGCCGATCTATCCATCCGTCCTTCTGCCATAGGGCTGAACTGTGTGTGTACAAAATGCTGGGTCCTGCTCCGTTTACACCTTGTATGTGTGTGCGTACATATGGAGGAGCTCGTGGCTAAATAATAACAGCCGCCCAGGTCGATCTTTAACGTTAAGCCGTGCTTGCCGAGGTTGGTCTGTGGATGGGTGACCATAATTACATATCGAGTTTCCTCCGTGCCTCGGAAAGCACGTTAAGCCGTTGGTCCCGGCTGTCATTTGTAGATGTTTGACAGTCGTTACGAGTAGTCAGAAGCTAAAAGTCTGACATCCAGTCTTACCAAGGGGTATCGTATTACCCAGTTACTGGGTTGTGGAGGTCAGATAGGCAGTCGCTTCATGTAAAATACTGGTAGTATTTTACTCAGCTGCATCCGGTTAGACTGGAAGCCAACCCCAAGATAGTTTGGGAAAAGGCTAGGCAGATGATGATGTGTGTGCGTACATAGGTAGAGAGCCCAGCAGCAGTTAACCCATCAATACTGAACTAATGGGACATAGTATACGGATGTCACCAACGCACACGGTGTCGCTTGCATCCTGTATATCTATGTGACTGTATCTTGTCAGTGAATACGAAATTTCACGTTTTCTGTAACTAAGTTAGAGTATTTATTTTTATTTATTTATTTTATTCACAAATGAGTTTTTTAAATAAACTTAAACAAGGCACACAATTAGATCCCTGGGGTCTGTCTTAGCATGCCATGGCCTGAGAGTTGATCAACGCGCTACTAACAGTTAATCAAGTTGATGTAATATTCTTTCAACTTACGCTTTATATTTTTATTGTTCATTGAGTCTCTAATGTCTATGGGTATTTTGTTAAGTAAATTGGGTATAAAGAAAGCGGCGGTACGCCTGCCATAAAAGTTGTTTTTGCGTGGCACTTGAAGTGATTTGGACTTGTCGTGTATTCACATCATATTTAACAGGAATTTGTATGTCACTGTTATCAAGCTGTTCAATGAGGAACAGATAATCAGCGCTCGCCGGTAATACTTTGCAATGTTTAAACAAGCCTGTGTAATTGTCTCGGTACTCGTATTAAGTAAGTTAGAGTAACACTAAGTTAGAGTAAGTCGAGTACCTGCCAATTGGGATACATAGAAATCGTCTTTCATATTCCTTGTTTCTAGGTAAAAGTTTTCACAGAATTGAGTTAGCTTTCAAATGATTCATATATTTTTGTATCTAATAAATGTAATTTTAGATGTAAAGTGGTAACCATTACAAGCACTTATGTAAAAGAGAATATGAATAAAAGTATATAACAGAAGGCTTTAACATAGGCATTGAATGTTATTTGGAACCAAAACATACGAAGTTAGAAACACGGAAGTATAATAATGTTTTTGCCGCTAAAAGTGGATAGGAAAAGGTAATCCCCGAAACAGGATAATGGTTCGTTCGGTAGACCGAAATCCCGTTTCAACTTACATGTCTATTTTTACGTATTCTACGGAACACTTGTTTCTGTTATGCTCGTGTAAACCAGAAATCTATTGTGGAATAAAGGTAACTTTTGGATCTTGATTTTTTATAAATCAAGATTCAAAAGTAACCAGCTGTCAAACAGGAGACAGCAAAATGTAGCACAAAATACCAAAAAAGACTCACAAACCACAAAAATGAGCTTCCCTCAAACTCAGTGGAGATCAAGGAGGTTCAATCCATGGTCCGGAGCGAGAGGGATTGGGAAGCCTTCGCCTCCTTTTGCGAAGCAGTCATGCTAGCGAAGAAGTTGGGTTGGGAGAGCCTCACGTCCCAGCCGCCGTGGGAGACGCCCCGGGCGTCGGGGGGCAACCAGTGGCCAACCAGTGGCCCCGGCCACCGTAGGCGCAGGCCTTTGGACGGTGAGTAATGGGCTAGCTCACCGTCCGTCCGTCTTATGACGACAGGCCGTGCCGACGGCACGTTCGTGTTCCACGCGCGCCTCAAGGAGATGTCAGAAAATCGGAAGGGGTCCGAGAGGGCCGATGCCTGCCAGGGCTGCGGGTTTTTCGAAAGAGATACCGTGGCCCTGGAACACAAAGGGCTAAGAAGGAACACGGATGGGTTTTAGTCAGTCAAGTCTGACACTCCCTTCCGCTCCGCCCAGAGCGGGAGAAGTCATTTGATGTATTCCCATCCTAAAAAAAGGAGGCCTTCAACATACAAAATTGAAGAGACATAGTGTCCCAAACCTAAAAAATAGATTCATCAGGATGGAATGAGACACCTACCCGAGAAGTGTCTCACCAAGCTAAAAAGCCTAAACAGATACACTCGTATCAGACAAAGCAATGGCCTATTGTTGTGTCCAACAGATTGCCGCGGCGCAAGAAAGAAAGAAAAAAAAATAAGTTAAACCCAAGGTAACGTGTAACGGGTAAAGGTATGTGTCTCTTTCCGCATCCCAAGCCAAAAAGTTCGCATTAGTAAATTCGGCTGGTTCAAGGAGGCACGGGAAAAGAGCTCATGGAAGGAATTGGGGGACGCCTTTGCCCAGCAGAGGGAGAGTATAGCCTAAAAAAAATATAATATAATTATGCCTTACTTCATCTATGTTAGAATTGGTATAAACATCCCAAAACAATGTTTATTTTACCAACCTTAATGTTGACTTTTCCAACGTAAATCCTGAAAGTTAACTCCAGGGAATGCGTTAATTAATGGTACCAATCCTAAGGCAATTACTCTGAAATCTGTCTGTTTGTACACTACTTGAATTTTAAAGGGTCCCAGAGCAATAAAATAGGACACTCCGGTTCTACTTGAGGGTGTCGTAGGGGTTTTTATTATGTGATCCGGAGTAGCATCCGCGTTTTTAAGTGCTTCTGGTACCTCCATTAATTCTGCACTAACCGATACTCCAAGTAAGCAAAACGTTAATGGCATGATAACCATTATTAAGTAAGACTTGCTTTCTAATCTAACTCTAATAATGAGTTAGTAAATAAATCAATTCATAATTTGGAAGATCTGATAGACTATCGGGAAAGTAATAATATTTCTAAGCTAGTATTAGATGCCAACCCAGCACGTGGCCAAATATAAATCATGTTTTTTCTCCAAACAAAGGCGCAATACTGAATTCTGGTCGATTAACGATTATTCAATTCATTCCGAATCATTACCATCATCATTTTTACTTTCCGCCTGATTGAACAACCGAATTCACTCCATATTACAGTTTTTACAAATAAAGGAAAATCGTTAGGGCACGTCGGATAACATTGACTCAAGGAAAGTGAGAAAATGAGGGATTACGAGTCGGTAGCAGTCGGTAAACATTACTTTCTGTTAAATCTTCCATGGACGTCGGATAATTTAATTTTTACTTACAGAAAATAATATCTTTATAGCCCCAACTTTGTCTGTTGAACTTAATGAATCGGCCTTCACAATGAGTTCAAGATAAGGGACAGCTTTGACAAACTTGTAGAACTAGTTAAATGAGGAAGCGGTATCAAGCGTGCATTGGGTGACTTTGAAAAATAGTCGCCAATAAGTCTCGTTTCGCATTCGGCGCGATCGTCCGTCAATGTCGGCGTCGGTCGTCGGACGGCGGGCCAATAAATGTCGTGCGGCCGAGAATCGCGCGCCGGTCCGCACTATTACCACATTAACCACTCCACGGGAAATTTTAGGACGAGCTTCTTTAATATACGTCTTGCTTAGATTGGCGCTTTTCCTCGAGCGTGAGCGTTTCTGGATTGGTGCTGATTAGAACGTGTTCTGTGTCTAACTTGTCAGTATCTACGTACATTTATCTTCAATTATCTGTCCTTTAACCGGTTTGACGGTAGTGGTCATTGTGTGTCAAGGCATAATTAGATACTCATTTCTATATAACTAGAAATAGACTACTAGAAATAGAATGAGATAGAGTACTGATGATGGAGTACTAGAAATAGAATGTCTTTAACAATGTATTTCTAGTACCTACTCTGGACATCATACGTGAAAATGCATAATATTGATTCAATGCAATTTGTTCGTATCTACATTTCTCATAATCCTATAATAACATACTCGAATGTTATCCTGAAACTTATTGAAGGTGAACGACTTCATCGCAAGGGAATACTCTGGATTCACAATACACAGGGACTATAGATCTTCTTCAGAGATTCCACGAACTGATATTTTAGGAGACCAATGAACACTTAGCAAACGTATAGAACAGATTTAAATCCTCAACTCTAGATAATTGGCTTCGATAAGTACAAACTTATTTCTGCTCAAACAGTTCGGTTCTTATACTATTCGGAATCCAGCAGATAAGTTCTTTAGGATTTAATGTACGATGAAAAGGTAACTTTCTGCCAAATTCATACGGTGGAGAATGAAAAATGTTTAACGAAAATAGTTACAATGTTTATGACACTTTCACCTTCGATATTTAACTTTGGCGTGTTTTAGTTATGAGTTTTATTTGATGCCTTTTATGAAAAAAATAAAAGGTATCAAAAATAGTAACAATGTTTATGACACTTTCTCCTTCGATATTTAACTTTGGCGTGTTCTAATTATGAGTTTTATTTAATGACTTTTATGAAAAAAAAAACGGTAATTGGTAACGCCCACGACCGACAATGTTCAATGGTTTTGATCAATATCGAAAATAGACCGTCCAATTTCGTTATTTGTGACTTGTGTGCAGTTACATCACTGCATCCGACCCCTGCCTTATGAATGCCGATTGATTAATGCACGTATTCTGCGCAAGTGTGATAGATTGTCGTTCGACTGGTTTTATAACTCACAAACATCGATCATGCCAAGCTATTTTAAACCTACACGATCAAACTTCATCAAGGCTTCAAAGGAAGGATGGCGTGTGGGAGTAAAAGCACCCTAATATTATTTCATCCAAAAATACACACGGGCGGTTGTTAGCCTGGGTTGTTGACACAACAGAGTAACACAGTTAGTATCGACACCAGTTTGTAAACGTCCAAACGGAGCATTGATCTCTAACATCACTACCCTGGGGAGTATATTACACCGAACACGGGTCATAAGAGTAAGCATGGCTTCTTAATAGGTATTTACATACAGATAGTATGTAAACACCTAGTTAATCTGAAATACAAATGAGTAAGTACTAGTAGGTACATTGGGTCTAGGCTGCTGAATATTGCCAACCCAAATGCCAGCTACAAAAAATGGCACTACAATTTTCGCTTCTTCAAACGACAAATCGCAGATCTCAGTTCATACTTAGACTGTTGTCATCACTCGAGAAGACTTTATCCCTACTTTATGTCTCTCTCCTAGAAATAAACCCTAAGTTGTCTTTTACGACACCCACAAATACTAACGTCAGCAACAAAGGCGCTCAACTTCATTATTAAAAAGTTCGCGCATGCTCAACAACATTGTATTAATCTGGGCTCTGAATAGAGTCCTCAGTTAGAAGACAATGATGCCGCAACGCTCAGCTCACCAAGCAAAGGAATGGCCGACGTTAGCATACATAATGTCCTCGGACAAAGCAAGATTTATTTGAGGTGCCACGCCGCCGGATCTACGGTACTACGGCGGTACACGGAGCCCGGGAACCAAGACGCTTATACCGACATTTGTTGCATCCCAGTTTACATAATGTTCCCAGATAAACGCTAACATTGCTCTTGTTTACTACCTGAGTTGAATTTCAAAACACAACATGCATATTGTAACGGAACTCCGCCTACGTTATTAACAAAGAAGCGGACACAAATCCTTCGCTGAAATTACTCCATCTGTCCGCTCTCTTAATCCTCAGGACATCCTTTTGGGAGCGTGGTTTGGGCCGTACATTGTACAGTTTACGTGTCCCTAGACACCCGCGATGTACCTGTTGGTGTGTCGAGTTGGTATTTAACAATGTAACGTTTCGAGGTATAGCTACAGTAAATTAACGTGTCTAGTGAAACGTCACGGGATTTCAGTGAGTCTCGGTAGGCGCATAAACATATGGTGGTTGTGCAAAGCTTCGTTTTGCATGTGCGCTAACAATGAGGGTGAGTTTCGCATCGGTCGTTGGTCGCCGGTCGTCGATGCAAACAGCGACAAAGCACCAACTTAAACATGGCCGCCGAGCGTGATGTGGGGACTAGACCGGATTTATAATTTAATAGAAAGACGTCCGTCCTTTGTTCGGGAACTATGAAGACTTAAAGTTATTGCCTAGTTAAAAGTTTACAACCAATTTCTTGCGAAATTATGGGAAAGTATTATTATGGGGACAGAAAATGTCCATTTCTCTTTGTTAACAAGAAGTAGAGTTTTAATTTGGTCCAAAAATAAAATTTGAATACCAACTCATTGCTGGAAGGCGAGGAAATATCAAATTTCTTTTTGTTATTTTCTAAACAGCAGCCTTTTTCCAACTCGAGTTGTTAGGGAAGTCGTCGCGTTCTCAACTTTTTGATTTATATACTGAACCTACGTCTCACACATTCGCTTTAGTCTACCATTTGGCCAGAATGGCGAGATAATGCCACCAGGCTTTAAAACTTTGATCGCTATCGATGTTTCTTACTTATTGTTATCTTACTTTGGCGAAAGAGATGCGGATTAGAAGTAGGTTCGTTGGTAGGTAGGTAAACAAGCAGCAATAAATGATAGTCTTGAATACAGTTTGAGTAACAGAATAGTCAAGCACACTTAGACTCGAAATGGAACCAATAAAAAATAATAGGGTATCTGTAGAACCAATAAAATATATTTGAATACATATCAAGTACATCAATTTCAGTTTGTTTTATACCCAGCAAATACAGGGGGAACAAATAATAAACTACTTATACGACCAATTTCTGGGAGCCGGTAAGTTTATACCGCCATTACTGGGGATAATCTAAACAAATGCGAAGTATATTCCATTGGAAGACGTTCAATCAGACTTTAAGGCGGTGTAACTCACTCTGGTGTCGTAACTTTATATTCGCTGAGGAGGAAAATCACTGAGTTTACGTATCATGTGTGTGAAGGGAGATAGTAAGGTCCAGATAGATCCCATACATATCGTGAAACGGCACTCAGATGTAGATAGAACAATGTTAAAACAATTGTAAATAAGGTAAGGAAAGATATGATAGAGTATAAGTACCTACGTTTTCGTCCTTCATTTATAATTATCTGTAAAAATTTAATACATTTTTAAATATTCTAGTACCTTTATCTTTATACTCATGAGCAACCGCACACCAGATTCATAATAGAAAAATTGTGCTTTTGCAAACTATGCTATGATATAAAGTTCGACCAGAAAATTACTCTCTGATTAATTCATCGAGCACTTAGCAGCCAAACGAACGTAACAGAGAAGAAATATTCAAATAGTCACGTGAAAAGCTCTTGACAAACATTGTATTAAAATAACAAGGAGATATGCGTATAAAGAGAGGCGAATACCGAAAGAAAAAGATGCAAATAAATTATTTAAAAGCTAATTTAATTGAAGTTCTCATGTTTACTGAAAGGTGGATCTACTATAAAGAAACATCGGAGTAAAATAAATTATGCATGAAAGATAAATTACTGCGCCTCGTTCTTTTTCGCAAGTATAAATACATACATAAGTATTCTACGCGCTTCGAATTCACCTAATTTGAAAATCTGTTGTTATCTCTGGTTCACGTAAGATGCTCTTTTAAAGTTAAATGTATTGTTAAAATTTGTTGATACATTATTAAAAAAACCGGCCAAGTGCGAGTCGGACTCGCGCACGAAGGGTTCCGTACCATTATTTATAAAAACGAAAAAAAATTACGATTTTTTGTATGGGATAAAAACCGAAAAAAATAAATAATTAAGGGGGGCCCCTTAATTATTTATTTTTTTCGGTTTTTATTATTTGTTGTTATAGCGTCAACAGAAATACATAATCTGTAGAAATTTCAACTGGCTAACTATCACGGTTCATGAGATACAGCCTGGTGACAGACGGACGGACGGACGGACGGACAGCGAAGTCTCAGTAATAGGGTCCCGTTTGACCCTTTGGGTACGGAACCCTAAATAGCAGCTTCCATAAAACTTTTAAGCCAGTCATAACTGTCCCCCAAAAGAAAAACTATTGTTCTCAATACAGCTTTCCATACACATCCTAAGCCCAATGTCAGTATGGTGCCCCTTCACATGATATCGACCACCTTTTCTGGCCACCCTGCTAACTGGATTCAGTATTTTTCCATGAAGACTGCCTATCTGACCTCAACAACCCAGTGAGTACTGGCTAATACGATACCCCTTGATAAGACTGGTTGTCAGAATTCCGGGCCACTCACAACCTGTAACGTTTGTCAAAAATCATCAAATTACAGCAGGGACCTACCGCTTAGCGTGCATTCCGAGACACGGAGAGAACCCGGTATGTAATGGGTGGTCATCCACAGACCAACCTAGGCAACCCCGGCTTAACCTGAAGATCGACCCCAGCGGCTGTTATTATTTAACCACGAGCTCCTCCAATTGGTCTGATAAAAGATAAACCCATACATATACCTACTTACTTAATAGAATTTAAGGCTTCGTCTCAATAGATGTAGGTATATTTATTTAGCATACGCCTACTAGGTAGCATTCCTGGTTGCGGGGACATTCCAATAATAGCGTTGGTGTACCGCAGAATTCTGGGCTCCTGTTGGTTACCAATCACTAAATACATACCTACCTTTGAGAGAACTAAATTAAGGGATAATGCCTTCCATTCGCTAATCACTTTCAGTTCGTGTTTTCAGGCTAACACGTAGGATTAAATTGGATTTTCATCAACAAAAACAGTTAGCAATATGCTTTGAGAAAATACTTTTCATTTTTGTAATTTAAAAAAATACTTGAGCACTTAATCTAATTGACACAATATAGTATATTTCATTACGAGTTCGGAAAGCCTGTCATTGCAAAGAGTTCCGACAAATGTCTACCCGAGCCGAGGCGCAGCCGAAGGTGAGGGTTGACAGTCGGAACAAGTTGCAATGACGGTTCCGCACGAGTACTGAACAACTATTTTTAATACAGTTGCGAAAAAATGAAGCAATTTAATAAAGAACATTTTTGGAAAATGGCGCCAACCGTAAAAGAAACTAAGCAGAGTTTTTTTTTTGTTTTCTTTACCCATTCTGGGTAGGCAAAGGGAACTATGCCCATACAGCCAAGTCTTCAGTAGAATTTTTTTAATTGATATGAAATGAAAATGAAATGAAACCTAACCTAACTCATTGAATCAAGCCATAAATCTAATATTGAAACAAATTAGTAGCTTCTTTTTAGAAATATTTGCATGAATCGTAAAAACTTCTATGATTTTTTTTTAGTAAAAACTCCGTGGTTGTTTTTTTTTAAAGAAAAAAGAATATAAGCAGAGTTTTTTTTTGTTTTCTTTACCCATTCTGGGTAGGCAAAGGGAACTATGCCCATACAGCCAAGTCTTCAGTAGAATTTTTTAATTGATATGAAATGAAAATGAAATGAAACCTAACCTAACTCATTGAATCAAGCCATTAAATCTAATATTGAAACAAATCAGTAGCTTCTTTTTAGAAATATTTGCATGAATCGTAAAAACTTCTATGATTTTTTTTTAGTAAAAACTCCGTGGTTGGTTTTTTTTCTTTTTAATAGACATTATTTTGACAGTTGGGAAAGAGAACGCACGAGTTCGGACAAGGTAAAGAAAAAGCTCGAGTGTGTAATAACTCACATCCCGAACGCTTTACGTCCCTGCAATACGCCACTTTTTGAGCAACTGTATTAAAAAATGTTTTTTATGGTACGCACTTTCCAACAATGAAAAATAAAAAATAGTGCAAAAAAACGTTTTATTGTCTTCGAAAAAATAAACTGCTCAACTTTTACGCAGACATTTTCATCTGATAGAAACATCAGGCATCCCACTGTGAAGATGAAATGTTATAATAAAATAAAAACAAATGTTCCACATTAATCTTTATACTTTAAATAATAAGATTGTTTGCTTAATCGATTCTTTTGTGTCCAAATGTAGGTAAGTAATGTACAATGAAACGAAAATTATCTTCGAAAGGTCTGGCTCACTTCAAAGGGCTAATTTACTTCAAAAAGAAAGTTAATCGAACCGATTTGCTCAGGTATGCATAATTTATTTCATCCTCCTTGAATTCTCATAAATATTTGAAGTAGGAAAGTACGTACCTATATCATCATCATCATTCTCTTGCCCTTATCCCAACTTATTTGGGGTCGGCGCACCATGCCTTCTTCATCCATACTTCTCTATTACTTGTCATCTCATGCGATACCTCCTTTCTTGCCATATCAACCTTCACACAGTCCATCCATAGTTTCTTTGATCTTCCTCTACTCATAAACCTATCTACATTCATACTCAAAACTTTCCTCACGACATTTTCCTCATTCCTCCGCATCACATGCCCATACCACGACAACCGATAACCACACATCTTTTCAGTCCTACCCATATCAAAATAACAACATATTCTATTGATATATTATAATGTAAAAAACATATATTTATTGATGCAAATTCTTTGATAGGTACATATCTTTATGCTGTCTTTTATGGGACTCAAACAAATATCGTTTTGTGCATAAATATCCCTTTATAATATCTTATATAATATATTATCTGTTTTTTATTTACATTCTTTGATCGAAGCGATTAACAAAACGAAGATAAAAACATTAATATTTTAGCTGTTCTATATTATTTTTATTATTTCGTGAGATATCAATTATTTCAGATTTTTGGTATTTTAAAAACCGCAAATATATTTACTTAGTAACCGACATGGCTCATTTAATAAGATATTTTAAAAAATACTAAACGAAACAAAATAATATCTACTCGTTTGTTCTCAATTTGAAAATGTAGGATAAACAGCTTTTTAGCTTCAAATAAAACAAAAGCTCTATTTCAAGTGTTTAATACGTTTCGATGCCATATTACCTACTATTGGGCAATTCGTGTAAAATATAAGGGTTGACCGCATAGTTTCGCCGTAGTTAAACCACTTACAATCTCTGCAAGCTGGCCGCAGAAGAATTCCGTACTAGCGGTCACGGGTAGACCGCTCGGCGAACGTTTACGACTCGCCGTACGAGATGATTAATGTGGCAAGGGTCTGATAATGATCTGATTAGTTCCGGGGAACAAGCACGCTACGCAAACTCGTAAGAATGTTACATACAACTCCATTATTCGAGTGTTAACGATTACCTGATATTTTATGGCCAATTTCATAGGCAAAGGCTTTAAGATGGATAATTTATCTTTAATATAAAACTGTCAGCACGCACCAAAATCTTTACGCTCAGTCGCTCACCCATTAAAGTCAAATTGACAATCTAACAAGCAGACAATGAAGTTAATTGCTATGTTCTAAGGTTCTTACTAGACAAAGGAGTAAAAGTCAACAATATCTCATTTACCTGGTTATTAAGGCGAAAATAACTTCTCCGTTAAATTATAAGTAATGTACCTTTTTAACAACGTGAACTTACTTTAATAGGCACCTATTTTTCACAAAAATTACACCTGGAAAAACATTATACACAAGTTGAACGTTCCCGAGGAGCTCCGACATTTAATATTACCGTACTATGTTATCCTTTCTGGGAAGTTTTGCCAGTGACAGAGAAAAAAAGCAATTTTCGGACTGAAATAGTTGTTTAAAAGAGGTTGTCAGAAATAAAGTTTTATTCAAACAAATCCCAATGTTGGGGATACTCATCGCTATTCTGCGCGATAAGGCCGCAGCTGTCGCTTAATTTACACCGAATATGTGACGCGATACACTACGTTTATTGTATAGTAAATTCTTTTGTTGTTGCAAAATGTTTAAAACTACTATGGAGACATGGTGCACGTGTTTCCACAAAATTATTATATTGGCTCAACACATTTCGCTTTGTATTTTCGTTTTACAACAGTTTTCATGACTTTTGTCGTGCTACCACTGAAACAACAATTCCGTTTTCAACATAAAGATGAAAGATAAACACAAAAGTTTATTTAACATAAAGCCTGGAAATCATAACATTTAATAAGTAGTTCCATGATAAAAGCTATTTTATTGCTATTGTTTTCTACCGGAAGAACATAATGTATCTGCATCACCATTAATACCTTACGGTTAATTTTCTTGCAGGATCCAAACGTCCATTTGATGGCTTATGGGTCATTTACTTTGTTACAAAAGGTTATAACGGGGAAAACAAGGCATTAATATGTACATATTTCATAAAGCATAACAGCCCATGTTTATTTTGTTGAGCAAAAATCGCGCTTCGAATTTGCGCCAAATGAGAGGCTAAGAGAGACTTATAATAGGTAGAAACTGAGATCGGGTTAAACGTGTAACCGAAGAAAAGCTCTGGAGTGAAACACTATAGGATGAATGTGTGCTAAACTTAGAGCGATCCCTCACTACATACGTACATAAGTGTATGTGGAATGTAACAGAATTGAATTTCTTAGTCATGTTCGCTGAGTTACTCGTACGTTGAAAGCGCACCACCTGCCCACACATTTTTCAAAGCCCGCATATTTACATGAAACACAATACGTTTCAGTAAAAGGATACCGAATGGGATGAGCTTTGAAGGTTATTGATGGTTTCGGGTTTAAATCTTTTACTAAGCTGATACATAGTTTAAACATGCTAGATGTTGAAATTTAGTTAAATAATCTAGTGGACAAATGGTTTTAGTCGGCTTTGAACTAAAATATAATTTTCTGAGTTATCTTTGTTTCGGACAAGTTGATTGTACCAAAATTAAATAACCTTTGTTTAACAACAACTGTGGTCTAAATCCTCATACGACAACATAAATAGATAAATCCTTTGAGAGACTATACTAGACAGTAAACGATGAAATTAATTTGTGAATAATTTAAGCTAAAAATATCTACGTTTTAAACATTCATGTTTTCAAATAGATCACTGAAACACAAATTCTTTTAAAAGCTTGCTGATACTCCTGTCCGATCACTGAATCAATTAAATATGTCCCACTTCAAGTGTCAATTAACTAAATTAATTGGCAAAAGCCAATTGTAGACTTTAATTATTTGCGAAAATAGAGCAGCCGTTTTAATATCCAACTGGGATTTGATTTATTTTCTAGCCGTGGTTAGTTATGATATTAATTTTGTCATGCAGTTGAGAGTTAAAAAGGGGTAACGTCCCAGTGAACCTATAAAAAAGATGACTTTCGCATGAAAAAAAGATAATATGAAACGTTCTTCAAATACTGACAAACATGCAAAATCATTTAAAAAATTATGTTTTTCGGTATTCCGACTATTGTTTAGGACCAGTTTACCACAGCACAGCTGCCTCTACAGTAAAACTTCATGAGCTATAAGTAAACAAACCGAATAGTTTAAGCACAATCGGTGGTCGGAAGTTTGATCAGAGTTGAAGGCACTTGGAGGCTTCATTTGTTGCGTGGCGAGCGAGCGCGCACTCCGCGGACGTGCCCCGAAATATAAACCAAACTTGACGGAATACACGTAAAAAGGCTATATAATTAAACCTTATTAATCCGTATTTATGGCCACGGCTAATACCTTAGTGTAGTTAGGAGTTATTTATTTCCATTATGACGATGGACCCGCAGTGAAGTGACGACGACGGGTTATTATATCCGGCAGGCCCCACCCGACCCGCCTTTTAAATTATAAAGCAAAATGGGAAAAAAACCATTATGTTACCAACCTGACGTGCTGATCGCCACTTCATTTTGATTAAACGTGCCAGACCAAGACGTATTTGGAGATTTGTTACTTAGTAAACCACCTCAGTAATGAAGATTAGACGCCTACTTTTAGAGCATTACCTTTTTTTGCTGATAGCAACAAGGCCTCGAATATAATCCAATTTTCGGTAATTTTCTAGAATCTAACATAATCCAATTTGACCGCCGAATTAGCGGTTAATATAGAATATTTACTTTGTCCTTAATTGGAATTTCAGGAAAATGTAAACTAATTTTAGTTTATTTGTCCTCAAACCTTATTGCTCAAGGTTATCCATGCCTAAATAGACCAGGATCGCGGTTATATTATAATTAATATGAACCACGCATGGGCTGTTAATGTCATACATAATGTACAGTAAAAATAAACAATAAATAAGCCGTGAGAAGGGCTTGGTGTCTCATTATGTCCCCGGCGACCACTCGTATTGCGCCGCGTACATTATTTTAGCTGTTCACACATAATTTACAACCAGAGCCTCTATTTTGCAATTACACTTTTACGATAAAATATGATATAGCACCACAGACAGTTTGTACCTTTTCGTTTTGATGTAGGTCTCACGAATTCTCGCTTTTTAGTGATAAAATACCAACCTTTTGTCGACGTGTTAACGCTACATACGCACTCTTACCTGAAATGAAAAAGTAATGGATTAGTTCTTTGAAAACTTTTATTACATTAAAACATGTTTTTTCACAACTGATGTCGAAATTAGATTTGTAATTTCGCTGAAAATACTTTTTGAACGGCCGCAGGGTCCGCGGTTAGCTTTAATATAATATTAGTTAGAACTGGAAAATTACAGACACAAAAAAAGTTTCTTTGACAACCTCGGAAATACAATTTAAACGGTTGTACCGCAAACCAAATGAAGGGAAAAGCCCGAGCGGATAGCAACAAATAATTAAACAATAAAATTCGAGCAGCAGATTTGGAATACGGCAGTGTGCATACTGGAGAATAAATGAAACATTTATCACTGTCAGGCTTTGAACCGAGCCCGACCCGCCCGCATCACCGGCTTGGAACAATAACCCTCATCTGTATACAGATGCAAACGCATTTGGAATGAAAGGAAAACTGTCTTTTGCTTGGTAAGCCCCATTTCATACGTCATCGAGCATTGAGAAACGATTTCAGCGCTTTTTTTGTTGATTTGTTTTCGCTTGAAACTAGCAAACGTCGCCGACGCTACGAGTCACAGGCAACTAACAACAACCATTTAATTCAGCTCTTCTTCGAATAGAATCTAATCTTCTCGAAATCCAATTATTTTGATTATTACTCAAAGATTGTTATAAAAATATGTCTAGGCTTGATCCTACGTTTTATTTAATTACCGCAGAAAGTTCTTCGTTCAATAATAGGACGAGAGAACGTTAAATAAGTTTTGTTATTTGCCCGAGACATGGTGTACGTGCGAACACTGTATCTTTATGAACTTGGGTTACCATGTCACGTAACTGCGAAGACACTCGTGACGAGGGAAAATATCTAGGCGCTTAATTTTAATCATTCCTTTATTAGCACATACATTTGTGAATTTTATTACCCTGAAAGCGGTTTGTTGATGGTGTTGTAATTTGTGGACGGATTCTGTGTTTTGTTTATGAATATTTGTGATTTTTGGCTTTGCAATATGTAAGAAAATAAATTTATTTTTAAAAGCCTAAATAGTTTTGACTTGGTCCTTTACCCACATAATAGTTAGCAAAAATATCATCATCATCATTTCAGCCCTTTTAACGTCCACAGCTGGACATAGGCCTCCCCCAAGTGTACATTGACATGGAGGGACAACATGGGGGTTTTGCCATAATCGCCACGCTGGGCAGGCGGGTTGGCGATCGCAGTACGGTTGTTACAAAAGCACAGAGAACGCTGCTGCCCATTCTCTGGCAAGTCCCTTAGTCGCCTTTTACGACACCCCCAGGAAGTTATGGGAAAAATATACTTGATATTTATTTTTTTATAACTTAAGTGAAAATCATTGTTACTTACGCCCTTTAAAAAGTATTAATTTGCAATTCTAGTACCAAATAAGATTTAATGAAATTTCTCCGTATATACCTAGAAGCATTTTAATAATTTGGCTAATAATAAATTCGTTTCAATGTGGAGAGTGTCGCTAATTAGTAAAAATCCAATTAGTAGGTGTTGAAATTAAATTAATGATTTTACGTTTTCAATTATTTTTTGTAATTAATGTTACAAAAACGTAGTATTTGTGTTGGTCTATTAAACATTAAGTAGGTGCTATATTTATGTTACTATCGATTTATTAGAAACTAACCCGACCTATCACATACATATCTTTCTTGTGTTAATAAAAACTTAAAATACCAAGACCAACAAATACAACAAAAATAAAAAAAGGATACTAAACAATAAAGGGTATATAGTAAAGGCCACTCAAAAAGTTGAAAATCCTTTCGGTATTGTGAATCAAGTTACAATACCTGCCAACAAAGCCCTTAAGCAAAGAGTTGTGTAAAAATATTGAAATGTATTCATAGTGAAGCACCATGGTAAGTAATCAGGGTATTTGAAATAAAATCCACGGAAACCTTTCGGAAAAAAACTTCCCCTTTGTCCCGCGGGAGGAACACGGGGAAACGTAAGCAGGTTAAAATAAACTTTTTCAGGAGCTCGTATTTTAACATTGTCCCGCTTTGTTCGATATAAATAAATGTTACTCGTTGTATTTGCATATGGAAGAAAATATGTTTTTTTACTTACAGAAACATACCCACGTTTATGCTGTCGGAAAACACCTATTATCTGCCTAGCCTTTTCCCAAACTATCTTGGGCTTCCAGTCTAACCGGATGCAGCTGAATACCAGTATTTTACATGAAGCGACTGCCTATCTGACCTCCACAACCCAGTAACTGGGTAATACGATACCCCATGGTAAGACTGGATGTCAGACTTTTAGCTTCTGACTACTCGTAACGACTGTCAAAGATCTACAAATGACAGCCGGGACCAACGGCTTAACGTGCTTTCCGAGGCACGGAGGAAACTCGATATGTAATTATGGTCACCCATCCACAGACCAACCTCGGCAAGCACGGCTTAACCTTAAAGATCGACCTGGGCGGCTGTTATTATTTAGCCACGAGCTCCTCCAAAAGAAAAACGATTGTTCTCAATAATGTCAGTATGGTGCCCCTTCACATGATATCGACCACCTTTTCTGGCCACCCTGCACAAAAAACTGCACCTTTCAGGATATCGGAAAACACCTCAACTACGTAAATACCCAATAATTAACTCCTAAAGTCTACACATTCAACTGAGAATGGCAATGAATGAAATAATACCCAATACCTGTCTAGTAAGTATCGCCTACCCTCACTTATAACCTCTCGACTGCTCTATCAAATCCCACTCCAGATCCCTTTCTATTAATGTACTTGAGGAGTAGGCAGGCGAAAGGCAGAGCCCTGATTAAATACCAAATATATCAAAGACGAGATAACTAAAGCCGTATAATAAACAAGGCAGTCCAATAGAGATGGGGTATTGATTCTAATTTATTATGCAGACGACGGACATCTAATCCTAGGGGTGCCCGATTATATCGACCGTTTCTGGTAACTAATGCAAACACATACCAAAAGTAATTACGATAAAGAACCCCAAACATGACACCATGTGACCCAATTTAGAGATCCTTCAGCGAGATACGGTTCCACAATTGTATCTGTTATGTAACTAAGGCAAAAGTTAAAAAGGCAAGATAATTAGAAGTTATTTTTAAGTAGCAAATGTTTATAATGTAAGTTTAAGAAAGGAGCAATTTTCAAGAAAATGTTAAGAGTCGGAAACTCGTTCGTCGTCTGCAAGAGGGTGAAACAAGTCCGTAAATTCGCGTTTCCGTGTCATTTTCCATAACAATGTCAAAAGTATTGTTATGAACACATTATTTTGTTGAAACAAAAAACTGTACAGTCTGAATATTCTCGACGACTGAAGAGGACTGCGAAGTTTTGTTTGCAATCTTTATTATGTACAACAATGAACATACAACAACAATAAGCAAAACGTAGTTGGTAAGTAATAAAATGTTGGTGAACAATACCTAGTAAACAATTTAGGTAGTACCGCGCTCATTGACGGTCGACCACTTTTCAACCTTATAACTCAGGGCATAAGAGTGAAAACTGGATCGTCAATGAACTCGATAGTACATGTAAGTGTGCGCAGAAAATCTCGCAGTTTTAAATACCTATTTTTGTGCATGGAATGACTAGTACTGAAATACGATATTAATTTCTGTGTCGCTTTCATCCGCATACATTAATTTACACCCTTTTCTTCACAGAGGAATGTTCTCGTATTTACATGAATGTAGAACACATATTTATGTGAAGAGGAAAAGTCTTAGCATAACCGCGGAGTAAAACTAAGCGTAAACGAACCTTTTTTTTACAACGTCACTAAAACGTTACTGCCGCAACACGTTACTGTGTTTTCGTGAACGTCACGTTTTTTCTTCTATCCGAAATATACTTTTTGAAGACAAAGAAAACAAAGCATACTTGCTACCTTCACGAGACTATCATCATCTGCCTAGCCTTTTCCCAAACTATCAAGGGGTCGGCTTCCAGTCTAACCGGATTTAGCTGAGTATTAGTATTTTACATGAAGTGACTGCCTATCTGACCTCCACAACCCAGTAACTGGGTAATACGAAACTTATTGGTAAGACTGGATGTCAGACTTTCGCCTTCTGACTACTTCTAACTACTGTCAAAGATCTACTAATGACAGCCGTGACCACCGGCTTAATGTGCTTTCCGAGGCACGGAGGAAACTCGGTATGTAATTATGGTCACCCATCCACGGACCGACCTCGGCAAGCACAGCTTAACCTTGAAGATCGCCCTGTGCGGCTAGTATTATTTAGCCACGAGCTCGTCAGCCTTCACGAGACTATGATTTCCAAAATTCTGGTGTAAGACTAAACTAAATTAGTGGCCATCTAGACGTTAATTCAATATTTTTTGAAAACAAGTGTTTTTGAAAACAATCTGTGGTCGCAAGCCAGACTGCTAAGCACGTGGTCCTGGGTTCGACCTCCAGCTCCAGCAAAGTGTTATTGGGTGGTTTGTGTTGTTGGGTTCTTCCATTAGGATTTTCTCAGTACAAGCCACGGAGTTTGCATTTGTGCCTGGTTGATGGCAATAGGCTCGCCCCCAATTACATGGGCCTTAAACCAAAACTGGCGAACAGATGGCTTCTCAGTTCGCCGATTATGTTTCAGTCGCACGCCTCAAGGTGATGTCAGTAAATCGGAAGGGGTCCGAAAGGGTCGATGCCTGCCAGGGCTGCGGGACTGTTTGACTGTAGTAGGAACATGGATGGGTTTTAGTCAGTTCTAGTCTGACACTGCCTTCCACTCCGCCCAGAGCGAGAGGGGTAATTTAATGATTTCCGATCCGTAAAAAAAAAGGCGCCTCTACCTAACCCTTCGGGGATTGCAAGCGCGAAGTTATGTTACAAAATATAATATTGAAGCAAACAAGCTTTAAGTCTAAAAACTTATCAATATTTTTTAACAACAGTGTCACCATAATAATAAGCTATTATAAACAGAAGGTGTAAATATTTCCTCACATTAATATATCCAAAATCCCGCCATCAGCCAATCTGATAATACGTTGAAACACAAAACGCAATATGCGATAGGCTCTTGTTATTATTGAATCGTGCGTATCTAAACGAAGCTCATGACAGTAGAACAGTTAATTACGGGAACAGGTTCCAGAGTCACCCCCCCCTCACCCCTTGGGACTAAACTGGGGATGCTGCGTACCCATGCAAACTTTGAAATCCAAATGAGATCCGATGTGATAGCGCGCCTCACCGACAATTAGCGGAACGGCCCGGAAATCTGATAGTGTACTGTACTACTAAGTACTTTAGGACCAAATTGAAATAGCGGTGATCGTTGGTGTTTGGGTGTTTGTGTGGGGAGAGAGCCAGGTTTAAAGGACCAGATGGTTAAAATCAAAATGAAAACACAACAGTGTACAAAAAACGTACAAAAAAAAGAACGTGTTATTTTTCGATCTAAAAACAGAATTCCCAGCTCACATAATACTGTACTAACAAGAGGTCAATTTTAAGACCATTATTTTGTTTTACTACATAAATAAACCTATTTAAATAAAGTATTCTCCAAAGGGTCCAACGATTTCATGTTGACTGAACCCAAAGGGGTAATTTCAATTAAAATCTCCCATTACCCTCAACGCTAACATTTTGTGACCTATAATAACCGAGTACCTAATAAAACACTAAATTGCCGACCGGTTTTATTAGTATAAGAAACTATATAAAAGCCAAACACTTGGCGTTAATTACAACTCGTAATATTGTAATTTATTACTCGGAACGAATCGTGAAAGGACTAATATTAATTCTGTCTTTATTTATAAGTCGCGGAATTTCCCCAAAACGGTCCTCGGGAACGGATTTATATTCAATTTTATGACACCTGGGGAATTACGGCAGAGGTCAATGAAGTAACTTCCTTCTTCTCAATTATAATAATAATTTGAGATTTATTCAGCCCTAAAGAGTACGTAATTCTTTCAAACACATAATCTAGGGTTTCCTTTTTAATTATCTTAACTTTGCACCGGCCTGTTACCTGGATATGTCCACGTTAATGAATCTCGCTGAGGGTAGCGCAGTTCATATGGCAATATCCACTTAAATTGCTAGCTGACGTAGCTTTATTAACGGGAAGCCCTCGTCCAATACTGGACGTATACAAATGAGTGATCGAGTGATCAATTACCTGAAGGCAATATCACGTTAAATTTGAAAATCTCATAAGTGGCAATAAATTGCAGCAAGCCCGCCACCTGGAAAACACATTTCCTTTTTAAAGTTCCACATTTTCTGCATCACCTTTCGCAACTACGTCAATATCCGTAGCGTTTCTAGTTACATCTACTAAACTGCTACGAACGACCGATTTTATTATACGTAGCTCACATTCGGCGTAACGAGTAACCCCACTCAGCGTAGCGCTACGGTCTACGAAAGTACTACGCTCGTAGCACCGCGGTCGTAGCCGTAGTACTCGAAACGGTTACAAATTTTACGTACCATTAGGTAGCCGGATAAAGGAAAGGCAGTTTCACTCGCTTTCAAATGTAGACGCTTATTTTCTTAGATTTCCACGGGTTGGTGGCACTTATCCAATAAATTATGTTGAGTGTTACAGATAGGCAATTTAGTTTATGTTGGTATTGGAAAAAATTTGAACGACGAATCGTATTTATAGTTATAACAATCTTTGCGCCAAAAGTCTAACACGAAGTTTACTAAAAATACAGAATTATCAAGAATGTTTTCCTAGCGTTATTTTCACTAACAAGCTTTTTAAAAGTGACAAAGTAACGCGAATATCGTAAATATTTGTGTTGCAGGAAAATTGCTCGTGGCTCGACATGAAAGTAACATAACAAAGGTGCTTCTGATAAATACGTCTTTACATCCGATTTTCAATTTGCTAGCAGGAAGATTAGAAGAAGAAATCTCCATTTTAACCTATCACCAAGTGTTTATCCGATCCGGATTTCAATCAATTGCTTAAAACGGTGGAATGAACGGTTTTTTCCGAAGATCTCTTTCCATTCGTCGTCGATCGTAGCTTTACGAAAGGATGTTAACGTAATCAGGATAAAAAAAACCCATAGTGCAGGCTTGACTCTGAAAAAACCGGTCAAGTGCGAGTCGGACTCAAGCACGAAGGGTTCCGTACCATTATTTAGAAAAACGAGCAAAAAAAGTACTTTAGCCCCCCTTAAATATTTATTTTATTCTGTTTTTAGTATTTGTTGTTATAGCGACAACAGAAATACATAATCTGTAGAAATTTCAACTGGCCTAACTATAACGGTTCATGAGATACAGCCTGGTGACAGACGGACTGACGGACAGATAGCGAAGTCTTAGTATGGAACCCTAAAAAGTTTGTCGCAGTCTCAGGCTATTGTTAATTCAGGCTTCATTATTCAAAAATCCACTTATTCGGCTGTTCTAAAGAACAGCATCATCATCTGGCTTATATTGCTTGACCTAAAAACTGAGTTTCAACATGAAATATGTTTTGCTATCAAATTTGAATAAAACAACGGCGTTGGAATTGAGGCGGCAAAAATAAAATTAACAAAACCTTCACCAGTCTGTATCATGTTAACAGCCGGTGTAATTCATTTAAAATAATATGACGTTCGTTTGTAACGGAAAGGGTATATACATACTTAAGGGTGTGCTACAGACCATCAAACTGAACATGTTTCTCCATCGGACAAACATCGTAATAGCGAAAAATATATCAGCTGCCCCATACATTTGGCTCGAATAGGTATTGAAATTTTGTATGGAGCAGTAGATATTTTTTTCGCTATTACGATGTTTGTCCGATGGAGAAATATGTTCAGTTTGATGGTCTGAAGCACACCCATAAGTATGTATATACCCTTTCCGTTACGCCCTGTATAACGTGACTCGGATAACACATGGTGCCAAATTATTGCGCGGATTATATGTACGTATAAAAATGTGTACGAGAATATTGTTTCGAAAATAAAGATGAATTGGACGTAAAAGTTTATACAGCGCAATTGACACGACAACCAACGACAACCAAAAAATACCAGAAAAAAATACTTGTGTTAACTTGAGTGTAATTTGTGGCATCAATTAAAAGTTATGTCAGAATAAAAATTATATGTTTGACATGACGTAAAAACAGCAAAAATAAAAAAAGGTTTGCTTTGCTTATTCGCAAATGTCTACAATTAAACATTATTAAGTAGATACTCATGTTTCGACTCGCAACGATAAGGTAGGTAAGCTAAGTCTAGAAAACTTTAATTAATAAATAATGTATTATAGGTAAGCATATAACTCCATAACCCATCATCATCACTCTCTTGCCCTTATCCCAATTTATTTGGGGTCGGCGCAACATGTCTTCTTAATCCATACTTCTCTATTACTTTTCTAGACTGGACACCTCCTTCTTGCCCTATAACCCTTCATATAGTCTATCCATAGTTTCTTTGGTTTTCTGCTACTCTCCATTCACATTTAAACTCAAAGCTTACACGACATTTTCATTTTTAAAATCTTACTACGGGTTAATATTAGTACTCGTGCCTACGTACAGCAATCTCAAACTAAATTGTGAAACAAATTCCAGTCCCTTGCAATTGCTGTACTTTAAGTGATTCCTTCCATATAAACTCTATTACCCAAAGCCACATACTTCACCCCGAACTTGTAACGACATCCCACCACCTCAGTTCAACACACGGCATCTAAAGGTCACAATAATTCACCCACGCCGACTATTAACAAGTTAACAACACACAATCATTGATCACGTGCCACAAAAAACTTCATCCAACAATTACTCCTAACTGGAGGCAATTTAACTCAATAGCTCATCTTCGGTCGACCGTACCATTAAGAAACTTTAGATTCTTACACATTAAACTTTCATTATGGATGCAGTCGGTTCGTACCCGCGGCACAGAATAGATATCGAGAACACAGAAGGTTAATTCCGTGCGAACGAACAAAAACAGGAGCACGCACACACACGAATACAATTACGAGCACTGATATGTAAACTATACAGGGTGTAAAATAATAAACGCGGGACCTTTCATATGATGTCTCAGACCATGAAACTGAAGAACTTTTGTTCTCGGACTTTTGGTAAGTCATCATTTTATTTTAGTTTTACCATACACATTTTGGTCAGCTAATCGCGTCAGTTCCTAGAGAAAGGACAGTTATTTTTTGCGAACTTTTAGATCTCGAGGAACTAAGTTTGTTTCATGGTCTGAGAGACCGCTCGGGAGGTCTTCGTTTAATATGTTACACTTTGTATGGGCATCAAACGTCAAACGGGATTTTTCGCTGTCTGTGTCGATTGTAATTTTATGTTGTCACAAATATAGTATTTGGAACACATGTCATTACGGAATAGGTCTAATCATAAATTTCAATCTTACTACGAGTTTACATATTAGTGCTCGTGACTGTGCGTACAGCAATCCCAAACTACATTGTGAGGTAGGCTTTAGGTTGTATGTTACCCGCGATATGCATAATTTTTTACGTTTTTTTACAAATTGCGGCGCCATTGTTCGTTGCATTCGATTCAAATAAAATTTACGCCCATTATAATAAAGCTCTTACAAACACAAAATAATATTTTCACCAAATATTCAGTCATATTTATAGTAATGTTCATAACAGTGTACAATTTGAAAAAGCCTTAAAATGTTGATGTTGTTATATTAATAATAGGAAACCTTAAACACGTGTCAATAGCGAGCGTTTTTCGCGCATTGTTTTAAGTCGACCTTCTGAGTCTATCTGTTTTATGGCCGCGGGGTCCCGCAGAACTTAGTCAGGGGGCTCTCGCCGGGTGCCGAGAGAATTAGAACGAGTCATTAACCATAATAACAAACTGCCGACACTGATTAAGCTGCTTAGTAAACCTGTCCACCTCAAAGTAATGCTTCAATTACCTAGACTCAGTAATACTGACGATAAATCAGGGGGTGCTGTGTGGTCTTATAATTAAAATTTAATCAGCTTTATACCTAGGCTCATACCAGTACTAACTGGGTCGTGGGTGTCAGATAGGCTGTCGCTCTATGAAAAATTCTGGTATTTAGGTGCATCCGGTTAGACTGGAAGCAGACTCCAACATTATATAGATGGGAAAAGGCTAGGCGGATGATAATGAAATACAAGGTACTGTTTTGCATCCTCGTCAAGATTCCGGAGGTTTACACAAAAGACATAAATAATCAATTTAAATTACGGTACCTAGTTAATTATTAATAAACGCTACTTTTTTTTCTTTTTTTGTTTTGTATAAACTTGTGTTTTTGTAAAAGTTTGTCAGTATTTCAGAAAAACCCCCGTAACGTGGTTTAGGTAATAAAAAAATATCGAATAAACGTTTGCGATAGTTTGTATGTGTGAAAGCGTGGTTATAGGGCGAGGATCAGACGGGCCGCATTTAAAACACGGGTGGTTCACACTCACCATCATCATCTACCTAGCCTTTTCCCAAACTATCTTGGGGTCGGCTTCCAGTCTAACCGGTTCACACTCACCGATAGCCGTAAATAAATAAAAAACCTACCCATTTTATTATTGATTGGGGTCGAGAATCATTATCATAGTTACCTCCTTGAATTTGACGAGGATGCAAAACACCAGCTTGTATAAGGTACTTGGTATAATCGAAAGCAGAGGAGTTCACGTCGTCCTAGGTACTTCGGAATCGTTAAAACAAAAAAAAAACGGCTGGCAGTGTCCATTTGGGCGACACTGTCGTTACTGTTTCGTAAATTCGTACGTAAAAGGGAATTTTGCTATACCTATTTTTAGACACGCTACTAGGCCACGCCCACGCGCATCAAAGTCACTTACCCAGAACTTTTTCGTTTGGGCTAATATGCATAATACGATTGTATCTATTAGACGTTTCGAGATATAAAACCTCGTATCCACTGTATGTTGTCTACATTTGGCGCGCGACATGTTGCACAACATGTTGAAAGTCAGCACGGTTTTGTTTTGCAACGTTGTTCAGTCGTCGACAACATGTCGCCAAAGGTTGTGTTGATTAGTGTTGAAAAAAGAAAAAAAAAACACGTTGGTGGGTTAGAAATTACTAATTTAATTGAAGATGTCGCTACGACCTGTCAAACGTTGCTTAGTTCTAAGCGTGTTCAAAACCGAATCTTGTACGGAGCCAACAACAAGCCGCTCGTCATGTTGCGTGCCAGCTGGCGCGCTGTTGTGCAACGTTGCCGAACATGTTGAGCGTCACGTGTTGCGCGTCAATTTTTGCCTAGTGTATACGAGGCGTAAAACTCGCAAAGTTCAGTCAAATTGTCTTAATCGCATTTCAAACATGCGGGGTGCGTGTCTGAAATTCATTGTAAGTAGAAGTTCATACGAATTCACGTTGCAAATCGAAGACGTGTAACCTCCACCCGCACTAAGCCCGTTGAGTGGTTTATGGCCCACCTCCTCTCACAGAGAGAGGGCCAGTTGTCCCAGCAGTGGGAATGCTATTTGCTGATTATACTTGGTGTAATCGATTTTCGAAGAAGTTGACAGACGAGAAGACTCTTAAACATTAAACGACGAAATTATTTTATAGGCGACGAACTATAAATAAGCTGAAGGTGCTCGTGATTAAAGATTAATAAGAATTAATTAAGATTAATAAACTTTAAAGTTTATTAATCTTTATAACCACGAGTACCTTCGAGCTTAAAAACACACGACAGGTTTTGTAAACTGAGGCCGCGGTATTTGTCGCAATATTTGACAACACTCAGCATTGAAACAGTTCTGTTTAATTTTTTATATTTTTTTTAATGAAAATCATTGTTTTATAACTCGGCTTACATAATATAAAATATTTATATAATTTTTCAAAATTTACATCCTATATAATTCCAAATCAAACAAATCCCAAATCAATAATCCTGTTAATCTTTTAAATTATTATGAAAAAGCTTGTTTAATTATTTCATTAATAAGCATTATTAATTATGCTTAATATCGTTTCAAATAATCCGCACAATCATCATTTCTCTTAATCTGCTTAAAATTCAATAATTTAATATTACGCGTACGCAATAAGAATCAATAACCCAAAGTATTTGAAGTGCGTGAGCATTAAAATATTCGCGTTATTCCGGAATGTTTTCAATTATGCTCACGGCTCCAATGATTGCGTATCCGAAATTATTAGCGCAACGTTCAATTATAATTAACAGAGTCATAATATGATTGTCAAAACACATGAATGCGTTTACACCGACTGTTTAGAGCTCGTCCAATTAACCCTCACAAAACATAATACTCCGACAGCGGCTGCTGATATATTTATACGACGCAAATGAGAAGATTATTTCGATGCTCAATTTCGTACCTATTGAAATGTTTCATGTAAATTAAAAGCGATGTTATTGAGTATTTTATGGCTTTTATGTGTCTCTTTATTGCTCTGTGTGTATTTGCGGCTGTAATATTCTAACTTGGTTATGTTTTGTTGCAACATGTGTTTTGAAAGCTCTGGATATAACATATAACATAATGCTTGTAATCCCCGAAGAGTAAGGCAGAAGTGTACCTAATAATACACCTACATTTCATCAGTTATGTTTCAAGTCCCATGTAATAGGAGGCGAGCCTATAGCCATCAACCGCGCAAAAATCCAGACTCCGTGGCTGCTACTGAGATATTCCTAATTGTACAACCTAATAACAATTTACCAGACCCAGGAATTGAACCTACGACCTCATGCTCAGCAATCGCGATTGCGACAGTGAGAAAACTCTGGAGTATACTTATAAATGCGAAAGCTACTGTGTCGGTCTGTCTGTTACTTATTCGCATCTTAAAATGGCTGAACGGATATCGATGCACACAAATAAACCTTGACTTGGGGTAGGCCCAAAGTCAAAGTTTCAAGGTGTCAAGTGGTAAATTTCATCAGTATCCGTTAAATTTCATCGGTATCCGTTAAATTTCATTGTTATCCGTTAAATTTCATTGGTATCCGTTAATTACCTTAGGACATAGGATACTTTTTATCCCAGCAGAACGTCTCCGTATCATTTAAAATGATTGCCAACCTTCACCAGGGCCAAGCCACAATGAATAAAGCTGCGAGTAGTTATTTATATTTTAAAGACTGGTTCACTGCGTCCTCTTCCTAGTTTCCCAGTTTTATTTTACATGACGGCAAAATACCTGGAGTTGTTCTATCGATAGTCGTTTTTGGTTTACCTTGTTATTGCACTTTCATGGTTGGATTGAGTTCAGTACACATTCCGTGGAATCTAGTATTTAGTTTTAGTTGTATTTAGTATTTAGGAAAGCTTTGGCTTTTAGCTTTTAGTGCTTGACTTTCGCTTGAAGTAGTTTCCGAATTTCCGAGTTCCGGTTTTCAGTTTGTTGATAATTAGGCGCTTTGCAGTTTACCGACGCTTTGTAATGAGGAGAGCAATCCGTGTGTTGCAACGTGGTATCGTCTATTCACATCTGTATGGCTGAATTAAATGGAACGACTTTTGCTTTGAATATATTTTAAGCATCTGTTAACAAATTCGGTGAAATGTGCACCAGTGATGTCCTAGACAGGGCTTTAAATATCGTTAAAAATTTCGTAACGTTACCTTCATTTGACAGAGTTACCGTTAATATTAGAATAACGTTAATAGATTTAACGTTATTTATGAAACATTTTATCGTTAATTTTTATAACCGTTAATTGTTTAATAACGTTACTTTTATCGTTATTTTTAAACAGTTAAACTTCTGCCAACTTCCTCGCATGCGAGTAGGGATGGGACATAGTAAATAATAATCATAATCATCATAAATCTGTGGCTCGAGTGTCAAACTGACGAGACAAGTTTTTCACACTTTTTACTTTAATTAATATAAAATAACGCAGAACACTGATTAAACCAAAAAATAATTAACAGGAAAAAAAAAGAAAAGTTACTTAATACACAAAACCGGATCTAATTAAACAAAAATGCAATAATCTTATGAAAATGAAACGTCATATTTGTCATCAATGCTGACGAGACGCAGAGCCCGACTAAACGAAGCACACCCACCATCTCTGGGCTCGTCGCTGAGCTCCGCCTCGCAGCGCCCAAATCTGTGGGCGCTGAGTCGCCGGTCACTGCAGTTGCGTCGAGTTCCAGCGACGAGTTTTTCTCCCCGCCGTCGACGCCATCACCACCACGACGACGAGGAAGGGGAAGGCCACCAGCGGGCCTGGGACCTCGAGGCCAACAGGCCCCAAACAGGGTCCCCGCTGCCGGTGGAAATGTGTCACGCATGCGATGGACTCAGTCCATTAATGAGAACGTCATGCGCGCATATTATGGGGCTACTCAGAGGGGAAGCAACTTGACTGCGTATCGTGGTCGGATGCTCTTTCTATTTCAGGTGCTTGAACCAGCTGTCAGCGGGTCGGCGCAGCGACTATCGGATCAGGTGCGGGTCATCCAACGTAACCATATATTGGATGACACTGTACTTGATCGACTACGCCTCGACTTACGGAGTAACCTAATTACGCCTGCTTCGCAAATGAACGCGGCGCAGATGCAGAATGTATCCAGTGCTTCGCCGCGATCCGATCGCGGTGGCGAAGAAGATGTTGACGAAGTTATAACCGTGAGTACCCAGTGCAACGCACAATTGAGGAGCGCTTTGGAGGGTGCATTCCGGGAGTATCGCTCTACACCACCTGAACTTAGACCACGTTTACCTCGTTTGCCCATGCACAAGAAAAACAAGGCGCTGGTGTGTACTCTAGATTCGCAGCTTTTAAACTGCTTTGACAACAGCGAAGGCCTTGCTGATACCCACTCAATATTATACTGCACAGCCGTAGCGGCATGTCGTGTAGCTCATGTCAAATTTCCTGACAGTGAACGAGCTAAACGACCAAAATTAGCTGTACCAGCTTGGCAGTGCAGGATTGAGCGGCGTATCGGTGAGGCTAGAGTACTCATCGGCAATTTAATCAATACTCGCCCTAGAGTGATGCGCTTTGTGAGGCGGGCGTTCTCAGGAACTGACATTAGTTCTCGTGATCATTTGGATTAGTCACAGAGCGTATCAACTTCCTGAAGCAGAAGATCTGTGCATGGGCAAGTCGTATTCGTAGGTACAAGCGGCGAGTGGAGCGATACACTCAGAATCGCACATTCGGAAGCGATGAAAGGTGGGTATATAGGGCTTGGGAACGACCAGACCAAGGGGTGACTGACACGCGTCTGCCGGATGATGACGCCTTGTGTTCATTCTGGCGCAGCACTTGGTCGGTGCCTGTCAGTCACACTAAGGGCGGTTGGACCCGGGAGGTTGAATAAGCGTGTGATCCAATACCAGAAATGGGGGCAATTATCATCAGCCCCCAAAACGTAGCTCGTGCAGTCCGTCCGTTACCTAACTGGAAATCTCCAGGACTGGATGGACTGCACAACTTCTGAATCAAATGGTTCCAAAGATCGCAAGCTCGCTTGGCGTCCCAGTTTCAATCAGCCTTAGAATCAGGGTCGCTGCCCCAGTTCCTGACGACAGGCATTACCCACCTGCTCCATAAATCAGGTAGTACTGCGGAGCCCAAAAATTATAGACCTATCACTTGCTTACCAACGGTCTATAAAGTTCTTACATCCATTTTGAGAGCTAAAATTAACCAACATATTGAGAGCAATTCCATCATGTCTCCCTCTCAGAATGGATGTAGGAACGGTTCCCGTGGTACTAAGGAGCTGCTCCTCATTGATATGGCCATTAGCCAACAGGTGTGCCGCTCCCAAAGGCATCTGTCTACATGTTGGATAGTTTTTTTTTGTTGGAGTTGTACAAGATAGATAACTCTACGCGCCTTCCTTGAGTCGTGTATAGGGCAATAGAGGACGGTCCTTCGCTATCCAGGATGTCGACAGATGCAGGGGAACAGCAAACCGATAAGGATAGAGCGTGGTATATTTCAGGGTATATAGTAAATACCCTGAAATATACCACGTCTGGGTCTGAGTCCATTGTGGTTTTGTCTAGCCTTGCACCCTCTTAGCACACTGCTGGAAGGTTCAGGTCTAGGCTATCGGTTGAGGAGAGGTGGTCAGGTCATATCTCACCTTCTTTACATGGATGATCTGAAAATCTTTGCCCCCAACAATTTGCAACTGATGAAGCTACTGAAGGTAACTGAAACTTTCATTAGCGCTATCAGGATGGAATTTGGTGTGGACAAATGTGCAGTCATGCATGTGAAGCGAGGGGGAGATTACGGAATCCGTGGGAACTCAACTCTCGGATTCCGTACACCTTAGATCCCTCACCTCAACAGAAACCTACAAGTATTTGGGTATGTCGGAAGCATTAGGCATCAATACTGCTGACATGAAACAATCGTTGAAGGAGCGTTTCTTTGGCCGCCTGAATAAGGTGCTAAGCAGTCTTCTGTCAGGAGGAAACAAGGTGCGCGCCTTCAACGGTTGGGTCATGCCGGTTTTGATGTATTCTTTCGGCATTCTCAAATGGCTTCAGACAGAACTTAATGCCCTAGATAGGAAGGTCCGCGTACTGCTGACCGCAAATCGGATTCATCACCCACGGTCGTCGATGATGAGACTGTATATCCCGCGGAAGTGTGGGGGTCGTGGCTTCTTAAATGCTAAGATCCTGCACAACCGTGAGGTATGCAGTCTCAGGGAATACTTCCTAGAAGCCGACGTGGGGATGCACCGAGATGTGGTCTCAGTAGACAAGGGCCTTACCCCGATCTTCTTGGCTAACGAGAACTGCCGTAAGCCTGTAGTATTAGACACTAATGACCGCAGGGAGGTATGGCAGAGCAAGGAACTTCAAGGACGTTTTTACTGGGCTTTACATGGGCCCGATGTAGACTTCTTAGCGTCTGTATCCTGGCTGCGTTTTGGTGACCTCTTCGGGGAAACTGAAGGTTTTGTCTGTGCAATAATGGACGAGATTATGCTGACGAATAATTACCGGAAACACATAGTAAAGGATGGCACGGTTGACATATGTCGGGCATGCCACCGTCCGGGAAAATCGATCCGATACATTATTTCTGGGTGTTCTCGTTTGGCTAATGGAGAGTAGTTGCATAGACACAACCTTGTTGCCAGGATTATCCACCAGCAACTTGCTTTGAAAAACAACCTTGTGGAATTAGAAGTGCCATACTATAAGTATGTGGCCGACCCAGTTCTCGATAATTGTAATATCACGTTGTATTGGGATCGATCTATCGTCACTGACAGGACTATTGTTGCCAATAAGCCTGACATTGTGTTGATAGATCGATTGAAGCGTCGCGCAATGATTGTTGATATCACGATCCCGCATTTCGAGAACCTCGTGAAAGCAGAGAAAGATAAGCAATTCAAGTATCTAGATCTGGCTCGCGAGGTTGTCGACATGTGGGACTTGACAACAGCAACCATTGTGCCGATAGTCGTGTCGGCCAATGGCTTAATAGCCATAACCTACGACCAACATCTCCGGAGTCTTTCGCTTGACAGCTGGATCAAGGGCTTGATTCAGAAAGCAGTACTTCTGGACACGGCACGTTTTGTCAGGAGGTTCCTCTCTCAAGAGCCCTGACAACCGGTAGCCGGGACCCTGTTCCCGATGCTGGTGGGCTACTATTTTTTATATTTTTTTAATGATTTTTTTTTTAAATATAATTATGTAAAAATATTATAACTACGTAATGAAAATGAATAAAGGAAATCATAATTATAGTATTTAAAAGAATTGAATCAATTTACTTATAATTATTACTCTGATTCTTCGTAACTTGGCAAAATTATGTTATCCAAGTCGTTTTCCTGTCGCACTTTTCTAATAACGTTGAGTAAATTGACATAAGTTACTCTACGTTTTTCTTCTGGCATACGATCCAGTTCGAAAGCGACCAGTGTTGCGAACGCCGCATTTTGTGGGTCGCTAGGTCGTGGTTGGTCTTGGTTAAAATCCAACGGAGGTAAATTGGAGACGTTACAGCTTAATTCATTTACGTCCCATATGCTTCGTTGGTACATGATTGCACTCGTTTATAACGTAGTCTTCTTTAAAAAAAAAATTTGTGCTTAGTCGCTAATTGTAAAAACTATATAAATTAAAGGACTAGATAGGTAGTAGTGTACACACAGCGACACATCAAGCTTTACATTTGCAATATTACATGGCCTCGATTTTTATAGATTTCCCGTACAATACGATTTTGTCGCCGTGCGTACTACTAAACATAAGTAAAATAAGCCTTGATTTCAATATGCGATGCTGCCCTCCCGCTCGGCCTCCACCACGCCGCGCTAACAACCTTGAATGTGACCGGGTTGCAGCTAAATTAACGGTAAAAGTAACGTTATTCTCGTATTTTACGTTAATTGTATTTAACGTTAAATTACTGGTCATGTTATCAATTAACGTTATATTTTGTAACGTTAATTAGGTATCACATTAGAATTAACGTTAAGTAATGGTTATTATTTTGTTAGTTGGTAACGTTAACAAGCCCTGGTCCTAGATTAAGTAGCTGTGCCGTCTTATATTCGTGTCTATGTCTTTTGAGGTTACTAATATGTACAGGGTGCAATTGAAGTCATGGGCATTATTTTAACCTAAGGCACTACTCACGATACTGATTCCATTATGGCTATTAATACGCAAATCAAAAATATTATTAATGCAAGTACGGAAAACCTTAAAAGTGTAGTAAACCATGCAAAGTATCAAAAGTTGCGCATCGCGATATTCGCGATAGCGAATGCTACCTTTGGTACCTAAACTACGCCGTACGCCGCCGCGCCGCTGCGCTGTACGCATCATTGTCACTCATTGTGCGTGAACTCTTTCCGTACTTGCACTAAGTAATAATATTTTTGATTTGCGTATTAATAGCCCTAATGGAATCAGTATCGTGAGTAGTGCCTTAGGTTAAAATAATGCCAATGACTTCAATTTCACCCTGTATACCAATAGGTAGGTATACAGGATTCATAGTGGACTCGGTACCTATACAAATCTCAGATGTACATCGATCCACAATACTATGCATATGGATCGATGTACTTATACAGGGTGTAAAGGAAAGGGTATATACATACTTAAGGGTGTGTTACAGACCATCAAACTGAACATGTTTCTCCATCGGACAAACATCGTAATAGCGAAAAAAATATCTGCTGCCCCATACAAAATTTCAATACCCATTTGGCCCAAATGTATGGGGCAGCTGATATTTTTTTCGCTATTACGATTTTTGTCCGATTGAGAAACATGTTCAGTTTGATGGTCTGTAACATACCCTTTCCGTTACACCCTGTACGTGATGCAGTAGGTACTGATAGAAAATGGATACTGACTGCAATACTATTAGTTTTAAGTTAACTTGCTGCGCTCTAACAGGGTCATGCACACACTAGTTTTAAACCTAGTTGTGTACATTGTGCATTAAACAATTAAATAAATAATATTCCACTATCAATAACACTAAAAACGGGATATTTCCCATGTTTACTATTTGACGGCGCCTTTGCAGAAAGGCTTCATATGATTCACGTTGCAAACTAAACTGTGACCACAGACGAGAGAGAAGCGGTCTACAATTCTCTCTGGCGAAACGTCAAGTCGTTGCGGGTAGCCATAATGACATATTGACTTGGGCAGTTGTCAAGGAAGGTGGCGCGTAACGAAACGTTGACGGATCGCCGACGTCTGTTTGCTTAATCGAATTAAATTTGGCGCCACATATCATAAGTAATTCCGATGCAGCCGGTAGGAGCCTTTATCATAAGTGGGATAAAGAATCGCGCCCTCCACGAAAGTAAAGCCAAGTGAGGAACATAACCAATGAATTTTTCAAGCAACAAGGAAAGCGTCCAAACCTGCGAGCACAAATCATCAAGAGGGTACCTCACAACATCATCGGGTGAGACCGTTTCTTTTCTTTTTCGATAAGTAGGTCATCTGACTCATTGCTTAAACATGGCTTGTTTAATTGGTTTATGGGTGACATCATAATCAGTAAACCTTCTGGCATCGGAGGTTATGATTCAAAATGCACGATGGAGATCGTACCATTAGAATAGGCGATATTTTGATAAAATAGGTTTTCGGCCAATAAGTTCAGGAATTATTAGATGCTGGCGTAATTTGTAAAAGTTCTTTGACGTTTGGAGTAAGCGCTTGTGTGGTCCACATGTTTCAGTCGAAAAGAAAGTGTGTTTAGTCGAAATATCACTGTTGTCCAGTTCATGCTTTAAGATGATCGAAGGGACGCAGGTGCCCGGTTTATGATGTTTTTGTGATGACGTTGGTCGAAGGGACGCTGTTGTCTGGTCCGTACACTGGTATGGTCGAAGGGACGCAGTTGTCCGGTCCAAACGTTGGTATGGTCGAAGGGATAATGTCGTCCGGGCCATGCAGCTGATAGCGGCTGGTTGAGGGGACACATTCATCCGGTCCAACCCTATGTGTTCACTGGTCGAAAGGACAGTGTCGTCCGGGCCATGCAGCTGATAGCGGCTGGTTGAAAGGACACACCCGTCCGGTCCAGGTGTTAACTGTTTAGAGAAAGGTGTCGTCCGGTCCATGAGTGGTCGAAAGGACACACGCTTTCGTTGTAGGAGAAAGGTGTCGTCCGGTCTATGAGTGGTCGAAAGGACACACGCTTTCGTTGTAGGAGAAAGGTGTCGTCAGGTCCATGCGTGGTCGAAAGGACACACGCTTTCGTTGTAGGAGAAAGGTGTCGTCCGGTCCATGAGTGGTCGAAAGGACACACGCTTTCGTTGTAGGAGAAAGGTGTCGTCCGGTCCATGAGTGGTCGAAAGGACACACGCTTTCGTTGTAGGAGAAAGGTGTCGTCCGGTCCATGAGTGGTCGAAAGGACACACGCTTTCCTTGTAGGAGAAAGGTGCCGTCCGGTCCATGAGTGGTCGAAAGGACACACGCTTTCTTGGTAGGAGAAAAATGCCGTCTAGTCCGTGAGTGATCGAAAGAATACACGCTTTCTTTTGTTGTGAAACAGTTACAGTTACGACGAGAGTAATGTTTGTCATAGTTTATCAGGATGGAAGAGCGGATGTCTTGGTGATTAGACATTGTTTGTTCCAAGAATACAATAACGCCCGAGGACGGTCGTATGTCAGTCTGGCCGTGACGGCGCCTTTGCAGAAAGGCTTCATATGATTCACGTTGCAAACTAAACTGTGACCACAGACGAGAGAGAAGCGGTCTACAATTCTCTCTGGCGAAACGTCAAGTCGTTGCGGGTAGCCATAATGACATATTGACTTGGGCAGTTGTCAAGGAAGGTGGCGCGTAACGAAACGTTGACGGATCGCCGACGTCTGTTTGCTTAATCGAATTAAATTTGGCGCCACATATCATAAGTAATTCCGATGCAGCCGGTAGGAGCCTTTATATTCGTTCCGTTTGTTTATTTGTTTTCAGTGTCATTGTTTAATAATGACCATGTCAGTTTAAAAACTTAAATAATATTCCGTTACACAAACATTTTCCAGATTAAATAAAAGATTTAATTTATTACAATATGTTCTGCTTGAAACAAGATCATTAAATACTACTTAGTTGGTTCATTATTGTAGTACAATTTCTTTAAACAGTGGGAACAGAACCGAGCTTGCCAACAAAAACGTGTGTAATGGCTATGAGGACTACAAGCAGAGCTGAAAGCGGGAGCTACTGCAGTATTTTGTTTCTTACAAGCAGCTTTCAGGTATGAAAACATAATAATGTTTTTAAAGTGTTTTTTTTTCTTGTGTTGGCTGTTCTGTCATGTGATTTGTGATGGTTGTATGGGTTTCTGTCAGTTGCGGGTTGCGTGTGTAACTTGCAGGAGTCCCAATTATAGACAATTCTTTGTTATTTTGATTAAACGATTGGAATTCTAAGAACATTTTAGAGTAAAAAATATTTTCCTCAAAAATTCTTCGATATTGGAAAACTCTTCCATTTTGCAATTAATTCGATTTTTAATAACTTTAACGTTCTTATTAACTGTAAGGAAGTTAGTATGGCCATATATGTATTATTTCTAGAGTCTGATTCGAATTGTTTCGAAACCAGTCGACATACGAAACGAAAGAGCTCATTGAATGTACGCTTTCATATATAAGCTTTGGTTACCGAATCGGTTTAGAGCAAACCGACCAGAACGAAGCGAACCAACATATCAGGGAGCGCTGTGAGCAAACGCAATCTGTACTGTAGTACCATTTTACCCGGAATATCCGCATATCCGCAGATGCAGCACATCCCTAGCATACCTGGCTCGAGTGCCGGGTTTCAGCACGGCGCCAACGAATGACATTCGATAATTATGTCTGCCTATCTCACTTAGATCGTTTGCGTGTAAAATTCCAAACTACATACGGGAAATACGTTAGGGAATATTTTGGTTTTATTCCTTAGACGTTTTTGTACAAAGAGGAAAGATTTATGAGCTGGTTTTCGTGTCGAGCATATCGTAAAAGTCGAATGCTCGAGCTTCTATTGTGTTTCTTGGTGTGACAACTATCCCTACAGAGTGCTGTTTTATGAAAATTTTACTTCAAAAAGTCGTACAAGAAAAAAATTTGTACTTAGTATTAAACGCAAGTACTGGTGACCTGTAAATGTGGCCAACCCATATCATAAATCTCCTCAAACATGATTTCTTACTTGTATTTTTCCTTCACCATCATCATTGTTTCCATAAAGATGAAGAATCCCCCCTGCCGATATATTAAAACATAATAAATAGTGATTCATTCCCTCGTTTGTTCCTCACGTCTTATCTGCGGCGCGATGGTGTTTACATTAGATTTATCTCCGCGCCCGCGACGGAACACACAGAATTATGTTACGCCCCCCATCTCCTGTTTTTACATCATTTATTCGAGAACACAGAGCGGTGTTGTTTTCTCAAAATTGATACCGGTGCAAATGTTTGGTTTAAAATGTTTTTACGTTATAAAAATCCGCGCAGTAGCTTTTATTATTAAAACACACACAGTTGCTTTTGTCGTCAATACATACCCGCATAAAATTAGGTTTTTTTTTCACATAGATGGGGGAATTACATAGACAAAATTAATTAAACAAGAAGGGGTTTTAGAACATGACGTCTGTTTGTGACATGCATGGACAACTCGATTAAAACGCTATTATTGACTCGTTATCCAAAACTTTCCGAAAGCCACTAAGCAAATACATCAATCCATTCCATGGAACTAGCAAGGCAAATAAGTGCAATCAACATGATATAACCTAGCGTCTCCATAACTTCCTATACTAAATACGAATTAGTGTTTGTCTTGTTAAAACCATTAACTAATTAAATCATTCTAGAGGTCGGTTGGCAAAGCAATCCAGACGGAACCTCTACAATATCTAACAAAGACTAAAAGACTACCTGTTACGACTCTAAATGGATGGTCACCTATCCCCGGACCGGCCTTGGTAAGCGTTGCTTAACCTTGAAGATTGAATCGTGTGGCTGTTCTTATTTAGCCTCAAGGTCCCACTTAGTAACACTAGAGTTGTTAATAAAATAGACATTGTATAAAGAACGGGTATCGATTCCATAGAGTGTCAATCTATATCATTGTTTATGAATACGGCCTTGTCATTCACTACTTACAGAGATGGGTATAAAAATACTTATTAAATAACATGTTTCTGATCCGCATGTGTATAAAAGCAAAGCCTCTTTGTACAAGAGTCAAAAGTACTCGTATTGTAATGTAAAGTGTACTACACACTTTTTTCGGGAATTACAAGATATACAAGAAGATACAGAATTGCCCACGAGATCGTACTTCTGAGATTAAAGTAGTAGATTAAGTGCCAATATTTTTTTTTCATAATTTAACTTCTTATCTGTGATACTTAAGTACTAAATTTCCTATTTACTTAATAAGTGACAATCCCACATTTATTTTTATTTAATTTTATCCAAAAAAATATTTTTTTGTTTTTAATAATTAATTAATTGTATTGTATTTTAATAGCCAATTTTTTTCTGATTTCTGATTGATGCTAATCCAGTGACACTTTTTTACTTAATCTTAATTTTGTTAATATGAGGATAATGTAGTGGGCTGCAATATTGTTATTACTAACCTATTTATTATTTGTAAAATTTATATTGTAGCTGTTTATTGTCCCATAATAAATAAATAAAATAAAATATTCATCCAGATATATATCTGTTCAGTCGTTCTGGCATGATTTAGTAACGATCATCCATACCTACATCCAAACTTGCGCATTTATTATAGTAATCTTTACGTAGGATAAAACAAAGTCGCTTCCCGCAGTCTGTACGCTTAGATCTTTTAAACTACCTAACGGATTTTTATGCGGTTTCTTCAATAGACAGAATGATTTAAGAGGATGGTTTATATGTATAATTAATCTCGAAAAACACATCAAAATTTCCAAGTGAACAAAATCGCGGGCAGTAGCTAGTAATATATAAAGAAAGATGATATTTATTTTTGATAATTGGTTGTACAAAACATTTATACAGGTCAATAGCAACTTGTGTTTTTGTTTTAAAATAAGATGGGTTGCTGTTGCGTATCTGGAATTGATCCCGTGGGTCACAAATGAGCGGGAGGTCAGTTTCTTTGAAATTCCAAAAGTACTATGAAGCTTGGTAAAGTCATATGAGGACAATGCAGAATATATATATATATATATATATATTAATTATATAACGAAAAATAATGTCTACATATTACTACGCCAATCCGAACCTGTGTGAAACAGTCTTAAGGCGCAAAGACTGAAATATCACCTAACCTCTTTTATTCCCAGTGATTTTTTGTCCTTCCCTTTTAGCTTAGACTTATTCTATTCAAACAAATCTTTTGAAATACTATGACCTATATCAAAGCTCTATGTTTTACCTATATTTGATAAAATTTATGTAAGACTGCCTCGTTGGTGTAGTGGTTGCAAGCGTGACAGCTGAGCATGAAGTCTTAGGTTCGATTCCCAGGCCGGGCAAAGTGTTATTAGGTTTTTCCATCAGGCATTTCTCAGTGGCAGCTACGGAGTCTTGTATATTCTCGTATATTCTATTGGGCCGGTTGATAGCTACAGGCTCGTTGCCTTTTACATGGGCCTTAAACATAATTGGCGAAATATGAATGAACTATTAGGTATGGATGTACACCTCTGCCTAACACTTCGGGGATTGATTATTATTTAATTGGATGTTATATTATGTTATTTCATGTCAAAAATGTTGAAGACTTTGAACGAAGGAGATACCTAAGTTTACCTAGGTAGTCGGTTGATGTCCCATCTAAATGCTGCGTTTTTCTATACTCTTAAACTAACCCAATCCTAAATAACAAATAAATAAAATAGCATTTTAATGGCTAATCTCTATAGGTTTCATGGACGGCTCAGATCTCAAGTGTGTATGCGGCGTGTATCCACAGACAACCCACCCCACCTTTCATCTTGCGCTGCATGCCCTGTCTTCTGCAAACTTGAGGATCTTATGACTGCATCAGCGAGCGGAGTTCGCTTGGCTGAGTTTTGGGTTAAATATATTTACCAATTTGCCGTCGAAACGCTAAGAAGAATGGCTAAGTTTGTTTTAGAGAGTTAACACTTTCACTGCTAAGTTCAAATAATCCATTTTTATTAGTATGCGCCTCATCTAAAGCTACGTATTGCGACGACTTGGGGGCCTGATTGTGCGCACACGTACGAATTATTGTTCGACCCATATGCTGGATGCTTAGCTCCGAAAGTGTTGAGCATGTTAAGCGCTGTCAAAGTTTCGTGCAGACGGTCAGTACGCTACGGTTGCCATGCTAGAACCCCGTAAGTTTTATATTCTACTTATTTTGTAATAGCTCCCTACATTCCATGCAGGACAATGTACATAGACAACAGCAGCATAAGTCCCCTGATGCTATGCTACCGATACATGGCATGCAAGTGAGCTGTAACAGTTCACAACTTATTTAATTTACTAACTTGTGACGCATACTATCGGCACTCCCCGAACAAGGGACCAGGAGACTGTAGTTAATAACGATTTATGGAACCCTTTTGTTCCATGCCTGTTATCTGCGTCGCGTGAGCTTGCTATTCATCCCCTGATATATAGTGCCACTGCCAATGTCGAAAGAATACGAAGCCTATCTATTATTCTATTAAATTCTCCTCATAATAGAGTTTATTTTTAGTCTGAATTGACGCTCAAAATAGCTTTTATTTATCAGTTGGCAGAATCTCGTTTGTTTTATAGCCTACCCTGGTGGGTTTGTTAAAGTATGCATGTTAATGTTGTGTTTTAAATTCGGGTAGTTTGTCATGTGGGATTTTGTTTGTTAATATTTTTAAATAAAAGATGACAAAAAAAATGCGTGATCGAGTTATCTTTACATCTATTGAATAGACCAATCCATGTATCGAGCAGAACATTATTACATCGTAGTTCATGAGCACTACATAGATTAAACTTAATTTAAACTAAAAGCATTGCCGCCACCGTAACTCACTTAGAGACGGCCAACCACGACACTGACTTGTGGCTGCGCCCGAAAAAAAACATTCTATAAAGAAAGCCATTTGGTTGGCACATAAAAGAAATACGTATAAATCAGAGGCGTCGGCCATTACGGCATAGCCTACGCGTTATTGTGCCCGCTCCGTCACGTTTATGCGAAGTGAATGTGACAAAATAAGCGCTGTTACACGACAAACAGCCTAACCTCTTATATTTGCTTCACTGAGATTACTCCGCTTCCTGTAATATCTTTCTGTCACCTCATATCTAGATGCTCCACTTCTCTTTAAACTCACACGCTGCGCTACATATACACTTACACAGGCACGCCATTTACGTCTTCGATCACTGTCAGGAAGACGGCAAACAAATAAAACTGTAAGTAACAGTCTTCGACCAAGCAGACAAGCAATATAAAGAAATTGGTGGAAAGTGACTCGCTGAAATATGTCTGCTAACAAATTTATAGCACTTTATAACTTAAATAGGTCACTGTAGATGGTAGAAGAGCTGGCTAATTATCTTTCATGAAATTTCAAATTATCCGTACAGTAAAAAGGAAGGAACCACATTTTCATTTTTCATGCTGTTCAGTGAGAGCTTATTAGCATACGAAAGTGTAATGAAAGCTAAAAATTAGGATCGTGAAAAGACGACTCGCTGGCCGCTTTTGAAATACGATACGAGTGGACGGCTCATCCGCTTATAAATTATGTAGCAAAACGTAACAGAAACATGAATTCCGTGGCGAACATTTGACGTGGCCCTAACATTCATTTTTTGAATGAAACAACATTTTTTCGGAAGGAACAAAGGTCACAAGTCGAGCGCTGTTTTTCAGCTTAGTCAAATCATTTTTTACGGCTCTTCATGTTGGAATCACGAACATTTCGCGTACTACGGCTGAAATTGTGGGCGTTTTGACTGATTTTGAATTCAGCTGGCTCAACGTCAGGTAATTTGGGAGGCTTTTTCTTATACTTTATGGAAATCTCGACCATCAGCGAGATTTTCTATCATATTTTAGATAAGTCTTGTACGTCATTTTTTAACGTGCGCGCAAAAAGAAGCGTTGATAAATAAGTCTTGGTAATTCCATCCCTCGGAGGAAACTTATAAAACTAGGTGGAACTAGTAACCTTACTCAGAGGAAACCATTTAAACGTCTTTATTTGACTTTTCAACATTTCTTCAGTACATTTAAACAATGCGGCGAACTCCAACTAAAGAAAGGCAAGTAGCACATAGTTGCACAACTAAAATTACACGGCATGTCCCCGAGCTTATCAAGAGCTAGCGCAAAAGTTAGGCAGGTAGATGTAACTTAATTTAGACGGCGACGTTCGGAGCCAATCGCGGCGACGACGGTGTTTGCGGAAAATCGTACGAAGACAAGCGATTTTTTTCAGCCACTGCGAACGTGAGGCGAAAGTTATTGAACCTAGTGAGGCCAGGATACAAACGAACTAATCTAAACCTCGCGCGTATTCGATTGCTCTGCGTATGTGCTTCGGACTGTTTTGGGAGTAGAAAATTATACAGAGATTCCAAAGCAATCAGAAACATTGTGTATTCCGTTCTAAAATTGGGGAATTCGGTTATATATGCTCAGTGAGTGTGCGGCTTGTGATTCGTTAACTTTACCAACTGTCACTGCCACTTTTCTCTTTTTGCGATTTTTTTCTCAGTATGGATCACTTGTCCATCTAAGTAATTTTATTAGATAACTTAGATGCTACTGTACAGTGCTGACTAGACCTAGCAGAACCTAAACACTTACACGTCTATATTCTGCGTAAACCCACAAAAACCTCAACAAATTCTCTCAAAATCAACTAACACCTGACAACAAAAACCGTATTATTCGGTCCTTGTAATCCAAACGCGATGTGATTCAAACAAGCAGGTGCACCAACTTCACCGTGAACTATGACACAAAGCTTGGCATCGTTTGTTTTGTTATGTTGGCTGTAGAACGCCAGCCATGTTTAATGACGCGGAAAATTTTCAGGCTCACGATAGAGCGGCCACGGAACCAGTAGTTTGTGCATTGGGACTACTACTATTACATTATTTAAAGTGAAGGTTCTTGACTCCTGTCTCCGAACAAAATTTAAATATGCACCTGTGTCGCTCACGCTAATATATGCGCGTCGGGTGTGGATTTTATATTACGCTTGAGCAAGTTTCTTTCAAATAAGTCTTTATTCTGCAGCAAAATTTTTGCATCTTAGAAGTGAAGTATTAAAAATACAAACGTTTTACTGAGCAAAATAGTGACGAATAAAATGGAGGAAGCAACTACGGCAGACTTCGTAGCCTAGATAACTTTTCCACTTCTGCCAGTGCCTACGAAAATATGCTTGTAGAATATTTTCAAGTCGAGTGCGGGTTTCTTAATAGACTAAATTCTACTGAAGTGTATAAAAGACCGCGTCCGGGGCCGGGTTTATGCTTAATCCTTGTCTTCCTGCTTTCCGGTGAGTTTTCGCAGCGGATCTTAAAGCCAAGGCAGCGTTCCTCGATGTGGTCTTAAAACCCCTCTATATGCCCCGTTTGACGTCTGATTTTACTTTACTTTATAGCTGTGTTTCTATAAAACCTGTGTTTATAGCGTATGTACTTTATGGTGCATTCATTTCATTCATGTTGTTATTCTAGGGTCGCACGTGTGTGTAGTCAAAGAGCAATCACTTATACTGTTTCTTGTTACAATAAAAAAATTGTGTTAAGTTGTGATTTTTCCGATTTGCAAATAACAGATACTGTTAATACATGTTTTAGGCTAGTTACTAACAAATAAATGTCACGATAACGGCAACAAAACACGAATTACAGTTAATTTCGTTAACTTTTGCAAAGCACTAATTTTAATGCATAATTAGCCTACATACGAAAACCCATTTTGCGGAAACGTTTAGCAAAATTTACGGGTTCAATGAATTTTTAGGAACACAATCAAAACGCCAACAAACCGTATCGGACGAAGTGAACAACTTTCAATGCCGTTCATTTGAACAGACAATATAGAAGCGGGGAAATCTAATCTGCTTCTGAAATTTTCCAACCGACCCTCATTACCATTTGAAGGCGAAGAGAAAAGAAAGAAATATTCTCCATGACGGAAATTTCATGTAAATTGGGTGAAGTACGCGCCTCTTGCTTTCTTAAAATTTTCGTTGTACTCACAATTTTATTGTGATTGCAGTCGCAGCGATCTGTCACCGTAGCCAGTTAATTTGGTCGCAACTGTGCTTTTTATTTATGAAATATTTTTAACCGAGTCGAGAAAAGTGACCTTTTCTGCGGCGCGTAACTTCGCATCTTTTTATTTCTCATGACATCTGCGAGATTTTGTTATAGTTTATTCGGGAGTTTTGAGATTTTGAAATAATAGTTATTGTATGGTTTCATTTATCGTATGACAACTGTGCCATTTACTGTATGCCATAAATGGGGTATTTTCGTAAATCATTGACTGCTCACGCGTTTTGTTTTAGTCAGAATAGGGTCGGTCTCGTGCTCGGATGGGTGCGTACGTTTCACAGTGCGATGACGCGCGGACCGCGGGACGTGACCGGCGCCTCAACGACACAACGCCTTGTTACTTCCATACTTGTTACAAGTACGGAGCACATGTAGGCGCTACCAAGTACAAATGACACTTTTCATAATTCCCACGACGAAGCTTTCCAAAGCATAGTTGTGGACTTTCACTCAGGGGCATTTTGTTAAAATTTTTAGGACAAATTCTACTAATGGATGTTATTATAAGCATGTTTACTCCTCCCACTAGTTTTAAAAAATACTCCCCGCTTTTATTGTACGTATTACGACCTTCTTAAGAAATAACGCTTTTCGAGAAAAAGAGCTTGTCGTGATTTTTTTAGGGTTCCGTAGCCGAATGGCAAAAAACGGAACCCTTATAGATTCGTCATGTCTGTCTGTCTGTCTGTCTGTCTGTCTGTCTGTCTGTCTGTCTGTCTGTCTGTCCGTCTGTATGTCACAGCCACTTATTTCCGAAACTATAAGAACTATACTGTTGAAACTTGGTAAGTAGATGTATTCTAGAAACCGCATTAGGATTTTCACACAAAAATAGAAAAAAAAACAATAAATTAAGGGGGTCCCCATACTTAGAACTGAAAACCAAAAAAAAAATTTTCATCAAACCCATACGTGTGGGGTATCTATGGATAGGTCTTCAAAAATGATATTGATGTTTCTAATATCATTTTTTTCTAAACTGAATAGTTTGCGCTAGAGCCACTTCCAAAGTGGTAAAATGTGTGTCCCCCCCCCCTCTAATTTCTAAAGTAAGAGGAGGAAAATTCTGAAAATATTTAGGATTGTAGAACGTAAAAAAAACTATCAACGAAAATTGGTTTCAATAAGATATGATGCTTAGTTTTTGAGATATGGGACTTTTTCATCAAACTGCAGCAGTAACTTTGTTTTTCATAAACATACTATGAAAAACAAATTTAGTTTTGCGGTTGTGTGGAAGTTGACTAACTAATACTACTAACTAATGAATGACAGTTCAAAATATTGTTATTATATTGTTTGGAGCTATGGAACCCTGTGTGCGAGTAAGACTCGCACTTGGCCGGTTTTTTCAATCTTATCTTTCTTTGTGATTACAAATGTGAAATAACAATTTTCATGCGATTCGAAGAATTCGTTTTCATACAGAGTAGGTACCTACTTAATAGAACTGTCAAAAAAAGAAGCGTTATGTTTTTATTAAGATTCGGATCACCAATGTGGGGATGAAAACAGGCGCTAACTGCTAGCGATTCGTGTTAACGTTAATTGAAAAAATACTAAACAATTTTACTTAATACACAAAAAGCTTTACGCCAAACCCTTACCAGTGTAATTTTGAAAATATTCATGATAATACTAATTACGGCTATTCAATTTATTCGGCTACATTATTCCAACGATTTTCATTAGCGTTTGTAAAGTTTAATCGAAATAAAACGCTGGGAACGCTCTTTAATTATTTATGACAGCTCCATTATTGAGTTCACAGTCGCAAAAAGGTAGTCGAGCCAGATTATATTGTATTTAAACGGTTTAATATAGCGCTAAGGAGGTAGAAATAATTTCTAACATTGTATCCATTAGTGTTCTAATAACCATACCTAATAGAAATGGTCTTTGTGATTTTCAGTATCGATAGACAGAACTATTACTGCAGCAATATTTTCAAGTCACCAGTTAATCTCTTGAATGGCTCAAGGCACTCGGAGAAATCGAGTTTAAAAATAAATGTAAAGGACAAAGGAATCGATAAGGATTTAAGGCCAAAACTTGGGAAAACACTAAAATTTAATACCGGCCGCTAGCAGTTAAGGGGACACCACACTTTATGGCGGCAATTACTACCCTTCATCTCAGTAATGTCGAAGATTGGTTTGTCTTTTATGGATTTTCGGGAATCGGGGTTACTGCATTGATTATTCCAACTTCTTTATAGTGCTCCAATAATTTTGGAATTACGTCGGCGCTGGCGACAAATCGGAAAGCTCCAACTTACATAAAGCCAAACTGGATTGGATCAATTCGCGTCAAGATCTTTCTTTACATCGTCGATCGGGTTAATACTGCGTAATACAGTTGGAATTGTTATGAGGCAATAGCTTTAGGCTTGATGGCCTGAAAAACTTGGTATTTTATTATGTACCTATGTGTGGCGAGCTGTGTGTAAACTTTAACGAAATAATATGTACAAACATACAACATATTACAAGTTCGTTGACATTTGCATATGTCTGGCTCGGGGACTAATTACATTACATTACACACAACAGTAACTAATTCATTTTAAAGTTAACACAAAAAATGTGGGCAGACACTGTTAAGCCCGCATTTTACTACGATGCTCAGAAATAAATCTGAATTTATTACTTATATATTTTATACTGATCTCGACTCTTATCTAGTTTTAGGGATAAAATACATGGCGAGGCTTCTAGAATAGAGCCTTAAATGTCTTAGACATTTTTCTATTAATCGATCTAGCTAGACGAACATAGAGAGGTCTATGTTCGTCTGAGACGTTTGAAATTATACCTGCATACCACGACCGTGTCATTCAGAGATTGGTACAAGATACTGGCAGATACCAACAGTATGATAAACGCAAGGTTTAGTAAGAACCATAGAGCACATAATCGCTGGCAGCGTCTAGAGCCAGCAACACTAATAAAATTCGCGGCTCCAAAAATGGGTTGAGCGCATTACTTCAGTCATAGGTAATTTGTGGAATAGTGCGAGTGATTGATTTCACCATATTGACATACTTAGATTGTATGGATTGAAAATGTTAACAATGCTGCCTTTAAAACAGACTGTAAAGTCTTGTCGGGACACTCCGAGGCAGTGCAAGTGCGTGTAACAGTGTATGTAAGTGCGCTTGTCTAACCTCGGCGCTCCTTACTTAGTTCGCGGCGACTTTTCAAGCTACACATTTCTAGTATAACATGGTTTCGCTTTGTATAGATTTCCAATATGATGACAGATCCATATTAACTGGTTTTGTATGGCTTGATTGGACGCCGTGCGTACACTCTCTTACTCGTACTGCCTTGAAGTAACTCAGCAAAAGTCTAGAGTCACCATAACGGTTGCCACCGAGTTGTCTCCGTGCTCTATAGTAAAACTCGCAAATATAAAACCAATGGTGACGTCATCAAAGTCTTTTATTATTAATTCGAGAGTTCCAAGTATTTGATACAAGCAGTAACAGAGTTAGATTACACGCTTAAGATTATAATTCCGATATTAAATTTTGTATTATGTATGAAGTTTGCTCAAAATTGTATTGCTAGATTTATTTAGCTTCTCTGTGCAGTAGGTTTTAATTTTATTTTTATTTATTAATGATTATGAGACAACTACTTTGTGTAATTTATTTCATCACCGCTCAAAAAAGGTGAAGGAAAACATCGTGAGGAAACCGGGCATGTCCTAGAACTAAGAATTCTAAGACTCGTGACATCTACCGCACTGGGCCCGCGTGGTGGATTACAGCCCACTCCCTCTCATAGAGAGGAGGCCTGTGTCCCAGCAGTGGGAACATTATAGGCTGATGATGATGAGACAACCATACAGAGTAATTTAATAATAAACACAGGTTACAAATGGTAGATTGTTAAAGATGGTTTGGTTGCCTTTACTATTCCCTCGTTCTAGTATGAAACTGTATCACGATGTTTTTTTTGTCTACTTTTATTGAATCTATAAAGAGAAAATAAGAATTGTTATAGTGATTCGCCGGTAGAAACAATCACGTACCGTGCTTCACCACCACAGCTATAAAATAAAATGGAACAGCTTGTGAATCTAGCTTTTCTTAAAAAACATAGCAATATTCATTTGTTTCTTGCCTTTTGAGGACTTTTTACTTTAGAAAGCACGTGTAAAGCAAAGGTGGCCTACCAGGACGTCTTAAAACATTATTATTTTACTCCTTTTCCAGTGTGGGAAAGAGATGGCGCTAGACATCATAAAATGGGTAGGTAATTTTTTTTTTGTTCTTATTTACGGAAATCGGTAAGTGTGAACCACCTGTGTTTTAAACGCTGCACGTCTGATCCTCGCCCTATAGCCGCGCTTTCACACATACAAACAATCTCTAACCCTTGTTCGTGAAATACTGACAAATTTAAACAACAAAAAAATAATGACAAATTTAAACAACAAAAAAGGCAGTGTTTATTAATAATTAACTAGGTACCGTAATTTAAATTGATTTTTATGTCTTTTGTGACAACTACCCGAAATTTGATGTGGATGCCAAACAACATGTTGTAAGTATATCTCTAGAAATCGTGGGTAAACATGTAATGTTCTGAGTAAACTAATTCCCTATACCTAGGTACTTAGGTAGGTACCGTCGTAACAAGCAAAGCCTATTGCTTGCGCTAGGGTGTCGTAGAACGATATCATTATTACACAAATTAATTCCTCTCCTATCATTTATATCAAATTTCAGCACACGTTGCGCTAAAGTGACGACACAGTTGGCGCAGTAGTTGAGCGATCGACTGTTGCGTTGCGTGTCGCGGGTTCGATCCCCTCACGGAACAAATATTTGTAAGGCCTACAGATAGTTGTTCCGCGTCTGGCTATTTGTGTATGTGAGTTTAAATGATTGTAAACGCACACACGATACAGGAGAAATTCCTAGTGTGGGGTAACTTTAAAAAAAATATTATTTAGATGTTTCGAATTCAAACTAACTTCCTCTGTTTGTGCATGTGTTGATTGGCTTATTTCATCGAATCAAAAAAAAAAAACAAAATAAATGTGGTGTTATGTTTTAAATGTGCTCGCCCGTCAGAAACATTAAAGCCCTGTCGGGCTGACAAGTCATAGGTTCTTCAAGTCATAGGGCTGACAAGTCATAGGTCTTCTTTTTGTTAAGCAAATAAATATTACTCTATTCTATTCTTGATTTCGAACCCAAGACACGCACTTCGGATTTGTCGGATTCATATGCGTATTGTATAATTAGCACTTGCTTCGGTGAAGGAAAACATCGTGAGGAAACGAGCATGCCTGAGAGATAATTCTCGACGGCATGCTGGGCGTTGAGGAACTAACTACAAAAAAAAAGCAAAACAGTTAACAATCACATAATTAATAATAATACTCGATAGCGCGAAAATTCGAAAATCACATTGATAGAAATATTATCCCTTTTTTTTACTAGAGCATTTTTATTTTACTTTATTAATCACTTGTAATTTATTTAAATATATTACAAATGTACATCATTTAAAAACTACAAATAGATATAAAATTAAAATAAAATACATACAAGTATCAAAATTACAGGGCGTCAAAAAATTCGTACACATCGCTGTCAACAGGAAAAGTGCCCAGAAGGCTGGCCTCTTTTTCATTAACTTGCTAAAAGTATTTCATTTTCTTTCTTTTGGGTCAGCTAGGTAAGTGTTGACCGTATCATCCACAGAAGTGCTTACTTTCTGCCTCATTAACTGTAGGTGCCTCGTGCCTCACCTCGCCAAAGCTGTATTGGAAGGAAGCAACTCATATATTTAAAGCGACACTTGAAAGAAAATTCACTCCTATCACCCATTATATAAAGGCTAATGTTGCCTACCATTTAGAGGGCTGTCCTCGGAAAGGGTTGTCACTTTATATAAAGCTGACGTGGCCGCAAACGACAGTTAATGGCGCATAAAATTCACAGTAAGCCTGACACAGTATAATCATTTTACGGTACTGTAATTTCAGGTATTTATGTGTAGAAATACCCTGTCTGTACAATTTCTCCTTTCAAAATATAAGCATTATGTAAAGGTAGGTAAATACATAAGGGAATAATAAGATACGTTATATAATGCGTATTTTAAGCTCTCAAGTGGCGTGCGTAACGTATAATATTTTGAATAGGAGCCTACGTGAGTACGTAGAAGACAGTAAAAATTTACCACTGGGAAATCGTGTGAGCGTAAAGTACTTAAACCAAATATTCCCAAACTTGATGTTAAATAAGCCCATACCTCCTTTTGAAACTAGACCGCAGTCTAGTCCTAATCTAGACATTGAAGGTTAAGATATTTGATCTTGATGTTTGACTTACACAACGCCGAGTTTACTGGTTGTTCAGATAAACTCTCAAGATACAATATACCTAAAACCTACACACATTCTACAGAGTAATAATGTGCGTAGGTTTATTCTCACAAAGTTTGTAATTAATGAAAACGCCTTATTATAGAACCACTAACTTATTATCAGCTACAACTTTTGCATTCTACTGTTAAGTTCTTTACAAAATGCATACAGTTTAAAACTACACACATCAAAAGTGTCTAGGGATCAAGAATTTTTATGCGGATTTCTTGAGATTGAGATGTGGCTTTGTAATAAATTTATGATTTTATAAATTTATATGGATCCTTTTTGGTGCATTTCTTTTGAATCAGGAACTGTGAATCAAATTCGAGTAAAAGATGAAAATCAGCTGTCAATATTTTCCCTATAAAAACATACAACGCATTGAAGACATTATTAGTGCTACTGTTTCCCTACTACTGATTAAAACCAACGTTATTATGGAGCGGCGACGTCATTTAAGCAGGGAAGAAATGCTCAGAGCCGTGGGAATGATAGAAGCTGGTTCCCGGCAACGTACTGTGGCTTTAGCTCTGAATACAAGTCAGAGTGTTATCAGTCGACTTTGGACACGTTACCGAAGCACTGGTACCGTGGCTGAGCGCCATGGAGGACGGTATCGCTGCACCACACGGAGACAAGACCGATACATTCAAATCTTAACTCGAAGAGCTCCAACAATAACCGCCATGATGTTAGCCGTAAGGCTTCATCACTCTTCAGGGAACTTAATTAGCGACCAAACAGTCAGAAACCGCTTGCATGAAGTGAACCTTCATTCCCGAAGACCGCTACGGGTACCACCTATAGCAATGCACAATCGTAGGATTCGATATCAATGGGCTCTTGAACACAGAAATTGGGCAGAAGAACAATGGCGTTTCGTGTGCTTTTCTGATGAGTCTCGTTTTGGTATGAGACCGGATACAAGACGTATACGACACTGGAGAAGCCCTGGACGCCAACAGCGATTAAAGTCCTGCCAGGAAGTCCATCCTTATAGTGGTGGAACCATCATGGTATGAGCGGGTATTTGGATCGGCGGAAGAACTGAGTTGATTTGGATCAGAGGCAACCTCAACGCTCAAATTTATGCTGAGACGATTGTATCAGACGTCATCGTTCCTCTACAAGTGCAAATCGGTCCCTTATTTCAGTTAATGCATGATAATGCACGACCGCACACCGCAAGAGTTGTAAGACAGACTCTCGCCGCAGCTAACATCAATGTCCTGCCCTGGCCTGCTCAGTCGCCAGACTTGAACCCGATTGAGCATGCATGGGATATGCTACAGAGAAGAGCTCTGCCGAATATGGAGGGTATCCAGTCGCAAGAAGACCTTTTTTTGTTGTTGCAACGAACATGGGCGGCCATTCCACAGCGTGATTTGGATGAACTCATTTTGAGTATGCCAAACCGATGTTCTTGTGTTGTTAGTGTTCGCGGTAGAAACACGGATTATTAATTGTTTAAGTTACCCAATAAAATTTTAAAGAAAACTGTTATTTCAGTCTTTTTTTCGAACTTTAATGTTAGTGGTTCAAATGTCAAAAATCCCTTTATTAGAAAATGGCAAATTTCTTTATTAATGCAAAGGTGACTTGGTTTATCGTTACTGTGACAAACGAAAACACTTTATTTGATGAATCCTTAAAGAAAATTTTAATTAATATCAATCAGGAGAAAAGTTATTGCAAAAATATATGTTGATCCCTAGACACTTTTGATGTGTGTATATAAAGTCTTCACCATCACATCACGACTGTTAATCTCTGAAGGGATAAGCAGAGGTTTAATTAATAGTACATCCACATTTCGACAGTTATGTTTAACTTGTATGCAACTGTACGTTATTGGTCTTTTAATAACTCGTGCCCACCTATACATGAATGAATATACCTATACAAAAACAAGGTGCCAACATACAAAAACGAAAAAGAGACCGTATTTCTGGAACAGTTATAGTAACACCATGACATACTTGAAATTAAATAACCAGTACACAAGGTGCGGTGTGCGTGTCAAGGTTACACCAAATGGGAGTCCAGCTCAGCAAAACTACACTTGCAGAACCTATCGTCTATGGCCAGTTTTAGGGTGAGTACAAAAGGAACATGTAGATATGTAAAACACATATGATTTCTACAATAAACGTAAATGCCAACGTCAGCTTTGAAAAGGTACAAAAATCAATCTTCCTCAATGCCAAGTCCAACAATAGTTTCTGTAGCCACATGAAATGTAAGCATATGTACCTACATATCCACAAGGCTGTCATTTCACTAAATCAATGGAGTACCTCACTCAACGTTGGCAATACGGTCACAGAGATACTGTCCTTCTCTTTGAGGTTTACCCTTCACCTTCTGACTACCTGCCGACGATATTTCTGCTTCGCAGTCTTGTGGTTATTGTGATATTTTCGTTGGATATATCTAATATAACAAAGGATTCGGTTTTAATTCTAAGAAATTATAATCCTATGATTCGAAGAAACCTTTAGTTTGTGTTTCCTTGTCGATTTTTTGCCTTTTCTTTTACGCGAAAACCCTCTTCAGTAAATCTTGAAATAGAATTATTTGATTGGGATGTGATTCTTAGTAGCATTCCTTGTGAACTTTCGTACCATTACCTTAGGTACCATTGCCCTGAGATCAAAGGAAGCTGAATAATCAAAATTCTACAATCTAAACCTTTGAAACACACGTTTGAAATATGATTAAGCCTTCGCCCTCGTAATCACGTTCGCTGAATATTAAAACACCACAATATTCAAGCACGAAAATTAATTCAACGATTGTATATACGAGTGAAACTGAGATTTTCAGGACATTGCCCCTACTGAATATTAGTCATTTGAAAACCTAAACACTAGAAAGCAACATGAAGGTTTTACGTTACATCAAAAAGCCCATTTTTATTGGGTTCCCAGCAAATAACCTGGGCTGTATAATATGAGTATGATGTAACAAAATGTCCGTACAAAATAACAGGTAGCCGAACGTAGCAGTCTGCTATTATTCATGAATAGTCCTAGATGTACGCACAATTTTCTGCTGCCGAGGCTATCGAGGGACGTGCGTGACCAGATTTCGGAACGTCGACGAATTACACCTGTATACCCACCCACTTATATGCTTCAACTAGAAAATGTCGAATGCGAGCGAATATGTTGCCATATGTCGCTAGGACCTTAGGTGAGAGAATGCCGTTTCAGAATCCTGAGAAATATTCCGAACGCGATTTTTCTCACTATTTGTGAATATTTTGTATATTGTTATCGTGTACGGAATTTATTCATAACCTTATTTGGAACCTTATCGTTGTGTATCTATAATAAGTTATTCGCTGTACGTGACACATGGGACCTTTATTATAAAAATATTGGTAACTATGTACATAGAAAAGCCATCTTATTAAATCAGCATCAATCATTGATGAATCTATCATTGGTAAAAGTTACGAGAGTATTAAGGAAATCAAATAAACTGCTCATCATCCATCTATTCAGGTACAAGGTGTTGTTTTGCATCCTCGTCAAATTAAAGGTGGTACCTATACTAATGATTCTCGACCGAATCAATATTAAAATGTGTAGGTATTTTTTTTTTATTTTTTTTTCTGAAATCGGTATAATTCTGACAAACTTAAGCAACAAAAAAAAATAGCGTTTATTAATAATTCACTAGGTGCCGTCATTTAAATTGATTATTTATGTCTTTTGGAACAACCTCCTGAATTTTGACTAGGATGAAAAAGAACGTCTTGTTTATAAATAAAAAAAAAATATTGTTTATAAATTTTGACTATGACTTAAATAAAAATGACTGTTTGTCCTCTACGGTTTCCTAAACCATTGATCCGATTGTAATGATACTTTGGTGGTTTCTTCGGTGTAGTCTGCAAAGCTTCTTGCCCAAAATATATACATTTTACGTAGCATTGCAACGCACGTTAGCGGTCCAATAAATTCCGAAACCTCTAAACCTCCGAAACTTTTTCCATCACAAGAAAAAAAACGCCTTATCCTCGAATAACACTGTTATCAGATATTTTACAGTAATTTTATTGAAGTCCCTGAATCAAATGAACAAAAATTCAGGTCTCCAAAAATGGATTCCAGGAAAATAAAATGTCTGATAGAAAAGCAACGAGCCGCTTAATCCGTCGTCAAAATAATGACAATTAACTGTAACTGCTAACTTTGCGTCTTTTTGAAACGAGATTGTGAAGAAATTCCCAAAATAAATTGCTCGGCGAAATCAAAAACTCATAGTCCCTATTTCTACGAAATGCTGTCAACTTTCAAAGCGTAATTACATCAAAACAAGTTGATAAATATTCATTGACATCTTGGCTAATTTGAAATATTCACATAAGCGGAGACATGTCAAACACAAAGTTAGGTACGTAGGTACAATTTTGTGAGAGTTACTTCTGAAAATGTTCATTTAGACATCCTCCGGGAACATTTCTTTGGAATTAGGATTAACCTACAATGCTAGATTCGTTTGATAAAAAATTAAAACGCTCGAAGCTAATCGAGGCATCAAATAAATTCTATAATCTTGTTTCTACATTTCTTGATATCCTCTGTCTCGCATTTCTGTTTTAATTTACACTTTGTACATTTCATGTTCTACCTAAAAACACATTTTAGAGAATAATATTCAAACATTTTAGCGGGCTCGTCCATAATATACAGAATATACAGTGGCGCTTGCCTTCCGCGCGTCTCACCGAGAGGAAATAACTTCAGCGGTGACCTACTAACCACCACTACAATTCCAGTTCCCTGTTACAATCGCAAAGCCTGTAGGTTGTTCACATGTTCGGCTTTCAACCGTTTACTGTATCGTTATTTATTCGAAAAGGTAGAAGAATTTGAAGTTGGAGTGAACAGGCTTCTTTTGGGTAAGCTCGTACCATCGTCGTCTCTCTTTGTCTCTGTCATCTCTGACCTAAACTAGAGTCAAGACCAAAACGAGGGCAAATAAAAAAAATGGTTCAAATAATTTTAAGCTGATTCCAGGAGTGTTCTATCTTTGGTACGTGTTTGAAACGTATTCGATTGTCGGTTTTAGGCATATTCTAATACCACGCTGCGAGGCAGTGAAATAAACAGTACTACTACCTATCTATTATGAAAATTAAAACCAGTCTACGGAAAATACAACGTAACATGAATCGAGAGAACTGAAATAAAGAAAGAACTGTGAAGTACGACTAAAGTTCGATATAAATACAAACTGCTAACTCATAACCTTTCCTTATAGCGGCCGCAGAGTAGCAAAAAGCGGTCGACCCACGTCACAAAGTAGCAAAATAATAAAACATGAAAGCATAACAATACACAATATAAGATTAAAAGCGAATACGAACGTAATTTAATCACGTCTACTTAGTTTTACCAGTTCTTAGCAAGTTAGTTGATTACTTCAGGGAATCGCCAAGATGAATGAGATAAACAAACTGATCCACTGAAAATATAAATTAACATCAATGAGAGTAAAGAAAATTGGTTGAAGAATGATTAATGATTTTCTTTGTGATAATAAGACAATCGGGTCTTTGGGAAGGGAAAGATAAGGCTGTCGACAGCCGAGAGAATTTCGTCGGTACCTGCATAAAGGACGGCTCGTAAACTGAATAGAACATTGTTACTAGCGCTAAATTAAGCTACCTTCGAAGGCGCATGTTCTTCTTAACACAAATAAATAAAATTAACGCTGACAAAGACTGTCGTAATGTAGAACACAGTTTTATAGGTAGTAGCTACCCCTGTGTGCCATAACTCTTTTGTAAACCGTATGCTTATTTCGTCTTTCTTTTTTTATTTTGATAGCCCAATTGATGAATTGGTTGAGTTTAGCTTACCTATATAATATTGTAGTATTTTTTTTCTGTGAATTCTCCATTATACTATTTCCAGTACCCTATAACATGGCCTCGGTTTGTATAGATTTCCAATACAATGAGAGATCAGGATAAACATATACACAATAATGGTTTTGTATAGCTTGATTGGTTGCCGTGTAGGTACAGACGCAGCACATCAACCTACAACAATTTGTCAAATATCTTTAAAAGATTTTCAACCTTAACATTTAAAGAATACGGTTCAAGGTCGATTGGGAAAATTTGAAAGTTTCGGGTAGCTTGACCTGCTGATGTCTGTACATCAGAAAAGTCCAATTGTAAACCACATTCTTGTAAAAGTTAACCAAGTTTTTAAATAAAATTGTATGTGTCATTGTAACAATATTTTCAGCTATTTTCTGCTATAGCACAGGTTTCTACTAAATACAAAATAGTTTCTAGAAGCGAGGAAAAGACGAAGCCCTAAATGTAATATTAATCCCAAAGGTCAAAGTGCGGTCTGAGCTTTGCCTCGAGTCTAGTCTATGAATAAAATCAGACCGGTTCGATAACAATAGGTTTTATGTTCGAACCACTTACTAACACCGTTTCTTAGTACGAAACACTAATCGTTTTTCTTAGAACTATTAATTAACTATTTTAGTAATGCTACACTTTTAATTACTTTCTATGAATAAAAAGATTTACATGCTATATTTGTCTGGACGCGTTCGAAATAATCGATAAAAAAGAATACTAATCGAATTGAGAACCTCCTCCTTTTTGAAGTCTGTTTATAATAGATCAGTTTTATGCAATTTTGTGTGAGCGCTATGTACTACCGCTCTCACTGACGGTCAACTAGTTTTCAACCTTATCACATAGGGAAAAAACCGGCCAAGTGCGAGTCTTACTCGCACACAGGGTTCCATAGCTCCAAACAATATAATAACAATATTTTGAACTGTCATTCATTAGTTAGTAGTATTAGTTAGTAAACTTCCACACAACCGCAAAACTAAATTTGTTTTTCATAGTATGTTTATGAAAAACAAAGTTACTGCTGCAGTTTGATGAAAAAGTCCCATATCTCAAAAACTAAACATCATATCTTATTGAAACCAATTTTCGTTGATAGTTTTTTTTACGTTCTACAATCCTAAATATTTTCAGAATTTTCCTCCTCTCACTTTAGAAATTAGAGAGGGGGGACACACATTTTACCACTTTGGAAGTGGCTCTAGCGCAAACTATTCAGTTTAGAAAAAAATGATATTAGAAACATCAATATCATTTTTGAAGACCTATCCATAGATACCCCACACGTATGGGTTTGATGAAAATTTTTTTTTTGGTTTTCTGTTCTAAGTATGGGGACCCCCTTAATTTATTGTTTTTTTTTCTATTTTTGTGTAAAAATCCTAATGCGGTTTACAGAATACATCTACTTACCAAGTTTCAACAGTATAGTTCTTATAGTTTCGGAAATAAGTGGCTGTGACATACAGACGGACAGACAGACAGACAGACAGACATGACGAATCTATAATGGTTCCGTTTTTTGCCATTCGGCTACGGAACCCTAAAAAGGGTGAAAATTGGTCGATCGTCAGTGCGGTGGTACCTGTAACGTACCTTTCTAACTATCGACTATTGGAAATGTATATTAATTTTTAGTTCTCATGTTATCATGGAAAGTACAAAAGAACCAATTAGTATAATAAATTGTCCCGCCGTTTTCTTCTAAATACACAATTACACATCAACTGCAAAAGGAAAATCTCGAACTAGGTAAATATTAAAAAAGTTTCAACCCACACTCAAATTTTCACAAAAAAAAAAAACGTAAACGCGTTACACGTATTTGCAGTTATAGATAAAATTACAGACTAGCAAGAACAAAGATTCGAGGAACGTGATCCGGGCTCGGTTCCCCAAATTACTTTGAATAAAGATAACGAGAAATGAAACCAGAAGGCCCGAGCTTTGTTTGGGGAACTTTTAAACAGTGTGGGGTTTCCTTGGAATACCCTTTTTGCTAATGTGACACAGTGGCACTTATGGTTTGATTCTGTGTGTTGTTTTGGTAATAGGACCATTGTATGTCAACATTGTAAACGACAAATGTTTTTAAAAGAGTAGGTAACTGCAGAGTTTCTTTGTTGGTTCTTCTCCATAGGGAACAACATCATCATCATTTCAGCCCAAAAAACGTCCAATGCTGGACATAGGCCAAGTGTCGCCACATTGACATTTTGGGGGGTTTTGCCATAATCGCCACGCTTGGCAGGCGGGTTGGCGATCGCAGTACGGCTGTTACAAAAGCACAGAGAACGCTGCTGCACATTCACCCACGGAAAGATATGGGATAGTGCTATTCTTTACGTCCGACACCATACAGAGCCACATGAACACATGTAAATGACACTGGAAACTGGGCCACTAAATATCAGGAATTTAAAACAAATAGTAAACATGGTAAATACCCCGTTTCCGGTGTTATTGATAGTGTTAGTAACCATGCCAGTTTAAAAACTTATAACATGAACACATCATAATCATTAGCCTACAGCAGTCCACTGCTGGACATAGGCCTCTTCAATATAAGATGTTATTAAACATTAATCAATAGAATAACGTAAGGAAATGTTAGGGTAAATACATGATTTGTTTATAATTCCTATCTATTAGTAAATGATTCATGAATTTTCTGCAAATACCTATAAATGTTCCTGTATGCAGTTTAACATTTTTCGAAGAGCGAATTACAGTAAATCATTTCATGGTAGACTTCATATAATAATTGTGTTATCAATCTATACTTACTATTATAAAGCTGAGGAGTTTGCTTGAACGCGCTACTCTCAGGAACTACTCGTCCGACTTGAAAAACTCTTTCAGTGTTAGATAGCCCATTTATCAAGGAAGGATATAAGCTTTATATCATTACGCTACGAACAATAGGAGCGGAGCAGCAATGAAAAATGTTGGGAAAACGGGGAAAATATGACGCAGACGAAGTTGCGCGGGACATCTAGTTATCACATGAAATTCCATTCCATTAAACTTGATCTTTTAAAGAGAAACATGAGATTTGAAACCAGAGACTTTACTGCGAGTTTTATACCTATTCAAACACGTTATCGTAAACATCAATTTGCACTGAAACTAAACTATCGCTGTCTGGCGACAAAAAAGGGGAAACATTCCATCAAAATTTAAGGTTGACAAAAAAGAGATCACTTGATCGTTTCATGGACTAGTGCTACTAAAAAGAAAAACAACTGACGACTGATGACTGTGTGACTGAAAAGAAAGTACTTTTTGTCAGTGATAAACTTGCACTAGTCCACTAGTCTAGTTTGATAATATTCAAGGCAAGTTCTTCCTATCAAACTAATAATTTCATAGTCCATAAAGGGACGAAGCATGCGCAATGAACATTATCTAATGGCGCCAACGAGACGGGGCAAGTCATCTCTCATCAATAAAGGAAGCCCAAGCAATCAAGTGGGCGCATGCAATCAGTCGCTATTAAATTGATACAGATTGATAAAAAGGTGCCAGCACACAGCATCAACTTATGAAACAAACTATTGGACAAAATACGTAGAGTTGAATGAATAGACCAAACAATATAAAGCGTGCGCAGAATTATTCTTGCTAGTAAACGTTTTCAAAATAGTTTTGCAAAAATAGCGTTTGTTTGAATTTTCGCAATGAACCAATGAAGTCCGAGTTCATTATGTAGATAAAGCTTTAAACAGAAACTGTTACAATGTGACTGACAAATATAACTTCCTACAAATCTAACTTTGCCAGTCAGGTACTGAGTACAGTGCCAGCTGCATGCAAACAAAGGGTAACATGAGTATATTATTATATATAACCAATATAACTACACCATACAATAGTAGGAATGTGATCTCTAATACTGGTATTCTTAGTCATAAACTGAAATTAAGTTGGACTCCTACGTTCCGCCCTGTTTGTTTATAAATTGACATATAAAAGCCTACTTTTCATCTGTCAAATTCGAAGTACCGGAAACCTATTAATTATATAAATCTTTAACATTGATTAAAGTGACATAAGTTAGTACATCTTTAGCAGTGATTGAAGCACGATGCAACTATAGGTTTGACTAAGATGGGTAGCTGGAGGAGGTACCTTATTCGAAGACCATTCAATTGTGTCCAAAATTTTAGGAATACGATTTGGTGCGTGTTTTCAACAGCTGTAATGGCAATACAGTTCAACTAAATCCAAAAATGAATTGGTTTGGCCCTTAGAATAAGAGTGTTAGCATTATGTAACAAATGACTGCACAAAACGTTATGTTGTATGTGTGATTATTAGGTACTGTTGACTATACAAGTTTACGTCTTGTGTCTAGGATTTAAATGAGCGGCACGTGCCAAAGATGGAAATTCTATTTACACATCTGTTCTCCATCCAAAAGGGTTTGAATTTAAAGTAAATATTTATGTTTATCGTCATTTGGTTTTCGTACTTCCTTTATTACTTTGTTAATTTATTAAATTAACTTTTCGAAGTCAAGTGGGTCTTTTGCAGGTACATCTCGGGCTGTGGGAGTATTCCGATAAAGCTGATTGCAACTGTGGAGTCTTGACCCACTCTTTTTGCAACTCCACCTGCACTTTAAGGGACCTGCCCGAAGCCCCCACCACTGCCATTGATGTGGCTGAGTTCTGGTCAAAACAAATTTAGGTTAATAACTAAGGAAATCAACACGAAGCAGAAGTAGAATCAAACTTTTCCGAATGTATGAAAGTAGACGAAGCAAAAATTGTATGAAGGATCAGATGGCGGTTCAATCGTTTTTGTGCCTTCCACAACGGGAAAAAGTGACTTTATGTTTATGTTTCCCACAAATGACCAAGTTTACTATTCCTAGCTATTTGTCTAAATCAAAAAAAAAAATATTATACCGAATTCTAGTTCTTATCATATACAAACATTGTGTCAATCATCAAGTTTAGGCAACATCAAAACTTGGAGATTAGTTCTATCTTATCCAAAAGATAACTTGGTAAATATTGTAGGTAAAGTAAGAAAGTATTTCTATTTCTCTCATAAATGAGGAAAACAGAATAAAAGAGGAGAAATTACGGACATTAAGCGCAAAAATAATAGTTGCACGACTTAAGGTAACGTTCTGTCGTAATGCCGAGAGTAAAACTTATGACCCTGCTTTATACGTTAGCTTTGTTTATTACAAAGCATTCCCCGTTCTATTGTGTGCACAACATATTAAATTAAAACCCCGTGAATAATTAGATTACATGACATTATGCGATAATACTGTTTGTACTACCCCGAAAACGTGGTCAAAAGTGTTCAGTAGTTCCACATCTGCCGAAGACCTATGTAAAAGTCCCAAGCTCAGACGGACTGTATGAAGGATGATATGGCTGGCTAGGAGGTGAATGCTGAAAGAAGTTAGGAAGAAGATAATGCTGAGTGCGTGGATCCCAAATAAATTGGGACACTTAGAAACTCGGTACATAATGATAGTCACCCATCCACTGACCGACATTGCCAAGCGCGGTTTAACCTTAAAGATCGACCTGTACGGATGTTATTATTTAGCCACGAGCTCCTACTCCCAGACGAATTAAAATAATGATTAAATTACACCACGACTTACGACTGTTACATAAAGCTGCAAAGTATTGATTTTGCCATCCTCGTAAATTGCTTCTGGAAATTAAATTGAGAGAGAGCAATTGATCTAAAATTAGGGGAAGGCCGTCAAGTTACTGGAGCTATTTCCCTTAATAAATATTAATAGGCCGTCAATACGAGATGGCTTTGTCAGTAGCGAGTGAAGACGATATCGTACGCACTCCATCATTAAATTATAAATGGGTCTCTGTCCCCAATTAAGTAACCTTTAGTCATTTGGATGGCCCTTGTCATTCTGTTGTTACGTCACTGTATGATTTCTCGTTTTGAGTCATCAATCATTGATTTAATTATTTTTTTTTAGTTTCGACACACATAGTTTTAGTTTCCAAATAAAAAGATATTATACTGTTGGATGAAAATTCCGTTATTTTCGATCATGGACGGCATCAAAATTATAACAAAATAATGCAAAGGTATCACACAGATACCTTAGTAATTTTAATTATGAACAAAATTTATTATGAAGGAAGTATGTCGGAAATTCGGAATTATGGTTTATACTAGAACCGTTTGACGTCCATGGTTTGCATGTCTTAATAAGAACTTTAATGACGAGAAATAGCAACATTTGATGAATTCGTTCGACCGGAGCCAATCTTCAGTAATATTATAATTATTTCAATGATGATGATTCAATTACATGAATAAAACGGCCTATCGTAGCCGAGGATATGACGCAAAAGTAAAGTAAAGCTACAGACTAAAATCACAATAAGTACCTACCGCAAGTATAGACGGCGACCAATCAAGCTATACAAAACCAGTTTATGCGGATCTCTCTTTGTATTGGAAAAACATAAAAAGCGAGACCATGTTATACTGGTAAAGCATAGCTTGATATGTCGCTGTGTATACGAACCGCCATTAAAATACATGTGCTGCGACATTCTGACAGCTTTGAATTTTTGACTACTGTGTCATCATTTGCCAAGCCAGTTACCAAACAACGTTGGGGTCGGCTTCCAGTCTAACCGGATTCAGCTGAATACCAGTATTTTACATGGAGCGACAGGGACTAAAAAACACCTTCATAAAGGTTATAGAATTATAAGTGTTACAGATTTGATTCTGTCACCAATTCAACAATCGGTAACAGAATCAAATCTGTAACACTTTTAAATGTGTTTTTAACCGTAACATATCTGTAACAGATATAAAAGTGATAACAGTGTTAATAAGTGTAACGCAGCTTACTAAAGCTATAATTGATTATTTCAGTTACACATATTAACACCTATTAACACATATAAAAGGTTACAGTTTGAATCGGTAACATTATTGTATCGGTTACATTTAAAAGTGTTTTTCTGTTATAATTGTTTTAATTATTTCGGTTACAGTTTGAGTCCCTGTGGAGCGACTGCCTCTCTGATCTCCACAACCCAGGTAATACGATACTCTTTGGTACATAGAAACAAATATACCTTCCTACATCTGATACATTTTTCGAGCACGCAAACCACGAAATAGACATACCTACAAGCTAAACGACGACTTACGACTGATCCCAAAACCAACATCATTTCATTCCCATTCCTAAGCCAAAAGGTTGTTGCATGCATTTTGAAAAGTCAATTTCACCTGCAGATTCGTCCAGTCCAAGAGAGAATTAATTCACGTACAGAGCGGCTCTCCTACATCATTAATTTTAACTTGTGTAGATACAAAGCTGCCGGATCAGGTACTCTTATTATAGTTGCTGCCATTTAGCATGGCAATAGCGGTCATTGACCCACCTACATTTATTGACATCTTTAATTGCAATCATAGAAATAAAGACTTTAAACGCCCTGAATTGACATCTTCCTCGATCCTCAATATTTTTACCGATAAAAACGAAATACATTTTTCATCGTTTTGGTTCGTGCAAAGAGAAATTAAGGGAAGGGCAGTGACCGCTATTGCCATGCTAAATGGCAGCATCTATAGGGTCACATGCACCACAGATAAAGGGCTTCGCACGTACAAAATGGAGTCGTGTATGCTCAGCAAGATCGATTTTCGAGTTCAAAAAGACTGAATTCTCATAACACTACAGTTATATCGCTAAAACAGAAAGACGTTGAACCCTAGATTAGACTTAGCTTATTTTCCAACGCTTAATACTAAACTTCGCCGTTTCGACTACGCCTGCCTGCATGAAAAAGGGTTATTTTTATGTATCATGCAGAAAGGCGTTTAAGAACGTCTTAAAGTAATAAGTCTATTGCTATTAGGTACTTTGCTGTAGAAGAGATACTTAACATAATGTAAAACAGGTCTGTACTAGAAAATATAATTATGACAAATAAGAATCGCCAAAAATTGTTCTTCGAAGACATATTATCGAGAGGCTTAATAAATACACTACGTTTTGTTGTCCGTTTCCTATTCGTACGTTCATAAATAAGCAAAAACACTGACCTTTTTTGCATTCTTCAATTTCTTCATCGGAGTTGTCTTCGCAGTCTTTCTCCAAGTCGCACACCCACATGCGAGGTATGCACTTGCCGTTGGCACACTGGAACTGCTTCAAGGAACATATTGCTGGAAAAAAAAAAAACAATCAGGGATTTTTAAAAATCCGTTTTCACTAACACTCTCTATCTGTTAGAAGTTCAACCTTCGTCTCAGCGCCTAAAGTTGTGAATCCAACGGCATGTTTTCCTTGTGGAATTATTTTTATAATGAAAGGTATCGGTCGATAAGTTCCCTGCCACACATGTTATGAAAATAAATTACCCCAAAAAAATTCGTGTAAAATAATACTGTAACATTCATTAAATTCATTTACACTCTTCGACTCACAGTTCAAAGCATTTCAAGTATTCCTACTTCAATTGAAAAACTCTTTATAAATTTACAAGTCAATGCTTCAACTATTGCACTTTAAAGGCAAAAACACGAGGAGTGTATTCATAGAAATAAACTGGGTTTTGCATGATTGCCCAGGCGCCTCCCACACCAGGCACAGTGGGGTGTGAAGCACCCCAACCCACAAACTAAGTAACTATGGATTTGCATCTGACATGTTCGACACGGAACTCTAATTACCTGTGAGTGCAACTGCAATTCTGTTTCTAACAAGCTAGGAATTATTGGTGGTATAACGAGGCGCAGTGGTTTTTGTAGTTTTGAGTTTTTATTCTGCTTCTCTAATAATGCAATTTGATCAATGTAGTAAAGATTTAGGCAGTTATTTTTTCAGTATATGAGCAATTTTTGAACATGTAGGTACAAAATAGATCTATGAAGGCTTGTGAAACTTCACAAAACCTATAAGTTTTTAAACTGACATGGTCACATAACAGTATCATTAAGACTGATAACGGGATATTTTGCATGTTTACTATTTGTTTTGAGTTTATCCATGATCACAGTGCTTGCAACGGCGACGAAATATCGGGAACTCAAAACATATAATAAATATGGTAAATATCCCGTTATAAGTGTTAATGATAACACAAAACCTATTTAAAGTAACGTCCTAGAATGGCTTGCTATTAGCTGGCTGCTAAAACCTAATACTGCTCTGACCACATTATTAAAAATGCTCCCGATTTTGTATGGAAGCTATTACTTTCCCATAAAGGATGCATGAAAAAAAGTAGTCGTAGGTCATGTCAGGAAACTTATAAACAGCACATAAAGAGGAAGGAAACAGGTTATATTTACAAGCCTAGGAAAGAATAGACCCCATTCATTAAATGAAAATATAATGAATGAAAAATAACAGGAAATAGGCATACGGAAATAAACCAGGTATGGGCGAAATCTCATTAATTATATTTAGTATGGCGTGATATTATGAATTTGTTAATTATTAAGTAGGTATGGCGTGTTATTATGCATTTGTTATTATAGGTATTATTTTATTTACGTACTACTGATTAGCTGTTTTGTGTTGAAGGACTGGGCATAAAGTATCAATTTTATTTCCTTTATGCATTTCATAACATATCATTTACATTTTTAAATATTTTTAGATATAAAATAACATTTAAAAAAATATATAAAAATAATAGCCCACCGGCATTTGGAACAGAGTCCGAGCTACCGGTGGTTAGGGCTCTTGAAAGAGGAACCTCCTAACAAAACGCGCCGTGTCCAGAAGTACTGCTTTCTGAATCAAGCCCTTGATCCAGCTGCCAAGCGAAAGACTTCTGAGATGTTGGTCGAGGCTTTTGGCTAGTAAGCCATTGGCCGACACGACTATCGGCACAATGACTGCTTTACTCACATCCCACATGTCGACAACCTCGCGAGCCAGATCTAGATATTTGAATTGCTTATCTTTCTCTGCTTTCACGAGGTTCTCGTCATGCGGGACCGTTATATCAACAATCATTGCGCGACGCTCCAATCGATCTATCAACACAATCTTAGGCTTATTGGCAACAATAGTCCTGTCAGTGATGATAGGTCGATCCCAATACAACGTGATATTACCATCATCGAGAACTGAGTCATGCCCATACTTATAGCATAGCCCATACTTCTGATTCCACAAGGTGTTTTTCAAGGAGTGTTTCCACAATCAAAGCAAGTGGGTAATGGATAATCCTGGCAACGAGGTTGTGTCTGTGCAAGTACTCTGACGAGAACACCCAGAAATAATGTGTCGAATCGATTCTCCCTGACAGTGGTATGCCTGACACACGTCAATCGTACCGTCCTTCATAATGTTTCCGGTGACGTTGTTCGTCAACATAACTTCGTCCATAATCGCATAGACAACACCTTCAGTTTACCCAAAAGGGTCGCCGAAACCTAGCCAGGACACGATTACAATTTTATTATTATGAAATCCTCAATATAACCATTAAGAAATCGCGCTACCGTTCGGTGTAGGCAGGTTCAAATAACTTTCTGTAATAAAATAAAGTATTATTCTGTTGTTTTTTCTCTGGTCTGAACTGCATTACCTATAGTCAGAGATACTGAGATAGCCTTCAACGCAGATCTTGAAAGACTCATTGAGTAAGAACACAATGTTGCCTCTGTTCGAGCGAATATAGACAGATAAGATAACATTATGTACGCTAATACGAGTATGACATGCGACTGATATATATGTAATGTTCTATGCTTCATAATTCATTTGATATACCTACCTTCTTCGGAATAATTTCAATAATACCGCAATTTTCTACGCCAAAAACCTAACAAATAATAATGATAAGATTAATCCTTGATCAATTATATGCTGCGTGATTTTGATTTATTTTCAATTTGTGAGTCATAATCACCACTAAAACAATGATAAGATTGCGAAAATAAAGTAATAAAGTAATCAATCCAGATTAAATGTTTGATTCATTTACTTTACCGTAACCTTAATCGGTCAAAACAACTGACGTTACTTTTTGCCGAAACATTTTTGTAGTACTTATGAAGTTTGTTTTGTCGGTTAGTCCCTCCAGCACATAACTCGAAAACTATTTCTGTTAACATCTCAATTATGTGTGTCCAAGGAAAAGTTACATTCATAACACTGGCACGCCCCACACACATTTCAAAGATAAACACACAATAGAGGAAAATAGCCTATCAAAACTTGGCATATAACTCACGCGGGGCTATACTCGTATAATATACGAATGGATGTACATTACCATGATCCTTAACAACCTTTTATAAGTCCATTATGTAATGGACGCGAGGAATCAGACGGTCAATACAATCGGTGAGACTATCTTGCCTGTCCGCTCAACTTGATTTATGCGGTAATATTTTTGAGAAGAACCACCCAGTCCCCTTTGTATGGAATATTGCAATCAATGATTTACATACGTGCTATTGATTTATAGCGAAACAGAGCAGATTGCATTATTCTCTGTAAATATTTGTGAAACAAAGTCACGTTTCGAATAAAATGCTGTTGGGATAAATGGAGATATTTTTTTCACATTATTGAGTGAGTAGGTATGCTTCCGAATTATTTTTATTTTTCAATGTAAAGGCACTTATTGCCACTTATGTTATTGTTTTATAGAGTTTGTCGTTAGCGTTAGTTATATGTGTATAGCGTGCTAATAGTTTAATAAATATGTTTAAGAGGGATAATTCCGTATTATACATTGTTTTGATATAATTTTATTGGTTTACGTGGCGCACAGTAAAGTTGCTCGCCACGTTCGTTCGCATGAAATTATTCTTATGGCCTGTGGGTACAAAAAATAGCCTACGACCTCTTCTCAGACCTACCAAATATACACAACAAATTTCATAAATATCGGTCAAGCCGTTTCGGAGGAGTTATTAAATATCAAACACTGTGACACGAGGTTTTTATAAATTAGACGTAGTGATAGTGATTTCAACTCACCCAACACCTACTTACTGTAAACTACACATGTGTACACAAACACATCGTATAAAACAGCTCCTAAGTCCAACAATAATATAATTTTGTGAACCGTACCGTTTTCCCGGCTCATTGCCAGTGTCGGCTCTGCTAAAAGTATCTGCGCGTGCGCTCATTTAGCGTTCTGTCTTTAATTGAGTGTGTTTAGCATGGCCTAGTGCACTCAGGGTAGATCAATTTGCTCGATCTCAGAATGCCAGATTCTCAATGTACCAGATTCGCAAAATACCAGATTATCTAAACAGATATTGAGATACTCAATATGTCAGATTTCGAACAGTCGAAATCAAAATACTTAGCTCCTTAGTCAACTGATCACGCATACTAATTTTGTGATATGTATTGACAAAATAAAAGATTTCCCTTGATATGAAAACAACATTTCTCTTGATATGATATGATTTTTTCTTGATATGAAAACGACCACGATCTTAGTGATCGTGGAGCCAATTAAAGGACTTCTTTAAAATATAAATTAAAATAACCCAGCAAAGGTACTAGGCTAGCATAAGTTTAAGGTAGTATTTATATTAAGAGTTTTGGGTAGGTGAGTAGAACTAAAAATGACATCATCAGACGAGCTCTTGTCACCGTCGTCGTTTCAGCTGTTTTAGAACTCAATGACTTGGCAATAAACCGGACGGCATGTCTTTGTTTCCTTGGAAGATGGGTAGGCATTTAGAGTGGGAAGAAACTAGGTGTCGATACAATTGCGCCATAATATCTTCCAAGCTCATTGTGACGTGTCGGCGCTGCTGCTGTGGCTGGCTGCAGAGAACCTCAAGTGGCGTAAATATAAGTACATACATAACCTTTGTGAAAACTATATTTTCGAGCCGGTTTGGGGTTGGAACTCTGAGGCCGTGGGTTCCGGTACAACCTGTTTTAGGACATTTCGAAACGTCTAGTTGACGCTTCTTGTGACCCAAGGGCTGGCTTTTACCTTGACCAGAGGCGAAATAAGGTGATGTTGAGGAAAACCTGTAATGTAGTTTTTTTGTGTTCACCGTATTGTTATTTTTTATATGAGGAGCTCGTGGCTAAATAATAACAGCTGCCCAGGTCGATCTTTAAGGTTAAGCCTTGCTTGCCGAGGTTGGTCTGTGGATGGGTGACCATAATTACATAACGAGTTTCCTCCGTGCCTCGGAAAGCACGTTAAGCCGTTGGTCCCGGCTGTCATTTGTAGATCTTTGACAGTCGTTACGAGTAGTTAGAAGCTAAAAGTCTGACATCCAATCTTACCAAGGGGTATCGTATTACCCAGTTACTGGGTTGTGGAGGTCAGATAGGCAGTCGCTTCATGTAAAATACTGGTACTCAGCTGCATCCGGTTAGACTGGAAACTGACCCCAAGATAGTTTGGGAAAAGGCTAGGCAGATGATGATATTGTTATTTTTTAATAATGCTATTTTTTGTGCAAATATGAAATAAGTACCTGCATTTTTTTTTGTTTAAGTATTTCTTCTTTTTCATATTATACTTATTTACCGAAAACATTTTTTTATGAAACTGTAAGTACTTCTGGTATATTGCCAATCTAGTATTTTGAGAATCTGGTTTTCTGAGATCGAGCCGATTAAAATAAAAAGATTTGTGGAAACATCAATTTGACCGTATTGGTGATGTTCTTTAGAAAGATAAGGTGAGTAGTACTTGCAACCGACGTGCGTGGATGACGAAGCATAATGCTTTTAGCAGGAAAAAAAAGATTGTTTCAGCTGGCATTCTGTAATTTCTGCCTCCTCCCGTGGCAAAAAGGTGTGAGTATTTATAAGTATTATGTGCAGGTAAGTGTGTAAAGTGCCACTGACTTTGTTCGTCTCGACGCTCACGTGCTGAGAATAACCCTGTATCGACTATCCACTATTTCACAAAACAAGTCTTGTATTGCTTAAACCATTTAATTATTTAAAATGTCTCGTCCGTCTAGACCGAAACAGAGAACCAATTCGGTACGAGACAAAACTCGTTTAATTTTAATGGTATATGTGATGTCATTCATGGAGACTAAGTGGTCTGAAAGGGACACTAATTTAATTTCATTACTCTAGGAGGGTTGTTGTAGTAAAAGCCGGCCGTGTGGCGGGGCACGCTCGCCCTGACATCCAATCTGTGTAGAGAGCCCTCATGTCTGTCTCATTGAGAGCAAATCGCTCGAGCCTACGGGACTGACCCGGTAAAGGACCTTGGGCAAAATGTAAAGCGTTTGGGCACTAATTAGACATAAACGGTATTGAATATTTGTTGGAGTTACTTCTAATCTGACGTACTAGTACATGAAAAAACAAGTGTCAAAGAAACGTTGAAGTAAAATAAAAAATATCGACTGACATTTCACCGATAGATTTCATTGTATAGGTCTAGTAAGACTTTATTTAATAGTTTTAAGACTGTAGTAAGACTTAAGCCATCCATTGCCTATAACAGCCTATACCAGCACAGTCATCATTATTTATTTTTAAATTTGTGGTATGAGACAATAGCACAGTGCCCGTATTGGGTAGGTAAGAGCCGAACGACAAATGTTTTACGCGTTTTTCGCAACGGTCAAAATGTTTTACACGTCAAATCATTTATTTTTCTCTGGTCTAAGCTTTTACCTAAGCTGTATGAAACGCCACATACAGTAACACAGCGCAGAGGGTAATTTATCTTAATCGCGACATCTCACTCATTTAGCTAAATGGTGCACGTTAGTAATCATGTAGCTCCAAATTACCAACACGATTGCTTTAACTACGAAATTAACCCTTATGTGCCACCGATTGAATATATTGGAATATCCCAATTAGAATTTATGTGCATTAGAAACTCGTGACCCCAACTAGACCTAATACATTTAGTTGTTATTCGATTTGACTCTCAGTTTAGACAAGGGTTTCTCGCCATTTTAGGTATGGCGGTACCCTTCTGTCCTTGTTATTTCTAGTGTCCATTAAATTATCCCTTTCCATTTGGTCTCTTCGAAGTTTGTGTTTTTAAGTTTGTTTTTTTCGAGACCATCAGCTTAAAAGTGCCAATCGGTACACAGCGGATGGGATTTTCTGCACCGAGTTTTAGCGCGTTTCTATTTCACGCTGAAAACCCCATATTGCTTTATAACCCTCAGTTTTGTTGGAAACAACGATCCAGTTTCGTTGAGTATTGGTAGATGCTTTGAATATGAAACACCACAAAAACTTTGAAAGCATACAATTAACCGTTTCGAAGTTTCCCAAACTCCACCCAGGCTAATTACAATACTATTCCAAAAAAGTTTCAGATATTATTTGGCAACATTTAGGCAAGAAATATTTCCATCGCTACCCAACCAAGAATTTGTACGAGCGCAAAATTATTTTAATTAAAAAACTGAGGAAAGGAAGCAAAGAGGTGGGCCATTCTTAATTATTTGCTTGGTAGGGTTTAATCAAATTATACTTGAGTGAAACTTATTAAATTAAATTACTATGTAGTTATGGTTGGTAGTACTTTGAAAGGGGGAGGTGCGGTGTGGTGAGTATAGTTAGTGATGGTGCGTAACCGTGACTTGCGTTCCTGTCTAAACTTCAGAAGGAATTATCTTACTCTACCCTACTTCGAGAAGTTTAGTGCAATAGAGCCACGGGTGACGCTATAACGAGAGATTTACGTACTTTTACAAGAAAATATACAGGGTTGACAGGACACCAACGCTGCACCGGTTACCATGTATTCAATACATCATTCCGAACCCTTTTGTATCGATTATTTTTTAAAAGAAAACAGCTATTTCCAACAAAACTAGAATACCTACACGGTCCAGTGCATCGGACCAGTAGTTTTTTTTTTTAAGTATCGTATAGTTTTAGTTTTAAGTATCGAGGTTCAGTATGCTGAATGCATATTAACCGTTTTAGCATGTGATTTTTAGTATGTGACCCTTCCACCCTATATGTAAGATTTAAAATCTAGACGACTTTAATGTAAACGTCACTTTAATTTCCCACAAAGTCCGTTATTGATTTCCATGCTGTTTGGAATATTCTCCGTGTGGGCCACAGTTGCCATGGTAACTATGCCACCCCATCAAACGGATCGTGTTTCGGAAATTCGTTTAGGGGTAACTATGCAATATGATAGGAATATCACTTTCCTTTCGCGGAAAAGGATGGATGAGAGTTATTTTCATCAAGGATATACAGGTTACCTTGTATAAAATATAACATATATATATAAATATTCATCACTATTATATTCACCTATTTTTATAAATAAAGTAATGCAAATATTATGTTGATTATTCAAGGCAATTTCTTATTGAAGATAAATTACCACCACGCCAAGGGGGCCACGCTAAGAAGATTGAAGATAAATTGAAAGCACAGGAAAATAATACCAACAAAAGATACAACACTGGTAGCTGTCTTGATAAACAGAAATCATACAAAGATTTTATGACTATGTACTCGAATGTTTATTCATCGCCACGTTCTATATTCTTAGGGTTGCCATGAGATTCATCGAAGACACGTACAGCGATAACCTTTGGGTTTAACGAGGACATTAATAGCAGCAAATTGCAGGCCCTTGCTATCCCTTCCTTGCTACCCTTTCCTTCACTCTCCTTCTTATCTTACACTGAATTATAAGCATTAGATATGTTAGTATCCAGGAAATCTCACTGCAACTGCTTCTTACCTTTCGTAAAAGCCAAATCTTATAAGATTCCAGTAAATCTGAAGACCTATTAAAAATACCGGTATAAGACGGTTGAACTTCAAACGAAACGAAAATAAAACTGTTTTAAGCTTAGACTTCCATTTACCAGGATTTCCGGTAACTTTAACCTAAAATAACTTTTACGTATAAGAAGTACAAATTTTCAAATTCAGAACTGACCGTATTTACAGGAATTTTCGTTCAGTTGGCTGGGAACGCTCAAAATTCGAACAATGAACGAGTAACGCGAAACAATATTTTATAACCGAAATTTCTAAACTATCGGAACTCGGGAATAATTTGGTGTAAAATTCGGGCTAGTAGGTATAAAATGCGACTCAGTATTTGAACTACGAAAACCTAACTGCTACGAAATAAAGACGATGTCAAAGCTAAAATGTTACCATGAACGGGCTTCCAGTTTCCATGGCCATCTACGCTTGAAATGACGTCATGTATGTACACTAGATTGGTCTATTTTCGCACTCCCCTCGACGCTTGTCAGCATCGGCCGTCTCGGCCCGGTCGTATGTCATTCACCTCAACTATGTATTGTGTCCCAGCAACGCATAGATCGTGTTATGATGGTCATTAGAAACGAAGAAAGACTATCTTGGCTATATGTGTCAGGTTGTATGATATGACATGCATATAGGAAAATCAAGGTTTAGTAGAGAAAAACAAATGTTTGAATAAATTAGTTGTCTCCGGCTTAGATACTGGCATAAGTTCATTGGTTTATCCAATGAACGTATTCCAGTGGTATATCTCGGCCACCGTAAGAGGACGGACGGAGTGGACGGACAAACAGAAGGACTCTGTACAAGTTTGATGGGTTTCTGTTGAAACCTGGTTCACCAAAGGGCAATTTATATCCTAACAATACTGCAGAAATGTAGTTGAAAGCAAACAAGTCTGTTGATAGAAATAAAGAAATTCAAAGAAAACATTAATTTGTTGCATGCCAAAGAAAACTTCATGAAACGCAGTTATTAAATAAGGTTAAAGTTAGGGATAAAAATACTACCGCATAATTTCAAAATCGGATAAAAGCTTCCATAATCTCATAATCGATAAATTTTAATACAAATCGTTGAAGAATCAACTGCCTGCCAAATACGGTGCCTAAAAAACGGAAACTGGCAAACTGCCAGAATGAGGTTAAGTAGAAAGGAAAATATTGTGCAGCAGTAAAGTTTCGGGAGAGCTTAGGAGTACATGATATCGATAAGCAGATGATACTGTGGCCGATTTAAATCCTAAACTGGATAAATGCTCCTCGACCACTGAGCTGGGTTCCTGCGTTTGAATACAAATGGACCGTTTATCCCTGAAAGCCAATCTGTATGCAAATTACAGGTCCGTTTAACTATTCTCGTTAGTTGCTCATTTTCGGAACGTCTGCATTTTCAGTTTGACTGAAATATAATCCTTTCGATTGTGGTGGTGATTGATAATATTATTTATTTGTTTGATGGTTTAATTGAATTGAGTTCGTACCACGGCCCACGGTTAATCTTGTATTCTTGCTGTATCTGTAGCATGAAATTCGCCTAAACGATTTTAATAAAAGACAGTTGTAAAAGTCCTTGTTAAAGTTGTTGCCGAATCCTTAACATCCATACTTATAATAAATAACCTAAAACCGAGCAAATCATTTCGCTATTAACTTTGGGCGTAACTTTTGCAAACGCCTCGCGATTTTAGTGTCTTTACGAGAAGTTGTCGTCAACTTTTTCATCCCCTTTTTCCGGTTCCGCTAATGCGCAAACTTTCCTCAGATACGCCGACACGCCTTGCGAAGTAGCCTGTTCAAAATTTCATGAAAATCCATGAAAAATATGCTAAGTTTACTATACAGGAAGTATGAATAGCGACAGAATTATAAAAGGAGGAATCGTCTCGAAGCTAGGTATTAGTGATGATTACAGTTTCAGAAAATAATCAAAACGAAATGCTAGTTCTGTATTTGGCTTTGAATTGAGTTCGACTGAGAAATTGCTTTCTGAAGATTGATGAATTCTACAAAATAGTAATTTCGATTTCTTTACAACATAGTAATCGTTTGATGAAAAAGTCACAAACGGTGTTGCAGTATGAATCATAAAACCGACCTCTACGCATAGTATCTCCACATCCAATTTCCTTATTGATAATATCAGGAACCATGTGAATGAAATATAACCATAACACACCGTTATCCTGTATCGCGCGATTCAGAACCCAATAATGTTGCAATAAGTGTTCGCTCATAACTTTAACATAATGTGTATATCTTATCACGATTGTGTCTGCATCTGTGTAGCTCGCATTTACTTTTTCTATTCCGCCACTATTCGCGACCCGGGACCCATTCTGCAGAACCAAACGATTATACAAATGCAATTTTCGCCTTTCTACATTGAAATGCTTCACTATTTTCACCGTTTTAAAAATATTTTAATGAATAGTTCGCAGTAACGTTCCCGTATTTAAATACACACGTGGAATGGTTATTTGCATAGAGCAGTTTCGTTGAAATAATTTTCCACAAATTTCGTACGAAGTTTTGTGGGCACTGAAGCAGAATTATAAAAGATATTTCTTAAAATACTTAAGAGTTCTGGGTACTTCTTTCATCAACGGTGGCAGAAGAAATTCTGAAACCGAGCCATAATTATTCATTTTCCAAAGAATGCTGAACTAAGACAATTAAATGATGAAAGCGCCTACTACCGCCGCTACAATTGAATCGGCGTAATTGAGACATGCCGAGAGAAACCTAGTATGAGTTGGCTCATTAGTGAGTGTGAATAACTTGTTCGAAACTTTATTAACCATGGTCTGAAGCGGGCTTACATAGTCATCTCTGAGCATTGTAACTACAACTTCGCGATAAGGAGCTCCGGCCTCCCACAAAGACGCGAATTTGAACAAGCTCTTGAGGAGTGTAAAACTGTCTTTAAAGACTTTTCGTGCATGACGTTCAATTTTATTAAGTTTCACAGAACTTGAATTGGAGTTCTGTGACTTAGGAATTTTCAAAGTTGTTTGAATTCTAGAACCTATTTACGTCACAATCCAATCATTTCTGGAGAAAAAAATAGTTTTTTTTTTTTTTTAACATGCCTACACCATAACACAAATTAGCTTCCTTTCTCCCGACACACAGAACTTCTAAATAAACTGTAAAAATGTCGTTGGGGTCTTTTAGAATGTCAACCACACAAAGTTCGCGAGAGACAAAAATAAACCATTTATCGGAAATGTACTGAACGTCCGAGTCGGCTACAATTAATACATGCTTGGAACCAAATAGTTGGCTCAGGAGTAAAATAGCTTAAACTGCGTTGCTGGTCACTGAAAACTCGAACGTGTTTTAAAAGATGAAGAGATTGCTATCGATTGTCAAATTTCGGGATAGCTTCCGATCTAAGCCCTGCTATAGAATCGTGTATTTGTATCATCGCCATAGTAAAGGGCAGCAGCAGTGAGGTTTAATGACAATGGACCAATACAGAATCGAGGTCAACGTTAAGTGTCGCATTGGACTTGGCACGGACCCTTAATTGAGCGGTTATCGTCTGGTCAGAAACGGAACGGTAGATGAAATTAATAAAACTGCCGAGAAGTCATGGTTTTCTCCACTGCTGTACAGTTGTTTGGCGAATCAACATGACAATGTTGGCGGGTCCTGAAGAAAATAATGATGTATGAGACCCAAACATATTTTTCCAATTCGAATAATGCGTATGGGTTTTTCAGTTTGGAATGTATAGTTTTAACAACTGTACAGCAGTGCACAAAACCATGAAAGTCAAGTTTCGTAGTATCGATAAAGTAGTATCGATAAATTTGCTTATGACAGGGGGAAAACAGTGATCTAGAATGTCAAAAACTATCTCAAATTCTTACAAATTAGTAAAACGGACCTTTAATTAAACAAACAATTATGTAATTATCTTATTTCTGATTGGAGTCGTATGCCAAGAATCATACTCGATTAGAGAAAATAAGCCCTAAAGACAGAAATGGACTTGAATATAATTCCCAAGAAAAAGTATTGGAAAATGGTACTCCAACAAAATCAATACTTAAAGTAGCACCCAAGTCATTGAAAACTAATAAGTTTTAGAAAACAAATCCCGAACAAGAACTACGCAGCACACATGTGTTAACGAAACTTGCAGAGACACAACTTGCTTGCAATTAATGGAACAGTTAAGTCTGAAGACTAACTCGGTTACAACTATGTATATTCAAGTTGTTCACTTGAGTGTCTTTGAAGCTTAAACGAAAGGAAGGCTTTGTATGCCACTGTATATAATACTAAAGTATTTATTATTATTAATATACCACCAATTAAATCAACATTACAGACTAGTCCAATACGTAATACAATAATAGGTAAAAATATTTAATCTAAGTTAAAATATTTTTACATGGTGTAATTTTGCTAGTTTACGAGTATATTATCATCGTCAATACGATGATAATATACTCGTAAAACTAGCAAAATTTTTAGCAACATGACAGACTCGTCCAATGACGAGTCTGTCATGTTGCTGAGGTGTGCAACTATAAGCATTGTCATGTTTAATTTTTATTATACATGCCAATGCTTATCATTGCACACACATAAACTAAGTATTTATATGTATACATGTGTACATAATTATAATAAGTAGGTACGTAAATTAGCTCTGACATTCAGAGATAGATTTTTTTTTCAAATCAATAACAAAATGAAGAGATTTTAAAGATGTGGTCGTAGGTATCGCAATTTGACAAAAGATTTCGGAATTTCGATTTCTTAAATACACCTGAAGCATAATGTTCTAGAACTTCATATAATCATACTACCCGGTGCTAATCACATACCTGTATTAAGGTCACCGAACAAAATGTTCATTTATCATCGTTTAAAAATCAGGATGCCTTATCGCCATCATCCATCACTTGCAAACTGATTTGTTTCATTTTTCTTTATATTAGATAGACTTTCGTTTGGCGTCTATTCATTCAGATGGTAAGTTATGTAACTTCAGGGTTACTGGTAACTCGACGTATTTTGCACGACGTTATAGTAGGATTAAAATGCAATAAATTAGGCCACCAAATTTTCTACCGTAATTCAGTAGTTTTTGAAGTAATTCAATTTTAAGTTTTTGTGAGAAAAATCCCAGATTAAATGATTTGTAGCCAATTTAAAAACGATTGAGGGTGCAACTGTACTAAAATGTAAACTATTATCATAGTTGATGCCGTAGCAGTATTTTGCCAATAATTAAAAGTTAAAAAATGCCTACGTCCTGACGTCTCGTCGTGCAAGGAATACGTCGAGTTACCAGTAACCCTGTATAATGTTGATAGTGCCTAAGAAGGACTTGAAGATCCAAGTTATGGCTATTTGAGCGTTAGGTATATCCGCTAGATGTGTTTTGACCCCTTATTCTTCTTCCTCCTTAGTAGTATATTTTTGAGAACCGTGACTTCTCTTTTTTTCGTAAGTTTGTAATTCCATTGCTTATAAGACTTAATGGAGTGTCAAGTTTACCAGCATTTCCAATTGCTCTGACACCTTACTTGTCCATCTCTTTGCGCAATATTTTCTAAGCCTTTCTCTTCTTTTTTTTCTGTTAGGGTACTGTCGTCTTTCAATATTTTTGATTAACCAAGGAAGTAAGGAAATGTTTAATATAGAAGAGAATTCCGTCACCCATCGTGTGAAACTCGTTTGTGAATTTGTCCGACTACACCGGCGGTACGCAGTCGCTAAAATAACCAATTTGGGGACCCTCATCGCGCGTCACGAGGTAATGGATGGCTCTGAGCTCACTGTTGCGGTTATATTGGACGGGGAAAAAATTATATGTCGCTATTACCCTGTAAATTTCTCTCTAACTCCGAAATGTAAGGAATAACGCTGCGAAGTGATTTTTGGGACGTGTGTGTACCTGTACGTGGAAGCCGCTAATAATGTTCTCAATCAACAGAGTATTTTTATGATAATATGACTCATAAAAACGAGTATGATTTTGTCATCGTTTATAGAATCGTATTCAATATAGCCGGAAGGCTGATGCTCAAACAAAACAATTACATCTCTGACGGGTGCGCCAAAGTTCACCTAAATTTTCAACTCCGATAATTGGAAATCCAAAAATGTTCTTTCTAACATTTTTCATCCTAACAATCGCAATTCCTAACTACTCTGTCTCTAATGTTCATAATTCCGAAGCATTCAACTTCATAATGTCAGTAGCAATAAACATCTACTAAACTTTTATTTGTTTTCCTATATTTTCTCAACATAACCATCTTTTACACTATTATTCAAAGTTATATCTTTTTTGTTTAGATTTCTTTTTATTCATAATAATCAGTATTAAATACATTGATTTTGCGTAACTTTAACTTTTTTATTTATTGCGGTGTGTACCTGGAAAGATATCCATAGGTTAGGTTAGGTTAGAACTGTGACCAACTACGCGTGAGCCGAGCGAGCGTAGCGAGCGGTGCCGCGGCAGCGGCCGGCGAGCGCTACCTCGAAATTGGTCGCAAAATTTTTCTAAGTATTTTTTTCATAGTGCCCCCAAGACGACCCTGACCTAATCCCCACCCAAATTTAAACTATAAATATCATCTTCTACCCACATATATTTTTATTACACTTGGTAAATGTTTCTATCTGCGTATCAGTGAAAATATTATGGTAAATAAGTTTAGGGATAAAAGAGTTATGATAAAAAACAGTAGGAGTTTAAATTATTTACATTAATGATATTATTAATTACAACTTTCGGAAACATGATTGTTATGAACATCGCCGGGTAGCACTACAAATAGTATGAATGAAAACTTTAGGATGAAAAATTTTAGGAAGAATGATCATTCGGATTACAAATCGTTAGGAAGAACAATTTCGGGTAAAGAACTTTAGGTGAGCCAATATGGACCCCATCTCTGACATCATTCGCAAAAACACGTTAATCGTAGACTTGTGAATACTGTAATGCACGAAGGTACTTAATTCTTCCTCAGATATAAAGAATCTAGGAGTTCAAGCCGTGTCTGCTTCATCCATTACGAACTCCTCTAGAGAATACCTGACTTAAACAAGCTTGTACCATTATCCTTGCCTTAGATACATTTTTTCTTGCCGACAAATTAAATTAAGTATTCAGACGATTTCTGATATTAGGTCTTTACCTATGAAATTGCCGTTTTGTTTGAAAAAAGTTAAAGTATTTTTTTTTCGAACTTATTTATTTCTTTTATTCAAAGTAATCACCCCTGCAATCAATGCATCTTTGCCAACGCTGTGGCAGTTTATGGATGCCCTTCTTGAAAAAATCAGCTGGACGGGAGACAACAAACTCTTCAAAGGCGTTTTGTACTGCCTCTCGGGAATTGAATTTTTTTCCCGCTAAAAAGTTGTCCAAATTTTGGAAAAAGTAATAGTCGGAAGGCGCAAGATCTGGTGAGTATGGCGGATGAGGGAGAGCTTCCAAACCCAACTCATGCAGCTTAGAGACGGTCTGTTGTGCAGTATGGGGCCGCGCGTCGTGAAGTAGCAGTGGAGACGACCGATTGACCAAAGCTGGTTGCAGACGTGCGAGTTTCGCCATCATTGTGGTCAGTTCTTCAATGTACACATCTGCAGTAATGCTCTCGCCGTTTTGTAAAAAGCTATGATGAATCACACCAGCACTAGACCACCAAACTGTGACCATCACCTTTCTAGGGGTCATTTTTCGTTTTGCACATTGCTTTGGTACCGAACCAGGATCTAACCAACTTGCTGAGCGCTTTCGATTGTCAAAAAGAATCCATTTTTCGTCGCACGTAACAATTCGGTTCAAAATTCCTTCATTTCTGTGCCTGTTAAGCAGAGCAAGGCAAGTCTCGACGCGTACGTTGCGCTGGCGATCGTTAAGTTCGTGGGGCACCCATCTATCAAGCTTTTTTATCTTGCCAATCTGTCGCAAATGGACCAATATTGTTTTAATGCTAACATCAAAAGCTGCTGCCAGCTCAGCTGTAGATTGAGTTTCATCAGCTTCAACAATCACCTTTAATTCATCATTGTTGACCAAAGTTTCCGGACGACCACGAGGTTCATTTTTCAAGTCAAAATTCCCAGAACGGAACCGAGCAAACCAATAACGGGTTGTGCGTTCGTTTGTACAGTTCTCTCCGTAAACGTCGTTGATGTTACGGGTCGTTTGTGCCGCGTTGGTGCCACGACGTAACTCATATTCCATAATTACACGAAATTTCAAAGTATCCATTATGAGGAAAAATGTTGAAATGTAATGAAAATACAACGCTAATCAATAAACAAAAGACTGATTTTGTAAATAGAATGTCATATTTTTAAAACAAAATTAATTTGAATTTAGAACTCATAGCCAATCAAAACCTTTTTTTGTTTGAAAAAGTCTGTACTGCAATACGGCAATTTCATAGGTAAAGATCTATTATATCGGTCACGGAAAATAATGAAATAATTCCTCGAATAATATAAGCCATTTCAAATAGCAATTTTAAATACATATATTTTGAACTGCAGACCCATAGTTAGCTAAAACTAAATAAAACTGTTAGCTAAAACAACTTTGTATCAAATTTTAAAACTATGCCTGCTATTTAACATGTTTTGTTAAATATTTTTAAACAATGTATATTATTTCTATTCACTGCTTTTGGTGTATATATTTGCTACTCCTACTATTTACAGTTTTCGCTATCTTTACTACTTTTATCTGGGGCCCTTTGTCTGATATCATCTATCATAGTTGGCAAATAAATATTACTACGACGTTATCTATTTGATGGTTTGTCTGATTATTAAAACCTAGATACCACATTATTAGTAGTTATTATTTACTTTAGATAAATGTCAACCCCAAAGCAATAGAATAAAAAAAAAATCGGCATTTAAAACAATATACGTGAGAGAGTAGTAATTCATTTATTTAAGCTTTAAAACACAAGTAGTAATACGCTCCGGGCCTCAAAACTACCCAAAGGGCTGAACTGTGTTTCAAACAACGAGCAGACGTTGTACAAACGTTGTATATTTTAATAAAACTATTTACTCTTGTTTTTCAAAGTTATTAAGAAATGTAGACCTCGAAAGAACTGACATACGCATGAAACAAAGGCAGACGTAGCCGCAGGAGTATTTACTAATGAAAAAAAAATTAAACGACCCGCCCGTCCTCCGACTAAGTACATGTACAAAATAGTTCGTCCCGAAACCTTCGGGGCAACGTGCTGCGTTTGCAGATCGTGGGCCCTTCATTAAACTTGAAGGTAAAAAGTGGGCCCTTATCTAATCTGCAGTTGTCCCTTCTTGCTTTGCAGCTGGTACCGTCCAACTTGACCCCAATTTCATCTACTGCCCAACTGCCCAAATAAATTCGCTCGTAGTTAAAAATGGTTGAATCGTTCCCCGAAATTGGATTGTTGTCATGATTGAATGAAAATAGTGAATCTGCTCACTCTCGCGTGTCATAAAAGTTAATTTAGGGGCAGTGTAGTGCTCGTAAATATATACTGCTAATTTAGAAGTGGGTTTTGCCCAAAACGAAATACACGTTTGGAATCTCTGGAACGCCAAATCATTGCCAAAGCTTCATCGGCATAGGAAAATGATTTAAATGTATATGGTATAACCTATTAATGGCTATGCTCGGTTCACAAGTGTCCATATAGGCAGTAGCATCACCAATTGATTATTTCCCATTTTTTCCATTCTTGTTGTTGTTTTTCCGTTGCATATTTTATGGTGGATTGTAAAGAACATCAAGAATATTGTAAACAGGATAAAGTTACAGAAATATGGGTATGATATGATATAAAATATGGGTAATATGGGTATGGACCCATTAAACGAACTGTAAATCACGGCTTACAAGCTCGCTTACACCAGCGTCACTTTGTATAGATTTCATTGAGGTCATTGACCCATCCAATCACGCTCTCTTTGTACCGTCATCCTTATTGACGCACTGAAGAGCGAGATCCTTCCTGCAGTACGCAGTCAGAATTGCATAAAATAAGTAAAATGTTCGCAAATACTCTCGACGACTGATAGCAACATAATGGTGCCAAATCGTCTGTCTCAGCTGCGCAAAATTTGTAAATGTCCGGAACGTCCAAAAGAATAGAATCTTTAACAAAATGCTATCGATTGACAAATTCTCGGATCTTAGGCTGTTCCTCTAATAACGAATGTGACAAGTTCGATTCGTTTTTCATTTTTCATAATATAATGACGCCTCCTCCGGGCACCAGGCCCGAAGGCACCTAAGAAGCCGATTCCTGCCGGCTTACCTTTGAGAAAAAGGCAATGTACGTAGTGTCTAGTGTCTACTGTAGTCAATTAGTAAATTATGTACACATCTGTGGTTATCACATTACAGTACAGGCATTAAATACATCGGATTGAAAAAAAAGAATACCAACATTTTTCATGTCAACAAAGAAAGCTACATGTGGCGCCAAAAGTAAGCCGGAGCTCGGGTGTCAGAATTCAGAACTAAATTCGTATGGACGCGGACACGTGACTTCGCGGCTATCAGCAGCGTTTTGTAGGGACTAGGTAAGCCGAAGTTTATCGAGTTACGACAGTGTTTGTATGTATAGAAAGTTAAATTATAACCACTTCCCGACGTCGGATTGAGCTGAAATTTTCCCCACACCTTTGTTTCTAAAATCAATACATTCTTATGACAAACATAACTTAATCTTGCAGTCAGGATCGTCTCCTCACGAGGGAACTCCTCAACGTTTAATAGCACAGACACGAAACTTTGCATACAGGTTCATATTTGGTGGATTATCACAATTTGTATCATGAACTCATCCTAGCGCCAGGATCGTCTCCTCACGAGGGCACTTCTCAACGTTTAATAGCACTGACATGAAATTTTGCATACGAGTTCATATTTGATGGATAATCACGATTTGTATCATGAACTCATCCTGCAGCCAGGATTGTCTTCGCACGAGGGAACTCCTCAACGGTTAATAGCACAGACAAGAAAATTTGTATGCACGTTCATATTTCATGGATAAACATGAATTCTATCATGATCTCATCCTGCAGCCAGGATCGTCTGCTCACGAGGGAACTCCTCAACATTTAATAGCACAGACACGTAACGTTGCAAACTAGCTCATATTTGATGGATAATCACGATTTGTATCATGAACTCATCCTACCGCCAGGATCGTCTCCTCACGAGGGAACTCCTCAGCGGTTGATAGCACGGATATGAAACTTTGTAAATTTACGCGTTCACTTTTTATGAATAAACACAATACCTGAAGCTTGTCGCGTGAATAGTAAATGCTATAAAAACTAAACGCGACAAGTTTTTGTGAAAATTATCCTACATCGGTTTAATTTTTTTAAAGATTTATTTTCTTATTTTCAGTTCATATTCATAAAAGCTTGTTTCAAAAAGGTTTTTTATATTATATATTTTTTATACAGTGTTTTGTGTAGTGGCATGAATGTCATTTTCAAGGTATTCGGGTTGGCTGATAATTAAAACGAAAATTGAAAAATGCGATGAAGAAAAACAAAATTAAAATTCTCAATTTTTTTCTTCGGCTTCCCCTTTCAATATTTTCACCCTTCGCCACTGCCGGGCACAAAGCCCGTTTTATAGCCATCACAATGGGATTGTGCTCTTTCATCAGCGGGACTTTTATGGGCGTCGCGTCAGCTGTGCTGTGGGACGCCAAAATTGAGACAGTATAACTAACTACTTTCGCTCGGCCACCCATTTAGTGGTTGCAGCTCTTTGTTACATTAACTGACCGCTGTGTCAGCGTAAATATGTGCATGAACTCGTAGGAAGGTACCTACATGATGAAAAAAATGTAAACAGTATGACATAGCTTCGTTGGAAACATTGGCTTTTCGCCACAACTATTGAACTTTGTACGGAATGAGGAAAACGTAGTGTCTTCGGCCACTTTCATCTGTTTACGCCGTCTATTTTCAGCTTTTGGCACAAGACATACAAAACGCATACCTAAATCAAGAAAATTGATACTGTGCATGACGTGCATAGCAATGTTTTGTTAATAAGGCAAGACATCGTAAACTGATAAATACGAGACGATAGCTATCATTAAAGGTTATGGTAGATTTCCGTTTGCCTCTCGAATATCTGCGAATATGAGATGGCAGAATGTAGATAGTCACCGATGCATCAATGTATCACATTCAAGCCGTTAAGAATATGATCGTACCCAGCTGTGGTAAACATTCTAAGGATACCTGTATTAATTATAAGCTGCATGACAAACAAATTGATATAGGTTGTAATGGTACTGCTACAGGTCCAGTCGAGAGCGAATCAGACGCAGCAAACAAATAAGACCTTGAATCGTTTGTATCAACACGGTCGTTGAATGTTTTAATCGCTGTTTTATGTATCAAGAAATCGTAATCAGTAATTTTAGTATCTGAATCTTAAGGTCCTGATATATTTGTTATTGGAGAACCTTCAGTTTATGTAAATTTGTTTCTTTTGTCGCTCATAATTAGGTTTGTTGGTCAGAGAGCAATTGACTTTTGAAGGTTTTCTCAATATTTTCTTGTGATGTTTTTTTCAATAGCCTGTTTCAAGTGCAATATTCCTGTTATTGTAGCCCCTAAATAGTAGTAACGTAAGAATGTATGTCCTTTGCACCTAGAATTGTTTGATTTGTATGTTTATATTGCTTTCATTGTATTCTTAGATTTGTCGCTGTGATTTTCCGTCTTACTCATAATTCTTATTTAGACAATCGATTCTCTTCTATGTATGTGACAACGGTAGTGGAATTGATAGGTATCCACATATTAATCATAATGGCTGTTTTATGAGTGTTGATGTTGAGCGCCTATGCCAAACACAATGGAGAATTACCGTGAACGGCGCAGATCTCAGATGCTTGTAATTGTAATAATTTTAATACTTTATCTAAATCTGGTGTTTAAAATGTTAGTACAGGTTTGATAAATAATGTAAAATATGGCTGAGCTTTGTTTCATAACAACTATTGTGTATTTTCTATTCTTTTTTTACCATTCAGTGTTATTAGACCAAGAAATACCTACATCGTGCCTACTGCTTACATGGGTACCATTAACTACGCGTAAACTGTTGAGCTGCTACAATTGATTCGCTTTATTAATTGTAATGTTATTTTTGTTCAATTCTACATTTTTTGTAATTCATCGTGAATTATTACATTTTTAGTGTATTCATACGTTGAATTTGACTACAAAACATGCAGGAAGTCTAAAATTAAACGAGACCATGTTAATTACTTGTTTATTGTTGTGACTAGTTGCGTTAATTCGGTATTCGGTATACCTTTATTAAGGTATTATTATATTCGTAATCGGTAATGACATTTTGATAGTCAACTGTAGCTAAACTTGAAACCTATTTCCATAATGGGCGTGTTTATGTCAATTTGAGTCATATCACAAGGTATGGCGTGACTGTCTGCCATTATCTTATCTTGTTTATATCTTTTTTTTCAATCTGTCCGTTCTGTAAAAACATAAACATTACTAAAAACAGGTAAACCACATGTGTTTACGCCAAGTAGTGCGTAACAAACCTGTTTGTACTATGAATAAGCTAGTTAACGCATTCACTGAGCAGCGAGCAAGGTGTTCCCAGCTGTTAAAAAGATCGCGCGATCAAACATTTACTTAGATAAAAACCAAACGGATTTGTTTACTTTACCAAATTCTACCTTGATTTTACATCAAGTCTACATTATCAAATCACTACGTTTTAGCTTACTCGTATTGTTTCATTCATGCAATATAACAAACAACAATCATTTTAAAAAACAGACCAAAAAATAATACTCACATTCAGACACAGTTCCACTGCTATTCGACGCTAGCACACCAAATGTTTTAACGTTTACAACACATAAAAATAATAACCACCACATTATGGCACAAAATTTAGGGGCTGCCCGATGACAGCCCACCAAAAGGAACATTCGTCCTGTAAACTTTCGATTTTTACGAAAATCACTAAAAAGCAACACTGCAGGGCAAATCCAGGAGCGTGACAGGATTACGTCACATTCATAACACTGTTAGCCGTCTTACAGACTGTAGTCACTGTTATTAATACTGCGAGGGGCAATATTTTGGTGATTGGTTGGAACGCGAGAGTTTTGAGGTTATTTCTACGTGCCACTGGTGCGAGCGCGACGGAGAAATGTCGCTCTTGGCAGGTGAGGCGATGCGGTGCGGGCAGCGAGCCGCTAGATGGCGCGGTCGGCGCACGCGTGACGTAGCTACGTTTAGTTTCGGCGACTGAACGGCGGCGCTGCGCTGCTGATTCTAGCTACAGATTTTTCCAACGCATCACGCGAACGACACGATGTTAAGCCTCGCTCACATGCGATCTCGAGTACAAACGACTATTTACGACAGCTGAGGGTGCACCATTAGTTTTTATGAGTTAGCTTCTTTATTACATGAAAACGCGTCTGTTATAGCCAAGAATCTAATACCGTTGATATTGCGATTCCGGAAGGTTGAGTTTAGTTTGGTGTGTATTAGACAAGGAAAGAATTATATATTGCAAAGCAAATTTGGAACCAAATGCTTGCATAAAGTTTTAATTGTTTTGACAGTTATTAATTTATTTATTTTAGATAATCTTTTCTTATAGTTTCCAGAAACTGTTGTGTTTTTAAGTGCTATTCCAACTCATTTTATTTAGCTTATTATCTTAAAAATTGATTCAAATCACAAAATTGAACTCAACATAATATGTTTTCTGGACACTGGGCACAGAGACATCAACCCATAAAACCGTTTAATAAATCGTTGTAACAATAAACAGCACTCCCCCAAAAGTTGGCAACATAATGCTAAAAACATGCAAAATTCCGTCCAGTTGTGATCTCGCCCTATCGCTAAAACAAGAATGCGCGCGCAACTTAACAGTGCCGCCGCCGTGGTAAGACGCCGGGGGGCGTGGCGTCAGTCGTTACGCACATACGCCAGTACGCAACGCCGCGATAACACACCCGGCTGATAACACCCCCGTCTGATAACACTCTCCATGCATTCACTAGCAGACGCACGCACACACACGCAAACCTCGCTTTCACGTAGTTTACGTTTTCGAACTCAACATCTCCCCGTACTTTCTCGCTGAATTCTGCGTAGACAGGCACTGAGAATGTGTGCGTGACGCTGTGTTTTATTCAAGGAAGTCGAAAGTCCTTAGAGCCGGTATCCTGTCAACCGGCTTCTTATCAACAACACTCTTCCCGCTTCTACCGACAAACACACAACGGCCTCCTGAACTCTTCCGGTTTATATATGAATAAGAAAGCCCGCTAAAGTGTCCTCCTTTACAGCGCAGCGTCTGAATAACGGAAAAGCCTTTCGACTTGAATAATCAAATCTTGGAGAGCATTAAGTTTATTATTCGATTTATTTATTCATATTTTACCTATGTATTTAGTACTAGCTGTCCGGCGCAACTTCGTTTGCGTCACATTTTCCCCGTTTTCGCAACACCTTTCTCGATAAATGGGCTATTTAGCACTGAAAGAATTTTTCAAATCGGACCAGTAGTTTCGGAGCCTATTCAATGCAAACAAACAAACAAACAATCAAATCTTTTCTCTTTATAATATTAGTTTAGAAGTTTAGATGTAGAATACACCAAGTTTCCTCCGTTCATGGTTCATTTGCATAGTTTCATAGGTTGTAATAATTAATATATTTGATAAGAAGCCGTTGAGTTAATTAACAATAGCTTGGGGTTTTATTTGACGCATAATTATGAGGAAAATCTGATAAAAGTATTAATTAATTCTCACTATTTTTAGATTTTTCATTAAGGGATTTGGCCACACGCGTTGCATTAGTCAGTAACACGAGTCTGTTTATACGCAAGCTGATCAACTAAGTATCTATTTGCATGCTTCATAGAATAAAATGGCTTACTGTGAGTTGTAAGTTTCAGGGATCATCAGTAGTGGTAGCCTAGTGGTGTGATCGTCGGTCTGCGAAGTCATGGGTCTCGAGTTCAAACCCGAGACGGGTTTCAACACGAGACTTCTGATTTTCGGGATTCATGAGTTAAACGTTGTGAGGAAACCAAATCAGTTTGTAAAGCCAAGTCAGAGGCCCATAGGCAGCATAAAACTTTGAAACCAGGCTAGATATGGAGCGAGACAACGCTGACGCGTGCACTCCGCACTCTCAACCTCATAGCGAGTGAGACGGACTAATTCTGTTGTTCTCGTAGTGATTTCAAAATGAATGCACTGTTAGTAATTAGCTATCGAATTTAGTATCAATTAAGACACATTTAACGCATGTTGCGTGTAATGGTAGATGTAAGTAGATAAATAAATAATTTGAGCTTGAAAGTATCACACAAAAACAGTCAATTTCAGCATGCTTGGAATACAAAAATCTCTGTTCATACACCTGAATCCAGATTGATTTCAGGGCATTGACAGGAAACGTACTACATTTCACGCCTCCCCAAATAGGGTCATTCCAAATTGCTTTTACACTGAACATCCCGAAATTCTGGGTCATCGGCGACTGGCTGGAGAGATGCGATTTTTAAAAAGCATCTGAAACGTGGGAGCTTGTTACTCAATAAAACATTTCAGGTGAGACGTGCCCTGAAGCCAAATTAACCGAACGTGATTGTCGCGGACATTTTTTATATAAGAAACAGGTTAAACAAAGAAAGAGAGAAACTAACAAAGCAATAACAAATAATAGTGCGGAATATTAAGTGGGAATATTGATAAAATTACAAAGTTGGCACAAACGTGTCGTAACGAAGTAGAATGCATGTGTTTTGTATTTACAGTTTTTATTTAGTTTGCAATGAACGGTAGCAAATAACTAGAACCTCGAGGACGTAGCAGCATTTTCAAACCATGTGGAGTATTCTCAGTCGTTCGCAGTGCACACTTACTTTGCTGTCGACGTTACTTTATTAGGTTTCTGTTTTTTGCGCGCTCGTTCTGTACTAAAATAAAGAACTCTAATAACTTCCGCAAACATTCCACGTCTTAATCAAAGTTTTGCTTGTGTAAACGTAAATGGTAAACACTTGTAATACTTGCTGAGTGGGGAAGAATATCCAGAGAACGTAGACAACACACTACTTCTACGTAAAGTATTTCATATTTTCACAACTATTTTCAACAAGATTGTAAGCTTTTTGGTAGTATATTATGTTAATCCATTTTTGACATTTTACTTATCGTTCTCGGTGATAGAATGTCTAGACCCTGCTTCGACATCGGCAATGATATGAAAGCGTACTAAGGAATTTAAAATAAAAAATATAATAAAGATCTCAAAAACGTCCTCAAAGAAAGCACAATTCCGAATAGTGAGCACTTTTCACTGCTTCTGACAGTGATTGTTTTTCGGGCAATTTGATTAGAAACGTGACATAACTTGCGTTATTCACGTTTAAAAATCAACTTCATGTTGTCGGTTTAAGTTCGAATGTGTGTTGTCTCGAATCAGAAATTGTTTTTTTTAGTTTATTTATCTTTCAATGAGACGTTCTGATGTGAAATTCAATGACGATTTCAAGTTTATATTTGTATCTTATAATTAAAAGTTCTTGTACCCTCTGGTAAACTACTCATAAATATAAATAATTTTTACAAAGTGAGAGCAGTACTGAATAATGAAAAGAATATACGGTACCGGAATATACGGTAAAAAAATAATAAGTAAATAAAAAAAACCGTGAAAAAATATTAAACTTATCTAAATTAATTCAAAGTCACACTGGAATGTGTGTGTGTGTGTTTTATTAATAAAGTAGGTACATCAGTCTGTTTGTTTCATTAGTGAATGCCTTTTGCGTCAAGTTTATTAATAAAACATATCTTTACATAACCACAACAGTTATCCTCATAACCATAAAATGTATATTATGTACTGTACTACACTAATGAATATAATAAACGAACAAAATTAAATAATTCAGCTACAAACACAACAAAATATTCTGAAAATGATAACAACACATTATTTAAACTAATATTTTAAAGAGGAAAGGAGTGATTGTTTGTTTGTTTGCATTGAATAGGCTCCGAAATTACTGGTTCGATTTGAAAAATTCTTTCAGTGTTATATAGCCCATTTACCGAGGAAGGCTATAGGCATATATCATCACGCTACGACCAATAGGAGTGGAGCAGCAATGAAAAATGTTGCGAAAACGGGGTAAATGTGACGCAAACGAAGTTGCGCCGGACAGCTAATAGGTACATTATAACGAGTTTCACGTACGAATACATGCGTAGGTACATTGCAATTATTAATAACAATGTTAACTGCCGCAAAGTAAACTAATTGGTTCGAGTTATTCTGAATATTATTTTCATTCTGAATTTGACGAAGCGGTTCTTAATCCTTTCCTAGCATACCGGGCTTAATAACGCATTTTTCAGTTGCAGCCCGGTTGGTCTAGTGCAGGGGGGTCTAGTCTAGTGTTACGGAGCTTCGACTCCGACTCCGTTAAGTCGGAACTTCCGATTATTATTACACCTTCGGTTCCGACTTCGGTTCCGAAACTTTTAAATCGGAGGTTTTAATCGGAGGTCGAAGCATAACAAATAACTTTTTAGTGGCTCTGGCATAGTCTACGACTCGTTAAGAAATGGATTGGACGGAGACAAAGGTTCAAAGCTTTTGTTCGTGATACACTACTTTTGGGGTCAATTCATTTAATTTAATTTGTTTCAAAGCTTTTGTTCATTAAATATAATATGCTACTTTAGGATTCAATTCATTTAATTTAATTTGTTGTTTATTTGGAAACATGTTAATTTTTTACGTTTATTGTCTGTGTAAATTTATAATTATATAAATATACCAAAAAAAGGTTTTTTTTGTTTTACTTGTCCTTTAATAAAAAATCTCTCTCCTGACACCACTTTTCACCCCGCCTCCACCTCCGACTCCGATAAATCAATTTTAAAAACTCCGACTCCAACTTCGGTTCCGATAAAATTACCTCGGTTACATCCCAGCTGGCGTACCATGACGCTTAAAACATTATTGTTCCATTCCTATTCCAAAGTGAGAAAGAGATGGAGCTAGAAGACCTGCATAGTTCCATCTCTTTTTCACTCTGGAATAAGAATAAAACAATAATGTTTTAAGACGTCATGGTACGACAATTGGTCTAGTGGTAGCAAGCGCGACTGCTGAGCCTAAGGTCCTGGGTCCGATTCCCGGGTCGGGCAAAGTGTTATTGGGTGTTTTCCTTAGGCATTACTCAGTAGCAGCCACGGAGTCTGTATTTGTGCCCGGTTGATTGCATAGGCTCGCCACCTCTTACATGGCACTTAAACATAACAGGCGAAATGTGGTTGTACTATTAGATAGACCTTTGCCTAACCCTTCGGGTTACCGATGTCAGAAACAATATTTGGTGTTAAGTAAAACGTTTAAGAACTAACTTTTAACTCAGTTTAACAAATATTTACCACCGCACACCCAAGAACCCAAAAACAACATGCCTGAAAGATTTTGTGTCCTTTCTATTTATGTAAAATTAAAGCTTAAGCGACTGATAATAAACGAGAAAATCCAAAGTCACGTGCACACAACCCATAAAGTTAAGCAGTTAATTCAGAGAATTAAAATAAATACCAAGATAGAATCTTTTAAAGGTTGAACGAAGCTCACATAAGTACAAATGTCACGGTGAATGTCCGAAACGCAGTGTATCCTAAAATGTCCTAGTTTATCAATAACACTGGTAACGGGATACATACCATGTTTATTATTTGTTTTGAGTTCCCGATATTTCGGCGCTGTTGCAAACGCCATGATCACGGGTAAACTTGTTTATGTATTAAGTTCGCTCCTAAATAACCGTAAACTTTCATAACGATTTCGGTCTTACAACGATGAATATTATCATCATACACCACGACGACGTCAATCTTCATCATCATTCATTATCATTATCCTCAGTTTATTTTTTTTTGGAATGGCATCTCGCAGTTCAACCTAGGAGGTTGTCGTCTGCTTAACCGGACTATCCTGTGGGTGCCTTAAGAGTAAGGCCTCCAGCCAGGGCATTAAAACTTACAAACTAAGCGACAACACGCTAAGGGCACCCCCTGTGGGGTACGAGCCTCGGCTCAGGGCGTCGCTGGGGGAGGACTGCATGGGGGCAGGCTGGATTTGAATGATATCATTATTTAGGGGCTGATTTAAAACTACTGGCACAGCATCGCGGGCTGGCTCGAGCGAGGGTCGGGGAGGGCATGGACCGGGACGTCGCGACGGACCTCGACGGCGAGGTCGGAAAGACGGCGATTTGTGTCTGAACTTTTTAAGAGTGCTAGTCTCTTTGATACTCTCCTGGAGGAGGGTCATCATCGGGAGTGATCATTATCCTCAGAATTCTTTATCCTAATTTATATGGGGTTGGCGTCGCATGCCTTCTTTTTCAACATTAGTCTGTAACTTACCTTTTGTTCCATTCCCACACACAAACCATGAAAATGGTTTTGCACAGTATGGAGTTTATAAGTACAAGAGTATTGTTAACGTTTTTATTAATTATTAAATGTACAATATATACTATCTGTATACAGGTAAAGTGTAATCGGATGGGTTTTAGTCATTACAAGTCTGATACTCCCTTCCGCTCCGTCCAGAGCGGGAGGGGTTATTTGATGATTAGCCAGACGAAAAAAAAAAATAGAAATGTAGGACTCAATGTAATGCCCTCAAAAAAATGGTGATGCATGCATTGGATAGTACGGAGGTTAAAGAGGTATTTAAATTAAAGTCATAACAAACGGTATAGTCCAGAACAATAAAATGATCAAAATGAAAGGAGTTTTGTCACCAACTCGACACGAGGGACTCGTCACACGAGTGTCCAGCTGGTTGAAACTCAAAATTAGTATCACTTATTATTTCGTCATCTGGACACACCAAGATTTTATGTAGTGAAACTTAAATTATTCACTTTAATTTTTTCGCGAACTGGACACACTTTCGCATTTTACCCGAATTCATGACTAAGTATAGTCACGCAGATAAATTTGTGTGTCCTTGTAAAATTATTCTATTTGTGAATTTATAAAGACTGCGTCAAGTCAAATGTAAAATTGCACTTATGCAAAAATGTTTTTTTGCTATTGCCCCACGCATTTATAAAAAAGTACCGAATGTAATAAAAAATATGACAGTAATAAAATGTAAAAGGACACTAAACCGAATATTAATTGAGAAAAACTATTATATAATTGACGACTTCCTTAATGATAAATCTCTGAACCGATTAACCAACTATTAATGTGATTGACAAAAATGTTTCAATAGGAACATTTATGCCAATAAATCAATTGTCATTGTGTTTTGGTCAAACAGGAAAAAAGTATTCTGACACTTTTTTCCTGATTGACATACTACTGCTACTACTAATTAATTCTATTGGTGAATGATTTGAAATTTAAATTTATCCGGTATTACTATTTTATACAATTACTAAATACTGTTAATTTTGGAATTTTATATTATTTCCATGTCCATGTGACCGTGGAATATGGAGGACTATAATAAAAAATAAAACATCTATGTCCAAATTGAAATTACCCATGTTTGCAAAGAAATAAATGATTTGATTTGATTTGACAATAATTTATTTAATCATCATATTATTTAATTGTATATATTTGTTTTATTTCAAAATTTGTCTTTAATAGAATTAATGAGGTTTTTCAAGCAAAAATGTGAGGCAGCTTTTTCATGAAAACGGCTCGTTCTTTTTTTTCCAAAACAACTGGGAGTGTCCAGTTGGCGAAACTATGTCAGTGATTTAGTTTAAGTTTCACTTTGTGGACTCTCGTAAAAATCCTGGCGTGTCCAGATGACGAAATAATAAGTTATACTAATTTTGAGTTCCACTAACTGGACACACGTGTGTCCAGTCTCTCGTGTCGAGTTGGTGACAAACTCTGGAGAACAAGTGCCTTTTGGATTCGTTAAGGATTTTTTTACACCTGTTTACTTTTCACTTTTAAGTTAATATCATCATCTCAGCTCACCTCCTTTCTAGCCATATCATCCTCCACACAGTTCATCCATCGTTTCTTTGGTCTTCTTCTACTCCGAGAGTCACCTCTGTGGTCAAAACTTTTCTCACCTAATTTTCCTCATTCATCATTTTATACATGGTATTATTATGACTTTTCAGTTTATCACTATTTGGCATGCCACTAGTGTTTTTACGGTTCAAATAAATCAATGATACGTACACTTTCTAAATAAGTCGACTTACTCCGGTGCATTTTAATACTTACCAATTTCAGACATTCGCAGTAACATAGACAGCAACGAGAATACAACAATAAAACGTAGGGCCCACAGACATGTGGTCACATTAAAATGCAGTTACGATGTGACCCGTGAACTGACGAGCCATTATTTATAGCCCACAGAGTTTTATGTGAGGGGTCGAAATGGAATTGTTTCACTTTTCTGTGGGTACTATGATAATTAGGAGTGGATGATGCTTTATTTTGGAATCAATTTAATGACATTGTAAAGAAAAAAAGCTTTGCGAAGTCGCGGACTTTCGAAATTAAGTTTATCTTGCACTTTTATAAAGTTATTTTAATTTTCCAGTTCTCAGTTATAGCACAGTGTAAATGTAACTAATTTTGGAAAAAAATATGCATTGTCTGGGAAGAATGATTCACCATACCCACGTGAAATCAAACCAAACTAGCGAGTTTATATGGAACTTTCTATGTATATGGAAGTAACTAACTAGACAGCAAGTCATTATTCTAATCCTATTTAAATCGGTTAGGTAAATCCAGAGATAATTGGCACATGGTAAAGTACTTTCAAGGACTAGATAGGTTAAGCACCATAAGGTTAAATTTTGCTTACACCGTATTACTTTAATGACTAAAATATTAGTTCAAAAAAATATAAATTTGTTTATAATTACGTGGCATTAATCTTTCCTTGCCGCTCGCACACAAAAAATACTTTTGGAATCTGACTAAAAAAGGTAACAAAATAAAGCTTACCTTGAGCTAGCCCAATTAAAACACAAACGGACAGGATCCTCAACAAAACACCGTAGTTACCCATCATAGATCTGATACTAGAATAAAATAAAATTACATATGACACAATAAGTCGATGAAGCTCAGCGATAATCCTAATCTACTTCCCGTGTTCTCTTTGTATACCGTTTTATGTCAGTTTTTGCCAAAATCAAATAACTGGAACAAACTTGTGGTACTATTAATTCGTTACAAATATTTCTTTATCCATTGAAACCATTTTCAGTGACAGCTATAGGTTGGATTGCATTTGTTTCAGATCTCGAGAAACGGCTGACCTATTTCAGAAATACCAGACCATTAAAAGTTACCTTTTGATAAAGCAATCGCTGTACAAAATTCATTTAATAATTAACAGATTTGATTTTACTAAGGTTTGACGGCGCTATTTATTACCGCGCTCACTGACGTCTGGTCGTTCACTTTTCAACCTTATAACTCAGGGCGTAAGGGTGAAAAGTGGTTGATTGTCAGTAAGCGCGAGAGTACCATTACCCTAAATTATCAATCAAACTAAGCAGTTGCTGGCTATCCCAAATCCAACTTAGGCACCGCAGTGACGCTACACTTGGCGCGAATACCAAACAAGACGTCACGGTACAATTAAATCAGCCAGGCGTTATATCGACATCCACAAATCCATGTAAATTAATCCTACAAAGGCAGGGCAATGTGTCTACCTTTGGCCTGAATACCGTCCTATACTGTATAAGCACTAAGCTGATAATACTATAATACTACGTTAGAGCAGGGACAATCCTTTGAATAGATTTCAAAGACTACAAAAGAGGTTGTCCGATATTCTGAAGCAGCGAAGATTACGTAACGTTGAGCTTGTGTTTGAACTAATAATATGCATTGTGCTTAGTATCTGCTTGAATTATTTTAAATCCCTGTTGAAGCAGGCATAGCCTTATCCTAAGATTTTGGTCTGAATGACATGGAAGAATTAGTATTAATTACATTGTTCACATCACCCACTTGTATGCTGGTATTAAAATTTTAAGCAATTCAAAATTGTATAAAAATAAAGACCACACTCGTCCTTAAATTTGTTTCAAATTATTTCAGTATCTACCTATTATAACAAACTAATAAACTGCTCTCAAAAACGGCGAAGGAAAACATCGCGAGGAAACCGACATGTCCTAGAACTAAAAATTCGAAGACATGTGACATCTACCAACCCGCACTGGGTCCCTGTGGTTGATTACACCCCACTTCCACTCATAGACAGGAGGCCTGTGTCCCAGCAGTGGGAGCATAAGAGGCTGATGATGATGATGATGAATAAACTGGTTTAAAACATAGCACAAAGAAACCAAAACAAAATAATTCTTTATTTATACAATATTACAGCTATAAAAGTTAACTGTTCCAAACGTTGAATAAGAAAGCTATCGTGAGATTATTCCATTGGAGATGCACCGAAGTGCAAGGCTGCACTCGGGCGGAATCTAAGATTGACTGTTCTCATAAAAGCTGTCTCGGATAGTTTTACACCGAAGAATAATAGTATCGTCTGTTTCATTAAATGATCGTCTTTGACGAATCTAGACATGGTTGGGAAATAAGTTTCTAAACTGACATGATCACTAAGGAGGACCACTGAGGAGCTCGTGGCTAAATAATAACAGCCGCACGGGCCGATCTTTAAGGTTAAGCCGTGCTTGCCGAGATTGGTCCGCGGATGGGTGACCATAATTATATACCAAGTTTCCTCCGTGCCTCGGAAAGCATGTTAAGCCGTTGGTCCCTGCTGTCATTTGTAAATCTCTTACAGTCGTTACGAGTAGTCAGAAGCCAAAAGTCTGACATCCAGTCTTACCAAGGGGTATCGTGTTACCCAGTTACTGAGTTGTAGAGGTAAGAGGTAAAGCAGTCACTTCATGAAAATACTGGTACTCAGCTGCATCCGGTTAAACTGGAAGCCTAAGATAGTTTGGGAAAAAGCTAGGCAGATGATGATGAAGAGAAAATATGTTTATGACATAACGTTACGTAACGCCCTCATTATTCACACGTTATTTACCACCCTACCTTTATTGCTACAAAATACACTACATTTTTAATTTAAACATGCTACTTTGTGAAAACAAGCACGTCTCCTTTGTGAAATAAAAATGCTTTCGCAAACATTTTCAGAAAGTCTAGCAACCATAACTGAGCAATATTCCAGCGTTTGGCTATGTTTACTGTACCTACTACACGTTTCGAAAAACAAACGAAAATAATCAACTCTCCTTTGCAGGAAAGTCCGAAATTCGGAAAAAGATTTCGCCTTTTCCTGCCGTTTGCGTTGCTTTCAAACCAAGTTTGGACTAAAGCTGAGTTGGCGAGGGCTGTGGAGCTAAATTCACCTGTAATTATGGTGGCTGTAGATAATTGTCGCCCCCTCGCACAAAAGACCCTGAATCGTAGCTGAGCTAGCACTGACTAGTCGACGTCTGTCTTTAAGGCTGCCTCGTAATTACTGATTGTGATTTACGTTCATATATTTTGAACCGATTCTGGGAAGGTTAGGTTGGATTTTCTCGTGTTTATATTTTACTCAGAGAATGACTGTTTACTTGTAAAATAAAGTTTGTTTTTTAGGTTGGTTTTAAAAAAGCGTTTTTAAATTATATGTTTAAAATTACATATTTTTGTCAAATTAATTTAATTCGTATAAAAACCCTGAAAAATGTCTTCGATAAACGTTCTCGTCACAGAATTGACTCAGTCCCAGTAATGGTCTCTGAGGATTAATAACCTGCTAACTCGTTTAGTAACTGAAAACAAGCAATGATAATGTACACCAATTAACACGAAAAACAACAAAAGGGATGAATAATAAAGGTCTCATTAATATACTAATTTAGAATTCCGGTGAATTCCCCGATGAGCATGTAAACATCCGACCGCAATAGTAAAATGTTTTATGAAACAAAATTTATACTAACCATAAAATATTATAATATACAAGATATATATTCCTCGCTAAACTAAGTCCGAATTCCCCAAAATGCATTGTTACAGTTTAATCTACCGTTTACTTTGAAAGATTAATCGATGTTCGTAATCTCAGATTAGCGGAGTTTCACAGTAAAATGATCCTAGTTTAGGGTTTATTACTGGCTATCAGACCTCTGAGAAGCCCTGCTTTACCCTACTTAGATTTAATTATTGGTAGAATCAACCGCAAGTCAAGTACTCAAGTTACTAGACGACATATTCACAAACGCTCGGTTTCGATTCGGAAAGTCGTATGTCTATCTCGCTCGTTTTCTTCTTGCCAAAACAAGATAGACATACGACTTATCGAATCGAAATCGAAACCGAGCGTTTGTGAATACGGGAGCAGGTGGCCTACCATAACGTCTTAAAACATTATTGTTTTACTCCTTTTCCAGTGTGGGAAAGAGATGGCGCTAGACATCCTGTATAGCTTTTTTTTTTTTTTTAGGATGGGAAATCATCAAATGACTTCTTCCGCTCTGGGCGGAGCGGAAGGGAGTGTCAGACTTGACTGACTAAAACCCATCCATGTTCCTTCTTAGCCCTTTGCGTTCCAGGGGCACGGTATCTCTTTCGAACAACCCGCAGCCCTGGCAGGCATCGGCCCTCTCGGACCCCTTCCGATTTGCTGACATCTCCTTGAGGCGCGCGTGGAAGACGAACGCGCCGTCGGCACGGTCTGTCGTCATAAGACGGACGGACGGTGAGCTAGCCCATTACTCACCGTCCACAGGCCCGCGCTTACGGTGGCCGGGGGCCACTGGTTGCCCCCCGACGCCCGGGGCGTCTCCCGCGGCGGCTGGGACGTGAGGTTCTCTCCCTCTCACGTTCCGCCACCTCCTTCGCTAGCATGACTGCTTCGCAGAAGGAGGCGATGGCTTCCCATTCCCTCTCGCTCCGGACCATGGATTGAACCAGGGCCGGACGCGAGAAGTCGCCGCCGCCAATCGCCGCTACGAGGACACGGCGGTGCTCAGCCCAAGCGGGGCATAGCTCCACAGTGTGCTCCACCGTGTCCTCCGGCCGATCCTCGCAGTGGTGACACCCGGGCGTTTCCTCCCGCCCGATTCGGTGCAGGAACCTCCCGAAACAACCGTGTCCGGTGAGGACCTGCGTCAGGCGGAAGGTGAGGGCGCCGTGGCGCCTCTCTAGCCACTCCTCAAAGAGGGGACTTATCGCCACTATTGTGGCGTGCCCTACATCCTGTATAGCTCCGTCTCTTTCCCACACTGGAATAAAAGTAAAACAATACTGCTTTAAGACGTCATGGTAGGCCAGCAGTTCGTTATCTATTCATGTGTCAAACAATATTTTTGTAACTTGTTACTAGGTATTTAACAATATCGATTTTAAAGTATACAATTACGTCACATCACGCCTATAATTATTTCTTGAAGGATTAGGCAGAGGTGTACCTAATAGTACTCAAACATTTTGCCAGTTAAGTTTTAGTCCCATGGAATACATGGGCGAGCCTATTGCCATCAACCGGGCACAAATCCACTGCAGTCTGAGTTGCAATTACGACCACTAGATCAACGAGGCAGTTGAGGCAGTCAATCACTTTATTTGCAGGAAATTCAGTTGTTTTTAAAATTAATAGGGAAGAATCCCTATTAAGCACGGAAAATAACTCCTGTCATCAATAAGATTTCTGTCCAGCTGTGTCAGTGATGCAATATGCGAGTATTGACCTCCCAATGAAAATGGAAACAAAATTAAACATCGTAGCTACCATCTGGATATTTTTCGGCATTTACATAGGTACTAGCTGCAACATATTAATCACACAACCCTCATTTGTCACAAGCGAATGAGCGCACAGGAAATTGATGGATTCTCACTTAAATGTTCGCTTCCAGAGATCATGTAGCGTTTTAAATTAAAATTTTAATGGAAGCCTGCTATTGAAACGAATTGAATGCCGTTACTATCAACAGTATCGATTACATTGTTTAAATATCGTTGGAATCAGTAGAAATTGTTTGTTAATTAGCTTGGCGTGTACATATGTTAAGTTTTAAAATATTAAATATAACATCAAATCTGTTCACAGCGAAGAGTAAGCCGAAGGTGATCCACACACACACACATCCACATTGTGCCAATTATGTTCAGCCCCATGTGATAGGGGGTAAGTGAGTCTATTGCTATCAACCGGGCACAAATTCAGGTTCAGAGTTCCTTAAATAAATACAAACAATAAAATATTTAAATATTGCAAAATCTGACTGTATGTGAGTACATCTCAGTTAAGAATCGTCATAATTAGTAAATCCGTTAGAACGCTGCTCAAAATAAGGCTAACATTAGTGTAGAACAAACCTGATAAAAAAAAACAGATAAAATCTGGATAAATAATACCTAGGTACTCACTACACACCCTGACCTCATCCCTCAACATATTGATCCTTGTATTTTATTCCAACCACCTAAGCAGGAAGAAAAAAGTGCGGTAAAAGTACACCTACGGCCATGTTGCCCGCGGGTAATTCTGTGTGGTCCCCTACTAATGCTGTTTGGTGTCGGGTAGCATGGATGACAAAACTTCGCGCACGCTTCGTGAAACATCCGGGCAACAGGCTTAAATATGTCGGGCAAAAAATGTGATGATACTTTGACTGGACTTTCGTGGTTGTTTTGGGGTTATTTTGTGTCGGATAGACTTATTTTCATCATGTAATGAAGGTAGTTCCAAGAATTTAATTTTTAGGTTTATACTTATTTAATGTGGTGTAACGCGAATGGATAAAATAACGAATGAGTACTTAAGGAAAGTCTGAAAGTGGCGCCGGTGACTGAAAAGTTGTGAGGTAATCGGTTATCGTGATATGGACATGTGATGCGGAGGAATGAGGAAAATGTAGAATGTTTAATATGTCAATAAATGTACAAACCAGTCTAAGCTAAAAGTCTGACATCCAGTCTTACCAAGGGGTATCGTATTACCCAGTTACTGGGTTGTGGAGGTCAGATAGGCAGTCGCTTCATGTAAAATACTGGTACTCAGCTGCATCCGGTTAGACTGGAAGCCGACCCCAAGATAGTTTGGGAAAAGGCTAGGCAGATGATGATGATGAATGTACTAACCATAGGTAAATTGTTTACCAAACATGTCAAGCGTCTCCAAATAAAGTCCAAAGTTCATCCCTCGAAAAGCTAAATACGTATCAGCTTCGTCTAGTATATTTAGACAGCTATAAATACACTGTGATATTTACACTGTATCCCATATCAACGTCCCTAAATATGGCCCAAATAAGTGAACTAAATTAGCAGTTCTGAAATAAGTAGCCATTTGCAAGTTCATTAAAGCCAGATTCACATAAGTACGGGGTACGGACCCGCCTCACTAATTCTAACAGCGCTAATTACATGCGTTACATTATCTGAGGTTTTAAGTAACTCCATGTTCATATTTTAATTGATGTAATCTAAGGCAATGGCGCAATTAGGGAGGGTTGTTAAGAGCCAACACCTTGCTGGCTTTAAGCCCTACCCGGGCAGAAGGTCACTTGTTAAAGCGTATGTAATAACTCTTAGAAAAAGGACTTCTAAGGACCCTTACAAAACTTGGTGTCTTTGAAATGATAATATTAAGATGAACTTTGAAACGAACTTTTATCAAAGCCGGATGATCTTCTTCGACGGAAACGGGTTATTGCTTTATAAATTATTCCGCGGAATTCTCAGTTTAATTCATAATAACTTAGTATTATTACTTCTCACAAAGGATAATCCTGCATTGCTTCTGACTAACCGTAGCGCCACTATTCTGCACTAAAACCCAATTAAAAAGGATTTAATAGTTTTCAGAATTTTATTACTCTTACCTAGGGACTCGTTAAGACTTTAATACTATTTTTCCACGAATAAACTGAGAGGGATTCTTTGTTTATTGGTGGCAATTGCTTTTGGCTTATTGGATCCAATTGAAATCTTAAGTACATTTGAAAAGCTGTAAAGTGTAGGAAAAAAGTGAGCGTTTTTATTTTGAGGGTGAATCTGCCAAAAGGTTTTCGACCTCTCTCTCTACCTATGAATTGATTATTATTAATGTTACATAACATATATCCATACTAATGTTATAAATGCGAAAGTCACTCTGTTTGTTTGTTTGTATGTTGTTTTGTTACCTTTTCACGACTAAACGGCTGATCGGATCTTAATGAAATTTGGCAAGAAGATAGATTTCAACCTGGGGAAGGACATAGGCTATATATCATCACGCTACGACCAATAGGAGCGGAGCGAATGAAAAATGTTGCGAATACGGGGAAAATGTGACGCAGACGAAGTTGCGCGGGACAGCTAGTCTTTATATATATAATTCTACTGTACGTGTGTATGTCACTGAACTCCTCCTAAACGGCTGGACCGATTTGAATTTTTTTTGTATGCCTTTGGGTCTCTATCTATATATCATCACGCTACGACCAATAGGAGCGGAGCAGCAATGAAAAATGTTGCGAAAACGAGGTAAATGTGACGCAAACGAAGTTGCGCGGGACAGCTAGTATGTACATATATATGTTATGTAGTACATACATAAACCCTCACCTTTTCCCATTGGGATAGGCAGAAACCACAGAACGCCATCTGCTACGATCCTCACCGAGGGATACTCCTTTTGCCTCGTCCACGTTCATACATCAGCTGGCCTGCCATGACGTCTTAAAACATTATTGTTTTACTAATTTCCAGTGTGGGAAAGAGATAGCGCTACACATCCTGTATAGCTCCGTCTCTTTCCCACACTGGAATAAGAAAAAAACAATACTGCTTTAAGACGTCATGGTAGGCCAGCTGCCCATGCACGCACGCCAGTTGCGAGTACTACGCGCTTGATCTTTTTGAAGAACATCACCAATAGGGTCGGTGTATGTCTTTGGAGCTAGCGCGGCTTGTGCGGGCTCCCCCTAGCGTTGCCACTCACATCCTTACCTGTCTTATAAATACCTTCTAGAACTACTAGTTAGTTAGAATAGATTATTATGTTAGTATATGTGGAGAACACGTTTATGCCGGGAGTTTCAGAAGTGTAGAAACTCACGCTTTAGAAGTTGTTCGGTGAGTCTTTGACAGAAGTTGTGCTGAACGTACTTGCAGCACTACGAGTTTTTAAACGACTTCTAAAACAGGAAGAGGTAATGTATTCCACCAGCATTTTTTTTAATGATTGTTCTTTCTCATCCCGCGGAGCTAGTGGCTAAATAACAGCAGCCGCACCGGTCAATATTCAAGGTTAAACAGCACTTGCCAAGGTTGGTCTGCAGATGGGTAACCATCCATTACATACCGAGTTCCCTCCGTGAACGAACGGAACGTGAATGGAAAGCACGTTAAGCCGTTGGTCCCGGTGACAATTGTAGATCTTTGACAGTCGTTACAGGTAGTCAGTGGCCCTAAAGTCTGACAACGAGCTTTACCAAGGGGTATAGAATTACCCAGTACTAACTGGGTGGTGGAGGTCAGATAGGCAGTCGCTCCATATAAAATACTGGTATTCAGCTTCATCCCTTGAAAGCCGGGCCAAGCATAGCTGGAATACGGCTAGGCAGATGACAATTTATCTTTTGAACTGCCTGAAATGGTCGACATGTTGCTTTATCTTCAAAACGCCAAACTCGATATTCCTCAAAATTGTCCGTAATTCGACCTTATTAAGAACCGTCTAGCCTCTAAAAAAGCCTTCGACGTTCAGTTGATTTCGTTCCATCTTCGTAATTTTATGAGAAAAACTGACCACATTTAAACAAGAAATAGTTATTTGTGCAACAAGAGAGCAAAGCCTTTTTTTGCTGCGAGTGCTAATTTTGAATCCTGAGTGTGGCGAGGGATTCAAAGGCACGAGATACATAAATCTTTGCTCTCGAGTAACACACATAACTTTTCACTTTAGCATCGAGAACACTCTAGGAGACAAAATAATAAACAAGAATAGATTGAAATAACTATCAAATCAAATACCTATCTAATCAAAATAATTATCGAAATAACTATCGAATCAAAATAATTAACATTGTAGGTAGTTTCACTCATATTTTACGATTATTTTAATATTTTTTTACTTATTCAACTCTTTACTCCAGCCACGAAATTTTATTCCTGCTCTTTTATTTAAATTATGGCGTGTTCGGAAATAGCACCCATAATATTTTATTATTCAAAATATATTACGTAACATTATTTGAATTAGAAATAAATATTTACAGGTTAAATACTAGTTTTATTTGCAGTAAATACTTATTTCTTATTTAAAAATTCAATAAATTACATTAAAAGACATAATTATCTTTTTGCAAAATTTATTTACTTAGTTAGAACGAAATTCCGAACGTGTTTGTCTTTGAGGTCGAATACAAAATAGGCACTTCGAAAGGGCTGGTCTTTGTATCTCTCTCTCTTTCTAATGGCGGGAAAGAGATAGAGTGTGAATGTTTCGAGTTGTATGATTAACCCAAGGCTAAATAAGATATTTGCGGCTTTCTAAAAAAATAATTAAAAAGTTACTTTGTCTCACTCATTTCAGGCAGCAAAACCTACCTACATGTTTTAGCTACTGAAGTGAAAATAATATTTTACTAGCAGAAGTGATTTAACCTGTTTACTATCAAATCTTTCTGGCTGGTTTCTTTACATTAAAATGAAAGTAAAGTAATTTATTTCAGAAGCTTCAAAATTAATACTTTATTTATTGAGCATTGAGCTTCGGTTAGAGTGAGCTTTACGTTTTGTTGAGCTTCTTTTGTTTAATCTAAACCTCATCAGCTTTATTCTTCTTTTCTCTTTGCCTCTCCATTTGTTTACGACATAAAGAACCTTATAAACTTTATAAAGTTCAGGTTTTTTGTTAAACAAAACAAATAATATGAAAAAAACTGGAATCTGAAAAAAATAAACTGGAAGCAGCATCAGATCTGGGTGTACGCCAAAGATAAAAACCTTCTTACCTAAGAAGAAGTAGGGTGTATTTTTGTCTATGGTTGTGCCATTAGTGACTTTTAAAAAACACATTTATAGAAAATGCGATTTAAAATACCTATTGTATTGATTTTTCATAATCCTGATATTTTTCTAATAGCAAAGTTTTCTTAGTATAAAACTGCGAAGTAGCAAAAATAACGGCGAACCAACTTACACGATAACACAATCTAACAACTACAACTTTGAATTATACTTTCTATTCCAATTCTGAATTCAAATCTACCGTCTTCATAACCAATTCAAGTCAAAGTAAAAAGTTTTTAGTCCAAAAATTTTATAGAAGTTTCAAAACTAAAAAGGGTTTAAGAAAAGCAAACTGTTTCATATTGAACAAGTGCTATAACTAAAACAATATCGAAGGCGGACTATATTAAAGTTAGCAGACTTTCCGTATGGAAGGAACTCATAACAAACCCTCAGGTTTCTACTAACTTCATACTCCAGGGAAATCAAAAGAGGCGCGGTGAACGAGCGTTCTTTTAAAATTAAACTGATTCACATTCAACCCACTCAAATTTCTGATACTCACACGTGGGTAAACTTGACACGTTACAAATAATTTTGTGCCTTAATCTTTTAATGTTATTGGTTGTCATTAGTTTATTGTACACAAAGGACGGTGTCTGGCATCCACCTAAATAGGTTTATTTTGAATTTCGTACGTGACTTCTTTGTTGGCTCAAACAATAATCATCTATCACTATCATAGTATAGTATCATAATACGTTAATGATTTCTTAATCCTGTTCTGTTGAACACTTAGCCCTTCGATTTCCTGATACGGAAAAGTGTTATTGGGCGATCCGTTATATATTTTCTAGAAACAGTCCGAAGCCTGTATTTGTGCCTATTTGTAGGCACTTGCTCAAGGAAATTAAACATGACTGGCAAAATATAACTACATTTTGTAAACGGATACGTAGATACACCTCTGCCTAACCCATCGGGGTAAATAGCCGTGATGTTCTGGCACTAATAATATGAGCAATTAAACTATAAACCACAGGTGAACACGGGCTACCGAACAATTAACAAACCGATACAATACAAATTGGTTTCAGTAAGTTACTAAACATTGACATAATCAAGCAGTTGGTAATCACACTAATCACCATCATCATATATGTTGTGTGGAAATGGTTATTAGTAACACAAAACAGGTACATGTCAAATATAATATTCAAAAGATCTGCTGTGACACAGAAACACCAGTTTTGAAATATACGCATTTTGAAGTCTCTTGTGTGCTGATCGATGCCGCGATGCTTTCCGTGAAAAAGTCCCTTGTGCTATTTGGTGACTTATTTTGGTAGTATACTAATGGCGGTTTTTATCATTCAATATATTTATTATATTATATATTTTCTTAGATAGGCGCAGGTTTGACGATTTTCAGCCTCCCGAACAAGCCGGATTCCGAAAAGGCTTTAGCACCGTAGACCACATACATGCGCTGCGACAGGTTATACAGAAGACCGAAGAGTACAACCTGCCTCTCTGTTTAGCGTTTGTGCACTAGGAGAAAGCCTTCGATTCGATCGAGATTTGGGCTGTATAACTGCAGTTCTCCAGCGGTGCCAAATTGATTATTAATTGATTGCAAGAGAATCAAGGTTACCGACGTAGCCCGAAGAATTGCCAAACTTAATTGGCAGTGGGCAGGGCACATTCCTCGCAGAACAGATGGCTGATGGGGCCGAAAATTTCTGGAATGGCGGCCGCGAACCGGGAGACGATCTGTTGGAAGGCCTGCCACTAAGTGGACCGATGACCTGGGGAAGGTTGCGGGAATCGGTCAATGTGGCGACACTTGGGGGAGGCCTATGTCCAGCAGTGGACGTCTCTCGGCTGAAATGATGATGATATTTTTTTAAGATTGAATAATTGAAGTTGAGTAGAGTACTATGTAAAAACCATTTATTTTTGTGTTATGACAGTTTTTTAGAGGACACGAGACATTTAATATCCGAGTTTCCTTGTTTCAGCCCCTAAATAGAAATGAAATGACCCCGGCCCAAAATATAGGAACGTTTTAACCCCCTGAAGCTCAAAGTAATGTAACATATTACATTTAGATGTTCATTTAATAATAGGTACCTACATCAAAATGTTGTCGCTAAGTCACAAAGCGAGGAGTCACAAAGTAAACCCTTTTAGTATTGAATCTTGTCTCTTAACTAAGTTGCTACTTAAAAGGAGTTGTTTCTGAATTTTGTTGAGAGAGATTAGAGAAGATAAACTCTCAGAGAATTAAGAGATTTGTAATTTGCTTGAGATTTAAAATAATTCTGACCGTAGCCTTTAAACTGTTGGTCCGTGAATATGAATGAGATAGAGTTTAGAAGCTTAGACATTAAAAAAAAATTGTTGTCAGAGCTTTAACATAGACTGATATAAATATTGAGGTACGTTATGTATTTCACATTGCTGGTACTGTATCAGTATAAAGTGCACTTACATTGGCACTTACGCCATGATCGCGAGATGATCATGGCGCTTGCAACAAACTACGTCACGGATCATATCCCGTAAGCGACAGTATTTAAAGTGTTATAAACCGTGAAAGCTTAAAACAGTATATTTAAAGTGGCCAAATTTAAATATTCAATTAAAGCTGAAAACGATACAAAAAGGTGCGGCCGATTCTACTTAAAAAATTGCCGTTATCACAGCATGCCTTGATGATAGATTTGCAATCATATTTTCACAGTGTGGTGCTACTGCTCTTCTACTGGGCTGTGGTATTATCATCTCAGTCTATCGGAGTCCACACAAAGTCTCTTTGTCGTTCTTTAATACTTTTGCCGGAAAATAAAGGGTAAAGTACCTATAAGAAAATAACAAGAGTAAAAATCTTAGAATGAGATGTCGTCGAGTCAATCACGCATATTTTGACCCTCATATGTTTTCCATTTGATTTAATCCTAAAAGCAAATACTTGAAAAAGAGCGCCAAACATTCGACTCCATCTTTTGATACTCAATCCATTTCCACTTCGACGGATTTTGTTGCGTGTATCTGAATTTCAGTTTTGTGATTTAAGTCTTCGATTTCTCATCTGTTGCTTTTCTGGAACTATTCTTATTTTTGTGATTTTTTTCATGAAAATGTTATTTTCTTCTTGGTCGTATTGTCTGCAGCGAAGAAACATGTAGCCCATTTATTTGTAATGTTTTTACGCGGAGCTTTATCATAGTGATGTATGACGATTGATTGCCTAAGGCGAAAATCAAATTTTACATTGGGGTCCACTTCTTTTGTAAATTAATACCAACACAAACAAAAACACACATCCACCCGCAATAACTTCAGTTTATCCGTGATCATGGCGTTTGCAACAGCGCCGAAATATCGGGAACTCATAACAAATAATAAACATGGTAAATATCCCGTTACAAGTGTTGTTGATAGTGACCAACACATTATTAGGCGTATTTAAAGTTTCCCTTCTCATGCATATTACAAACACTAACTATAGATAATAGATAAAATAAATAAAATGAATTTAAAAAGTATTACAAAAAGTAAACATATTTAGGCGCAGTACTTATAAGTAAACTATAATTAAAACGTATTCAAAAGTTCCAAGTAATGATAGTTCAATTCAGGTGTTTGGTAGACGTACGACCTGCCCGAACTAGGTTTATTTAAACCTGTGTTTCCGGCCATCACTTTACATAGCACAATTTAATTAGGACGTTAATATTAAGTATAAAATAAAATTAATAATTAGATACTTTATACGATAAAACCTTTCATAGGAAAATAACATATTAATGAAACATCTGAAGGATCGTAGGAAGACAGCGGAAGAGTCTAATTAATTACTGAGAAAACCTTTGCCAATATAATTGCCCCTTCAGCACAAGAGTAGGTACGTGTTAGCGCCCTTTAAATAACTTTTTCGCGGAAGCCAAGAGGTCTTAGATGTCAAAGCCGTTCAGCTCAAATTATTTCAACGAATTTACAAAAAAACCTCAATAATTGCGTCCATTGTCGCTCGTAGATAAATTTAAATTTATTCAGTGGGTAGTTAACATTTTATTGTGAAATTCATAAAAGAGATATTTAATTCCTCGACAACAGATGCGACATAGCGATGGCGTCGGCGTCAGATACGTTTATATTGAGAAAACATCGTGTAAAGGAGATAAAAACTTTACGAACCTTTACATTTTTGGCTCCAATCTGTTTTTAGTTTTATGAATGCAGTTGATATGATGTATCTTTATTATATATCTTTTTATGATTGAGGTTGCAACTTCAAAACATCGATGAATTTATTTTGTGAAAGTTGTTGTTGTTGTGTAAAGTTACAATCATAAAGCCAGCTCGTAAAACAATTGAATTTATTATGGTACCAACCAATATCTGTTACTTAAGTTAATTAAATCTTAGATCAAAATCAAATCTTCCGTCGGCAAGCACTAAAATGCTCCGTTCACCACAAACTAGCAATTATGAGGAACCTCTCTATCCATACCTTTTAGCACGTAGTAACTCGACTGTTTCGCCCTCGCATCAACCAGAACTACTTACTCAGCTACGCCGTCTACTTTCCTTTACGGATTTTACTAGCTATAAATTACTGGCCCATCACCTTCCAGAGCCATAGAGAGAACCATTTTGTTGTAAAGGCGCGTTTAGATGATTCCAAGATAGAACGAACAAAACAGAGTTTTATTGGTTGTTTTAAATTATATGGATATAATGTAATTGATAAATTTGAGATTAGAAATTTTTTTCTGTAAATTACTACGCTATACGATATACCACTATTATAAAGCTGAAGAGTTTGTTTGTTTGCTTGAACGCGCTAATCTCAAAAACTACTGGTCTGATTTGAAAAATTCTTTCAGCGTTAGGTAGCCTGTTTATCGAGGAAGGCTATAGGCTATATATCATCACGCTACGACCAATAGAAGCGGAGCAGTAATGAAAAATGTTGCGATAACGGGGAAAATGTGACGCAGACGAAGTTGCGCCGGACAGCTAGTTTGAAATAATTTTTATTTTGTGCACCTTTAAAAATGCACCTTTACTTATTTATTTTATATGGATTGTTTTGTGGCTGATATGATAATATAGGTAAGTGTAAAATGCACAAGTAAACGCAGAGGCATGTTTACATTGAAAATTGAGAATGTACGATGTAGCATTTAGTTAAAATCTTCCTTAATAGTTTATGGTATAAACAAATACAATGTTATGAATAGCACAGCCAGGTAACATGCTTGCACGACAGAATTCTGTTTTACTCAAAAGGAAGAACTGTGTGTTGCCAGCCTCTACTAAATTGGAAAACCCATAGGTCTTCCGTTACTGGCCATTAAATTCCTTTGAGGATGGTAGATTTCGTCTAGAGACTCCAAACTATATGTGTGTATATGGAGCATGTATACGTAGAATGTCAAAGTGTTTGTGTTTTTTTTTTCTATAAGTAACACGTAGTTTATTTAACACTTCAAGTACAATGTACAGAGGCGGACTTAATGCCATAGGCATTTTCTACCAGTCAACCTTTGGGTGATGCAGAGACAAACAGTGGCAGGTGTCTAAAACTGTCGTAGTTCACATTAGTCATTGCCTAGCAGTGGGATGGCGCAGGCTAACAGTAACAGTAAGTAATATGTAGTAAAGTTTAGTAACTTACTTTTCTCTCTTTAATTGATTTGGTGTAACTGTGAGCCACTTGATTCAAGTTTCCAGCGAAAAATATTTAAAGTGGTATGATTATTTAACTAGGCCGTTGATACGTAGAAGAAGATCAAGAAGTCCAAAATAAGTATGTCAACTACTTTCCAATGTGAAGCCAGCTCCAGTGGCCACGTCACGTCTCAAACCACCCGCAAACCCGCATCGACAAAATAAAACTCCTAATTTAATTTCCTTTGCCCGCCACAATATTTTAAAAACTAAAATAACTAGGATAAAACTATGAGAGAAGAAAGTAACGAACTTTGACCTGTTAGCCGCGACTTCGAGCTGAAACTTATTCCCTCTTGTATTGATTATGACGGCTCTGTTGGAAACCAATGAGTATTGGAATTTAATTTCAGTGTTACGCCCCCGGCACTCCGTGAAGTTGCCCCGATAATTTGAAATAACATTGTTGTATTGGTAATGCTTATACTGTTCCCAAATCCATCTGAACTGTGATAATAAACTATTAGTTATTAGAGAGTCAACAACCGCTGTTTGTTAAAGTTTAGGCTCCACGAATATTGGATATGGATCATTATTTAGGAAGCTTGCTTAAAGGTTCAGTGCTTTTGAATTTAGTACTTTAATAAGGCTTCTATCAATTAAAAAAGTGTTTATACTGACATTGTAACAAATACTAAAAACGGTATATTTACCATGTTTACTATTTGTTTTGAGTTCCCGATATTTCGGTTCATTCGTGATCATCATCATGTGGATGGTGCTTGCAACAGCGCCGAAATATCGGGAACACAAAACCTCTATCAACTTGTTTTTTCAAGCAAAAGTTTACACACATAACGTTTAATGCACGTGAGGTTCAAATTGTTTAACACTACTTAAATTAACATCCGCCTTAAACGATGCATCATCATCTAGCTGTCATCATGTATGACAACAATCTATTGAGCTAAACGGCGTTACATAATACTGAAGTGGCGTCGTCATTACCTAGCTCGTCGCATGCGAACAGAATAATAAGCCATTCCTTCAAATCATCCTAGCTATTAGATCTGGCTGTGTTCACTACGGGACGTGTTCTTGTTAATAACATGTTATAATGCAAAAATAACATAAGCATAAGACGCTGTACTATTCTGCTTAATAGCTTATTTAACCGAGACAATTACCAAGTGACATGTGGTTTATCTACTCTTTAAAGTTTAAACAACTACAAGCTCATGTCAGTTTTAATCGAATAAGAAAATAAATAGAAACCTCGTCTTAACAGATTCCACTAAATGCGAAAGCGACGTATCGAGGGCAGAGGTCATGAAAGTTGCTACCTTCAATAAAGGAAGGCAACAGAACAGTTATTCCCTGACCTAGATAAAACCAGCTACACTTACTGATACTAAAATCTACCCCACAATCCCAAACAGAAGAGTGTACGCCAATAACATAAGATAGAAGTAGTGTGCATTGCGCGTACCGACTTGCACTACGGAATTTCAAACGCTGAGTTCACCGAATTCACCTATTACCGGGGCTGTAAAACTGAGCATAATAAAAAGAACTTTATTTTCCCGATCTTTGGGCCGTAAAAGAGTAAGCATCGCTTTACTATGTAATTCCTTTTTACGCTCATTCGTATGACGTTCGCAGAAAGGGAATTCGTGTCCGTAGGAAACGTTTTTGAGCGCGAGCGTTGCGTAAAATTTAAATTGGCTCGTTTTCCTTTTTGCAAATTGTACGCGGTTTATGTGCCTAGACGAGATATTATTATCTTTGTTCGGTCATGGAGTGCTTCTCTACAAGTATTAAGAACTGTTGTCTAAGCTGGCTTACAGTTGCGAGGCGGGTGGCCACGGGGACTTATTCCTTTGATCGATCTATTGTTTTTAGTTTTTGTTAGAAACCGCCTTCCCTTTAGTTTGTTGTTGTTGCCAGTGGTCTTGTTGGCATTTACTTTCTGTCTTCACAGGTATTATAATTTACGCCACAGGATTGTTGTATTTTAAATGGAAATAAATTTGCTTATTGACGGTGTCTTTTTGCTATAATAATTTTAAACCCTTGGTTTGATTTATAACTTCATCTGTTGTTTTTCTTCTCTCTGTTCCTCTGGTATTTTTTTTGACTGAGCCGTAACTTTCCTAACCTTTTTCCCTTTAAAACACCCTTAGCTTTTCTAACAAAGCAGAGCTCGGGGAGAATCATTACTTTTCTATGTCCAGGAAATGTCCCAACTTTATAATATTAAAAGCATGCATTTCATTTTAAAATACAATTTATGTCAAAGCTATGCACTCACAATCTTGGTGGGTAAACATCATTGTAGCGATATTTTTATTGAAGACGTATATTACACGCTACATCGACACTCAAGTTTATAGTTAATCTACACAGAATAAACATTTAGCATCACGCCTGTAATCCCAGAGGGATTTGGCGAAGGTGTACCTAATAGTTTACCCAAAATAGGGGCTAGCTGGAGCATGGAGCAGCGGTGTGGTGGCAGCCTCGACTTACAAGCAGTAAGTCGTAGGTTCGGACCCAGGCAGACGCATTACTTTGTGTAATTTATTTCATCGCCGCTGGTCTCAAAACGGTGAAGGAAAACATCGTGAGGAAAGCGGCATGTCCTAGAACTCAAAATTCGAAGACATGTGACATCTACCAACCCGCACTGGGCCCGCGTGGTGGATTACAGCCCACTCATTGAGAGGAGGCCTGTGTCCCAGCAGTGGAAACATTATAGGCTGTTGATGATGAGGGGGCTAGCGTATTGCCATCAACCGGGCACAATTCCAGGCTCCGTGGCTGCAACTATGAAATTTCCAATAGAAAAAAAACAATAAATTTTTGCCGAACCCGAGAATCGAACTTAGGACTTAATGCTTAGCAGTCGCGACCGCTTGAAAAACGAGGCAGTCACACCCAGAATAAATATGCAAATGTATACCCTGTGTAACTTCAGTAAGTTTTATCATATGAAACAGCTAATATTCCTCTCGTTACGAGCGTTTGAGACTTGCATTCGTCTTCCACGTATGACATGAAAGAACTTTTCCTTTGATATAAACATTTCTGTTCCAGCGAACCTAAAAAGCATCTAAAAATAAACCTTATAAAAATTATTACGTGACGTTCATTTGGATGCGAGTCCTTCGTTTCTCTCATAAACTTATTTAGTTGGAATAAAACCGTTATTACAGAACAAAATAGCCTTCGCATTATTTGTACCGAGTGCGTGTCTTTTATTAAGTATAAAACTTGAGAAGCTGTGGGAGGAATACCGATGAGTTCAATCACATAACTAGAGAATGGAAAAGGGTAGCCCTTCGGAAGTTTGTCGCTGAAGACCGTCGATGTAGGCCACATGCAAATTGATTGAACATGGATTGAAAACGCCGCTCGCACGTAAACAAGTGAAGAAAGAAACAAACAAAACATAAACTCCAATTTTTTATTTTTCCAATTTTCGCTGCAATACTGTGTTTTTGTTTACTGCTCTTTAGAGCCGCATAACTGTGAATAATAACGGCCTTCTCACAGTTTAACTTGTTAATATGGAAATATTCATTTCATTATCCTGTTCACTCTTTTGCTTCGATCTTATTTCATTGAGCTATTAAGTCTACTTCAATCTTATCGGGGCGATTTCATCTCAAACCTAGACGGTTTAGATAAAGCCGTTCATTGTCCTTAAAATGTAAAAAGTAACATTAAAACGTGAGGTACGTAGAAGACTTATTGATTCGTACATTTCCACACTGTGGATGTCGCGTGCGGTTTTCTAACCAGATGAATATTTCACTGTGCCAGCGCATCGGAAAACTTTCCCTATAAACTCTCTCCAACCACGGCCCCGTTTCTGCGAAAGAATTGGAAAATACTTGACTATTTCCCGCTCCTATTACAAAAGACCTTAAGTCCTTAGAAAGGTGTCGGGTATAAACATAGTTTTAAACCTTACGTATTCTTTGCATTATTTCTGTTGTAAAATGAACAATTAAAACTTCTAAGTGCAAATTCACTTAACAGAAGTCAACGGAGGATAATAATAATTGCTGTTGGAGACTCTTGGAGCAAAACTCGTTAAAATCTAGTGCTCTCCGCGCTGGCAAACGGGCAGCGAGCGATTGGTGAGCGACGCAAATCAAATCAATGGTGTTTTCATGAAAATCACTTGTAACTAACTTCCTTTTTAACCCCCGACCAAAAAAGAGGGGTGTTATAAGTTTGACGTGTGTATCTGTGTATTTGTGTATCTGTGTGTCTGTCTGTGGCATCATAGCTCCTAACCAGATGAACGGATTTTGACAAAAGTGGTGTCGTTTGAAAGGTATTTTAATCGAGAGTGTTCTTAGCTATGTTTCGAGAAAATCTGCTCAGCCGTTTGAAGATAATCACCTCTTTTCTAGTTGATGAAGCGATATAAAAAACTTTCACAGGTAGTCGATTTGAAATGTTATCGCTTGTCAACATGGGCATTGCCGAGGGGGGGGGGAGGTGCACCCCCTCCCCCCATAATTTACTTTTTTTTAAATTTATATGAAAGAAAGAAAGAAAATAAGTTTATTTGGCACATGCCAAAAGTACACACAACATTAAACAAAAATGAACACAAAATACATAAATCAAACAAAAGAAACAAAAGGCTTATTTATTGTGTGCCTTACGGCTGCGCCAAATAGGGCCAGTTCAGCATAATGCCGGGCAGCTAGGCTGCCTGACGCTGGTTTTCAACTGGACCTGCGAATGTGATGTGACGGACGTAAAACAGTTTCATATTTTGTGTCAGAGTGTATGTGTATGTGAAACGGGTAGTTGAATAAAATAAGGTTGTGTACAGCAATAATAATAACAGATAAAAAATTAAACTACGCAATAATAATACCATGATTAGCGCCGAGTAAAAATAAGAAGGTAAACAAATGGGATGGACGCATGATAACAGACTTGGATCTAGAAACCATACCTTTTACCATACATTTTATTACTTACGCTGCGAGCAGTCAAGCACCAGGGACTTATAATTATCATTTAAAGTGTGGGTTGCATTGTCAATTATTTGTCATCCCAATCCATACGTTATTAAGGTAGTTACGTAAGCTGCATAATATCGACGTCAATGTGAAATGAAGACAGCAAAGGAACTGGATAGTCAAAAACTTGCATGGATAAAAGAATAGTAAGAAAAAAGAAATCGTATGTGCTAAATAATAATAATATATGATTAACTTCGGCTATCCATACTATTGAGCAGCATAGTCGGCAACTTATTTTATAGGTAATAAGGTAGGCAGGTTTAAACATCATATAATTGATACATTTAGTTCGACCATATCGAGTTTTTGTTGCGCTTCTACTAGATACTGCCGTAAACGTCTTCTAAATGTGTCTATTGTGTTTATCAGTCTAATTGGTGGTGGCAGATTATTCCACACTTTGGATGCTGCATAGCGAAAGCTACCTCTGAAAGCAGATATCTTTCCTTGGTTTCGTTAATTAGCGAGAAGAGACGCAACACTGAGAAAATTGAAATGAAAGGGGGGAGGCCTATGGCCAGGAGTGGGACAGTCAAGGCTAAGAAAAAATAATATAAGTTTAAAAAGCATGAAAAGGAATTAAATTAAAAATTTAAAAAACCCCCGACACCAAAAAACCTCTAAAAAGCCAAAAAAAAAAACCAAGCGTCGTAGCGTCGGGGGACCGCTAAGAAGACCGCTTAGTACAGCCACAGAACGAAGCGGACCCCGACGCTACGACGCTTGGATAATTTTTTTTTTTGGCTTTTTAGAGGTTTTTTGGTGTCGGGGGTTTTTTAAATTTTTAATTTAATTTTTTTGAAGTGAAAACTTATTTAGCAGCGTTGTGCACTTTTGTGATGGGTAAAAGATGTTAAACTCGCGTCAGGACACGTGACCGTCATCGAAAATTCGTAAGACGGATTGTCATTAGCTTACGAAGGAATTAGAACTTTATGACATCTGTCATTGAGTTTGGGTTTCCAAAACTGGATAATTATCTTATGCACAAACAAATCCTTCGGTTTCTCCAAAGAGGTAAAATTCGTAAGATGCATTGTAATATTTCAGAAGTGTTAAATTTTTAACGTAATATAAATTGTCATGTTTCTGTACGATAGCGCAATAAATGAATATTGTATTTTACCACATAGATGATAATACTTTTATACTGATAATTAAAGCAATTCGCACAAAATTATTGCCTAACCATTCCAAAATATCAAAAATGCAAAACGTTAATATTCAAGTTGTCACTTCTGCCGGCACTCCCGGTGTGCACCCCGTTTTTTTTTTAAACAATGCTTGGTGTTAAACCCTCGAAACGTTACTGCGACTGTCACTGAAAACACTTACTTAGAAAAAAACATATGTCGTCCTGGGTTTGTCATCGGATATTTATTAAAACGACATAAATTAACGGCTCAACCAACTCAGTTTGTGGTAAATATGGAACCCTTGAAAATTTGCTATCACCCACACCAATTCTAATAAGGACACCGTAAAATTTTCCTTCAACAATTTGAGTAACAAAACTGTATAAAGTCTTTTTAATAACTAACGAAAGAGGATGAGGGCGCTCGCTAACGTTCCTAAAATATGCTCGAATTTTTCGTTAAAATTCCGAATCACGACAGTCCATCGATCATCTATTAACGAACTTATCTTGACACCTGAAAGGGTTGACGCGGGAGTTTAAGCAAATTTTACATTAAACAGGTACAAACCCCATTAATATCTGCTGCGGATTTAAAAAAGATAATGAATTCATTAATTACCACAGCGACGGTAGCTGGCTTCTTTGTCCCGGTAGCATTGTACTAATAGACGCCTTTTACTCTTTAATTAACTTTACTCTCGAAAATAGTTGTTCGTGTCTTTTGATAATCCTAGTCCTATATTATGTTACCTTTACAAGTATTTTAGCTTCCATTTATCTTGCTAAACGACACGAATGGGAAGTTTTAGGACACCAGAATTTGAATAATACTCAAATAAGTACGTACGTATTCGTATACTGTATCATTTTCATCGTAAATAGATAAAGACTTGAGGCGAGTTATAAGTCTCGGGTAACCAAAAAATCCAATATCTTCAAAACGACGTTTTCACGGAAACTTTTGCCTCGAGGGCGCGCCATTTTTTTGTTACCGAGACACAGAAAATATTCAGACAGGAATTACTTATGTAGTGAGCGTACTCTCCCGGGAAGTATTGAGGAATAGCCGCCCTGCTCCGCCGCGCTTACTTTTGATTTACGACCCTACCTATCTTGACCGACTACGAACACCAAATATTTAGGTCATACATTTAACAAGTCCATACAATATACCTAATTATGAACATTTTCTACTATTATTCCGCTATCATCGCAATAAGGACGGAATGGGCGAACAAAGGAGTTCCGGTCAAGCTCATTATTTCTGTTAATCCGGGTGGAAAAAGTGAAAAATAATGATAATATGATCTGAATATCGTCGCTACTAATTGATTTCTGATTATGATTATTACGCCAGTTGCACAGTTTCGCAATGAGCGGCAAATTAACACATATGTAGCTTGTATTGTACATACATGCTTGTTTGGAATCCCAACCCTACTTACATAACAAGTTTCATCGCGTGGTTTATTCACGTGTGTAAAACGAGTCGCTTTTGACTCGTTCTAAGTGAAATCCGCTGTACCTTTATGAATTCCTTATTTCCTGTACTTTTATAATTCTCTTTCCACAAGGGTTTTCTGTTTTGAACCTTTTCTTGCACTGAAAGCAAAACAAAACCTACTTACTTTAGAAATAAAATAAAAAGTGTTACTTTTAAACCAGCTAACACCCTTTGTAGACTGACTTCATAAAATATTAATATCTTCTCAAAACTCAAAAGTAGCTTTCTGTGTGTATAATAAATATGTATATTAAAGTCAAATTAAGATTGAAACGAAAATTATCCCATTTCTGAAACATGTCACTATCGTTATTTACTGAGCTTCGAGAAAGGCCAATGCGTTATATAAATAAGTCAATAAATATTTTCTTATAAAAATTCCATGCATTTATGGGGCGATAAAATTTTCTTTGACATTTTCGTGAACGAAAATATTGGTTGTCTGTGGCCGGGACGCGGGCCACTGTAAATTGTGTTGAGCTGACATTTTGTAAGATATTAGTGCTACAAACAATAACAAAATGCTTTCTTACTTTTGAAATATTATTTCTTTAAAATATAGGTGCGCTAAGTTTATGGTTCAGAAGTACCCAGTAGAGCTTCTTCTGAAGGAGCTCTTCAAAGGAACGGGATGTTGGTACTGTGTAGCAGCTAGGCAGATAGAAGGGCAGGCGGGGTTAAGTGACCTTAATTTATGCCTTGTTCAAATGCATCCAAACCGTACCCGTAACCGTACTGAAAGGTACGTCCTTTCAGTTTATAGGAATCAAAGGGAAATAGAATTTTGATTGATTTTTAAGACTGTTAGTATGTACTGAAACTGAAATTAAACGCACGTATCCTAAAAAAATATAAATGGTTTAAAATAAAAGTACAGTCTATCTCGTTGTCAACCGCCAAATGCTTTAAATCTACGTTAAAGTCTTAAAGTCATATCCTACATTATACAATTAAAATACCTAACAATTATTTTTGTTATCGTATGCCAAAGGCAAATATTTTATTCTTAGAAGGATACCTCTGCTGTATATAGAAATCCGTGACTCAGGAATACGAACAATAAGGTGGTTCCTCCCTCGCGAAGATCAATTGACAGGCGCCCTTTAATAAAACAAAATGCGTTACAAAGAGGTGCTCTTAGGAAGAATCAATACGTGCGTAGCTCCTGATATGATCAACTAGGAAACGCTTCGGTGCGCCAAAAAGCGCGTAAAGTGATTTACTCGAGACGAGCCGGGAGGCGACGTAAAAATTGATGCCCTACAGTGATTCTGCGTATACCTACAAATTTGTACATGAAAGGTTGGTGGTACATATACCTATGCTTAATTAGTTGCTATACTTATTCCCCTATACTTATAAACGTTGCTAACGTTAATGATTGGCGATAGCTTAACTTTAGGCATAACTTAATTTTAAGCAACTTTTATAAGTAAGAGGTATGTGTAACTGTATAGCGTCATCGTAGTAGCTTTAAGGATGACACTGGCTTCGTTAAAGCTGAAAGCAAGCTTAAGCATTCCAGCCATGGTTGAGTTTAGATGCTCAACGACATAACATAATATCACGCCTGTAATCCCCGAAGGGTTACACAAAGGTGTATTTAAAAGTACACCCATATTTTGCCAGTATTTTTAAGTCCCATGTAATTGGGGGTGAGCCTATTGCCATCAACCGGGCACTAATCCAGAATCCGTGGCTGCGACTGAGAAATTCCTAATGGAAAAACCCAATAGCACTTTGCCTGGCCTGGGAATCGAACCCATGACCTCAAGTCTAGCAGTCGCGCTTGCGACCAATCGACAAATTGACTGCTCGTGTCAACGTTTTTGTTAAACTGAATGATAATCTGTAAAGAAGTTATACCGCAAGAGTGTCATTCGAACTTCCTAAAAAAACTGTTTTTTCCCACTAGGTGGCTGCCCGACGCCCGAGCTGGCATCTCCCGCGGCGGCTAGGACTTGAGGCTCTGTCCCTCTCACGTTCCGCCACCTCCTTCGGACGCAGGACTGTTTCGCAGAAGGAGACGGCGGCGTCCCATCCCCTCTCGCTCCGGACCATGCATTGAACCAGGGCTGGACGCGAGAGGTCGCCGCTGTCAATCGCCGCTACGACGATACGGCGGTGCCGGTGCTCAGACCAAGCGGAGCAGACCTCCACGGTGTGCTCCACCGTGTCCTCCGGGCGCTCCTTGCTGTGGTGACACCGGGGCGTTTCCTCCCGCCCGATTGGTGCAGGAACCTACCGACCTAAGTATCGGTTCTACCTGAGTAATTAATAAACAAAATAAAATAAACGACAGTTTCTTCAAAGTTAAGCTCCTAACGTCGGTTAATGATGAGACAACGTCACTTTCGTGTAACTTGCTCATGCACCGGATTATTTATGTACTTCCCAAGTTTTTGTTAACAGAACTCGTTCTATAGTGACTTTTAATGTTATTTACTACATTTCAATATCATTTTTGTTAAGAGCTACGTGGAATATGCAAGTTCAAAATATTTTATAGCTGCAGGAAGTCTTATTGAGCGAAGAGCAACACTTTTAAAGTTGTGCATTAAATTTATAGAGTACTTGGTCGAGGTACTGTTGCGGAAAGGTGAAAAGAACCCCGCGCGGTGCAATTACGGTTCCGTTAAATTATTATATTCTCGGTATTTCGCTGTTTGGCTATAGAACTTTGAAAATTACCTCTCGACTTTTATTTGTTCGATAACCAATTTTATTTCAGTATTTCAGTTTTATTCCTTAATTTGTTTTGTATCGTATGCGAATGGGAAATTCAATTTCTTTTTCAATTAAACACTAACTACTCTTCGAGGGAATTAATTGCTTGTTTTCATTAGAATAGACACCTACACTACCTAAGTAAGTTAGTAACTTATTTGGGGTTCAGTAAGTCTTTCTTGCCGTATCATGAGGCCTATGAGTGAATACTTATCTCGCAAAAGATTTCTAAATGCCCACAAGTTTAGAATCTGAAAAACATGTTCTACCCTTAACGATGACCTTAAAGTTTCTACAAAAAATGGCGTCTCTAATAGAAACTTACACTCGTAAAAAACAAATAAGCCTCCACGTGACACATAAGGCATTCAATTGCCATTATTTATGTAAACAACGCTACTTTAATTCATTGCCTCGATACATAAAAAGTGTCCAAGTTTTTAGCCTAGCAGTTGCGGCACAACTGGCAGTGGTTGCTGGGCACCCGATGTCTCCCAAGGGTGTCGTGAGGGCGAAGTAAGGGATTATGTCGGGGACAGTGACTAGGGTAACTACCCTACCTGTGACCCAGTGACACCATGTCGTGATTATCAATTCCACCACGCAGCCCTTGTGGTTTAGGGAGAAGGAAGGATCACATGTAACTGAGTGAGTTTTGCTTAAATTGTTAGTTGCCTTATTTGTTTTCTATTGAAGCTGAACAATTTGATTATACAACGTGTAACGTTAAATGCGCAAAACCTCAGACACCCCAAATGATTTTTAATTAAATTGACCTAATTCTGCGAGAAAAAACATGATTAAAAAAACGTAAAGGTTTTTTGTTCTGTTTTAGTTTTACTGGCAATTCTGATCGTTTCTTTCTTTCTTTCTTTTTTTCCCGCGTATGAGAAAATTTAAATTGGACGACAAACATTTGATGTTTGTTTACCTATTTTGGCGGGTTTGCGCACGTAATGGCTTGACCTATGAACAAAAATAGACAGGGCAACATTTTCTATGAAGATTTTTTGAAAAATGTGACCTATATTAAGAAGTGGTTCAATTGATTCTGCTCGTTATTCTGATCAAACTATTTTCAGGTTTTGCCCATTTAACGTTACACGTTGTATATTCTTTGAAAAGTCACTGAAAATTTTATAATTATTTGGTAAGAAAGATTTGAGGAAGTGTAAGCCATTTTTTATCAAAATGCGGTGTAGGTTGCGTCACTTACAGACAAATTCTCATAGCTTATAAATTGTGAGCAAGTGGCTTCTATGACCTAAGCATTTTGTTTAAGCTACAACACAGTATGAACTGAATACTAACTTTTCTAAGCAACCCACATTTTAAGCCCAACAAGAACACGTTCCCAGCCAACATTAATACATTCAAATTACAATAACACAGACTCAGCAAACGTATGCATCATGAATCAGTAACGACATTACACAAAACACATAATAGAACCACTTGATACAAATACAAGTTTAATACCATTCTCCCAAAAAGGAAATTGTACGAGCATTAAGGCTGTATTATTCAGGACAATACGTAATAATAGAGCTCAAATAACATATAAGCCTCTTTGAGTAATGAATACTGATGGAAGTATGGTGGTTATCACTGAGCGCCTTCTGTCACAACTGCGATTGGCTTCCAGTCTAACCGGACGCAGCTGAATACCAGTACATGGAGCGACTGCCTATCTTACCTCCACGACCCAGTAAGTACTGGGTAATATAAAGACGACGGTAAGACTGGTTGTCAGACTTTTGGGCCACTGACTACCTGTAACGACTGTTAAAGATCTACATTTATAAATGTCAGCCGGGACCAAGGACTTGACGTGCTTTCAGCCGCAGTAGTCTACGGTTACTTGCAACACCCACGGGATCACCCCTTTGTGTTTTTTCCCTTATAGACAAAGTTGAAAGTTCTTGTGTCCGTAATGGTACCCTGAGGAAAAACATGGGTATCTTTAGAATGGAACTCTTACAATAATGCTACTAGTGCCCAAAGAAACTAAATTGAGTGCGAGTAGGCGAAGATAATAACTACCTATGTTATGAAATGCATGGAACAGCTGTTTTTTTTTTATTTACTGATGAAAAATTACAATGTCTAAAATTAAAAATTTCATTAATTTAAATGGTGAACTGAATATATATTATGTTATTCGTTTTAGCATCTGCGTGGGTTTGACAAAGATAGCTAGTGTGAGGAGGTACCTTATTCGAAGATCCGCAAATTACTGCTAAGAAATTCTAGGAATACGATTTGCTAGATGTTTTCAACTGTTGTCGTGGCAACAACGGTCGACTTAGTTTAAAAATGGATTTGAGAAGGCTTTTAGAAAATGGGTGTTATAGTACACTCACGTTTCGCCAGTCATATTTCAGTCTGCTGGGAAAGTCCTGCCGGAAAAACCTAATAGCTCTTTTCCCATCCCGGCAATCGAAATAAACGTCATGCTCAGTAGTCACATGTACGACCACTAGACCAACGTGGCAGTCAAGTCGAGGTGACGAAATTAGTACCACCAAGTAACGCGCCTGCCTGGATTCCAATCACGACCTCCAATTCGTAAGTCGGGCCGGTTACCACTGGCCAAACTGCTGCAATGAAGTATATAGAGAAATCTTTAGCAGCATACTGTTACGTAAACCAATACTATTTACTAAAAACAGTTCCGGAACGCTAGCACGTAGCAACTGCAACTCCTAAGAACGTACAAGAGCACACTTTTAAAAGATAAATGATTTAGTTCGCGGAACTAATCCCAACTCTTGTGCCAATGTTCAAGTCAATTGGAACTTATAATGGATGTTTCCTGTGCATGCAAACTGCTGACTGCAACGTTATATTGTAAGGACTAGTTGGTACTGAGAAACTGAAGTATATTAGAGTAAGTGATATCAGTATGTAATATCAGATATTACAGATTCACCTACATATTTTGCAACTAGCTGACCTACCATGACGTCTTAAAGCAGTATCTATTGTTTTATTCTTATTCCAGTGTGGGAAAGAGACGGAGCTATACAGGATGTCTAGCGCTATCTCTTTCTCACACTGGAAAAGGAGTAAAACAATAATGTTTTAAGACGTCAAGGTAACCTACCAGTTCCCAATTCAATCAACAAGTAACGAAATATAAAATTGCTATTGGTTCATCATTATAAAGCCCAGAATACACTGCTGAGAATACCCACCAGTGTGCACTGGGTATTTCCAACAGTGAGTGATTTAGTGAATAATGGCTTATAACCGCTATTTGGTAATAGTTTTATTGCATTCATGCTACAAATGTCATCAACACAACACAAACACACAACACAAATGATAATCTTGCACATAGAGGATTCGATCCCGGTCGATTTTTCTAATCCCGGGATTACGGGATTACCTACTGTTAATCTTGCGATCCCGGGATAGTCCCGGGATTGTATTGGTGTGTATTGCAAGGGGTAACAAAAAGACCACTTAACTCATTTCGTCGACGATCTTTTATGCGGTTCAGTAAATGTGTCTTCAAACTAGAAGCCAAAATTGAATCATTGTCACGCAGTTGTTGAAAAAGAAACTTGAATGTCACATCAGTTTGCACAAATTGACGTCAGAACGACAAAGTGCTCCTACAGATAATTTAACTGGCGCTAAGACCTTGATTACCTCATTAATGAGTTGAAAATCTGATTCCTCAAATTGTACAGGATTATTTAGGCCAATAAGTGCCTTTTTAGGGTTCCGTAGCCAAATGGCAAAAAACGGAACCCTTATAGATTCGTCATGTCTGTCTGTCTGTCTGTCTGTCTGTCCGTCCGTATGTCACAGCCACTTTTTTCCGAAACTATAAGAACTATACTGTTGAAACTTGGTAAGTAGTATTCTGTGAACCGCATTAAGATTTTCACACAAAAATAGAAAAAAAACAATTAATTTTGGGGTTCCCCATACATAGAACTGAAAACCAAAAATTATTTTTTCATCAAAGCCCTACGTGGATCTATGGATAGGTCTTCAAAAATGATATTGAGGTTTCTAATATCATTTTTTTCTAAACTAAATAGTTTGCGCTAGAGCCACTTCCAAAGTGGTAAAATGTGTGTCCCACCCCCTCTAATTTCTAAAGTAAGAGGAGGAAAATTCTGAAAATATTTAAGTTTGTAGAACGTAAAAAAAACTATCAACGAAAATTGGTTTCAATAAGATATGATGTTTAGTTTTTGAGATATGGGACTTTTTGCTCAAACTGCAGCAGTAACTTTGTTTTTCATTAACATACTATGAAAAACCAATTTAGTTCTGCGGTTGAGTGGAAGTTTAAAACTAATAGTACTAACTAATGAATGACAGTTCAAGATATTGTTTGGGGCTATGGAACCCTGTGTGCGAGTAAGACTCGCACTTGGCCGGTTTTTTTATGCTATTTTTAAAAAGATCATACGCTCCTGCATTTTCAAGACTCTATTCTAACGCGTTTTGCAGTCGAGCAGTAAATTAGACTCTCTTCAATGTTCTCTTTAAACATATTTTGAAGTAGTATCATTTTTCAAATTAAATTTCTCATCAAGAAATAAGTTAACAATACTTTTTTATTTGTAATTATTTGCTTTGAATTTGTGGCTTGACGTGGAGGGCACGCGCGTGCGTTTATGCTCTGGCGTTCAAAAGGTTAAAAATGAATCAATATCGAAAATCCCGGGATTCATTAAATGTAATCCCGAAAATTTCAGGTCTAAAATATGACGGGGATCTAATCCTCTGATTGATCCTCTCTTGATGTGAAAAGACAATCACACAATCAAATCATCAATCACATCAATGAAAAGTGGCAACGATTATTTTTCGATAAATATATTTCAAGTCGATTGCAAAACGTTCAATATAAGTCGGGCACTAGTAGAAATAATCTCTAGTAGGTACTACCTAACTAAGCTCGATTATGCTTTCATTGCGTTTTCCGGCAGTAAATTCCATAAACTTTATCACTTGTATTTGAAAATATTGGTTAACCTATAAGTGGCATCTGTATAACCCCAGAACAAAAGAGCTAAGAAGCTTTCGGTGAACTTTATTAATAAATAAAAAATTAATACTATATTGAATAATGTATTTTCAAGAATCTGATCCCTGCTTTCAGAAAAAAAACCAACCAAACAAACCAACGTTCGCTTCATTTTAAAAGCTTACTTTTTTTTTAAATTCAATTTACCATCATCCGTTACTGATTCGTATATGGGTTCACATGATGTTCTAGGAAAACAGTAAGTACTTGTACAATACGTTCCATCCATTGTAAAAGGTTTTTGAAAATAAAATGGATTTCGTAGTGCTAGCTACTGTGTTGATCTTTAAAGCTTCCGGGAATGATATTTTCCATTTTCAATGAAAAAATCGCAGGTGCTTTTTTATAAAAATCGTGCAAGATATTCAAAGTGTGTTGAATACAGTAGCATATTGAATCGATATCATTGCACGTCATTCCTCCTAGTGGGAAAAGGCTAGGCAGGTGATGATCCATCGCATTCAGAGTAACAAAACCAATACCTGTAAGCGTCGTATAGAAAGTCTGTATCTCACTAGGCCCGCTCAAGATTTAATTGTATAACACTAACTTGTAGTTATAACAGTAACTGTGTGTCCACTGCAGAGCATCAATACCAAAGCGCTGTTGTGACCAAAATCAAAAGTCATTTATTCAAATCAGGCTGATAATCAGCACTTTTTGAACGTCAAAATAACAAGAGACAGTCCCGCAAACCGCCGGCTCTTCGCCACTTCCTAGAGTTTTAGCTGGGAAGAAGAAGTGGCGGAAACAAACTCCCCAGCAACACATCTGTCTGTGAGGTTAAAAGAACCAGGTTCTATACAATAGTGTATAATCCTGTAATATAATCCATTACATTAAATTAATTTCACATGTCAGCTAGCACACACCAATAATAAAAAATATACTCAAGAATAAGTTAAGCCTCCAGGCATAAAGGGCCGTTTCGTGTCACAAGGATTTTAGGGACGATGATGAGCCTTCTGAATTCAGACTTTTTGTCCTTCATCTGCAAAACTACAACCAATTTAATATTGTGTGTCCAATATTTGGTATTGGATTTACAGATTTGCCATTTTTTGTCAATTATGATCATAATTACCTAACCCCAAATTTTTGAATTTGTGGCAATGGCTATTCAATCAATTTTAACTTCTGAGAAATCACCTAATTTCCTCTTAAGACCGTTAACGCCTTACGACATTTCATACAAACTTTCAAGTCCTTATTTTCCGAAATGACTGAACCGATTTTAATGAAAATGCATACGCATAAGCAGGATACATAGGTCTAAAAAGTTACTAAAATCATTTCCGAAAATTATGTAATTATCTATAGGAACAGAAATTTCCAATAATCTTTTTTTTTTAAAGATATTTCGAAAATATTTTTAGTAACTTTTTAGACCTATGTATCCTGCTTATGTGTATTAAGTTTCATTAAAATCGGTTCAGTTATTTCGGAAAATAAGGACTTGAAAGTTTGTAAGAAATGCCGTAATGCGTAAACGCTCTTAAGCGAATTTTCTTAGTAAACTGCGAACAAATAGGCAGCATAATTTCTTGGAACAACCAAAAAAACAAAATTTGTTCGTTGTTTGTATTGTAATACTGTAAGTATGAGTTCATCAAGGCTCAACTTATAACATTTTCACGAACTAATAAACACGAGTTAACTAGCACACATTGTTCTTCAATTTTAGGTCACAGGATGAAACTGCAATGGATGAAGCTAAAATATTCATTTGTTAGCTGAAAACTGAAGCGTGTGTGGGTTTACGGAAGTCTAAAATAAAAAGTTGTGGTTCCCGAGTGCAAAGCGCATGCGTCGACGGAAGGAAGCCCCTGTCCGAGCCGCCAAATTTATGACGAGACTTCCCAACATTGTAAACCTTACTGCACAAACAAATGCAGAAGCTTCAAACAAAATGCAGGAAGTAATGTCACGCATTCATCATGGCAATAAATCAGTGCTGAAGTTCCACTATATCTTTTTCCGTGTCGCCATCATTGCCGGTGGTAAAAACCAGCCAGCATTGTTTGGTTGCTGTGAACACTGCCTAGGGAGCAACAATTCAACAAACCTACTTCAATTTCATCAATCCTGGATACCTCCACCATTGAATAAACTTAAGCTTTATCAAGGCAAATTAAAAAAAAAAACCTTTCAACAGCTATCACATTTGTTGGTGACGATTTTTGAATCAAAACAGGTTTTCTTTTCAGCAGTTAGAAAATTTCAATATTCCCGAATAACCACGAAAACACATTCTTTTGATTACAAGGTATTGAGATACTTATCACGAGTTTTTCTTCTGTCTTTTCCTACACATCTCGAGTTCATCCCTTCTACTCGTAATTTATTTTATCTTTCTGGCGCTCGCACGTACTAATGTTACAGATAAGGGGTTCCAGGGCCACGATGCCGATTCATACTAATCAAAATAAAACCCAATTTCAAAAGAAGTAGGTAGACACTTGTACTTTTATCTATTACATGAGAAAATGGCTACTTATTTTGGAAGATGACCAAGATGTTCTCAGAATCAGAGTTGATAAAAAGTGTTTCAGATATCAGAACGTTTGTATCTTATCAGTTTCAAGAATGAATATGATTTAGCTTAACGTGTTAAATCTCTTTCAGATTAACGTTCAGGATTTTAAACTTGTTCATACTTGTTTAATTTTCAGGAATACATTCTTGGAAATATTGTGTCGGTTTCGAGTATGGCGCTCTTCTGCCTATTTACCCTTGTAATTTGGAAAATCCAACGTTTCCACAAGATTCATAATTGAAGAAGCTCTTTATTAAACAAATCACTGATATTATTTCAACCAGTTAAATAATTTTGAACTGTCGTAATCCTCAACAGTACCTAGTAAGCTACAGGCATTATTTTACGTCCATCCCAGTAACCTTCTTTAGATCCTCACCTTACTCCACCATAAATTATAAATCATCAGTTAAACGCAAAATTCATAATCAAATCCTACAATAAAATTATTCATAGATAATTTGCCGAAAAGGACATAATTTAATTATTTGAGGCCCTCAAATTGCCTGAAGCACTCTACAAATTGGGGCATTAATGGCGCTAGCGACTGTACCACTTGACCGGATACTTCGCGAACATCACTGAGTTTACAGCAATCATTAAAATATTTTATGGCGTTCTTAGAAGGTACTAAAATATAGGTCTTAAGATAATTTAAGTATATTAGATATTTTACTACTTTTAGGGACCTGTCTGAAGACTTTAGTAACGCCGTCCATGTGCTAGAGTTCTGGTCATCGATACGACTAAAAAAAAAAACAAGATTTTACAGCTTAGGTTAACTTGCACAGGCAGTGCCAAAAGTTTGATTTCCCCATTTTCTTACTTACTTGTCGATTTGACTTAATTTTTCTCCCTTAAATCCTAAAAGATACCGGTGGATTTGCATGATGGGCTGGAAGAGAGGTGGTGGGCATAATTATTTGTATGCACATTTCCTAGTTAAAAACATAGATGAGAATCGAAGTCCAAGCTTACTCGGATTTATGTATGTATTTTAATAATTGAAAAGGAAGATTCAATTTTCATCCACTCATTTACTACTACATGATTTTCCTTAGTTTCAATAAATATAATATTCGTAGGTTACATTTCAAAACATTGAAACATTTCTTAAATAAATAGTAAAAAATTCGTGAAAAACCTTAACAAAATTTGTACGTAAAAAGGGAAGTCTAAGTGGTCAAGCATGACAGTTCCATTTCAAAACCGGAAATTCCTTGTTGATGTCGGCAACAAACGTTGTACGCACGGCGACCAATCAAGCTATACAAAAACCAGTTTATGCGGATATCTTGTTGTGCCCAAAATCAATACAAAGCGAGGCCATGTTATCCTGGAAATGTATAGCATGATGTGTCGCCCCGTGTACAACGTTTGTTAACTATGCCTATAAGAAACACATTAAATATTTGTATTACACCATAACATAAGAGGTGTGACCTTATGTTACATTTGATATCAGCTAAAAGCCTTCGATGCGTCATCCGGTAATGTTTGCTTAGTTTGTTATTATAGTTCTCTTAAATTAACACAGTTATGATGAGTCATTTCATACATAAGTTTTGCATTCTATTGCTCGACGTATATTGTCGATATGAGGAATTCGTTTTATGGGTTTCATACCCAAATGATAAAAACCGGCCAAGTGCGAGTCAGACTCGTGCACGAAGGGTTCCGTACCATTATTTATAAAATCGAAAAAAAATCTTTTTTGTATGGGAGCCCCCCCTAAATATTTTTTTTCTGTTTTTATTATTTGTTGTTATAGCGTCAACAGAATACATAATCTGTAGAAATTTCAACTCGCCAACTATCACGGTTAATGAGATACAGCCTGGTGACAGACGGACGGGCGGACGGACGGACAGCGAAGTCTCAGTAATAGGGTCCCGGTTGACCCTTTGGGTACGTAACCCCAAAAAAGGAACCCCTATTCATCGTGCTAATAAGATCGGCCTATTGCCGCTTCATTTTCTGTATTCTGTTTGCTATATCGACCACTCTCCTCTCTGAGTGATCGAATCTTGAACGAGATGATCCAGAAGAGAGTGGTCGATAAAAAAAGAATAGCTCCCTGAGCGACTTTGAAATTATAGACCAGCCGAACAGTGACTGTCCATGCTAAGTAAAGACTGTACGTACATTATAAAATTCCTCATAATTTTCATTTCTACCGCATAGTTTTTAATGAAAATTTGTCCGTAAAAATACTACTCTCCCTCTTATCTCCGAAGTTTTCAACGAGAACATAACAGCACCATAAAATTGTTTAGGTATAATTTATTTTAGGAAATTTATGTGTCCTTAATACTAATAAGTGAGTTGATTTCATCATTTTTGTTTTGTTACTTTATGATTTGATACCAATGTAACTTTATCTGAAAGGATTTCTCGCTAATAATTCTCTTATCTTATTATTGCATCATTTTCGGCAGATTACACGATTCATTGTATAATTCAAGTCAATACCTGTTAGTTTTATTCAGAAAAAGTTTTTTTTTAATGTTAACTCTTCTACCATGGGTTATTTGTACCAAATGATGAGATATCAGTATGAGAAAGGACATACTCGTAGTTTAAATGTCTCTCTCTGTAATTTGAAAAAGACATACATAATTATCCTTTATATAGTCAGGCGTTTCTAATAATACGAGTAAGTGGTCCCGAATGTACCAAAAAATGGGGATGAGTTGTTACAAGGGTTTCGTATTTTACTATAAGAGGCAGTACGTCTACGAAACTTCTGGTAAAAAAATTCCGACTTCTGGACAGAGAACTTCATCAAATTCCGCTTTTGGACAGAGGTGCAGTGGCATCAACACTCATTTTTGTCATATAACTGCTTTTATAGAAACAATTAATATTCTGGTTATTACAAGATTTATAACCCAAAATTCAAAACACATCAGTGCAGTTATCGAGTAGTTTAAAAGTTTACATTTTCAGTGAATTCTTTAGTGTTTCAAGTAACAACAACTGCACTTCACGAAATATTAGGGCAGATTTCACTCTAAAACATTTTACCCCATCACGAAGGCCACAATCGCGGAATCACAAAGCGACAGTAATAAAAGTGAACCAGGTCGCACAGATAATGTTAATTCACATTGTTTAATTAGGTAGGGCATATAAACTGAATTAATTTATTTTAAGGACAAAATATAAATTAGTTTGTGGCGGTACATTGAAGCGTAACGCTTGCGCCGGTCATTAGGTAGACCACAGCGGTCCACCCCGGGTCCATTCTACGGACAAATTACATTGTTAATTCATTATTACGAACTGGTTATAATAGAAACTTTATGAAGTAAAACCTTTGTTTTGGTTTTCACCAGATTTCTCGTCGGTCTATTGGCTGCAAGCGCTACTGCTGAGCGCGAGGGCCTGGGTTCGATTCGTAGGTCTAGTAAACTATTGCTGGGTTTTTCCATCAATAATTTCACAATAGCCGCCCTTTTTTTTCGGATGGGAAATCATCAAATAACCCCCCCTCCCGCTCTGGGCGGAGCGAAAGAGAGTGTCAGACTTGTACTGACTAAAACCCATCCATGTTCCTTCTTAGCCCTTTGCGTTCCAGGGCCGCGGTATCTCTTTTGAACAAGTCCCGCAGCCCTGGCAGGCATCGGCCCTCTCGGAGCCCTTCCGATTCGCTGACATCTCCCTGAGGCGCGCGTGCAACACGAACGGCACGGCCTGTCGTCATGAGACGGACGGACGGTGAGCTAGCCCATTACTCACCGTCCACAGGCCCTCAGTAGCCGCCCCGAGTTTGGATTTGAGCTCAACTGATGGCAAAAGATTCGCCCCGTACAACCTACATGGCACTTAAATATAACTGAGGAAATATAGGTGTTCTAAACTAACACTCCTACCAAACCCTTCAGGAAAATACAGGCGTGATGTTATGTTTTTGGGTTTAAGATTGATTTGTCGACGAAAACTGGGGAGTTTAACTAACTGGAAATCTCTATAACCACTACATCGTAGTGCCGAAGGGGACGTGAGAGTACTCAGACCGCTGAACCAAATAAAGGGGATGGAACTGGCTCAATTTTTACGAAAAGGAATGGAGTTTGGTCTGACTAAACTAGTTACCATACTATAGTATCACAAAGAGATTTTTTTTACGTTTTTTGTGAGCAGTGAGAGTGTACCTCCATTTGATTCCATGATAACTTAGGCTTGGCTAGACCCTACTCCTTGATACCCGACTAAAGATGAAGTCCTTATTTTTACGGATGGGAAATCATCAAATGACTCCTCCCGCTCTGGGCGAAGCCTTGTACTGACTAAAACCCATCCATATTCCTTCTTATCCCTTTGTGTTCCAGAGCCACCGTATCTCTTTCAAACAGTCCCGCAGCCCTGGCAGGCATCGGCTCTCTCGGACCACTTCCGATTGGCTGACATTTCCTTGAGAGGCGCGTGGAACACTAACGCGCCGTCGACACGGCCTGTCGTACTATGACGGACGAAGAGAGAGAGATGAAGTCCTTACTTGGCTTACTAGAACATCACGCCTATAAACCTCAAAGGGTTAGGCAGAGATGCACCTTATAGAACACTCACATTTCGCCAGTTATGTTTAAGACATCCATCAACCGTTCATAAGGCTACCCTGTATGCGCCTTGAAAATACCATGAGTATACCATAACCACGCAAAACGAACACGAAAAATGACGAACCTACCACAATTTCCATTCAACATCAAATAACCCTAGCTGCAACACAAAACGGCCTCTATTTATGTTCCACATAACCAACAACCAGACCCCATCAATGCCACAGAGCCCTAAAACCCTAAGCCAAACGACAACATCACTAAACCTCAACTAAATATCCCATAGCAATATATTGAGGGCCCATTTGATAAGCCAACTTCAAACAAACGTAACACAAGTTCATTATTGATGTACAAATGAGATCTACTAGCTGATGAGACTAGTTAGAAGGCCTTTGTCAATTCCGCTATATGCTAACACGCCTTGATTACGACGTGAACATATGTGCCAATATTGTATATACAGACATCTGCATAAATTATGGTCGCGTGGCGGTCGAAAATTGGTTTACGCTTAACTGTTAAACTGTGTTTAGATTGCTAATAGGCGGTTGAAGAACGGGGTGATTAGTGATGAAATCTATATATATGTCGCAGTTAGATGATTTATTTCCGTTAGACACGGTCATCATGAGGGCAGAACATGGAAACACACATACACGGTACACTGCTTTTATCGAACTAACAATTTACTTGAAATTACACGAATCGGGTTACAGTTTCAGGACGTCTTGACTCCGCCGCGGTCAGACAGAGACTGTCTAGGTCGCTTGACCTTTTGCGCGCTTTCGATTCATAGTCCGTACTAATAATCCGACTCCGACATATATATATATATATATAAAATTACGCGTCGCGTTGTTGTCCGGGAACTCCGAAACTACTTAACCGATTTTAATCAAATTTGCACACCGTGTGCAGTTTGATCCAACTTGAAAGATAGGATAGCTTACATATCAATTTATAATCGCAATATTATTTTATTGGAAATTAAGTCACAATTATGAGTTAGCTCCAAACGATTCTAACAGATGGCGGTATCTATTGACTGGATTGAGTAAGTACTCAATAGATGGCGCTGTATAGGAGTGGAGCAGCAACAGCAACGGGACAGCTAGTAGTATATAAGAAAAGGTAGTACTAGGAACTAAACTAGGCCCATGTGGTGGATAGAAGGCCCAGAATGATGTACTGAATACGTGGTAACCGTTTTAGCGTTGGTATCCCTTCCACCATGAAACAAATGATTTAATGGGTTTAAAGGCAGAGAATAAAGCCAAAAGCACGTCAAGCCGTTGGTCTCGGCTGTCATTTGAAGATCTTTAACTGTCGTTATGAGTAGTCAGAAGCCGAAAGCCTGACATCCAGTCTTACCAAGGGGTATCGTATTAACCCAGTTACTGGGTTGTGGAGGTGAGATAGGCAGTCGCTTCATGTAAAATACTGGTACTCAGCTGCATCTGGTTAGACTGGAAGCCGACCCCAAGATAGTTTGGGAAAAGGCTAGGCAGATGAAGATAGGCAGAATAAAGCCTGGATGGTAGCGTTTCGTATTCCAGTTTGAAGTGTCTATAAAAACAGGCACAATGTGGTTCCGACATCAGCTTTTATTTGAAAAACTGGTAGGAAAGATTAGTCAAACATTGTTTTGAGCCTTAGGGATTGTTAAGCTGCGTTTAATTGCTGATTGTCGGCATATGAACGAGGTGATTAGTAGCAAATTGATGGGTTGGTAGACTAGTAAAGGTCACAACAAACAAAGGGACATCATATCTGTCGAATTAGTAATGTACCCCCACAAGAAGATCAAAAATACGCAAGTTACAACATATGTTGTGCCCCAGTTAACAGAGAACTTATAAAAACAAGCACAATGGAAGTCCGACTTTAGCTTATCTATAAGGTCTTGGTATTCCAGGTGGCCAGCGGCAAACACTTTCCATCATGTGGGCCGTTCCCGTCGGCCTGTTTGCTAAGCCATCTTATATAAAAAGGGAAAAACATAGAGGTTCGCTCAAAATAAAAAATAATGGCTGCAAAGCGAGGAGGCCAATTCACAGAATAAAGTGGAAAGGGGCTGTCAGTAATGATCATAAAATTAGTCAAGGTTTTCCTGTTTCATTTGTTGTGCTTGTGAATAACAATGGCGATTGCGATGTTCGTTTGTTGTTTAGGACATTGAACTATGGGTGGAGATTGACCCTGTTTTTGTACTTGTCGCTTACAAAACTTGTCGCTTAGGACGCCAAGGAGTTATTAGTATTCTTCAGGAAACTTTTGATAGAAGAATGATTTGAAATGTATTTACCATGCTACGCGACTATAAAAGAGGTTTGATATTAATAATATTTTAGAAGTAATATTGTGAGCTACAAAAGTCAAAATTAATATCAAAAACTTTTAACATGTAATTAATAATAAGTTTGTAGGTAAATACTTATTATTGAAACCATTCAAAACACTAAATACTCTCTCTATACCTCTAAATCAACACTTCAATTCAGAGTAGGTTTTAGTTTTCCAATTCCGCTTTCACTGTAATATAAAGGAAAGTTTTCACCCAATAATACTCGTGTATTCTGAAATGGATTTAATCAATGAATTAAGTGGAATTCCCTAGCTTACTTAATTACTCCGCTTTATTTTTTCCGTTTGGTCCTAGTTTCTCGACCGACCACGACCAAAAAGACTGGAATTCTGCTGACCTATTTTTACCCTGTTTTTTACTGATAAATTCTGACTTTTTACAACTACATTACAGCATTCTTTAAAACGATAGATGTACATTCAGAAAAACGTTACAGATAAATTAGAATGTGTCCCACTCGCAATTTCAAATCATCGAAACATTTCATACACAATAATAATCGACAGTTTTATTAGAAACATTGTACATAAAAATGGGTGGTCTGCGTCTGATAATAAATTTATCCAATACCGAATTCTCCCAAGCTTTAACAATTGGATTTAAAACAGGAATCCGAAAGGTTTTATTTATATTAGTCAGGGAATCGTTTTTGTAGCCATTCTCGTAATGCCGGGGCTGCATCACTTTTTCAGGATTATAGAAGAAAAACGACGGCATTATCGGATCTTAGAGTAATCGCCGGCGCCGCGACTGTTTTCTCATTACCATACCATTTTGCTGTTAGACTCCTAACGGCTTGGCTGCCAACTATTGTGACTCTAATATAAATTGGGACATTGTAGTTTAGGTACGTAGAACGCTTAATAGTAGGCTTAAACCGAGATCTAAATAGCGACCCGGACTGTTAATCCTGTCCGTTGAGCTTCGATGTCTCCTACAATTTGTATGAACAAATATACAACAATGGCCCTTTTCTCATTTTAATAGATTCTGCTCCGTTAAGTTCGCGAATGACAAACATCAAAAGCTAGGTAGTTGATGGTGGCTCTTAAGACCGCAATTTACTGGCCGCACTTTTCCTTCAGAATAATGGCAGCAACAAGGAAATATTTTTCAGTCTCATGCTGTTAGGAACTGGTTTTAATAGCTGTCTATTTTTCAAGTAAATATACGAGTAGTAGTGACAGGGGTCCGCTCTTTGATCGAAATATAGGTCAGCGTTGGGTTCCGCCGTTATTTCGATTAAATAAACTGCATGAATACGTAAGTTTTCCCGTTTTTTTCCTTATAGGTAGTATTTTTATACAGACAAGAATGAGTTGGAAAACAACATAGTGTTCAGTGAGACACTTAAATAAATCCCACCGGACGTTTTTCTAATTGAAACCACCATAAACACCGATGTTTTTAAAACTCTGGGGCCGCTTAGAAATAACAATGTTTGTTAGATATAAAGTAGGATATTTTCCAGTCCAAAATGTTCATGTAACGGTCCGCCCGCCGGAATTATCGCCAATATAATGGCTCATAAAAGGTAAAATTTACGAGTGGTCGGCCGGCCGCCCAGCAAACACTTCCGAATTATCTGATCACACGAACAATATAATACTGTCACGCCAAGAAATATGTACCTGCCTTCCTGATACCAGACTATCTACGGGCTTCAGCTATAAATTAATACAACCTTTTTCGCTTTCTCTGCGATATCTTAGAACATCTGTTTAACTCAAAGCTATAATTTTAATCGTAAGAACGTTTCAGACGTTCACACTGAGAAGTAATAGACACTACATTGTATGAAAATGACTGAAGCAGGTAGTTGCTGGCTGAGTAATCACAGAAACTTGATACCCCAAAGTCAAAACTTCGACACAATACGGCATTCGAATTAGTTAGACAAGTTGAAAGCAGTTCGCGGCCAGGTGGCGCCTTTGTTCCTGTGCGGTCTCACTAGATAATAACACAACTATGTACCAGTGGCGCTAAACTCACTTTAGGACTAACTAGTAACTTGCGTCAGATAGATAAGTTACCTCCAGTATATTCGTATGCGCCCGATGTTCACGGGCCTGGACTGACAAAGGCAATCTAGCAAGCAGATGGTGGGCAGACCCCGCCTGAAGCTTATCTGTGTGCGGGAAACGAATGCGGGTCGTCCATCACGACGTTGCGCTGCTACCTACCCCCAGCTGTACTGAGCCCGGCTTAGTGGTTTATTAGATTTATTGTTATTTATGTCAGTACATTTTTTCGTTTCATCCAACAACGCTTTTAAATGGGTGTGTCAATTAATTTGCCAAATTAATTTGTTCCTGTGTCGAAGAATTTTATTTTCGACTTTTTCCGATCGCGCTATGTGTACACCTACAATACGCTTAAGAGTATGTCACTTGATGAATTTAAAAAATAAAAAAATCACCACTTTATCCGTAGGTCGGCTGGATTTATCGGTAGCTCTAAATGTCAACAGAGAATAAATAAAATAAATTTAAAATCCCTAAGGCAGCAAGCTTTCACAGTTGATGTAGGAGTAAAGCCAACAGCACGACTCAAAAGGAAAAGACGACTTTAGAATCTTTTCACATTTCGTTGACTGACTACTCTGTTATGGCTAAGGGAATAAAGTTTACGCTTCACACGATACAAATGGGATCGGCGACAGGCGAAACTATTCAGAATGTAAGTCCCGACGTCACGGGGAAAAATAAATTGCTAGAATAAGTCCCGCGGGTGAGGGAATGGACGGCTTCGTCGCTACCTAATACCTGCGTCCTCCCGGAGACATACAAGTGCAAGCTACGCAACAAATTACCCCATGTTTATCACATTACACGGAAGGGTAGGCAAAGGTGTACTGTTTTCCCATATTTGGTCCATGGAGGTTGATAAGGGCGAGCCAGCTCATTTACCGGGTGCATTCCTAACCCAGGAATTTTCTAATAACAAATCCCGATAGCATTTTTCCGACCTTCGTATCAAACTTAATCTCCGCACCGTCTGCCCCAAGTTTAACCAATGTTCGTCATTAAACAGAAAATAATCCGTATCGCTAATCACATCACGTATCTCGCCTAATCTAATCCCGGTATTCCCACTTGTGGGAGAACATCGTACCTTTTTGTGTCGATATGAACGCTTATTCGGTTTAAAGGCGAAGGTCATAATATTCCGAGCACACACGAGCAAAAGGGATACTTCCTCGACTCCGTATCAGAAATATTATGCAAATATGCTACCTACTCCATTTTCGTAAGCAGATCTGGTATCGTATGTAAAGTTGTTCGTATCGTAAATCTCGCCTTTATTGTATTCTTCTACGTCGCCATTTAGCGGATTCGTGAATGTGTTAACAAACAACCGCTTTACAAAGCCCGTATCTTTTCAATCGGTTTCACTTACAATTGAATGTGTTAGCACTCATACCAATTCCCATACACGTAACCATAAAACGTCTTACCTGAACATTATTGCATTTTCAAATCAAATCATAAAACAATGCAATCCTATAGAATTACATAACGGGCATCCATTCCACAGACTCGAAAGCAGTTAAAGTATTTTATTTTATCCGATTCCAGCACCTAAGTACCAGCTTTTGAAAAAGAAGCCGTTAGCCTTTTGATTGCCTTTCACTACAGAAAACTAGCACTGAAAAGAGATTTAAAATGGTTCTCCTGATTTTTTAATTCTGAAGGAAGTTATAAGTAGCAGTGGAAGCTGTCGAAAGGCTTCAACTATTTATCTTGTTTAAAGCCACTCTAGAGTACGACGTTACTAGAGTCGAATTATAAAGTTAGCGACGCATAGATTGATAAAGTTTGTTGCATGCCAACCACTATGTGAAATTAACAAACTTAGTGCCCTCGTCCTTTGGCGCTCTGAACTTCTGGCTACAGCGCTAGATTGCATATAAATTTTGCATCATCCCTAAACTATATTGTCCACTTGCGTTTAGACGGGACACCAAAGTAGAAGATTCTTGCCGTAAACCTTATTACTCATCACTTGATTCACTCGTATCGACCACATCCAAACTTCCAACAAAAATGAACGGCGGTCCTCCAAAGATACTCAGAGATTACAATAATTAACGGTAATTGAAAAGGCATCTCGAAGTCGAAGTTTTTAATTAAGCCTGAGAGCACTAAAAAGGCAGCGAATATTCTTATAGAACTTAGTAGATTCTGCAAACCCAGTGGAAGCGAGAGCCAAGTGGGCAAAGAGTTCTTAGCTGGAGTGTTTGCTCAAACGAAGTTAGTTGCCGAAAGCGATGTAGTCTGGAAGCGCGTCTTGCATTTACTCCGACTATTGGATTTGGATCGAATCATACATGCCCATTTACTGGGAACGCTTTTGTGTATTGTCTATTATATTGTGCAGGAGATTTTGAACGGATACGACTTGAGTTGTAAGTGGTTGAGAGATTTCAGTACGCTACTGAGGATAGTTTCAAATAACCTAAACATTACGTTTACGAACAAAGCTAAATCATTGAATGAATCTGTTAGCCTCGATAGACACACAATAATGAACCTAATCTATAATCGTTTGATAGATCTAGATGCTAAATTAGTTGGGAACAATACGAGCTGGCTACAGCCAGTAGATAAGCCCAAATATATCGCACTCACAATAGAGGCGCATGATTTGTTAGCATCGGCCGCCATGATGGTATTTGCTTTATTTACACGTAAATTTTGACGACCGTGCATGAAAACTCCATTTCCATCCAGCGCTACTGTACTGTAATTTATGCATTGGCTACCTTCAAAGGTATTTTGTACTGGGTAAGGAATGTGGTTCCAACGAGACGAATATGTAACTAGTGCTTATACAATTAAAACGTAATGGAAGATAAAGATACACAGTAGTTGTTGAGATGTGTGAGTTGTTTGGTGTCAATATGTATATTTTCATCACACTTGCACGTAAACAGTATCTAAACATACACGTTAACTTGGCCACAATGCCCCATATAAAACCTTTTTTTTTACTATGAAACCCTAGGGCGGTAAGTATTTTTTTTTAATTTATAGCACTGCACATAGGTCATGCAAGTTCAAGCAAGGAGTTTACACGCAATTGAAAAATTGTCTTAAAATGTTATCTTAACAGGAATTTCACTGCAATCTCGCTACATGTTACTTAAATACTCAATTAATGTTTTAATCCATAGTTTTTTGTATCAAAACGTCAAAATTATTTTATTTTTTACACTCCGTCATGGCTGTATACCTACGTACGTATTTGCCCTTAACGTTTCTGAACGAAACATTTTTATAATCTGTGGTGTAGGCGCAGCCCGCCATCCGCTTAAAAAAGTTCACATATTTCGTAATAATAGTTGTGCTGACGTGTGTATTAAAACTATAATTCATAATTATTAACTCGCAAATGTGATGAAAAACATTGTATGTTTCACGGGCGGTACGGGAATTACAAAATTCGACTCAGAAAGCCCTCAGTCTTCGACTTCGGGACGACTTCTACTAAAGCCTCGATCGTAATTCCTTACTTACCGTCCCTAATACACATTGTACTATTTCGTCCTGTCGTTTATGTAGGTAACATTGGTATTCCGATCAATAATAATTGAATTGAATTGAAAATATTTATTTCAGACTAAGCACACAATAATTGATACAAGTCCATATTATGTTAGTTGGCAGATAAGTACTCACAGCTTTGTTAGTAATATTTATAATAATTATTATTTTGGACAATGCTATATTTGGATAAAGCTTGTTTGTGAAAAATTACACAAACAAGTTTAAAATGTCATACATAATGTTACTTACTAAAATGTTAATAGGCTATCAAAGTATTTAATTACCTATAATATAATAAACTACGCAGTAAGTTTGGACTCACGTGAAAATACCTATATGCACACAATTTGACTTAAGTATCCATCGTCATAAACATACAGCAACTAGGCTATCCATAACATGCACGATATTACGTCTCCCCAAATAACGTTAAGAACAGGGAAATAGTTCGACAAACGGTGCACTTGATGTCGCAAATTCCTCCATGTTGCAAACAACACAAGCCTCGAAATTAAGTGTCAAGTCACAACATCCAACGTTTGTGTTCTTCGCTTCTATTTTCAAGCTCCATTATTGCCTGAAAAAGGGGAACAGAAACAATGGACAGCATTGTGTCCGTTTAATTTCGTCTGAACCGAACTTTGAACTGAAGAATTCGCACGTGGATTTTAAACTTGGAATTAATCTCGAGGGGCGAGAGAATGAGGAGAAGGTTTAATGAAACCGCAGTTATAACCTTTGTTTACGAAACAACCGACTGTTAAACAACAAAACTCAGAATTACATGTTACACGTGTTGGTACATGAAGTAATTAATTCGAAGTAATATGATTACCGCGTATTGTTCCTCTTGAATTCCAATGAATGAATGCCCATTCATATCTAATTCAATACGGAACGCCTCTTTGCATATCAATAGCTGGATCTAGAACAACACCTAGGCAACCGTGATGCTATTATCGAATCAATCACATTGAACTTATTCAGGCTGCAATATTCTAATCAAATTGGAACAAAACTAATGCGTATTTAAATGAAAATCAATGCAAAAGATAATAATCTTTGATGATAATCTCTGTTATCTTTTGCAAAAGAATATCTGATACATCTGTTTGTATGTGGGGTGGTTATTGATTGGGGTCAACGAAACTGTTATGATTTCGAATAAAATAGGCCATTGACTTTTACATGATCAGTATCAGATAACATAAAGTAGTTATCGTAAATAATTGTAGCAGCGTTTTATACCTACATTTTAAAAATTTTTGCCAATAACTTTTCTAATTCCATTAACACCTAGGTCTTACCAGCGTCTACAACAAGGGAGCGGTCAAAGCAACAGGTTTTCTTTGCCCTCGAATTGCATCACATTTAGTAACGTCTCATTAAATAATTCCATTCACAGTAGAAACTACGAGAAACGACGAGAATATAGTCACAGAGTAGACACAAAATAAAAATTGCATTTCCAAACGCTATTGTGCCGGCGGCGGCGCGCGGCGGCGTAGTTGAATAAAGTAACTCAATTAACTTAACCTGGGTGTGCAAAATAAGAGAATGGTGGCTAGGGCCAGTCAGCCCGACCCCAAAAGATACAGCCAGAGTCTTTAGCTTTTTAATTAAAACCCTATGAGGCCGGGCGGCGGGACCGCACTGCTCATAAATTGCCAACAGAACCGAATATCTACTGAAATCTAACGCCATCTATGGGACCCATTAGGAATGGTTTATACCGAATGCAAATGGAAAAGGACATTGGAAAAAGTGCATTGAAAATTGTGAACCTTTTCTATGAAGAGCTCTCTATTTTGGGTATTTATTTTTACGGGGATACCGATGCTAAAACGGTTATCACGTATTCAGAACATCATGCTGAACGCCACAAATAAATTTTACGTCGGTTATTTTTTTTTAAACAGCTGTTTTGTACAAACCTGCAATTCCTATCAATCGAAGGTCAAAATTTTTAGCTGTTTGTTTTTAGGGTTCCGAACCCAAAGGGTCAAACGGGACCATATTACTGAGACTTCGCTGTCCGTTCGTCCGTCCGTCTGTCACCAGGCTGTATCTCATGAACCGTGATAGTTAGCCAGTTGAAATTTCTACAGATTATTTATTTCTGTTGACGCTTTAATAACAAATACTAAAAACAGAAAAAAAATATTTAATGGTTTATTTTTTTCCCATACAAAAAAGCTTTTTTTTTCTCGTTTTTATAAATAACGGTACGGAACCCTTCGTGCGCGAGTCCAACTCGCACCTGGCCGGTTTTTTAAATTAAATTAATTAATATAAAGTACTGAATACATGGTAACCGTTTAAAGCTCATCGCACATTTGTCAATAACTTACACGCCACCCGCGCCGCCGCCGCCGCCGTACGCGCCTCATTTTACAATTGGTTGTTTGAAATCATGTGAAACCTTGCACATGTCATTCGCACCGTAAGGGCCGTATTTCGTAAAATGCTGTAATGTATCCGTATATAGAAGGAAGCATGCTGATGACGTCATGACGGCGCGTGCTGATACTCAGTGTCATCATCATCATCATCATTTCAGCCGAAAGACGTCCACTGCTGGACATAGGCCTCCCCCAAGAAGGGGGGATTTTGCCATAATCGCCACGATTGGCGCCTGGGTTGGCGATCGCAGTACGGCTGTTACAAAAACACAGAGAACGGTGCTGCCCATTCTCTGGTAAATCCCTTAGTCGCCTCTTACGACACCCACGGGAAGATATGGGATGGTGCTATTCTTTACGTCCGACACCATACAGAAGACTCAGTGACTCAGAGACTCAGTGTTGTCTGCATGGCAGTGAAAAAAGCTGGTTAGTATGATGAAAAATGACAACTCAAAATAAAAAAAATATATATCCTACGCCATTTTACTGTTCGTGCAGCGTGCTTAGTAATTTTTGTAGAGTTTTATGAATTCAAGGACTAATCATTGTAAAAACTGTATGTTAATTAGTACAATTAACACCATAAAAAACTTTTCATGGGAATTTCGGGCCTGGTTAGAGGAAAAAATAAAATCTATGCATTTCTTCTTCCTCTATCAATAAGCCGGCTATTTCAACAACTTTCTCTATATCTCCATCATGACACCGCACTCATTCACACCAGAGGTCAGCAAAAACAGCAAAAGTTGTTGGCAACACCTAAAGATTTCCGTACGGCGCGTACTGCTCTTTTTTTTTTTTGGGAATGGCATCTCGCAGTTCAACCTAGGAGGTTGTCGTCTGCTTAACCGGACTATCCTGTGGGTGCCTTAAGAGTAAGGCCTCCAGCCAGGGCATAAAACTTACAAACTAAGCGTCTACACGCTAAGGACACCCCCTGTGGGGTACGAGCCTCGGCTTAGGGCGTCGCTGGGGGAGGACTGCATGGGGACAGGCTGGATCTGAATGATATCATTATTTAGGGGCTGATTTAAAACTACTGGCACAGCATCGCGGGCTGGCTCGAGCGAGGGTCGGGGAGGGCATGGACCGGGACGTCGCGACGGACCTCGACGGCGAGGTCGGAAAGACGGCGGTTTGTGTCTGAACTTTTTAAGAGTGCTAGTCTCTTTGCTACTCTCCTGGAGGAGGGTAATAGCATCATCGGGAGTGACGAGGGTATGCCGAGGACGGCGTACTGTACTAATGCGCGAGGGTTCGTAACGGGCGGCCGCTGCGATCAGAGGATTACGGTGTTTAATGGCGTTATCGAAGAAACGCTTCGAAAGACGTTTCATAAACTGAAGGACGGTGGGCATTCTAAGGTCTACGTGTAGACGGTCATTACGGACATAAAAAAGGGCTCCCGTGACTCTACGTAAGACCCGGTTCTGCAAGGTTTGCATCCTGTGGATGTACTTAGGCTTGGTGTGAGCGTACACGACGCAAGCGTACGTCATAATGGGGCGGATCACCGCGGTGTAAAGGCGCAACTTGCACTTGAGTGACAACTTGCTTTTTGTCGAAATCATGAAATGAAGCCTACCCATAGCAAAGGCAGCTCGGTCGCGAGCTGCTTTGATGTGCGCCGCGAAAGACAGGTGGTTGTCAACTAAGACTCCTAAGTACTTGGCTTGCTTCTCCCAAGGGATAGGCTTACCGTACATAGTGATCGGGCTGAGCTCGGGTGGCTTATTCTTACGCGGTTTAGAGAAAAGAACTGCCTGGCTCTTGTCGGGGTTCGCGCGTACTGTTCGTATGGGCCTGGCCATAGGTAAATGCGGCGCGTACGTTGGTGATCACCTTTAGCGTCGGTGTCTCTTCCACCTTGTTTTATGTCACCTATATTGAAAGCCTGACTATTAGTACACGTAATGGGACTATTCACGACGTATCATAACCATCAAACAGGTTAGGCCTCTTTTAAGTAAACCTGCTCCCCCAACACTATAGGCACCCATCCATTTCAATGATCACCAATTACGTTATCTACCTACCGTTTCAGATAAAATAACAATTTGGCCAAAATGAGCAGCTACTGGATACCTAAATAATGATATGGATCAGGGATTTAACCTAATTAGAACCTAAATCGTTGGAGCGTCCATTGATGCGTAAAATTATCCATGATCAGATGAACTTATTGAATACTCACGGATTTTGGGAATGTATCCATGTAGAAAGGGTTAATGCGGTGGGAATCACATGTGATCTTAATTGTATGGACAAAAGACTGGACGGACCGATCGGTATGGGTGTAGAGTGACGGAAGTGTGGCGAGGGAAGTGTGGCGAGAGAAGTGTGGCGAGGGAAGTTGAGTATGAAGGTGTCTCAGTAGACGGAGACCAAAAAAAACAATGGATTGACTGTGTTAGATGATATGGCTAGAAATGAGGTGACTCGTGAGATGATAACGTAGTATGGAAGAAAAGGATGTGATGGGGCCCTATTTAAAAACTTCATAAAAAGGAGGTGGTTATGTATTCCACCAGCATTTTTTTTTTTTCATGTATGGACACCGATTTCTCCGTGATTACTGCTGGTCCAATTTGAGTGATTTTCTCACTTCCGAAAGTGAATTTATTTCCACTTTTAAGTGTTTTTTTTTAGAAGTCGGTTATTTTTTTTTGGGTCACAAGTCTGACTTTTCTTACAATTAAACTTTTTTTTTAATTTGTTGTGATTTTCTGGAGTATTTAGCTTTAGGCTGGTCTCTTTTAAGTGTTCAACATAAATCTTCCAACATACAAGGCGTAAACAGACCCTTCACGAAGCCGGCAACCAAGCATTCTGTACATACACCAAACTAAGTAACACTACGCAAAAATTTTTGCTGGGAAACGACTTCCTTTTTGGGGTGAAAAATAACGTTTGACGCTAAAACTCAATGTATACACTCGAAACATTCTGCTGGTGGATGCAATAACTAATAAACAGGTCATGAAGGCATTTAAAGCAAAGTTCTAACCTTAAAAAATAGTATTTTCAAAAAAACTTTTGATAAAGTTGGATATCTCCGTAACTAGGTTTCCAAGTATGGTCCAGAACAAAAAAATCTCGCAATGATGGGGAAAACAAGTGCCCTTCGGCTTCGTTAAGGATTGGTTTCCAGGTTTTCGCGAACCTCATTCTCATTGGGATAAGCATGAGTTATCAAGGGAGGTTCTTTACTACTGGATACAAGTTCGTGATATAGGGAGCATGTGCAGGCGGGCAAGGGAAAAAAAAGATGTATGGTAAAGTTCTGTAAGTTCTCATTCTTTTTCGAAGGTTATCTTAAAGTTACAAGCTGTACTTTTATCGTTTTAGAAATCATTTTCTATCTTTCATTCCGAGTGCCAAAAATCAATAACTTTGCTTGCCACCAGTATTTAAGTAAAAATTATGCCTACAATGAAGACTTGTGACGAATGTACACACATGTTTAATGCATGTGGCGAATGTACTTTCAATGTATGGAGTTTACAAAAATGTAACGAGTTTACTATGTGGCGAAATTAAAACAACCTTTTTGCAATTTGGCAAGGAAAATGGAATGCAAATTTAAAGACGTCGCTAGTATTTTTGAATACACCCGCTATTTTGAAAATGAATCTCGTATAAACAAGCCTATATTCTGAATATTTTGCTCGTACATAGAGGCTCGTAAAGGTTCTGAATCGAATCTATTCTTCTTCTTAGTTTCATAAAAGCAGTGTATCGCACCCAGTGTGTTTTCGTTGTACGAAACTAATCTTTTGCCCACATGATATCCGGATCTAACGGAATAAATCCTGACAATCGGTTACTGACAAGTACATGATCTTATTCTTCAGTCTTCCTCTCGTTCTTCATCCATCGACATTTTTAATCATCAGTCTTTAATTCACATACTACTATTTTAGAAGCTATTACAGAACGAAATCAGCACCTCACGCTTCGTTACTTCACTGACGTCCATTGGACCAATTAGAGACCAAGAACAAAAAACCGGCCAAGTGCGAGCCGGACTCGCGCACGAAGGGTTCCGTGCCAATATTTATAAAAAACCAGCTTTGTTGTTATAGCATCAACAGAAATACATAATCTGTGAAAATTTCAACTGGCTAACTATCACGGTTCATGAGATACAGCCTGGTGACAGACGGACGGACGGACGGGCGGACGGACGGACAGCGAAGTCTCAGTAATAGGGTCCCGTTTGACCCTTTGGGTACGGAACCCTAAAAATGCATAGGTATTGTGCCCTATGCTATTATCTCCGGTAGATTGCCGTCGTCAGTCGTCATTACATCATTTAGAGAACGATTTTTCTTTATTCAACAGTTTCTCTATCTACGATAATTAGCATGAAGCGAAGTCCCCAAGGTCTTCTTTTATTGCATGTCATGTCAACTTGCTTTAATGATTTAAGTTGACTTCGTAATAACCCCTTTAAATACATCACGTGGAGGTAAAATGTTACTACGAACAATACTTTATTTAAGGCTTTAGGGTACAATCTTTAGGTAGCTATCTTCTGCGGAATAAAAAATGTGTCCTGACAACTTTAGCAAAAACAAAAAAACACAAACCGAGTAATTTATTCTTCAGTTTATAAGCTATCTGACGATCGGCCCTTCTCAATTTACATTGCAATGGAAGCCATTTTTTGTAACGAAATCTTACAAAGCATAATAAACTTTCGATGAATTGTGTAACCACTTGACTAATCACGTGGCCAACTTTAAAAACGTATATAAAAGCTACTGTAGGACATCACCGTCGTCGACGCAACAAGATTAGCTGCCCACCATGAGGTCTTAAAGCAGTACAGCTCGACCAAGCTGAGTTTGCACCTCGCTGGAATGCGGCGAATTTAATGTACCTATGTATAATATAATATTAAAAACAATAAATGCAAAGTAAAATCTTACAAAAATTTGTTTCCTTTTTAAAAGTCATAACGAATCCTTTTTTGCAGACCGTACCTTAGCGTCAGTGAGACGTAATCGACGCGAGGTGCAAACTTAGCTTGGTCGAGTTGTATTGTTTTACTTTTATTCCAGTGTGGGAAAGAGACGAAGCTATACAGGATGTCTAGCGCCATCTCTTTCCCACACTGGAAAAGGACTAAAACAATAATGTTTTAAGACGTCATGGTAGGCCTGCTGTTATGAGGACACACGGCGACACATCAAGTTATACATGTCCAGTATAACATGGCCTCGCTTTGTTTAGCTTTCCTGTACAATGCGAGATCCGCATTCCTACACTGGTTTTGTAAAGTTTGATTGGTTGTCGTACCCTACCTATCGATGCATTGGTCCGATGACCTTATATCGTACGAAACACCAAAATAAAATGCTAATTAAATGGACCACGAAGGTCGTAATCAATATTAAAGAAAAAAACAGTATCTCTAAAAACAGCAGACACAAAAATAAAAAAACAACGTGTTTATTTTTTTATCATATTATGCGGCAAGGATTACATAATATTATGAAAATAATCCACCATTTCTGAAAGGTCAGGCAAGGTTAACTCGTTCGGAATTGAATATTCATGACAGCTCTTTTACATGATGACATGCGTTTAATTCTTATTCATAGCAAATTACTAACTTGTAACTGCGAGAATTTGTTTACATCTGAATATACAAGGTGTTGTTTTGCATCCTCGTCAAATTCAAGCAGGTAACTATGCTAATGATTCTTAACCCGAATCTATAATAAAATGGGTAGGTATTATTTTTTTCTTATTTACCCAAATCGTAAGTGTGAACCACCCGTGTTTTAAACGCGGCGCGTCTGATTCTTGCCTTATAACCTCGCATACACACATACAAAAAAATTCAAACGTTTGTTCGATCATTTCTTATTCCCTAAGTCACTTTAAGGGGGTTATTCTGAGATACTGACACATTTAATCAACAAAAAAAGCAAGGTTTTTTAATAATTAACGAGGTAGGTTCCGTAATTTATATTGATAATTTATGTAGTTTGTTCCAATATCCTGAATTTTGACAGGGGCTCAGGAGGAGCTCGTGGCTAAATAATAACAGCCGCACGGGTCGATCTTTAAGGTTAAGCCATGCTTGCCGAGGTTGGTCCGTGGATGGGTGACCATACCGAGTTTCCTCCGTGCCTCGGAAAACACGTTTAGCCGTTGGTCCCGGCTGTCATTTGTAGATCTTTGACAGTCGTTACGAGTAGTCAGAAGCCAAAAGCATGACATCCAGTCTTACTAAGGGGTATCTTATTACCCAGTTAATGGGTTGTGGAGGTCAGATAGGCAGTCGCTTCATGTAAGATACTGGTACTAAGCTGCATCCGGTTAGACTGGAAGCCGACCCCAAGATAGTTTGGGAAAGGCTAGGCAGATGATGATCCTGAATTTTGACGAGGATGCAAAACACCATCATGTATATTTGTTTAGATTAACAAGGATTACAAAAACATAGAAAACTAATCTGGTGGACGAAGCAAAATAATTATGTAGTGTTAGACGGAAGAAAACCGAAAACCTACTAAATCGATACAGCACAGCACTACGCAGGGACGCTATGTGACACATCACTAATTTTCTCTCTTGACATTTCGACGATTTCGCGGCACTAGTGTTTCGAGTGAAAATGATTAATTTGTCTAAACTAATATTATAAAGAGAAAAGATTTGTTTGTTTGTATGTTTGTTTGTTTGCATTGAATAGGCTCCGAAACTACTGGTCCGATTTGAAAAATTCTTTCAGTGTTAGATAGCCCATTTATCGAGGAAGGCTATAGGCTATATATCATCACGCTACGACCAATAGGAGTGGAGCAGGAATGAAAAATGTTGCGAAAACAGAGATAATGTGACGCAAACGAAGTTGCGCCGGAAAGCTAGTTTATTATAACTCTTTTAATCACTAATAGTAGGTAAGTATCGTAGAAAGGACCTTTTGTGGTAGCTGAACCCCATGCGGAAAAGACGTGATTTTGTGTACATACTAGCTGTTCGGCGCAACTTCGTTTGCGTCACATTTTCCCCGTTTTCGCAACATTTTTCATTGCTGCTTCACTCCTATTGGCCGTAGCGTGATGATATATAGCCTATAGCCTTCCTCGATAAATGGGCTATAAAACACTAAAATATTTTTTTAAATCGGACCAGTAGCTTCGGAGCCTATTCAATGCAAACAAACAAACAATCAAATCTTTCCTCTTTATAATATTTTTTATGTACATATGTAAGTATGTAATGTGAATCCGTGACTCCCTCGTCGGTCTAGTGTTAGCATTCGCGACTGCTGAGAATGAGGTCCAGGGTTCGATTCTCGGGTCCGACAAATTGTTATTGGGTTTTTCCATCAAGAACTTCTCAATAGCAAACACAGAGTTTAGGTTTGTGCCCGGTTGAGGGCAATAGGCTCGCTCCCTATAACATGGGATTTAGACAGCAGGGTTTATGACGGCAGGGGCGCGGGCGTCGGTGGGCAACGAGTGGCCCCCGGCCACCGTAGGCGCGGGCCGGTGGGCGGTGAGTAATGGGCTAGCTCACCATCCGTCCGTTTAATGACGACAGGCCGTGCCTGCCAGGGCTGCGGGACTGTTCGAAAGAGATACCGTGGCCCTGGAACACAAAGGGCTAAGAAGGAACATGGATGAGTTTTAGTCAGTCAAGTCTGACACTCCCTTCCGCTCCGCCCAGAGCGGGAGGAGTCATTTGTTGGCGCGGCGGTTTAATCGGGTTCGATCCCCGCACGGAACAAATATTTGTATGGCCTACAGATAGTTGTTGCGGGTCTGGCTGTTTGTGATGTGTGTTTAAATGTTTGTAAACGCACACACGATAAGGGTTGGCGCGGCGGTTGAGTAATCGACTGCTGAAATGCGTTTCGCTGAAACGCACCCACGATGCAGGAAAAATTCCTAGTGTGGGGCAATATTAAAAAAAAAAAGGAATAAACGGGCGATATGTATGTGTACTATTAGGTATAACTCTGCCTAACCCTTCAGCGTTTACAGGCGTAATGTCATACTATGTGTATGTCTATCTGGTAAAAAACGTAGGTAGTCATTAATAAAGGGTGTCAAACACCTCTTAACGAAGCCGAAACGCACTGGTTCTCCCCGTCATTGCGATCATTTTTTTGTTCTACACCATACCTGGGAACCTTCTGGTTACGGAGATATTAGGGGTCAAAGTTCCAACTTTTTGACAAGTATTTTTTTAAATACACGTTTTTATTGGGGGTTTTTTACTTTAAACACCTCCACGACCCCCGTACTATTCAATCCGTCCATCAGCACAATGTTTTGAGTGCGTTACATTGAGTTCTACCCAAAACATGATTTTACACCTCCCAAAAAAAAGTCGTTTCCCAGCAATAATTTTTGCGTAAAGTTACTTAGTTTCATGTACAGAATGCTTGGTTGACGGCTTCGTGATGAGGTGATTACACCCCGTATAATAATGTTGATCGTCGAGTTGAATATTGTCAGTTCGAAACGGTAGGTACGTGACGTGCTCAAAAATAAACAAGCGACAACGCACATTAACCCTTTTCAGTTCCACGTGATTGCTACGGAACAAACTTCCCTGAACATAGTTGCGCAAACCTAATCATCAAGCAATCTCTCCTCAGAGAATAATCTCGGCGACATTATTCAAAATGATTATGATATGTTCTTGAACAACATGTCGTTTAGTGTAATCTTACTAGATAGAACAAGCTGGAGTTGGCGGTTGAGCACAAAATAAATTCTAATGCATCCCAAGCGAGCTTCTCTGTGGCTTTGTGATCTAACCTCGCTGAACTCGTCGAAAGCTTCGCGAAATACTTTCGCCGTCTGAAAATATTATAAGACTAGCTGTCCGGCGCAACTTCGTTTGCGTCACATTTTCCCCGTTTTCGCAACATTTTTCATTACTGCTCCACTCCTATTGGTCGTAGCGTGTTGATATATAGCCTATAGCCTTCCTCGATAAATGGGCTATCGAACACTGAAATAATTTTTCAAATCGAACCAGTAGTTTTGGAGCCTATTCAATGCAAACAAACAAACCTTTCCTCTTTATAATATTAGTTTAGATGACTTTTCTCTTTCCAGCCATTGTGTTTGTAAAATCTTGAAACATGCAATTTTTATACGCAGAAAGCTTTGATGGTATACAAACATTATTTTTTAAGACACAATTTCTGTAGACGGCACTCATGTTTATTGAAAGCATTGCTTTGTTCGCGCAGCCGTTCTCCATAAAAATAAGAGGTTTTAATACGGTACAAAGTAGCACTTAAAGATTCACAAAAACACCCAGAGGAAAAGACTGTGCTTAGTTAGAAAAGACAAGATAGCTTCAAGTTAGCCGGACGTTAGGCTTGAGAGCGACCCGTACGGAAGAGGGATTGACTTAATTATGCAATACATCCATTATGTAACACCAGACTCATATTGTGCACAAAAGATACAATGTCTACCTCGTTAGCCAAGTGGTCGCAAGCGCGACTGCTAAGCATGACATCCAGTGTTCAATTCCCGGGCAGGGCAAAGTGTTATTGGGTTTTTCGATCAGGCCCCCTATTCACAAACGCTCGGATTCGATTTCGATTCGGTAAGTCGTATGTCTATCTTATTTTGGAATTACGAAAGCAAGCGAGATAGACATACGACTTTCCGAAGCGAAATCGAATCCTAGCGTTTGTGAATACGGGGGCAGGTCGAATTTCTCAATGACAGCCACGGACACTGTATTTGTGCCCGGTTAATGGCTATAGGCCTATATATATTTAGCCAAAAGCTTTACCCCGAGCTTTTCCTTCCACTAAAGTCAAAATACCGAAAACCTCCATATATTGATTGATTTAAAGAACACAGGAGCTTTCTCCTGTGTGCGAGAGTAAAAAAAACCGGCCAGGTGCGAGTCGGACTCGCGCACGAAGGGTTCCGTACCATTATTAATAAAAACGAGTTTTTTTTTCTATTTTTAGTATTTGTTGTTATAGCATCAACAGAAATACATAATCTGTGAAAATTTCAACTGGCTAACTATCACGGTTCATGAGATACAGCCTGGTGACAGACGGACGGACGGACGGACGGACGGACTGACGGACAGCGAATCAAGTAGTCTCAGTAATAGGGTCCCTTTTGACCCTTTGGGTACGGAACCCTAACAAGAGTACAAGAGTAGTAAAAAAAGTACAAGTACCTATATGCTAATATTTACAATTCTGCTAATGATCCCGCAACTCAATGAAAATGTTCCTTATCTTGTGCGATTATATTTTATCTTATCGTATCACATTTACTGTAGTAATTTCAGTTAACTATTGCACATTTTTTGTACAATTAGGTAAATACAACCTTCATTATGAGTTCCACATTACTCAAAAAAAAATATTGCAAATAATTGGGATGGCATTGTATCATAACAACACCTAATAATCGTAGTACAGCCTCATATTGCCAGTTATGTTAAGTCCTATGTATAGGGGGCGACCCTATTGCCATAAAATGAGCACATATTCAGGCTCCGGGACCGCTACTGGGAAATTACAGATGGAAAAACCCAATAACACATTGCCCCACCTGGGAATCGAAGCCATGACCTCACGCTCAGCAGTTCACCAACGAGGCAGTCCATAGATAACATTATTATCAAAGATAGCATTATTATCAAAACTTAAAGTAGGATGTACTTTTACCTACCTATATTATTGAGGGTCATCATCATCTGCCTAGCCTTTTCCTAAACTATCTTGGGATTAGCTTCCAATCTAACCGGATGCAGCTGAGTACCAGTAATTTACATGAAGCGACTTAGCTTAGACTTTCGCGAGCGCTTTCTGACCTTCACAATCCCGTAGCTGGATAATACGATAGCCCTTGGTCAGACTGGATGTCAGACTTATGGCTTCTGACTACTCGTAACTACTGTCAAAGATCTACAAATGACAGCCGAGACCAACGGCTTAACGTGCTTTCCAAGGCACAGAGGAAACTCGGTATGTAATTATGGTCACCCATCCACGGACCACCCTCGGCAAGCAGGGCTTAACCTTAAGGATCGTCCCGTGCGGCTTTTATTATTTAGCCACGAGCTCTTCACCTATATCATTGTGGTTATACTCACAAATTATTGTTAAACACAGTCCCACATAACTAAGGTTGAAAGGTCCCATTCTCAAGCAGTTATGTGCACCTTCATTCAGGTTACTCCCCATTACTCTCAAGTCCACCCTAATAGTAGTTTAATAATTACCTCTGTAAAGCTGTGGCTGAATTAATATTCAGCTGCCAGTCCCTCCTGCTGCGAAGGGAAGTAACTCGCCCTCAACAAACTTGCGGCCTCGACCGAACTATCCAACGTCTTCTTAATTATTTACGACGGAGCTATATTTTCTTGGCGAATTAAAACTTCTTATCCTGTAGCCTTCCTTCTTAATACGGAAGTTGCAAGTCAATGTATTATGGAGCTTTTATCGTCTGTTATCAGTGAACAAACGTCTATAGCAAGACATGGTATTCTACATTGTTAAAAACATCGACGCCCAAACTATACATGATCGTAAACCGACAGCCTTAAAGTTTTTCATCGGTTATTTAAAAATAAATCAGCTACTTCAAACTTCATCACTCACTCACTCCAGCCCAAAAGACGTCCACTGCTGGACATAGGCCTCCCCAAAGTGTCGCCAAATTGACATTTTGGGGGGTTTTGCCGTAATCGCCACGCTTGGCAGGCGGGTTGGCGATCGCAGTACGGTTGTTACAAAAGAACAGAGAACGCTGCTGCCCATTCTCTGGCAAATCCCTTAGTCGCCTCTTACCATCCAAACTTCATAGTTGGAGATATAGAATCATGAAGTTACATTCATGATAGCATTTTACACAAGTCGATGTCCCTTTTACCGTGTATAAATTTTTACTTTTATTGTTCAAGGAGAAATGGCCATAATTGTTCATGCCGTTTATTCGGTATGAACAGTCAGGAGGGCGCCACGCTTGTACATAATCAAATCAAAATAATTTATTTTAAGTAGGCCAGTTAAAGGTGCTTTTGAATATTCGAAAAACAATAAAAATGAAGCTACAGTATCGGTCACAAGACGTAATAACTGTGAAAGTACTGTAGTTGCCCATTCCAAAGCGTAGATCTATATGGAGAAGAATGGGCAAGAAACTCCATGGACATTCTTTTAAATCAGTAGCTTGTTACAAAAACCTTGGTTAAGTACATCATTCATGTTGAGATGGTGCATTATGTGAGAACGATGTATCAAGATGTGCACGTTAAAAGTGTCAATAGTAAAAACAAAAAAGACAATTTAAAAATAAAATAATACACACTCACTTACTTTTCAGGTGTTATTCAAGTTTCCTGGAACCACACAAGACCGGCCAACTTTGTTCATATCGTATCTAACGATATATATAATATGTCATAGATATTATGAACTTAGATGTATTAATTGTTGATTTTTGAACTTAGGCATAATGTCATTCGATATTTTGAATCATTCGTAATTTTTATAACTCGGCATTTCAACCTTCGACGTTTTAAGCGTAGGTATAACAATTTTCGACATTTTGGTATATTCGATATTTAAATTTTCGATGTTTTAACATAGGTATTTTAAGCGTAGGTATTTTAATCTTCGATATTCAAATACGTACCCACACCTCTGCCTAACACTTCGGAGATAAAGGCGGGATGGTATGTTAGGTAGAATCCAAACGTTATGGGCATATCATACATACATCTACCATACATAATCATAAGACCGTATTCTATTAAAAGAATGGTGGAAATAAAACCTCGTTGAGAGGAAGGAAATAATAATTCCGTATTGCTTTAATTAAGACAATGTTTATTCAACCTTATTTTTATATGCACTTGTACTCACGACAGTGTTAAATAAGAAACAGGTTTTGTGTTCGGTGTTTTATTTAGCGTGAGAACCACGTGGCTAGATAATAACAGCCGCACGAGTCCACCTGTAAGGTTAAGCCTTGCTTGCCGAGGTTGATCCGTGGATGGGTGACCATAATTACATACCAAGTTTCCTCCGTGCTTCGGAAAGCACGTTAAGCCGTTGGTCCCGGCTTTCATTTGCAGATCTTTGACAGTCGTTACGTGTCAGAAGGCAAAAGTCTGAGACCCAGTCTTACCAAGGGGTATCTTATTACCCAGTTACTGGGTTATGGAAGTCAGATAGGCAGCGCTTCATGTAAAATACTGGTACTCAGCTGCATCCGGTTAGACTGGAAGCCGACCCCAAGATGGTTTGGGAAAAGGCTAGGCAGATGATGAGTTTATTTAGCGTAATGAACTTTGCAAACACTAGTTATAAGCGAGCGTCATTTTAGGCAATGCAGTTTTAAAATAGATGTTTTTAAACTGCATTGCCTAAAATGATGCTCGCTTTTGCGTTGCTGAACTTTATTGGCGTATTATCTTCTTGTTGTACCTACTTTCTAGTTCCGGAGATATTGGAGGTCAAACTTTTAACTTATTCATTACCCATGACCCCTGGAATATTCAATGCAGTCATCAGCACTATGTTTTGAGTGCGTTACATTGAGTCCTGCCGTGTAGTTGATGAACCGTGATAGTTTTCCCAATAAAGTAATCGTTTCCCAGTATTTTTTTGCGTGGCGTTAGTTAGTTTGATGTACAGAATGCTTGGTTAACGGCTTTGCGAAGGGTCCGCTTACACCTTATATGATTAACGTTTCCACTGCTGGGTCAGGCCTTCTATCTATGAGAGGAAATGCAGGTCCTGCTCCACAAGGACAGGGGCGCATGAATTGATAACATTAAACAGTATTCTTGGAGCTGCTGAAGATTGTATAAACTAACTTGGCATTGTTTAAATTCAATTAATTTAGTATTGTATTATAGTCGCATATCCCTTATTGTGTGAGCACTTTTTTCTAGAAAGCTATCTTTACTGGAAACCTACGTCTTTTATTGACTTCAATGTGCCCTAGCTGTTAAGAGTATGTCATGCTCACTTAAATGTCACGCTGATGGTGGCGCGTGTGTCGGGTCATTTAGTTCCCTTCAAAATGGTTGAGTTGAATGATGTCTGATCCATGCGTCTAGCTACAGTCCCCTGTAGCTTCATTTTTATTGTTGTTTGACTATTCAAAAGTGCCTGTAACTGGCCTACTTGAAATAAATGATTTTGATTTGATTTGAATGGGCCACAATATACCCCGCTAGCCCAGTGAGGGTTGGTTCATACATTTACATAATTATGTATCCAAATGTACTTTTGGGTACGATAAGTGCTGCAACTGTCACTCGATGGCCAGGTCTGCCAATCCCCAAAAGGCTCCAGAAGCTAGAACCCTGAGATTACACAAAACAAGTCAAGCATCGTTCCAGAACAATATCGTTACCGTCCCAGCATCTTGATACTAGAACTAAATAGATGAGACGAGGCACTTAAACCCTTGGGATTTCTTCTGTTCCTTTGTTGCAAATTTTCCAAGTTACAAAGAGTTTTCTGAACTTTATCAGACCAAGCGGTGTGGCGGGCATATCAATTAGTTCGACACCAGAATTTTCTATTTAATATATAGCTATCTTTAAATCTTATCTGATACATTGGTATCTTTCCTAAACTCCATTAAAATACATTCTGTATAATGTCAATTTACAGATTATGATCTAGAATTTTATCTCATACTCCTATACCATTTTTATCAATATAAACACTTGATCTTGCTTGCGAAATAATCACGATAATAGAGCGTATGAATTGCAGTATACAATATTGATGACCACAATATCCCTTTCTGATTCATTACTTAGACCTGATACCATAAAAACGCGATCAGTTCAATTATTTTGTATTGGAGTTGATGGATATGACATTGACGGACTCTGGTTGTTGTGTCTGTGTGCACTAAAAGGCAGAGTTCTAACTAAAGCAATCTTCATGCAAACAAGTGACATTCGCGTTCATTTTGTTCTACTACTACTACTTCAGCCGAAATACTGCTGGGAGGCCTATATGGCCTCCCCCAAAGGGGTGGTTTTGCCATAATCGCCACGCTTGGCAGATGGGTTGGAAATCGCAGTACGGTTGTTGCAAAATGTACAGAGAACGCTGCTGCCCATTCTCTGGCAAGTTCCTTTGTCGCCTCTTACGACACCCACGGGAAGATATAGGATGGTGCTTTTCTTTTCGTCCGACACCATACAGAGCAATCATCATTTTGTTTAGTGAAATCGAACTTATTCATTGCGACTTTTCCGAATAGGAGAGTGACATTCAAACGCGACGACCGTGCATTTGCGTGACCGATCGCTTTGGCTAGGGCACGAAGATACATGCTTTTACGGTCAAAAATTAATAGTGGCAGTAGGTACGGTATAGTTAGTTGACATCGTTATCATTGTCAAAGCACTTTTGTAGAACCAAAAATCTGTAATATAGTTATGTCTGCGAAAGAGGAGCGTTTATAAAACTATACCAAAATTCAAGGACGTCACGGTTGTCAATAAAAGATCAAGTTATATTTTTCTAAATGTTTTGCATTTTGTATGACATTAAATGGTGACCGACTGAATGAGTGTTTATAAACACTCATTCATCACTCATTTACATTTGATTTTTTTTCATTTTCATTTTTTTCTTTATTCACTCATTGTGTGTGTTATGTTCTGTATGAGTGTGTATACGTTTGAAATCTTCAGAACAAAAAATAAATGCTGTTCGTTAGTAAGAGCATCACTCTTTGAAATGTTCGTAATATGTAGTTTGAATAAAGTCTTTAGGAAAAAAACGTTTGCCTGATTCCCTTCTAGTTCGATTGGATAATGTCTGTCGAACCAGCTAGTCTTAATACATAACGAACCGGTTAATAATCGCGTGTCACTATATATGTGAACGCTAATCTCCGAAACCACCCTACCAATTTCAATGAAATTTTGTGAGTGTTTGGTTGGTTCCTGGTGAATCAGGACCGACTTGCTAGCACAGTCGGCATCAGAAGTCGGTTAACACTTATCAATATTACACCATATTTTGTGCTGATCAGTGTGATCTGATGTAATATTGTTTTGCGAATTTGTGTAACCATCGATGAAAATATGGATCGTTCTAAAACTAAGACATCTTAAAATTTTGGATGTATAGCAACTTTGTTGCTGACCGTACTAAAATAAATATTAGTATACGCACGCATTAGTATGCTAGACTTACGACTTTCCAAGAATCATATTATATTAAAACATTTCAACCAAGAATTCGTCGGCCACTTCAGGTATACCTCATTGCTACTTGACGATTGAAGTCGATTGAATCTATCAAAATAACAAATAAACAATTCATAAATGCTTTGAAAGCACCTAAGGTAAAGCCTGAACTGGCGCTACGATATCGTGTAATTTTCAATTGAGGCGGTGACGCAACTTCGTAAGATTATAACTGGACGCAAAGCAATGTAATCTCGAGACAATTTCATCATTTTGAGTACGTTGCCATGTACTGACTAACCTGACTCATCTCTTGTTGAAATAAGAAATTAGACTACTAAAGATCTTTAACCACTTTCAAGATTCAACACTATGATATGATCAGCGTTTTTATGTAGGAATTCAATTATAGACTTTTGTGTGAGTATATTTTAAAATCATCATCTTCCTAAACTTGTCTCATGTTAAGTTACTTGGGTTCGGCGCAACACGTCTTTTGTTAAACTAATATTATAAAGAGGAATAATTTGATTGTTTGTTTGTTACGATTTAACTCAACACTATTCGACCGATTTTTTAAATTCTTTCACCATTAGAAAGCTACATCTTTACCGAGTAACATAGGTTATATTATATCACAAAACTAATATTATAAAGAGAAATAATTTGAGTGTTTGTTACGTTTTATTTCAAAAACTACTCGACCAATTTTTAATATTCTTTCACCATTAGAAAGCTACATCTTTACTAAGTAACATAAGCTATAGTATATCACTAGTCTGTGCTAATCTTTCATATAATTCCCCATCCATCTTTTCTCAATTAAAGAGTTTTGTGTGATCACATATTATAATTATCGTCTTCCTACCCTTATCTCATGTTAAGTACTTGCGGTCGGCTTAACCCGTCTTTTTCTTTTATAATTATTCTTCACAGTATCCATCCATTTGCTTTTCAACCTAACCCGTCTTTTTCTTTTATAATTATTCTTCACAGTATCCATCCATTTACTTTTCAACCTAACCCGTCTTTTTCTTTTATAATTATTCTTCAAAGTATCCATCCATTTGCTTTTCAACCTAACCCGTCTTTTTCTTTTATAATTATTCTTCACAGTACCCATCCATTTGCTTTTCAAGCTAACCCAACTTTTTCTTTTATAATTATTCTTCACAGTACCCATCCATTTGCTTTTCAACCTAACCCGTATTTTTCTTTTATAATTATTCTTCACAGTACCCATCCATTTACTTTTCAACCTAACCCGTCTTTTTCTTTTATAATTATTCTTCAAGGTATCCATCCATTTGCTTTTCAACATTTTCTCCCTCTCCATCCATCAACTTTTACCATATAATAATTATCACGCCTGATATCCCCCAAGGGTGCGGCAGAGGTGTATATAATAGTACACCTACAATTTGCCATTTATGTTTTATAAGTCCGACGTAGCTCGTGTAGGCTGCTTCTGAAAAACCCAACAATACTTTGTTCGACCTAGGAATCGAACCCGGGACCTGATGTTCAGCAGTCGCGCTTACGACCACGAGACCATCGAAGCAGCCATCAAATCTTAAGCAAATATTTAACTCACATATATGAGAGCATATGTTGTAGACGTCCAAAATGGGACATATCCCTATTCAACCCGCTCCCGTAGGTATAGTACAGTAAGGTACACAAAGGTCGTCTATTCAAAACGGCCGTCTTCGCAGGAGCCTGTGGGCAACGGACATCCGTTCCTTTAGTACTCGTAAATCTACGAAGAAATAACTCCGTCCTCCGTGAGTGCCTATTTGAGTAGGTGCCTTATAAAAATGCAATTGGTGTCGCGTCTTGTTTGTGGACCTTCATAACTTTGATGTTTTTTTTTAGAAAAAACAAGTAAACTGGTGTGCTTGAATTAGATTTTCGACAGATTGAATTTTTCTCACGTAAATTTAGAAAAATCTCCATAAAACCAACATACAACAGTTGCAATAGAACTGTTGTATGTTGTTCAACTGTCTCATTGAATTATTCGGTAACTGAGCCAGTTGACTTTATGTTGTCACAGGTAGACAATGGCCCGAAAGTCTGACAACCAGTCTTATCGAAGGGTATAGTATTATCCATTACTGACTGGGTTGTGGAGGTCAGATATGCAGTCGCTTCATGTGAAATTCTGATATTTAGCCACATCCGGTTAGACTGGAAGCCAAGCCCAACATAGTTGAGAAAAAGCTATAAGGCAGACAAAGATGAGCCAATTGATCCAATTACTATCATGAAGTTTTAATCTCTAACTATTCAAGAGTCTTCCTTATTTTCTTTGACAATCGGGGACAAAGGATTTTCTATAGAGTCACAGCTGATTTTCGGCAAAAGATGAAACGTCTAATTCCCGAACCTCTACTTAAATCCTGTAAAGAAAATAGCATAGAGATATACCTATATTAAATCCGCCAGGCTTTACTTAGATATACGTCGGCCGATAAAAACGGAGGGGCTATTGCGACGTCCCTAAAATTTATGAGTCGTACAGCTACAGCAGTTATTTTATTGGATGACATCGTAAACTTCTGAATTACACTATCTGATAGAATTGGTTTAAATAGATAAGTACTTTGAGTACAATGTAAAGAATTGCTTTTCTTATCAAATCTGGAAAATCCTTAAATTTATTTGTTTTTCTTATTTAGAAGAACGATGACTTAAATTCAGTATTGGTTTATTTTTGTTTTATCAGTGTAAATATCAAAGAAATGCTTTTTGCCACAGTAGGTACCTTCTTGATGACTTTTTCATCATACCCTATGTTTTACGTAGAATTCTTTTCTTCTCTATAAGGGCCTGCGCAGACGACGGACTTTTCTCCGCGGCGGAGACAAAAATTACGCTCCGCGAATAAAGCGTCCGCCGCGGATTTACCGCAATTTCAACGCACACGGTGTGCGATCATCACCACAACTTTTTCTTTAAATTTCGGTCGCAATACTCTTTTTTTTGAAGTATCATATATAAAGAAGAAAAAGAAGTCCGCGGACAAAAATCCGTCTTCTGCGCAGGCTATTAACGTCCGCTATAACGCTTCAAAGTGATTTCTTAGGTTAAGACCGACTCAGTAGAAAGGATATCCTATCCTAAAATAACTCAAACAAAAATATTAAAGCAACTTTCAATTTATACGCATCGGAAAATGTGCATTTCATTAAAGTAAACAGTGTAGTGTGCCATTATGTAAGTTAAAGACAACTATTTAAGTAGCAAATAACATTTACCTTTACTGATAAAACCATCGTTCAAATAAACAGAAATATTATTATTGTATCTAATACATGAATAAACATATCTTTCATACTCATAGTCTATCAGAAAATTTTCTGCATGTGTGCGTCTCCGTCGGTATTGATTCAATCTTCATGCACTGCACATGTACTGACATAACGAGTTGCATCAATAAAACCATTGGAGCACAAACGCGCAACTGGTTCTGCCAATTATGGAGGCAACCCTGAACGATATTTTACTAAAGGCAACTGGCAAAGGATGTATTTTTATATTATGTAAACAGGAAGTAATTATCCATACCTACTTAATATTATAAATGCGAAAGTGACTCTGTTTGTTTGTATGTTTGTTTGTTTGTTACCTTTTCACGACTAAACGGCTGATCGGATCTTCATGCAATTTGGCAAGAAGATAGATTTCAACCTGGGGAAGGACATAGGCTATATATCATAACGCTACGACCAATAGGAGCTGAGCAGCAATGAAAAATGTTGCGAAAACGGGGAAAATGTGACGCAGACGAAGTTGCGCGGGTCAGCTAGTATAAGTATAAATGTACATTATGTACACAGTTGACAGGGTAGTCTAGTATCTTAAGTACGTTTATTTTTGAACAGTACCTATTTATTTCGAGTCATCGGGGTATCGATATTGCATAGTTATGTTATGTAGTCACTTCATTCACGGTTTGTTGTGTGGGTGAGGAACAAGATAAATCACTTACCTGGCTACTAATAATGGTCATAAGCGCATAACAATGCGAGGCTGTGAAATTACATGGCGCTGTTTATTTGGATTTTAAGTGCGATGTCTGCTTTGGCATTGGTTTGCCAGAAATTTTGTGATCCATGATTGCTTCTAATTAAACAAAAAGCTATTTTGATATCCTGCATACAGTAGGTAGATCAAGATTGCTTATAGTAACAAAATGATTATCCAAATAATGTCCTAGTATGGCACTTATTCATCCTATTGAAAATATTTATCATGAATAAAGAATTCAGTGAATTCAATAATGAGATTTATTTGGATGTTACAGGCCAATCTCGATTTTGGTTTACTGTTTTATTGTGTCAGGATATTATTATGCCAACCCAAACAGCAATTAAACTGCGACCAGCTTGGATGTCCGCGGCACCGTGGCTTCGCTCGCTTGGCTCGCGCGTGTATGGCTACAATTTTAACATGGTTAGGTTAGAATAAAATTGTAGCCATACAGTCGGGGTGCCCTATTATCGTCTTTATCGTCTCCCTCTCATAGAGAGGAGGCCGGTGTCCCAGCAGTGGGAACATTATAGGCTGATGATGATGATGATGTTTATCGTCTTTTAGTGACGAGCCCTAGTTTGGCTTATGTTTTTAGAGAAGAAAAAAAAAACTTTTACGTTGAATTTTTTTCTTCTCTATAAACATAAGTAACATAATATGATGAAAAACTCGTGAAGTATCATAGGAAATCGGGCAAGCAGCAAGCATGTCTCAGAACTAGGGTCGTAAAAAGTATTATCTACGTTTAGTGACTTTGTCCGAGTATTCTAGACGTATCTGGATCATCAAACACATTCACGTCGGCTAGCGTTTCGGTGCGATAGTAACATTTATTTTATTCTGGTTGGAAACAAATGTAGGAACTCTGTATTTTTGGTAACTTTCTTTTACGCCGTATTGGAACAATTTTTTGACGGTTTATTAAGTAACTTTATAACATAGCATAATTGCCATCAACAGAGCAGCGGTGGCCCAGTGGTGTCAGCCTTGACTTACGAGCATTAAGCCGTGGGTTCGAACCCAAGCAGGCGCATTACTTTGTGTAATTTATTTCATAACTGCCGCTCTCAAAAACGGTGAAGGAAAACATCGTGAAGAAACCGGTATGTCCTAGAAAAATTGGAAGACATGTGACATCTACCAACCCGCCCTTGGCCCTCGTGGTGGATTACAGCCTAGCCCACTCCCTATCATAGAGAGGAGGCCTGTGCCCCAGCAGTGGGAACATTATAGGCTGATGATGATAGTGATGATTGCCATTAACTGGGCACAAATCCGGACTTCGTGCCTGTTACTGAAAAATACCTGATGGAAAAACCCAATAACACTTTTCTCGACCCGGGAATAGGACCTCATGCTTAGCGGTCACGCTTGTGACGGCTAGGCCAACGAGGCACTTATAATGTAACAATATAATTTAAAGGTCATTTAATTAAAACAATTAAAGGTTAATTGTTATTAATACAATTGCTTTTCATACACCTATAAGCAATTTGGTGTTGTGCTGTACGCTTTTTATCTATGCTTTAACGTTTTGACCACCACAGTCATGTATAGATGACAAACCAAAATGTGCCCAGCACGCCACGGTCACGACTACATGACAGTATTAAAGGATGAATTCGTAGCTTGGCGCCGAGGGAACGTTTTTGCTTTTTTGATGTTGCGGTCAAAACGTTAAATAATTACTAGGTAAGAAACGTCACTGTTCACTCAATGCATACTTCCAAACTAATATTATAAATGCGAAAGTCACTCTGTTTGTTTGTATGTTAGTTTGTTACCTTTTCACGACTAAATTTCATTAAGATCCAATCAGCCGATTGGATCTTAATGAAATTTGGCAAGAAGATAGATTTCAACCTGGGGAAGGACATAAGCTATATACCATCACGCTATGACAAATAGGAGCGGAGCAGGAATGAAAAATGTTGCGAAAATGGGGAAAATTGTGACGCAGACGAAGTTGCGCGGGACAACTAGTAATTCATAAATGATTATGAAATCTAGTTACTATTCATAAACTAAGTCATAAAAGATTGTTTATTAAATAAAGGTCAACGTACCAGACATTAGCACATGGCAATGATTCTAGAATCGTAGCTATTAAGTATTTCAACTACGTATAATAAAATTTCATTCCAACGTTTGACACATTTAATGGACAATCAAATAACTACGGCATGAAAATTGACAAAACTAAAATCATCATAGCGTGAAACAATTCCATAATGAAAACATCACGCCTGTAATCCCCGAAGGGAAATTTAGCAGTGTAACTTCTAGTACACCCACATGTTGAAAGTCATGTTTAAGTCCCATGCAATAGGGATGAGCCTATTGCAATCAACCGGGCCAAAAACCAGACTCCGTTGTTGCTACTGAGAAATTACTACAATTTGCTCGAACTGGAAAGTGAACCCAAGACCATTGCGCCGCAGTTGATCAACGAGACGCCATGATGAAAGTGTTGTTTAAAAAAACCGGCCAAGTGCGAGTCGAACTCGCACACGAAGGGTTCGGTATCATCTTTTTGTATGGGAGCCCCCTTAAATATTTGTTTTGTTCTGTTTTTAGTATTTGTTGTTATAGCGGCAACAGAAATACATAATCTGTAGAAATTTCAACTGGCTAACTATCAGCTGGTACATGAGATACAGCCTGGTGACAGACGGACGACGGACGGACGGACAGCGAAGTCTCAGTAATAGGGTCCCGTTTGATCCTTTGGGTACGGAAATCCCGTTTGACCCTTTGGGTACGGAACCCTAAAAACACACTTGTAAAAATGATTTTCTTTATCCAATTATAAGTTAATTTCAACGTCGTGGTTGATTATTATCCATTTCCTGTTGCGGTTTAAACGACAGTGACGAGTTCTTGGTAAGGCAACCAGAAATAAATAAACACAAGTGGTATGTACGCACGGACACCAATAAGCTATGAATAACCAGTTTATGTGGATCTCTCACTATACGGGAAATCTAAACAAAGTGAGGCCATGTTATACTGGTAATAATTTCTTGATGTGTCGCTGTGTGTACTTGTATGTAATGTAGGTACCTATGTGTTTTATTTTTAAACCATAGGAGCGTTTACGCCTTACGACATTTCATACAAACTTTCAAGTCCTTATTTTCCGAAATGACTGAACTGATTTTAATGAAATTTTATACGCATAAGCAGGATACATAGGTATAAAAAAGTTACTAAAAAATCATTTTCCAAAAATAGTGTTACAGCTAAATTAGACCGATTATAAATTATGTATAGTAACAAAATTACTAATTTTTTTTTAATGACTCGTCGAAAATGTTTTTTACTAACTTTTTATCCTGCTTATGGGTATGAAGTTTCATTAAAATCGGTTCAGTCATTTCGGAAAATAAGGACTTGAAAGTTTATATGAACTGCTGTAAGGTGTAAACGCTCTTAACCTTAGTAAACTGTTGTTTGGGTTCTGTTACACTTGACACACAAATGAATGCCCTTACATTTTTACTTACTTAAAATTAATCGCATGTTTCTACCAAACTTATATGTATAAATTCGTAAAATTATTGAAAAAGCTTTTATAGTGTTAGAATGCGGAACTTTTATAGTGTTACCTACTGATATTTCGTTTATTCATCTTTTTCCCTCCTTTTTACATTTCCAAATATTCTTATATAAAATCAGTATAAAATCATTTTAAAATAAAATAAAAAATAGTAGTTCACGGGTTTCGGGAACAGGGTCCAAGATACCGGCGGTCAGTGCACCAGAGAGAGGAAGGTCCTAACAATGCGAGCCCCAAGCCGTGTCTAGGAGTACCACTTTCTAAATCAAGCCCTTGATCCAGCTGCCAAGCAAGAGCCTCCTCAGATGTTGGCGGAGGCTGTGGGCTATTAAGCTATTGGCCGACACGATATCATCTGCCTAGCCTTATCCCAACTACTTTGGGCTTCCAGTCTAACCGGTTGCAGCTGAATAATATTTCACGTGGAGCGACAGACTATCAAGCTTGTTATTTAGACAGGAACCAAACGGGATATAATAATACCCCCATAATACGTCCCTACAGTTATAATTAAGTGATCGGATGTTCGGATGCATATTTACCTAAAGTACGTTCTTTCCTGGCAAAAGGTACAAAAGTATGGAAGCGGCTATTTAAATGCCAGTTTTTGTCGCGGGATTGCGAATTTTCATAATTCTTTAGTAAGTATAAAATGTAGTACTCAAAATATCGTAACGAATATTTTAAATTTATTTAAAACCTGGCAAGTTTGTTGAAAATAACAAGGAAAAAAAATACAATGACTATTTGAATTCGTATTTTTGTGCTGAAATGTCGAATGCTAAAACAAAATGGTAAATATGTCTACGCATAATTCAGGCATTATTCATTTGGAGCTAAACGAAAAAGTAACTAGACTGGTTTTTATTTTTTAAATAAATTTCTTTTTCCATACTGACGAGCGCTCCATACTGTCAACACTCAAACTTTAGGTAAATTTGTATCCGAATATCTGATCTCTAATTATAATACATAGTAGTTAAGATTTTATCAACAACAATTATTTATTCAGAACATGGTCGAATCTAATCCTATTTAATCATCAAGGTATCGGTAATCTACTTAAGTTCGAGTCTATTACAGTTAAGCATAGAACTATGTAAATTAATTCATCTGTTATTTACAGAAAGGTCGATTTGATAGGGACTGAACTAACGCCTTTCTGCCAAATCTGAGTACTTGGATCGAGGGACCATTCATTGGTTCTGATTCGTACTCGTCGGATTAAATATAAATCATCGACACGATTATCATCTGCCTAGCCTTTTTTTCAAACTATGCTGGGGTCGGCTTCCAGTCTAATTGGATGCAGCTCATCTTTAGCCAAAAATCAGCTGTGACTCTATGGAAAATCCTTGGTCCCCGATTGACAAAGAAAATAATAGTTGGATATTAAAACTTCATGATAGTAATTGGGTCAACTGGCTCATCTTCGTCTGCCTAACTTTTACCCAACTATGCTGGGATCGGCTTCCTGTCTAAGTGCATGCAGCTGAATACCAGTATTTTACATCGAGCGCCAGCAAATCTGGCCTCCACAACCCAGTTGGGACTGGGTTATACGATACTTTTTGGTAAGACTGGTTGTCAGAGTTTCGGCTCACGGACTACCTCTAACGACTGTCAATGATCTACAAATGACAGCCGGGACCAACGGGTTAGCGTGCTTTCCGAGGCACGGAAGAAACTCGAGATGTAATGGGGATGTCACCCATCCACTGACCAACCTAGGCAAGCACGGCTGAGCAAGCCAGAGCTCCTCGACTCGATACGAAGAAAGGTTTCGTTTGTTATTTTAGTAGACCCTTCGTAAAGTTTTTTTTTTCTCAATATCAATAAAATCGGAGTGAACGTCTGTCTAGCGTAGGCAATGAAAACTCGTAGCCTCTGCGTAGACCCCGCGTAGAGGCTGCTTAGTATTAAGCAATATGGGGCTTACACACAGAAAAGAACAACACTGAACTCAAATCGAATGGCAAAACTATTTATACATTCATAACCCATTTATGAAGATGAAGATCAAGGAAACGATGGATGGATTGTGTGAGGAATGATATGTAAGAAAATAGAGTTAATGATAGCGTGATGGTTGACAGAGGAGAATGGAAGAAAAAAAATGTATTTCGCCGACCCCAAGTAAGAGGACAAGAGCAGGAGATGACAATAGCCTAAATAGAAATAATTATATAGTCCTTAATAGTTTCTTGCCGGTTCTTCTCCATAGGAAACGAACAACCTGAACTGAGAGAGCAGCGGTGGCCTAGTGGTGGCAGCCCCGACTTACGAACAGTAAGCCGTGGGTTCGAACCCAGGCAGGCGCATTACTTTATGTAATTTATTTCATCACCGCTGCTCTCAAAAACGGTGAAGGAAAACATCGTGAGGAAACCGGTATGTCTTAGAACTAAAAATTCGAAGACATGTGACATTTACCAACCCGCACTGGGCCCGCGTGGTAGATTACAGCCCACTCCCTCTCATAGAGAGGAGGCCTGAGTCCCAGCAGTGCGAACATTATAGGCTGATGATGATGATGATGAACCCGAACCGAGCACCTTTTTGTCGACGTTTTATTAGTGCACATGTAGGCCTATGTGAAATAAAAATATTTTTTAATACAGTTGCTCAAAAAGTGGCGTATTGCAGGGACGTATAGCGTTCGGGATGTGGGCTATTACACACTCGAGCTTTTTCTTTACCTTTCCCGAACTCGTGCGTACTCTTTCCCAACTGTCAAAATAATGTATATTAAAAAGAAAAAAAAACAACTACGGAGTTTTTACAAAAAAAAAATCATAGAAGTTTTAATGATTCATGCAAATATTTCTAAAACGAAGCTACTAATTTGTTTCAATATTAGATTTAATGATTTGATTCAATGAGTTAGGTTAGGTTTCATTTCATTTTCATTTCATATCAATAAAAAAAATCTACTGAAGACTTGGCTGTATGGGCATAGTTCCCTTTGCCTACCCAGAATGAGTGAAGAAAACAAAAAAAAAACTCTGCTAATATTCTTTTACTGTTGGCGCCATTTTCCAAAAATGTTCTTTATTAAATTGTTTCATTTTTTCGCAACTGTATTAAAAATAGTTGTTCAATACACGTGCGGAACCGTCATTGCAACTTGTTCCGACTGTCAACCCTCACCTTCGGCTGCGCCTCGGCTCGGGTAGACATTTGTCGGAACTCTTTGCAATGACAGGCTTTCCGCACTCGCAATGAAATATACTATTGCTTTTAATACTGTTTCAGTTTTTTTAGGTCAAATAGATAAGTTTTGAGTAACCTATGAAACACATTTTTATTTACTTAACCAAGTGCCTAGTTTGTTCATAGCAAATCAAATAGTAATTAAGCTTTCTGTCACCTTGAAGTATCAGATAAACAAATCTTCAATTTGTTCGCGGCTTGAGATTTAACAGATGGCTGGTTTCGAAGTAACTTTATACCTTCTTCAGTAAGTTACTTACGTAAAGCTTTACACATCTTAGTATCCAAAGCCTAAGTATTGCGTCATGCAATTTTAAAATGTCGCTGAGAGACTCTTTACATAATCCTTATATTTAGTAATGGTGTGAATACCATTGTGTAAAACAAAACACTTGATGACGGTCTGGCAAGCTTGCTTGCTTGCATGCTTGCTTCCTTGCCCTTCAGTTTTATATATTTACTAGCTGTTGCCCTCAACATTCGTACCCGTGATATTATTATAAAAATATTACATCATATTTTTAATCGGATTTTATTAACAATTTTAAGAATGTGTTTTTTTGCACGGAACCCTAATCCTTTTTCTTAACCCAGCCAAGCCTTAGTTACTCCTTATAATATAACATTAGCTATCTGCCAGTAAGTCCCTACCGTTTCGGAGATTAGCCAGAACAGACAGACAGACAAAAAAAAAATTGCTTTTTTTTGTTATGAGTACCGCATATACATTCATATGCATTCAGCATAAAGGTGTTATCAATCATAGACACTTCAATTTTTTTTGTATAGGTTTCTGCTTGGATTGTGTTGATCCATAACTAGTATATTTTTTCTTAATACTGGTTACTTTTTAGATTTAATAGAATTCTAAGAAATAATCATCTATGTAAGTACCAACCTTATTTGAATACATTGAGTTATTTAGGTAGGTACTACCAATCTTTTACTGCTAAGGAAATTAAGCCAGTACATTGTTAAAGTATCTAAAAGATCCGCTGATAACAGTCTATTGAAAAGTAATTCAGTCGCACAAAGAACAAAGGCGCTTAATGAACGCCGAACTTAAAAAGAAAAGTGGGATACACAAAGGATAGTACTCGATAACAACTAGTAATTTAGCTACAATTAACGTTTCCCGCGTTTTACACAACCGCGTAACCGCCATCTTGGATGTACGGCGAAGCATTGCAAAACTGGACAAAAATATGCAAATAAATGCATTTATTTTAAAAAGAATGCCGTTTATGGCTTAAGTATGGCACAATGCACTTAAAATCCCATTATTTTGTAATAATAAAAACAGTTATTTTTGCATTTGTTTTCTTTCTATAACTAAATATGCACTACTTTCACTATGTGTGAATAATAATATTTTCGAAATCAAAGAATAATAACATTTTAATGAAAAAATAATAAATCATAACAATTTTATTGTTTGTTTAGTATTGTTGAATATTTTAAATCGTCGCCTCGTGTTAATTTCAATTAATATTAAAAAGTGTTTTACATTTTTTGGAATCAATTTTCCTTGACAATTCCCGATATGTTCGAACGCGTAAGTTTTCAAACTGACATGGACACTAGGCATGATTCACACCAAACTTATTGTCCGCTGCCGACTGTGAGTATGCTCACTGTATAGAGGTAAAAGAGGTATGCGTATATTCGTTGTTCTGTATGCTGTCGGACATAAAGAATAGCACCATCCCATATCTTCCCGTGGGTGTAGTAAGAGCCGACTAAGGTATTTGCCAGAGAATGGGCAGTAGCGTTCTCTGTGCTTTTGTAACAACCGTACTGCGATCGCCAACCCGCCTGCCAAGTGTGGCGATTATGGCAAATCCCCCTTGTCAATGTGGCGATACTTGGGGGAGGCCTATGTCCAGCAGTGGACGTCTCGTCGGCTGAAATGATGAAAAAAATTATGTATATTCGTTTCGGTGTGAACGAGAAGTTAAATAAGTAAATATGGAAAAGCGATAAACTACGTAACGCGCACTAACAGTCAGCGGCTGACAATACGTTTGATCTGAATAATGTTTTGAGTTGCCAAACAGGTTTCAATAGTAAACATGATAAATATCCCGTTTTCCGTGTTAATGATATGCTAACCTATTGTGTGACGTCAGAAACTCTAAAATTATTAAAGAGTATCTTGTAAAGTGTCGTCATAGTGACAACAATTTTATTCTTGCACTAGATTTCACAAGTCCAATGTTCAGAGTAGTGAGTCAGTCAATCACTATATATTTATATACTTACAGACTAGATCTCTGTACCATATGATAATTAGTACGTAACGATCAAGCGACCCGCTCGTGATAAATGCTTATACATTTTCATCTCTATACAACGAGCTATTAATAATCTTACACTACATTTCCCGGTCACAAAAACCAGGCGATAAGTTATTTTTAGCTGTTGCTTTGCTAGTCATATCGTTGTGTCGTAAGTGTCGTAACCTTGCGTAGTTAAAATGTTTATAAACTCGTCTCGTCATTGACTTCTTCTATTTTAACTACTTACCTCTTTTCTTATTATCTATTTCTTAATGGAATTTAATTCAATTATAATTACTTATTGACAAATAAACAATAATAAATAAAAGATTTTGTTAATAGTTCCCAACTTCCACGTCACGGTTTAATATGTGTGTCAAGTTGAGCGGTTTGAATGCGCATTGCTAAATATTATCATTCCACTTAGTAATCATATAAACAGAAAACACAACAAAATTTAACGGTATGAAGTTTTACTCGAACGTTATGACGTTATCTATCTGCCACACTAACAAACGATAAAGCGAATATACTGCTACAGTATCTGAAGCTATGTTAGCAACACAGGCTGGTCGGAGGCGCCCCGCCGCGGTCGACTGCTCGCAGTACATTGACAGCTGAAACCGTCAACAAAACGGGTATATTATTGTGTTGTCTGCACGGTACTGACGTTCAGCAAACCATTCACGCTTACGACGAAACGCGGACAACACGTGGCGAGTAATATTAGAGCGGGCAGCGGCATGCTACACCGCACGCTGCTCCAGTCCGGTCACAGAGTCTCACCGTGCGACACAGTGCGCGTCCATGCGTGCCCGCGCTGTCACAGAACATTCATGTTAGTTCCCCAAGTGCACCACAACACCCAAAATGAGCAACAACCGCAAGTGGAGGGAATATGTCACGGCACTCAGTGGTTCGTACTATTTATTTTTTTATTTATCATGTGTGCAGTGCGTGTCATTAAAAATAGTTTGTTAGTATTTATGTTTTTGGTGCGCGTAAATTACGCCCGGCAACACTGTGAGTTTTGCTCACTGTGCTCACTCACTTTAATGTCATTAGTGATTCTGATTATCTTTTCGCTGAAGTTAGTGCAATTATAGTACATACTTGATGGTGTGTTGTTCAATTCCACAAATTACCTAACAGTTACCTTGAATGTGGCAACAGTAATTTGACTCATTTTTCTTTCAAACTGTTCAGGCATATCAGCGAAAGAAATTGTAATTTTCTATCTTATTCAGACTTGTCCACATGATTGTGATAACTAATAGGCAAACACATTATCTAGTATCGTTTGAAATACCGGTGACTTACTGATCTAATGTTTCCCTGATAATCGCTAATCCTGTTATTTAATCGATTTGGTAGTGCCATGGCAATAGTACCTAGTACGGAAATCAAATTCTTGAATCTTCATTGATGAGTTAGTGATAAACTTCGTTTTCAGGTACCTACATACCTTTTGTCCATTGTCGCACATGTACTTAAATGTTTACATGTCATTATTATAAGTACACAACTGAAATTATAGTACCCAGTGGTTACGCGGAAGTACCTATGTTACACACTGTTTATGTTATAAATTAGCATGTCTAATATATTATATATTTACATTTTGTATTCGCTGTGTCATCCATCATTGGCAGTTTTGTAAAAAAAAAAAGTGTTATTATTAATACGTAGCTAACACATACAAAACAATAATTATATCGCACACCGGATGCAACAACGTCTTAAGTAACAAATTACGTGTTTTCGAGACATCGATTCAAAAGTAATTGTTTTATTAAATTGTATTTAAAATCCTATTAAATGAAAATTACCTATATCTGTCCCAGATGAGTGACCATTCTTTCGACTACCTAGCCCTCTTGGGAGTAAATAAACCCTGGTAAAGCCTTCGATCCCGACGTAACTCTATTCGACCGCTGTACCAGGTAATGAGGAAACAAAAACATGTCAAAACCTGTCTAAAACCTCAGGATACAAGACTTTTTGCAACATGTTTAATCTTGATATTCAACAGCATATGATCAGACAAGCGGCCGGTGACTTGCCGGTTTTAAAAACTATTTTTAATACCTACTGAATTTCAGTTTCTGGCATCATACATTTGCAACTTTTTTTCCGTTTTGACAAAAAATATGATATAATTTATCACATACGAAATAGGTGGTTCAAAAAATCAAATACTACCTGAAAAAGTTTAGGTGGAAACTTCACTTACCAACTTTATCTTTCGCGTGCATAGGAGCTAGTTTTTTTGACACTGAACCAGGCCTACATTTAAGTAATTGGTTTATGCTAATTACGTCTAGCATAAAAATACCTATATTCATAAGGTACAGTCGACGGCAACAATTGATGTGTTTGGAGAATTTTATTTTTAAAATTTTATTTTTTTATGCCACATTGTTTTCTACAACATTATTATACTTAGATGTAATGTCCTGTATTATTTTCATTTACGAAATATTAAAATAAGTCAGTTTTCATTCTTATGTTCCGATAGTACTATCGGAACATAAGAAACGTTAATTTCCCCAGTGTTTCATGGTCATGAGGAATGTCTTCTGCATTCTTACACGTCCTTTTTGTCTAGACGTTATTAAGATCTAGATGAAACTTCTGCAGTCTAATAGGTTTTATTAAGATATGACTCAGTTCAATTAAGATTGTTTCCAGGCAGGAATTAGGCAGTGTTTCTTAATATAATGTGTGATATTCACCATGTCTTTACGGTTGTTAGGCAATAAAAATATACTATCCTTGAAATGGGCGAGAAGTGGTGGCCCAGTGGTGGCAGCCCTGACTAACGAACTGTAAGTCGTAGGTTCGAACTGAGGCAGGTGCATTACTTTGTTTAATTTATTTCATTACTACTGCTTTAAAAAACCGTGAAAGAAAACATCGTGAGGAAACCGGCATGTCCTAGAACTAAAAATTCGAAGACATGTGATATCTACCAACACGCATTGGGCCCGCGTGGTACATTACAGCCCACTCTCTCTCTTAGAGAGGAGGCCTGTGTCCCAGCAGTGGGAACATTATAGACTGATGATGATCCTTGAAATATATTCCAGATAAGATGATTACCTAAATAACAATAATAATAAAGATGGCCAAGAGCCTTTACGAATATCTGTCGAGGCTCTAGCTAGGTGGTTGGAGCAAGGGCCTGATTCAGAAGGCAGTACTCTTTGATACGGCCTGCTTTGTGAGGAGATTCCTGTCTCTGGAGCTCTGAAATCATCGGTAGCTTAGAACCTGCCCCCGACACCGACGGAAACCGTATTATTTTAAGATGAATAAACGAATAATATTAAATAATACATCTTTATTCAGAACTAAAAATTGGTAAAATACGAAATTAATGTTAATTAAACAATGTAAGATGTTATCCTAGTACACAGGATTATTCTGTGTACTAAGACAATCCTGTTCTGTGCGCAGGTGGCAAAATTATTTGAATGATTTCATCAAGAAAATGAGGTACATAACGACAAACGATGATTTGACGAGTTCTAAATCTTTTTGTCAATCTTTTTTCTAAATAAAGACGGTCAAGACTGTCGATGTTTATAGATTACCTGATGTCATAACTAGTAGTATTTCAATATAACGCCTTATCCGTTATCATCTCTGATACTGTAGAGATAATAAAAATAGCACGTTAGTATAAGCTGACCCAGTAAGCACTGTAAATTATGATATTTATCACTTTTATTGTCTTAAACTAATTAGTAATTATAGGTAATACTTGTAACTTTGATATTTATTACTGACGGTTGTAGTATCAATAATGTTCACGAATAATTGATTTGGTAGTTTCCGTCATATTGAAAATCGCCAGTATTGTGTTAAATGGAAATAGTGGCCAATACAAAGTCAAATAAGTCAAGTTATTTTGTATTAAATTTGTAGGGCCATCTGAAGAAATCTGTACCTACCGTATTATTGCAATAGTTTTGGCGAAGCTTGGGAGTTTCTGTACATTTCAAATCGTAATTCGTAGTTCGTTTTTTTTTTAAAGTTGCACTAACCTACATTAGAATTTCTTGTGTCGTATAAATGTCCTGTCCTGTGTAGTTTAAATGTTCAAACGCAGCAAGCGTTAAAAAAACTAAAATATTTATACTACCTATAAATATTAATCTGTTTCATTTTTCTAAAAAGTTTCATCACTTTCACTATCTGTTCTCCCCTAATCCACAATAGATAAACTCATTGGTCGACAGTCTTTTTAGTTGTAAAAATAAATACCATGCCAAAGAATTGATGTTAAGCCATCAAAATAAGTCTCCCAGAATATTCCCAACTACTGCAACACCTGAAAGGTAGAATCAACAATGAAATACGAGAAGTTCAAGAAAAAAAAATTACTCTCTTGGATTCCGCAACGATATCAATCAGAAAAAAAATGCGTACGAATCTTATGCGGTCAGTATGTTACCACACAAGCCATTGGTAGCTGTCCTCTTGACATAATCCTTTATTTACTTTTGACGATACCAATGATAAAAGAGGACCCTGGCCTTATTGAATTGTTAGCTGATAACCGCTCGTTTATGATAAAAAAAACTGCGTGAGGTTCACGTGTTAAAGATTTTATGACCTGACGTTAGACTGCCGAATTCACGAGATTTGGTTTGTGATTGTGCGCTTATTATTGACTAGCAGCCCGCCCCGGCTTCGCACGGGTATTTAACAGAGAATTAAAAATTATAAATATTAAACACACAAATACACAATCATTTCTTGACATTGATTCCCCTCCCGTACGGCCCGTACCCCAGTGACGCCTTAATCGCGTAAGGTGCTGCCTAGCTAGCTAGTTGAGCAGGGTGAGTGGCGACCACACAACTTTTTTCTAATACTTACAATTTTAAACTCCTGATATCTTTCGAATGGAATGTCTGAATTGAACAATTCTAAAAGTTATATAAAGGTATTGAAACAGTCTTGAATATGAAGTAATTTGTTTTGATAATGATTAATACCAAGAAAAAAATAAAGAGCCATTTCTAGCGGCGATCATCATCATCATCATTTCAGCCGAAAGACGTCCACTGCTGTACATAGGCCTCCCCCAAGTGACGCCATATTCACCGGTACCGTGCGCCTCCCATCAAGCGGATCCCCGCAACCTTCACCAGGTCATCGGTCCACCTAGTGGGAGGCCTCCCAACGCATCGTCTTCCGGTTCGCGGTCGCCATTCCAGAACTTTTCGGCCCCATCGGCCATCCGGCCATCTAGCGGCGATACTACAATTAAATTAAAAATAAAAGAACATTGTGGCAAATCTATAATACACACATCAAAAGTGTCTAGGGATCAACATATATTTTTGCAATAACTTTTCTCCTGATTGATATTAATTAAAATTTTCTTTAAGGATTCATCAAATAAAGTGTTTTCGTTTGTCACAGTAACGATAAACCAAGTCACCTTTGCATTAATAAAGAAATTTGCCATTTTCTAATAAAGGGATTTTTGACATTTGAACCACTAACATTAAAGTTCGAAAAAAAGACTGAAATAACAGTTTTCTTTAAAATTTTATTGGGTAACTTAAACAATTAATAATCCGTGTTTCTACCGCGAACACTAACAACACAAGAACATCGGTTTGGCATACTCAAAATGAGTTCATCCAAATCACGCTGTAGAATGGCCGCCCATGTTCGTTGCAACAACAAAAAAACAAAGTTACTGATGCAGTTTGATGAAACCGGCCAAGTGCGAGTCTTACACGCACACAGGGTTCCATAGCTCCAAACAATATCATAACAATATTTTGAACTGTCATTCATTAGTTAGTAGTATTAGTTAGTAAACTTCCACACAACCGCAAAACTAAATTTGTTTTTCATAGTATGTTTATGAAAAACAAAGTTACTGCTGCAGTTTGATGAAAAAGTCCCATATCTCAAAAACTAAACATCATATCTTATTGAAACCAATTTTCGTTGATAGTTTTTTTTACGTTCTACAATCCTAAATATTTTCAGAATTTTCCTCCTCTTACTTTAGAAATTAGAGGGGGGGGGACACACATTTTACCACTTTGGAAGTGGCTCTAGCGCAAACTATTCAGTTTAGAAAAAAATGATATTAGAAACATCAATATCATTTTTGAAGACCTATCCATAGATACCCCACACGTATGGGTATGATGAAAAATTTTTTTTTGGTTTTCAGTTCTAAGTATAGGGACCCCCTTAATTTATTGTTTTTTTTCAATTTTTATGTGAAAATCCTAATGCGGTTTACAGAATACATCTACTTACCAAGTTTCAACAGTATAGTTCTTATAGTTTCGGAAATAAGTGGCTGTGACATACAGACGGACAGACAGACAGACAGACAGACAGACAGACAGACAGACATGACGAATCTATAAGGGTTCCGTTTTTTGCCATTCGGCTACGGAACCCTAAAAAGGTCTTCTTGCGACTGGATACCCTCCATATTCGGCAGAGCTCTTCTCTGTAGCATATCCCATGCATGCTCAATCGGGTTCAAGTCTGGCGACTGAGCAGGCCAGGGCAGGACATTGATGTTAGGTGCGCGAGAGTCTGTCTTACAACTCTTGCGGTGTGCGGTCGTGCATTATCATGCATTAACTGAAATAAGGGACCGATTTGCACTTGTAGAGGAACGATGACGTCTGATACAATCGTCTCAGCATAAATTTGAGCGTTGAGGTTGCCTCTGATCCAAATCAACTCAGTTCTTCCGCCGATCCAAATACCCGCCCATACCATGATGGTTCCACCACTATAAGGATGGACTTCCTGGCAGGATTTTAATCGCTGTTGGCGTCCAGGGGTTCTCCAGTGTCGTATACGTCTTGTATCCGGTCTCATACCAAAACGAGACTCATCAGAAAAGCACACGAAACGCCATTGTTCTTCTGCCCAATTTCTGTGTTCAAGAGCCCATTGATATCGAATCCTACGATTGTGCATTGCTATAGGTGGTACCCGTAGCGGTCTTCGGGAATGAAGGTTCACTTCATGCAAGCGGTTTCTGACTGTTTGGTCGCTAATTAAGTTCCCTGAAGAGTGATGAAGCCTCACGGCTAACATCATTGCGGTTATTGTTGGAGCTCTTCGAGTTAAGATTTGAATGTATCGTCTTGTCTCCGTGTGGTGCAGCGATACCGTCCTCCATGGCGCTCAGCCACGGTACCAGTGCTTCGGTAACGTGTCCAAAGTCGACTGATAACACTCTGACTTGTATTCAGAGCTAAAGCCACAATACGTTGCCGGGAACCAGCTTCTATCATTCCCACGGCTCTGAGCATTTCTTCCCTGCTTAAATGACGTCGCCGCTCCATAATAACGTTGGTTTTAATCAGTAGTAGGGAAACAGTAGCACTAATAATGTCTTCAATGCGTTGAATGTTTTTATAGGGAAAATATTGACAGCTGATTTTCATCTTTTACTCGAATTTGATTCACAGTTCCTGATTCAAATTATGAAATGCACCAAAAAGGATCCACATAAATTTATAAAATCATAAATTTATTACAAAGCCACATCTCAATCTCAAGAAATCCGCATAAAAATGCTTGATCCCTAGACACTTTTGATGTGTGTAGTTAGACATATGCTGTTGCGACACTTTTTGTAAATAACGATGTGTTCTGCAAAATCGTAGTAAATTATTTTATTTATCATCAATAGTTTTCGCAGCGCACGCGATGTAAAGAATATTTTGGGTATTTTTTTTTAACACCTTGATTCAGTTTCATTAGACGTTAATTTTGCACACGAATCAGTATTTCTTAGTAACTTTCTTGGCAGGCACAAAGAACTCAAGAATTTCTTAATGTATACCAACAAAATTTGTAGTAAAGGATATAAGTGGCTCTGTATGGTGTCGGACGTAAAGAATAGCACCATCCCATATCTTCCCGTGGGTGTCGTAAGAGGTGACTAAGGAATTTGCCAGAGAATGGGCAGCAGCGTTCTCTGTGCTTTTGTAACAACCGTACTGCAATCGCCAACCCGCCTGCCAAGCGTGGCGATTGTGGCAAAACCTCTCAAAATGTCAATGTGTCGACACTTGGGGTAGGCCTATGTCCAGCAGTGGACGTCTTTTGGGCTGAAATGATGATGATGATGATATAAGTAATAATAACTGTTCTATACACTCGTATAGCTCATTACCCAATTTACCCACGTATGCGAAAGTCCCATCCATCCAATTTAGATACATGTATACCAAACAATTTTTTTAGAACTATAGCTAAAATTGCCTCTTTGGTCTAGTGCGACTGCTAGGCATGAGGTCATGGGTTCGATTCTCAGGTCGGACAAAGTTTTATTAAGTACATCTCTGCCTTAGGCTTCGGGGATTACAGGCGTGAGGTTATGTTATAGCTAAAATATCACCGAAAAAATTGTGTTTTACATTTTCTTTTTTATTAAATTCTTGACAAAATGATAAAAGAATGATCAGGTAAAATCTGTAAAAGAGGTAAAAGTCGGACTCGCGCACGAAGGGTTCCGTTCCATTATTTATAAAAACGAGCAAAAAATCACTTTTTTGTATGGGAGCCCCCTTAAATATTTATTTTATTCTGTTTCTAGTATTTGTTGTTATAGCGGATACAGAAAAACATAATCTGTAGAAATTTCAACTGGCTAACCTATCACGGTTCATGAGATACAGCCTGGTGACAGACGGACGGACGGACAGCGAAGTCTCAGTAATAGGGTCCCGTTTGACCCTTTCAAAATCAATCAAAATCAAAATATTTTTATTTAACATAGGCCTACAGGAGCACTTATAAAACGTCGACAAAAAGGTGCTCGGTTCGGGTTGGTCGTTTCCTATGGAGAAAAACCGGCAAGAAACTCCATGGTTACTCTTTTAAAATCATTTGGTTTTACAATATTTCTGTTACAGCGTTAGTACTAAAATGTGGGAGGACATCGTAGGCCTGACAAAGTTACCAAGGATCTAGGAATCTATAAGGCCTACAATGTCCACACATTTACAAACAATCGGTAAATAAGAAAAAGAGTCTATAGAACAACAAACAATAAATAGAAAATATCACAAAATGACTAGATCAAATAAGTGACACAAATGTTGACACAAAATTCGTGCTGTAACTATTCTATTTAAAAACTATGTAGATTTAAAAACTATTGTAAAACATCTGATTAAAAAGAAAGGAAAAAAAATAAGATTGAGAATAGTTAGAGACATCCACACATTTGTGCCGTTTATGAGCCACCAGGGAAGCCGCATGTGCGAAGGGGCTAAGGCCAAACTTCTCTATCTTCAACGTGGACTACGTAAATAAGTGACACAAATGTTGACACAAAATTCGTGCTGTAACTATTCTATTTAAAAACTAGATTTAAAAACTATTGTAAAACATCTGATTAAAAAGAAAGGAAAAAAATAAGATTGAGAATAGTTAAGAGACATCCACACATTTGTGCCGTTTATGAGCCACCAGGGAAGCCGCATGTGCGAAGGGGCTAAGGCCAAACTTCTCTATCTTCAACGTAGTCCTTAATTTTGTAATATGCTTTTTAAATTAGGAAACGTTTAATAAATTTTTTAAACTTTCCGTCGGTCAGTTCTGTAACTGACTTCGGCAACTTATTATAAAAGCGTATACTGTTTATAAGAAAAGACTTGCTAGTTTTGGTTAACTTTGGGTACGGAATCCTAAAAATTGGCTAAACATACCATATTTTAAATAATAAAAAAAACAGTGAAATGTAAAAGAAGTTACAATACCAATTTTATTGGTTGCCGTGAAATGCAGCTGTACCTAGGTAATTAAATGATATTACGAATATAAATTAAAATGCTCCAATTCAACAACTTGGTTTTGAATTAACAATACCCATTGGCTATGATAAATATGCTAATTTATTTTCGATAAAAAGTATTACTTTCAGTTGTTCTTTTGTTATATAAGTGATATTTTTAACTTTCGATTTTTGTGTATAGAATAAAATAATTGAATGTTTCACAATATCACTTTTCTACTTAGTAGCTAGGTAGTTTAAATTAAACATCTTTGTAAAACAGAGACGGAAAATAGATAAATAAATATACCTTTGCCAATGTTCTGCGTTTCTTCGTAGTTTCATCGCCAGCGTTTATCTGCATTAACAACGACTTTTCAAAAATATTTAATCTGAAGTTATGGAAATTAACAAAAAATAATCTGATAAAAAAAAAGAATATCATTAATACATTCTGTTTATGTAACGTTATAATAGAAAAACACGTTGAACTATTTAAAACCCACTGAACAGTGAACAATATAAGCACGTTCATTTTGGAAAAAGATCTAAAAGGAAAGCAAATCTTTTTGTAGCATTAACTTTTTCATTTTATTTCTTTCTTTACACGACAATTACAAGGTTTTTCGTCTCTAAAAGGACAAAGGGAACGTGTAATTAAATTCTACACTTTAAAAAAATAACGTTAAAAACGGTAATATCAATTCAGAAGCGACATCGCCTCGGGCGAAGTTAGGGTGCTGCCATACAGCCCACTGGTGACTATTTTATTATTATTTTATAGACAGTTAGCAACCCGCTCTCTTGCTTCTGCTTCGCTCGGTTTTTACACGACTACCTAAAGGTGTGTTATGTTTTCAGGGTTCATGCGTGTATGTATGTTTGTGTGTTGCTTTACTCAAAATGCCCAAACCAATTTATGTGGTATCGTTAGAAAATTTGCTTCATCCCGGGTAACAGTGAGCCTAATATTCGGTAACTTAAGTACTCTCCGCGAGATCGTCAGTAATACCACAGCGTAGCTGACCTTTCTCGGGGAACTGGGGTCGATAGAATGATTTTCCCAACCGTACGCAAAATACGCGCTTTGGGTGTGCATTTGCGGACACCATCACCATCGCCTTTTCCCAAACTATCTTGGGGTCGGCTTCCACTCTAACCGGATGCAGCTGAGTACCAGTACTTTACATCAAGCGACTGCCTATCTGACCTCCACAACCCAGTAACTGGGTAATACGATACCCCTTGGTAAGACTGGATGTCAGGCTTTTAGCTTCTGACTACTCGTAACGACTGTCAGAGATCTACAAATGACAGCCGGGACCAACGGCTTAACGTGCTTTCCGAGGCACGGAGGAAACTCGATATGTAATTATGGTCACCCATCCACAGACCAACCTCGGCAAGCACGGCTTAACCTTAAAGATCGACCTGGGCGGTTGTTATTATTTAGCCACGAGCTCCTCTTCTACCAGCTCTTTATATGTAAATATAAAAATATTAGTCAAGGTAAATTTTAGAATTGAAAGTAGTAGTGGTAAGTATTTAAATTAATAAGTTATTTCAAATTTAAACAAAGATAGATCAAAAATATGAATTGACTTAGAAACATAAAATTACTGAAACACTATAATTCCAAAGTTGTACTAAAGTAAAAACAAACAAGTAAGATGAAAAATAAGAAACAAAACAATATTAATGATGCTAGCAAGCATAATAAAAAAAAATCGATTAACGAACAAAAAAAAATTTGATTTATGTAGGTACATAATCCAAAATTTGGTACGTCACTGTAATCTTTATTGCTTCTACTGGTGTATTGGTTTGATTTAATTTCATTTGAATGGTGCAAACATCAATACAAAACTTTGTATGATAAAAAGCTTCCATCAGAATAACGAGTATCTACTTAGAGTCCCTATATTATTATAAAAAATCTGCCTACGCTTCAGTGTGACAAAGTAATCTAATAACTTACTTCAGGATAACTAAAGCGTAAGATCTTTTTTGTTTTCCTTATACCTTTTTAACCCTATTATTTTTATGCTACTGTGTCACAAAACTTACCTACAATACGAAGAAAAATTCAGCCGGCAAAAATACATTGAATTACTTATGTAAAACGATGAGTAACACATACATAACGCAGTGGTTGAGCGATCGACTGATGTGCTGTGTGTCGCGGATTCGATCCCCGCACGGAACAAATAAAGGATATAAAACACCTCTTAACGAAGCCGAAAGGCACTGGTTCTACCTGTCATTGCGATCATTTTTTTGTTCTACACCATACCCGGGAACCTTCTAGTTACGGAGATATTAGGGGTCAAAGTTCCAACTTTTTGACAAGTATTTTTTTAAATACAAGTTTTTTATGTAAGTTTTTTACTTTTAACACCTCCACGACCCCCGTACTATTCAATCCGTCCATCAGCACAATGTTTTGAGTGCGTAACATTGAGTTCTACCACAAAACATGATTTTACACCCCCCAAAAAAAGTCGTTTCCCAGCAATAATTTTTGCATAAAGTTACTTAGTTTCATGTACAGAATGCTTGGTTGACGGCTTCGTGATGAGGTGATTTACACCCCGTATTTGTAGGGCCTACAGATAGTTGTTCCGGGTCTGGCTATTTATGTTTCTGAGTTTAAATGTTTGTAAACGCACCCACGATACAGGAGAAATTCCAAGGGAGCGGCAAACTTTTATTTAAAAAAAAAAACTTAAAATCACGCCTGTAATCTGACAAAGTTAAGGTAGAGTTGTAGCTAATGATACACCCACATTTTGCCAGTTATGTTTAAGTCCCGTGTCGGTAATTAGGGGCGAGTCCATTGCCATCAATGCAGAACATACACCGTAGCTGATATCGAGATATTCCTCAGGGAAAAAACCTTATAGGTAACTTAACTGGTATAATACGTCATTGTTCTTATTTAAATTCATACTGCTCACGAAACGTTTATCGCATACAAAAATTTCGGAAGTGTTTATTTAAGTTCTGAATGTCAACAATAAAAAATCCATGAATTATGAGGGAATACCAGTTCTTATGTTTGTTTTTGACAAAAATATAGAACGTTTTCAAATAAATGTTTATTTTTTAACTGGCGTGGTCGTTATCACTATCACTAACACTGAAATCGGATATCGGGAACTCCAATCAAATAGTAAACATGGTAAATACCCCGGTTTCAGTTTTAATGATCAAGATAATTTTGTCTATTATTCTTATTTTCATCAATCGTGAGTAAGTGGAACAATTACACGTAGTCGTACATACCTTTCAAAATTACATTACATTAATCAATCTTATGTGAAACGCACTATGATCGTGTGATGGACATTTAACACCAGGTACATATATCAAAACCGTCAAAAGCATACTGGTATTTGCAATGCAAATTGTGCTTTGAGATTTCACCGTTATGCTTGATTATATGATAATCAAGTACCAATACGCTGCAGAAATTCCCCAGTATGTATCCTATCTTCTTCGCAAACCCAAAGAAGCGAGTTGATGACGTCATTCCTCTATCTAGTATTTGCCTGTGTAACCTCAACCTCATGCCTTTTAACTATTCACATTATCATTTTTAGAGTTCCGTTCAGTTCTTTAAACTCAGGTTTATTAAATTTATTATTAAAACTGATAATATTCAAGTGATTCAGTTTTCAAAAATGTTAAACGTAGACAAGTATCTCTCAGCAACAGTGTTGTCTGCATACCCAAAGGTCTTAGCAGATCGTTAATGTGCAGCAAAAATAATGTTGAGGAGAGTACGGACCCCTGAGGGACCTGCATTAATATGCAGTTGGTCCGACGAGCAGCCATCGATAACAACTCGAATGGACCGATCTCTCAGGAAGTCTGCAATCCAATCACACAGACCACCGCGCACCGGGCAGACCGAATGAAGGAAGCTTACCAATAAGGCTTTCATGCCAGACTCTATCAAAAGCTTTCGAGATGTCGAGGGAGACGGCAAGCGCTTCCCCGTGCCTCTCGATGGCGTCACTCCATATGTGAACGGCATACGCTAGAAGATCCAATGTAGACCGATTACGACGGAAGCCGTATTGGCGGTCACTAAGAACATGTTTAGCTTCTAGGTATTCTAGGAGCTTACAATTAAGTACGACGAATTAAGGACGTTACAGAGATGGATAGTTTGCCGGGTCGGTTCGATTGCCCTTCTTGGTCACGGGCTGTACGTTGGCTTGCTTCCAAGCATTTGGCACTTTTCCAGTCTCATATGAGAGGCGGAACAGGCGTGTCAGGATCGGAGACAATTCAGGCGCACAGGTTCTAAGAACGATTGCTGGTATACCGTCAGGGCCGCTAGCCTTGTTCACGTCGAGGTTGAGGAGCACCCTACAAACGTCTTTTTTATGGATGCGAATATCCGACATACTCGTCTCGCATCCATCAGGAAAAGTAGGGGGCCGCGCGTCACCGGGACTCAGAAAAAGAGAAGCAAATAAATTTGCCTTCTACTCAGCGGAGTGGGCCAGCGACCCGTCGGGTTTCAGCAGTGGTGGTAGTGAGGGACGGCAGAAGTTCGACTCGACCGACTTAGCCAGGGACCAAGAAGCTTTACTACCTGTTGGGTAAGAAGCAAGTTTGGCCCATACAATCAAAGTATTTTGGCCCATACAAAGTTACCAAAGTAAAAGGAAAAGATCGTTATGATGTAGAGAAGTATGATAGTAGCAGTGAAGGTCCAAATAAGACATCAACTGCGGCTGACAGTATGAAGTTGTGACCAACATGTTATGGTGTAAAGTTTAAGGAACGTATGCATGATGATGAATGAATAGTATGAAGGACAACAATATCATTGTAAACATTTTCTTTCTTTTGGAATTAAAAGGAGACACGTTTGCAATTAGGTTCTTTGTTTTAAATATTAGCTGTTTATGTTTTGTAACTACTGATGTTATATTATTATTATTTTTTTTGTTTTTCTTTTGGTTCTTATGATGTTAAAGTTTAGTTGTAACTTGTACCATAAATGTTGTTGTATTGTATTAAACATAAGTTAATGTGTTCATAACTTATAGGTTGTTTAAATGGTACGTGTTTGGTTGTAAACGAGTAATGAGTGTTCAGTGTATGTAAGCGAGTAATGAGTGGATTTAAGCAGAGCAATACATGACTTAGGACAGTCATGAAGGTCAGTATGGCCGAATGTGAGAATGTAAGGTGAGTTAAGTGGCAACACTGATTGAATGAGGGAATATAAGATGATGGAGTGAGAACACTGTATGTCAAGGACGGATGCGTAGAAGAAAAGAAGTAAGACGACGGCGAAAGATGAAAGACGTTTAATTTTGAAAAGTTTATTATATATTTAAGAAGTTAGCTTGCCGTTTTATACGGAATCCCACCACACACTACATTTATGTTAGACAACCTGTTTCCGATGGTATATTCCATAGGAAAAAATTACGAATACACGAACTTGCCACCCTCAAAATGGAAGTTCAATATTAACTGTCCTTAAATGTAAATATTATTATTTTATATTATTTTTTTATGAAAAAGATGGGTAAACCTAATTATTATGAGTTTTGAAATTCCATTAAAAGTAAAAGTTAATAATTATAATAGGAAAAAAAGTAATCGTTGCGAAGATGGATTAACAACAAACAATTTTTCTCTAGGGTCCATCTGAAAAAGAAATTTCGGTACTTTAACAAAAATGCTCAGTGGAAAAATATGAAACTCAAATAATATTTGATAAATGACGATAGGTTCGCCTCCTGCCACATGGTTCACGGATGATGAAGTAGCATCTGAGCCGTGAAACTATACCTATGTATAAATAATACGTATTCTTCTTTTCCTTCGAGAATAAAGACTAATAAAAACAATTTAATACACACTACATGCACTACACGCATGTTAATCAATTCGCGTCCAATGCCGAACGCGGGCCTCTCCATGACAATCAAGATTTTTTGTTCGACCAGAACAGTTTTTACATAGACTACCGTCAAAAATAATAACAAATGCTGCGTCAGTGTTTTGTACCTAAAACATACGAAGATAATATGTAAACTAGGTAGGTACTAGCTGTTACTGTGCGGACAAAAAATAGGATCGATTTTGTTTGAGCAACTTTGATCGATGGTTACATCCAATTTTGCTACGTACACAGCTGAACTAGGCAATGTTTTATTGCCCCTGGGCGCGGCCAGAACGGTTTCTTTGAACGCCTTGCTCAACGTCGAAAATGAAATTGACATCTTGTGTGTTGGCCAGAAATATTAAACTAATCTAAACCATCATTCCCAATTTATTTGTGGTCGGAGCAGCATATGTTCTTCTACCATACTTCTGTCTTACTCGTCATCTGAGTATGTATACCTCCTTTCTAGCCAAATCACCCTTCACACAGTCTATCAATCGTTTCTTTAAACTGATCTAAATATAGCAGTTGAAAGGGGAATCAATAAGAAATCGATAAGCTATTTTCCAAGAAAATAAAATATGGTTCAACCTTAATGATTATCCCTGGATTAAAAGAACTGGTACTCGTGTAGAGGCTTGCCCAGCAGAGGGATAGTACAGGCTAAGATTAACCTTTTTTTAATCTGAGAAATAAAAGACTATTATACTGTTCTTTAAAATTCCTCCTCGTACTTCCGTGATTATATTGGCTAGTCAAAGTCCGTGTAAAAACTGAATAATGTAACTTTCCTCTCAATTGGCTGAGTTCAATGAACCTCGTGATAGATGGCCTAAATTGTCACCATTATGCACGGTTCAAGATCATTGGTATTTATCAGGAGGTCAAATACTTCCTACATACTTCGTTCAATGTATTAATGAACAAAAATCGTGATCAAGCAGAATTTATGTATTGGAAAAGGCAGTCAATATTATCACACTGGCTTAAACAGTAGTATTAACCGCCTAGAAGTAAAAACTGATACCTAAATGGATATAAACCAGCAATTCTTTTAACTGCAATAACTGCATATTACTGCACATACCTACATATTTAGTTATCATTTGTTATAAATAGCAGATAGCATGTCCTCTTTTATCTCTTCGCAACTTTGTTGCAAATTGCTAATGTGCTGCTTCTTTTAATAAACGATCGAGGCCAAAACGGTTCGTCAAAGTAAATAAAACAAACATGACGCGAGTCAATAATCTTCTTTTTCGATTTGCAGTTCAGTAATAAAATGTAAAATTTCCTTACATATATTATAAACCTTGACCCGACAATAACGAACACAAAAAAAGAATTATCCAATTTGGTGCAGTCGTTCGGAAGTTATACGCGTACATAAGCACAGACAGCGTCAATAAGTTTTTTTTTTATTATTTTTATTATTTATTATTCAAAAACGTTGTTACAATTATTTGACAGAACATCGTGGGTTAAACAGTGGTATGCCAGACACGGCAACTCGGTGCCACAACTTCATTATCATTACATACTTAGGTATATAGGAAAAGTATAGATACTAAATACACACTTCCTAGATTGTACCACAATTCAGAAAGTATCACTAGTAACCCCCCTGGCGTACTCGGCCGGACTGTAGAGGGGTTAGCAAATGAAGCTGTCTGTACATTTCGGCGATTAATTTTTATTTATATAGTTAATCCTCTCAATTCTTTTGTCTAACAAACAATCAGGAGGAATCTGGAGGTCAAATACTTCCTGCATACTTCGTTCAATGTGTAAATGAACAAAAATCGTGATCAAGCAGAATGTATGTATCGGAAAAAGCAATAAATATTATCACACTTGTATAAACGATAATATAATTAACCGCCTGGAAGTAAAAACCAATACCTAAATGCATATTCCCCATCAATTCTTGTAACAGTAACTGCACTTACTGCATATTACTGCGCATACCTACATAATCAGTTATTATTTATATATATCATTTTAAAGAACAGGTCCTCCAAAAAAATAAAAATCTAATTTGGTGCAGTCGTTCGGGAGTTATGCGCGAACATACATTTCGGCGATTCATTTTTATTTTTAAACACGAATCCTCTTAATCCTTTTACCTGGTTAGTACCAGGTTTGACTCCAGGCCTGAAAATGAGTGCAATATTTTATTCCGTTAGAAATAAGAAGATATCCAATAAACCTGATCCCTTTCCTTTCGACTTAGTCGGTGTTTCCTCCGCTGATTTTCGTCCGATCCGGCCGAAACAGGAATTTCATTATTATTATACTTTTTGAGTGGTGTTTCGGACAAATCCTTGAATTAAATATTCAAAAATCTTTTTCTGTCCTTCGATAATCCTGGTCATGATTTCATCAGTATCCTTTTGGCCGAGTGCCCCGTCGGTATGACAGTCAGATATTCCGGCACTCACCTTTTGTTTTCCATTTAAATACAAAAATAAACCATAGTAAAATAATGAATATAACATAACATAATGCTCACATGAGTGAGATACTTCGATACATGGGTCAGGCGGGGGGCGAGTAGCTTAATGTTGTATAATATTACTAACTCTAGTTATAAACTTATAAGTTATTGTACTACTAACAAATTGCATCCTAGTTATCTTAAGTAAACGTTTATTATTATAATAATAACGTCACGCTTGTAATCCCCGAAGGTTAAGACAGTACCTACCTAATAGTACACCCACATTTCGCTAGTTGTCTTTAAGTGTCATAAAAAAGGGGGCGAGTCTATTGCCATTAACAGGGGACAAATCCAGACGCCGTATCTGCTAATGAGAAGTTCCTGATGGAAAAGCCCAATGACACTTTGCCTGACAGTGGAATCGAACGTCGGACCTCATGCTCAAATAAAGTATATGAAAAAGTAATAAAGTAATATTATCAACACAGTTATCTAATATGGAGTTATTAGCTTCGTCACTAAACGAGGGAGACATAATGGATATTTTTCCCGCCAAAAGCTGACGCCTGTCATATTGCTTTATTAGAGACTGTCCGGCGACCCATGTCTTTGTCGATGAAAAAATGCATGGACTCTCATCATTACTAGGTATGCCATTTTTTTCTGAGCGTTGCTAAATTAGTTTCAGATGAAAAAACAGGGCAAGACCGACTTGAACTTTAACTTTTTATTTATATTTACCTTGATAGAAGCCATAGTAACAAGTAGGTCACATCTACTTATTCAGGCAAAATTTCAACATAGGAAAAAAACAAAACAAAATAGAAATTAAACCAGTAATAAGTTTTTATCTGCTACAAGAAACCTAGGTAAAATGCACAGAATTTTTAAAAGGTAGCAAATCCACTAGTAAATAGATAGACTGGGTAATTGGTCCCCGTTGGCACGCTGAGTACAGAACTTTTTTTTATAGGATCACGATTATTTTACGTCCCTTTTAATATGGTCATTTAATACTAGCATGTCTGTGTCGTCTTGCAAAACAGCATTCCCCATGTGCACTGGCGAGTGCCTTTCGAGAGTTAACTGTTTGAAAGTTTCAGTTAGCAAGTCGACTTCCTGAGTGTACGTTCACACTGTGCAAGTAGGTTTCAAACTATGCTTTAATCTCTATTGTGTAAGTTTAGTCCAGCTTGTCACTTCCGCACCTATCGTGATGTCTTCTATGGATTTGTACCAGGAAGTCGCATCTAATGGTGCACTTAGCACCAATCCTTTGATAGAACAGTCATGGATGCAACTCGTTATACTTTGTCAGATAGCTTTCTTTGACAGTCTTCAGTTTCATTTATGTTTCATATTTGGGCCATATAAGATTGAACTAAAATAAAGTAATCAATAACACTTGCAACGGGATATTTACCGTGTTTATTATTCGTTTCGAGTTCCCGATATTTCGGCGCTGTTACAAACGCCATGGTTGGTGGGTGTTTATGTACAGACAAATCGGTCTACCCTCTTTCAAAAAAGAAAAGAGCGAGATAGATTAATAATACACATGGTAAATATCCCGTTGCAAGTCATGTCAGTTTAAAAACTTATATTAAAATAAAGTTAATTTTAGAAGTCTAAAAATTCCACTTGACATTTGTTTTTCAGAATAGATATTATTTCTGTATTCAAACTGATATAACTGGTTGTTAAGGAAAAATACAACTTGTTTTACTAGGCACTAGTTTACATACGTTTAATTTCATTGACAGTTCTGATTTATTATTGCAAATAAAACATAGCTAATGAAACGACAAAAACTTGCATGATTATAATAAAATTTATACCTGAACGTAAATCAAAGCAGGTTATGCGTATTTTTAGATCATGAAAACAGTTTTTTTTTGTAAAGAATTTGATGTAGGTTTACGATAGTAGTAGATAGATACTCCGCTGAATGTAATTGCCAGGAATGGTTGCGCAAACTACGTAGGCATATATTTTTGGCATCACCTGTACTGACACTGTACAAGCCTATAGATATATTTAGAAATCTAGGTTTTTATTTTCGAATGTATGTTAAGTTTCTTCCTCTGTATGTGTTCAATTATAAACATAGAAAGCATGATACCGTTAGGCAGTGCTTATTTTATTTCTCACTTTTCTGTTGAGTTTTTTTGTTCATAATATGTATATGTTGTTTTTCACCTCAGTTCGACATAGCAACTATTTAATCTACATAATTAGCTTCAGTTTACGAGATTAATAGTGAAACCCGTTTAATGAAATAAATTAAATCGTTAATACATAAATATAATAATATTATTCAGATTTAACAGTTATTACAATAAACGATAAAAATAAACTTATTCCGGGAAAGGAAAGTCTTCATTTTAATTCATCACGATTTATAAAAGCCATCTTTCGGGACATCGCTCTTCTCAGATTATCATAAATAATTAAATTTATTTCTTGAAAAACTGTAGCTATTGTATTCATGGTACTTTCTATCGGGTTTCTCTGAAAGGCACTCTTAAATTTTTTATAGAAGTTGGCAGTCTTCAAGTAGGCACTACATCGACTGTTACTAAAGTCGACCGTTCAATAGACTTTGTTTAGGTACATTTTCCCCGCTTTTACTTGCCTATGTATTGTTCTCCTCTTTACAGTCAGTTCTTTGTATCAATTTTCTCTTAACACATCCACAAGATATTCATCTAAACACAACGAAGACTGATAAATACCGTTAGGATTGAGCCTGTATTATTCCAACATGACTAATGCGGGAAAAAAACTAAGGTCGTGTCTTTGCAGGAATATTGTTTTATAAAGAATAGATAACATAGCCATAGTTTTGTTAAAACATTCAATACTGGCATAACTGAATGATTGTATATTATTATTTGCTTCTGTATCTCAATGTTTATGAAAGGAGACACGAACTCGGTATCAGTTCTTTGTTTTGAATAAATAAATATTGTAGTTTTGCTGTAAACATGTTGTTTGAAGTGATCATTGGAAGTACCTGAGGTAATCTGAATAGCTTAAGGACCTCTTGACTTTACGGGAACTTATAATATTTTACCGATTTCTCCAAATAGCAATTACAGTGGAATAGACAGTTTAAACAATACAATATGTTGCGCCAATCTCAAGTGACATGGGACAAAGGCAAAAAGGTGATAATGATGCTATAGAGGTTAGATATTGAGCTGTCCCTGGCACTTGAAATCTTCAAGATTATCTTGAATCCAGAGAGCAGTGGTGGTGGCACAGTGGTGGCAGCCCCGACTTACAAGCAGTAAGCCGTGGGTTCGAACCCAGGCAGGCGCATTACTTTGTGTAATTTATTTCATTACCGCTGCCCTCAATAACGGTGAAGGAAAACATCGTGAGGAAACCGGCATGCCCTAGAAATAAAAATTCGAAGACATGTGACATCTACCGGCACTGCCCAGTGCCGGTAGATGTCACATGTCTGCTGTCCGCGTGGTGGATTACAGCCCACTCCCTCTCATCGAGAGCAGGCCTGTGTCCCAGCAGCAGTGGGAACATTATAGGCTGATGATGATGATCTTGCAGTGAATCCTACATTAAACGGGTACGAGTACATAAAACACTATTTCTTGATAAATAAACAGTTGAGCATCGGTATGTGAAATGATAAAAAAAAATATCTCGTACGTTCGATACAATTTCCTTTCAGTCACTGATTGCGTCTTGTTATTTATTTTTCACAAAGCGTTTACAAACGTACTCATTGGATATAAATGGAAATGATCTTGCAGTAATTTTCTAAAAATAATTTATTTTCTCCAATCAACCTCATCTCCTCATTTTTTATAGAAAAGAAGTCCGTCGGTAACCGGAATTCCAGATTAAGACAGAAATATGATTAATGGTGACGCTGGGAAGCCTAATAAAGAAACGATAATTAATCATTTACCTACAACTAGGAGTTCGAGGTTAACCAATTAACCACGGTCAGGGAAGATTTTCTATTAAGGTTAACGGGAGTTTTACATTTACAAAAAGATTCTTATCGATTCAGGTAGTTCAAAATCCTAATTGGCAACGATTCAGATTTCACCATCGAGAACATTCTTACAAGAAAGTAGTGTATTTACGTTTTGTTTATGTTTTCTATTTGCAATTCGAAGACATTTGACATCTACCAACCCGCACTGGACCCGCGTTGTGGATTCAGCCTTCTCATACAGAGGAGGCCTGTGTCCCAGCAGTGAGAACGTTATACGCTGATTACTTAGTGGTCGCAAGTGCGACTGTTTAGCGTAAGTTTCTCGGTTCGATTCCTCGGTCGGGAAAACGGTTATTGGGTTTTTCCATCAGGAATTGCTCAGTAGCAGCCACAAAGTCTGGATTTGTGCCTGTTTGATGGTAATAAGCTCGCCCCCTATTACATGGGACTTAAAGATAACTGCTGAAAAGTGGGTTTACTATAAGTTAAACCTCTGCCAAACCCTCTGGGGTTTTTAAACGAACAGTCTGCTTGAACGTCCATACATACTAAACATGTATGTATGGACGTTCAAGCGTTTAGTAGAGTAGAAATATGTGTGTATGCGATTTTCTAGTGGAATTGCGATTGCAACTTTGAGATTACACTTATTTGACTTAATTCATTACAATAAGGGTTCCAGAATACGTATACAGTCTTGTGTAGACTGTATAGTTGTATACGTATATACCTTATAATATACAGATTGGTTTTTATTTTTTATATTTTTTAGGGTGAACGCTGAAAGGTGTAAAAATAACATAAGCCGTAATGGCCGTTTTTATTTTTACGCTCCCTTTTCCTTGTTAGATAGGCTTTATCAATATACGGCACATTTGCATCGATCCGACGTGAGCTCAGAAATACTATTTTGTTCAGGAATTTCTATCATATTTCAGTATGAAAGTCTGAAATGTTTTAACGGCGTGGGTTGACATGTATTTTTGGTTTCGTAAATCTTTTTTTAGATACAGGTTGGTACTAAAAATAAAAATCCCTTTTTCAAGACCTTTAATTTAACTGGGGCGGTTAATATTCTAGTAGGAAAAAGATAAGAACTATACAGGACGTCTAGCTGCATCTCTTTCGCACACTATATACTCAAATAGGGTTTTTTTCTTGCACAATAATAGTCTAGTTTCTTATAATTTCCTTTTATTATGTTTCCAGCGACCTTGATCACGGCGGCGGCAGGCACCACAGTCGGCTGGACCTCGCCCACTCTGCCCATCCTGCTGGGTCCAGACTCGCCCATACAGACATCGGCAGACCAGAGCTCATGGATCGCCTCACTTATGATATTATGTTCAGGTATTACTTAACTTCTTATTAACTAGCTTTTCTATTGAATGGTAGATATTTTAAAATTATGTGGACTAAGTAAACCACTGATGCTATACATAGTTTGTTTATTAAGAAATACATTCTAAGCTTACAGTTTTTACCAAAAATCGATCATATTACAATGCTATGATATGTGAATCACCTGTGTGTGTTTTTAATTAAGTATTAACATAGGTTAAGAATAGTGAATATATATATACAAAATTTCAATACCTGTTCGACCCAAATGTATGGGGCAGCTGATAATTTTTTCGCTATTACGATGTTTGTCCGATGGAGAAACATGTTCAATTTGATGGTCTGTTGCATACCCTTAAGTGTGTATAATATACCCTTTCCGTTACACCCTGTATATATGTAAAAAAAACATTTAAAATAAAATGTGTACGCTCCAGCAAGCGAGTCACATCTTGTTCAAATCAATCTCACAGTAAAATAAATAAATTAAACTTTATTCTGAACTAAAATGGGTGAAACACAAAAAGAATCTTAAATAAACAACACCTAAGATAAAAAACTTAAGGTTAACCTTAAGAATTTTGCGTTTATTTTTTTCTAGACCATATCATAGTTTGACCACTTTGCAGTTGAATCACGGTCTCTGATATCATGTGATGACTATTCGAAGCCATGTCAACAACTCTATGTTTGAGCACTATAAACAACGAACGCCCTGTTTCACGTATCAAAGGACTTTGACCACCACCGATAGAAAGTTAAACGTCATGTGATTGTCAATCTCGAGTGATGAGAAATAAATCAGGTCGGCTTATAAAGAGCAACAAACCTAGCAACGACTTATTGCCGGGCCTACGCTTGCTGTCCTCCTAATTTATTGTAAAACCAAATAATTTTAAAAGAGTATCCATGGAGTTTCTTGCTGCTCCAGTAGCGTGCCTACGGCAAGCCCATAAGGCAAGCAGACTGTTCAGAAACCCTAATAGCATGAAGAAAAAGAGGTTATAAGGGCAAGCCAAGCTTGTGCATTTATGAAAGTAAACCACGGTGTCCCTTAGGAGGCGTCCATTAATTACGTGATTGCATTGGCAATTTAGGCATTTTTTCGACGCCCCCTTCCCACTTGGTGAGATATCGTGAGATTTTACTTGACCCCGTCACTCCCTCCCCCCGAATCTCGCGTGAGATTTATCAAAATGCGTAGTAAAATGTAAATAAGTTAAACTGTGCTCGATTGTGTTGAAATGATTTATAATAATAATAATCTTTATTAATAATCAAGTATATCATACATGGCTGTTTTACCGGTTATCCCCAAACTAAACGTTACGGTGTATCTTGGGGATCAGAGTTGTACATATTCTTGATATCCAAAAGGTCGTACACGGTGATTAATAACCAAACCAAACATAAAGTAAAGTAAATGAATTAAAATAAAAACAACTCAATAAAACAAAAGAGTGAATAAAAAATAAAACAAACATTAGAGAGACAAAAAAGTAGTAACAATAACAATACACACACAAGAAGCTTCAACTTAAATGTGTGTGTGCGTGTGCGTTTGTGTGTGTGAGATTAGGAGTGGTGTCGGTTTATGTAGTCATAATTATTTTTCAGCTATTTGTGAATATATTTAAAAACATAATTTGGTTAAATATTTTCATTGAATATTTTTAAATGTTATTGTGTAGGACCTAGCCATATTTTAGTGGAGAAACATGTTTACTTAAACCTTCCTTGCGGGGAAAAAACGTAATATTTGCTGAGACCCCCTTTCCTCCCTCGTGAGATTGGGTGAGATTCGGCTCGACTCCCTCCTCTCCCTAAACACCTCACGTAATTAATGGACGCCCCCTTATCTTGACGTTTTATATGTGCCGATGTAGGCCTATGTGAAATAAAATATATAATTTTTTAACCGACGAAGAAAAAAAATGGAGGAGGTTCTCAATTCGACTCGTACATACATATTTTTATTTTTGACCGTGCTCGAAGGAAAATAGAAACACCTCGTTCAAATTACACGATAAATTAAGTTTCCCAAAGGCATTACATATTTAGTCAGCACATTAATCTGAGTCGTAACATGATCGCGTTTCTGTCCCTCTCTCTTCTTGTTTAGTAATCCCGAATAATGGGGTCGGCTTTAATATGTAACTTGATAAGCTTTGTTGATAATATAAAAATGTGCCTACCGAAGAGGATGATCGGATATCTGACGAATCTTGATTCGTGCTGAAGTATATACTGTGACTGAGCTGAAGTATTATACTGTGACTCAATGTGGTAGATAACTTTGTGTTCGTCGTGGAATTTAGAGGAGTTATTATTGTAATATCTGTGACTACCACTGCAGTTAACAGCTGATTTATATTTTAAGTATACCTAGGAATTTACACTTATTGCTAGGTACTAAAAAGTGGGTCTTTATGGACTCATTACTTGCCCTACATCCCATTCAGAAAAAGTGCGTAATTAGCTTATTCCACTTGATGTCCCTATGACTCGTCATTTGTAATTCGTTACCCTCTTCACCCATGGGTGTCGTTAGCGGTAATTAAGAGCTTTCGTCACGTTTTTTTCAAGGGTTGTAGGGAATCTAGTTTTTTTTAATAACTTATGAATAGCGATCAATTCAACTGCTTAACAAAGTTCTCCCATTATGATGGTAAGCTTTGATGAGGTGGGGTTTCCATAGTCAGAAAGCACCAAAATCAAGTCGTTAAGTGATTAACAATCATCAGAATATTTTTCTTTTTTATTACCACGGCCATTATCCGCCACAACTTGCGATAGGTCTAGACAGAACAAAAACATTCACGAATCATTACGTTGCGTGTGCGTCATTCCATTGTTTTTTCATTTCAGCCGCAAGTCCCATTCCTGCCTCGTACCTCGCAGACAGGATCGGCACAAAGAAGACGTTACTCCTCGCTTCAGTGCCCTACATCATCGGGTGGATACTGGTGATGTTCGCAGGCAATGTGCCGACGATATACGCCTCGCGGCTCATATCAGGGCTCGGCTACGGCATCGCCTACACCACCGCGCCCATGTATCTCGGCGAAATCGCCTCCGATGACGTCAGAGGCGCCATGGCAACACTCATCACTGTCATGTCGAAGGTCAGTCTGCTACCCGAATTACGATCTCAAGGTCAACAATGCTCGCGTGTAATCAGGTCGTACACCTACTTTATTATGACGTTTAAGCACTTATCTGGAGACAGACGGCTAATTTCGTTTTGATAACAGGCCGTAAAATCCTCGTATTTGTCACGCACCAATAAATCATTGTTAGCGTGTCTGCCGTTTCTTTTTTTGTGACAATAGAGGTTTTGCCCAAAAATGGGCCAACAGTTATTAGTATGCCAACAAATCATTTTGTATAGAATCAATCAATTAGCACCGTCAGACGTCATTGCCCATAAAATATTAACTAAACAAACAAAAATGAACGTTACCGTTTACATGATTTAAAATACAGTGTTTATTTTGTGTGTGTATCTTATTTTTAATACATAGGAATGCTACCTAATAAATTTATTTTAGAATTAGCATGATATGCTGTTAGGATTTATAAAATTCAATCACTAAAGCAAATCCTTGTCACTGATCTCCAGACTAATTAAAAAACGAGTCTTTTTAACCTTGAAGATAATGTGAAGTATAATCCGAAGATCTAGAGACACTTTGTATGTAAGCGTTAAAAAGAAGAACGACTCAAACGAATTTATTTTGTATCAATCTTGTTTCACCTACGTTATTAGATGTTCATGGAATATTTATAAGCTAAGAAATATTATAATAAACTAAACTTTTTCTAATCATTATATTAAATTCAAATTCAAATTCATTTATTTTGTGAACATAAGTGAAAATCAGGTAGTAAAATACATAACATTCAGAAACTATCTATGTTCCGCCGTTAAGCATACAAAATGTTTCTATAATTTAGGTAAGCACTACAATAACCTCAATGTACAACAATACAATTAGCTTACTCAGATGCTAATGCTCATAAATCTTGACTAGATTGAAAGCGGTAACAACATTATAAGAACAGAAGCAGTCTGAAGGAAGAAGTTAAAACTCAAAACAATAGAATTACTGTGTTCTTTTTAATTTAATGGATTCATTTATTTTCTTTTTTTTTGAGGTTTTTCGTGTCGGGGACTTATTTTTTTTTTTGCACCACTTGCTCAAAAAGGTGACATACTATGCCACAAAAAGCTAACATAACAATAGTCATTTTTAATCTGTTAAAAACAGGGAAAGAAAATTGTACTGAATTTCATTCATCCTTTAAGAGAATGTGATTTAAATTTGGAATACTTACCGAAATTTATACTGAACTACATCTGTGTTTATATATAAGAGTTTTATATAAAGCATTATATATCTTTTTGAAAAAGGAATACGCATTTATTATGCAGTTATGAATTAAATTACAAATTAAATGATTAATTAAATTATTAATTAAATTATTTATTTATTATTTTTTCCCCGCCTGGCGATGGCGATGGATGACAACTGACAAGATTACAAATTTCGAAGTTGTTTACATCCCTTCATCAACTACAAATTAGGAGAGTAGATACTCTCGAAACATAGCTAAGAATATTCTCGATTAAAATATATTTTTTACGAAACCAATTTTATCAAAATCGGTTCATCTGTTTAGGAGCTAAGATGCCACAGACAGACACAGATACACGCGTCAGACTAATAGCACCCCTCTTTTTTGGTCGGGGGTTAAAAATGGTCACTATAATGACAATACGTAACATTAAAACGTCGAATGGTAACATGTTTTTCTTCTACTATTGATTCTGCTAAAGCGGCCCATTTTAGATCCCCTGGTGTCTTCACTCCACATTTGGAATGACTCACAGAATGTCACTACCAATCTACTGAGAAAATTATTCGATATAGACTCATGCACTCTCGGAATTCTTTGACAAAGCAGTGTATGTAAATGTCTTGTTATTGTGACTTTATTTCCAGGCATTGCATGTTTTGTGGTGATTTATTATGAAAGAGGTGTTTAGGGTCGAAGATTGAAGGACTGAAAATAAAATTACGTTAATTTGTTATCGATTGATGAAACACTACAGACGATTGAACTTCTAATAAGCCTGTGAGATTACACTGTAAGCCATAATTAGGCTAACAATATTGACATAAGAACAGATTTAATTCTGGAACAAAGGGGCATAATAATCTCCTAATTAATGATTTATTAATGGAACATAAAACTGTTAACATTGTTATAATTTTGTTTCAGTTTGGTATCCTGTCTCAGTATTGCATCGGGCCGTACGTGTCCATGCTCGGGCTGGCAAGCTTCAACATCGCCATCCCGATCCTGTTCGTGGTCACATTCAGCACCATGCCGGAGTCACCCTACTACTACATCAAGCAGGGACAGAAACAAGAAGCAGAGTCATCGCTCAAGAAGCTCCGAGGCAGAAGCTACGTCAGAGAAGAGTTGGAGAGCATGAGCAGCTTGGTCACAGAGAACATGAAGGAGAAGAGTCGCTGGAAAGATTTGTACACCGTCGGAGGAAACAGGAAAGGCCTCATGATTCTGATGGGTATTTACTTCACACAACAGTTCTGCGGCAGCACCGCGATCATATCGTACGCGCAGCAGATATTCGGAGCAGCTGACGGAGGAATGGCAGCTGAGGAGGCCTGCATATTGTTCGGTTCTGTACAGCTTCTCACATCAGCGATGTCCTCGCAACTAGTAGACAGGTTGGGAAGAAAACCCCTGCTACTAATATCTTCGTGTGGCGTCGGACTAGCCAACGTCATCATCGGAGCGTACTTCTTCATGAAGCACCACAACAGCGAGTACCTCGTCAGTTTAAAGTTCATTCCTATCGTTGTGATACCCATATTTATATTTTCGTACACCATAGGTTTAGCTACAGTGCCTTTTGCAATTACGTCGGAGATATTTCCTACGAACATTAAATCAAAGGCGACCTGTGTAATCCAGATATTTGTGGCGTTAATGACGTTCGCGGTAACGAAGTTGTATCAAGTGGTGGCGGATAATTTAGGAAACTATGTCGCCTTCTGGGGCTTCGGCGTGTTGTCGGTGTTCGGTGTTATATTTATATTGTTAAAACTGCCTGAAACTAAAGGACAGTCGTTCGCGGCAATACAGGAGAAACTGTATTCGTCGGATAAAGTTATGTATGAGAAGGATGGGGACCACATGGCTAGGGTAAAGATCACTTTGTGACGAAGTACATTATCTTTAAAGTATTCTGTAAGTAATTTAAAAGTATACAGTTTAAGGCGTTTGCTATACATAGTACTATAATGTTATGCAGTACTTAATTCTCCGTCCGCTACGTGGCGACATTCCGTAAAGAACCTAATTTGTCGGCTGTCTTCTTTGTTGTGATAAATTGTAGTTGTTACTGTTACAGCGAGAGCTATAAAGACCAAAGAATTCACTTTTAAGTGTTAGAACACGAATTTAGGGTTTCTCGTTCTCTTATATGTATTGCAAACTGGGCGTTCAATAACTATCTTATTGAAAGTAGTGAACGCAAAAGAAGACATGATCTATCATTTCGTATGAGTTTTCGTATTAAGTTTGTTATGAGTATTACCTAAATGTGCCAACAATTTTACATGGAGCATCTACTTAACCATACATATGTGATGGATAATAATAATTACATATTACTTACTTCCAGAAAGTAATAAGTGCCTACGTAAAGTTTGTAACATGATACTTAAGTATTTTTTAAATATACAATACAAGATACTATTTATTACTGAAGATATTTATTATAAGCTTAGTTCATATGAGCCTTTATACATATGTATACATAAAGAACATCCGTATAACAAAATAAGTACAAACATAATGTGTAAGTTACTTTACTGTAAGTTCTTGTAAACTCTCGCCAAGTTTTAAAAGGACGTAAGTATTCACAGGGATTTTTGTAAAAGAATTTAAACTTTAATGTTTGGAAATAACAGACGAATGTTATATCGAATCTCTTACATTGCTGTTTGTATGAATCCGAGAATCATATGCGTGAGTAGGGTACGCTTAGTATTCATAATGAGTTTCAAATGCGGTTCCCGCATGCTTTGCAGCATGACATTTTGTTTTACTGTAATCATTTTCCAGAGCTACTCTATAAATAAATTCGAATGGGTGCATAAAATCAAACCTTAACTTTTAAGCATATTAAGTATATTTTTATAAAACAAACTCGCAGATCTGCACAGCTTGCGGGCCCCGCAACCACTCTTCGAGTTCTAAGCGTAAAGATTATATTTGTGTTGTACGACACTATAGTAAAGTTACGTATGTTTTTGTATTTCCCGAAATAAACACAGACGGGTACCATTGTAACTACAGTCCTTTCACAGTTAGTTTACCTCTGTTAGAAGACCAACAGCAACCTTATTGTCACGAAAATAAAGATCACCATAATTTTGAAAGACTTGTTAGAGATAGCAACCCAGCAACTAACTTATTACTAAGAGCTTAAAGTTCCAAGTGATTTTGAAAACGATGCTACGGCGGAGGTAGACTGGCTGTAGAAGAAGTGTAAAACCTAAAATGGGGTTTGGCTATTATTATTCTTGTTTAGAGCTTCACAGACAGTTTTGTACACTAGCGGTCAGTAAAACTGCACTTCGTTAAGGTTCTTCGATCCCTTTTTGAAGCCAACTTCTCTCTCAAACTTGTTTGCTGTTAAAGCTCAATAGGTATTTTGGCGGCTCGAAGCCGATACTGTCAGGGATACTATATAGCTGTAGTGAAATCTTTAGAGCATGGTTACGCTTTGTTGCGGTTTTGCTCCGTGTAAACTATACCTACTTATTTGTTTTGAGAACACATGACTTCACTGGTTTAAAAGCTTTTCATACGTTGAATTTACTTGCCTTTGTAAATCAGATATGTCATAAATGGGTCGTTGTTTTCCAGTGGCTCTTAAAATTATAACCTAACATCTGTAGGTAACATAACGAAGTAAAGTTTCTTTTCAGATTTCAGTCTGTTTAAGACCCGTCAATTTAATGCAACCCTTGTGAATTCGTATTAAGAAGAATATTGTGGACCATTATTTAGGGGATATAATTATGAATCAAAATGCATTTTATTATATATAATAGAATCGTTCTTAACAAAGCTTGAATAATAAAAGTTCCTTTTCGGCACTAAACTTATTTACCACTATGGTACCATGAAAAAATATTTAATAATAATTGGTACTAATATTGTTATAGATGTAAGATTTTGTACGTACTTAGGCCGCACAGCATTTAATATTAGGTAATATTTAAGTGTACAAGAAAAATGATTAACCCTTAATTGGTTGCGCCTAAAATGTTACTTAAGCGGTTCCGTGGGGAGCTTGACACCCTGCTCATACAAATAAGCTACGAAATACATACTTGATCAAAGCGGACACGTGTTTTTATGAAGCTAAAGGGAACTTCAGCGCGCCTTATACAGAATTACAAAAGTTCTAAGCCGTCAAAGATGCGGTGGGGTGTGAACACACCCCACGTGGCCAAACGGGGGTTAAAAAGTGTGAAAAGTTTCTACGTTTCAGACTTTTTAGCATCATTCAGCTATTGAGTTCTAGGAAGTATGATTTTGTAGAATTACGATGATGATATTTTATAAAACTTGCTGATTGGTGCTGTCAGTTGTAAAACACTACTTAAATATTACCTTGTAATACATAAATAAATTGTGATGATACAAACATTCCGAATGTCTCACGGATCCTCGTGCCATTTATACAATATATAAATAAATAAATTATTTTTGTTAAGTCGGAATGCAATGTTTTGTGAACATCTCTAATTAATTATAAGTAAATATTAGTTTGTATAATTAAAACCTATTGTGATAACTAAATTATTTTCGATGTTTTCATTTTGATCCCAATTCATTAGATACCCTCCGTGTCTCGGTCAGCACGTTAAACCGTTGGTCCCGGCTGTCATTTGTAGCTTTTTGACAGTCGTTGCCTCAGAAGCCTCAAAGACTAACAACTTGTCCTACCAGACGACACCACTGTATCGTGTTGCACAGATGCTAAGTTGTGGACTTCAGATAGGCAGTAGCTACATATAAAATACTGAACCCCAGCATAGTTGGGAAAAGACTAGGTAGATGATGAAAAATAAGAAACAAATACGTTTAGTCTCATCAGGACCAATAGTAGAAGAAGCTCCGACGACATAGAAGGTAGTAATACCGAGACCTGTTTCATCACTACTATACAAGTTCCGGTTAGCTTATCTGGCAGATAATTTCAAGCAATCTGTCCCGTTTTTTATTTAAAAGGTATCTATAGATCAAACATAATGGGTGATTATGCTGTCTACAGCATAATCACCTGCAATGTCTATCCTCTCTTTTTTTTAATGGGCCTACTCTTGACCTCAATCCAATTGTCCTAAGGACCGAGATGGGGTGGACGATGGAATGAGCTAACCTAGCAGAAGCCTATTAAGTCGCGACTTAAATAGATTGGGGTCATATGAACCCTGGAACTCTGACGGGAGCAGAGAATGCCACTCCGTGGCTGTGCATATAATAAAAGACGTATAGATACTTCAAACGGATAATATGCTTTTGGATTCCCTTTTCTTACACACACACACACACACACACATGCACACGCACACACACTTTCACAAACACACTCATACATACACTCACACAAACACACGCTATTTTAATAGTCTCTAGTCTAAGTTTTGTTATTTTACCTACTTTCTTTGTATTTTTTTAATTCTATTATTAACAGGCTTTGTAATTATATGTATGCATATAAGTATGGAAGAGGTAGGTCTTTTGTTACAGGTATCTTTATACTTAAAAGAAGGCCTCTACAATGTATCTGTAATAAAACCTGTTGATTACGAAAATAAACTTATTATCACTATTATATTATGTAGCAAAGCGCTTGGTGCGATTGTGTGGAACATCAACAAGGTATGGGTGCTAACGAGCATTACGTCTTGACTCCCGATGGAAGAAGAGAGATGGTGGAATGAGGTCGTAGAGCTCTTGGGCACACTCACCGAAGTACAGTCTATGAAAGACCGACAAGCATGCAACTAAAACCACAACCATTCTAAAACTAAAATAGCACCTTTCATTACAAAAATCCAGTTAGTCCATCCATAAGTAACTTGAAAAACTAAACACAAAAAGCTTAGAACAGACCGTTGAAAGTACATTGTACCGTTACTAATTAAAATGTTGTCTGCAACAGTTAGCTTCTGTCTCTTACATTTGCTATTGCCATTATCCTAATTATTGGCTTGGGATGCATAAGCTTGCACTGTTTCAGAAGCGGTTCGATGACCTCTCTTATTTGTATGAGTTGTGTATATATTTACCTAGTGCTTTACACAAAGGACTTATTAGGTTGTGTGTGGCTGTAATTTAATTAAGTTAGTTAAAGTTAGTAATGGTTTTTATGTTCATAGTCTTATGCAGTGTGAAACTAACTCTGTATGTCTGTCGGTGTGTCTATTAGCTGTTCACAACGAAACGTCTGAATGGATTTTGGTGCAATTTGGATTACAGGTAGACTAGGACCTGGGATAAGACTTAAGGACATGTGAAGGTACTTTCCGACGTCCACGTACATGAAACCGCGGGTTGAAGATAGTTGTGATCATATTCATAAAGTCTAGTATTTGCTTTATTTTTAATGACTGTAGCTTAATGTTAAGATTGGCCAACTATGTTTTTCATCATCTAAAAGAATATAGAAGGTGGGAGATATGCTCTTAATCATTCTCTAGTGGGGTTCTACATCTATATGTATAACTTTCAGGCTTCCGTTTGAATTCGTATCACGGCTAATTTAAATTCACAGCACAATGGTAATAATACCTATGCGCACCTACTACGTACATAACCAATCACATAAAACTTGGCCACCAGCTGAACTAAATAAACAGATCAAATTGGATTAAAGGTTGTCTTGAAAAGATTGCCATTAGCGATAAGACCACGCATTGTGTATGTCAAATGTTTTCACATGTATAATAAAGAATAATCTATCTATATAAAAATAATTACCAAAAAATAAAAACACCGGTAAATTTCCATGTAGCAGGTTCTACATGGAAATACACCGGTGTTTTTACCTGTTTCTTCATACAATAGAGCTGTAGGTATTAGAAAGTCCGATAGTATTGATATCAAAAGTAAACTCATGTCTGTCGACTCATGGACATAACATATCACTGGAAAATTCTTAAGTTCCGTTTATCTGATATCTGTTATTTACATATTAATACTACGAATATACTAATATTTGTTTATGTGTCATTGAAATTATCGAAATATTGTTGTTATATGTCTAGTAACTGGATGTTATTAAACCGGTAATAACTAGTAGGGCTGGCGAGTATTATTATAAGTATTACTTATATATAACTTTATAATTAGGTATTTAAAATTTGAAATGGATGTGTGGAGTGACGAGAAAGAATAAAATACGGAATGAGTATGAGAAGAGGAAGAGAGATGTCATGACGGTGGATGGGATGTGTGATGGCGGATGGTGTGTGTGTGTGTGTGTGTATGAGTGTGTGGATGCGTGTGGGTGTGTGTGATGTGTATCTGTGATGTGTGAGAGGTATATGTGTGTGTGTATGTGGATGTGTGTGGGCGTGTGTGATGTGTGTGTGTGTGCGGTGTGTGTGTGTGAGATGTGTCTGTCTTGATATGGACATGTGATGAGGAGAGATTAGATGCATGTAACTAAAAGAGTGATAGATATGGATGACTGTGAACGATTATGGAGATATGATGGATGGATTGTGTGAGGATGATGAAAGAGAGAGGAGTAAATGATGTCGTGTCTCTGACAAAGGAGAATGGAGGAAAATAAACGTGTTGCACCGACTCCAAGTAGAATAGGACAAGGGCACGAAGATAATTGTTTAAAAAACAAATATGTATCATTTGTATTTCAATTACTTCCTAAAACTGTATTTGTTATTTCCTTCACATGACTCTTAAATGTTTTGTATTTCGTATTTTTAATACATTAGCGTATTTTAAATATCTAAAATCTAATTGAAGAAAACTATTTGGGCAAAATAGTATAAAGTAATAATAGTAGTATTTCCTTGAATTAAAATACAAACATATTTTAATTAAAGCAAAGCATATATTTTGCACAACCCTGATAACTAATGATGCGCCTCATTACCTGTGTATAAATCGTTAGTCATAAAACCACTTCAAAGTCGCCGGCGTCTAGTGAGAGTCTGTGAGAGTCAGTTTCTACCACTAGGCTTTTAAAGACCATATTCATAAACCTGTATACTTACAATTGCGGTTTTATATGCATAGGTAATATTCATTCACAGAGTAAATTATTACTTACTTTACAACAGTTAAAATGTGTTAATTTAGAATCATATTTTACCAAAATGAGATGGCAGGAAATGAGGTGTCTGATCAGATGACAAGTAATCTACACTATATATCTATACTACTATAATATTATAAAGCTGAAGAGGATGTTTGTTTGTTTGCTTGAACGCGCTAATCTCAGGAACTGCTGATCCGATTTGAAAAATTCTTTCAGTGTTAGATAGCCCATTTATCGCGGAAGGCTATAGGCTATATATCATCACGCTACAACAAATAGGAGCGGAGCAGCAATGAAAAATGTTGCGAAAACGGGGAAAATGTGACGCAGACGAAGTTGCGCGGGACAGCTAGTAGAGAAGTATGGGGGAACAAGAGATGCTGCGCCGACCCCAAAGAAGTTGGATAAGAGAATGATGAATTTACTAAAATACCCCTTCCTTTTAGGTATTTATAATCTATCTATCTCAACACAGACACTTTTAATTTGCTGTGCATCTATCAGCCACGTCATAAGATCTGTCTACCGACTCTTACTTTTAAATCTTAGTAGAAAAACATAAATCTCTTTTTTCCAGAATATTAAACAATACAAATCATTACATAGCAATGTAAGTATGTGTACATTAAAACTTGATTAAAAACCTATTGTGTGTTTGCAAAGACTTAAAAGAAAAATAGAAGATAGGCTATTGATTTGAAAGTTAGTTTATTTACAAAACCGTTAATATTGAATCCCGTTGTGTTTGATAACATAGTTAGGTATACACACATACCTACCTACTTTGCTTTCAGGGTGTATTATGTTGTCTCACCTCCATTTTCTAATACTTCAATACTATAATAAATTATGATTGTCTTCATTTTCCTGCCCTTCATCATCATCATCATCATTTCAGCCGAAAGACGTCCACTGCTGGACATAGGCCTCCCCCAAGTGAACATAAGGGGGGTTTTGCCATAATCGCCTCGCTTGGCAGGCGGTTGGCGATCACAGTACGGTTGTTACAAAAGCACAGAGAAAGCTGCTGCCCATCGTCTGGCAAGTCCCTTAGTCGCCTCTTACGACACCCACGGAAAGATATGGGATTGGTGCTATTCTTTACGTCCGACACCATACAGAACATCCCTGCCCTTATCCCAACTTATTTCGGATCAGCGCATCATGTATTCCTCTTCTATACTATATGACTAGTCATCTCAGCAGTGCAAATGCAAATGCAAATATTCTTACTCCGTGAAAGACTTTCTAAGTGATAAAAAATTGTCCAGATAATGATTTTATAATTAATTGCAAATTTGACCATTTAAGACTTATGTACCTGACTATATTATTATTAATTGACTTCACTTTAATTTTGTTTTGTTGACATTTTTTATATTACCTAATATTTTAATAATAGGTCTTTACCTATGAAATTGCCGTATTGCAGTACAGACTTTTTCAAACAAAAAAAAGTTTTGATTGGCTATGAGTTCTAAATTCAAATTAATTTTGTTTTAAAAATATGACATTCTATTTACAAAATCAGTCTTTTGTTTATTGATTAGCGTTGTATTTTCATTACATTTCAACATTTTTCCTCATAATGGATACTTTGAAATTTCGTGTAATTATGGAATATGAGTTGCGTCGTGGCACCAACGCGACACAAACGACCCGTAACATCAACGACGTTTACGGAGAGAACTGTAGAAACGAACGCACAACCCGTTATTGGTTTGCTCGGTTCCGTTCTGGGAATTTTGACTTGAAAAATGAACCTCGTGGTCGTCCGGAAACTTTGGTCAACAATGATGAATTAAAGGTGATTGTTGAAGCTGATGAAACTTAATCTACAGCTGAGCTGGCAGCAGCTTTTGATGTTAGCATTAAAACAATATTGGTCCATTTGCGACAGATTGGCAAGATAAAAAAGCTTGATAGATGGGTGCCCCACGAACTTAACGATCGCCAGCGCAACGTACGCGTCGAGACTTGCCTTGCGCTGCTTAACAGGCACAGAAATGAAGGAATTTTGAACCGAATTGTTACGTGCGACGAAAAATGGATTCTTTTTGACAATCGAAAGCGCTCAGCAAGTTGGTTAGATCCTGGTTCGGTACCAAAGCAATGTGCTAAACGAAAAATGACCCCTAGAAAGGTGATGGTCACAGTTTGGTGGTCTAGTGCTGGTGTGATTCATCATAGCTTTTTACAAAACGGCGAGAGCATTACTGCAGATGTGTACATTGAAGAACTGACCACAATGATGGCGAAACTCGCACGTCTGCAACCAGCTTTGGTCCATCGGTCGTCTCCACTGCTACTTCACGACAACGCGCGGCCCTATACTGCACAACAGACCGTCTCTAAGCTGCATGAGTTGGGTTTGGAAGCTCTCCCTCATCCGCCATACTCACCAGATCTTGCGCCTTCCGACTATTACTTTTTCCAAAATTTGGACAACTTTTTAGCGGGAAAAAAATTCAATTCCCGAGAGGCAGTACAAAACGCCTTTGAAGAGTTTGTTGTCTCCCGTCCAGCTGATTTTTTCAAGAAGGGCATCCATAAACTGCCACAGCGTTGGCAAAGATGCATTGATTGCAGGGGTGATTACTTTGAATAAAAGAAATAAATAAGTTCGAAAAAAAAAAAAAAAAAACTTTTTTCAAACAAAACGGCAATTTCATAGGTAAAGACCTAATATATATGTGACAATTTGCACGCCAAAAGGTAGACTGTACCCGATTTCATTAATTTATGGAGGTACATCTTATTCCTGTACCTACATTCTTAGCAAATAAAGTTCTTATTCTGATTCAGTCATCCTTTACACAGTCCACCTATCTTCGGTCTTCCCATATTACGATACGACATGTTACTAGACATATTTACTGAATCAATAATGGGCATTGTAGTAATTGTAGGTTTATTTTTTTAATAAAATAAAGCATCTCCCTATTTTTCATAACCTCCATGTGGTGATGCCGATGGGACGCCCTGCATACATGAGTTTGTATTTTCATTAGCTCACGTAAGTCGAGCCTCTTGATGCTCGCTTTGTAACAGGATATGTCTGTACCAAACATGTATAATGACTCCGTTGGTACTCCACAGTTCATGAATACATATAGATGTATGAACTAAGTATCTTGGTATAATTATGTATGTACGAGTACGTCACATTTCCCGCAGTGCATTTCAGGCTTAATTTATTGAATACATCATTCATTACTATTATCATTACTGAGAAAAACTGACGAATGTAGGCTTTATTTAATAATATGACTAAAGTATAAACTTAATTGAATTCGGTTTTGTGGTTAAAATTTAATAATAATGAGAATTGGTTTTCCTACAGTTACCACACCATAGCGTAGTTTACTTACCAGCTACATACTGGTACAATGGATCAATGTTTTAACATGGTGCAATGTTTGCTTAAACGAATAAAATCTTGAGACTTTAATCTAAAGGATTCTGTAAGCTGAAAATGCAGAAGATCTTCCAAGTTAGGCTGGAATCCGGCTCGAAGGACCAAAATTAAAGTGGAACCCTTATTAATCTGCGTGTTCCTAACACGATGGTATATCATAAGCAAATGAATAGTCATTGTATAGTTTGTTTTATTTAATTTTCAGATTATTTAGATAGAGGCATTGGAAAAAACATGACAAACGTTTTACAATGTGTAGGTGATCTAAGACTGGTCTTCAAGGCGAAACTTGGGGGAGGCCTATGTCCAGCAGTGGACGTCTTTCGGCTGAAATGATGATGATGATGATTTGTAAAACAATGATTTCGTAGGAAACAATTTCGTGGCTGCCGAGTTCTCCTAATAGGTCTACCTACCCATTATAAATCTAATCTAATTGCAAGCCAGTACCGAGGCTTGTTTTCGCCTTTGACTACATTTGATTGGGCATCCAATCCTACAAATTGTCACCTTGTTTCAGCTGGGTGTCGCCTACACAACGCCTATTAGAGTTGTCCAATTGAGTACAAGTCTATTAGAGAGGTATGCTGCATGTCAGATTTACCAACAATTTGAATAATGTTCGATTTGATGCTGTTATTTTTCTTGTAAGTCATCGTACTTTGGTATCTTGGTTATTTGTAATTTCGCGTAGTAGTATGGTAGCAACACAAATCCATAGAAGTAAACAAAATGTTAAATCAATGTTTTTTTACATGCTCCACCCTGAACACATCACTAATACACCATCATAGAATTAAAAGACATCCACACCTGGACATGAGTTTCCCTCAAATGTCACCACTTCAACAGTCCTGTACTTCTCCAAAGAGTCCTATACCTACCGTAATATCTTCCAGATGGAGTAATTTCTGGCGTTTTGAAAATTTATTTTTCATTATAAACACATTTAATCTCCATAATCAAATAAATTACCAACCTGCAAGTTAATAGAGGCTTACTTTATACTACTTTATAAGCAAATATTGACTTTATGCATTTAAACATGAGAAACGTTTTACAATGTGTAGGTAATCTAAGTCTGGTCTTAATAACCTGGATTGTCGTCTGCATTCCGTCCCATAACATGCAATGTTTGTCTATACCAACCGAGGACGTACACTAAACATAGCCACAATTACGTTTTACGTATTTCCATTGTTATTAAGACCATAAATGCATGATTCTCATACTCAATGACGATTTCCGCCAACTTACCAAAATTTGTTAAGTTATGTTCACAAAATTAGATGCGCCTCAATCTTTTACCGTATAAAATTATCATTCATTTAGAGCATCTTTATGAGTTCAACGTCTCCGTTAACTGACAGAGAACAGCTAAAACAAGAGAGATATTTCATTTGACAGTACCTACGTGTCTATTCTAATGTAAGTAAAAATTAGACTAAACCTGAAAAAAATAAATGAATGAAATTTCACCTTTATTAGGAATAGAAAACCGGATGACCGGACGTAAAGGCCTAACAAAATGAGCGTAGCTATACAATAATTTTGGTGGGACAAAGCTTTGTTACAGTTCTCGTCTATTTGCTGCTACGCTGTCGAGCACAGGACAAAAAGCCACGTATAATTTACTGGCACAGGCGAAAAACAATGTACCGTACAATTTTAGGTAGCTGAATGAATTTTACTGTACGCAGAAATATGATGACGTTGACTAAAAATATTGGACAGGGATTAGGTATAGCAAGACCATACTTTTGCCAATAAACTTCACTCTTTGCTAAAGAGTAACTCTTGAAAAAAATGAAGACAGGGCTCTAAATATTCGAAGGATTGGTGATGTATTGGTGTATCTTTCGATACTATATAATCATTCAGTTAGTTGATGGACGAAGTGTTTCTTAAGAGCATATTTCTATTAAGAGGCTCTTAATCTACTGACATGTTTATTTACCCATGGACCCACCAGGCCCATTATGGCTGATAACATCCTTAAAACATGGGACCTTGTCATACCAACGACACTACAAGAATTCAAAACCCCGATAGTCAGATAACTGGTCTAACCTTCGGGGCCCCAGTAATTGGGTTGCAGAGGTCAGATAGCAGTCGCCCTGTGTGATACTGATATTCACCCCTATCTGGTTAGACTGGCCGACTCCGAGATAGGCGAGAAAAGGTAAAAGCTTATTTGTGCTTACTCAAAATAAAACATACAAGTAATACTTCGTATAGAAACGATCGCTAGGCGTTTCAAGCGCGTATAATATCGCGATTTAAGCGCGTTTATTCTCGTCTTCTTCATAAACGTGACCTTAGTAAAAACGAAAAAAAACTTTTGTTTACTTTACGAAAATCTTGCCACTTGATTTTCGCAGAATAAACAGTAGTTAACTGATAACAGATTAATTGATGTTTACGGTTTTTACGCAACTATATCGTCACGTAAAACTTGACGTGCCACTCACATCCTCGTCGCGTGATTAGCTTGTGACTACAAATTTTAGTTAAAATTCCGTCGGTATTTGCTGAATATCTATCACTCAGAAACATGGTATGTACATTCATATATATGTTTTGTATTTTCTCTGTTCTTCTCCTTTGTAGAAACAACCAAAACTTTTGGACAAAATTGACCAAATTATTTGCAACAAATTAACATCCATTCTTAATATGACTCTGGACGACCGAGCGTGGCTGCAAACCACCCTACCAATTCGTTTTAGTGATCTCGACGTCCGCAAAATTTCTAGTCTAAGCTTAACTAGCTTACTTAGGTTCCTGTTCTCAGTCCACGGCACTGAAAAGTTAACCAGAATAAAATTCTTCATGGTTGACTCGAAAGTACTGGCCATGACCGACGCGGAGGGCGCCTGGAAACTGTCTTATCCGTAGATCGGCCCGAGAACCCGTTTTCCTAGAGACGGAGGGATGAGCCGCTCGGAAGGTTGCTACAAAATAACCTCATATATACATCCACCAATACTGCTGAATGTACCCGCATGCTGGCTGTGGGCGAGTGAGAGTCGGGCCTCTGGCTTCAGGCGCTACCGTCACCTAACACTGTGCTAGATGGCACCACATTTCGGCTCTCTACATGTCTGCGATTAGGAGCGACCGCTCCTCGTGGGAGTCGTGAGGCTCCATCAATGTGGTGAACCAGTCGGCTGCCTCGGACACCATGGTCTTTTCCACAGTAAGAGTTAGTTGTGCAGGTCGGATAGCGCGGCACGCTTGCCACCGCCGCCGCCGAGTTGGCAGCTTTCTTAGAACGCAATGGCTTGTCACGAGACGATGGGACGAGACCAGATGGTATGATCATAATGCCATAGAAGTTGGGTACGCCCTTGGTGTGAGAAGCAAGTTCCTTCGACACCCTTGCGCCATCCTAGTATTTCGGGATATCGTGACCAGAGCGCTGGCCTTTTTTTGTCAAATAATCAGCATTTCCATCCCACGTGACAATGCTCACTTTTCCTGTTGACAGCGATGTGCACGAATTTTTTGTCGCGCTGCGCTTTTTTTCCCAGTTTGATACTTGTACATATTTTATTATTTTAATATTATTCTAGATTTATTTCTAGTTTGTAAATAATGTACCTACACAGTAATAAATACACATAATGAAAGTTGTTATAGGTAAGTTAACAAAGGTTTTTCAAAATGGCAGTCACTCGATTTCTAAGATGTCTCGATTGAATCAATTTTCTTAGAGATCGAAATGAAAATAAAATACAAATAGCATGCACGTTTTTTTCGCAATTTGTTTTTATATGATGGAAATGTAATTGCATGTACTGTTTCAGAAATAAAGGCTAATTGAAATTGAAATTGAATGCACGCTTTTAAACTTTCATCCGTTGATTTTATATTTTGTCGGCCGCCCATTGTGTCACCCTATGTAGGTACTACCTAAGATTTATTTCTGCAATTAATAAAGTGTTCATTATTTAGCTGCACTCCTAAAAGTTTTCAGCTACAAATATAAAACTTATTAAAACACAGACCGATCCCTCAACATCCCTTACTTGTAAAATCTGTCCGAGTTTCGCACAAGTCATTGTTCGATTCTCATTAACTCGCCATAATTTTGAACCTTTGTACCCACGTAAGCTGTCAGTCTTAAGAAAGAACTACAACTTATCTCAGTACAATATTGACACCAGCGACTGTGCCCATCGCACACTCAACCGCTATGACGCACGAACTACGTGTTTGTATTGCAATTTATAGCGTTATTTATCTTTTTACACATCAACCCAGCTTACTATAGTTAAATACACTCTAAAGTTAAACATTAGTACACAATAATGGCGACGATAACGTTAGCTTGTTAATTAATTTGACATTATCGCCGTGGGTGTGTTCGCTGCACGTCACAAACTTGTTGACTCACTCTGTGTACTCGTATGAAAACACATATGTAGGTACTCCACTTAATACCAGCTCGCATGAAGAGCTGCCTATTCACAATTAGCCTGCTCTTGCGTGAAGGTGACTATTCCAAACAATGTCACAGGATGTGAATGTAACGTGACCAACAACGTGTGTGTGTGAACTTCAGGAATTACAGATTTCAAACAAGTTTACAAAGGTTAAGTTAAAATGTAATCAGTATTTTAACATGACAAATATCTACTGTTTATAATGTCATGTAGTAACAACGCAGGTTATCAACTACGTCTGAACCCAAATCCAAAGATTCCGCTAGTATCTGTGAGTGAGTGAGAAATCTCCGCTGAAAACGGTGATGTCAGCTGAAGTGAGCGGGTCAACGTCCTTCCAGAGTAAATTTTAGTCCGGAATAAAATAAGCTGAAAATACATATTTCACGGGCAACGCCTACGTTAAAATATTGTCAAGCGTCCTGAAAGTCAACAAAAAATTCACCCTATAATGTCAAGTTGACCCGAATCATAATATCGTGCGGATTTGAAAATACATGGCCGGCTCACTGGACGTGCCTGTGTGAGTGTACACTCTGTAAACAAGAGCGCTCACACACGTGTAGCTGCCAACAATGCGTACATTGGCATTTGGCACACATGTGATGTGTGTGTTCGTTTGGCTGTGTGCGTAGCCGACTTCACGTGATAGACGCGTGATCAATGTTCACATTCCAACGTGCTTGGAACCGCTGTGCAAAAGCACACTGCGTGCATTTTTGAAGGAAATGTAGGAGTACATAATACACCTCGACATTGTTGTTAAAATGTTTCCATTACTGTCATAAGATTAACAAGAAATCAGAAAATGTGAAAATGAAACTGGACTTCGCACTTTACATTCCGTATCTTGATTATAAATGACGTGATCGGGGCGCATGCGGTGACATACCAGGCCCCTCAGAAAGTATTGCGAAAAAAAGTTTTTATATATGGGAGACTGGCCAGTTATTATGTTTTTCGAAAATATGATTATTTATAAGTAAAAATAAGTAAGTTCCAATTTCAAAATTTCCCTCCACATTTTTTGCGAGTTAATTCAAAGTATTGTGTCTCACTGAAATATGGATCTGCGCCGGGAACATTTTAGAGCTATGATTTTATACGATTTCAAGTGTCGCCTGAAACCGGATGAATCGTACGATAGACTTCAAATGGCATTCATGGATGAAGGCCCTTCCAAGGCAACCGTGTATCGTTGGTATAACGAATTCAAGCGCGGTCGACCAACTTTGGGGGATGACGAAAGAAGCGGTCGCCCTTTGACGGCTGTTACCGAAGAAAACGTGCTAGCAGTGAAAAATTTAATCCAAGACAATAGGCGAATTACATATCAGGAGATTCAACACATATTGAAGATTGGATCGGGAAGCGTTCACGAGATTCTACACAGCCATCTTCGCGTGAGGAGGATAGTATCACGCTGGGTGCCGCACAACCTCACCGATGCTCAGAAGCAGGCCCGGGTGGAATGGTGCCGTGATATGCTTAACAAATTTGAAGCAGGCTCGTCTCGGCGTGTTTACGACATCGTTACAGGCGATGAGTCCTGGATTTATCAATACGACCCAGAAACCAAGCGCCAGTCGACTGTTTGGGTGTTTCAAAATGAGCCAACGCCTACCAAAGTGAAGCGATCTAGAAGCGGGGGTAAGATTTTGATCGCTAGCTTTTTTAATTTGACTGGCCACTTGGTATCAATTCCCTTACGGGATCAAAGAAGCATTAATGCCGAATGGTATACTTCCAAATGTTTGCCAGAAGTTTTCTCTGTTATAAGCAACAAGCGACCAAACACAGGGCTCCGCGGGCTACTGCTCCACCACGACAATGCACCTGCGCACACCGCACTCAAAACGAGGGACTTCCTGGACAGCACGCCAGTCAAACTCCTGGGTCACCCTCCTTACAGCCCTGATCTAGCACCGTGTGACTTCTTTTTATTCCCAAAAATAAAAAATCAGCTCAAAGGGATACAATTTTCGTCGCCGGAAGATGCGCTGGCTGGGTTCGAGCAGGCTGTAAACGAGGTGTCTGCGGCGGACTGGAAAAAGTGTTTTGAAAACTGGTTTAGGCGCATGAATCTTTGTATAGAGGCTGGTGGAAAGTACTTTGAAAAGATTTAATAAAAATATATGTACGTATAGAACAATTTTTTTTAGTTTCGCAAAACTTTCTGAGTGTCCCACGTATAAGTAATATTAAATGCAGAATAATGATGTTTCATAAGCATTTATCGTTATAACACGGTCATGCAGTTGCTGTAGTTTTTTTATCTGCATGGGATTAGCATAATAAGCGTTTGCCGTAGAACGAAGATGGACTCTAACTGCGCCATTCCGTCCTTCGAATAATCCGAAAAGCCTTGCCGTGTTTGTTTGCCCCTATCTTTTTTATAATTTCTAAGAAACGTTTGAAGCAATAGTACATTATATACCGATTGCTATATTTTGTTTCTTTTGATATTCCTTATCGATCTCCCCCGCTATGTGCGTAGCTTTGTAATTCTTTCCTCAAAGCTTGTTTTTTTTTCCTACGATTATGGTGTGACCAAATTTGGGCAATTATGAGCAGCTTACTATTGCCCAAATTTGGTCATACAGTTACTAAGCAAAAATGTTCGTTTACAAATCATTAGGTATGCTTACTTGTTTCTTGTTCGTGTTATTGTTCTCTGGCTTTTCGCCAGGGTCTAGTTTACTTGAAGAAACTAGTGCACTCGTTAGCAAAAGATCTGTTTCTTTAGTCTGTTTATTTCTGGTTTTACCGAGCGATGGCCGTCTGAATTCAAGATACAATGTGTGCTGCTAGTTTTACTTCCTATTCGCCTGTAAGTTTTTCCACTGCGGGAAAAGTAATCAGAGGTTTTTTAAAGGACTTCTCTTCGTTTAGGTATACAGGATCCTGTACTACGGTGACTATTACTTGATTTACATTTTATGTGACACTTTTGGCGTGTGGCCTTAATCGGAACTACCGCCACCAAGTTCATCAGCGCCCTCCTCTCACTGTTATTCATACGCCAAAAGAACCATACTAATATACCTAACCAGTTTTTGCGGATCTCTTACTGTACGACAAATCTATATAAAGCGAGGCCACGTTATACTAGAAATTTGAACCTTGATGTGTCGCCGTGTGTACATAACATTGACAAAGAGCTAGCTGACAACAGTGGGATGATATTTCGTGCAGATTTTTCCAGCCAGGAAAAAGGTATTAATAAATCATTGTTTTGTCTTTTACAAGGTGGGCAAACCTCCAAGTCTTTCGGACAAAAGGTGACTACTATCACTCAGCGCGACACTCTTTCATGGGTTTTGATGCCGTAAAACTGAAAAAGAAAAATATTTTATAAGAGTCTTGCAGTAGTTATTATCGCAGAAGGACTTCTTATAAATTAGACTCAAATCTTCCTAGAAGGACTCTACCAAAAAAGGGAATATCTATGTATTTTCCTCATTTCTAAACCTATTGGGATAAATCCTAGTAAACCACAAATGGCACAGGTAATTTATCGATGGTTTGGAGTAGTGCAGACATCGCGTTTTATTGCTATTCCATCGTAAACCAGCAACCAGTTCTCCCTACTTCAACCGACAACTTAAGTATACAGCTCAGAGCCATTTTCATCAATTCTCGTCAATTATGGAAAGTTTAATGGAATATTACTCGATTATTTATTTTAAACTTCAGTTATATCAGTAAACATTCCGTTTGAGTAGATGTTCACTATCGTGCCTTTATTTGAACAAGTGTCTCCAGAAAGTATTGTAGTAAGGCGTTATGTCACACTTTTTTACTTGCTTAACGAGACACCGTTTAATAAATAATATACTTGTATATTATCTTATCATGAGTGTTTTATTTTCAGACTGCAACTCAAAGTGAAATAATTCTTAGTTCACTTTTACCAGAGGCTGAACAAGCAAATTGCCTGATCTTCGGAGGAAGCAACCAATCCTGGCTTTAATAACATCCAGTTTGTAGACGACACATGCAGTTACGAAGATTGGTCACCATTTAATGTCATTCTTGAATTCTCCATTTCCTTTGAGTAAGCTATCATCACTTAATGCCCACGCGCCGATTTTGTATCTACGAGTAGAAGAGACAGGCGACGCGCGACCGTGCCAAAATTCTCCACCGACAGCCGGAATAAGTTGTCTAATTTTTCACAATCCTACTAACAACGTACTCACTTCATTATGTAATGAACTCCCAAAGGAGTAGACCTTTTGTTAACAAAGATATTAGTTTCAAGTCTACTGAGCTTACCCAAAAGTTTTCCAAGGCCGCACACTCCGCAGTTTCTAGGGCTCCTATCCTTCGTTCCTAAGTACGTGGAGCTACAATACCAAACCCGAAATTAAGCGAAATTATAATCTTGCAATTTCCAGCAGAAATTATTTTCCATTATTGGTGCTGAACGAGAGTACGTCCTCGACACATTTTTTTTGTGTAAATTGATTTTATCTCAGCTGCCGTCTGCGTGATACATAAAAAGAATTCAATCATACGAAATTCAATGGGCAGCTTAGATTATAGTGACATTTGTCATTTAAGACAGATATCTGAAAGCTGATTTCACCTGAATTTTGTTTTGACCGTAACATTTCGCTGCACGTGTTTACATATCTTGTCCACATTCCATGGCATTGCCTATTATCTGGCGCCGAAATAAAATCTCCTTTTTCCTTATTTTATTATGTTGACTAATGTTTTGTATACAAGGTGTAAAAGTACACTTCACGAAGCTGTCAACCAAGCATTCTGAACATCAAACTAAGTAACTCTACTGACTTTTTTTCAGGGTGAAAATTCACGTTTTACCGTAGGAGTCAATTTAACGCACTCAAATTTGTGCTCACGAATGCATTGAATACGGTACGGGGGTCGTAGATGTATTTAAAGAAAAGTAATAACATTCAAACTAATATTTTTTTTTACTTGTGATAAATCTTTGACCCCTAATATGTCCGTAACTGGATGGTTCCCAGGTATCATCTACAACAAGAAATTATCACAATGACGGAGACAACACGTGCCTTTTAGCTTCGGTAACGGTACTTTTACACACATTATAAAAAAATAATGATCGATCGAAGAACGATCGGTCCTAATTCGAGCCGCTCCTACACAAATGGATGCACAGTCATTGAGGCTCATTTAACTGCTCACGTGATACAAATCAGCATAATTATTCATTGAAAACTTTTGGACAAAGAAAACCACCATAAATCACTTCACTCATTGATTGATGGTAGAGTATTTATAAGGTGTATAATTAAAATCAATAAATACACCATAGATAAAATTTCCTTCCCACGTAAATTGTATGAATCGATTAGATCAGTAGGTATTAATAGGAGTTAGGCAAGCGCCAATGAGCTGAACTGGCATCATAATCTTTGACACTTAAAAAAACATGTGAGTAAATAGGTACTTTAGGTTGGTTGTGCGTTGTTTAATCCCTAATTGTTTCATCCAATTTCGTTTCACATAAATTGTTTCTTATATTATCATTTCATAGAATAATCAATAGGCAGAATACATACTTTGAAGAAATTTAAACAATCGATTTTTGTTTAGAATAAAGTTTGATGTTAGAATATTCATATCATAGAATGTGTGTGTCTGCCTAGCCTTTTCCCAAACTATCTTGGGGTCGGCTTCCAGTCTAACCGGATGCAGCTGAGTACCAGTATTTTACATGAAGCGACTGCCTATCTGACCTCCACAACCCAGTAACTGGGTAATACGATACCCCTTGGTAAGACTGGATGTCAGACTTTTAGCTTCTGACTACTCGTAACGACTGTCAAAGATCTACAAATGACAGCCGGGACCAACGGCTTAACGTATTTTCCGAGGCACGGAGGAAACTCGATATGTAAATATGGTCACCCATCCACAGACCAACCTCGGCAAGCACGGCTTAACCTTGAAGATCGACCTGGGCGGCTGTTATTACTTAGCCACGAGCTCAATCATAGGGCTTCATATCATAGAATAACAAGTCAAATATTCTTTATCCACATATTGTTTGTTTCACATAAAACTTACTACCAAGAATAACATTTTATCGAGTGACAGTTTCTAAAATTCATACCTTTGAAAAATGCATACCCTCCTATTAAATTACAACACGGCGTTCACAAAAATAATGCGGGTAAATTCTTGTGAAGCAGGAAAACAATCTTGTTATTCTCACTAATATTGTCCAGGCCTGTTGCATGCAACATGCAAGCAAGATGCAACTTGCAGCGTGCAAGCAAGCATGCAACATGCAGCGTGCAAGTGAGCATGCAACATGCAGCAGGCATGGTTTCTGTCACGGCTCCGGCGCTGCGGGGCTCCGGCGGCCCCACGTGAGCTTATCGTCGCATATGGTATTAACGCTCACCACCGCAGCTTCGGCTTGCTGGCCGTCAAGCCGGCAGACAATACTAAGTAAAGTCGGTTTTGCAGCCATTCGTGTTTGTCACTAACTTTTGTAGCACAACATATTGACTTTTAAAGACAATATTTTAATTTAAGGTTAAATATTTCGTTGAAATAAAATACTATGGAGTATTTTTTAACAAACAATATTTGTTAAAAAATTTGAATATAAAATTCATTGAATTGTGTTTCTGTAAAATATGTTTCATTCAAGGAAATTGTAGTTGGAACAAAAATGTTCGAAATAAAAATACATGGACTAAATATTATGTGAAACATTTTCTGGGAAACGAAATTCTGTGAAATGTCTGTCTGTGAAACGTGGTGTCACCTCCACTTTAGGTGCCTTCCGAAATACCAAAGGAAAGATGGATAGATTGTGTGAGGAATGATATGGGGGAGAAAGGAGTAAATATAAGCGTGACGATTGACAGAGAAGAATGAAAAAAAAGTGTTGTGACCGATCCGAGCATAGACAAGGGCAGGAAGATGAGAAGGTATCTGCCGAAATACTTTACTTTTTTATAGGTTTTTTTTTACCTTTTCTGGTATTAAACCTACATACATTGATGCTCTGTGTAGATAAGATAAATATAATAGAGTTTGTTCAATAATAAACTTTATCTTTCAGCTTCTAAAAATAATCGTTAATGATTCAAACCATTATATAATCAACAATAGAAGATTCTTGATAAGAACACTTTCAAATGAAATCCTTTGAGATAGCAATTATAAATAGCCTGTTTTTGTTGTCTTTAGACGTTTTGACAGGTAAGGTAATTTTTGATGTAACTTTATTATCTACTTGCTACAATATATAGTACCTACTAGAAAAAAACCCAAATGAATAAATAAGTTGCAATTCAATTGTTTAATACCAAGGCTGTACTGTTACTTCCAAGGTAAATCGAACAAGATGAAACATCTCGATATTACAACAAGACTTAGTTGATCTAGTAAATAGCAAATTACAACAAAATTGTTCTAATTACGCCTTTCAAGATCGTCGAGGCTCATCATAAAAATGAAACAACAACATTATAGCTGTATTATTCTATTATTACATTCAGTGTCATGAGACCATTTATAGCAGCTGTATATGGGCCATAGATATTTACGATAAGTTTCTCATAAGCAGTTATCGTTATTTCAAAATTGATACCGCCAATGATCCTATATAAATAAACCTAAGTCTTAACAAGTACATTGAACTTCGCCCGTCCTGAGCCCGAAATGGGTACGTTCGTAAATACTTTCCAAACAACAAAGATCTTATATGACATTAAGATGTTGCGTAATTAATTTATGAAACTAAATGCATACAAGAGTTCGCTCGAACCGACCGTATCGGATCACGGTCACCGGATTATGATTTTTCTATCTGTCAAAGTATCTTGGTTCTGATCTGTCACCCAGTGGCGTGGCGTGCTTCGGCGGGGTCCCGTATTAAACATTGTTTGGGGGCCCTTATGAAGGTTAAAGATTTCTCACAAAAGAAAAAATATGTTTGCATAAAATTAAAAGAAATATTTAGTTATCATAATTATCTATCTGTCACTTTTTCCAAAATTTTTACAAACCATTCATATTAAATATTACACTCTCCTAGCCTTTTTTTCGGCAAACTGATTTATTAAATCATTAGCTGATGATGACTTTAATTTTTCTAAAGTTTTTATAAATTTTTGCTTACGCACGTGGGCCCGCGGGCCATGGGGGCCCCGTATAATTTTACAAACCATTCATATTAAATATTACACTCTCCTAGCCTTTTTTTCGGCAAACTGATTTATTAAATCATTAGCTGATGATGACTTTAATTTTTCAAAAGTTTTAATAAATTTTTGCTTACGCACGTGGGCCCCCGGGCCATGGGGGCCCCGTATACGGCAGATACGGCGGTAGCTACGCCCCTGCGTTACCCATTAATTTTTTCTTGTTCTGACGATTTTACCATATCCTATGTTTTAGCTATGTAGATGTAGTCACACCTACACCATAGAAGCTGGTGAAACCATGAAACACTTAAAACAAAGTTGGAACAAAAATATTTCTCAGAAAATAGGATTGGGAACGATGTTTCGGAAGGAACCCCTAAAACCTTCGACGGAGTATTGAACTTCGGAAATACTGAATCCCTATTTTATATAAATCCATACAAGTAAAGTCATGTGCAAAATCTAATTACAATTATGTCGCAATGGTACGTCGAAAAGTTTATTTCACGTAATCTCGTCAATCCTAAGCAAAACAATATTGTACTATTTATAACAGGGGCGAGATAAAACTGTCACTGCACCCACTATCAGATACCCGCTGATAACTGAAGCCAGTTCACCGTTGAACGCTTACTCATACATTTCACACGGAGACCAATCAAACTATACGAAACCAGTTTATGCGGATCTATCACTGTACGGGAAATTATACAAAGCGAGGCCATGACATACTGGAAATTAATACTTAGGTTGATGTTTCGTTTGTACAAGACTTTATCAACCTACACCGAATTGCGTGGAAATCAGCATAACGTGACGTGGGGAAGAAACAAATAAATTCTGATGTAATAAGATTGGGATTAAAATTATTTATTCCTTATCACAATTTTTATTTGAATGTCATGACGATCAGGCCGAGCCCACAACATGATGTACCTATCATTGTAATCTCTTCAGTTCCTCCAAAACCTTATCAATCATTACGAGCATAAAATAGCGTGAAAATCAGCACTTGGGGGCGTGCCGAATGGAAAAACCGATGTTTTTGAAAAGAGGCAAGACACCGTTACAAGTCAGAACAAGGATATATACCTAGATAATTAATGACAAAGGTAAAGAAAAAAAAAGATCCGAAATAATATTTTTATTTTAAAAGTTTTTTTTTTAAATCATAATATCTACCATAGGTATATTAAAAACCACCAAATCACGAGAGCAGAGAATGAATTTTAAAACAAATACTAGGCACTGCATTAGTAATAAAAACGCACAGTAGATCCTCAAATATTTTGATTCGCAGCGGAAACATTCAATTCCGATCTACTCAAAGAACCTTTAATAAAACTATTAATAAACATATTGTTCCAGGTGCTAGTGAGTTACAATTTTGTTTTAAATATGTATAAGAAAGAAAAATGAATGAATGATCCATATTGACTGTACTGCAACTGTTTTCTGATCAATCATAGAGAAAGGTGATCATTTCAGACAAGTTTCCATATGTTCTTGCTCTCTCTCCTCATATAGGTACATAATTTTGCACTATTTTGGAAACTCAATGACGAGTGTTTATCCGTTCACAAGATTCTACTTTCACCTTTGCATTTTATGTCTGTTTTATTATTTACTTTGGTATTCATTCAACTTATTTCAAAGCCATCCCTTGCTAGAAATAGCAAGATAGCTTTGAAAATTAAATAATTGGAATTGGGGACCGGCAAAATTTTTATATTCGATTTTTACATGTCATTTGATATGTTTAGTGGTCCGTACCGAATAGGGTCCCATTAGCGCCCTTTACCCGTACCTATAAATACGTCAGTGTTTAAAAAAAGTAAATGGAATTATTTAAAAGATACGTTTTTTATTACGTATTTCAGTAATTGCTTGGGTTTTTGTAACAGTTTGAACGTCAAAAGTTAGAATTCTTAGCTTTGCTTTCGTTGACGATTCTTATTTCGTTTAAAGTTTTGTAAAGCATAATGAAAATTACATAGGTAATTAAATTACTTAAACTCAAGTTATTACTTTTACTTGACTATAGATACCATGGTGAGTCTCCACTGTCTGTCTGTTCATCTGTCACAGGGCTGTATCTTTTGAACCGTTATAGGTAGACTCTTAAAATTTTCACAGAGTATGTAGTGTATGTAATTACTATGGCCGCTATAATTTTTCTTTTTTTCAAGAAATTTTGGACGTTTTATTCTGTATTGTATTCGTCAAAGTTAAATAGTATATTGAAATGTTTAAGCGAATCGTGCAAATGTAAGCAGGAAAATCGTATCTACAATTTACAGTTATACGTACACGAGGCCTAGAGCCTCTTTAGTCACCACATTCCCATTATGACTAATGTTGAATAATAAATTACTATTTTAGAAACAGTACATACATCTTACATAACTGTTTTCGAAATGAAATTAATTGTGTAACGCTCTCGTTCGAATATTCAAAGCGATTGTTGTTTCAACAATATTCAAGCAGTAATGTTGGCCATTTTTTTGCATTATAATACATACTTTTTTTTATGAGTAACAGTACAGCAATATGTTATATATACACTTCTGAACTCATCTATTGGCCCACCTTGTATTTTCAGTTTCGTTTGGTCCTAGCTAAAATTTTATACTAGGTCGAGCAAAAAGTTTTTATGCAGTTTTGAACCTGGCACATTCACAATTTCATCCAATAGTCTTTTTTTGAATTTCGAACACAGAATTTAAAGAAACAAAAGACAATTTGGAGCCTGTTTGTTGATATCAAACAATCGAATACTAAGAAAACTTGGTTTTATTGGTTTACTTGGATTTAATTCTTGAAAAAGTGATTGATATCTTTGGTTTTGCAACAAACATTACTTATTCTTAACATTAAGGTGAGGTTCTATCAATAATCTATGGATACTTCACCTGAAGTCGCCGCCCAAGCTGTGGCACTTATTCAGGCCGGACACAGCCAAAGAAACGTGAGTGCTCAACTTAATTTAAGTCGATCTGCGGTCCGAAACGTTTATCGGAGGTACCTAGAGACTGGCGGCTTTGTTCGTCGCCAAGGAAGGCCACGATCTCGGGTCACAACTGAAAGGCAGGATCGATTCATCGTGACGACCAGCTTGAGAAATCGTCACCTTACCTCCATTGAGATACAAAACCAACTTCGCGAATTCCACGGAGTATCTGTGAGCGCTCGAACTGTTCGGAGAAGGTTAAAAGAACGCGATATGGTACCACACAAGCCAGCTAATGGGCCCAAACTAACGCGAGCCTACCGAACAGCGCACCTTCATTTCGCACGCAGTCATTTAAATTGGACACAGCAAGATTGGAGCCGTGTACTCTTTTCAGATGAGTCTAAAATTATGTTACATGGCAATGATGGAAGGAAGAAGGTCTACCGACGTAAGGGAGAGCGTTTCGCACAATGCTGCTTTGAAGAGAGGGTTGCTTATGGCGGTGGCTCATGGACTGTCTGGGGCGGTATATCCGCGAGCGGCAAAACTCAACTTGAGGTTGTTACAGGACCACGGCTGCCAACATTAAATGCTGAAAGGTACATTCGTGAGTGCTTAGAACCTCACGTGATACCATACGCGGACTATGTGGGCCCAAATTTCCTTTTTATGCATGATAATGCAAGAGCCCATGCGGCCGGCATCGTCAGGGAATATCTTCGGGATGTGAACATCACAGTTATGGACTGGCCAGCCAGAAGCCCAGACATGAGCCCCATTGAGCACATGTGGGACGAGCTAAAAAGACGTATTAGGGCTCGTCAGCCAGTTGCCCAGACGATGCAGGAGTTGAAAACTGCCATAGAAGAGGAATGGGAGATGATCCCTCAACATTTCATAGAGCGGTTGATAAACTCTATGCCTAATCGTATGAGAGCTGTGGTAGATCCCCATGGAGGCAACACGCGTTATTCAATTAAACCTTTATTTGATAAAACATGTTTTTTATTCAAAAAGCATTGCTTTTAACAAGGCGCATATCCGACCTGTTAGGCGTAGCTCCATGTCGTATGGTATTCTGAATTCAAATTTAAAACAATTCGATCTAAAAAGATGGTAAAATGTATCAGGTTTAAAACTGCATCAACAGTTTTTGTTCAATTTAGCAATCATATTTCGATAGGGGCCATCGAAACCTAAACTCTAAGGTGAGCCAATAGATATGTCCAGAAGTGTATAAGTTGTGAAGAGTTTTCAGTGTGGTACCTAATAAACTCTTTTGCAAAAAAAAACGGGCACTTTAGATTTTTTTCTCTAATTCAATGAAGAAGAACAAGAAAGAGGTTTTATTAATTTGACAATGTATTGGCATGTCATTTGAAGCATTCTGGCATGATTATTTACGTTCCAAATTTAAATTTTGAAATTAACAAAAGAAAAATATTGATTATTGTAAAATTGCTTTACTAATGGCGCGAATTGCTGAAACGATATTTTTACTGATTACTAAAATTTTAAAACTCATTGGAAATTTTCTGCAAATTAAACAATTTAATCTTTCTTTTTACATTAAATACCACTTTTTGATTTGAGTTATAAAGAGATAAGGGCTGTTAAATTATAGTCCTACTTGAAGAAGGTTGTTCGCAAACTTACGTGTCTCAGCGCCTAAATGTGAGTCGTTCAACTGTCTAGAGGACTTGGCAACGGTATCAAGAGACCTCTTCGGTCAAAAGAAGACTCAGTTCGGGAAGAAAACGATGCACAGAACCAAGAGATGACCGCTTTTTGGTGAGGCAGGTGTTGCGAAATCGTATAGCGTCAAGTTTGGACCTGAAGAAGAGCCTTGAAGCAGTAAGAGGAGTAGAAGTTGGGTTGTGGAAAGTCAGGAGGAGGCTTTTGGCTGTCAATATTAGGAGTTACCGCCCGGCTAGGGGCCCTAAATTACTCCGTGAGCACCGTTTTGCTCGACTTCAGGTTGCTCGAAACTGTGCTTCATGGACTCTGGAGGACTGGAATAAAGTATTGCTTCTGATGAAGCTAGAACCTCTTTGTGCGGAGAGGACCGACGCCGGCGAGTGCTGCGAAGACCACGGGAACGCTATGCGGAAGTGTGTTTCGAAGAAATCACTCCTTATGTTGGAAGCTACGTTATGTTTTGGGCAGCAATTAATTCGACGCAGCGTACTGAGTTGATTTTCATAGAAAATGGAACATTAAATGCGCACCGATATTTAATGGAAGTCCTAATTCCATATGCACAACACGCAATGACTGCACTTGGGGAAGATTCCATTTTTATAGACGACAATGCTCGCCCGCACCGTTCTGGCGACATGGAAGCGTACAGGCAAGAAGTTGGGATCCGTCGTTTAGATTGGCCAGCTCGAAGTCCTGACTGCAATCCAATTGAGCATGTCTGGGATGTTTTAAAGAGACGGGTAAGATCAGTACAACCTGATCCACAAAACATCAAGGAGCTAAAAAGAGTCATTGCAGCACTCTTCTGCAATGACTCTTTTTAGCTCCGCTTTTTAGCGCTTAGAGCGTATTCCTCAAAACGTTATTAAAAACATCGTGGAAAGCATGCCCAGAAGGATTCAACCTGTGATTTTGGCAAGAGGAGGTCACACTCGTTATTAGGTTTTTACATTTGTAACTTTATTTAATTCAAAAAAGTTAAAAAATCTTCTTGTCTTTATTGCCGACCACTTCTTATTGTTTGGCCGTGTACATCGGTTTTAATGAATTCATCGATTTAAAAAAAAAACAATGCCAAAATTCACTTCACGTCAAGCAATTAAATTTCATTTAATTAACTCCAATCGACCTTAGAACGTAAATTTCCTTAGATGCCCGTTTTTTTTGCAAAAGAGTGTATTAATACATTGTCCTTCTACCACAGCAAGATTTACAATTTACCGTTTCGTCATGCCATAAATCTGTTTTAGGAATATGTTTATTTACAGAAATAGTTTCAAAACAAGACACTTATGCCAAACATGCATCTGCAGCCCTTGCATCCTAACAGCCAATGTCCTCTGTGTCGAATATATCTAATCAATGGAATGAAGCCAAAAAGCGTACATGTGCTACTAAGATTTAACGCTGCTTAAATTATAATGTCAGAGCACTTCGGCAATCACAAATACGGAATGAAAGTAAATACAGACAGTAATTTGTTGTTTTTTGTTGACCTTGTCGGATCTAATTTTGCTAACAATGTTTATACTTTCATTAGACATTCGGAATTGACCTTACGATTCGTACTTTTACTACGACACGTTAAATTGGCTTACTAGTTTTCGGGCCAACGTTAAAGAACGGATGCTTCAGTTCCCTTGGTGGTGTAAATAAATTGACCTATGTACTTTGGATGTTTACGAAACAAACGCGGAGGAATTAATGCCAAATAAAAATGCTAAGGGAAAAGATACAAGGCAAGTTCACTGCGAGACAACATTTAGAACACCGTTCCTGAAAATTTGACCTGACTAAAATCTGAAACCTATTTGGAATTTCTTCAATTCCCGGCCTACATTCCAGATAGTGCATTCGATTTGTATTAGATACATTTTTCTCTTCCTATCCGGTGTTTAAGTCTATTAAGTACCTACTATTTTAAGACTTCAAGATAAACAATTGGGTCAATTCTAAAACTGTAGTCCATCACAATATAAATACGATAATTGCGATATTAGGACCACTCCCTGAAAACAAATTGCTTTCTGAACAAAAAATGGGTTATTCTGAAGTTCGCAAAACAAGCAAAGGATGAAACACCAATATAAGTTGAAAGTCCCATTTAACTTTATATGCATGAGAATATCGACTATTGCGTAAGTTAAACAAGAAAAATCCAATATAGCTAGAGATTAAAAAGTTAGGTTTAATGAAATGTGAGCCCTGCCTGTCTGGTCTTATCATTAACCTACTTTATTTATCACAAATGGGAGATATTGAAAAAGTAATCGGTAAAATAAATCATGTGAGATCAGAATCATAATCTTGAAGTTATTTTAGGAGGCTGATTATGTCTGATGCTCTGAAAACAAGGTTTCAGTGTCACATTGGGCACAACGGCACGTCAGCACATACACACAAGCACAAGTCAGCACAAGTGACACACGTGTTTTGCTTCTGAGTTTTCACAAAGATCATTAACTTGTTTTCATTCCGCTGTGTATGTAATGCACCAAATCGACCACCACCATTGATTATTCCTATTTCTGTAGCGTTTTTTTTTCCAACTAAGTACGACGGAAGGGGCAGTAGAGCGGCAATAAAAATAATAATATAATCTATTATTAAAAATAAGCAAATGATAGGTAGAGATTACTATCAGTGGACAGAAGTCGTTTATAAAACTGGTCTCGTGCATCGCACGGGTCTAACGTTTGTCAGTGTTATTTTAGTCCTGTAAAGTCTATTTATAAGTTGTCTTAACAAAATGTTCGGATTGTCGGAGTGTACAGCAGTATCTGGCGGCGTGGTTGCAACAGCGTCACCGCTTGTTCGCGTCACCCGCGTGTCGCGCCGCGTTATCGACCTTCTTCTTATCTCAACAAGAACTACTCCACCGCCCGATAAACAAGGAGCAAAAGCGTGCGCCCGCGCCGTTTTGCCTCATTCCATCCCACTTGGTGCGTTGCGATTAGTTCGTTCGCCTCACTATCGCGCTGTTTCGTTCAGTTACTCACTCGTCGCCGCCGCGCTACCACGACTCTCGCGTACTTCCCGCGCAATGAACCAGCAAGCCAACAACACATAAACCATCAACATGAAGCCTAATCGGTTATAACGTTTTGTTAACAAACCCAATTTTAATTTAGATCGAATATATATATAATTATTGTGATATTTAGTTAGTTCTCCGTATTTTTAATATTTATAATCGTTACTATGAATTCAATTTACTTTATTTAATATTATTATTTTTAATATATAAAATAACTTCAGTGCTCAAGATAATCTCATTCCAAATCGCGGTAATTAACTAGAAGTCTTGCTACAAGAATTGCGATGACAGCAAAAACTCGTTCACATTGGAAGGAATATGGAACAGCACTATGTGGTGAGTTCGTTTTCTAACCTATCATTATCGCATGCGTCGGCCATGTGTCTGTATGTATGTGACCAGCCGCGGCAGGCCAGCCGCGGCGATGACGTAAATACTCATTTATTATACTTAATTACCCGTAAATATTCAGTAAATCCCTGTCATTTTCATTTTATCCCACCCCGGCTTACCTCGGGCCGTCGCTGTTGTTCCACGTCTATAAAATTATTTTGTGAAAGCCACCGATGCATGATTTCACCAAGAACCACATAATATTCAAGTTAACGTAGTAAGCTATTTTTAATGTAGCATTCATGTAGCCGCAGTGCCAATCCATTCTGCTCCCTAATGACAACAATGACTCTACCGAATGTCATAATATGAGCATATCGCTGTCACTTGTCAGTATCACCAAACAGCGATAAAGTTAGAACACATTCCCATTACCGTTGGCATTGTTAGTAATGTACATTCCACGTTCCACGTATGCTATTTTGTAACATGTATTGCCTTTTATTTAAAACCAGAACTTGTAATACGCCTCGAGGCTTTCTCGAGGACAATTTCGTAGAAGTAGCAATCCAGGCGCACGTGCTGGTCTCAATATTCTTAGAATAAAGTGTGAAGATTTTAGCTCTATACCCCTCAAATTGAAGCTTTCGAGCGAAAACGTTCAATTGGATTTGTTTGCGCAGCCTCCGATATGTAGTGAAAAGTTGAACAAACAATATTGACCTGAAATATAAATTATAGTTATGCAATACTGTTGATAGGTTTTAGGATATAAACACATCGCTTAACATGTATGCCTTGCATGATGGCCTACAAATGGCGTCTTTGCCTCATGTTTATTAACATCCTGTGCAAGTTATTTCTAAACTTGGCGTCAAATTGCGCTCAGTTCAAGGAAAATCATAAAGCTACTTACTACTGACGCACTTACATAAGTTTCATTCCATAGATTAATGTTATGATAGTACCTACGTATTATGATGAAGAACGCACCATAGATTTTCCTTATTGGTACCATAAGATGTTTTTAATGGACTTACCAATACCTACCATACTTTTAGAAGTAGGTACATGTGTGGTACCCCTAATAAGTTTACTTAATTGCCTGTGTCACTTGATAGAGTTAATTCGCCACAACAAACCGTGGGTGAATAGGTTATCAATCCGCTCTTCCGACAGGGTAAATTAAAGTATCGTAAAACTAAAACATTATCGCCTATTCAACAAGACTTATTTACAGATGTATTTTAATAGTTCTCCTGAAATACCATAAGCATTCATTCTTTATTGACATGTTACAAAATGGACATTGGAATGAGTCTCGTCCATAGATATAATAAACAAGATTGATTTTTCTGATTGATCTGATTTTTATTTTTCTGTGGTCGCATCATTGATCGCTTTAAATGATATCGTTTCATTTGTGGAATTGGCCCATTCCTGAAACATTCTCGCCTGGAAAAATATTTTTCAAGAACTAAAATGTATTTACTTTTCCGTAGGGTTATTGCTCTGGCGAATATTTTTAAAACTTCTCCAATATAAAATAAATGTTATGATCATATATGATTCTCGTATATCGATTGTAATATTTCTAGTGCGACGTGAAATCGTGAAAGCGATGCCAACCACGGTATTACTTCTCGCTAACGAATGATTTATTATTATTACTCATTCAAATGTAAATTACCATAAACTACATACCGTACACACTCTATGTACCATAAGACACTATCATGACATTATTATCAAATAAACGAGTAAAATCCATCTAGAAGAAATCTCTCATCGATGTCTTAAAGCTAATGGAACATTCTCTAAAACTATTTGTAAACATTTATTAGAAGAGTCCATTACATCCTTCGTTTGTATCTCCTGTGGGGAATTCCATTCATACCAAGAATGCCGACGTATCAGGTAGAAAGAATTAAAAACGGGATAAGTGCTGGCTGTTTTGAACTGAACCGCTAGTGAGCAAAAAATCAGGTAACATGCATCAGATAATGAGATTGCCTTAAACAATTATGGATACCGTAAATGCGGGAATGAAAGTTATAAAATACTATTCGTTTTATCCAATTCCACATCATTCACTATCAAAGTTTTGTATACCTTTATCTTTTACAGCGAAATAACAATAAACTAGACTGTTTACTCGACCCTTAGACCGCAATTATTTATAAATAAACAGGTAAACATAATAAGTAACTACTTCAATATTAAAGCATAACCACGAATGATACACAGGTATTAATAGTTTCCTCTGAATTCTATGACTACAAAACAATTAAATAACCAGGGGAATATCCACCGTAACTAATTCAAATAAGTCAGTTTTTTCCTATTTGCAAAAATAGGAAAAAAACCGACTACAGCACTGTAGTTATGTACAGATCTGCCTTCCTGTACATCATGACTAATCTTAATGTCCTTTGGACTTGCACAAGTCTTGAAAAGTTAATTGAGAAGTACATACTACTTTTCGACACTAGGTTTCTGGAAGTTGACTAAGCCTTTATTTTAAATACATATATTATGTCAGTGGCCCGGTTTTGTAGCTTCCTTAGAATTTGCCAATTCCGTTTTCACACGCACGATTTTATGTTCTATCAAACATAAAGTAAAGTACCTTTTCGAGTTGGTTTTTGTGACAGCATTGTTCTGGTAAACCTGTTTTGATGTGGTGTTCACCCACCAACACTTACAAAAAATAACGCAGTCAACCCAAAATGTCTTAAATTTACAAATACATAGAGTCGTCCCCAGTACCTAAAAGGATAACAAAATGTATAGTAGTCCTCCCAAGTATTTTATTCCAAAGGGTTTTCCTACCCATAGATAGACTGACAAAAAAATTAACTCTTTACATTGGATGTAATTCAAGAGAATCTTCTTGGATCTCTAAAATGACCGCTCTTTGTCAATCAAGATTAGAGTAATCCAATATATTAAATGAATATCGGCGAATGTAAACAATTCAATGTAATTACACAGAGAGTACATACTTATGAGTACATAGGCGCCGCTGGGTAATTTGCGTCAGTAGATAAATTAGTAATAACTTTAATATATCTACTTACCTACACGTTGTTTTACTTTTGAATCATGCACATTAATTGCCGTAACATAAATATTATTAAAAAATTGAGGAACCAAAAGTTAAATATTGATGTTCTTGAAAACAACAGAACTAAATACATCATGTACTTAAAACATATCAAGCAATAAAACCAATGAGTCGCAGTTGAAAGTTATAAGAAAATAAAATGGCGAAGTTTATAAACATTGGATAATTATATCTCTACAAACAAGAAAGTTTAAAAAATGCAACCAACATCCAGTGAGTACAGGATTACGTACTGTTAATTAGATTATATACAATGACTTATATTATTGATTGCCTCGTTGTTCTATGAAGTCCTGGGTTCAATTAGAGGGCCGGTAGATGGCAATAGGCTCGCCCACTATTACATGGGACTTAAACATATCTGGCGAATGTAGGGAGATGCTACTAGGCCCACCTCAGCATAATCCTTCGGGGATTAATAAGCGTGATGTTATGTGCTACAATCTAATATCTAATCTAATTTATATACTATTAATAAAGCTGAAGAGTTTGTTTGTTTGCTTGAACGCACTAATCTCAGGAACTGCTGGTCCGATTTGAAAAATTCTTTCAGTGTTAGATAGTCCATTTATCAAGGAAGGCCAGGTTATATATCACCACGCTACGACCAATAGAGGTGGAGCAGCAATGAAAAATGTTGCGAAAACGGAGAAAATGTGACGCAGACGAAGTTGCGCGGGACAGCTAGTGACTTATATGCATTGACCGAAAATAACCAGACTGGAAAGTGTAGTTCCTATTTTGAACTTAATGCTTTATAAAGTTCCGAAAGGGAAAAGTTAAATAAATAATAGAAATATCGAAAAACAAGTATCGCAAATAACATTATTATAATCAAAAATATTGACTCACACTTTCGTTTACATTACACTGCCCACGTGCCAATTGTTTTATAAACGACTTAGATTCTTTTGTAATTTAATTACGACTGTTTAATAAGAGCTCAATGTTCTGTCATTGTATTTTTGCATGCAAGTGTAGCAATTTGCAATTTATTTTCTTGTTATCGTTGAGATTCGATTTAATTAACTAGTCAACTTGGTAGCTAGCGAGGCAGTTCCTGAAACTTTGTAGACAACTTCGTGCATTTAACGTTGTAACGTCAGGAGTACAAGCCAATGCTTACTGTACTTTCTTCGTTTAACTAACCATACAATGTCTTCTTGAGCAGATTTCATAATCAAACTCGACACGAGATATTGAAGTTAGACCTGCAGGTCATCCTCATATCTATCGGACAACATTTTGCCATAATTATGTTTGAACCTGATAATTTTGGCCGTAAGTGTAAATAATAAATATTGCATAATACCAAAAATATTGTATTTTATCGATACCCTGAGCCCACACTATGTTATGCTGCCTAATACAATTCGCAATTAGTGCTTAGAACAGAATTTATCGCGTATTAATTAATGAACCACTGATTAGAAGGTACTGTTAGTACGTAATGCATTAGGTTTTCTGCTTTATTTGAAATTATTATTTCTGTATCAATAGAAATTTCTGTACCTAACCTGCCTGCTTGAATTTTTCGAGAAAAACATTTCCTCGAAAATGTTAAGCAGCCCTTGTTTAATCATGAACGATAAGCTTCACTTTCATCGCTACACAGACAACAGACAGCTTCCAGATTGAGATCAAATTGAACAATTATCGTCAGTTCGTACCCTTGAATCATCACATGCGCTAGCATCGTGTTTCTTCCCCTATAAAATGACACAAACACATTAAAAAAAGTTAATTTGTTCCCCAAAATATTGTTTATGACGTCTTAACACGCAGAGCCGCTAATATTTGTAAAAATGTAAATAGTGCGGCGTAGTTGAACGTCCACTCATACAAATAGTATGTATGGACGTTCAAGCGTTTATTTGGGTAAATAGCGGGATATACTATAATATGGGAATATAGCGGGCTTTTACTATAAACTCAGGTATTCAGTTCCAGTTAAACTCGAATGTCATTGACATCGATATCCGATAGTTTACAGTTGCATTGCGATTTTCTGCGATTCACACTCGCGGTGAGAGTGCCGATGCCGTGGAGACACCGGCGACGCGGCGACGCCAGCCCATGTTTATAAACAATAGCCAGCCAGCGTTTGTTCCACTTCAAAGGCACCTTCTTGGAATCATACGTTATGATTATGATAAAATGTTCTGCGTCCCTTTTTTTGCTTGAGACCAGATAGATTCACACAACTGCTGAAGTCATCAACATTTTTTGAATGATGACTCACAGATGGTGAAAACTAAACGCGTTGTGCATCAACCATTTTCAAAATGATGTGTGAATAAAATTTTCGTTAGTTATGTCGGTATTTTCGTACATTTGCTTGTTTATATTTAGAAAGTACACTTTGGCAAAGCTAAATAAAACAGTTTTCATGTAGGTAATATTATCGTGTACCAATTACATTTTCCGGGTGATAAATAAAATTACACTTAAGCTTAATGTGATAAAATTTTGCTTCTAAAATTTTCCGGCATTGCACAATCTTTTTAATGTTGTTTACCAAGAATAATCAAAAAATCCAATATACAGTGAAAATGATTTAGTTGCTTAGGTACTACATATTATTATAAAATAGATCGTCCTTTTTTTCCTCTTTTTGTTTTTACCTATTTGTAAGAATATAATAATGTAAGAGAAGAGCGGAGCCTGCAACTACAGGCATTTTCTATGCCTAAATGGGGACTCCTCGACATGCATAGTAAGCCAAAATGATATTAAATAAACTTATTTTATTTATATTACGTCGCGAGTATAAAAGTTCTTACACAATCAAGCCATTCGATATCCTACCTTCGGGTAAAACATGTGACGTATTGCTATTTAAATATTCAAATTACCTGTACTGAGGTACACAAAGTATGTTAACATTGTAAACAATACCATGCTTTTGCATCAAAAACAGAAAATGCAACGTAAGTACAAAAACAAAACTTTTCGACGATAATTATCACCAAAATACAACTGAATAGAATAATGCAGGCGTCTAATACCAAGGAAAATAAAGGTGTCTTTCATTACTATGTGCTGATAAACATAACTCACTGGTTCCACTCTTGCCACATACATGCATTATAAAAAGCGTCTATGTATGATTTTGCACATACCTACTCTCTATCTGCTCAAGTCATACAAATGCAAAGCCATACATAGCTGAATATTCACACCTGGGTGGGACTGTGCCAAAATCACTACGTTTGACGGCTGTAGTGATGGTATTAGAGTGTTAGTGATGTGATCAGGTGAATGCATGCCGGCCGACGCGACGCATGGCTGAAGCCGACTATAAATTCCAAAGGAATATGTCTATTTGTGGCCGAGTCTAGTGTCACTAGCACTGTCTTAATGTCTATCGCTATGTCTTTAAGCACATACCAAAATTATAATTAATGTCACAGCTGAAATGTTTGGACTATTTTGTCATGACTTGATCACAACGTAATTTGAATTTCCATGGCGTACTCCATCCCTCATTATGACAGATTATATTCTAGAAAAACAAAACACTTCTCAAACAGCCAAACCATAAACAATCTGTATACATTATCTATTGTATTAGTAACAGTCTTAACCCAATAAGACTTGCCTACAGTTCATTTTTATCGTGGATCGTTATGTTTTATCTTACAAGTTACAACGTTAAATTCTTCACCGAACCGTCACAAACGATGCTAACGTTAAAATGAATGCTGTCTGTCAAAACGACACACCGTGATAATTTACATTTTAAACTTTCAATCAAACTTTTTATGAAGTCTTCAACTTAACGTGAAAAAAATTAGGAGATGTTAAACTGATTAAAGAGCATTCATCTGCGAAAATTAATGACATTTCTTTAATTAAGTTCAGTTGTCTGTATATCAATGCAATTTTTCAACAAAAAAGAGGTTTCACGCTTATTTGGCAGAGCTAAGCAAACCTTTGACCAGCAATAAAGCTTTTGATATATCGCTGTTGATTCAATCGATTTTTGATAGAGCGATGTTTGGTCTAGGGAAAAGTGGTCAGACCAGCAGTGAAGAGAAATAAACTCAGTTTGTGTGCCGATCGACCTGCGCTATTGATCAAACAGTTGTTCGCATGTATAGCCGGTACTTTGTAAGCCTGTATACAAGGTGTTCCCTTTGTTATCCTATAACTCTAGGGTTATATTTTAAAAGTAAAAATAATACAAAAGGTTCTAGAATAGGTGGTTCAAAGGTGCGTAGTTTTGAAGATATCATCAATCATAATTAAATAAATCGATGAATGTAGGTATCTAAGTTTCATTGATAAATACGAGTAATTCATTTTTATTCAAGCTTATAAAATGTACTATTATCATTACGTAGTACTATTGTCATATTTCACGTAAAAACGCCCTTACGTGAAATATAACAACATAATAATATTATGTATTTACATTAACAATCGTGACTTTGTCGAATTATTTTATATGCAAAGAAAAAAAACAAATGCTAGTTCATTCTTTGATAATAACATGGTCATTCATATCCTAGAGTTATAACTTTATAAGATATAAAAAACGCGTTGTATAAGAACGAGTATAAGGCTGTCTAGAAGTAGTCAAAATTGACTTACACTGTTTTGTCTACGAGCATTTTTGTACAAGAATGAAATCAGTACGGTTGGTAAAAGGTTGTTATCCGCTAATAAACTCCCAAAACAAAACCATAACCCATTTCTGTGAAAACGTTGTAACAATAAACACGGAAGGTAAACAATTGGTATGCCATTGTTTTTCTTCCATTTGCAAATCGTCGGGAAACAGATGTTTAAAAAATAGCGGGTTGCAATAAGATATAGAGCGCTTCTATACGTACTAAAAGAATAAAACGCCAGCACATAAACGAGTGGGTTCTGTGTTAATATTTTGTTCAAGGTTAATCAGTATAAAAGTAAAAATAATAGCAGAACATACCTAATTAAAATTACGTAAAAGAATTACCTACTAGATGCATGCAACACAGCAACATTTTTATGTGCAGAAATAACTTATAATATGAAAACGTTGCGTATACACACATTTTTTTTCGTTGGTATTAAGACATAATAACAGAATACCAATCATTCCATTTACAAACTATGCGTCCAAAAAACCCACGACCACTTTTTTGGGTCCCATGACTAAGCATGCAGATGAAAGAACATTAGTGGGCTTATTTTATTCATACCCTGACAAAGGGAAGTAACTTATTCGTGGAAATCTCTACGGCATAGTATAGCAGAGTGGGTTTGTTCTACTGCTGACGTCAGAGAGGTCTTGAACCTAGGCTGGAACTATAGATGAGCTAGTGTTCGGGCACCACGTGCTTTCGACACGTGCGAAATATACATAGTTATTATATACCGACGATACCGATGAATGAGGATGTTATTCCATTATGATGTAGGAACTATAATTATTTTATGTGCTAAGACTAATTTTAATACGGGTCAAGAGTTAGGCAGCGTCCTTTTGTTGTATTAATAACTACTTTAACGCAATCGCCAAACCGTTAATATCACGTGATGATTATTAAAAAAAAACCCTAACGCATGTTATTTCCGCTATATATCATGATTATAAAAAAGTAGCTATTATAATGTTATCGTGACATAACACGAACAAGTACCTAATTAAACGACGATATGCTGTTTGGCTTTTAATTTTCTTTTTCTCTGGAAAATGTGATCACAAATTTTCTACAGAGCTATTTCCGTTCAAGTCACTGTATCAGATCAAGTATTTAATTGACCTAATATTACTTAATAGCCCCGGGTGGACACGGAAATTGAAACTCTCAATCTTTGTGAACTGAATAATAGCCACTTCCAGCTTCACTGGACCTTGTCGTCTGATTCTTATGATAATTTATTTATTGTTCTATCTCGATGAAAATACAATTCTGTAGGTACGTGTACGCTCTCTCGGCCGTTTATGTGTATTGCGGTACTTTCCCTTATCGACATTGACGACCAATCACGAAGTCTTACTTATGGCTACAATATAACGTACTTTGTGCTACTAACCATACAACGAGTTTGTTTATCGATACCAATCGTAATATTCAATACGGAGAAGCATAATATTGGCATTCAGTCGATAAAGAATATCGCAAGACGACTACAATGGTCTGATTCAAGTTATAACATTTACAGTTTTATACGATTGCGACAAATAAACTCAAACTCAAAGCATTTATTTCAATTAGATTAGAGAAAACGAAGATTCAGTCCCAGTCATTGAATGTAATGTAGATACGTTAGAATAAGTTTTTAATAAATGAAATAGGTCAACAAACAATTGATTTATTCTGAGAAGCAAGCAACGTTCCTATTTCCGTACTCGATGGTCGTACTAACGTCAAAATAAGTGACGGGGTGACGGGTTAAATTAGCGAATGGTACATTTTAAAGGTCAATTTCGAACGAGAGCAATATTATATCAGGCTGGTTTTTATATGTGCTTGTTTTTAGCTGTTCTACTTTTAAATGCAATTGAGATTGGGACATAAATTTATTCTTCAAGATGCACTTAAATAAATTCAATAATAATGCATTAAATAAAAAAGGTTTATGCTTTTTTTTATCACAACATTCTCAGCGTTTCAGTGTTGATTAAAGTGCTACATAAAAAAACTTGTAGTGTATCAACAGATATCATAAACAAAACGCGAGTGTCAACTCAAGCAATTTACTTTGAAGTTTGTAGCACTTGTGAGATTGACAACATCCTGTCAACACAAGAGTGCTATAAATCAAACACACGGCTTTAACCGACACACCTCTCTTTGACACACACCACTTGAGTGTTGTAGACAAACACTTAATTCAAGAAACTACTGAGATTGACAATAAAAACTCATTGGGCAAACCGTAATTCACATTAAATCTATTTTTTTCAACATTGAACGTAATTGTTTCGAGCTATAAATAAAACATGCCAAGTTCAAGCGACGCCTGTAATAATTCCTTTCATTTATCAACTGACAAGTCAACTGGACATATTTTTTTACCATCAAATAAGCTGTCCAATATAGCCATTGTTCTATTTGGTCGTGGCTCAATCACGCACACAAACGATGCTAGATGCTACTTGTACAAGTTCAGTAACGGGCACATTGTCGCACGATACAACTCACAACAATATCACAATCACAATTATTGTTATTCTGCGATGTGTGTTGTTTATTAGGACACGTTCACACTTTGCGTTTACACCTCCTGAAATATCCCGAACAAAAATATAAATCTCCTACATTTACATTTTTCCCCAAAAAGTATTGCCAACTTTTTACTCTCTCGGAAGCTATTTATGCTTAGCTGAGCCAGATTACCTGAAACAGAATTTTGTGGAATGTTTAATTTTCTTTTAAAACTTGTTTACTCAAAATCTCGAAACAAAAACAAATGATAAGGTTTTGCGACCAAGGCCTCTACCGACTATCGGTAATGTAAACAGATGTTTAAATGTGACTTGTATATATATATTTGTGTAATTAGCTGTACTATTTAGCCATACGAAAATGTAAATTAAATGCTTGTAGTTTGAAGGCACCCTTTGACAGTTCGCGTGTTGCGTCACCGCGAGGGTGCGGGCGCGGGCGGGCCGTGGCGAGCGGAGCGGAGCGCGCCGGCGCGCGGCGCCCCGCACCGCGCGTGCCGTGACCTCGCCTAACTCACACGAGACCATTTTATACCACGCTCATGAAATTATACCTTAAGTTTCATTTTTATTAGGTTCATTTTCTCTAGCGTTCAAGCGAGATGACTTTGTGGTTGTACGAGCAGCTTGAGTGACAATATACTAGTAAATGTAGTTTAGTATGAATTTAACCCATTGAGTTCAATTTGAACTGCAGAAATTTTCTAAACCACAGAGATAAATATACTTGTTGCCATTCAATAGAAAAATAATAAATTAATCTTGAAAAATTATCTTTTAGCCTATTTATGAATAAATCAGTAAGTATTCTATTAAACCTTACAACGTAAAGCTTAAATAGTAGAGATCAAATAAAAAATATTACTGGTAGATAAATATAGTTTCATTCGCGTATAATTAATCATATTATTCTGAGATTTTATCAAAAAGAGTACCAACTCTATCAATTCTATTTAAATTTTAATTTAAACTCGACCCGACTCACAACCAAAAGCGATTTTTCAAACGTCCAGACTAATTTTTCAATGTCTGCCATAGATACGAATTCTTTATTATGTTATTGCCTGATTGATCGCCAGATTAAATTATTTAAATCACTGACATTTCAGGAGAAAAGTGTTTTTCACTAAAGCACATGGCAGGTGTGTGATGTTCAAGTAAAGTGATTTTCATTAGAGCACATCGCAGGTTTGTGATGTGCAAATAAAGTGTTTTTCACTAAAGCACATAGCAGGTGTGTGATGTGCAAATAAAGTGTTTTCCACTAAAGCACATGGCAGGTGTGGGATGTGCAAATAAAGTGTTTTTCACAAAAGCACATAGCAGGTGTGTGATGTGCAAATAAAGTGTTTTTCACTAAAGCACATAGCAGGTGTGTGATGTGCAAATAAAGTGTTTTTCACTAAAGCACATAGCAGGTGTGTGATGTGCAAATAAAGTGTTTTTCTCTAAAGCACAAAGCAGGTGTGTGATGTGTAAATAAAGTGTTTTTTACTAAAGCACATGGCAGGAGTGTGATGTGCAAATAAAGTGTTTTTCACTAAAGCACATGGCAGGTGTGTGATGTGCAATTAAAGTGATTTTCACTTAAGCACATGGCAGGTGTGTGATGTGCAAATAAAGTGATTATCACTAAATAAAGCACATGGCAGGTGTGTGATGTGCAAATAAAGCTATTTTCACTAAAGCACATGGCAGGTGTGTAATATGCAAATAAAGTGTTTTTCACTAAAGCACATGACAGGTGCGTGATGTTCAAGTAAAGTGTTTTTCACTAAAGCACATGACAGGCGTGTGATGTTCAAGTACTGTCTGAAAAACACTTTTCTCCTGAAATGTCAGTAATTGATGTTCAAGTATCGTCAGTACTTGAACATCACACACCTGACATGTGCTTTAGTGTAAAACACTTTATAAAACCATGCCATAGCAGCATGTCAATTTTCAGTTTACAGTTCCACCATCAAGAAATGCCAAAAAATATATTAACATCACAAAGTTTTTATGCTTTGCCAAAGCATAGACAGTTTTCTTACGGTACCTAAATAAATTAATCGCTTCATCCACCAAGAGGTTTTAATTTAAAAAAAATGTGTATACTCATCAGCAATGGCGTGCTTAGGGGCCAATTTATAATACGGCAAGCCCTTATGGCAAGTAGACCGTTCAGAAACCCTGAAGAATCATGAAGAGTCGCAGGTTATGGGGGCAAGCCAAGCTTTAAGACTTGTATGAAAGTACCGCCACTACATTAGAATACCCAGTACTCAAACACACGTGACGTTAAAGCCAGCGTCCACCGACGTAATCGTACATAACTAGGTATACATTGACGACCCGTTGATTGTGCCAACTGGCATTCGGTATTCGTTCCCTGAGTCTGTTGCTGTATAAATTATACAACACTACTGTGGCTGTTCTGTTTACACTTCTGACGTACGAACCATTTCAACCGCGTTCAGCAGACGCAACTGTCTTTCCTGAAATATGTCTCGAACTCTGAGAAATGTTTGTTTCTCATTTCTTCGTTAACTGTTGCAATCTTTACCTTGCGACATTAAATGAGTTTTATAATGTCGCAAAATATTTTCTGTTGTATGTATGTTTTAATGTTCAGTTCCTTGAGCCAGTCTGACTCACGTGTTTGTTGTCTATTTCATGAAAAGCTTCATCGTGAGCGCGAACTATTTAGTATTTACGTCGTGTGTATTTGGGCGTATCGATCCTCTATCTTGCTACTACTACACGGCCAACATGTTAACTTGAGCCGTGGACCACAGTTTGATTCTGTTCTGCACTAACTACATACTTGTTATTAAACTTAGGTACACCGTACAGGCTTGAATTCGCTTCTGCATTACGTATGGCGCACGTTCAACAGATATACTGAAATATTAAGCAGTCTCAACAACCTGCGCGGTAAGATAGCCACTCGAGACTCGAGTACGTGTTATGGGTGCTTTACTAAACGGATAAATGAAATTCAATTGAATGAGCAGTTCAAAATCTAACAAACAAAACTGCTTCATAAAAATAATGTTATGATCTACCGTTGTCCCACTTTCAGGCACTCTGAAAACACAATTCAGTATTTTACAACATCAGTAAGTAAACCTTTTTCAAATAAGATCTGATAATAGTGGAACAGGGTCAATATGTCTCCAGTACGTCTTTGAATTATGAGTAAGAGATAAAAACGAACATCGTCACACCAATTTGTTGTAGGCAATAGTACAGGAAAAAGTGATATTCGTCTTGGCAAATAGGCGTAGTAACTTTCTAATCTTATATTGTCATGAAACTGTGGCATCTGTCGTATTAATTATCAGATACAGGGTCGAGGAACGTGTCGAGTGTATTTGGAGTGGTCAGAAGTTTCCACGAACGCGCGATAAGACATGATAGCGTCGCGTCGCCACTCCCAAAACTTGTTTTTACTACACTGACAGGAAGTTTGTTAGAATATGCGCGTTAGCGTAATTCCTGGGCTTAATTGCGAGCTATATTGGATAATGGATAGCTAAATTGTTACTGTATACAATTGTGATGTAACCTCATTATTCTTAGTAAAATATCAAATGGATACAGAGACTTCTCAACTTTTTCTTCGAACTGGCTAAACTGAGTGGATTATATAATTTTGTAGTTTTGTCTTGATCCACCATTTTCATGCCAAACGCGCGTTTCCAGTAGTGCTTTGGCTTGGCACAAATTAAAACTACTAAACCGGTCAGGAGTCATAAAAGATGATTTCATGAATAAACAATAAATTATGGAACGTCGGACAATCAATAAACTTAATTATGGTTACAGCTTTTCAAAAGATATGCAATAAACATACTTTATTAATTACTAATCCGAAGAAATGATTAGTAACCACTTTCATTTCTCTTATAAACTATTTTCCATAAACATTAACTAAAAGTATTAAATCTATCATGGTATTTATTATCCGCAATATGAAATGTAGAGATCCTAATCTTGTCTAATTACTTAATTGCATTAACCATGTGTACATACAATTGTTTGCTATTACAAATATGTATTCAGATTACGATATTAAGCGAATATAGGTAGGAAACAGATAATGCTCTATTTTCATATTAACTGCACGTCTGAACACAAATATTTAATTCTATTCAACTTGTATCTTCCGAGCAGATTAAATGTGAGAAAATGTACTTTTGCAGACCAAACTCGTTCGTCGTGTACGTGTATATAGCCTGAATCTAGATCCTCGTTGTATTCGATTTATTATTTGATAAGTTGCTCGTTTCTATTATTTCTATAATAGTTGTATGGTGGAAGGTAGGTAGACGTATCTGCATTTTTTTCTTCTTCACGCTTATCGTGTCCTGGCTTTCTGCCAGGTTCCACTTAGCTTAGAGAAAGGTCGTTCAATCAATAGTAAACATTCCCGTTACTTCATTAATATTATCATAAAAACTTTATTCAGCTCCAACTTCTAGACAAGCGAGGTTCTTTGTAAAACAGGACAGTTCAAATTATCTTGTCATGACTTAATTTTCAGTAAACAATGGCACAGTTAAATGGGGTTAAATTAAAAGACTTGATGATTATTATCGATGTCCGGAAAATGTTTAGCCGCGATAATTAGCGTCAAGGTCTCGTGCGTCGTAGACATTATTGTAACACGTATATTGTACACAACACATACTCATGAACATAGTTTTAAAAGTATACTCTGATATTGTCTACATCTACAGGGTGTAACGGAAAGGGTATATACATATTTAAGGGTGTGCTACAGACCATCAAACTGAACATGTTTCTCCACAAACAAACATCGTAATAAGGAAGAAATTATCTGCTGCCCCATACAAAATTTAAATACCTATTCGACCTAATGTATGGGGCAGGTGATATTTTTTTCGCTATTACGAAGTTTGTCTGATGGAGAAACATGTTCAGTTTGATGGTCTGTAGTACACCCTTAAGTATGTATATACCCTTTCCGTTACACCCTGTATAAACATTTTCACATTCATATTTCTTAATGTACACAGATAAACACTTACTTCTAACACCTTATCGGGGACAATGCACTTTTCATAAGCAATGTAATCATCAATAACTATCGTAGATTCTCTTAGGTAATCTAATTACTTTAGCATACAAAGCTTTTGCCAAAAGCAGTTCGTTTCTATTAGCATTTGGCATTGTTTGCAATTTCATTTACATAAATGTCGCCTGAAACTAATAGTTGTTTTTCTTCTATTTCAGCAACGCTTATCACCGCTACAGCGGGTACCTGCTACGGCTGGCCCTCACCTACATTACCGTACCTACAGTCACCTGAGAGCAAGATACCAACTTCATCCGGCGAGGGATCATGGGTAACCTCCATCATGATCCTGTGCTCTGCACTGACGCCTATCCCCTCCGCCTACTTCGCTGACCGGTTCGGTAGGAAGACGACGCTACTCCTTGGGGCAGTGCCCTTCATCCTCGGCTGGGTGCTGGTCATCGTAGCCAAGTCTGTCGCTCTTCTATACGTGGCGCGCATGTTCTCCGGCCTGGGCTACGGCATCGTCTACACAGTTGCTCCAATGTACACGGGAGAGATCGCCACCAATCAAGTTCGAGGGGCACTCTCTACACTCATCACGTTAATGAATAAAGTAAGTACATACCTCATATTCCCCACTACTGATGCAAAGCGAACGGAATGTCCCGATTGTACCTTGTTGAAATCCGACACATTATCTCGTTTGTGAAACGAATCGTTTTCAACTTATAGACACATTAAAAAACATGAACCAATACCAGTCAGGTGTTAATAAATTATTCATCGCCTTAATGGGTTAGTTTAGTTCCATCTGCGGACACAGATATTTGAGTAACACTTAATTGAGTTATAAAAGGAATGGGATCCAAGTTGATAGAAGGCTGATCATAATGTCATGTGAGAAGCTGCGGTTGTAGATCAATGTCTGCTGTAATGTCGCTCAATTGATCAAGTTCAATGAAATAATTGAGTATATTGCCATCTCATTGCAATTATTCACTCTGGATAAGTTCAACTAATGGGCGATATCCTTTGCAGAGTAAGAGGCAATTCCAATTATAAATTATGTCTCGTGCAGCCTGCTCTGCCTTATCGCGGAGTATTTACATATTCTATGCTCTGTTGCCTGTTTCATAAGCTCGCTTTCTGCTTTGAGGGTTAGATATGCGATTTCTAAATGATATTTTCGTAGAATCGCACGGGGTGTAGTGTTTACGTACTTGTGCAACCAACAGGTGTACGGTTCCATTTGTCAGAGGCCATTGGACTACATACATAATACTCATGTTTTTACGTCCACCACGAGATACTTCGATTAAAATGAGAAAAGAATGAACCTTAGTCCCCAAATTATTTTTGTTCTAAAAAAATGGAATGTTATCCAGCAGTAGAAATGAACAAAAAGGATTTTCCTTTATTGTTGATACCAACAATATCAAGGTAAAGATGTTGTCTCAGTCACAGACTATCATGCGTTAATAATCTTATGTATAAACCAGCCATACAGCAAAATATACCTAGAAATATGTTTTTTATCAAGTCATAAAATGTTCACGTGATAAGCCTGAGATATTACCATAAAACGCATTATACTTACGTGTACATCTCCTACAGCTATTAGTTATAGAAAATTAAATTACTCTTGAGGACGCCACGCGACACAACAACCTGGGAAATTACATTAGAGGGTCGTTACATACAGCTTGCAGCGTCAGTGTACGTGGGTTTAATCAAAAGCTATTCACCGAGATCTTCTATGACAACAATTTATTTCTCATTGTGTTGTATTTGCACGTAATTAAGCCAGCGAACACACGAGAAGTCGCGACGCGGTGCTCAAACGTGAGTCATTACTACAATTACGCATCGCGCATGGTTTCGCGCGATTTATATAAAACTTGAAACATACACAATCCTGTTTAGAAATATTACATTTAATAACGTTTCGATGAGCTCAGAACTGACGTGCGTTGAACTAATATTTTGAACTACAGATCATAAATCCAAATCCTAATTGAATACAGCTTTTCTTGTAATAAAATTGATTGTGATATACCTGAAATTCACGTGTCGCTATTGTATTCAGGTAATCATTGTAATGATTTTTATCTTCACGTAAATTCGCACTAAGCTGGCTTATCTTGACAAATAATGTAACACCATTGTTTATGGTTGCAGTCAACTAACCCCGGTATCATACAAGTTCGTCCGTAAAACGTAAGCATAATAAAACGTGTCTAGATATCTGTAATTACCTACCCTAACACATTTTATGATCTCTTTGGAGAGAGTAAAATCTAAAAATATTATAAATTGTAGTTCAATTTATGATACTTTTAGATTTTACTTGATGGTCTTTAAGTTTCAATCATAGCAGAATACTCATGAATGTTTCTCTTTTGTTTCCAGGTCGGAATTCTTTCCCAGTACTGCATCGGCCCGTTCGTCTCGATGCAAACCCTCGCCGCCATCAACTTGATCCTGCCCGTCACATTCGTCATCACCTTCATCTTTTTGCCAGAATCTCCTTACTACTACTTAAAATTCGAGCGAAGTGAGAGAGCAGAACGCTCCCTCAGGAATCTACGTAGTGGTGACATAAGAACTGAACTCAAAAATATAGAACTGAATGTCCAAGAGGACATGAAGAACCGAGGAACATGGGGGGACTTGATCTCTGAAGCTACCAACAGGAAAGCAATGTGGATCACGCTGGGCGTGTTCACGATACAACAGCTATGTGGCAGCGCTGCGGTGGTGGCGTACGCGCAGGTCATCTTCAACTGCACCACCGCTTCTGTCAATATCACCGCGCTGGAGAATTCCACAGCCACCTCTGGCGGCCTAGAACCCTACCAAGAGTCTATAATTCTCGGATGCGTACAAGTAGCCACCTGTGTCCTGTCCGTAATACTCGTCGACCGCGTCGGAAGGAAGCCCCTTCTATTGCTATCAGCTCTTGGAGTAGGGCTTATGAATGGTACGATCGGAACATATTTCTACTTCGATCACGTCAACAAAGACGCAGTGTCACATCTTCACTGGCTGCCTCTCGCTGCCCTGCTCGTTTACATCGTGTGTTACGCCATCGGGTTGTCGACTGTCCCCTACGTCATCATAGGAGAGATGTTCCCCACCAACGTCAAGCTGTACGCTTCCTGTATCGCCCATATGTACACCGGCATCTCCATGTTCGCAGTTCAAAAACTATTCCAGGTGAGATTGATGTTCATACCACAGTATCATATCATAGACATTGGTTTTCAACGCTGAACATTCGGATAAAAGCAAACTCAACATTCTAACAAAAATCCCATTTATTTTACAAATATTTTTGTACATACAGTCACTGCAATAAATACGAAACAAAATGTTTTAAAACTATTACACAAGCTCTACGTTTTGCAAGTAATATTATGCAATTAGCCTAACTGGCTCACGATATCATTGCTCTAATATGAAACTATTGTCATTCCAGGTGGTCAAAGACAAATACCAAATATACACAGCATTCTGGGGATTCTCCGTGTTCTCATTGCTCGGGCTGGTGTTTTTGCTGGTGATGTTGCCGGAGACGAAGGGCAAGTCGTTCGCGTGCATCCAGGCGGAGCTGAAGAGGGAGGTGGCGCGCGATAACGCTAAGAAGCTGGCCACCGTCGAGTACTGAACTCCGGAGACATCGTCCACCGGATAACTTCTCACTAGTTTAGCATAAGCTTTACTTTAATGTGTTTTAAGGGATCAAGCAAGTTGGAATGACAGTTAAGGATATTGATACTTAAAGTTTAAAATACTTTTAGCATATAATAGTGTTACAAGGTACAGTTTTCTATAAAGTATTGTAGACACTATTACAAGAGTAGCCTGTGTATGCACAGTAGTGGGAGTATGGAGGGGGCTAGGAGGGCGGCGCCGGAGAAGGCGGTGAAGTCCTCAGGGTCGTAGCTGGCGGGCAGAGCGCGCGAGCGGATCACGCTCGCGTACAGCTTTGCCGAATGCTTCGCCGTCCTCGTCTTGTTCGGACTCTTGAAATCAACCAGATACAGACCGAAGCGGGACCTGCAAATGCATTTACAACTGTGAAATGAGTGAAATTAGACACTTCTGACTGATGTATGAGTTTTATTCCTCACCAAAAAGACAACGGAAAACATCGATGTAAATGTTTCATTTTTGGACTATAACTTATCGATATTTTATAGAAGGTAGATAGACTTGTAAATAAGTACCTACTTTACGACCCTAGCTAGTTACGTTATGTAATAAATAGCTAATAAAGTCCAATTAACTGAATCATTGATTTCCATTGTAGCCTACCCTATCGCTTTAAATAAATTAGCTTCGCTGATGTTTTCATGACCAGAATAAATCGAATGTTGTTTATTGCTAAGCGAACTAAACAGCAGAGACCTAAATGCAGAAAATCCGATACAAACATATTTTACAGCTCTTAAAATTTTACGTTCTGCTCTGAATCTTTATTATGCAATCTGGAAATTTTATCAAAATAAGCTTTATAAATCCTTCCAAAATTCTCTTTGATGTCTGTGGAATTGATACTTTAAATCTATCCAATATACAAAGAAGATAAACTTGACAAAATAAACAGGAATCCTTGGATCTTTGGATATTTGAAGTCATCAATTATTGAAAACATACAGAACGTGCCTCCAAAACGTACCTAGACTCTTTGAAATGGATTGGATTAAAGAGAGATTGTACTCTTCGAGATATAGGTCGATGAAAATAGTTTCGGATTTAGGTGGCTAATGACGTAAACACGTGCTAGGCCACAGTTTGACGATAAGTATATTTTTAACGTTCTCACATTTCGGTAATTATGGACTTGGCATTTAAGAAATAATAACCGACCCCAAGATAGTTTGGGAAAAGGCTAGGCAGATGATGACCCTTAAATCCTTTTCCTAAGTCGAAGCGTCCCAATTTAAAACTTTTCAAATCCTTCGCTATATGGCTTCAGATTACGGGCATGATATTGATATTTCATCATCTCGTCTCCTGAGCCTATTGAAGAATTCTTTGGCCTTGCGAAGTATACTATATTATTACATCTAATAAAAATGTAATAAATAAATATATGGGTACATAGATTGATCTCCAAAGCCACATAAGAAATTTATAATCTTAGCCGTTTGAATTTAGTGCATGAATGCATAAATTATAGAGACATTTCGGCAATTTTTGAAAAAGCGTGTCTATAAACCACCAAGTCACCATTATGTACATAAACCAAGTTATCAAATCTTCGAGACAACTAATCTATATCTAATTTTGCGAATCCATGATGATGCATGTTTTTTTTCGAAATGATAAAGATGATCAGATTGGAGTTGATAAGTTATTTAAAAACAATATGATTCACTTTTACGGGCTAACAAGGTCGTCTAGGACACTCGAAATAATATGATTATCAACGTGAGTTGATAGAACTTGAGCCCAAAATGTTATGATTGAACTTGCAAGATTACAAAAGTTCTAAGTGTTTTATGTTTCTACACGGAATTACTTTCAAAGAGATGAAAAATATATTTTTGAGTTTTTCATCTTCAGTATCATTGATGGAAGATCTTTTATACGTTACCTTATCTGTTTTTTAAAAGCTGGCTAATAATTTCTAAATTAGTCAACACTAATAAGTGGATAGTGGAGTGAAGACCCACTTCTGAGAGCCGAATCCAGAACACGACTTGCGACTACGTCAATAATGAGAAAATGAGCTCTAACTTCAACTGTTGAAAACATTACCAATAAATGTAATAAGAAGGATATATTAGGCATAACTAATATAGCCTTCTCATCACATATATCTTTTTTATATTAAGAAAGTCAGAACTAAATAAGTTTGTCTGTAATAAACATAATCCAACAGATCATACACCACCTGTACGTGTATACATCCCACAATGCCATCTAGTATGAGTATACAGAATGATTTCAGACACAACCACAACTCTAGATAGAACGATTTTGATTCAAGAGGTTGCCAACAGATGTCGCTGTTCAAACTTAGCATGAGTACTATCAGTGAATTCCACACCATAACGAGATAGTAACTATAAAACCATCTGCAATTAGTTTCGTATTATAAAGATATTAATATTCATTGCAGAGTTATTAGCACAAGGTTATCAAGATCTTTTTACTATCGAGCGAATACTAAATAAATATGTAGTGCAAATAACTATACTTACCTAACTATACTATTTTTACTACCTACCTTCGCAGTTCAACATTCCAATAAAAGCTTTGCGTTAACTGAGTCGTTTGCAGAGATAAAAATGTAAGTTATTATTGTACTTTGTGACACACATACTATTCAATCGATTCCACTTAATTGGTTCAATGAAACGATTAAAGACGCCAGTAAATTGCTGCTCCTACTATCCTGGCATCATCATTTCATCGATTTTTACTACCGGATTCGAAGCTTTTACGTTCATAGAAGATACTCAAGCCTTAGCCTTATAGATCTATAACAATCATTACAAGCAGTTTTTTTTTTTGCCAGAACTGTCCCTCTCCTAGGTATTGGCCTCCCCCATTAAATGCAGATATAACCCCAAAATGCGTCTTAGAAAATTTTACGATAGAGAATCAAAATGAGCGTCACTTCATTTAAATTCAGCCTGTTACATTCAAAGCGCGTATTTCTACGATTGTCAACAGCTTTCTCAATGCTTGTAGTTAGATAGCTTACGTCAATCTAATATACACCCAATTTTTTAACACGCTTTATTAGCTTCACCTGTAACTAACTAAATAAAAAAATCATAGGTAAAAGTTTAATTTGACCCATTTCCCAGTTTCCGATTGAGTTGAAATTTTGCATACTATGGTTAATTTGGATAACAATATTGACAATGCATAGTTAGTTAAGTGATGTCATTCTAAATCCAATATGGAGGACTGCCAAAGATGGCAGACTAGTTACTTTTTAAGCATTCTCATGATACGGGTATCAAATGAAAGGGAGCCAACCGACTTAATTTCAGAAAAATACGAAAAAAAAATACGTCAATTTGTTTTTTAAACTGTAAGGTTATTGACTTCACCATCGTCGTTATCTCTGTTTGCCCAAAAGTCAGTTTGCCTAGATCCTCAAGATTGACATAAGAATTGTCAGTAGGTAGCTTAATAAGTCCATTGACCGAAGAACGGTAATGTTAATGATTTCCCAGAAACAATTACAAATCAATACTTACACATAACCGTCATCCCATTCGAAGTTATCCATAAGACTCCACGCGAAGTAACCCTGGACATTGACCTTGTCTTCGTGTACGGCGTGAAGCAACGCGTTCAGATAATGGCTGTAATACGCTACTCGAGCCTTGTCCTCTAATCCAGAGAAGTCAGCGTAGCCATTCTCAGTGACTATTATAGGAAAATTGCTGTAAGTCGTGTTAATCCATTTGAGAAGACGTCTGAAGCCGAATGGCACCACCTGAACAAAAAACAATAGTTATAGACGACTAGCTGTTCGGCGCAACTTCGTTTGCATCACATTTTCACCGTTTTCGCAAAATTTTTCATTGCTGCTCCACTCCTATTGGTCGTATAGCATGATGATATATAACCTATAGCCTTCCTCGATAAATGGGCTGTCTAACACTGAAACAATTTTTCAAATCGGACCAGTAGTTTCGGGGCCTATTCAATGCAAACAAACAAACAATCAAATCTTTCCTCTTCATAATATTAGTTTAGATATTTAGGTGTTTATGAATAGTGTCGTTTGGGGTTGCGAAATAGCAAATAAGTACCAAGTCATTAGTGATGAGTAAAAAGTTATTCTTTCAAATAGTCAGACTGTGCAGGTATATGTACAGTTTGAAATTATGTATCTTGCATTTAAAAGTTATCTCGCATTCTTCAGGTTGTAATAAAATAAAGGAAGGATAGATAAGTCCCATCAATTTACATAGCTATCATAAAATTCAATAGTACTCGAGCATGAGTATCTTCTCAGAAGATTAAATGGATTTGTTTCTGTTGTCAGAATGCTTATTATCGAGGGTTCTTTCTTTGTACAATGTTACCATCGAATGAGATAAAGACGAGAATAACAACGTGACATGAATTTCACAAGGTAGATACTCTTCAAAGCAGTATTTTGTATTTTGAACTTTATTACAAGGAAAATAGTTACATTAAAGTGGGCGCGATAGTTTAATTCAATAAAAAAAGGTGGGGGCAGATGATCATGGGTACTATGTAAGTCCCAAAATTCGTGCCCATCAAGTCATACCTTAAAACAAAGACTCCAAAACCAGCTTAATTTTAAACCTTAGTTCACTAAACTATCGTGCCAACTTTGAAAGTATTTTAAAAACTTTATCTTTGGTTGGAAAAAAGCTCAAAATACAAAAAACTGGTTTCAAGACTAAACTGCGGACTAAAGTTACATCTTGTTTCATAATACGATGAAAAAGGTACGTCCATCTACCTATAGGTACTAATATTATAAACAGGTAAAGATTTTTGAATGTATGGGTAATCTTCTGAACTACTGATCCAAATGCGAGGGTCTTAGGTTATACCTATAGGTACATGACGTTCCCGTAAGATTATTTCTGACCATAATGCGAGCAGAGCCGCGGATAATAGCTAGAATGCATTAAGAAATTGTGCAATCACCTTAAGCCAAGACGAAGACGAATCAGAAGGCCACTTCGGATCCTGGACTCGGATAATTCCAACATCGTTTTCGTGCGAAGGTATAGCTCCTACTGGTTTTTTAGCCATGGACAGAAGGTACGTGGTATAGTGGTTCAACCCGAAGAAGTCAGCTGTTCCTTTGATGTAGTTCACCTCCTCAGGAGTGAACTTGGGCAGTCGGGATCGAGTGTAGTTCTGTTGTAGACTCTTCTCATCGACCAGCTTTATAAGTTCGGCAGGGTAATTGCCTTCTTTTGAGTAGACTGGGTGCGCGTACCATCCCAACTGGAATTCAAAGAATATTTTGCATTATGTATTGGTTCCGGTTTCACGGAAGATATCAGAAAAATAAAAACACAGCAACCTAAAACTATACTTTGCTCCGACCAAAACCAACTGATGAGAATATTGGCTCATTTACATTAGGTCGGTTTGAAGTCGGTCACCGAAGGCGGCGGCCGCATTCGGTTTAACTGAAACGCTCACCTAAATTGAGTTGTTTACATTGGTCGGTTAACCGAATTCGGCGACTTGATTGATGCGGCGATTGTATATTCATTGCTTGCACATTCACAGTCAGGTTGCAAGCATCGTCATGAACAGTCTTGTGTTAGAAGGATTTTTAACTGTGTGCGATGTAATACAAGAAGTTTTGAGGAAAAAATTGAAAAATAGGAGTACAAAGAGAAAGAGAGTGTGGATAACACCTCTATTAAGTCAACGGTCTTTGTTAGGAGCTTCAGTGTTGTTGTGTAATGAATTCAAAACTGACGATGATTTTTTATTATTTTTTAGAATAGATAGAAACCAATTCGAATGGTTACTGAATGAAATATCTCCGATTATAGAAAAACAAGACAGTGCATTTAGAAAGTGTTTAAACCCTAGAATAAAACTACAAATAACTTTACGTTTTTTAGCAACAGGCGATTCTTACAAAAGTCTTGAGTTCTTTTTTAGAGTTTCTGACAGTGCTATAAGTTTATTTATTCCAGAAGTATGCGATGCCATTTCTGAGACGTTAAAGTCATTTATCGAGGTAAGTGGTTTATGTAGTAATTAGTTTAATGTAGTTAATGTAAGTAAAACAACATTTTTTTTTACAATCAATATAATTTCAAAATTACGAAACGTGATCTTAAAGCTAATTGATCATGCATTTTGAGAATCTTCTAGGTTCGAAAGAACACCAATCACATTTGAGATAGAATCGTTGCTTGTATTTAGCTCTATGTTTTCAACTGCTATGTTACTTGGGCTACTAGTACTCATAGTAGTACTCGTAGTATAATTGGGTGTGAAATATTCATGTACTGGATAATTACTTGTAGTATGTGCTGTTGTACATTCCTCAGATAAAATCCTCAACTCAAATTCTGTAATAGTTTGTTGGATTACTGATTTTGCTGAAATAAAGTGTTTTTTCGGCATTTGTCGCAACGAAGACGCAATGTATTTGCCAAATATATCATATTCATCATCCTTCATAGTTCCAACTTCTTTTTTTAAGTTGTCCAATTTCTCCAATGCCACAGCAATCACGTCTTCAGAGTTCTCGTTACCTTTATTTGCCACCACATGGTTTCTTTTGCGTTTAGGTTTTTGAGGTAAGTTTCGAGAATCATCAGAAAAATCAGTTGTATGTTGCGATGTACTTAAAAAGGTATCATCCGTTAATGTGGGAGTTTGCGTGACATCACTGCCTGTATCGCTGATTGTTGAAGCACAATCAATATTTTCATCCTGAAATATAAAACATTTAAATTAGGTACTGGATCATCAGGGTTGTAAAATAGGTAAGTCAAAATAAGTAATTTTTATTTTTTTCATTTCAGATCCCGAAAACAGAAGAAGATTGGCTTAAAATCGCTAAAGGTTTCGAATTGAAATGGAATTTCCCAATTTGTATTGGAGCACTTGATGGTAAACATATTGTGATTAAGGCGCCACCAAACACTGGGTCAGATTTCTTCAATTATAAAAAAAATTACAGTTTAATATTATTAGCTTGTGTAGATCACGATTATTGTTTTACGTATATTGACATTGGTGCAAAAGGCAGAGATTCAGACGGCGGTGTTTTTGATCATTCTCCCTTGAAAACGGCAATTGATAACAATGCTCTCAATATTCCTGAAAGATACGTGTTCGTAGCTGATGCTGCATTCCCACTCAAAAAATACTTAATGAAACCTTACCCGGGTCATAATCTTACTGTTGCTGAAAAAATATACAACTATCGACTATCGAGGGCTCGGAGGATTGTCGAAAACGCCTTTGGCATATTGGCTTCGCGATTTCAAATATTTGGAAAACATATCAATTTAAATATTAAAAATACGGAGAAAGTCGTGAAAACATGCTGTTGTCTTCATAATTGGCTGCGTAAAACATCCCCTGCACATGCACACTTTGAATATTCAAATACCTGGAGATCTAATTTTCTATCATTTGTTGAAGAAAACAATATGGACTGTAGTGAAGCAAGACAAAAACGAAATACTTTACGTGATTATTTTAACAGTGATACTGGCGCTGTTTCTTGGCAAACAAATTGTCTTCAATAAATAAATAAATAATATGTAATTACTGTGTTAATTTAAGTTAATAAACTTGCTTACCATATTTGTATTTGTATGTCTTTTACTTGTATATGTCCTCAAAAATCCATCAGCTATTTCAAACCACGGCATCTTTGGTTTATAAACAGATTGTGTACTGGCACCGGATCGGAAGCTAGCGTCAATTTTTTTTCTTTCTTTTATGTAGGTAGACCGTAAATTTTTTATTTTCTTGCTTATGTCTTGCAATGAAAGTGATGGCGTAATATTCAACGAGTCTCTGATTCTTTCATAGGCGTTATCTCTAGCGTCTCGATTTCTGTACGACTTATCTGTAACATTCCATAGAACTTCGTTTTCCCGATACAGTTCTACCAAGTGCGTCATTTCCGAGTCACTTAATTTTCGAGAGGCCATTTTATGCACAATCGTGCGCGTGCGGCGGACTGGCTCGTGCTCTTCGAACTGAGCTGCGGGCTGCGGGCGGCGGGCGACGGGCGGGGCACGGCGCACTCGACACCGACAACGGGCTCGACCGAATACGGCCAAACCGAATACGGCCAAACGAATACCTGTTTATATTAGTCGGTGACCGAATACGGCCTGCAGCCGAATACGGTCTAACCGACTTAATGTAAATGCGCCATATGTAAGTACGTTTGTTGAATTTGCACCCAACCAAATGATATTTAACCACCAACAAAAAAGAAATTCACATGGAAGGTCATTGGATTTAAAATAAATGTAAACTATAAAATCATCAATCAAACAACAACCTTATTCCCATTGCAACCTAGAATAGCAATCAGTTAGAACTACATTACACAATTATGTCCAAAAAAACTCTGCATACACAAGCTAAGTATGACGTTACGTTCCACTAAACACTAGATAGGATACTATTCTCACTTGACATTTCAGTGAAAACTGACCTTGAAAGGTTATACAGACTGACATTATCTACTTATGAAGGTCGAAGTTAAGCGGGCTTAAATGAGTAAACAACAAAAACTGGAGACTGATTTAGATAATGGTACCTACATGTGTTTTTAAGTACAATTCAGCAGCTTCTCTGTCCTGTGGCGTGTCTTCTTTTGGCTCAGCCCAATTTGAATCCAAGGACAGCCCAATTTTACCTGAAAATTTAGAGAAATTATGTCTGATAAGTATTTTTGCTGCCAGGGTGTACCTATGCTACAAGTTGACAGATTACATTAATTAGATTACCTTGATTGATATGGCGGTAGTTCTCATTGAAGAGATGGTAGACGCTCGCATGTGCTTTCAAAAGGTTATGTGCGCAGAGGTAGTCAGCAATACCGTGCCGGTTCAATGCAGGCGCTCGGTACGTCCCGCCGTAGCCTTCCAGACAAGTCTGCATCGGCTCATTGAAAGTCACCCAGTACTTCACCCTGTCCGCGAAATTGTCGAACAAAACCTTGGCATAATCTGTATAGTAGTCCACAATGTGAGAACTGCTAAATCCACCAATATCCTGCAGTTTCTGCGGTAAGTCCCAGTGATAAATAGTCACCATAGGCGTAACGTTGTGCTTTATACACTCATTTATAAGATTGTTATAATACTTGATACCCAAAGGGTTTATTTTGTTTGTGAGACCGGTAGGCAAGATCCTCGCCCATGATATAGAAAATCTGTAGACGTCAACACCGAGTTCCTGGACCATCTCAACATCTCTTTCGTAGAGATGGTAGGAGTCTGCTGCTACATCACCGTTTGAACCGTCTTTCACGAATGTTTTGTTGTTGTGTACTAGATTATCCCATATGTTTTCAGATTTTCCTGAAAAAATAATAGAAAATATTGTAGTTAATAGTTGTTTTGGTGCGTCAACTCAAAAGTTCAGTATAAGCAAAACCAAGTAGCGTACCATCTTCGTTCCATGCCCCCTCAATTTGGTAAGCCGCCGTGGAAACTCCAAATATGAAGTCTTTTGGGAATGTGTAATTCGATTTTAAACCCCCGGAAAAGTTGAGAATTTCAGCATTTCTGTAAACAAAACATTTACTTATAAGTTTTCACTTTTTTAAGGTATTGTGTACTTCCTAGACAGCTTTTTAATCTGTTTACCGATTTTCCGGTATCAAGAACTTTATTAAAAAGTAGGAATCATCATCTGCCTAGTCTTTTCCCAAGTTTATTAAGGGGTCGGCTTCCAGTCATACCGGATGCAGCTGAATACCAGTATTTTACATGAAGCGACTGCCTATCTGACCTTCACAGCCCAGTTAGTACTGGGTAATACGATACCCCTTGTTAAGACTGGTTGACAGACTTTCGGGCCACTGACTACCTGTAACGACTGTCAAAGATCTACAAATGACCAACGGCCTAACGTGCTTTCCAAGGCACGGAGAAAACTCGGTATCTAATGATGGTCACCTTTATTATAAAGTAGGAAGCGGATACAAAAAATATGTAAGACCATGGTTATCGTCAATGAAAAATGATTAATTCAATAATACAGGTTGGAGTACAGCCGTAGGGTCAAGTCACGACTCAAATCTTGATACGATTAATTCCATCGTTCTAGAAACGCATTAACTATCTGACGAAGGACATTCGTATCGTTAAAATTCCTTATGTACGGAATGTTATATTATAATCCTTCAAATATTAAATATATGGCGGAAAGCCCATGTTCGGCCACTCCCTAAAATTCCTAACCCCACTCTCCTCAGCCACTTTCGACCTATTTCCATCCTTCCCTTTTTGTCTAAAGTACTTGAGGCCTGTGTTCACAAGCAATTTTCCCACTTCATCCACCACAACTCTCTTATCAGTCCATTGCAATCCGGGTTCAGGCCTGGCCACAGTACCGTATCAGCCCTTCTTAAAGTGACTGACGATATAAGGCGGGGAATGGAAGACACTAAAGTTTCGGTTTTGGTGTTAATCGATTTTTCGAATGCTTTCAATACCGTCAGTCACGAAGTCCTTTTATCCATCCTCTCCTATCTCATGGTCTCTCCCGAGGTATTGAAATGGTTTTCTTCCTATCTTCAGGGGCGTCAGCAGTCAGTTCTTGCTGGTGACTCTAATTCCAGCTGGTGTGATCTTGATGCTGGCGTCCCTCAAGGCGGTATTTTATCTCCACTTTTGTTCTCTATTTTTATAGATCTCATAACTACCGAGCTTCAGTGTGTGTATCATCTTTACGCTGACGACTTACAGCTCTACTGTCAGGCAAGTGTTGACAGCTTGTCCGATGCAATCGAAAAGCTAAACCGGGATTTACGTTTTGTCAAAAACTGGTCTGATCGTTTCGGGGTGGCGGTTAACCCAACAAAGTGCCAGGCTATTATTGTAGGGAGCCCTCATAGCCTGAGAAGGCTGAATGGCTTAACGGTGCCACCAGTTACCTTTGACGGCACAGTCATTCCGTTTAGTTCGGACGTCAAAGATCTGGGTTTGCATGTTGACACTTGCCTTGACTGGCGTAAGCAGGTCGCGATTGTGAGCAAGAGAGTCACCGGAACGTTGCGGTCGCTCTATCGGCTAAGAAATATTCTACCATCACACATAAAGGTAACGCTTGTACAGTCCCTAATCTTCCCCATAATTGACTATGGTGATGTGTGTTACTACGACCTGAATGCAGATCTCCTCAATAAACTTGACCGACTTCTAAATAACTGCATTCGATTCGTATTTAATCTTCGTAAGTATGACCATGTCTCTGCACATCGGTCACTTTTAAAATGGTTGCCCATCCGGCAGCGCAGAGCGTTGAGAGCTTTGACTACCCTTTTTTCTTTTCTTAATAAGCCTACTTCTCCTTCTTATGTGACTACTCATTTTCAATACTTATGCTCTGCGCACAGTAAGAATCTTCGTTCGTCCAATAATCGTCTTCTACGTTGTCCTTCTCACCGCTCTGGTTTTCTCAAATCTTCTTTCTTTGTCCAGGCTGTCTTCCTTTGGAATGCACTCCCTCTGAACGTCAGGTTGGCCAACAGTCGGTTCACATTTAAAGTTAAAGCTCGCGAACATTTACTTAAGAAGCTGGCAGATTCATCTCATAATTAAATTGTTGTTAGTAGTATATGTATGTATTTATGTATTTATCGTTATATTATTTATGTATTTATCGTTATATTTTATTTGTAAAATGTTTTATAACCATTTGTTATGCTGCACCTACTATGTTTTCTCTCTGCATCACCCTAAGGTAGACTGGTAGAAAATGCCCAAGGCATTAAGTCCGCCTTTGTACAGTGTTTTTTATACTTGTGCATAAAGTTTTAATAAATAAATAAATAAATAAAATATTATCTTTATGCTCGAGAAGCAGTTGAAAAACTAAAGAGTTACCTACATTGAGTTACACACAAAGAGAGACAGTGTCCATAATTTCATTACAAAACATCACAGCAATTCGGCTCCATGATTATAAACCTAATTATACTTAGGACCCATATGATGATAACTACCTGTCTGGTTGTCTGACGGTTGAGACTTACAGAGTAATTTCAGTTACAACCATATTATTAAGAAAAGTTAAGCCCAATCCCCTTTTCAATATATGATTCACTATCGTAACTTGCATTAGCTATCAGTCATATCTGATGTTGCTAATGCAAGATCATTTCATACTTCCATCAACGAACACTGCATCTGCAAATGTTGCAATCCACATCTTCCAGCTGACAAGATATAGTTGACATCATCAATTCAGAGATAAAACGCCTCAGATCTTATGTACCCACCTTTACAATTATTGTCATGAAATTATGCATACTGTGAGTGAGTAAAATGCACGCAAAAGATTAAAATTATCTGGAGAAACCTTGGGTTTTCCGCAAAGCTGCGCCGGGGAATCCGACTGAATAAACCCAGAAAGTGAACATTTTCAAGGCTAACAGAGGTTTAAAAACAGCTATTATTCTCCCAAAGATGACCAAAATAAAAATATAACAAAACATTAGAATCGTTGAAGCAAAAATAACAAACAATGACGATTTTTGCTTTTATGCGCTAATGTAGTTTGAGATCGTCCTGAAAGGATTCTGATTAGAGAGGGATACTGGACTTTAGAATTAGTTTAGTTATTTACCTGTGTCAACAAAGCCTATAGCGATCAGATATCGCTAGTATTAAATAGAGTAGCAATACTAGTTTCTAATCAAGGTTCACCTCAGATTACCTGTTCCATTACCTACTGCGAACAAAAAAATACTTACAATATGCAATATGCATTAAAAAAATCTTAGGTCAGGCATTGGTGTCAAATGGTTTTCTTTTTTAAGTCTCTCTGAATCAACTTTTAATATCAAGTTTTGACTAAGCTATAGCACTTAGCTATAGCTAAGCTATAAAAAACAACATAAAATACTTATCTACGATTGGCTCGAAATAAATTCATTGATTGTTTGCTCTTTTCCTTATTGAGTCATCCAGTTAATAGACAAGACAACACAAATAGACTTAAAGGTCACTATAGAAAACTATTTACCTAACAATGTAGGTATTTTACAAGCAACACGAGGTAATTGTGTATCTAGGTACTAGTATAAAACTGGTTACGTGAGAACCTAACTATTAGCTAATTTGTTTAACCATGTCTTAGTAATAAAGCGTTCTAATGAAGTTTTATCTCTTTCGGGCTGTCTATTCTGCTTGTACCTAACTTGTCACTCAAATTGAATTGTAAATTGCAGAAAGCAGTCTTTAATTTATGCCATCATCAAAAAACAAAACAAGGATTTTCATGGTTATGAATATGATTCGACATTAAATACCAACATCGTGCTTTGGTTTCTCCGAAGTGCAAAACTTTTTTTTGTATTTTTGGAAAAAACTAAGATTACATTTTCTGCTGCGCACCTATATAGCTTTCCTTATAATAATTCATTGCAATTCATTCATTGCAATAATTCATTGCAATCAAACAGTATTGGTAAAGAAGAAAATTAAACTAAATTGAACCATTTCGCAAGCCCAACTTAGCAAAGTTAGTTACGACGCGACGGTATGTACCTACCTGCCACGTAATAAAACAATTGCACATGAATAAACTCTTGTCTGATTGCTCTGTCAAACACGACTTGCGCAATGTTTATTGAAAAAGCACGCATTTCCTGTCTAAAGTGGTTTCATTTTGTACACCAAGCTGCTATCCTTTGAATGTCGAGGAAAACAAAGTCATTATCTCAATTATATTAAGCATAACATAATCATTGCAAAGTATAAGTTTTCAGTTTGTTCAAAAAACGGTCGCTTCTTGTAGGTAGTAGTAGTTTTTGCATGACATGCGGCCTATAAAGGCAATGTAATAAATCTACAGGTGACGACGATCCGATATCTTGAATATTTTTTACAAAATGCGGTTGAAGGAAAACACCATAATTTTAGTGCTTTCAGATAGCAACTATCGTGGAAATTGAGTGAAACTTGTTTTTTACCAATATCTTCTATTTTCAATCATATTAAATAAGCCTCGTCTAACAAGGTTCGCACATGGGTTTTCGAGGAAACCGCAAATAAGGATAGGTACATGACGACACTTTTTTTCATACGTATAAGCATGCAGTACATACCATATGAGATATTGAATGGAACATAACCCTCAATAAAATTAATATAAAAGGTCATGTTATATATTATCTTTCTATTGCATATAGCGACCACTCATTTCGCATACTGATTCATCTGTTAGCGGTAGGTTTGACAGCTGACGAAAATATTGTTATCAAATTATGTGATGGTGTACAAATATTTATCTTGGATAGAGATTAATACATGACAAGACTAATCCACGTGGTACTCTTCTTAAAAAGGCAGTACCTATTTTCAATAAAAAAAATATATAATGAAGGTAATCTTGCTCAACCTGTAGAGAATAAAAGTCATTGCTCCGAATAATATAAAAGTAAATCAGACACTACTACTATAAAAATTAAATTAATCGCTAAAGACTTTACTTTCCCTTTTGTTCAATGCCTTTTGATAAGCCTTACCTTTAAAGGTAAGGCCCTTTCTTGAATTATTAAAATATATCGAAGAACTATGTCATTGTCAATGTGAAGTTGCTACCCGGTTTCCGCGAGGAAAACCTTCGGGTCTACCGTATCAAGATTTAACGGAACACAAAATACATTTATAATTTCCAGGTAACCTACTCTAACAAAAACCTGTCAGTCACTCAATTTTAACAGATAAAAAGCACAAGGTTTTGAAAGGTAATTACTAATTATAGTGCTAAAGGCTCGAGTTATGCAATAAAATGTAAATATTTGTTTTCGGTTCAATAATTGGTATAAAATTGCTAGTAGGCCCTATTTATGTGGTACTAAGTGGTAAAGACAAGTGTCGCAGTTAATTCAAGGTGACGTGATAAACCGATCCATTAACCCAGAACTTGCCTAGTCTAATTTAGCGGAATGGGTTCATAGTGCGGGGTAGTACGGAACATGATATTAATGGTCTGTGTGAGGATATGAATCTTTGTATGAACCAAACAACAACATAGTAAGCTAGGTACTTATATAAATACGAAAGTAGTGACAGGAATTAGTCCCGCAATGTTGATTCTCGCTATGTCGACTCTTGATTTTTCTTGCTTTTGTCGAGCGCCTCATTAGACAGTTTTGTCCATAAATAAGAATAATTCATGAAAACATTTTGGGATAAAAATAACACTACTTTTAGGCACTATTCGCCTACACGACGCACCTTCTTTTTATGTCAAACCAGTCATCCACATATTTTAAATAGCAATGTTATTGTCTCTGTGAATATTTCAATTCCGGACACATTCCATAAAATTAAAGCAGGTATGCCAATACGACCTGAAGCAGCAAGATCTATTTTTAATATCAAAACCACTCAGTTTCAACATCTCTATATACTTTATGACATTTCTCACTGTCATGTCAGGGGGAAAACCGAAACCATGAAAATAATTATATAAAACAAGTTCGAACGTGCTCGGTAAAGTTTATAGGTAATCTACATAGTAACTCCGTAAAAGTGGTTGGTTTAGTACCTAATCATTGCGACTGTTTTGATTGTAATTAAATAGAAACTTCGAAGTCGAGTAGTTTTTCCAAATACCTGGTTTTAGAAGGAAGGCAGGAATTAATTTTGTCATTAAATAATTTAATATAATTAATTATTTTAAAAAAAGGGTTACTTTTAATTAAAATGACACGGGTCATTAATTCAACCATACACAATTATCACTTTAAAAATTGTAGTCGAAACCGTAAAAACAAAAAATAGTAAAATAATAAGTAAAATAAATAAGTAAAATTCCGCAGAACTCTCATTTCAGCCGAACGACGTCCACTGCGGGACATAGGCCTCCCCCAAGTGTCGCCACATTGACCGGTCCCGTGCGACTCGCATCCAGCGGATGCAACCGCAACCTTTACCAGGTCATCGGTCCACCAAGTGGGAGGCTTTCCAACGCAACGTCTTCCGGTTCGCAGTCGCCACTCCAGAACTTTTCGGCCCTATCGGCCATCCGTTCTGCGAGCAATGTGCCCTGCCCACTGCCACTTAAGTTTAGCAATTCTTCGGGCTACGTCGGTAACCTTAGTTCTCTTGCGGATGTCCTCATTTCCGATTTGATCACGCAAGGAAACTCAGAGCATTGCCCTCTTCATTGCCCTTTGAGTGACTTTAAGCCTTCTGATGAGGCTCATTGTGAGCGACTACGTTTCGGTCCCGTATGTAATCACTGGCAACACACACTGGTCTTAGACTTTCGTCTTGTGACACTGCGGTAAGTTGAACGAGAAGATACCACGCAACTTCCCGAACGCTGCCCAGCCGAGTCGGATTCGACGATTGAGCTCTTTCTCAGATTCAGATTCATTAATTTATTGTAAAACATTGATGCATTATAAGTTCTTATTTGGTAATACATTGAGGGCCCTATGTTTTCCCACTAGGGCGTACAAGTCTCGAAGTTAGACCTACCCAACATCGAGTGTAGAGGTTCCTTGTAGACGTCTCCCAGTGCAGCGGTGAACAGTTTCGGAGATATGACCTCTCCCTGTCTCACACCTTGCTGCAGAAGGATAGGTTCCGAGGTCTGGTAGATTAGCTCATAGGAATTGTGTTTTTTACGTACCTGTATCTAGTAGTGAAAATAAATTAGGTAATGTAAAAGGGAACGCATATATATGTATTTTACAAATACCCACGGTACCACTGGACCAGTAGAAGGAAAAAAATACCCACGACACTACCCGTAGTGCGGTTTAGTAGTGTGGATGGGAAGGAGAATTAAAATTGAATTCAAATCTATTCGGTTATTACTTATTAGCTATCATAAAGTTTAAATCATGATATAATGTAGGTACCTAGGTATTGAAATACTTACAATCAAAATTATGTATTAAGTGCCAAATAGCAAAGCACTGAAAATACTGGCATTTTTTTCAAAAATATGAAAAAAGAAAATGTGACACACTAAACTTTTTATTACTCTTTATTATATTTTGATGTTAGCTAATATACCTAATATTTATTTTTAAACTTATTTTTATTAAACTGCCTTGTTGGTCGACTGCTGAGTATGAGGTTCTCGGTTCGATTCCAGGGTTGGGCGAAGTGTTATTGGGTTTTTCCTTCAGGAATTTCTCAGATGCAGCCACAGAGTCTGGATTTGTACCCGGTTGATGGCATATGGGCTCGCCCCTTCCCTCTTTATCATTCTGTTGATCTATTCACATTAAAAATAGAATAACCTAAACTTACAACAAACTAAAATATAGCATCGAAAAACTCCTCATCATCGCTGTCAACCTGTAATGTGCCCAAGAGAATAGCGGCGTTGCCATATTGCATGGCCAGTTTAATATCGATAACTTTTATGAAAAAGAAACAAGAAAATTAAAGAAACAAAACATATTTTTAACAATAGTAAAAGTTATTGTTTTTATAACTTCTTTATTCCGTATCATTTGTTCCCTATGAAAATCAAACAGCACACCACCTGTTTACGTTTTATGTTTATAAATATACAGAAGTTAGCAATAAACATTAGGCAACGACTCACTTAAGTAAGAAAATGCATTTAAAATAAATCGTTATCTAGTTCATTAGTTTTGTAATTATATTCTTCTAGGATCATGGGGAGGCCTATGTCCAGCTGTGGATCTCTTTCGGCAGAAATGATGATGATGATGAGGATCATGGATATTATCAAGGTAATTATATATATTTATTTACAAGGCCTCCGCAAGACAGCACAGACAGAGACGACAGTAAGTTCGATTCTCAGTACTCTACATTTTAGTTATTATCGATACATTAAAGAAAACAGTGAAAAGTGAGGAAAATTTAAATCCACAGTGGTATTTTTATAAGCTGGGACAAGTATGTGCTTAATGTATTTTGCCCTGAGATAAAAGGATAGGTAAGAACGATTACTACATATGTATGTTTAAATTGTGGATGCAACTCCAGGTTACAGTCACCTCCATACAAATACTAAGGTACTGAAGTATCAGTCCTCTCCCAGCAACTCCTTAACCCGAGGCTCGTACCTCACAGTGGGTGGGTGCCCTAATTAGCGCGCAGTTGCTTAGTATTTAAGTTTTGTTTAGTGTAAGCAAGCCTTACACTAAAGGCTTAGTCCACAAAAAAGGCAACTTCCTAGTTTGAGCTGCGAGATGCCATTCACAAATAAAAAAACCCTGTTCTGAGTCGCGTCCACAATTTGTAGGTACCGGTTTGGTCGATCCCTTACCAAACCGCATCATATGACGCACTATTATGATGAGTAGGTACATACCTACCTTGATATATCAGGACGTTATTCATTGACACGTAAATGAGGAGATCAGACTCTTGCTTTTGTTAAGTAACGAAAATCATAGCCCCATCAAATGCTATAATTAGCTGCCGGCAACAAATTCGTTAAACCAATAATAGCAGTTCAACGCACTTTACAATTTGCTAAGTATTTTTTTTTGCGGTGTTTTCAATCAAGAGTTACGGACACGGTGTTCCTCCAACGTTCTTTGGGTTTTTGGACACAAACCACAAGGAGTTCCTCCAACGTTCTTTAGGCATTCATCCGTACCAGAAAGTGGTCTTAATGCTTTGCCAAAATATTGTGTAAAAAGCTAATTTAGATACTAAGATTTTCCTTTTATGACGACTAAAGAGGTAAAATAAACATTGCTTATCTTAAACGTCTTAACTACATCTGTTTTTAATCAGGCTGCACGAATTAGATATTTTGTGATTTGTTTGCTTCCATTGTCTTTGCTGCGATAAGACAAAGTAAATAATCTTTAACTAGGTGTAAATGATTTTATTCCTGCTATCTCAATTTGAGTGCATAAGATTACTGATAACTTGATAAATTATATAATAAGAGACACAAAGGTAGATCAAATATTTGACATTTTGAAGAGTTGTGTTGATAGCAAACGAACTGACGACGATAGAGCAACAATATAAATTCGTGGTCTTTTCAGTGAATAGCCGGGACTTTCTCTCCCAACTAAAGGATAAACTGTGTTCTTTGGTATTTGTTTAGTTACTTTTCAACTAGAGTCAATCTTATCATTAGTTGTGGCGATTTTTGCTACATCGTCCGAATAATCACGAAGCAACTTATTTGTAGAAAAACTCGTGACAAAATGTGAAATAACTTACTGCAGAAAAATATTTTGTTGCATTCAAAATTCAAGACACGTCAGGCTGTTATCGCAGCAAGAATTAAGATAAAACTGATTATTGACTGAGTGACGGCAAACTCTTTTATTTTCTCGCGATTAATGTTTTTCCTTTTGAAACCGGTACTAATACGTGGTTTGCGAATTTAAATAATAACTATTGGGCAACTTTGGTATTAGAAACTGGTTACTTATCTCCTTTGGAGACTGTACATAGGTATGTACAGTCTCCAAATAATTTGAACACTTGCCTGATAATTTCTGTTAATAGGAGTATTCAACAATTAGTGTATAGGTACTCATTGTGGAATACTGTTGAGGTCCTGTCTTCCTCTGCGAATTTTTAAGTTATTAAATGAGATAATAATTAATTGAGAAGTGTGGAAGAAGAAGACATGCTGCGTAGACCTCAAATAAATTAGGATAACGGCACGAGAATAATAATGAATGTTGACGAGATAAACAGGTAGGTATTCATATTTAGAATAAGAACGTGCCAAGCCCCAGGATCTTTATTTATAAAATTCCGGTTTGTCTACCACTTTTTCTCCTAAACGGTTTCTCCGATTTTGATGTTTGTTTTTTTTTCAGAGCGTAAGCTGGATGGTCTAAGCTATTGTTGGATCGGGTCGGTAGCGCTGTTGACGATATTTGGAAAATTATTGAGACAGGTCAATGTCTGTAGGTTCACCTATATGGTAATGTTTAAAAGTGTTCTCTTCTATATAATAATATAACAGTATACCAGATACCTATCGGTGTTTGATTATAGTAGCTTAGAGCATAATAGCGATTCCGGAGGACACGCCTTATGTCTCCAACAGTCTTTAATACGCTTATTTTTATTTGATTCATATGAGAACATTGTTTTGTTAAAATGTTATTGTATATATACAATTTTCTTAGAATAATTAACTAAATAATCTTAAAATCTACACTTTGTATTAAGACAATAGCCAGTTCAAGGTGGGTTATATCTACTTGGATACAATGTCATTACTTTATTTATTTTTCAGATCATTTACACAGATTTGTAGAAGTAACGTACACAGTCATGTGAAAGAAAGAAAAAACGTTTATTGGTACATGTCATAAGTACACACAATCTAAAAAACGGAAATATATAAAAAAGAAGAACTTAAAACATGAACATGCATGAACATGCTGTACCTACCTACTTATTTCAAAACAGGAAAAAAGCAGGGGGAAAATTCTGAGGTGAACTGACTTCAAAGACTTCACAATGAATGTTTTAATCTCCAGTAATCGACAGTAATAAAGTAATGTCGTGAAATTAAGGTGCTAGTAAAAGTTATTATCTTTAAATACCGCTAATTCGTTAAACGTGACTTTACGCATCCGCATTTTCCTACTAAGGAACTGTATATTGTTTAATTTTGTTATGTAAGTTGATTAATATTTCAAATAAATTGTAATGCTTACCCAATGCACAATAATGCAAATATCACCAAAAGTTTGTGTAACTCCATAATTCTAAATATCACTTAATAAAATCTTATCCAAATAAATAAAAAAATATGTAAGTATCACTTAAGCTTCACTGCGAGTCGGAAATAAATTAACTTAGAATTGTTAACATTGCTTAAAATATGGATAAGTTAATAAATTAACGTAAATAAAATAATAAAGATAAACACGGACGTGTAATGCGCGCCAAAATCCAGCGCACACTGAATGCGTCTGCGCAGGTTAGAGCGCTCGAAGGAACCCACGGACGGAGAGGTTGCCGAGATAAAGGTATCGTAGTAATGCCGTCATATGACGTCTATGAAACTCGTAGGAAGCTGACTGAACCCGTCTAAAGTCCAACGTAGCCACGTAGGTATATTTCCCTTCTACAGGATAAAAGTGTATGACGATTGATCTGCCATAATAAGGTTTAAGTCATCTCGCCCAATGAATCCACTATTGCAACTTCCTGTAGCTTATATTGCGTCTTTAGACGCTGCAATACCTACACAGTATATTCGAGTCGAGCATCATCTGCCTAGCCTTACACAACTTTATTGGGGTCGGCTTCCAGTCTAACTAGATGCAGCTGAATACCTGTATTTTACATAGAGCGACAGCTTGTTTGACCTCCACAACCCAATAACTGGGTTATATGATATCCTTTGGTAAGACTTGTTGGTCTGGCTGATGGAAGCTAAACGAAACTGACGAAATGTGGCAGGTACCTGCTAAAGGTACACTTCTGCCTTACTCTTCTGAGAAAACAGGCGTGGTGTTATTTATTTTAGTTTTTAGTACTGTGTGAAATTTATTTTCGACCAACATCTGCGGAGTCTTTCGCTTGACAGCTGGATCAAGGGCTTGATTCAGAAAGCAGTACTTCTGGACACGGCACGTATTGTCAGGAGGTTCCTCTCTCAAGAGCCCTGACCACCGGTAGCCCGGACCGTGTTCCCGATGCTGGTGGGCTACTATTTTTTATATGTTGTTTTGTAAAAATATTTAAAAATGTAAAATGAATAAAGAGATAATAATGAGATTTTTTGAAAAAGGTGGTCAAGGTATCGCTCATTGTAATGTCATTAACCGAGACTATTACCTTGTCTGCAACCTACAGTCATACATGACATTCACTCCAATAACCTTCTGGCCAACACAATGGCCCTTCCTGGGAACGATCTCTAACTTCATCAATTATAAAATTACAGACTAACATACCTGGACAGGTTAATCATCATGGATTGGAGTCTCTCTGACGAATCGAATCGAATTCGTAACAAGGTGTCCGGCAGAGAACCAAAGCTGGCGACATAGCTCACAGAATAAGCAAGCTGAAGTGTCAATAGGCCGGCCATATTAGCTAGGTATAGCTGTCCGGCGCAACTTCGTTTGCGTCACATTTCCCCCGTTTTCACAACATTTTTCATTGCTGCACCACTCCTATTGGTCGTAGCGTGATGATATATAGCCTATAGCCTTCTTCGATAAATGGGCTATCTAAAACTGAAAGGATTTTTCAAATCGAACTAGTAGTTTCGGAGCCTATCCGATGCAAACAATCAAACAAACAATAAAATATTTCCTCTTTATAATATTAGTTTACATAGGACCGATGACCCTTGGTGTAGACAATGTGTACAAGGAACATGATATATTCTAGAGTGGAGGCAAGGGTCCTCAGGCTAGGTGGAGCGACAATCTCAGCAGCTTGGTTTGTAGTAGCTGGATTAGAGTCGCCGAGAATGGAGTTGAGTGGTGTGCAATTGGATTCCAGCAATGGACTGCTGAACACTGAAAATGATGATGCCTATATATAACCAATGTGTACTTATGTGTTCATTATAGATGGTAGACCTAAGTCAATATGGTTTTTAAAAGCTGACGAGTTCTCATAAGTTCTGCAGAATAAATCACATCATCAAAAAGTAAGGTACATGTTTACATGTGTGTAATTATTTAAGGACCCAATAAACCGGTAAGGTTATTGGCATATTAACCCCTGGTCTCAAACGGGTTTGACTAAACATCGATTCATTATTTATTAGTATCAAGTAACAGCAAGCTTTTTAACCGACTTCTAAAAAAGGAGGAGGTTCTTAATTCGGATTTTTGTATTTTTGGTATCTATTATCTAGGTTAGTATCGGTATGGGGGTAATAAGAAACATCCAAATAATGTTTGAAATTTTTGAAAGTGTACCTAATCAAACCACTGGTAAATAATGGACCCACTGTACTTTAATAGACTTATTTATTTATCATATATATGATGACCGATACTTGAATACGTGATTGTATCACTATAACAAACAACTTTCCCAAAGAAACTTTTTTTTATATACTCATTCACTTTTATCACAATAACATAACAACCATATGAAATTCGGGGTTGCGGATGCTATGCCTACCCACTGTAGGACGGTACGCTGGTAATGAGACAGAACGGTGTCACGCGGCTAACAGCTGATAGGTCACAGGTGCACGCGCGCGCTAATTTCATACGGTTATGGTGTTATTGTGATAAAAGTGAATGAGTATAGAAAAAATATTTCTTAGGGAAAGTTGTTTGTTATCATGAGTACAATCATGTGTTTAATTATCGGTCACTAATTACCAGTCACCCTATATAAAGTAGGTCAACAAAAAACTTGCATAACAAATTAAGGCTCTTTCTGGGTTTTCACCAGAGATGCCTAAACTACTCGACCGACATTTTTGGGTCCCGCAGCCAGCAGGATTCTATTTATCTGTCTGTCCATTCATCCGTCTATCAGCTGTATCTTTTGTAGTTTGTAAGGGCGCTTTCATAAATTTCGCACTTGGCAGGTTTTTTCAAGCCGTCTTCCCTGTTATTGTTGTAAAAGGTCCAAAAGGGGTACTGCATTTATTCATTTAATGAAACCCTGTTACCACTAACTAAATGAGTTTCACATTTTCTTCCTCGTAAAATAATGAGCCAGTGGCAATAATTGATCTCTTTTGTTTTTGTTTCATTCTACATAATTATTAAAATTTCCACTAAAACTATGACCAGTTTGAAGGGAATTTCCCTGCTTTACCATTCATAATTATTCGCACTGAATTTTCCTTGTTATATGATCGGATTGAAAAGGGAAGTACCTACCTACCTGTTCTGAATAATTTTGTCTCAATGATGGTTGGGATCTTGCCAAACGGGTAGTTTACCCTAGGTTTACCAGATTTAACAGATTATTTTAATATAGGTACTCAATAATTTAATTAATGCATGTTGAAATATTTTGATTTTTTTCACACTTTTTTTTCTGTGATGGAATTTAGGACATTTGAGGAAAATACCGGACTTCTTTCTTTTAAACTGTTCTAAACAATTTTACTGAATTTATATATATTATTTTAACAAGATTGTTTTATTAGACTGTTCATTATTTTATCATTTTTGTAAATTCCGAACGTATTTTAACACCTCCCCGCGCATTCCAAAAATATCAGAACCATTGGCAAACCTCGTTTATCCTTATTATTTCAGTGAGGAAGTCGGTAAGACGATAATTTGGTACCCAAAGATAAATATGTTATGATAAATTAAAATGTCTGACGTCTAGATTAATTCTAAATATTATTTATTTATTTAAACTCCATGTACAATAGTGGTACATAGGCGGACTTAATGTCACAAGGCATTCTCTTCCAGTCAACCATTGGGTTAAAAAGGACAACATTAATATGCGTGCCAGTCTGCCAGATAGAGGCCTAGTCAGTGACAATGTGCTCACTATTTCCTATTACACGGCACAGAAATATGTTATAACATAACTGAGTTGATTCCTTTGTGGATGACCTAGTACCTATGCCGTTTCGTTAACGCTAAGCAATACGTAAATGAATGCACAATTTCAAAATCTGATCATGTATGTGGTTTTGCGTGTTGCCAGTGTTAGTTACAAAAAGGGGAACCTCTTCCTGCACTAAATGATACAGACGATACTTAGGTATTTATCCATACATTGTACCAAAATTACGAATGTTGAAGAAATAAGTGGAAATGTACCGAAATGATGCAATTTTCCAGTTGTTTTACTTAAAGATCACGCGATGTAAACGATTCGATACAGAGACGCTAGAGTTCTAGAAACTAATTTGGTAAATTATCTTCTGTTTACAATAAGGTATATAAGTAATGGGTTTTTGTATGAGTTATAAGGGTTATAGTTAAAAACTATATAATTAGGATACTTGTGAATACATCCAGGCTACACCATGAAATACTTGATGAATGATCTTTTATTTGCAAAATAATGAGGTGTACCCGCGCAAAAATTAAGTGCACGCACGCCATGTCTGTCAAAAAAACATGATTTTCTACTGTTTTTGCATGTCGAGGTTCTACTGATCGATCGAGCTTTCAAAAATAACAAACATATTATAAACATACTTGTTGAGTTTGTAAACACGCACAGTTTTCCATCATTAACATAATTAGGTTGTCGTCCTTAGGCCACTAATGATGCCAACCAGTCTATCAATTTAGTGCAATAACGTATGAATAAGCGTCATCTCCTGCTACAGAATTTGGATTTCTCTATGAATTATAACCACTCTTACTTAGTCATAACTAGATATCGGATTATTTGCACTGTTAAAATGCCAAAATATGCATTCATTTTAAAAGGGCCAAATATCCACAATCATTTCCACAAACTTCCGCCATTTTGAATTATTTTCAAAATAGCAGCCGCTGATAAAACTTGTATGAAACAATAGCTGGCATCAATACAAACAAGACAAGTATTGTGTGGGACAAAATCTTCTAAAGTGTCACGTTTTCGAGATATAAAATTTGCGTAGAAATCGGCGGGATAGGTAGATTAAAGCTCGATTACATTCTCGTCTTAAAGGTAATAATTTCGACCGTTCTCGCTTAGTCCTACTGACTGACTCCATTACCTATTACAGTACATAATCATAACATGGAAACCGGTCAAAAAACTAACCATTTCCCAGAATATATTGGGCGGAGCTGACCATTTTTTGCCCGACCAAAACATAATTTGCAAACGAAAGGAAAACAAAATAATAACCTATAGCAAAGAACCAAGTGGCAGGAGCAACATAGGTAAATACACCAATATTATAAACGAGAAACTAACTTTGTCTGTCTGTCTGCTGCCGTTTTGCGTCTTAACGACTGAACGGATTTCGATTGAACTTGAAATTTAGGTCATAAGATACTTTTTATCCCGTTAGTATCTACGTTCCCGTGAATGTTGGTTAAATGGGTGAAGCCGCAGGCAAATGCCAATGGGCTTACAAAACTGAACCTTACTAGCTTGTTTATAGAACCACAGATTGCGCAATTATCGCGTGTGTTGGTGGTTTGGTACCTGCGTCATTAGTTGACCTTATCTATCTATAATAAGTTTATACCATATTTTTGTTTATTTCCGTAACATCATTTTCATAACAGATGCACTAGACCTCGAAACGTACCTTGAAATTTTTGTGACACTGGCGATCTATTTGTGACGGCAATAGCTCGAAACTTCGGTAAGTACATAAATATAAAACATGTGTGACCCTCCACAAAGCCGTCAACGTCAACCAAGCATTCAATCCATCAAACTTAGTAACCTTTTTTTCGGATGGGAAATCATCAAATGACTCCTCGAACCGCTCTGGGCGGAGCAGAAGGGAGTGTCAGACTTTTACTGACTAAAACCCATACATGTTCCTTCTTAGCCCTTTGTGTTCCAGGGCTACGGTATCTCTTTCGAACAGTCCCGCAGCCCAAACTTAGTAACCTTACGCAAACATTATTGCTGGGAAATGATTTTCTTTTTGTGGTGAAAAATTATGTTTCACGGTAAAACTGAAAATAACTCAATCTAAACATTGTGCTGATCGATGCATTGAATAGTAATCGGGTCATGGAAGTATTTATAAAAAAAAAAAAACTTGTGAAAAAGTTGGAACTTTGACCTCCAATACCTCTGTAACAAAAAGGTATGGTCCAGTACAAAAAAAAAAACATCGCAATGAAGGTGAGAACAAGAACCTTTCGGCGTCGTTAAGGTCCATTGACACCCTTTATGCTACACCCACTAGTCTCTCACATTCTACCTTTTGAACGTGGCAATTACTACAGCAGGAATTTTACGGGGGAAATTACGAAGTATACTATATATACTTTGTATTCTACCTGAGGAGGTCGATATGATATTTGAAAATACAAAGATTTTACCTTTGTATTTTATCAAGATGAGTTATTCAGGCCTAATTACTGTCAACTCAACTTATCCGAACAATAAGCGTTAAATCTTCTTGTGGATCAGTAGGTAATTAATATCTTGTTATCGTAATAAAAAGTATGATAAATAAACACAGATTAACTGAGTTTATTTACCTCAATAAAAACCATTTATCTATATTACGTTAGTAATTCTTCACTACCTATATATGTATATCATTATGTCGACGCCCATATTCTGTTATGTTAACAACATTAGAATGCTATCATTATGTATACAAGGTGTTGTTTTGCATCCTCGTCAAAATTCAGGAGGTTGTCACAAAAGACATAAATAATCAATATAAATTACGGTACCTAGTAAATTATTAAAAAACACTGCGTTTTTTTTGTTGTTTAAGTTTGTCAATATTTCAGAATAACCCCCTTAACGTGGTTTAGGGATTATAAAATTATCGAAAAAACGTTTGAGGTTTTTTGTTTGTGTGTAAGCGACGTTATAAGGCGGGAATCAGACGGCCCGTGTTCAAAACACAGGTGGTTCACAGTTACCGATTTCAGTAAATAAATAAAAAAAAGAAAATTACCTACTCATTTTATTATTGATTCGGGTCGAGAATCATTAGCATAGTTACCTCCTAGAATTTGACGAGGTTGCAAAACAACACCTTGTATACTATTATTAGTTACATAGGCAAAGTACTCAGTCACATAAATAACAAATGCAATTAAGCCTGAACGCGTCACGAAGGAATCGTGACCAATTAAATAACAATAAACTGTATTGAAGTTACATACATACATACATAAGTACATACATAAGTTACAAGTAGAGACCTATGTACATGCAATCCAATGACTTTATTAAAAACTTTTATTTGGTTTCGTCTGACCCGGACTCCTGGTATCAGTAAAGAAATCTTGCAATTTAAATTTCAAGGACTTCCCCGTTTCTCTCATCTTAAATGCGCATACATTTGGTTCCGTTGATTATACCTTTTTATGACAGAAATCACCTGATCCAGTATCGCGAGGACCATCTCCTCAAGAGGGAATTCCTCAACGGTTAATCGCAAGTAGGTACACGAAACTTTGTATGCGTTCAATTTTGACATTTAAACATGATTGCTTTGCCAGGATGGTCTCCTCATGAACTCCTAAACGGGTTATATATAGCTCGGACAAATATGTACTTACGCGTTCAACTTCTAGTTGAAAAATTGACTCTGCAAAAACGACGCGTTAAATCTTTTAAACTTAGAAAACTAAAAAGGATAATATAAAATAAACGTAAAAAACCAAATTTATAATTAAAAATAAGTTTTAAAAAATGCACTAAAAAAGACCCTTCGAGTACTTAAATAAAAGCGAAAAAGAATAGTTTTCTTAAAAGCTTGCCGCGAGTAAAGAAAAGAAAAAAAACCATACGCAACAATCTTTGGAGCTGCTGGATCTTTGAGTTTATATGAACAAAATGCTAGAAGGTACATACCTACTAACCAGACAATAAAAGGCTGCAATCTACTCTTCCACCAGCCTTTTTGTCCGGTTAAGCAGTAGCCAGCCTCAGAGGCTGAACTGCGAGATGCCATTCACAAAAAAAACTTCCACCAGCCAGCAGAAAGGCTGGGCAGGGTCACCTGGGTGGTCCCAGATGACTCTACTGGATCCGGGATCCGACACCAAAATCTGGTCAAATCCCAAGCTATTAACAAATCTTGTCTTCTGTGCAGTTCCATAATTTTCTTAAGACTACGAAATAGTTTATAAAACCAAATTTTAGTAATTCTGTTGTCATCAAAAATCTAGCCAATATATTCTTTGCTTATTTGTTTGAAATTAGGTGACTAGTCAGTGTGACAGAACATAACAAGTAAGTATGTAATATTAACATGACAAAGAGATGTAAATGTTGGAAAACACTCTTGTGGAATTTTAACAATGGTGCAATGTCTACTGTCTAAATTGACTGTCCACTCATATATATAGGTGAGGTAAGTAATTAGAATAACTCCGTTGCGGTTAAAATAGGAACAGTCATGAATATCTAGTGTACATATACAATTCCGAGTAGATATTACCTACCTACATAATATGATAATATAGATTGGTCCTAGTTACAACAGCTAGTTAGGAACAACAGCCGGAAATTAAATCTAACTATTAAGCCTTTATTTATTGCATTATTTTCAACGTTAAGTGTCATGGTTGCACAAGTCGACGGCTCGAACTCGTTGGCGGGCGTGGCTAATATGCATCTTATTTAGTAAGTTTTTAATTTATTTAGTTTAATTTATTTAGTATTCATTTATCTAGTTTTTATTTACCTATCTATATATTTATTTACTTGTTTAGTGAAATATACGACGATTTATACCGAAAATGAGTGCGTCTAATTTCATAAATTGAGTTTTGGCCGAATAGATATTATGTGAAAACTACTGGATGTATCTACTCAAAATAAATTATTTGGACTTTTGAATAAATTATCTATCCCTGTACGGTTTCACTTTTTCCATTTTTATACTACATTTGTTATTTATTTACGCCCAAAGATGAGTTAAAATTAGTGTAGAAATGCGGAAGTTTCGACGCTCATAACTTCCAAACCAATATTTTTTTTCCAGTTCTGCTTCCACACAGGGCTAGATAATGACAAGACCAGTTGATAAAATTTTTAGTTTGGAACCTACACCGTCAAACAGACGAGTAATCACCATACTACGTTTGTATGGAAGAATGACCGACTTGTGTACCCTTAACAGCTCTTGATTGGATAAACTTTACTTAGATAGATATTATTAATTCCGTTATGGTACCCCAAGGCAAGCTTTAGGGTCGTTAAATATCTGACGGAAAATGCGTTGGCGTAACGTCGTTAGTATGATCGACGTACTAACGCATCATCGGTTATGCTTACGTGTGTTAGGTTGGATGTTTTACCTACTATCTATTTGTCTGTGCTGGCGTGACACGACCAACGATGCGCGGCATATCTTCCGTCAGAAATATACTTATCGACCCTTAAACTACCTACAGGAAACCCTTTTATGAATTCGATTAATAAAATTAAGCGAATGCTGTAATTAATAAAAGACGATTAACGTTTCACGAAGCTTTTCACAAACGAACATGTGAATTTGAATTTCCCATATTTCGTCATTTTTGTTTTGGGGTTTAGACTAAATTGTAGATGGCTTCCGATCAGTTCGGATATAGAGTATTTATTCGCCTTACTTAGCATAAATATTTTTAATACAAATGAGCGTCTATTTCCGCCCACCTAACCACATAGATACAATCTGTTGCAACAAAGTTGTGAATAAATTAGGTATCTATGCAATAGTCCGGAAACCAATCGATTGAGCCTCACGTTCACGGTACAGTTCGAACAAACTTTACTCAATGTTTTACTAATTAAGTACCTACTACGTTAAATCTACTACATAGATATATAGGTCCTTTTTGTACGTAGGTACAATCCAAATTATGTTATGATGGTTTTTTATTCCAGTCATGTAGGTACGCAAGGTACCTTTGTAACAAGAGGGCCGTAAGTTCTGAATGTCTAACTAATTAGTCCGATACAGATAAAATAGGGACATAACAATCAATCGAACTAAAATAAAAGTGATCGGTTTTCGGAAGCTTGAAATACTTAGGTAATGCGTAATGGTTCTTTTGACGAATGAGTGACATTGATAGGAGGGCGCTGTTTAAAAACGTTTGTGAAATTGTGTGAGGAAATTGTATTTAAACAGCAAAATGGCGGCGGTAGTTCCGTCTATGGACACGGGCCACAAATACCATGCTGCAATAAACATCGACTTGTGTACAGTCACTATTTTCAAATAAAACCGCCTAAATTATCGGTTATAAACGGTTCAATCAACCAACCACATCAATTCACGATATGGTTTGTTCTGATACGCATGATATCATAATTTAAGCATTAGTGGTAATAGTAGACGGATGCCCGAAACAACCAACCAAGAAATGTTCGTTCCTAATTTTCTAAACAATTATTTTCTAAAACTAGGTCTAAATATTACCGTCCTAATAAATGTTTGCAAATATTATTTAATTTATAAATAAACATACGTGATAATTTTGTGTTGGCAAGCTTTAGCATGCTAAACTACATAGAAAATTAAGTTCGGAACGCATGTATTGACATTTTCTTCTTGACACTTTGATTTGACAGTTGCTATTTCTAAATCTCACTCACGGTTGTCTGTACGGTTTGTTCTTGTGGAAGAAAAATGTATCGACTATTTTTCTAGAACGAGAATTATTTCGGATTTGTTACGTGTTTATTTCTATGTGTACCTATTGTCGTGTCCGTTGAATGCTCTTATATCGTTTAACAGGTTGGCTCGTGTGAATTAAGCGTGCGTATTTGTGATGTGACGACGTTATTTTTATTGCACTAAAAATCATGAATATCTTCCTGAATTTCGCGTCGATTCTTTTATATTTGGTGGCACAATGTCAAGGTTCGGGAACAGATATTGCGCTGGACGCAAAAGCTACACTTCTCCATCGTATAGACAGCTTGAATCTTTTAATATACACTTGTCTACTAACGCTGACTGTGCTTACTATTTGGGTATTTAAACATCGTCGAGTGAGTTGGCTTCACGAAACAGGGCTTGCTGTAATATATGGTAAGTAATACTTTCTATTTCCTTTTACGGCATTGTTATTTTTTACTGAGTAGTCATGTGATCACTCTACAATATGATGCTCAAGACCTTGACGTAAATTATTTACCTTTATGTACCTATCTGCCGCTAAATTACTGTTCGTGTGTTAGTAGGTACTCATGTCATTTGGTATTTATTTTACTCAGTGGTGAATTGAATTCAGATAACCTGTTAACCCTGACTGATGTATTTTGGGGTACCTTTGATAAATTATAGCAGAAGATTGAATTAACCAATATAATATCTACTATTTGATTAGAATATAAAGTTATAATGTAAAGAGTTTAAAAATAAAATATCACCTTTGTTATTTTAACTTTTGCACAGAAAATCATGTTTTGCTAGAATATTTCAATTCAAAACATTATAACATTTCAACCAACCTTTGTGAGGTTTACTGTATTGCAGTTTCTTGTAGTGTTGTTTACATAACATTTATTATGTATTCATACATCAAAATGTTACTTACACCTGTTAATTACCTCTTTGCATTACAGAAGTACTACTATTATCCCAACTATTTAAGTAATACTTAAACACATTTTTTTAAATTGAGTCATAGAAATAAATTGGCCTGAAGGTACAATTAAAAATAAAAGAATATATGGTTCTTTGTGGTCATCATCATCTGCCTAGACTTTTCCTAACTATGTTGGGGTCGGTTTTCAGTCAAACCGGATGCAGCTGAATACCAGTATTTTACATGGAGCGACTGCCTATCTGACCTCCACAACCCAGTCAGTACTGGGTAATTTGATAAATTGGCTTAGGTACTATTAAAATTTAAAAATTAAGTGGGTCTTTGTGGTATGGTCCTAAATGACTTGATTAAGTAATGATTGTTTTAATTGTGTAACTGACTGTTTAATCAGTTAATTATTTAATTAATTGTCTTCTTTGGAATTATTCCTATGAAGATAGTCCTAAAGAAGGCTAATTATGTTTTAATAAATTACCATTGAGTTTATATTATATTTAGTTCTGCGTGTGTATAAAACGTAGTTTTTCCTAAACAGGTCTAATCGTAGGAGCAATAATACGCTATGCAGCTAGTACAAACCAAGTTACCTACATCAATGTGCATCCTGCACCGGAAACAAAGTACAATCTATCGGTCCCACCTGATATGCTACGTCTACACTTCCCCGATAAAATGATCTCTTCAGGAGGTAAGTTATACTGTGTGTTGGGTTTATTCAGACTGTGTCCGGTATTTTCTTCTTAATACCAGTTTTTTTGTTACACTTTTTTATTTTCATTGTCTGGATTTTAAAAGTTACCTTTATCTCTGAGTTTGTTTCGTTATTTCCTCCCTGGGGTTGTCAAATAGGAAATGATGAGTCCATTTAGGGAATGCTTAAAATTATTATGTTGTTTTAAAGTGATTCCTATTACTATCTAAAGAATTACTAAAAGACTAAATCACCATTTACAAGACTATATTTCCATTTGTTATTGATGTTAGTATGGGAAAATATTAAAGGTCAGTTAATGCAAAGCCCAAAATCTTTGATAATATCAGATATCATAATTGAAAGATTAAATCTCTTTTGAAGTATAATGTTATTTGATTATATCTTCAAATACCTATTGATAAGAAACAAAATACTAGTACCTATACCTGAGTATACCTACGTAAAACATTATATATTTAATTGAGCTCAGTCCTTTTTGGAAAAATGCTCCATAGCTTTAATTTATTTATCTCTGTAAGAATATATATTTTTTTTTTATAAATAATTTTATGACTTGGCTTGGTAATGATAATCAGCTTCTTTGAGAGTTTTTGTTCAAGCTTTTTTTATCAGTTACATACTTGTAGGCCAGACAATATGGCCTTGTCTGTTTTTTTTCTTGTCTCTCTTGAATTCCTTATATAATAACCACATCTAACTACTATTATAAATGTAAAACTTGGATGAATGAATGTTTGGAACGCAACCACGCCAGAACGGCTGAACGGGCCTAGTTGAAATTTGGCACAGAGATAGATTATAGTTTGGTATAGAACATAGGTTATTTTTTTTTCTCACTCATTAACATCAAAATGTCCATGCTAACGAAGTTGCGGGCAACTGCTAGTTATTTAAATTACTTATAGGTATACTTCTGCCTAATCCTTTGGGCATTTCAGGCGTGATGTTATGTTTTATGTTATAGTTTTAATTTATATATCTATATGTATTTGGGTTATATATGTTTTCGGGTTTTCAAAACTCCAAACAGTAGCTAATTTTTTTTTCCTCATACAGATGTTCCTGTACCTAACAAGACGTACGCATATAGCTTTAGAGGAGAAATAGTGAATGTGGAGCAAAATGAGATAGATCTTAAGGCAACATTTGATCCTGAGATATTTTTTAACATTATTCTACCACCTATCATATTCCATGCTGGATACTGTCTGAAAAGGGTAAGTGTAATAACTAATAAAAACTGGCATAAAATAATAGAAATTATCTACAAGGTAATTTAAAAATAATATAAATTACCTCCTAGTAGAGCATATTAATTTTTATTATGAATACCATGCCATTTTAACATTATGGTTAAAAATCAAGATGACTTAAACATCAGCTTGTTGGTAAATAAGTTAAAAAAATACTTATTAATTAGTGGCATTACTTTCATAAAAACCTACAAGCTTGGCTTGCCCTTTTAACCTACTCTGCTTGCCTTATGGGCTGGCCGTAGTTTTGGCCCCTAGGCACGCCACTGTTATTAACTTATTCAAACTCAAACTCAAACTCAAAGCATTTATTTCAATTAGACCATTACAGGCACTTTTGAAAGTCAAAGAACAAAAAAGAAGAAAGCGAAGCTACAGTCCCAGTCACAAGACATAATAACTTGTGAAAGTACTGTAGTTGCCCATTCCAAAGCGTAGATCTCTATGGAGAAGAATGGGCAAGAAACTCCATGGACACTCTTTTAAATCAAAATATGTTACAAAATCTTGGTTACATCAATCGTGTTGAGAATTACTAGTATGTGAGAACGATGTAGAAATACGGGCAAGTTAAGAGCGTCCAGAGTAAAAGACGAAATCAATAATTCGAAAAAAAGTTAAAAATAAAATAATTAAAATAAACCGTGGCAGCTAAGAGATGACCAGGCACAACTGACAGCGCCCGTTCACGAACATGACGCATGTATCAGCCATCATTCAACTCAACCATATTGAAGGGAACTAAATGACCCGACACACCCGCCGCCATCAGCGTGACATTTAAGTGAGCATGACATTTACTCAACCGCCAGGGTAAATTCGCGTCAGTGTAAGATGTAGGTACTCAGTAAATGGTGGCTTTACAGTACATAGTTTTCACACATGTGCTATGCAATTATATAATACTAAGAGATTGAATCTATACAAAGCAAAGATATTTATACAATCTTCTGCAGCTTCCACAGTAACTTCACATGGTAATTTGATAGCCCCTATGGTTGTGGAGCAGGACCAGCATTGAGCCAAGCATTTTTATCATCAATGTAATCCCCCAACTTATAATATGCTTGCCTACATAGTGTGCGCTTTATGCAAGATTTAAATTTCGTTTCATTCAGTTGTAGAATGGGGGGAGGTATTTTATTGTAACATTTTAAACAGTACCCCATGAAAGATGAGTCTACTTTAGCTAGCCTGAAACCTGGCTGAACCAGTTGGTCCCTGTTTCTAGTATTATAGTGGTGCCGGTCACTTCTTTTACTAAATAAATGCAGATTTTTCCTAACGTACATGATATTTTCATAGATGTATTGACAAGGTACCGTCATGATGTTAATTTCCTTAAACAGTTCTCTTAGAGAATCGCGCCTACGTAGATTATATATGGCTCTGATAGCTCTTTTCTGCAGAATAAATATAGACTCGATGTCTGCAGCCCGTCCCCATAGTAAAATACCGTATGACATAATGCTATGAAAATAACTAAAATACACTAGCCTCGCGGTATCTACATCAGTAAATTGACGGATTTTTCTGACAGCATATGCTGCTGAACTCAGCCGTCCTGCAAGAGATGTTAAATGAGAACCCCATTGTAGCCTTGAGTCGAGCGTGATCCCCAAGAAAACAGTTTCATCGACAAATTCAAGTTTCTCTTGATTTAATACTATGTCACAATCACTACATTTGACATTTGGTAGAGTAAATCTTATGCACTTAGTTTTTTTCCCATTTAATACTAAATTATTAGCGGTAAACCAGTTATGGACCTGCATTAGAGCGTTATTTACGTCGTTGAGGTTTGTGGCACGTCTGTTTATTCTAAATATTAAAGAAGTGTCGTCAGCAAACAACACCATTTGTGGTTGGTTTTTAAACAAATGGGGTAGGTCATTAATATATACTAAAAAGAGGAAAGGACCCAATATTGAACCTTGTGGTACACCCATTTTTACTTTTAAACCCATTGAATTTACACCATTTACTTGTACTTGCTGCTGTCTATCATTCAAATACGATTTTACTAAACTGAGCGCAAGTTTACCTAAACCGTAATGCTCAAGTTTCAAGAGCAGGGTTTCGTGATTTACGCAATCAAATGCCTTCGAGAGGTCACAGAAGATTCCTATGGCATCATGTGCCTCTTCCCACGCAGTATATATATGTTTTAATAAAGTGACACCGGCGTCAGTCGTACAACGTCCTTTGGTGAAACCATACTGTTTGTCATGTAAGATTTTATTGGTGTTAAAGTGGGTGAGCATTTGATTAAGCATTACCTTTTCAAACACCTTGCTGAAAACCGGCAACACGGAAACGGGTCTATAGTTATTGGTCTCTTTACTGTCCCCAGATTTGAAAAGTGGTATTACCTTGCTGTATTTCATAAGGTCTGGGAAGACTCCCTGGTCCACACACAAATTGAAAATTAAGGCTAAGTACGGTGCTATAGTGTCGATAATGGCTTGACAAACTTTAACAGACATTCCCCATAGATCTTCGGTTAATTTGATTTTGATTTCCTTAAAAGCTTTAATGATTGTTATGGGGTTTATATGCTTAAATTGAAACTCAATCGGACAGGCTGAAACGTTCTCTTTTAATAAGTCAATGGAAAGCAAGGGTGAGGAATTTAATGTTTCGGTAGTTTTAAGCGGGATATTGGTAAAAAAATCTACAAATTCTTGAGCTACTTCGTTTTTAGAACTTAGAAGACCATGTGAAGTCTCTAGTCTGATATCATTATTATATTTTTTGTTTCTATTGGTTTCACTATTGATAATTTTCCAAACCGTCTTTATTTTGTTATCGGCAGACTTAATCTTGTTGCTAATAAATAAGGCTTTAGCTACCTTGCAAGTGTTTTTAAAGATTTTTGAATAAGTTGCAACATATTTATTGAAAGTTTCCGAGTTGATGTAAGGCTTAAGGCCGTACAACTCAAACAATCGCTCCCTACTTATCCTAATACCCTTAGTTGCCCAGTCACTGAACATAAATTTAGGGTAAATAGATTTAGTTTTCATTTTTAATGTATTATTGAACTCTACGTTAACCACTGAAAAGAATTCCTCATAAAATTGATTTACATTTTCAATAACATGGCCCGGAATGCCTAAATTACTAATTAAGTTATTATTAAATTTATTTAAATTGCTGGGTGTTATTTGTCTAGAGTTTATCTGGATTTTTTTTAATGGTGTGTAGGACTCGAAAACAACGGTTTGCCCACTGTGATCAGAAGGGAGGTAATTAACAATGGATTTATCTAAGTAGTCGCAGCAACAAAAAACATTATCAATACATGTAGCAGTATTTGTAGTAATTCGGGTTGGTTCTGAAAACACGTTTAACAAATTAAATGATTTAAAAAGATGTAATAATCTACTGCTATTAGAATTTTTGTCTAAAATATTAATATTAAAGTCACCACAGATAACCAGTGATTTTTTACCGGTTGCAAGTTTTGCTAAAGCATCTTCCATTACTGACTCAAATATGGAGTAGTTTTGATAATTTGGGGGTCTGTAAACGCACACTATTATATGCTTATCCAGCTCAACACAAGACAGTTCAATATTATGCTCAACCGATAGATCAACAATATCGTTCCGCAACTTAAATTTAATATCATTTTTAACTAAGATTAATGAACCCCCACGCATCTTAGATTTTCGGTTAAAGCAACTGCCCACACTGTAATTGGCATAATTAATTAGCATTTCATAGTCTTTTAACCAATGTTCAGTGAAACAAACAATCTCAAACTTTGTTTTTTCTAAAAATAATTCAATCTCTAATTGCTTTGAAGAGAAACCTTGAATGTTTTGATGGAATAATTGCAAGGAATTCTGCTGAGCCCCTTTTTTACATTTAGCTATTTGATAGCGAGAAGGTATAATGTTACTGGTATCTTCTGTTGTCTTACTAACTAGTTTAAATGAGCATCCGGAGTGAGCCCCAAGACTCCTGTGCCATCACCAGACAACAAGCTCCTATCACTAATACTACTACTACTACTAATACACCCTAATTGAGAATTTTCCATGCTCACACATGGAACCTCCTCAGTAAAATAATTGTAAATAGAGAAAAAATCTATATTAGTATGATTACTAATCGTCGCAGTGTTAATAATACAACTAAACTTAGACATACTACTTATGTCTGTGTGAATATTATAAGCTAATAGCCTAGCTATTTTGTGTCTACATCCAATAGGTAGATACACATTACCCCTTGTCGACCTAAGTTTATATACAAAAGTGTTGGTATCAAAATAAATAAGTTTGTCACTATGGTGACCTACTAAAAAGTGCAAATGGTTATTCAATAAGTGTATATAATTGTTTTTTCTATTACCTAAATTTTCAATATAAGGAAAAGCACACAATATTATTTTACGACAATTCAACTTTAACAACTCAGTTACACAGTCTGTGATGTCTTCTTTTTTAATTTTTGAACTATTTCCTACAAATATAGTTATATCAGTATTAATATTATAACAATTTCTAGTCACTGAAGCCATTATCTGTTTGTATGTAGACCCTGGCATGCAAAGATTTTGATGGGAACAACTCAGGTTATTACTAACAAATTTTCCTACACCTCTTCCTATACTATCTGAAAACATTATTGAGAAAGAACAATCATGACTGTCATTTATCTCAGGCAGTACCAGTTGTAGATGACCTTGAGTAAAAATAGTGGTTTCATGGTCTAGTAAACAGTCCTGAGAGGAATTCTCAGCCCGGGATGGGTCCTCCATTACCTCAGGCTGGACAGTATCATGTTTGATATTAGTCTGACAACTACATTGACACATTACCAACTCATTTGCTGCGAGAATATGTTCCCTAATTTGGTTCTGAGAACTCACATACCTACTGGAGAGAGAATTAAGTGAGTCCTGAAGTGCCTGTATTTCAGACTGCAAATGCTGAGTATCAATTTCATAAATTTTTATACTGTCTTCTAGTTTTATTTGATAATTATTTAACTTATTAACTAAATCAATACGCTCTTTCCTCAGTGGAATACATTTGGAAAATTGTTTCTGTTGTTTTCTAAATTGATAACATTTTTTAATTATTCTATTTAGTTTGGCATATTTTTTAATTTTCTTATTGCTAACTGCATAATTCTGTTTGATTATGGAATCTTCAGTCAGATCAATTGTTATTAAGGAAGGGTGGTTACAATTACTATTTAATAATTCATTATATAAGAGGTTAGTTTCTTTAACCTGAGTATGTTCTTTTTCCTTCTGCAACTTTATAATACAATCATTGGCATGAATTAGCTCGTCTTCTAGATCCCTAATTTTATATAAAGCCTCCTCATACAAGTTACTACAATTATTAAAACCATCCTTGACCACCTTCAGTTGATCCCGTTCATCAACAACGTCCAAGTATTGTTGATTTAAGAGTATGAGCTCCCGCTTTAAGCTTGAGTTTTTGTCATTGACCTTAATGACTTCCACCTCACTCTCTTCTCTCTCCTGTAACAGTTGTTGGACTTGGAGGTTTGATTCTTTGAGTTCTTGGAGGGCCGTTCTCAACTTTAGCTCCATATCTTGAGCAGTAGCCCTACGGGTCATCACAGGCATGGTTTCAGGATTGGTTACTGAAAGTTAGAAGTAAAGAAACGGTGAGAACTAATAGATAAAAGCAATAAAGAAAAGTTAGTGATGAAAGAGGAAAAACAAAAACAAAAAAGCAGGGAAAAGTGTTCAGTTATGAAATTAAATGAGGTAGGCTGGGATATTAGATTCGAAATTTTATCTATATTATCAATGTATCTAATTAAGTATTCAATTTAACTGCTTTTTTTTTGAATTAGGGTTTTTATTTTTTCATAAGTGGGTATGTGGCAAGAGAAAAAAGTTAAATTAAACTTAATGACCATTAATGTTCACAAACGTTATATTTCTGCAAAGATCGACTTAAAGAGTGATGGAATTACTCTCACAGTTTTGTTTTTTGACAACAAAGCGATATTTATTAAAAGGTAATAAATCGACAAGAAATAATACTAGAAAATGGCATGGGTGTGCTATATAGTTAAAGTGATGATTATGTGCTGTTATTGAATAAAAGTAAACAATACTTCCCCTGAATTATCCGTATAAATCCGTGGTTACAACGTCAGCTCATCAGCTGTTGTTTGTATGTTACCGGTAACGTTGAATTACCGAAAACTGTATTAATTATCAGGAAAACAATTTTCCTGAGTATTTACGCACTTATAATACGTTTGCACAAATAATTAAACCTTATTATAACTTATTTACTAATTAAATTTAATTTTAAATACGGATAAATTAATTTGACATGTCACTCGGGCAGTGTTGCCACTTTTTATTAATAGACACTATCATTTATTAACTGGAAAAATTGTAAACAAGTTTTTCCTTAATACGCAAATACATTAAGTATTTACGGCTAGCCCATAAGGCAAGCAGAGTAGGTTATGCAATTATGTTTATACCTAATGTACCAAGTTAAACAGGAAAATTATGTAATTTAACTTCTTGAGTTGATAGTAGTTATTTACAGGTAACCGCAAACCTAAAACGTTAATGGATTTCGCAATTTAAATAAGTACCTACAACCCTTTCTTGGTCATCCGTCCAGACTTTTCAATAGAAGGAGATTTATTAAGAAACTTAATAAAATACTAAGTACTGTAAAGAACATCTAGAGACCTTTTTACAAATGTCTCACTTTTTGTTAGGACGCACTTCTCTCAGAGGAAGACAGCACTAGCAGTAGGAACATTTTCAGCTAATACGATGTACAATTTCGCAGAAATATTTCTTCCGTAACCTGGGAGCGATATTGACGTTCGCGATGGTCGGCACAGCGCTTTCGGCCCTCGTCATTGGTTCTCTGATGTACGGCTGCGTACAACTAATGCCGGCATCACTTGCCTCGAGTTTCACCTTCCTAGACACCTTGTACTTCGGCGCGCTAATCTCACCCACCGATCCGCTGACTGTACTCGCAATTTTCTCACAATTAAAGGTAATGTAACGTTATTTTTAAGTAATTGTATCAAATAGCAAACGATACTTTCTAATATTTTAAATGCGATAGTAACTCTGTCGGTTGTCAATGCTAAAACGTGTTTCTGATGATGATTATAACCAATGTAATGCTAAGCTTATTACAGCTTTTATTTATCTACTACTACTCGCTTATTATACTTTCTTATAGTTTTCTGCTTTCACGTCTTAACGGCTGAATGGAATTCAATGTAACTTAGCACACCAGTAGACCATGAGCTAGGCTAGGAATTTTCATCACGACTGTACCTTCCTGCGGGATAATATCCGACATCAAAGCGAGCGAAGCCGCGGACGAAAGTTAGTATAGTATAATATATGCAAGTACTCAAATACTGCGCCTTTCTCGATGAAAACATTCTATGCAAATATTAAATGTTACCATTATCTAAACAAGTTTGGATACCTACCCGTCTATGTAGAATTGTAGATAAAATTCAAAGGTAACAAGTACCTACATCTATTGAATAACTTAAATTCCTACTGTGTTGCTTAGTTGCCAATCACTAGTAACCTTTCGATCTTTGCACAAAATAGGTATTTTGAAAACTATACTCAATAAGCTTAGCCTTATCATTCGTTATAATCATAATCAGCAACACGTTTTAGTATTTACAAGCGACAGATAAGTGGGGAATACACTAGATAAAACTGATTCATATTATTGTGATATAGTGTAGGATATAACGTGTGTAACCCTCCAGATACACGGAAATCAGATATCAATTTACGAATGAAGATCATCATAGCATCGTACTAATATTACTAATGCGAAGGGAAATCTGTCTCTCGGTCTATCTTTTTCCTTTTTAGTCTTTCACGCCTCAAAGACTGAACCGATATGTATACAGGGTGGAAGAGACACCATGGCATAGACGCGAAAACTATTAGCACGTATTCAGTACATAATTTTAAATCATCGCAACGAAATTTTTCATCGGTAATTTAAAAAAACCGGCCAAGTGCGAGTCGGACTCGCGCAAGAAGGGTTCTGTACCATTATTTATAAAAACGAGAAAAAAAATCACTTCGTTGTATGGGAGCCCCCCTTAAATATTTATTTTATTCTGTTTTTAGTATTTGTTGTTATAGCAGCAACAGAAATACATAATCTGTAGAAATTTCAACTGGCTAGCTATCACGGTTCATAAGATACAGCCTGGTGACAGACGGACGGACGGACAGCGAAGTCTCAGTAATAGGGTCCCGTTTGACCCTTTGGGCACGGAACCCTAAAAAACGGGTCGATACATTTTGACTAAAATACTCTGGGTTCTGTTCTGTATGGTGTCGGACGTAAAGAATAGCACCATCCCATGTCTTCCCGTGGGTGTCGTAAGAGGCGACTAAGGGAATTAGCAGAGAATGGGCAGCAGCGTTCTCTGTGCTTCTGTAACAACCGACTGCGATCGCCAACCCGCCAGCCAAGCGTGGCGATTATGGCAAAACCCCCCCCTTCTTGGGGGAGGCCTATGTCCAGCAGTGGACGTCTTTCGGCTGAAATGATGACTCTGGGTTCAGACTGATGTACTGAGTACGTGGTATTGTAACCGTTTTCGCGTCATTGTTTCTCCCACCCTGTATACAAGGTGTTATTTTGCATCCTCGTCAAATTCAAGGAGATAACTATGCTAATGATTCTCTACCCCAATCAGTAATAATAGGTAATTCTTATTTTTTTTTTCTTATTTACGGAAATCGGTAAATGTGAACCATCCGTGTTTTAAACACGGCCCGTCCAATCTTCCCCCTATAACCGCCCTTTCACACATACAAACAATCTCAAACGTTTATTCGACTATTTCTGATTCCTAAACTGATACACTTGCGGATAAAAAGTTATTCTGATATACTGACAATCTTAAATAACCAAAAAAATCAGCATTTATTAACAAATAACTAGGTACCGTAATTTAAATTGATTACAACGGCGGATCCAGGGGGGGGGTCATGGGGGTCATGACCCCCCCCTGAGCTGGTTCCAGGACTTAGGTGGACCACTAATTGAACATAATGATTTTATTTTTATATTTTGCCACCATACAGATTTTATGTAACAAAATTAGTGACAAAAAAGTTAATGGAGTTGGAAGATTCCGGTCGCTTTTGGTTTTTTTTTTATAGCCATGTAAATAGCTGTAACATGGACAGCTTTAATTGAAGTCCGAAACTTTGCGAGTAAATAAAAAAAAAACTAGATGGCTAATGTCACTAATTTTGATTTAGTACTGGAATACAATACACATCTAAAATAAATTAAAATTCAGAGTCTACGACTTATACTTAATTTGTATTTGAATGTAAAATTTGGGTATTTTTTTAATGAAACAATAAAAAGTCGATGAAAAAGATCCACAGTGCATGAGAATTGTTAAGGGGTCTGAAAGGATAGCAGATGACCCCCCCAGTCGACCATTTCAATTTGGCAAACGATGCACCAAACACCCTGTATATGTATTTTGTCTGTTGGAAACCTTTGTCGTACCACCTCTTCACTTTTGCGGAGTTTTGCGTCATACCCCTCGACATACCTCTAGCTGTTATGACAAATCATTCACCACGGTTATGGAATATAAATAGGCTGCCTCATTCCGTGCGTGATAGTGCTTCTCTGATGTCTTCAAGAGAAGATGGCAATATGTACGTGTATATGTACAAGTTATTATGTGTTAAGTTTTTCAAGTGTACAATAAAGAATAAATATTTTTAAGTACAGTACTTACGTACATTAATAAAAGACCTACTTTTTACTTGTATCTATTGTTATCAAAATTAAATTAAAGTTCTTGACTTGACCACGACTATGTGACCCCCTCCTGGCGCCAAAGCTGGATCCGCCCTTGATTGATTATTTATGTATTTAATGACAACCTCCTGAATTTTGGCGTGGATGCAAAATACAGCTTGTATAAGTTTTAAATACACTGGCCAGATAAATTATGACCTCGATGCGGACTAAAGCTAGAACTGCTATAGATCAAATAGTGACTTCTTTCGATACTTTTCGAAGAATATGTACGATAATTCGTCTGCTTAACATATTGTTCACAGAAACTACTGGCAAAAACATCGAATGTGTGAAATATAGGTAGAGAGGAATGCACTAGTGTTATAAACAAACAGAGGTCGGAATTAGGTAGAGTTATTTAAGTACTTACACTGATTTCATACAGCGAAAGAATAAAGTGGATATGCCTCAAATCCCGAGATTAATGGACGATGCCAGAACCTCGCTTTGACCTATCAAAAAAAAGTTGGTCTACAGACATGCCAAATGTAGCATTCTATTGCTGCTTTATTAGTGATAAGTAATAACATGTTTAAATGCCTTTAGAACTTGCGTTTTCTGTTTAAAACTAAGAACAATTATTACATTTAGGTTAGGTACCTTAAGTTTAGGTTTATGCACCTCAACACCGTTAAAGAAGTCAGAATCTGTAACAAGAAGCACAAAGTCGCGAGTAGGCCAGATCGAGTCCTTGTATAATAGCAAAAATCGTCGTGATTATGATCACAGAGAGATTACGGAGCGTTATAACAAACAGCAATGCAGAACAGAACGAATGTCAATGAATGAATTTTTGACATGACAATTAGCGCGTCAATGACGGTCCGTTACCCTTAATCACCGAAATTGCGAAATAATTATTAGAATGTACATTCATAATAATATATGTTAAAAAAAAAACATTATTTCATGTGTTTATTCCGAATACATATTAAAATCCGTACGTAATACGTACATAGATGTGATTTTTTGTGCGGGACAGTGAATATAGTGATACTGTTAGCGACAACACGTAAAATTTTGACCCTAAGTTAGTTATTTAGAAATGATATAGTCATGGCATGTAATATATAATCCTAAGTTATTCTATTAGCAGCGTTATATACATTAAAATGTGATACATACGTTATGTTAGCAACAATAAGCGATGAAGGAAAAATAATGTAAGAGATGTATAACCACAAGAAAAGCACTCGCTAAGATTCCCACACAAAAGAGCACCTTCGCTCTGATTGGTCGAGAGTTTGGGAAGGTTTTCGCGGGGAAATGCGCGAAATGCGCGGGAAAATTAAGGCCTGTGATTGGTCAGCCGTCTATAAAAAAAGGGATTTTCTTGTGGTCAGGCACTATTGCCCGGCTCAGCAGAAATAACCTTAGCAGGTTGATCTGCGAGTGGCCATATCAAAAAAAAAAAAAGTGTGGTCAGGCACTCCAAATCAGACAGTCGACGGCAAACAGTCAAGAAGAATAAATTCCCTGAAGAAAGAAGTCCAAGTCTTGTTATTCCCACCAACCCAGCAAACAAATGTGCTTACCCTGCACATTTTTTTACTAAATAACTCGTTTTGTTCCGCGTGTATACGTACTAAGTAACGCAGATGGTCGCGATAAAAACAGGAAATAAGAATTTTCGGTTTTTTTTATTCCTTTTATTACTAACTTTTTATCCGCAAGTGTAACATAATAACAGTTTAATAACCAAGGGTCCTATTTTCATTGCATAATTTTGATTAATTTACATTTCTTGTAGGCTAATGAAAGTTAGGGCAGGATCTGGCATTGTCATCTATAGAGCAGAAGAATCCCGTGATTTATTAAATAAAAAGTTATTTTAAATACTTTTACATAATTTAAACTATCCGACATCCGATGTCCGAAGTTGCAAAATTCCAAATTCAAATTCATTTATAAATTTTTGTCCAATGCACACACGCAAGGGAAGATCCATATTAATATCAACATTTCAATGCAAGTACAAAAATAACTCTACCTAATTCCGACCTCTGGTTATAAATTAATATCGGTGTCGAATACACCGATATTATCAATGCTATGTGACACTGTATACACCATATCGATCAGATCTGCTAATTCATGTGTATTTAACTTTTTTTCAAGGTGTCTCCCATTGTCATACAATCATCAGAAATATGTCAATGTTGTTACAGGTGGATGTTAATCTGTATGCGATGATATTCGGCGAAAGTGTCCTCAATGACGCAGTGGCTCTAGTACTGAGCGGGTAAATATGATATCAATTTTCATTGCAATACTGAGTAAGCACCTAGCTTTTAAACTGACCTGGTCACTAACACTATCCATATCATTTTTAACGGGACGTTTACCATGTTTATTATTTAATAACCCGTTAAAAATGTTATATAATACTGATACTTATTTAAAGTTCCTTTTTTTTCTGGTCTCTTTGGTTAATACTCAATAATTTTCTTCTATATCTAGATCTATCTTCTACGTTTAGGACTTGTCGGCTTCCTTCATCCCAGAATTGGGCTAGGCTAGGTTATTGCGTTTTCATTCGGTTTATTCCGCTATGTTTACACAGTCAAGTAGATCTTTTGGTGTCCTTTCACCTCGGAAGAATTTCACCTAAGTGATATCTCCCAGGTGAATTAATTCGACTTAAGCGGAGGCCAAGTTCACCTTGGAATTGATTCACCCAGGTGAACAAACGCGACTTTAAGTATTCATGAGTTCATGTGGTGGAGTTTTATTATACTGGTGAACTGAAATAGTCGAATAAACCGAAAGGTTTATTCGACTATTTCAGTAATATAAATGTATAGTAATATATATATATAATTATGTAAAATGAATGAAATGAAAATTTCACAAGTTATCAATAGCAATGAGGAGTCTGGATTTTGTTTCTGGATTACAAGGTCCTCCCCTTTTACATAATTATGACTCGTGAAATAACGTGCGACAAGTGGAGGGTAAGCACTTACTCTTTGATTGTAACGTTCACAAAGAAGATTTGCAGTAATCAATTCTGCCCATCTCTTAAGCGAAAATAGGCGTTGTATGATGTTATATATGAGACAAAATCACACACAAGCCTTCTCTCAATGAGACCGAGTGGGCTGTAGCCCACTCGGTCTCATTGAGAGAAGGCTTGTGTGTCAGCAGTGGGAACATTATAGGCTGACGATGATGATGATAAATTAAAAAGAAAAACAATCGATTAAGTTTGTGTCTCTCATACTTAGAAAAATCTACAGGAGTTACAATTACGTTTCATGTTGTTGTAGGCTTTATCTTAGCAAATGTTGCAAAACTATTGTGTCAATAGTCCTACATTTTTACTATTATCAATAGATAGACTGATAGACACTTATCAATTGTTACATTTTTCCATGTATTGTTACAGAGCTATACAAAACTATGAATTGAGGTATTCCAATGATGGCGGATTTGAAATCACTGCGTTCTTGGGAGCGATTGGCGACTTCATAGGGATCTTCAGTTTGTCCCTACTCGTTGGCGCTCTTATGGGATGCTTGACGGCATTGATATCCTTTTTAATTATTCTAAAAGCAGGACGAAGTAAGAGGAGTACCTATACGGGGTGTAAATCACCTCATCACGAAGCCGTCAACCAAACATTCTGTACATGAAACTAAGTAACTTTACGCAAAAATTATTGGCGGGAAACTTTTTTTTTTTGTGGTTGTAAAATCATGTTTTGTAGTAGAACTCAATGTAACGCACTCAAAACATTGTGCTGATAGACGGATTGAATAGTACGGGGGTCGTGGAGGTGTTTAAAGTAAAAATCTTCCATTAAAAACTTGTATTTAAAAAAATACTTGTCAAAAGAGAGAACTTTGACCCCTAATATCTCCGTAACTAGAAGGTTCCCAGGTATGGTGTAGAACAAAAAAATGATCGCAATGACAGGGAGAACCAGTGCCTTTCAGCTGCGTTATGAGGTGTTTTACACCATTTATACAAGATGTTGTTTTTCATCCTCGTCAAAATTCAAGTAGGTAACTATGCTAATGATTCTCGATACGAATCAAAAATAAAATGGGTAGGTAATTATTAATTTTTTCTTATTAACAGAAATCGGTAGGTAAGTGTGAACCACCCATGTGATGCTGTGCCCATATGATCTTCGCCTTATAACATACAAAAAATCTCAAACGTTTCTTCGATAATTTCTTATTCCCTAAACCACGTTAATAACTTTAACGCTAACCGCGTTTAATACTGAGAAATTTAAACAACAAAAAAAGCAGTGTTTTTTGAATAGGTAACCCTAGTTAACTATTAAAAAGCACTGCTTTTTTTGTTGTCAAAGACATAAATAATTATTATAAATTACGGTACGGTAATTTGTATTGATTATTTATGTCTTTTGTGACAACATCCTGAATTTTGACGAGGATGCAAAATTAGTGTCTGAACGGATTTCGAAGTAATTTTATTTATTTAACAATTTATGTACACACTTAATACAGACATTTACACTGAGGTAGATCATGAACTGAGTAAAGAACATAGAATGGACTTTTTATTCTAGTTTTATGATCTCGTGGGATATTTTCCGTTTTCCCCGTCGGCGAAACCGCGGGGAAAACTAGTCTTATGTAATTTTAATTTTTGTAGATGACTTTCATGCATGACATGGAAAAATAATAAGTGCTAATCGTAAGAGATGACCCCGAAATCTTAAGCGTGACACATCCGCTGTCTAGTATCTAATCAGTAATTATTAGTTGTGTGACTCACGATTTCCCATGTGTTCAGTAAAATTATCATTAACCTTTTGAACGCCAGAGCATAAACGCACGCGCGTGCCCTCCACGACAAGCCACAAAAATTCGCCGCAAATACTTACAAATAAAAAAATGGGATTTCAAAACTATTGTTAACTTATTTCTTGATAAGACATTTAATATTTAAGATTTATAGATCACGTTTTAAAGATATTAAATAATCACACACAAAAGTAATGATTTAAATTGCTTATTTGGTGTTATAGTGCACCACATTTTTTGTCACATATTTGTGACGTTAGCGTACAGGGCACGCGCTTGCTTGTCACGTATATGTGACAATGGCGTTCAAAAGGTTAAACATGATTAGGAAGTTGAACAATGAAAACCGACTTATTGGTACGAAATAAAAGCGCTGAAAAAGTCAAAGTTACCAGTATCGTGTGGTTGACTAAACTGCTCGTTTTCATGAATACTAAGCAACACCTAAATTATTGCCTAAACATTATTACATTGTTTGACGAGACGAGTGTTAACAATCAAACAATGCAGTTCTATTTAGGCATTCATTCAGGTGTCGCTTAGGCTACGTACGCACTGACAGCCTTGCTTAGCATCTAGAGCCTAGTGACTTAACTAGCGCAGGCGCTGCGCCAAGCGAGCAGTGCGGCCGGATGCAAAAATTCTATAACGTAGGTTTCACTTCGCCACTCCCTAGGCTCTAGGCTAAGCATGGCACCTGACAGTGCGTACAGACAGCATGAGTATGTGCTAACCCCTCTACAGTCCGGCCGAGTACGGCAGGGGGGTAACTACTTAATGATGCTGTGTGTACGTAGGCTTAGTATTAGTGAAACCGAGCATTTGTTATTAACTTGTACCCACCTATAATGACTATTACTAACTAGTACGTAAAACTCTGCCAGACACTCCCAGCATTACAGGCTTGATGGTATGTTACGCATACAAATTAATAGCAATGACTCCTTAACCAATGTGTACATGACAAAGTTCACCCATGTTCGTGAGTGGCCGCTGCTCGAGTCGGCTCTCTTCGTGTTGATGTCCTATGCAGCCTTCCTCATCGCTGAAGTCTGCGAGTTGACAGGTAATTATTATGCCCTCTGCATTGAGCCGAGCGTTGAAAATCCAACCAATATTTAGGTATCATGTAATGACAGTGAAAACGGGCGAAGACAATAAAATTCGTCTCATTACAAATCTGGATCTCAGTTCATTTCAAAAATAAGTATCACAAAAAATATAAGTTAAATAAAAAAGTTTGCATTAACATTTTGACCTTACCATAGTGGGTATAAGGTTAGAAATACAAAAAAAAAGCTAGCTCTTAGGTTTAAACTTAGTCTAAAGATTAACTCGTCGAAACTCGGAACTTCGTTTCAATAATGAGCATGTTTGAAGTGAAAATGCAGGCGAGAATTATCACTTCTATTTTGATTTTTTCAACTTCGCTCGTGGTATGTTTCTGACAGATGATGCGATACATTTGACTCTTAGATAATACTGTTTTGTGACTCGATTCGAGTACGGGTGTGAATCTGGAGCTCTGTCTTACAAAGCATATCCAATGTCGTGTTCTTTAGAAAACGTGTGAATAACTTTGCCTTCACGCTGCAAACTCAACGCGTAGCGTAACATACAATGCACACAGAAACGTGTTTTCAGGTGAGATAATAGACTATAAAAATCAACAATCAAAAATGTTTATTTCGTTATTACACGTTATACAATGGTATACAGTTGGTGGCGCCTTCTTTTAAGCATATGTAGTATATAATATATGTCTGTACCAGGAGGCGCCGCTCTTTTATATCTTACGAGTTTAATACGTTACAAAACAAAAGTGTAATGAAAATGAATAATTAATAGTATCTTTCTAGTTTTGATCATTAGTCTGTTGGTGTGTGTGTGTTTGTTGGCGCGTGTGTGTGTGAGTGTTTGTGTCAGAGAGTGTGTGAGTTCATACTATAACCACGACAAGAGAAACAGAGGGGGAATACAGTTTTCATAGAATAGTATAGACGCCAGCAGATCAAGCTACCCGAAACTGTCAATTTTTCTCCAATCAATCTTGAACTGTATTCTTTAACGATAAGTTTGAAAATCTATTAAAGAAATTTGACAGCTTGTTGTAGCTTGATCTGCTGGTCTGTACAAAAAACACACAGTAAAGTCTATTCACGTGCCGCTATACAATAACATTAATAGATAAATGTAAAGCGCAAGCCTTTGTTATGGATTTTCTCGTTTAGTTTGCATTTTTAATTACACAGGGTCACGTTAAAATTGCTGAACTTCACTGATGTGATGGATCAATATCGATAATTATCTAAACACGTTTTATTTTTTTGTATAGTATTTATGTTAGAAACTTTGGTATTCAAACTTATTTTTACTTGAATTTATAAGTGTAATATAAGTTTTAAATGTGTAAAGTTCACAGTCGTGATCGAAGGTATCGATATCTTGATACGGTAAAACAAAAATAAAGCTTATCATACTTTAACTAAATCGATTAACAGTCGTGGTCGTGTTTAAACACTTCTGCATGGTTACACTAGCTAAATTTACTTTGTTCGGAATTTGTCAAATACAAAGAACATTATAACTGGCTTGCTTTAATTAGGGTAGTTGCCAATATAAGGGAATGAAAAGGGAAATCCAAATTGCATTGCGGCTAAGTTAGTCGCATTTCCACATGTTTGATTGAATACATAGCTAAAATAACTGGCTTCAACAAACTGGGCCACACCGATATAACTAAAAAAAAACACAACACAACAAATTTTGTTCATTTTAAAACCGATTTAAAATGAACAAAATTCAAACTAATTTATTTCTTTAAAAGACATGCTTGGACACTTATGATTATGACCAGAGGTCGGAATTTGGTAGAGTTATTTGTGTACTTACACTGATTTCATACAGCGAAAGAATAAAGTGAAATGCCTCAAATCCCGAGATTTATTTTAAAGAGCAGAAAAAATCCGTGATTTATTAAATAAAAAAGTTATTTACTTTTACACAATTTTAACCATCTGAATCGGATGTCCGAAGTTGCAAAATTCCAATGCGCGCACGCAAGGGAAGATCCATATTTAATATCAACATATCGATGCAAGTACAAACATAACTCTACCTAATTCCGACCTCTGATTATGACACGCCAGAATATAGTAGAACGGTTTGAATGAGTCGTTTCGTATGGAGAGGAAACTTTTTTTAGCCTGTTTTGTCCCACTCTGCTTGGAAAGGCGGAAGGCCAATTCCTTCCATGAGCTCTTTTCGCGTGCCTCCTTGAACCAGCCCTCGCGGTAATCCTTTTAAAAATATTTGTCATATTACAGTGTCAATTCTTAATTCCGAGAGGACTGTATATGTCTGTCAACAAATATGTACCTACGTAACAAAAATGTAAAACGGTCAAACAAAACCAACATTGTTATTCACGAGTTCAAGCCAAAGTCGTCAAAAAGCATAACGGTGAAAGAAATCTTTTGTACCGTGTTATCGCTTCGTTAAACAGTCAAGCCAAGTACTCCGTTGTATACAAATTGCGGAATAACCAGAATAACCTAGTTCAGTCTGTGATAATGACGGTGTCGTTACTAAAGAGTTTCTTTCCCTTCTGCGGTAAAGAAAACGCTGCGTCGTGGTTACCGCAATTAAAGTATACCGGTACCATAGATTTTATGGTGAATTTAGAAAGTTTATAATCGAAAGATATTGTAGCGATAAATGCGAATGCTCGAATCTCTTTCGTGTAAATAGTTATTCTCTCAAAAAACAACTGAATTAGTAGTACATAGGTAGTTTCTTTGCGATAACACATGGATATATTTATGTTATCAAGTCAATCAAATATCGCTTGTTTTTTGACTAAGTAGTGGGTACCCGTACCACGTATAACATGGGAAGAAATAAATAAAAAAATTGGACTGCCATGCAAAATATCGCATCGGCTGACGCAATTAGTATGAAGAGTCTATTTTTTATCTACTTAGATTATAGAAAGTGGTACTTTTTGATGAATCCAAAAGGTATTTGCTGACGGTACGGTTAGCGCAGTGGTTGAACGATTGACTGCTGCGCTGCGTGTCGCGGGTTCGATCCCCGCACGGAACAAATATTTGTATGGCCTACAGATAGTTGTTCCGGGTCTGGTTATTTGTGAATGTGTGAGTTTAAATGTTTGTAAACGCACCCACGATACAGGAGAAATTCCTAGTGTGGGGCAACGTTTTAAAAAAAAACAAAAAGAAAAGTATTTGCTTTATCCCGGGCCGTTCCAACATAGTTGGAAAAGGACTAGCCAGATGATGACTGTTTGTGTTCCCTATCGAAATAAAATAAAGAATTCTCTCTCCAGGTGTGGTGGCGGTCCTATTCTGCGGCATATGCCAGGCTCACTACACGTACAACAATCTGTCGTCGGATTCCCGCAACCGCACGAAGCAGCTGTTCGAGCTGCTCAACTTCTTGGCCGAGAACTTTATCTTCACCTACATCGGCGTGTCTATGTTCACCTTCCCTAAGCATCACTTCGACCCCTGGTTTATCATTGCTGGATTTGTATCCTTTTGACAATGTATTTAAAGACTACGGTTGGTATTATAGGACGATAATCAAGAACAGATCTCGTTTTAAGCATCAGTTAAATGACGTTACATTTGGTTGGTGGAATCAAGCTAAGTAGATAAAATAAAGGAATCGTTATAGCGAGGATATATTTCGGTCCATATACTACTATGATATAATAGCAATTTCATAAGAATGACTAATGTGATTCGATAATACGGTCATTTCAGTCGATAGTCAATTCGCTAAATCATTTATTTCCCCGGCTATACATTACGAACGGTAGCGCGGATATATTTGGGTCCATAGGGACCTAAATATATCCTAACTAACTAAAATGACCGTATTATCGAATCACATTAGTCTTTCTTTATCATTCTTATGAAATTGCTATTATATCACTGCCAACACATGCATTGTCAATGCATTAGGTATCTCAATTTGCTCAACAAAGCATATCTCCCGACTGTAAAAACACAAAGTCGAGGAAAATAATCACGTAAACAGGATAAAGTGGTTCTCGGGTTTTATGCGTACATATATAGACGTTGCATTATAATAAACTACCTTTTTTACTGCGGTTTAGCCCACATAGACAAAAACACCTATAAAATCTTATTCCAGAAATACATTTAATTATGACCTTAATGTCACTGTGATCGGTCAAGCGGCGTTGGAATTCAAAAAGAAAAGGATTATCGACTTCCGCATCGCGATGCAGCAAAGTACCTTTATCAAATCTAATCATTATAATCTACAAATCGCTGTCGTGATAAAATAAGTAATATTTTAAATCGTATGTCAATTTCCATTTGGCATAAATTAAAATGACAAGATAGCAATCTAAACGACTATTGGGAATTACAATGTATTAAAAGTACCTATTTTTTTTGTTTTTCTTTTAAAGCTTCTCAGCCGCAACCCGGCTCGATCTGTGCCTGATTTATGGCAATAGGCTCGCCCCCTACACCATGTTACACACTTAAAAATAACTGGTGAAATGAGGGTGTACATAAGGCACACCTCTGCTTACCCTTCAGGCAAGCGGCGTGATGTTCTCTGTTAAAAGTATTAAAACATATTATGTCTGAGCGATTTGAATAACCAATGAGTAACCTAATACATACTGATATCGATATCGGGAACCTGAATTGTTAAAATTGTTTTTTTAGAAAACCTATGCTGGTACCTGACTTTTAAAAGGAAAGGTAATATTTATCGAATGACCTTTATATCTGAGCAGCGGTGGTCCAGTGGTGGCAGCCCCGACTTACGTCCAGTAAGGCGTAGGTTCGAACCCAGGCAGGCAGGCTTTGTGTAATTTATTTCATCACTGCTGCCCTCAAAAACGGTGAAGGAAAACATCGTGAGGAAACCGGCATGTCCTAGAACTAAAAATTCTAAGACATGTGACATCTACCAACCCGAACTGGGCCCGCGTGGTGGATTACCACTCCCTCTCATTGAGAGAAGGCCTGTGTCCCAGCATTGGGAACATTATAGGCTGATGATGATGACATTTATATTGTAGCAAGACGGAAAAGACTGCTATGGATAGCTACTTGAATATACGTATATATGTATATGATTTGGAGACCACATTTGGTTTGGGTAAAACCAGAAGTATGATAGTTTGGTGACAAATTAAAAAAAAAAAAAAACAAAAAAAAAATGGAACTGGTTTATCTGATACTATAAGGAATTTTCGACCATAAAGGTGTATTTTTTATCTACCTACTCACACCCGTGAAAAATATTTCGGGCGTCACATAAAGTGTTCGTCAATTCGATAATCGTATCATCATCATATCTATTGCTCTACAAGAGCTAGGTACGTCTATTTTGATCTAATTTAAGAGGGGCTATAAAGTTACTACAGTACGTGCCCAGCGGTTAAGTGCTTAGTCTGCGAGCCGCTTGTTGTGATATTCCGGTTGCATCGTTTTGTTTATACTTCTATGAAAACGGGTATGTTTTTGTAAACATTACCCTACTTAAAAAATCTCCTGTAAGCTCAAATGCAAAAACCGCCAGCACAGAAAGATTTTGCGGCGTAGATATATTTCAACACGCATCTGCAATCTGAAATGTACACGAAACAAATATTTGTTTCGTTCTGTAATCGAACTCGCAATCCATTGCGCAACCGCCAATCGTTCCGTAGAATATTTCCTCTGTAGTTAAGTATAGAAGCTACGCTGTACTATTACACAAGACTAGCTGAGCCGCGCAACTTAATCTGCATCACATTTTCCCCGTTTTTGCAACATTTTTCATCCGTTCCTATCGGTCGTAGCGTGATGTCATATAGCCTTCCTCGATAAATGGGCTATTGAACACTAAATTCAAAGATTTTTTCAATTCCAGCCAGTTATTCTTAAGATTAGCGCGTTCAACCAAACAAACAAACTCTTCAGCTTTATAATATTAACCTATAGATGTATCGACGCGCTTTAATCATGAATACATCATTGTAGACCACCCAGAGACAAATTTTTTTGTTCGTTATGACAAAAGGACTGTTTCTTATATTGATCGTGTAGGTATTCAATTTATGTATGAACCAGCTGTCTTTTTAATGTGACCGACGAAAAATTTATTTGCGGTTTCTAGAATCATGTACTGAAATTGTGATTACATTTGTGCGCCAGTGTTCCCTTACATACACCATTATGAAAATCTTAATCTTTTATCCATGTTATGCTATGACAAGGTTCCTTAGCCATAAAACAGGTAACTTCAGTTCTTGGGCGCGCTGTCAACATATACCCACTGTCGTTCCTTCTCAATCTAGGACGAAATCCACCGATACCGATGAACTTCCAACACATGCTGTTCTTCTCAGGTATTGTAATTTAAACCTTATTTCATAAAAGTCAAAAGCCATATTAATAAAAGTCATATGCTGCTTGTGATTTGCGTATCGACTGTAGTATTCATTAGATAGAGTGCAAGTTGAACTACATAAGATAAAGTCCTCAAGTCATGTAATTGTCAATAAACAATTGGAGAGTACCTTTTAGAAATTGGTGAAAATTTATGGTATTATAACCCACGCCCAACTAGCAAAAAGTGGTTTTTAAACTATCCTAGAACCATAATTTATCGAGGACTATATGAGACTTATATCCGCATATAAGTCGCGAAAAGGGCCCACTTTATAAGTCTATTTTTACTTATAACGTATTTATATTAGACCGCAGAAATGCCATATACGCCTATATTGCTCCTGTAATTGAATTACGTCAATGCAATTACTCCTGTAAATCTCAATATAAGTAAATTTTAGTAAAAAGTGAGATTAATACGCGCCTAGAAATGCTTCTCTAAGCTCATATATTGTGAACAGTCAAAGTGAGTGTATCGCACATTGTTGTACTCTGTAAAAAAAATTAACATCTTGAGATTAAGTATTTATATGAATCAGAATTTATTAATGTCAACCTTATACAAAATTTTATTGTTGTCAAATTGTTAGTCTTTTATAGCTTATTCGTAGGGGAACTTGAATTTTCTGTGAAATCTATCATGGGGTTTGATCAAAATTTTAAAGCGCCTCTTGAAATTTGCTTATTTACATTTTAGTTTTAATTAATATTAAATAAATATTATGTAGGCAGCTGCCATTTTCTTGGTCAGCATTTCCAAGTGCGATATAGTGCTAAAATAAGTACTTTTAGCATTTACAAGTGTGATATAGTACCAATATTAGTATATTGGTTCTATATTGGGTTATCACAAAACCGAGGAAGATTCGCCATTGTAACCGATTAGGGTTCCGCAATGCCCAGATGAAAATCGATTGATATATATGGATAAGTAAGTTAAAGTAATATTTTAAGAGTTTGTTCTACGTGCTAGGTTAAACATTAGTTTAAACATTGTTCTTCATCATTCATCATTTCAGCCCAAAAGACGTCCACAGCTGGACATAGGCCTCCCCCAAGTGTCGCCATATTGACATTTTGGGGGGTTTTGCCATAATCGCCACGCTTGGCAGGCGGGTTGGCGATCGCAGTACGGTTGTTACAAAAGCACAGAGAACGCTGCTGCCCATTCTCTGGCAAGTCCCTTAGTCGCCTCTTACGACACCCACGGGAAGATATGGGATGGTGCTATTCTTTACGTCCGACACCATACAGAGCTCCGACACCATACAGAGCATTGTTGAACATTGTTCTTATTTGACTTAATTATATTACACATTTGACATGCAATTTTATACACATTTTTGACCTTGTTAAGTTCCCTGAAATCGCATTTGCAAATACATGTCATAGGCAAAACATTTTTAATTCTCATGAAATATTTAAAATTTCAAGTAAAGATTTCAATGCAGCCTGTGAAATATTGAAGTCTAAAGCTCAGTGTTTAATAGATTCCGCAGTTGGAAATTTTTGTTATAATCCGAAAGTTCTTCCTGATTATCGCTTTCAATATCGCTCACAGTCCTTTCGTACTTTCATAGTACAAACCTCTTCCATATAAAGCAGTACTATAATTATCTTGTCCGGAACCCTCGCTAGAATTCGCGTTACGGTCTTAACCAATTTAATTTAAAAAATCGGTGCTCACTGCGGTTAACATTTCTTTAGATTTTTTTTTACTTTTATTTTGCAAGATCTAGTTTTTAAACCGCTTCCACTTATTTAAATCGATTTTCAAGTCGATATAGAGAAAGTTTTATCCTACCGAGTGCTATTATAATCTTGGTGATTAATTATTTTTAAAACGTGGATATGAAATTCATTTAACACTTAATTTAAGCTTATGTAAAACCAAACCAGATATATAAATGATTTACAGTAATTTAACTTAAATTTACTTATATTGGCCATAAAATATTAGCTTATATGAGGTTATAAGTAAAAATAACAAGAGTAATTGCTCCTCAGTGCATATATTCCTGGTACATGCTCCTACGGGAGTATTAAGATTTAAATGGTCTGCAGATGTTATCTTATAGGCGCATATAAGTCTGCGTTACCGGAGTAATTACTCTTGTTTCATGCTTTTATAGGAGTCTTGATCCTATATTTGCCAGGAAATATGGTCCTATATACCGATATAAGTACAAATTACGTGGGACACTCAGAAAGTTTTGCGAAACTAAAAAAAATTGTTCTATACGTACATATATTTTTATTAAATCTTTTCAAAGTACTTTCCACCAGCCTCTATACAAAGATTCATGCGCCTAAACCAGTTTTCAAAACACTTTTTCCAGTCCGCCGCAGACACCTCGTTTACAGCCTGCTCGAACCCAGCCAGCGCATCTTCCGGCGACGAAAATTGTATCCCTTTGAGCTGATTTTTTATTTTTGGGAATAAAAAGAAGTCACACGGTGCTAGATCAGGGCTGTAAGGAGGGTGACCCAGGAGTTTGACTGGCGTGCTGTCCAGGAAGTCCCTCGTTTTGAGTGCGGTGTGCGCAGGTGCATTGTCGTGGTGGAGCAGTAGCCCGCGGAGCCCTGTGTTTGGTCGCTTGTTGCTTATAACAGAGAAAACTTCTGGCAAACATTTGGAAGTATACCATTCGGCATTAATGCTTCTTTGATCCCGTAAGGGAATTGATACCAAGTGGCCAGTCAAATTAAAAAAGCTAGCGATCAAAATCTTACCCCCGCTTCTAGATCGCTTCACTTTGGTAGGCGTTGGCTCATTTTGAAACACCCAAACAGTCGACTGGCGCTTGGTTTCTGGGTCGTATTGATAAATCCAGGACTCATCACCTGTAACGATGTCGTAAACACGCCGAGACGAGCCTGCTTCAAATTTGTTAAGCATATCACGGCACCATTCCACCCGGGCCTGCTTCTGAGCATCGGTGAGGTTGTGCGGCACCCAGCGTGATACTATCCTCCTCACGCGAAGATGGCTGTGTAGAATCTCGTGAACGCTTCCCGATCCAATCTTCAATATGTGTTGAATCTCCTGATATGTAATTCGCCTATTGTCTTGGATTAAATTTTTCACTGCTAGCACGTTTTCTTCGGTAACAGCCGTCAAAGGGCGACCGCTTCTTTCGTCATCCCCCAAAGTTGGTCGACCGCGCTTGAATTCGTTATACCAACGATACACGGTTGCCTTGGAAGGGCCTTCATCCATGAATGCCATTTGAAGTCTATCGTACGATTCATCCGGTTTCAGGCGACACTTGAAATCGTATAAAATCATAGCTCTAAAATGTTCCCGGCGCAGATCCATATTTCAGTGAGACACAATACTTTGAATTAACTCGCAAAAAATGTGGAGGGAAATTTTGAAATTGGAACTTACTTATTTTTACTTATAAATAATCATATTTTCGAAAAACATAATAACTGGCCAGTCTCCCATATATAAAAACTTTTTTGAAGTGAAAACTTCTTTAGCGGCGTTGAGCACTTTTCTGTAATGGGTATAAAATCTTAAACTCGCGTCAGGACACGTGACCTGATCGAAAAAGCGTAAGACGGATGGTGAGTTTTTGACCAGTTATTGGATCTCTCCACACGCGATTATTTAGATAACTTTTTCAAACATTTCTGCTTATATCAAATTAATTATGAGTTCTTGTTCAATTAAATGGTGTGGGAAATCGTCTAGAACATCCAGCTATAAAAAAGATGGCATAACTTTTCATCGGTAAGTAAAATATATTTATAATTTAATAAAATTATGAATAATTGCAGGGCTCTAGCTAAACTAGTTGTTTACGTTTAAGGCACAAAAAACGTACACCGCGTTGATGTCTTTTTGAAAAGTCCCTTTCTCTCACTAGGTATTGTCAATAAGTCTGTCCCTTTCCATCTGTAGGTGTAGATAGAAAGGGACAGACGTAATGCTGTAGTGTTGTGTCAACTTCGAAACAAAGTATAAATAATATTGAAGATAAAAATTACGGTGTTCCCTTACTGTAAAAAAGTAACATTACTTAATGTTTACATTTTAGATTTCCAAATATTCCAGAAGTGGAAGAAAAGTGGATTAACCTCTCCGTCCTGCATTTCTTAACGCGTAACTTCCCTAACGGCCGCGCATTACGTCATCGCTGACGTCGTTCGGCCGGCCGACATAAAAACTCTTATCGCCAGAGTTCTAATAAAGCTTATCTTAAACGGTAAACAGTGTCGTGTTCTTAGATAACAAGACCGTGTATTATAATATATACAACTTTTCTATGACTACTTGATAATTATAAACATCCCATAGAAATGCGACTGCTTGCTGCAAATAGACTGTCACCGTATTTTATTTTTGTTTAGTAAAACTACGCAATAAATTTATACGAAACTTTATAACTAACATCACAAATATACAAGTAATCTAATGACAGTGTTTTTTAGGAGTCCTACATACATTATTCACATAAGATTCCAACTCAAACTTCCTATAAGATCGGCCGTTTTCCAACTGCGGAGTTCAATGCATGAAAATACTTGAAATATCAAAAAATATGATTAGATATGCCTCGAATACATAAAATAATGAATTATCACTATTTTTTACGTTGCTATTAAATTAATCGTAAAAAAAATCGAAAAAAATCCAAAGAAAATTTTAATTTTGTGCCTAGGTTGGACGATCCTCCTCAACTTTCCCTGTTAACAGCATTAACCTTGATTTTATTTTAGCATTGATTTGAATAAAGTGAAATTTAGAGTGTTACGTAAGTGTTTTATTTGCACCCAGTTAACGCCCTATCAGTATAGTTTAAAAAAAAGTAGAATTAATAGACATCGTAATGTTCAATTTTATCGATATTAGGTATTGTAGCAAAACTGACTTGTGCATCACTATGTGTGGAACATTCGTCCTGACATTGTTGCATCGGCCAATCACAACCGCTATATTGTCTTCGTCCCCCGAACCGCAGTGTAGTACTTTTATACTGATAAAGCAATTGGTGCAAAATTATTCCCTAACCATTCCAAAATATCAAACATGCTCAACGTTAATAATCAAGTTTTCACTTCTGCCGGCACTCCCGGAGTGCAACCCGTCTTTTTTTCGCAATACTTTCTGAGGGGCCTGGTATAGAATTAAACGTACTTGAGTAAAAATTAAATTAAAAATTTAAAAAAACCCCCGACATAAAAAACCTCTAAAAAGACAAAAAAAAATTAATCCAAGCGTCGTAGCGTCGGGGGTCCGCTTTGTTCTGTGCTTGTACTAAGCGGTCTTCTTAGCGGTCCCCCGACGCTACGACGCTTGGATTAATTTTTTTTTGTCTTTTTAGAGGTTTTTTATGTCGGGGGTTTTTTTAAATTTTTAATTTAATTTTTTTTTCATGCTTTTTAAACTTATATTATTTTTTCTTAGGCTTGACTTTCCTACTCCTGGGCATAGGCCTCTCCCTTTCCTTCCAATTTTCTCGATGTTGTGTCTCTTCTCGCTAATTAACGAAACCAAGGAAAGATATACTTAAAATTAAAATTTTAAAAATTTGGGGGGGGTGCCCCCCCCCCCCCCCCTCAGCAATGCCCATGGTGACAAGCGACAACATTTCATAGACTACCTGTGTAAGTTGTTTATATCCCTTCATTAACTAGAAAAGAGATGATAATCTTCAAACGGCTGAGCAGATTTTCTCGAAACATAGCTAAGAACACTCTCGATTAAAATACCTTTCAAACGACACCACTTTTACCAAAATCGGTTCATCCGTTTAGGAGCTACGATGCCACAGACAGACACACAGATACACAGATACACAGATACACAGATACACAGACACACAGATACACAGATACACACGTCAAACTTATAACACCCCTCTTTTTTGGTCGGGGGTTAAAAAACAGCATGTATTTATGCTGTTAAAAGCGTAGTAGCAAGCACCAAAACCATCATCGGAGCTATATAAGACCACGTAGCATTATATAATCGCATTCCAGGATTATTTTGCTTGTTGGGCGGTCTCCTAACTGCGTTATTTATCTAGTACATCCCAAGAGAGAGATACACGAAAGGAGAGTAGGAAGGCCTTTGCCCTGCAGTAGGGTATAACCTGGGGTTCTGTATGGTGTCGGACGTAAAGAATAGCACCATCCCATATCTTCCCGTGGATGTCGTAAGAGGCGACTAAGGGACTTGCTAGAGAATGGGCAGCAGCGTTCTCTGTGCTTTTGTAACAACCGTACTGCGATCGCCAACCAGCGTGCCTAGCGTGGCGATTATGGCAAAACCCCCCTTATGTCAATGTAGCGTTGGGGGAGGCCTATGTCCAGCAGTGGACGTCTTTCGGCTGAAATGATGATGATGATGATGAGGGTACAACTGGATAATTAACTATCTATACTCCTAAATTAACATACCAAAATCTTTCATTTACAGGTCTTCGAGGAGCCATGTCTTTCGCCCTAGCCATTCGGAACACAGTGTCGGAAGCCCGACAGGCCATGTTGACGACTACTTCTTTGATTGTGATAGCGACCGTGGTATTGCAGGGCGGCGCCGCCACGCATGCGCTCGCCTATCTACGTATACCTACTGGGTATGCATTCCACAACTTCCTTAAATAATCTTACCTCCGTTAATAGACTCGAGAGGAATCATAACCAAGTAATGGACGTATCGGTATGGGTGGTACTTGATATAGTCCTGCCTGCATGGTTCATATGGTGCGTGGTATGCGCGCGGGAACCGTGATCTTATTTTTTTTTGCATAATACCACAAAATCCAAAAGAAACATACTACAATTAAGGTTATGGCTTGATAAATGGCCCCACTTCCGAGTCAAAATATTCTTGTTTTTATTCGAACAAGGTAAGAATCCTAGCATCTACACTTTAGCCAGCACCTGCAAGGGTAGTTTTGCACCTTTGCTTGGTTGTATTTGCAACCGCAAAAAAGCCTTTATTCGTTTTCCAGTTATTCTCGAATCGAGTGTCCTTTCAAAACAATCATATACCATACGTAACGAAAACCAATATTTTACAGAGAATCATCGGGCAATGACGAAAACGACGCTCTACCATATCGGGATGTCAGAAGCGTAAGTGTTTTCATTACCCTGTAAATAGTATCGTGAATTATCTTTGGGTTGCAAACTTTGACTAGAACACTTTGTAAAGTACCTAGTACTGGTATTACACTTTTATCCTACTAGAAATAGACTAAAATCATTCACACTATCGATTGGCAAAACAGTTTTCTTAGTAAGCATTTCGTTCATTATACATACATATGTACCCTGTGTGTTAACCCTTTAATACCTGCTAGACTGTTTTCACTTCTCTTTTGTTCAAACATTTCCTTTTATGAAACTTGATGCAGACAAAGGGTTGAACAGTAAACATTCTTGTGATTCTATTTAAAAGTAGCTGTTGCCCGCGACTTCGTTCGCGTGGAAATTTTGAAGTGGATTACCTACTAACTGCCTACCAACTTACCTAACTCCTACCTACCTACCTAAAACCTTCTACAAAGTATTAGAAAATATTAAAAAAAAAGATTATTCAAATCGGTTAAGTCGTTCTCAAGTTATGGCATGACCAAGGGAAATAGGGATTCATTTTTACATATATAGACGAGTACCTACGTGAACAGCTTATTAACAAATCGTAGAGTACAATAATTTCTGTGTTGCTTTCCCTTGTATTTCCTTTATTTTCAATCGCTGCTTTCTGTGTGCCTTATTTTACTATGTTTTAACAATCTTCCTTCAACTCCCCTTCTACCATAATATTTTAATAGTAAAACAAATTATTTGAATTTCATGTAACTGAAGCCAGGTTGCATTTTTTATATTTTCAAAAGGACGATCACAAAAACAATAATTTTGCCCGATCGTTATAATTATGATCTAAGCTTTTTGAGCAGTTTATCAGGCATGATTGATTTTATAAGTTTATACAAAATATTACCAAGTTCACATTGGTCTCTATAATGTCTTTAGGACTATTTTGATATTTGCACTATTACTACATAAGTCGCTAAAAACTTAACTGACTGTAACCATTTACAAACAAGAACTACACAAAATTGTAAATTCAGCACAAATGCACAAAAACTAATGATTAAACTAAATCCCTAAAAGTAGTATTTTGTATAAAGAAAGTACATAATGGCGGTCATCGGAGCACAGTAGGACAACCGCAGATGCGCACGTATCATTGGCTCGTATGTACATAAGGCACGTTAGAAGCGTGTGCTACGGGCAAGCATGTGATTAATAAGACATTATTGTGGCAGCTGTACCAGGCCACGGACTCTGCTGGACCGGTACGTATTCATAGCGCTATGTTTGCACTTTACTGGAGCTTTGGATGTTCACACTTCACGCTTTCCATCATTTTGGCATTTGTTTCTCAATACTTTAACGATGCTCTGCGTTTAAGGGATTTTGGTATTTAATACCCGTACAGTCAGCATCAGAAGTCGGTTAACACTTATCAATATTACACCAAGTTTTGTGCTGATCAGTGTGATCTGATGTAATATTGTTTTACGAATTTGTGTAACCATTGATGAAAATATAGTTATGTCTTTTACTCCAGCCTGTTAATAGGGATCGTTCTAGAACTAAGACGTCTTGTAATTATGGATATGTACAGCGACTTTCGTTGCTGACCGTACCTACAAGCAACTTTTTGCTTACACTAACTTACTCATCCTCGTATTTTTTTTTCTAAACAATTGTGAGCTCCACAGGTTGAAAAACGGTGATTTTAAAATCTTCTTCAAATACTATGACTTGCTTACCAGCACCCACATCATCAGAATAATGTTTTTGGAGAAGATTTATAGTTTTTAGTAACTGGGAATCATTCATTTCATTAGATGAATGTTACACTACTTATATCAATGTTATTTTTATGTACCTATATATGTTATAACATGGAGGACAGCTTTGAAATTACTAAACTGTATGCTACAAACGTTACCTTAAAAACGGAAAGTATATTACACGACATAAACTGTATAGTTGTTTCAAAGAAATCCTCCTAACATAAGTTGTCCGTCCCGTAAAGGCATTTAAGCCTAAGCGTTCCATTAACACGTAACTAAAACTGTTTTGTTATTCAGCCCGCTGACATAGGGTTCGGCCTACGTAACATGGACTCAACGCAACCAGCCAGTTGCGACAGGGCAACAGTAAGACTAAGCAATACATGCACGCATTACAAATTCTGCACGAGTCTTACTAAAACCTACATACTAACCAAACGGAAGTTTTATGTATCACATTAAGTTATTTACACCTAATACTTATTGGGATTGACAGCACATTTCTATACTTTCACTAATAACAACTTTTTTTACTTTCTTAGTTACAAACAGTTTCAGGGACAGTTTGCAAAAATAATGCACCGTGGCTGAATGAATTTTTGACAATAATTTTCAATTAAATTTTCTTTAGTTACTATCACTATTTCTTTATTCTTGGATTTTCACGCCACTGAATGAGGAAAAGAAAAAATAAATGAAGATGATAAGAACAAAAAATGAATGTAGTGTTGTGTCGTGCATGAAATTTACTTTTACTTTATTGCTTTGTTTGGTTTCTTTTAATATCTAGAGAGGCCGCATGGTAGTTAAATGGGCTAATGGAGCGAAGGAAGTGATTATGCCTTGGGAACTAAGCGGTATCGAAGTATGTTAATATTTTTTATTATATTATTATGTATATGGACCTGTTTACCACTCACATGCATGAAATACATGAGCATTATGCAAATAACAACATATCCAGTGATCTATGCATGTATTTGGTGAATGTTTATAATTTAAAATCAATAATATAATAATTTGAGCGGTGCTTGGATACAATACATATGTGAAAATAATTTGGCATCAAAGCTTATCCTATGTATCTTTTTTACTTACAACTTTTGCTCTTACAACAGTACCGTTCAGTTCATGATTATTAAAAACCTATTTATCCAAGTGCCACATTATTAAAATACCTGTACAGTTTTATAGTGTGTCCTTAATTTCACAGATGGTATCAAAATGTGTTGTTTTATTTCTGCACTTTGCTGACACTTACAAACTCATTAAAGTTTAACTTTTAGTGATAATTATTAACAAAAAAAAACATTTGATGCCAACTGTAAATTCTTATTGGTACTTCCTGTAAATTCCTACACTCTTTGAATTGTGATTGACAGTATTTGTTTTGTTGTTTTCTAATATTTATTTCACTTATTCATGTGCAATCTTTAAACACCATACACTTATTGATTATTCAATGATCCCGAAATACAATGACGACTATGGTATTTATTATTACTGTACTGTACATACATATCTGTGTATTATATTTTTCCGTATAACTTACTTGTTTATCCAAAACTATATCGAATCTTCCCCTTTACAACGTTAGGACACACCCCGTGACCAGGGTGACATAGCTACAGGCCAGAAGGCTCGTCTCGCACGGCTGTGGGGCGCTGTGGATTCCAAGCTACTGAAGCCCCTGCTGACCCATGCGCGCCCACCGCTGACGGAGACCCTGCCAGCCTTCATGAGGCCACTGGCGAGGGTACTTACCACTACTCATCAGTATACGCAGGGGGTAAGTCCAGTTTTTTGGTACAATTCCGAAGGCAAACCGCGGCGGTAATGTTGCCTTCAACGGTGTCATTGACTATACTATACAGTATACTGGTGTCTATGGAAATGCTTGCGTGGATGGCGACTTGCCGCCTGCTACTGCGCCCAGGTCAGATCTGATCGGCAGGCGCTTCATTTAAAATCGTGGTACTCAGCTGCTTCTGATTAGACTGGAAGCCAACCTCAACATAGTAGGGGGATAAACTCGTCACAATTGTATATGATTATTTTTCTCTGCCCTCTATAGTCTAGTACTTTATACAGTATGGACATCGACGCACAAACGACGTACTTATACGTATTCACTACATCATTCCGAACACCAGCACGCGTAGCATGACCGCCGTAGAAACGGGCTATGTCGACGGAAGAATCGACAAACTGACACACTGTCATTGCTTATCTGTCATTATGCCGATTATTCCGTAAACAAAACTCGTTTCCACAGTGGTTATGCTGCGCGTGCAGGGGGTGTTCCCCAATATATACAGGGTGTAACGGAAAGGGTATATACATACTTAAGGGTGTGCTAAAGACCATCAAACTGAACATGTTTCTCTATCGGACGAACATCGTAAAAGCGAGAAAAATATGAGCTCCTCATACATTTGGGTCAATAGGTATTGTAATTTTGTATGGGGCAGATAATTTTTCGCTATTACGATATTTGTCCAATGGAGAAACATGTTCAGTTTGATGGTCTGTAGCACACCCTTAAGTATGTATATACCCTTTCCGTTACACTCTGTATATGTATTATTTTTATGGGCATTTAAAGAAACTGCTGGTTCCTAAAAAAATAAGAATACTTACACGTTCAGAATGTATGTAACAGCAGTTTTTTTTTTCGGGTGAAGGGTTTGCTGTCGGTATGATGTATTGAATACATTGTATTTTTTGTGCGTCGATGCTTCCAACCTGTTTAAAACATAGTCCATTCTTATAAAAATAAGTTAAACAGTACTCTCCGTGTTTACAGGATAATTCGCTGCGTAGGACCGACTCTGATTCTGACCTGTGCATCGATGATCAACATCCCATTCCTACGAGTATTGACCCCCAGGTAAACTTCATATTGTAAACTTGATTGTACAAGTACGTCGTATTTATGTCAGCTGTAATTGTCAGGCTTAACTTACATTTTAAGATTTCAATTTTTATTGCCAAACAATGAGTGGTTGCATTAAAAGTGTTGTCAATATATTTTTACGATTCTATTTGTATATGTATTTATTTCATGAAAAATAAAAATCGTTCTCAAATTGTTATATTTTTTTCGCCATTTTTTAAATTACTTATTACCTGTAACATATTACTTACTTCTATTTATTTTACTTATAATATTATGTATACGTATTTGTTTGTAAGTATTTGATATATTTTCTTTTTTTGGTTGCAGCTATCGATTAACGTTCGGAATGGATATGGGCATGTTTGAGCTTTGTAGCATTAGTGATCCACGGCTGTGATATGAAATTTGCTCTAATAGCATATAGAAAAATGTATGATTAATAGGAAACTCCTTTTTAATTATTGCACGCAGCAATTATGGCCAGGACTGGTGGACACAAGGATTTCTGTGGAAGGTATCACTGGTAGCAACATCTAAATACTTAAATTGCCTACTTTGATTATAAATAACGAAATTGGAAAAATTTGTGCCACAATTTTTGTATAAATATTAATCATTTAATGACTTTTTCTGCGCAAATATAAGATTTTAACTGTTTATAACACTCATCATATGATATGGATTGAATATTGGATGTGTAATCGTTCTATGTAAACCAAAGGATACAAAATATTCTATGCCATCTGATAAAATGTATAAACAGTTTAAGTGTTAGTAAATTAATATTGTTATGGCCAGTGTGTGCTTAAAACGTATGTGGACACGAATTCACTATCTGGGTTTAAGATGAATTTGTATTTTAATGTGATAATTATTAGACGTGAATGTAAGATCTGATCATAAACAGTAATTACGAATCCATGGCTGCAATGCAAATAATTATAGAGTTTTAGACTCGGGAGTCGTATAGAAAGCACTCCTGATATAGGTAATGCAATTTATTTTCTTTATAATGTAGCAATCTTATTTCATTCTTACTAGAAAGTGAAAAAAAAACTATTTGAAGTTTTCATTGTCGTCATTTAGCCGAATTAATCGCGTGGTTGTCACTTTTTTGTCTAAAGTTCGTACTCCTTTTATGAAAGCGCGACGCTTTTAACTTCTCTTACTTTTACAAACTCGCCTATTAATACACTTTCATGTTAAACAATCTAGTCTATTATTATGTACCTACTTACTGAATATTGTAAAATTAATGTCGTGCTTGTTTAGAACAATTTGATTAAGATCTTTTTGTTGACCATGAAATGGGCAGTTTTATTTAAGTTGCTGGGAAAGGGTAGTTAATCTTATTATGTTGAATTTCTTTGATTTGCTTTTATGTATGTGTCCGTGATTGTATCGACGAAATTAATAATTAAAAGAAAAAGGTTTCTAAAACCTCATTATTAGTTTCTAATTAGATCTTTTGATAGAATGAAGAGGAACTTCAGTTTTCATCATGTACAATTTCACTTATTTTGCATTTCATGTTCGAAAATATATAATATACTGCTTTTAGTTGTCTCATATCATCATATTTATATATTACGTATGACATAGCATTTCACTAATTAAATTAATTTGATCTCAAACTGTCAGGATTAAGCATCTATGAATTCTGTATTTTTCAAAATTTTATACTTATTGTTAAAAGTGTCCTCATTGTTTTGTGTAAAATAAATCTGCTTCGTTTTAAAAACTTAGCAAATTGGATTTCTTTATGTGTATTAAATCTGACATTATAACTCGACTTTCATTTTGTTATTCCTATTGTATCAATCAACTCAGCCTGTAACTGGTGGTTTAAGTACATCCTTTTCCTAACACACAACCTGAATTTCACATGTTTATGTACAATCTGTAAAGGAGATAAGTAACCAAGTTCTCATACTAATAGACTGAACCTAATGATTAAAATAAAACAGCCTTGATTTAGAACTTATGATATTTAAAATCTAAATACAAATGTAGAAAAGCTACAAGTCTTAACATTGGTCCCAAGTTTCAAGTCACTGATTTATGTTGGAGTATCAGAGCCAATTTGACTCCTTAGCTTCTTTCTAATTTCCTCATTGACTTGAAACTTGGGACCATGTCCAGGTACAATCCAGTCAGCTATATCGGCTACTTTTGCTCTGTTCTTCATTTGCTGGACAGGATCTTCACTCCCTGCCTCCGACCAGATTTTTGGATTTTGAATATCTTCAAATTTCTCAAATAGATCACCTGAAAACATTTATTTATATTTGTATAATTTTGCATTTTTTTTATTTCCATCTCTAACTGACAAGTTTTGGTTAATGTATCTAATAGTTAGTTTCATTGAAATACTGTTCTATGTTAGAAGCTATCAGGGTGGTGTGAACAAACCAACATCATAAAAGTGATGTTTCACTTGATATTTACCAACAATAGCAACTGTTGTAGCTTGTTTAGATGTGACGAGTACAGTGACATCAGAAAGAGTGTGTCCTGGTGTGGGAACCACTTTCACATTCTCATCAATTCTGAACTCTTCACCTGAAAATAAAGTAAGTATGTATGAACATGTTTTTTTTAAATAAGTAATTAGTAAAATATATTTCATTTCATCAAAATAAGCAAGTACTATTTTTTTTTGTCACCTATTTGTTTCATGCAATTATCAATACTCTATAGATAGGTATTATAGAATAATTCTATAGTATCTATAGAGGTACATAAGTGGCACTTTACTCTTAAGTGTTTAAAGTAGATAAATGTTACCTTTATCAAAAGGATGCATATGATATTCATCTTGGAATGATACACTGAAGCCAACTATATGTTTTGCCATCAAGAACAGGTTATTATTACCAATGTGATCTGAATGTCCATGAGTGGAAATAACATAGTTTACATCTTCTGGCCTTACATTATTTCCAGCTAATGCTGTAACAAAACGAAAGGAAACCACAGATTAATCATTTAAAATCCATTGGATGTTTCCTCTGAAGCATGTTGTATAGGAATGGTCCTTACCAGTAATTATTTTCTGGGAATCCCAAGCAGTCATTGTGTCTATTATAACATTGTGGAGTCCTTTTAATAGTGTACAACTGCAATTTGCTGACATCTGATCGTTTCCCGTCATTACCGAATAACCATCATACAAAACTATTACTTCACTCATTTTGGCTCTTGTGTTTACGAATTAATGTCTTCTGAAAGTAAGTCAAGTCTCGTAAACCAAGTTTAGCACCAGCCAGATCTAACTGCTTGCTTATGAGTAGGTAGGTATTTGTTGTGTAAATAAAAGATCATAAGACTTTAACAATTTAGCATGTAGGATAGCTGAGCAAAAGTGGAGGTACGCTATACGATTCCCATGAATGTAAAAAAGATAGAATACAATTTAGACAATTTCTGAATGCAATAACATCGCACTTCATCGCACTTGGTTGTCACCGGAACATTCAAACGTCAAATAATGTAATTTAATTTTTCGTTCGAGAACTCGTGTTTTTCTACATTCTGTTAAAACGTGAAAAGAATCTTCTATTGAACTAGGTGCAACAAAATTTGACGTGGGTGGGTATTGTTATGTTCACTCCACAAACTACTGTAAGATTTTAGTAAATTGAAATGGTTTTTTAGTTTAAAATTCCAATGAATATCCAATTTCATAAATAATAACTCTACACAATAGAATTTCTAAACGTCTATTCTCATCCTATCCCTGTCTCCCTCCTCAGCTGTCTTTGCCGGTTATTTTTAGGTTAAAATTCTAAAATAAATTGAAGAAAGCTGCCGTGGTACATACTTTTGTACGTAGGTTATTTTAAAATTTCATCGTGCGCCAAACATTTCTTTATTCATGAAAATTGCGCATTTGGATAATTGTAAAACTCGTGTCATACATTAAATGCAAGTTCATTGTAATGTTCATTGTTTACTCAGGGTTATGAAACAATAAAGTGGATCTCTGTCGCCTCGAGAGCGCCAGTCTGTGAACAATGTCAGGAGACGTGCAGCCAAGGAAACGTAAGGATAAGAAAAGGAAGAAAGGTAAGAAATGATCAGTAAAGTGAAGAGATGTGGGATGCATACCAATGAGATTTCCATGGCCTTCAATTTGCGTTACAGATGAGTTAGGCGTAGAAGAAGGGCCTCGTGGCACGGCTGCAGCGCTTGGTGAAGGCGACGTGTTTATGCATTCGCCTAATGAACATGGCACTGGTGGACATTGGTGTGCCAAGATCATATTCTTCTCATTACTCGCTATACTTGTAACGCTTATTGGGCTGATTATACTGGAAAACAGAGGTCTTTCAGAATGTAAGTATAATCAAACTGCACAAAACTATGATTTACATTCCTCCTAAGCATCTCTGGTCTGGAAACAGAGTACATTTTTATTTAAATTTATGCAAATTTTTGGTAATCTTAAATTAAGTTTTGAAGTGACCTAATTAGAATTCATTTTCCTAGGTAAACCTCCTTAGCAATATTCTATTGAGAAAATGAATTAATAGTTAACCCATGATACATAACACATATTACTTTACAGTAGAAGCAAATTCAGTGGAATCTCGGTATTCAGGAGTTCTCGAAGGTTGGCTGGAAGATGCACCCGACGATGACCATCATGATGAACATACTCTAGAACTGAAGCACCATGTAAGTTTTAAATGAATAAGCATAAGAATTCCTAGTAGAGGTATGATTATATTAATGAAGTAATATTTTTTTAAAGTTCTTTCATCAAAAATGTGTAAATTATGTGTGTGACCATAATCATGAGAGGATATTCCAAATATCATTTATCTACCTCGACTTCTGTAAGTATTATATTTCATCTACTTTAGTAACCTACTTCTGAAGGTAAAGGAAAAGGAGGAGGTATCTTTTATTAATTTCAACTGCAATGCTGTGTGTATTTTATCTTAACCTTGTGACCTAGGGTGATGAAGAGACAGATCATGATGATCATAGTCCAGAAATAGACCATGATGAAGAAGATGATGAACACGAAGTTGATGATCATGATGATGAAGATGATGATCACGATGATGGTGACGAAGACGATCATCATGATGATGACGACGATGATGACCATGGGGAAAATGAAGATGATGATGATGACAACCAAGAAGTAGATGATCATGATGATGATGAAAACGAAGCTGATGAACTTGATGATGATGATGATGAAAGCGAACACAATCAACAAGATGATGACAACAGTGAAGAACAAGATTTAGACAAATCAAATGAGGTGTGATTCTTTCAGTCATAAAATCACTTGATATTAAGATGGTTTAAAATTTTCAAGTTATATCACTGTCCTTGTATTTATTCAACTTTTAACAGGATGATGATAATTATCAAGCACACAGTTATACAAAGCATGAAGAAAGTGGTGAAGACGAAAATGATGATGATGATCATGACGACCTACAGAGAGTAGACGAAAACGATATAGCAGAAGATGATGATGATGATAATGAACAAAACGAAGCAAAAAATGATAGTATAGACAGTGATGATGAGGAAGGGGATGATGATAATGACAATAGTGAAGAAAATGACAATGAAACACGCGAAAACGAGGTGCAAAGTGTGATGCTTGGCAACAATAAACAAATTTGATTTGATTGGCACTAACCATTTTAAGCTTATTATATATTTTTCAAAATTTTACTTGGTTACATAAAAGTTGTAGTGCGTTTTTTAATATGTTGTGTTAGGGAATGACAAATTAATAACTATTAACTTGTATTGCCTCTGACAATATTAAACAGACTACAGTATGGCTTATTACTGTAATTTTAGTTTTGTTAAATATTAACATTTGAATGTGTAAAACTTAATTCATTTTTCATTACTCATACTCTGAAAGTGGGTCTGAAGTTGCCTGAGGAGCGGGATGAAAGTAATACTTTTCATCCCTAGGGAGAATCGCTTTCAACTGACAGATGTCAAATTATAAAAAAAACTAGTTCTATTTTCACATTTTTACTGAACCATGTTCCAACTTTCTATGCAGCCACAATGTAAAATTGAATTAACTTAAAGTTAAGTATTGATTAAAGAATATTTTTTTTTAAATAACTTTATTTTAATTTAATTTCAACAATTTCTTGATAATAACATAGAGTTGGACAAAATATTTACCATTTTTTCAATGATGAAAATGAAAAATAATGGCTGTATAGCTGGCTGGCCACAGAAAAAAAAACAAAATAGGTGGAAAAGCGGCAATCCGAAATAAAATGTACTAATTTTTTCTTTAGCTAATCCATGTTTTTATTTTTATTTTCCTTGTATTCGTAATTGTAAAGCACAGTGTTTACCTCGGGTTAAAGACTTATTTAGTCCCTCGAACTATTGGCGCCCTCACTTCATTCGGGCGATAAACCGCGTCTCGGGTCTAAATAAGTTTCTTTCAACCCTGGGGTAACAATGTACTATTAAATTTCTATGTGTTAAGAAGCTGCGTTTTCATTTGGATCTCGATACTTAATCTCGAATTTAATCTAAGGACACCATGGTGAACAGAGACAATTACACATCTGGACATCTATCGTATTTGGCTTATGGTCTACATTTCCAATTCAGTACTTTGATTTGTAGACCGTCTTGTTACTGGTGTGATTTTTGACACATAAAGTACAATCGTTCTAGACTTCTTGGTTAACTGTCAAAGAATGTTACAGGATGAAGAGGAACATGAGGAAGAAATAGAAGATTTAGGAGTTGAAGTTGAGAGGCTAGAGAAAGAGGTTTCCGATGAAGATGCTTTGTCTGAAGAAATACCTGCAGCTAAAGCGGAGGACGACGACAAGAGCGAAGAAGGTAAAATTCAATGAACAAGAAAATAATAAGATTTTTTTTTGCTGACAGATTGTATGACTATATTAACCAGTATGTAACAATTTGAATGTGAAAACGCCTTTCTTTCGAAGCAATAATAACAGTTTTCATAAATCAAAAGTTTCTTCTCCTTAAAATTTGTTTATTGATTTTAGTAATCTCGAGTGAATTAGCTCCAGACGACGACGGTGATGTCGATGACGTTGAGGATGAAGACGCTGAAGATGAGGAGTTTTTGGATGAGGACGATGTTGTGGAGGCCATTGTTGTACCCAAAGGAAAACCTTTAGTTGAGGTAGGTCAAGATGTACAATGTAGACTTATGATACCAAGACTGACATTTAGCCTGTCGCCCAATTCCGTGCTTTTTTTTAGTTTTTTTTCTAACTTCAAATTCAACTTCTTTCAATTCTAACACTGGGAATCTGTCCAGTTGGTACAGTCAACTTTTTGGGTGGATCGCTGAAATGTTGATTTCAAAACATTTTTGCCTGATATTAATGATTTGATTTTTTTATCGGGTAAAGTAGAAAGCTTAAGAATAAAGAAAAATAGTCCGATTAAACTGCCAAATACCACTAAGTTTTTTATCTCTAGGTTGAAGAAGAAACATCAACAATAAAGCCCGCAGACACACTCGCTGATGAAGAAGAATATGAAAAACAACAAGAAGAGTTGAGACGGGAGCAGGAACAGGCTTCCCACAGTAAGTAATTTGAAGATTATTGCTCCCTGCATGCCATAATTACCCTTAATAACATGCTTTTTGTGTTGCTTTTATTGCTGCACCATCCGAACGGTTTCAGCCTATCCTTTAACACATATCAACACCTGCAAGGAATAACATTGTAACTCAGTTTTAGGCAATTTTAAGTTACAATCATATTCTTGCTGTAAAAAATCTCAGTTTTTTGCACTAATCCCTGTATTAACTTCCTTCGTGTAAAGATTTTGTACATTGTACATTTATCTCTGCATATTTGACTTCCACTCTTACTAACAAAAGTTTTTGATTAAAAAATGACGAAATCACAAAAGATCTAAACAGATTTTATTTCATTAAACTATGTAAAAATAAATGTTGTTGAAATTAATTTCTTTTATTTCGACCCATTCGCTTTAGACGTGCTAAGATAAGATTATTTTCTTTTCTTTGTATTATGACCCGGGACTCACAAACACATAATTTATTTTCACTGTTACTTTTTTCCATTAGTTTTGTACTTTTTGTTTCTGTGTTGTAATGCTTGTAACGTCATTCAAAACATTTATGAAATCAAAAGTCAGGTTTTGTAATTGTGGCGCTTAACAAAATTATATTCTTCCATCTACTCCCAAATACTTTTAGAATCGGGAAAGAACCGTAAAGTATCATAATATTAAATTATTGTTTACAGTTAATTTATACTGTAACTTGTTTTACTTGTCAGATTTTTTCAACTTTCCAACATTTTAATGGTAAAAATGGTAACACACATATGCTCTCAATTATTACATTTCTCGTTTTCTTTAAATTAAATCCATCTGTAAGCATACCAAGCAAAAGTCATATATTCCTTATTCGTTAGTTTTCCATTTAAATAAGGCAAATAGGATTAAACTCCACACTCATACGGAACTCTTGGAGGTGAAAAGGGCTTTGTAAAAGCCCAGACCCAAAATAGAATCCCGCAGTTCTCATAACGGCGCGCTATTTCTGTTACCCAAAAATATCCTAAAGACAAAAGACTTCATTTATACTGAGCATAGAATGTTTTACATATATTTAAATGCAGAACACACTTCTTTATTTAAAGATGGCATACTCAACACAACAGAATCGTTTCGCCCTTTGCATACTCAAACAAAATTTTAAATGAATAAATTGTGTATTCGTATTATCCTCATCTTTTATTAGCGAATCAACACAAGCTTAACGTTCAATACAAAGTTTGGAGCGTGAAGAGGTTACGGAAAATTGTGTTGTCGCAATAACCTGTACCTCTAGCACCAACATGGGTCTATGCAACGATTTAGTAACATTTTCTCTACTGAGCGGTCCCCGTCGTTTACCCGGATATAATTTATTAAGGAAGCTGGTCGATGGCAACAGTTTGTTCCTCGATGTTCGCGCTAGGGGTACTTGGTTATCTTTCGGCCAGTAATTGCGACAGCACGAGTCAGTGGGACACTGCTAAGGGGCTAACGCGAGTGCCGCGTGTGTTGCAGTGTGGCTGAAACTGGTGGTGGGCGGCGCTCTGCTCGTCGCCACACATGCGGTCGTGCGCCGCGCCTTTGCCCCGCGCGGTGCGTACACTACAGCCCTTGCACAGTTTTTAACCTCTAACAACACAACAGCAACCTTATTGCTGCGAAAATAAAGATCAATTTAGTTTTTTCCGTGGCAGCAACTCAAGAGAAAACTTATTTCATGGAGAATAAAGTCCATTGTGCCTTTACACGTATACAATGTCAGAGGTAAAAAAACTGTGAAAGCTCTGTACCTACTAACTGGACAATCTTATTGAAATATTGATCATTACTTTCAACCAATAACATTTCGACACACGAGATATTTTAGCTATGTCTCTGAGGTGGTTAAGGTATTGGAGATGTGAAGGTACTCAAATGAAAAGCTTTTTTTTAATTCTATGAATTGCCATGTTAGACGAAATCATACGACACAAAGCAAAAAAAAATTGAAAAGTAGCTCTTTTCAAAACTCTATTTCTATTGTTTGGGTAGTGACAGTACAATAGAATGATTTCTATTGAAAGAAAATGGGACGAATTTAAAAATGCTTACTGCCCAATTAGAATCCAATAATTATTACTTGGAACTACTCCAATAACAGTACCTATTTATATTTGACAAGATTAATAAATTAACAGCAGTTAGACAATATATTACCCGGTTACAACTGAATTGGTACAATAATACACCAAATCTTTTACCTTGGAAACTTAACTCAACATTTTAGCATTATTTCCCTCTAGCTACCAAATGATGGAGCCATTCAGTCCTGACACGTAGCCATTTAGGAATTGCGAAGTGTATATTCACAATGTGATAGTCAGAAAATGAAATGTAATTTCCATAACAGATGATACGGCAGCAAGTGACGAGCACGCTAGTAGGGAGGAAACACCAGTCATTGACCGACGTATGACTCTCATATCGGAAGAAGAAGCCGCAGCTGGTAGGCAACATTTCTAACAGATATTACATACACTAACAACACCTAGAATCCTTCATAATTAGTTGTTTTACGTGCTTCAGCAATACCAAGTGAAATTGTAGAAGCAATTGAACCAGTATCGGAGGAAACTTTAGATGAAAAGATTACTTCTGTACTTAAATCCGCTGCACCTCACAAAGAAGAAAGCGAAGAGGAGGAAGTTGAAGAAGAAGAAGACGAAGTAGTAGTCGACACTAAGGTAAGACAGTAACTGATATTATAAACTTGTAAAACATAATATAACGCTTACAAATAAACGTAATATAAGAAACTACCCACAGGATGTACCTGAAAAAGAATCTACAAAAGACAAAGAACTGTATAGCGACGACGAAGAAGCTGAAGCAGAGGAAGAAGAAGTGGTGAAAAAAGTAGTAAAGGAGCTTCCAACACAAAGTGCGCCTGTTCAAAAAGCATCCGCGCCGGAGCCTGACGACGATGTACCTGATGACGTAGAAATAATCGATGAAGAACAAATTGAGGAAGAATTAGAAGAGGAAGATGATGAAGAAGAGGAAATATCGGACGTAGATGATGCAGAGCTTCTCAGTCGTCTTGAAGCTAAATATGGACGTCTCCCCGAGCCGGAGCGTCCCGGACAAAAACACAGTAAAGACGACTGTATGCGCGTGCCCGCTTGCTCGTGTAGACTCGCTGTTGGCTTCATCATTCTAACCAAATAATAATCCCTGGCATGAACTAACTGGAACGTGAGTGGAAATGAATGATTAATTTTTGATTTGTACTTAATCATTTTATGCTTTCCACATTTTAAGTGTTACTTTTTACGAATAGATTCGATATTTTTTTGTATAAATATTTGTGTCCACAACTCATCATAGATATGAGAATGTTCTAGTGTAAAGCATTCACATTACGATCCATCGATCATACTATCGATAGTACAGAGAATTTCAATCAACTTGAAAATAACTCCGGATTTTCATGAGTTTCTGATCCATTCCATAAAGCTATTTCAGTGGATTTTTAAAACTTAACATTCTCCATTTTCAGAGGATGGTGGGAACAGTATAGAGGACGACTGGCCGGGAGAGCCCAGCGACCAGTACTGGCGCCAGCAGCTCGACCAAGCCGAAGAAGAGTTGCGCCAGGTGAGTCTCTAGTCAAGTTGAAGATTTATGAAAAAAAATGTACAGAGGCTTGCAATATCGATTCGATACCATGATTTCTTCGTCTAGAATAATTATTTAACTTGGTAGGTAATTGTTGGTGTATTCTCAGAATAAGATTTACGAATGGTGTGGTTTGTGTCTTAAATAGATTATTTGAAGTGCACGTAACTGTGTTTTTTAACTAGCATGCTACTCAGATGTGTTTTTTTTTTCTTAAAGCTTTTAGCTTTGCTCGCATCTCAAAACATCACTACGAATACACCAACAATAATTAAAAACTGCATAGTTTTGTGAACATTAAAAACAATTCTCATGAGACAATTTGATCAAATTACAGGAGTGGCTCGACTAACTTTATTTTTAATTTTTTGCATCCAATATTCGCATCCATCATACTTTGCTCGTTGTGCCATTTTCCTGTCGACTCATCGGGACACGCCGGGCCCGCGTCGCGCCCGCACCCCGCGCGGCCCGCCCGGCTTATCCCGACGATATCGTCTCCCCTAGACTAGAAGCGGCTGCTCATTTTGAAACACGAAGTGGGAACCAAATGAACTGCTAATGTGTGGACTACCAACGTCTGCAAAAAACCCTGCAGTATAATCTCAATTTTTGGTTGAATTTGCTTCTTACTTCGTTGTATGAGCGGCTGTTGTGTGTGCGTGTGTGTGAGTGTACCGTGTACTAACGTGCGGAGGGCGACTGGAGCGCGGCTGCGGCCCGCGCGGGCGGCGCTGCGCTGGCCGGCAGCGCGCGCGCTCGCTGGCAGCTGGCGCGCGCGGCCGATGCGGAGGCCGAGGCGCGGCGGGACAACCGACTGCTCACTAAAGCCATCACTTCTTACCTAGAAGTGCTCAAGATGAACGAACGTCTCTCCGACAAGAGGCTACTCGAGGTCGCCAACCGAACTCTTGACAGAATACGATTTAGAGGTAAGATTCTACCAGTCACTACATTATTCTTTGTAACGATTCCGTGATGCATTGTATATAAAGTGGTCGTGTATGATTGTTCTCAGGTAACTATTTAAGTGCGGAACCCGTCTACAGGTTGCTGATTCGAAGATTTCCTGAAGTGGTTGACTACCACAACAACTTAACGGTGTCCTTCCTCATGGCTAACAGGTAGCTGTTATAAATAAATAAAACCTGGATATTTCTGAAGTATGATAAAATTTTAAGTTACTAAAATTCTTGTTTCTATTTCAGGGTTGACCTTGCAGAACAGGTCATAAAAGAAACTCTTCAAAAGTGGCCCGAAGATCGCTTTGCCCTGGCTCACCACGGCTTCGTTCTCAAAACTAAACATAACCGTCTCGAGGAGGCAGTTGATGCCTTCGAGAAAGCGTTGGAAGGAGACATCGGACCCGCGACCGAACCCCGGTTCTACTACCATCTGGGAGACTCGCTCCTCCTACTGGGCCGATTCTCAGAAGCCCATGAAGTCCACAAGCGTGCGGCGGCACTGGGTTACTTCTTGTCTCCCTCACAACGTTCACTCTACAATGTTGATCGACTAAAAAGTCAGCCGTGGTGGAATATAGAGCAGACTCCATACTCAAAGTTGGCTCGTGCGCTAGAAAAATCCTGGAAGGAAATTTTAAAGGAAGGAGAAACTGCTAAAGCTTTATATGAACAGGAGAAAGAAGGGTTGAAAGAGCGAGGCGAATGGTCGCAACTAGACTTGTTCGTTCGGGGGCAAGAAGTTCCCAATAGATGTAAGAGGGCACCAGTAACGTGTTCTATCGTGCGCTCCGAGGTCGCCGCGGCGGGCTGTCGGCGCGGACAGGTCAAGTTCAGTGCCATGGAGGCCGGCACACATGTGCGACCTCACGTTGGACCCACCAACTGCCGGTTACGCATGCACTTAGGTCTCAGCAATACCAAAGATACTTACATAAGAGTGGACCAAGAAATCAGGTAATATTTTTAGAAGAATATTTTTTTATCTTATTAAAGGTCTTCGCGAAAAGTATTCGTCATTAGAATTCATTATTTTTTGGTTTGTTTTGTGAATCAACCAAACCAAACCAACCTAACCAAACCTTATCCAGTATGTTGGGAGTGTCCTAAGTTCACTTCCGAGGACCTAAAAACGCCAGTCACATTACTATTGGCGTGGCCACCTACGGGGCTCATCTCATTTAATAAAATAGCTTTTTTTACCGTCGACTCGAAAAGAAGACGAAGCTATCTAGGATTTTGAAAAGACCATCTTTATCGTTAAAGTTGATAATGATTACAGTTTTTGTTCACAGACAGTGGCAAGTGGGCAAAACGTTGATGTTCGACGACAGCTTCGAGCACGAAGTGTGGCACAACGGCACGGGCACGCGCCTCGTGCTCATCGTGGACGTGTGGCACCCCGCGCTCACGCCCGCCGAGCGCCGCTCGCTGCCGCCCATCTGATCACCCGACACACCATACTGTGCACGCGCCTTTACCGTACCCATATCAACTAGAATAAGCGTACGACTAACTAAAAAGAGTATTTTTATGTAAGAATGAAGACTAATACTTTTAAACTTGTTGTAATGAAGAAACTAGTCAATTTTACATAAATATTAAACGACAATAAATTGCGTAGCATTTAATGTCATGTTGGTTCCGCACAAGTTACTTTGAATTTCTTTGAGAGAATCTCCTTTACCTATACGAAATAACTTTTTTTATGTTCGTAAATCTCTTTTTTCTCTGACATTGTCGTAATAAAGATCTGTTTGGATTTATCCTAAATTTTGTGAACTGGAAGTTAGTAGTCGATTTTGTATATTATGTTGATGCATTTGTATTGCTTGTAACTAACAATTTCATTATCCATTAACTTTAATCGTAATAATAGTCAGCTTATGTTATTTGTATCTAAATAGTCGGAAAATTATACAACGTTACTACAAAAATAGATCAGTTTTAACATTAGTCGATTGGTTATTCCGGAACCACAATTTAATAATACCTTGTGATATATTTTTGCGATCTTATATCTGTCTGTTAAGATTTATGTTAAGAATAAAATTCCAATGCTCGATATGAAGTATTTTTTTTGAAGTGAAAACTTCTTTAGCGGCGTTGAGCACTTTTCTGTAATGGGTATAAAATCTTAAACTCGCGTCAGGACACGTGACCTGATCGAAAAAGCGTAAGACGGATGGTGAGTTTTTGACCAGTTATTGGATCTCTCCACACGCGATTATTTAGATAACTTTTTCAAACATTTCTGCTTATATCAAATTAATTATGAGTTCTTGTTCAATTAAATGGTGTGGGAAATCGTCTAGAACATCCAGCTATAAAAAAGATGGCATAACTTTTCATCGGTAAGTAAAATATATTTATAATTTAATAAAATTATGAATAATTGCAGGGCTCTAGCTAAACTAGTTGTTTACGTTTAAGGCACAAAAAACGTACACCGCGTTGATGTCTTTTTGAAAAGTCCCTTTCTCTCACTAGGTATTGTCAATAAGTCTGTCCCTTTCCATCTGTAGGTGTAGATAGAAAGGGACAGACGTAATGCTGTAGTGTTGTGTCAACTTCGAAACAAAGTATAAATAATATTGAAGATAAAAATTACGGTGTTCCCTTACTGTAAAAAAGTAACATTACTTAATGTTTACATTTTAGATTTCCAAATATTCCAGAAGTGGAAGAAAAGTGGATTAACCTCTCCGTCCTGCATTTCTTAACGCGTAACTTCCCTAACGGCCGCGCATTACGTCATCGCTGACGTCGTTCGGCCGGCCGACATAAAAACTCTTATCGCCAGAGTTCTAATAAAGCTTATCTTAAACGGTAAACAGTGTCGTGTTCTTAGATAACAAGACCGTGTATTATAATATATACAACTTTTCTATGACTACTTGATAATTATAAACATCCCATAGAAATGCGACTGCTTGCTGCAAATAGACTGTCACCGTATTTTATTTTTGTTTAGTAAAACTACGCAATAAATTTATACGAAACTTTATAACTAACATCACAAATATACAAGTAATCTAATGACAGTGTTTTTTAGGAGTCCTACATACATTATTCACATAAGATTCCAACTCAAACTTCCTATAAGATCGGCCGTTTTCCAACTGCGGAGTTCAATGCATGAAAATACTTGAAATATCAAAAAATATGATTAGATATGCCTCGAATACATAAAATAATGAATTATCACTATTTTTTACGTTGCTATTAAATTAATCGTAAAAAAAATCGAAAAAAATCCAAAGAAAATTTTAATTTTGTGCCTAGGTTGGACGATCCTCCTCAACTTTCCCTGTTAACAGCATTAACCTTGATTTTATTTTAGCATTGATTTGAATAAAGTGAAATTTAGAGTGTTACGTAAGTGTTTTATTTGCACCCAGTTAACGCCCTATCAGTATAGTTTAAAAAAAAGTAGAATTAATAGACATCGTAATGTTCAATTTTATCGATATTAGGTATTGTAGCAAAACTGACTTGTGCATCACTATGTGTGGAACATTCGTCCTGACATTGTTGCATCGGCCAATCACAACCGCTATATTGTCTTCGTCCCCCGAACCGCAGTGTAGTACTTTTATACTGATAAAGCAATTGGTGCAAAATTATTCCCTAACCATTCCAAAATATCAAACATGCTCAACGTTAATAATCAAGTTTTCACTTCTGCCGGCACTCCCGGAGTGCAACCCGTCTTTTTTTTCCCTGCTTTTTTCCACTCCTGGGCAAAGGCCTCCCGCCATTTCTTCCACTTCTCGCGAAACAGTGGTGTACGTTACCCCAACAGGAAAGTGTCTCCTAGACAGATATGGGTGAAACGTATATTTAGTGCGTAATCTGCTATAAATGTGCGCTACTTATAGAATTTGAGCGCCTGGTGGAAAACGATTCCTGCTAGGGTAACGTTTTTCTAGCAGGAAAATTCTAAACGAATGTTCGGAGAGAGAAATATTGCGCATGGGCAGAGAGCTTATATTTGTGCAAAATGTGCCCCGAAAATATAATTTGTGCGTCTTCAGGTTTTCGAGATATCGCGTTTCCTGCTGGAGTAACGTTTTGCAGAATCGTTTATCTCTAAAACCATTGCATATGCGCCTGTAGAATAAACATACACGAGTAGCTCTTAATTTGTGCGTATTTGTGACAGAATTACATCTTAGAAAATATTATAACTTTCAAGTAATCGGACTTTCACGAAAACCCGAAAAAAAATCGTAGCTCCTAAATGAGAAAAGTATAAGCTCTCTGAAAACTTTATTCGGTCCTTCTTGGCGCTTTTAATAACCATTAAAAGTTTCAAAAGTGTACATGCATGCATTATTGAATAATATTGCTAAAAATCAAAACGACGGTGTCATAACTTTGAAGCCAAAATACAAGAAACCGGCTCAAACCAAGATGTGTGGCTTTTAACCAAGAGTTAGTGCGTTTAGTCAAAAATATATAGTATTGCCGCGAACACGCATCATCAGAGAGGCACATCTTTTTCTAATAATGGCCGCGCATAAATATTTGTGTCCGCAAACATCCCTGATGCACTGCAACGCCACGGCAGCCTCAACAATATTCTCAGTGCATTATTACATTGGACGCGTTTGTCGCTGTATGCCCGCTGAATGAAACTGACCCACAGGCACATAACTTTGGTCTTAGCTATAAATATCTTCAGTCCAATTTGCATCACTTAGATCTTGAAGCATCTGCTGATTTTCTGTGTCTGAGAATGCAGAGAACAATTTCGTCAGCGAAACTTAATTTGAAAGTCTCGCCTCGCCGAGAACTGTCTCTCTCTCCAATTGGCTACCAACTTCCTAATGACTTCTTCGAGGGTACTGGTTGCAGTTTGACTCCTTTCTTATTTGAAATTATAGACTTGTGGTTTGTAATTTTATTGCAGCAGCTTTACGCTTTCGCTTCGCTTCGCTCGTCTCAAAGTGTTTCAAATAAAATACAATATTTCCTTAGTAGGTGTATATTTGGTATAAAAAAATTACCAGACAGTCTGGTTCAAATATAACCTATAACTTATTCACTTAACCTAATAAAGCTCGTTGTAATCTAATTAATGGCTAGGTACAAAATTGGTCCATAATCATCAAGACTGTTTAGTAAAATTCGATTATTTTAATCATAGACATATTCGTAGTTCGCATTTTTTAGAGATAATCATGAGATTCTAGATTATAACTTGGACGGAAGTCTAAAACCTTGTAAATTCTCATAACAGTATCCAGAAAAATAGTAGTTTCTAAAATAATATTTTATGCTTTGCAGCTTTCGTCAGGAATGTTATCATTGGAATGTTACAGGGGTGTACTATGTCACCCGGAATGTATAAAATAAACTTGTGCAAACATTATTAAGTATCAACTAAGCCACTGGGTATAAACTGCGCCAGTGGGCAGTAATATCAATGGTCTGCTGTTCAATATTATCTAAATCCGCCCCCGTATTCACAAACGCTCGGATTTGATTTCGATTCGGAAAGTCATATATCTATCTCGCTCGCTATCGTAATGCCAAAACAAGACATACGACTTACCGAATCGAAATCGAATCCGAGCGTTTCTGAATAATACGGGGGCTGGTCTCAATCTGAAAGACAATATCCTTGTGATATAATGGTAAACTAACCTATTTCTGGCAGAAAATTAACACTAACAGTTTCATTAAAGCTAATGTCTTGATAAAGTAATAACAATGACTTAAAATATCCTCGCCTAAAACCCAATTTAAAATTAAGTATTTTGAAACAGTTTCAAAACAGATTAAGAGTAATTCGTATAAAATCACATTCACATTACAATTCATTCATTCATAAACACACCACTTGATGGCAATTCTTTCGATATTCGTCAATATAAATCAGAACTTAATAAGTACGTACAATAAAAGGGCTTGAAGTTTCGACTTTCGACTACCGAATATCATCACAAGAGTGAGGCACTTAATTAAGTACTCTGTAAGTATTTAGACATGGACATTGCGTTGGTATATTCAGTTATAATGATCATTAGTAGGGTGGTAGGCAGGCGGGCCGGGCGCCTGCGGCGTGGCGCGCGCGCTGTACGGCGGCGCGGGCGGCGGCGGCGTCTGCCACGCGCCCTCGCCGTACGCGCCGCCGTACACGTACGACGGAGACTCGCAAGGAGTTATATTATCCGCTCTATTATCATAAGTTGGCGCCGCCTCATAATTTCTTTCAATATTATCATAGGACGGAATGTTCGATTCGTACTTCCTCGGTAGGTTCGGTTCGTTGTACGGCCCGACGACGTCATAGCCAGATTTCATACTGCTGCGTCCTATGGTGTTATATCTATTATTAGTAACTATAGGAACAGATTCGACTGGAGGCGGTGGGTCGTAAGGGTCTTCCATACCAGGGAAGTTTTCCCTTTCTGCTGTGTGATATGAAACTGGTCGCGCCGCGTGGAAGTTAGAGTATGACGAGTGTGCTGACGTCGGTCGTGAAGCTCTCGCCTCACGCGGCAACGAAGCATTAGACGATAAGTATCCAGCATTTCTGTATGATCGACGTGATCTGCGCACTGACGAGTTGTTTCCTCGGGATCCTGATCGACGTTTCACTCGGCGCGGTGTCATTGGTTTCATTGATGTTTCGCTGATATTTGTTTCTGTAGGACTCAACTCAATCGTGTACACTGGACGACGAGACATTGTTCCTTTATCTGTGAAAATATTATGCGCGTGAGTATGATTTTTGTCACGTATTGCATTAAAATTAACATAAAATACGCTTGTAATCCCCGAAATGTTAGGCAGAGCTGTACCTAATACATTTCGCGCAGTTCAATTTTTAAGTCCCGTCTAATAGGGGGCGAGCCTATTTCCGTCAATTGGGCAAAAATCCAGACTCCGTGGCTGCTATTGAGAAATTCCTGATGGTATACCCAACAGCACTTTGCCCGACCTAGGAATCGAACCCACCGGCCTGATCATCAGCAGTCACTCTTGCAAACACTATACCCAACAGGCAGTATTAAAATTAGCATTTAATAAATAATATAATACCTGCTGATGGCTTTTGCTTCTTAAATGATCGATAAGACAAGACTACCGCAAGGGGTAATGCCGTGGCAGCAAATATAGCGGCAACAGCTGACTGGCCCAGCTCAACATGGTCCCACTGCATGAAGCAGCCCTCGACGCGCGTGGGCCGCCATGTGCCAGGCCTGTCCACTTCATCCCACACTGGCTGACATCCCCAACCATTGCTCTCCCACCAACTTACACTGCCTGTACTCAACGATAACAAGCCGCTGTCCTGCAAATATGTATGAACAATCAAATAAAATATTTCATGGAAATAATATTAAAGCAAACAAATATTAATTGAATATAAATATACATACCCGATTCAAAGATCCCAAATTTAGGTAGTAGCAAATCAGGAATAAGTTCCACACCAGCCACATAAAACTCCATATTGCGTACTGTAACAATAACAGTATTTTGATTCTTAATAAATATACATATTTAGTTACAATTACAAATTATTGTACAGTGTGTAACAGAATGACCACAATACCTATTACTTGGTGATTCTGATTCAAACCATCAAACTTGATAACTATCCTTGAGGAAAACGAAGATCAACAAAAAAAAATGAATTCCCGTTTATACAAAACTAGCTGTCCCGCGCAACTTCGTCTGCGTCACATTTTCCCCGTTTTTGCAACATTTTCCATTGCTGCTCCGCTACTATTGGTCGTAGCGTGATGATATATAGCCTATGTCCTTCCCCAGATTGAAATCTATCTTCTTGCCAATTTTCATTAAGATCCGATCAGCCGTTTAGTCGTGAAAAGGTAACAAACAAACATACAAACAAACAAACAGAGTGACTTTCGCATTTATAATATTAGTATGGATAATACATTGGCCGATGCAATTTAAGAGGCTAAGTTATTTTTTTCAACCCCTATACCTTAAGGAAAGTTAGCTACTTTGATGGTATGAATCACCCACTAAGAGGTATTGCCCTTATTCAGTCACACTCTATAGATAACACAAACCCTATAGATATCACTTATAGAAGAGATTCCATCTAAAGAGTTTTGCAAAGTATTGGATAACATGACATCTGTCAGTATTTCCCCTAGGGTTAGGCCAGAGGTACCTATAGTAAATTAATTTCCTTAAGAATCAATGAAAGAGTGAAGTTTAACACTTTCATGGCTAAGTTCAAATAATTCACTTTTATTTGTATGCTCAAAATTCAGTAGTCATCTATAGCTAGGTGTACCAACGACTCGTTAGGCAGGTTGTGCGTACAGAACCCATTTATTGTTCAACCCATATGCTGGGGGCTTAGCACGGAAGTGCTATTAAACAACTAATCGAATTCTTGAAAATCATTATCCTAGAGCTCAAGTTTTTGTTTGATCTGCAATAAGAATAAATAAAAAATTAGATCAGCTGAACTGTTAATCTATTGTTATTTCTTGAAGTACTATAATTTTATTGTTTAATAGTGTTTTATTCCCAGCCTCATGGTAGTTTAAGTAAAATCAACGGTAATGTTTAGATTTCAAAGAGCCGGGATAAAAATATAATAAATAGTTTTGGACAAAGGAAAGAATAATGAGAAGTGAAAAAACTCAATATTCATTTTATCTGGAGTAAAACAGCATTGCAAAAACAATAACACTGCAACCTGGGAATTTAACCCAGGACCAGACAAAAATAACTCTAAAAAGAAACTTAGTTTCCTTTGATCTTTAAAGAATGTTATAGACTTATATAGTGTATGTTAGCTCCATAGAATTCGTTACACAATGTTGTTTTTATACACATGGTGAAAGCAAATGAACAAAGTAGGTCACTGCAACATCCTATGCTACCATAATGATTACTGATAAACTTACTGCTAATAGATATTTCGTGATATACTGAACTGCTCCAAATGATCCAAATATTATTAAAAGTATGTTAGTGAAGTTTGCAATGATTGGCAGCCACATATATCCCAGGAAATCAAATACTTGTCGCTGTATTGTGATGATCTGTAATAACAACATCAGCATTAGTAATCGGAATTACTCACAACAGATGAATCATTAATGATATCTTATGATCAGACTCTACAAGGTACCCATTGGAGGTCATCAATCCCTAGGTTTTCGAAGATCTAAGTCATCTTAACCTTAAGTCATCCACAGTGAAAAATAAATGGCCATATTGAACGAAGTTAGGTAATTTATGATGAATTACCATAATATGTATGTACTAAAGTAAATTCTTACTCAAACCAAACAGAAAACATACCAATTCTAAAATACACACGATCAACAATAACGTTCTTAGACCACAAACTGCCATTTCGATGATATACTTTACTGAATTGTATTACTTTTTGTAGTTTTTCATTAAATATGTAGGCACATTTTAAATAATCACTTCTTTATTACATTTTAATACAACAAACTATAAAATAAACATTATTTTGATTAGAATAATTTCGTTGTGTCTATCAAAGAGAAGTTTCACTACGAATAGTGTTGTCACTTGTTTTAAAATTACTGTCATACATTTTGCAGTTATAAAAAACCACAAATCGACTAACAATAATTTTATTTACGTTTTAAATCTATCTTCATAATACCCATGGGTCATTTTCAGAAAAAGTGTACACTATTGAAAAACTGGCGAAATTTCATTTTTTTATTGTTTTTCGTTTTTTTAGTTAAATTACCAATTGATATTCTTTTGACTACATGAAAATTATAATAAAACCTCATAATCCGGATTATTTACTGAATTACAACCAATTTATTGCACCTGGAGAACAAAATTTATTCCATTCCGAAACTAATGGCTTTTAATTATAGAAATAAAATAAAACTCATTTGGATTTAATCAAATAGTATAATTGGTTAACGGTATTTTGTACTTCAATACAAAATAGATAAAACATAAAATCAACAATAACAAACATACATTATCATCATTTTAATTTCCATTACGTTACTCTTTGGACCAAATTAGTTCAATAATTTCTGATTTGTTTCTCAATTAGGATACAACTTAGGAACTTTTTTTTAAATTACGTTAATCAAATGATTAAAATCTAAATTATCAAAATCTAATAACAAATAAATAGCGTTTCGCTCAAAAAAAAATATTTATAATAAACTATAAAATAGGACAGTCACGGAATAGACTATTTCTATTACGGAATAGAATTCTTAAAACTATTGCACATTATCAAGAAAATTAGATCAAATTATTACAAATATTCTAATATAAAATTGAACACAAATCAAATTTTACACCTTGTTCAACTTAAAATACACCCCTTTTACAGTCGGGGATAAAAAAAATAAATCAAAAATAAAAAATAAGAATAGGCATATTGAAAATATACACGCAAAAAACATACTCCCTATTCTTGCAGTCGGGTAAAAAGTTGTAAATAAAACAAAACTTAACTTAAAATCAAAAACCGAAGTGAACTAAAAATATGTAAACAAGAAAAATACCATGCCGTGAAGTCGGAGAGTTCATATTCGCAAGCTGGCTGACCAGCTGATCCTCCGACTGCACAGCCTGATTTTTTTTCTTGTTTACGTCTTTTTAGTTCACCTCTTAAGCGGTCGGGTTTTTGATTTTTAAATTAACTGATATTTTTAATTACAACCATTTAGTTATATATTGTTTTCTAAATACTTCATATTTTACGTATACTCTTCTCGAAAATATTATTACCTTCACTGCATCTCAACGTTTGCTAGGACACCCATTTTTACCAGGTAGCTAAATTACCTGAAAAAAGCACTCATGTTAGATAGTCAACTTGGGTCATTTTGAGCACACTAATTTCACCATATTATAAAAAAAAATTAACTTAAATATTTTATATATATTATATCCAAATAAAAAAAAAAACAAATAATTGTCACACAACACTGTTTAGCAAAATCTCAAAATAGTTTTGTTACAATAATATATTTGTTTTTACAAAGTGACAAATTATGAACGTTACAAATTAGATTTGGAAGTCGTCGCCTTTTTCTTATTATAAATAGATCGATAATACAAACATAATGTATCATCTTCCTAAGAATTCCATTCCGAAACTTTTCAATTCCATTTCTACGTTACCTGCGTTTTGGTTACGGAACGGAAGTATCGGAAGCATGACTTTAAACACTTTTATTTTAATTACTTTAAACTAATTCATAAGATGAACAAGCTTGGTATCAATTTAAGTTCACTGAAAGCTAATAAAGATATCAAAATAATTTGCAAAATATAAACTTGTAAACTTACTTTGAAATTGGTTGCGGTTCCGGGAAATCTAAACCGGACCGCTACTGAGATATATGTTGCTCGACCGCCGGCTGCTGTCAAAATAGCCGAAAATACTTGTTGGAACCAGTTGACAGCATTAAAAAAGTTGCCAATTGGTATAAATACGCATTAAATGGTAATTTTGATAGAATCATCTCGCAAAAATTGCGGTTTCGGAAGGGAATTTTCCATTTTAACTAGTTTATGTCCTCACAAAGATTAATTTATTTAAATTTTTTATGCGGCATTAGACTATTGCTGTATATGTTTAACAAATCGTGCATAACTATACTTTCCAAAATATCAAACACATTATTATATTTACTTCAAAAAATTACATTAAGGTCACATTTTATTAATGAAAATGGTAGTGGGACAGTGCTAAAATAGATACATTCTACCTTCATTTTTGAAAATTAAGGTAATATTGCTGTGTTTATACCAGCAACATTATACAATAGTTGTTAAAATCTGACCACAGATCCAAAGTTTTAGTGTTGTTTTTCTTAAAAGTTGATATTACTCTTTAAAGAAAATAAATAAGTTGTGGGACACACCCAAAACACGAATGTACACTTTTTGTGAAAATGACCCCCATAAATCACAAAACCTGCCAGTCATTCAAAGACATAAAATCTATAAAGCTAATCTTATATCAGGGAGAACCAGTGTACATTAGTGTACAATGTCTAAAGTGAATCAGCGACTTAGGTCATAAAGCATAATGCTTTGCTTTATGACCTAAGTCGCTGATTCACTGCTGCGTACCTAGGCTACAAAAGCAAAAGCTCTAGATTAGTATATGAACCAATTCCATTACATTTTAAATTGTAAAATTAGTCGATTGCCTACTGGACAACTCTATGTCAGAGTGTCAAGGTTGTATTGATCGGGGTTTACTCATCATAATTTGAATTTCTCGAAGACATACCTGTGTCTGTCTGCCTTAGTCTGAGATTTTTTTGTGTGGAAAACAGCATTAATTGGTACGTATGATTATTTATTTCATTTAGTATTTACGCATTAAATAACAATCAGTAAGTTTCACTGAAATACCGGTAACCTCCTTTGTTCGTATTTGCAGAAATACTTGAAATGGCGACTGAAACTTTAATCCCATTAGAATCAAATCCCGAGGTAATGAACAAATTTCTGCAGAAACTAGGAGTACCTAGTCAATGGGGTGTCGTCGATGTTATGGGCTTAGAACCAGAAATGCTGTCCTGGGTGCCCCGTCCTGTGCTCTCTGTCATGCTCCTCTTCCCAGTTTCTGATGCTTATGAAGAACATAAACAAAAAGAAGAAAGCGATATTCTGTCTAAAGGCCAAGAAATTTCGAATAATATTTTTTATATGAAACAGTTTATAAGTAATGCCTGTGGCACTGTTGCTCTTGTGCACAGTGTTGCTAATAATACTGATAAAATAGACCTGGCTGATGGGCACATGAAGTCATTCCTAAATGAAGCCAAAGATATGGATGCTCCATCTCGAGGAAAATTATTGGAAAAGTCTGAAGGTATTATTAAAGCCCACAAGGAATTAGCCCAGGAAGGACAAACTAATACTCCAAGTGCTGAAGAGCCTGTCAACCACCACTTCATTACTTTTGTTCAGAAGGATGGCTTTCTGTATGAATTGGATGGACGTAAAGCTTTCCCTGTGAACCATGGTCCTACTACACCTGATTCTCTTCTTGAAGATTCTGCTAAGATATGCAAGGAGTTCATGGCTCGTGACCCGAATGAAGTTCGTTTCACAGTGATGGCACTGACAGCTTCCGACTGATGTGTCAATGTTTAGATTTAAGCATACTACAGCAGTTTGCAGGCTGTAGTTTATATCAAGCTGTGCTTTCTATTCAAGCTTAAATATAGTCGTTTGATACAAAAAGGTGCAATGCAAGCTTTTGTGATACTTAATATACAATATTTATTTTGAAATAGACTTCGTAATAAATTTGTCAATATATGTAATGTCTTTTCATTAATAATGTAGTCATTCCTTCAAGAACTGCTTTTGTCAGATTACACTAACACTTAGGTCACACATAAAGAAATGCCTTATCAAAAGGTCACAGTAGAATTTTCAACACTGTTCATGACTCAATGCAGTAAAACTCTAAAACAAATAAAACTTCCAAAAAAAAGCCATTTCAATGGCTTCATTTTCTACAAGATTAATTATATGTATACTTTTTATTGGCTTAAGTATTTGTGAAGTAAATTTAAGTCTGCATTCAGAAATTGCTAATCTTGTTATCGTATGGTACAAATAATAATATAAGCAGCTTATGAAAACGATTTGGTGTAAATCAAATAACCTTTTCTCCTTCAAACAACTTACTGATACTGACACTGATTAGCCTGCGTCATCCCACTGCTGGGCAAAGGCCTAAGGCCTACCAAACAACTTACGCATTATGCTAAAACATATTGAGCGGGTGCAGGTCGACAGACTGTGGTATGTACCTATTTTATAGGTAGTACCTACATAGGTACTACCTATAAAATACGACTACGCTGAACAAACACTGCACGCGAGAATTTGACCATCCGCAAGTCCTATCGCCACCGGTGCGTGTCGGGCTTTTTTCCAACTAGACAATCCTACTATCAACATAAATAAGACTTGTGTTACTTACACGATATCTTCATGAGTTCTTGTACCTACACATACTTTTCAGACAAGAACCTGATAACTACTCGTGAGATTCATAAGCATAGGTTCGGTCCTCTAAAGGATGGGTTTTAGTGAAAAACTTAAATAAAAACAGTATTTTTATAAAAATATGAATAATATTTTTTTATTATTATTTAGGCTACTTAAGTAGGTAAGTACTGAATGAGCCAAATACTTAAACTTCAGGTTGATAGGTACGAACTTTAGTACCAAACTAAATGTTAACATTGCTGCTTCCAGAAAAAATATTGCTTATTAAAACAAAGCTTGCTTCGGAATTACTATTTATAAATATTTTATTTACGGTTATAACATAATTAACAAGTCATATAAACTGCATAGGTACAATAATTACTACACTGTAAAACCTCTATTATTATAGATTTTAAGGTGGAAGCGACAAAGTAGCCCGCGAAATTCAAAACTTCTTACGTTTTTTTGCAATTAACAGCTCACTGACAGGTTTTATGTTGATAAAAATATGATACGCGATTTCGAAATTTGAATTTCGCTGGCTAACCTGTCCCTACCCACCTTAACAGATCACGCCCACAGTTACAAACGTAACATTAATACGAGGTGTATTTTTGAGCTGAGACTTTAGGGCTGACTCGATGCCTGCCAGGGCCGCGGGACTGTTTGAAAGAGGTACTGTGGCCCTGAAACGCAAAGAGCTTTAAGACGGGTTTTAGTCGGTACAAGACTAACACTCATTTTGATGGAGGGGTCATTTGATGATTTCCCATTCAGAAAAATAAAGGCTGGCTCTATGGCACTGCTCAAACGTTGTTCGACGAAGTTTAAAAAACCGGCCAAGTGCGAGTCGGACTCGCGCGCACGAAGGGTTCCGTACCATTATTTATTAAAAACCGGCCAAGTGCGAGTCTTACTCGCACACAGGGTTCCATAGCTCCAAATAATATAATAACAATATTTTGAACTGTCATTCATTAATTAGTAGTATTTGTTAATAAACTTCCACACAACCGCAAAACTAAATTTGTTTTTCATAGTATGTTTATGAAAAACAAAGTTACTGCTGCAGTTTGATGAAAAAGTCCCATATCTCAAAAACTAAACATCATATCTTATTGAAACCAAATTTCGTTGATAGTTTTTTTTACGTTTTACAATCTTAAATATTTTCAGAATTTTCCTCCTCTTACTTTAGAAATTAGAGGGGGGGGGACACACATTTTACCACTTTGGAAGTGGCTCTAGCGCAAACTATTCAGTTTAGAAAAAAATGATATTAGAAACATCAATATCATTTTTAAAGACCTATCCATAGATACCCCACACGTATGGGATTGATGATTTTTTTTTTTTTAGTTTTCATTTCTAAGTATGGGGACCCCCTTAATCTATTGTTTTTTTTCTATTTTTGTGTGAAAATCCTAATGCGGTTTACAGAATACATCTACTTACCAAGTTTCAACAGTATAGTTCTTATAGTTTCGGAAATAAGTGGCTGTGACATACAGACGGACGGACGGACAGACAGACAGACAGACAGACAGACAGACAGACAGACAGACAGACAGACAGACATGACAAATCTATAAGGGTTCCGTTTTTTGCCATTCGGCTACGGAACCCTAAAAACGAGCAAAAATATTAGTTTTTTGTATGGGATTTATTCTATTCTGTTATTAAATATTTATTTTATTCTGTTTTTAGTATTTGTTGTTATAGCATCAACAGAAATACATAATCTGTGAAAATTTCAACTGGCTAACTATCACGATACATACAGCCTGTTGACGGACGGACGCGGACGGACAGCGAAGTCTCAGTAATAGGGTCCCGTTTGACCCTTTGGGTACGGAACCCTAAAAAACCAAAACAAAAAATGCACGATTCATTTTCTCCAAAATCGATCACTTTGATCTTACAAGAAAATAAAAACCGATTAGGTTTTCGCCCTGAAGCCCAAGCCTAAAATGTACCTATATATTTAATAAATTTTACTAATATCCATAACAGTCAATGGAATGAAATAAACTTCGTCATTCGTGCTATATGTCTCCTACTACACCACAGCAGTCACTTGAGATCTATTCATTTCCTAGTTACTTTGCTGTGCTACAATGGTTCTAATACTTAGCCCGCTTAGGTGCAAGGACTTCAACACATTGTTTGAAAGAGACGGGAAACAAAATGTAAACAATGCACTGGTTTTATTTTACTTATATGAACACTTACATACTTTAATAATATCAATTGTATTTACTTAAATATGTTAAGAGAAAGAGAGCGCCTGATTTAAATAAATATATTCATTTTGTTGTTTTCACACTTTGTCTCCAGTGTTACCAGCAGTGAATAATATAATTAAATATCATTTATGGTACATACTTAGTTATTTTCTAAAGTAGGTAACTAAAATTGACTTCATAAACTTTCTATTGGTGCAGGAATTTGTTCTTCTGTATTCATATCTGAATTGTTTATTGATGAGTCTTCTGAAACAAAACATTTTTTTATCAGTTATTTGAGGCGAATATAGTAATTTATTGATCTACTTTCTCCGACATATTTTTTTTTTGTTATCCTGAACTTTCTCACTCCTGGGCAAAGGCCTCCCCCATTCCTTCTACTTTTCTCTATTTTGTGCCTCTCCTCGCAAATTAACGAGAAAGCCATCTAAGACGTCCCCCCATCTTCTCCTCGATCTGCTGCGACCCCGTCTAGCTGTCTCAGGGATCCAGTTTTTGTCTGACATATAATTATTTGCAATTAATATTTAGTGGAATAAGTAACTAAGTAGAACAAGGATTACAGTCGTGACTTGATTTTGCGTTATATAAAGGAACTAGACATTACGATTTGTCAAAGATCAAAATGAATTGTTGTTTTCATTAGTTTCACTAAAAATTAAACGGCTTGAACATGGGGGAAATAAAAAAAGAAACGGGAAATCACAAAGAAAAAAAAATGGTAGATATGTAGACAGCGACAGGTAGAATAGAGTGGTAAAAATACAAAGAGTTAGTAGGCAGGAACACATTGCAACGCATGCCAGATAGTAAAAATCGAAATAAAATAGTTGCAACTTAAGTAAAAAAAAAAACATATTTGATGAAATGAAATCCAAATCTTTGGTTGAGTCCCAGTCTGACAACCAGTCTTACAAAGGATCTTTTCTTGGGCCTTAACTGCACTAAGGAGGTCAGATTAGCAGTTGCACGCAATATTAATATTCAGCTGCATCCAGTTTTACTAGTAGGCCCATGGCCCATCCCAATATAGGCATTGTGCAAAAGCTAGGCTAACCCTACAGGGATTAAAAGCGTCATGTTATGTTATGAAAAGATGTGACGTACATACCTATACGTATAATATATTATGAAAGCCTTAAGCTTAGCGGCGTTACAACTGGCAACAGTTTTAACAAAAGTAAAAACACGCGACATGCTTACCGCTATTCACTAAAACATCGGCTCTGAACGTCGGCAGTAGCAGCGTGAGAGTTAGTCCTATGATGGCTGCCACGCCGCAGACCCATATTAGTGCGTTCCCGTAGTATGCCGGACCCGCGCCGTCTGCACTGGAAACATAATATTTTTTTATAAGAGAATTGTTTCGGTCAAAATGTAAATTGTATGGATATTAATAGTTAGTTACATAACACCAGGCTTGTAATCCCCGAAGGGTTAGGCAGAGGTGTACTTAACCTTTTGAACGCCATTTTCATATATACGTGACAAGCAAGCGCGTGCCCTGTACGCCAACGACACAAATATGTGACAAAAAATGTGGTGCACTATAACACGAAATGAGCAAATTAAATAATTACTTTTGTGTGTGTTTATTTATTTATCTTTTAAATGTGATCTATATATCTTAAATGTCTTATCAAGAAATAAGTTAAGAATACTTTTTAAATCCCTTTTTTATTTGTAAGTATTTGCGGTGAATGTGAAAACGCACGCGAGTGCCCTCCACGCCAAGCCACAAGGCTTGGCGTGGAGGGCACCCGCGTGCTTTTATGTTCTTGCGTTCAAAAGGGTAATAGTAGGTACACCCACATTTCAGTAGCCACGGAGTCTGGATTCATTCCAGACTCCGTGGCTACTACTGAGAAATTCCTGATGGAACAACTCAATAACAATTTGCCCGCCCCGGGAATCGAACCCAGGGCCTAATGCTCAGCAGTCGCGATTGCGACCAACGAGGCAGTCTAGTTTGGATAGTACGTAATGCTGAGTCATTCTAAACCTGTTATAAGCCGACGTTTTGGATGGATTGGCATGGGATTATTTTAATATACCACATTTAGTATGTGTGATTTTAAGAAATTGTGGGTTGATTAATTTTGGCAGGACCAAACCCTATTATTATTTTGAAACTACACTACAGACATAAAACGACCTACTAATGAGTAGGTTCCTTTGGCTTTAAATTATGCTGGGCGTATCACAAGAATGCTTTACCTTTTTATAGCACCCGTATCTTGGATTTCTTGGACGCAATGGCAAACAGATCAAACATTCACTGAATGAGTTATTAATACAATAATTATGGCCATGTATAAAGATGCAGATAGGTAAAGATTAGATAGTTTCGATTTGGACGGTAGGTACTTAAACCTGCAACCGGTGCCGGTTTAAACCAACGTTCGGGATTAGATTCTGCGTTAAATCGGGCGAGCCCGATTTTTTGGAGAGCCTTTCCATCAACTCTCGGCGAGACAGCCCTAGGTATAGTGTCACTTATCACATTTTACAGCATTTATAGTTTCAGGTCTTGGGACTTAATTAGCGTCTATCGGTCAGACGTCGTTAATCGAACTCCATGATGGTCAGTCTGACCATCACGGAGTCCGATTAACGTCTGAGGACTGATCAGGTATTTTTTGTCAAAGAAACAATCAGTTGACAGGTTATAATAACCCACTGAACAGATAATATAATGCCAACTAAGCACCGCTCATTATCTAAAGTAGGAAACAATATTAATACGTGACTACTTATGTTTTTAGATAACATTCTATGTGTGAACTGCGAATCGTTTACCTACAGCAACAACACCGACTGTCGGACTGAATGAAACTGATGAATCACAGATGAACTCACTATGCTTGTATACTCGCTATAGCAATGCCGCACGCGAGCTTATCAGTGAAACTCATGAGGCCGTAGACAAAGGCGGAAGCTTCTGTCCTAGCGCCAACCAGGTCAGCCGTCAGAGACAGGCTAGTTACCAACATCACTGCGCCGCCAAAACCTGACAATAGCGATAACAATCAATCTACAACAGTACAATAGAAATTACACAGAAAGAGAGTGACTAATACACAAATAATAAGTAACTGTTATTACATCGTCAAAGCTAGCGTGAACACAGCTCATTCAACATCATTGTAGTTAGTTTAGGTACCTATTTGGATACAAACTCAGCGGGTCAATGTTTAAAACAATGTTTGACAGTGTTTAAATGAAAATATGACACAAATGTTGATAAAGATGGTTAGATACATTGTACATAGGTAGATATAATACAATTTATGTAACATGTGGGTAGGTACTAACCTATTAACACAGCAACCACATAAATGAAATATACTTTGTAATCATCATCTGATCCAAGGTAAATCCACACAAAACCCGCTATTGCGCATGCGGAACCAGTCAAATAATTAAGTTTTCGGGTGAAGGATCGTGGTGCCAACCTCTGGACTCCGGCAGCGGCCAGACTGCCGAGGTACAGGGCGAGGGGGACGGCGGCGAGAGCGCGGGCGGCGAGGCCTAGCGTGCGGTGTAGGTACAGGGGGATCAGCACCTGCGATATGTTCACCACAAGCCTGGTGCACATGTACACTCCTGCTACCTACAAACAATCATATCTATGAGTAAACAATAAATTAATAAATTGAAACATACAGTTAATTAGAACTGTTATCTTTTGTATGCTAGAATTTTGTTGATAACAAGATCTATGTATTATATGTATATTAAGTACATATTTATTTATTGTAGTTACATAATTATTCCATTTGTGCATCAGCTAAAGTTACAATTATCTAATAGTTTTGCTCTAAATTTACCTGATACATAACTGGTTTTCGTAAGAAATCATAGTGGGCGCCACTTGCACCTTCAGCTAAGAGCTGCTCATGACGGTAGCTGCTTTTTTCAGTTACAGAAATGTGAAAAATTACTGATGCTAGTGTTCCCACTCCCAATACTATATAGACAACATGCCTAAACTTCCAAGCATCAGAAGGCCCCACTTGCTATAACAAAATAAAAATATATTAGAAAATCTATGCACTTGACACTTCATAAATTTATAGATGCCCAAATTAATTAAATACATGAACCCTAAACCGCACAACCCTCCTTTATTTTGGGCAGTCATGTAAAAAACTATAAATAGGAAGAGGTGAAACATGCCATATATTACAATCAAGATTACAAAATAAATAGTTTTAATGATTTCAACATACATGCCTATCACATTCCCCAGTCAAATGTAATATAATCCAAGTCATAATGTAAACAAATAGATTTGAAAATACTGTGAATCCATATCTGCAATACAAATATTAACATAATTAGTAAGTATTTCTTTTGGTAACATCAGAATAAATACTGACTGTTGTTTTGCATCCTCATCAAATTCAAGGAGGTAACTATGCTGATGATTCTCTATCCGAATCAATAATAAAATGGTAAGGTATTTATTTAGTTTGTTTCCGTATCACCGATTGGTAATTGGGAACCAACGGTGTTTTAAACGCGACCCGTCTGATCCTTGCCGTATAACCATGTTAAGGGTGTGTAACAAAAAAGCAGTGTTTATTAATAATTAACTAGGTACCGTAATTTAAATTGATTATTTATGTCTTTAATGACAACCTCCTGAATTTTGACGAGGATGCAAAACAACAGCTTGTATTATGAATTTGGGTGGCCAACAAATTTCAGCTTTCAACTCTGCCAAACTAAAAATGCTGGGACAAGCGGAACAATGCAGAGACAAATGTGAAATTAAATCAGGGCTTTATCTTTGTATTAATTTATGTGATGCCTAGTTTTGGTGGACAGTTAATCACAAATAATGAATGTGGAAGTGCTGAAATTAAATTTCCCATCACATAATTTACTGATCATCATTGTCAGCTTAGCTTTTTTCCAACTATGTTGAGAAAAGGTATTTTTAGGGTTCCATACCCAAAGGATCAAACTGGACCCTATTACTGAGACTTCGCTGTCAGTCTCTCCGTCTGTCACCAGGCTGTTTCTCATGAACCGTGATTTGTATTTCAGTTGCCACTATAACAACATATACTATAAACAGAATAAAATAAACTTTAAGGGGGCCCCCAAAAAAAGTATTTTTTTGCTTGTTTTTATAAAAAATGTTATGGAACCCTTCTCACACGAGTCCGACTCGCACTTGGCCGGTTTTTAGCGTTCCGTTCACAAAGGATCAAACGGGACCCTATTACTGAGACTTTGCTGTCCGTCTGTCTATCTACAGGCTGTATCTCATGAACCGTGATAGTTAGCCAGTTGCAATTTGTACAGATTATGTATTTCTGTTGATGCTATAACAACAAATAATAAAAACAGAATAAAATAAATAATTAAGGGGGCTCACATACAAAAAAACCGTTTTTTTTGTTTTGTTTTTATAAATAATGGTACGGAACCCTTCATGCGCGAGTCCGACTCACACTTGGCCGGTTTTTTTACTAATATGGTATATGATAAAAAAAAATTACCTGATTGCAGTTAAATGTGTCCGAGTGTGATCATCTTCCGAAAGCTCTGGAATCAAACTTAAGTGGGAAATCTGCACAGCAGCCCATCCAATTTGGAATATAACAATAAATGCCGCATAATAGTACATTTGCGCCCATTTGTGTGTTGATGAACAACCAATGCATTCTGTGAATATGAATGGAAATGATGCCAAGACACAGACTGTACCTGAAATATAAACCATATGTTAATCTACTTTTAGGAAAGTTAGAAAACACTTTTACACTGCATTAACTATATTTAGATTAATTGCTTAAAATACATTAGTGACCATAATGAGTGATCTCACTTACCAAACAGATGCCAAAGTTTCCGCCTACCATACTTTGAACTAATATGATTGTCTGTGTGATCTGAATGATAACCAACAAAAGGCGTTGATAAAGCATCCATAACTTGACCTATCAACATCAAGTTACCCGATTGTGAAGCACTAAATTCAAGTACTAAATGAAAAAATACTAAGAAATATGTGAACCATAAACTTGCACAGACATCATTCAATACATGGCCAATCCCATAGCCAAGCTGTAAACGAAGACTGGTGGATATGTGCACGAACTCAGAATCCATTTTGTTATTTTTACTAACAATAACTTTAACTAAAACAGAAAATTACTTTCTTTCTACCAAACATAGGTACACACTTTTCTTAAATATTTGTCTCAAAATTCACTGCTGACCGTGGCCTAGAGGATTTTTTAAATTTAAAGTAGGAGGTTTAATTACTACGTATCCTTTTGATCATACGATCATGAGGTACACAGACTCTTCAAAAATAAAAAATAATAATTGCTTTGTTTTCATTTCGCTTGTAAATCGTGTGATGTCACCACTGACAGAAGTGAGTTTGTGACTCGTGCGTGACAGTCACTCAGTCAGTCAGTGTTGTCAAATGTCAATAGCTGTTTGGTCGTCACCCACCACTACACCGCGCTCTAGGGGTGAGGCGTGCTCGTAGTTATCGTAACAGTTTTTCCTTCCAAATCCAAAATATCATTTCTGTTCCTTAAAATCACGAATAAAATAGCTCTACAGCTGGCATGGAGCGAAACGCCGCGTGCCGGCGCACGAAGGGGTTGGAACTTCAGTCATTTTTTTATTTTTTCAAAGTTGCGGCCACATGTATGACCTCTATTAATTGATAGCTGGTATCAATACAAACTAGTTTTGTTTGAGAAACAATCCTCTAAAGCGTCACGTTCTGAGATATAAGCTACAAAAGTTAAAATCGAAGCACCAATATATGTTTACCTTCATTTAAATTATTTATTCATATTTGTTTTTCGATACTAGTTATCGATTATTAAAGGTTTAATGTGTGGCTCATAAAATTAGAGTAAACACAAATCCAGCAATCATATAATGCACTACAAATTCGTATGATTGGTCGTTTTAATTTTAGTCACAACTAGTATAAGTCACAGATTCTACATTTCATGAATTTATGTGAACTGACTAACTCATTTTCGACAAAAATGGACTTACTGGCTTAACTAAGGCAGAACGAAGTGTGTCTGTGTCAATGTCAATCACTGTTGTCACAGTCACAGTCACAATCATAACAATTACAATTGTAATTAGCCTCAAAATTCAAAAAGCCCGACTCATTCAATTTAATTGTATTTGAATAACCTTCTCGAGATTTGTATGTTATTTTGGACACCAGCAATCGGTACGTTAACATTACGTAAGTATATTTTGTATTCCAACATTCAGTTCGTGTCGTACTTGCTGAAATACCGGTAACCTACTTGTTTATTTTCAGATAAAACAAAAAGGAAATGGCGAGCGAAACCTTGATCCCATTAGAATCCAATCCCGAAGTTATGAATAAGTTTTTGCAGAAATTAGGAGTACCTATTCAATGGGGTGTCGTCGATGTTATGGGCTTAGAACCAGATATGCTTGCCTGGGTGCCCCGTCCTGTACTCTCTGTCATGCTTCTTTTCCCAATTTCTGATGCTTATAAAGACCATAAAGAAAAACAACAAAGCGAAATTCTGTCTAAAGGTCAAGAAGTTTCCAGCAATATTTTCTATATGAAACAGTTTGTGAGTAATGCCTGTGGCACTATTGCTCTTGTGCATAGTGTTGCTAATAATACTGATAAAGTAGAACTAGCTAATGGGCATATGAAGTCATTCTTAGATGAAGCCAAAGATATGGATGCTCCCTCAAGAGGAAAATTGTTTGAAAAATGTGAAGGTATTATTAAAGCCCATAAGGAATTAGCACAGGAAGGACAAACTAATACTCCTAATGCTGAAGAGCCTGTCAATCACCACTTCATTACTTTTATTCACAAAGATGGGTTTCTGTATGAATTGGATGGAAGTAAATCTTTCCCTGTGAACCACGGGCCGACTACAGCTGATTCTCTACTAGAAGATTCCGCTAAGATATGCAAGGAGTTCATGGCTCGTGATCCAAATGAAGTTCGTTTTACAGTGATGGCATTTACAGCGTCTGATTAATGTGAATGGTTCAGCTCAATGTGAGGATTAGTTTTAAACCACATTATCTGACTTTTCTTGATATATCTGCTAAAAAAATACTATCATTTAAGTGTGAAACAAAAAGTATAGTGCCTTGTGTCTGTGTTTTCATAATTATATAAAAAAAAGAACCCCAACAGAAAAAACACAAAAAATAACCAAAAATAAATAATCCAAGCATCATAGCGTTGGGGGTCCGCTTTGTTTTGTTCTTTTGTTAAGCGGCCTACTTAGCAATCCCCGGACGCTACGACGCTTGCATAATTTTTTTATGTTTTTTTTTTTGTATTTTTTCATTCTTTTTAAAGTTATATTATTTTTCCTTAGCCTTGACTGTTCCACTCCTGGGCATAGGTCTCCTCCCAATCCTTCCACTTTACTCGGTGTTGAGCCTCTTCTCGCTAATTAACGAAAGCAAGGAAAGTTATACATTTTAAAAAATCCCGAATTTTTAGGGGGAGGGGTGCTACGCCACCCCCCTTTGGTGATGTCCATGGTTACAAGTGACAAGATTTCGAATCGACCGGACCCATATAAATTTATATTCCTAAATCAACTAGTAAATAGGCGATGACCTTCAAACGGCTGAGCAGATTTTATCGAAACATAGCTAAGAACACTCTCGATTGAAACACCTTTCAAATGAAACCAATTTTATCAAAATCGGTTCAGCCGTTTAGGAGCTACGATGCCACAGACAGATACACACGTCAAACTAATAACACCCCTCTTTTTTGGTTGGGGGTTAAAAATAGCATGCAGTGAAGGTCACACTGACTTTAATTTTTAGTGTATGTAAAAATTTTGTTTCAAAAGTTTGAGACCAACTGCCAACACTTGTATATGTTACTGGCCATTTGTATAATCTGGCATTCTATACAATACCTAGGCAATGTATAGAATGCCTAGAACATTATGGTAATGTATGAAATATACTCATTGTATACTTTGCCTATGTATTTTATACAATACCAAATGTGCTGGCGGCAATGTGTGAAAAATATGATTACTTATGATCAAATAAGATAATGTTAATCCAGAAGAATTTATAACCTAACCTAAGTTCAATGTAATTTAATTGTGATTTTTATAAAATACATAAAAAAATATATAATTGCTACCTTTTTATAAATATTGTTTTTAAGGTGTAGTTGAAGTAGCCCCGCAACGTGGGGCTCCTATGTCTGTGTGCAGTGTTTACAGTAACCTAACATGAAGGAGATAGCGGGGTCCTAGTTCGATCGAACGCTCTCTAGTTCCCGCCATCCCCTTCCAACCTAACCTGTCCGAGTCTGGGTGCCCAATGTCCTGAGCTCGGTTTGCTTGCTCTTGCATCCTCAGTTCTCCTTGATGTGTTTCACTACCCTGCCAAATGCTTTTCTCTGCACTCTTACGTAGTTTGCTTTGGAAATGACAAGCATAATGTATATTAATACAGTAATAATGTCCGTCTTGAAATACATTTTGCTCTTTCGTGTAATGAGCACCAACCGGTCCGGCAGACTGGATGTCTGTGGTAATATACAGTTTGGCTTTACGCCACCTGGGTAAGTACCTACTTACATACAGACCAAAATCTATTTATTTTTCACATTGCCGGTGGACTAGCAAGTATTCTATACAATCTCTAGCTATTGTTCGTAATGGACGATAGTAATCATAATACTTCCTACATTGCCTTGACGCCCCAGGTATTCTATACATTGCCTAGGTATTGTATAGAATATTTGAATTGCTTGCCGGTGACATATTTATATGTAATAACATGAGTTAAATTAAATAATTTTATGCAACCAATTTTTTTTATACCCCGAATCCAAGGGAAAGCCCGAAAGTCTTTCGACCTTATTGCTTACTTAGTCTTACGTCCAGCCGTTCTTCAGTTTTAGTGAGACTACAAGTAGCGGCACGAAACTTTAGCGCTGACCCAGTGGCGGATTTACAAATTTTCAAGGTATAGGCTGCTGAAGTTTTTGCCGCCCTTGTCTCTACAATTTTCATGTCCTAGATTATTGTTACAATCCAACAATTTCGTTGAAATTGCACGTAAAATAATTTTTGGGTTTATTTTTGACCTAATCAAAGCTCAATCATGATTTTCAGCAATTTCGCTCTTTAAACTCTTACAAAGAGTGGGCTGTGGGCACAGAGGCCAATGGTTCGTTGTCACTAGTACCATTAACAGTTCCATGATGGAACTACTGACAGTTTTTTTTTATCACTAGTTCCATTTTAAAAGAATCTGAAAATAATGGAACTAGTGTTGAATTTTTTATCATTAGTTCCATTTTAAAAGAATCTGAAAATAATGGAACTAATGTTGAATTTGTTATCATTAGTTCCACATTATTATTTTAGGCACTTGTGAAATATTTAGGGGTGGTAAAAACACTGGAGTTAAAATCACTTAGTTTTTTATAATAATTATACTCAATAAAATCAGCGAATTTTTTTTTAATGTATGATTCAGATTCATTACAGTACGCACTCAACGAAGTTTATCTAAAAAACCGGCCAAGTGCGAGTCTTACTCGCACACAGGGTTCCATAGCTCCAAACAATATAATAACAATATTTTGAACTGTCATTCATTAGTTAGTAGTATTAGTGAGTAAACTTCCACACAACCGCAAAACTAAATTTGTTATTAATAGTATGTTTATGAAAAACAAAGTTACTGCTGCAGTTTGATGAAAAAATCCCATATCTCAAAAACTGAACATCATATCTTATTGAAACCAATTTTCGTTGATAGTTTTTTTTTACGTTCTACAATCCTAAATATTTTCAGAATTTTCCTCCTCTTACTTTAGAAATTAGAGGGGGGGGGACACACATTTTACCACTTTGGAAGTGGCTCTACCGCAAACTATTCAGTTTAGAAAAAAATGATATTAGAAACATCAATATCATTTTTGAAGACCTATCCATAGATACCCCACACGTATGGGTGTGATGAAAATTTTTTTTTTGGTTTTCAGTTCTAAGTATGGGGACCCCCTTAATTTATTGTTTTTTTTCTATTTTTGTGTGAAAATCCTAATGCGGTTTACAGAATACATCTACTTACCAAGTTTCAACAGTATAGTTCTTATAGTTTCGGAAATAAGTGGCTGTGACATACAGACGGACAGACAGACAGACAGACAGACAGACAGACAGACAGACATGACGAATCTATAAGGGTTCCGTTTTTTGCCATTCGGCTACGGAACCCTAAAAATGACCCACAGATATTTCGCCTGTTAATAACTGCATTTGGGCTTCAATGACTAAATCATTTTTGTCTCTGTAAATTCTTCGTCGTTTAGGTTGGGAGCTCTGCCCATAGTTTTGTAGAAGATTAGTTCTATACTTCATTAACATTGCATCATCGTATAGAATATGTACGAGCTGCAATAAATTTGACTCGCTTTAATTGACATTTGTGTTCATATTATGATGCCAGCCTTCTAGGACATTATTTGTCCTATGGATCTCAACATCAACACACCATAATTTTTGTACATCTGGTTTCATCCAAAACATGAAGAAATATTTTTTAAATTTATTAAAAGCTTCGTTTTCGGGTGTATATATTTCCAACCTTCTTCGATTTTATTTGGCGGGAGAAACGCTAAATTGCCACAAAGAGAAATTATCCTTTTGTTTTTTCTGCTACTGTTATACCCCATTTTTTATGTAAGGCCCAGCTTGCTTGCTTTTCGAAAAAGGCTGTTAGTATACTGATAATGACAACCTTTAACATCTATGGCAACATTTAATGATAAAAGAGCCTTTATTGTGGCTTCCTCAAAATCGATCATTACTTTAGTTGGGTTCCACTGGGGTATCTGCGATTTTGTCAGAGAAAATAAAATTTCATAAGAATATGTATTTCTATTTGTCATAAACGCATAAAGTACGGGCACGACATTAGTAAAATTACTATTGCTGCCAATGTCAGCATGAATAGTGAACATTTGTGACAAAGGTTTCGGGCTAAATTTAAATGTGCCGTCCATAAAAAAATTCGTAACATTTCCCATGTACCTACATTTTTCTTCGGGAGTACAAAAGACCAGAATTCTATAATACAAATGTCAATAAAAACGAGTCAAATTTATTGCAGCTCTTACATATTCTATACGATGATGCAATGTTAATGAAGTATAGAACTAATCTTCTACAAAACTATGGGCAGAGCTCCCAACCTAAACGACGAAGAATTTACAGAGACAAAAATGATTTAGTCATTGAAGCCCAAATGCAGTTATTAACAGGCGAAATATCTGTGGGTCATTTTTTAGATAAACTTCGTTGAGTGCGTACTGTAATGAATCTGAATCATACATTAAAAAAAAATTCGCTGATTTTATTGAGTATAATTATTATAAAAAACTAAGTGATTTTAACTCCAGTGTTTTTACCACCCCTAAATATTTCACAAGTGCCTAAAATAATAATGTGGAACTAATGATAACAAATTCAACATTAGTTCCATTATTTTCAGATTCTTTTAAAATGGAACTAATGATAAAAAATTCAACACTAGTTCCATTATTTTCAGATTCTTTTAAAATGGAACTAGTGATAAAAAAAAACTGTTAGTAGTTCCATCATGGAACTGTTAATGGTACTAGTGACAACGAACCAGGCCAATTACTGGTAGGGGGGCGCCGAACTAGCTGTTTTACTCTAGAAGTTTGCTACACCGAATGTACAATCACAAGTGAGAGGGGAAAGTGATCCGCAAAATTTGTTGCACTTTTATCTGAGAAAACTGCCATGCCATGCAGAAATCTTTTTGATTTCTACGAGCTAGAAAAAAAAAGTTGGTCCCCAAATTTGCCGCCCTAGGCTCCAGCCTGCTCAGTCAGCCTGCTGGTAATCCGCCACTGCGCTGGCCATTATTGCGCAGAATTAAAAAGTAAGGTACCTGAGAGGGTTTAGGCGCAGAGGCCTAACGGGATGAAGGGCGGACGTGCGTAGCGCCGATTAGCTTAGCTCTTTGGCCGCATTCCGCGCATTCGTCATTTATGCACAGCTATTTGATGACTTCCCATCAGAAAAAAAGCCCGATTTGATTAAAACTAAAACTACATCGTCGGATTTTTCTAAAATCATTATTCCTAGCCAGGAATCGAACGAAACCGTTGCTTTTGAAAAAAAACAGTCTGTAGTTATTAATATACCATTCGATAGTGTCGCTGCTAACGATCAAATTCTGGGAAGTAACGACGGTTAGTTTTTTTTTCTAGATATTTTACTCTCTTCTCTTTTTAGCTACTTCCAGCAGTTTTTTACTTCAAACACACTTTAACTTTTGAAAGGCTTATAAATTATATTTATATTAGAATTGGAAGTATTTAGAGAGCTACGAATTCTAACGAAAACAGTTACTAGTACATAAATGTGTTTTTTTTTTTTTTTTTATGAATGGCATCTCGCAGTTCAACCTAGGAGGTTGTCGTCTGCTTAACCGGACTATCCTGTGGGTGCCTTAAGAGTAAGGCCTCCAGCCAGGGCATAAAAACTTACAACCTAAGCGACTATACGCTGAGGGCACCCCCTGTGGGGAACGAGCCTCGGCTCAGGGCGTCGCTGGGGGAGGAATGCATGGGGACAGGCTGGATCTGAATGATATCTTTATTTAGGGGCTGATTTAAAACTACTGGCACAGCATCGCGGGCTGGCTCGAGCGAGGGTCGGGGAGGGCATGGACCGGGACGTCGCGACGGACCTCGACGGCGAGGTCGGAAAGACGGCGGTTTGTATCTGAACTTTTTAAGAGTGCTAGTCTCTTTGCTACTCTCCTGGAGGAGGGTGATAGCATCATCGGGAGTGACGAGGGTATGCCGAGGACGGCGTACTGTACTAATGCGCGAGGGTTCGTGACGGGCGGCCGCTGCGATCAGGGGATTACGGTGTTTACTGGCGTTATCGAAGAAACGCTTCGAAAGACGTTTCATAAACTGAAGGACGGTGGGCATTCTAAGGTCTACGTGTAGACGGTCGTTACGGACATAAAAAGGGGCTCCCGTGACTCTACGTAAGAACCGGTTCTGCAAGGTTTGCATCCTATGGATGTATTTAGGCTTGGTGTGAGCGTACACGACGCAAGCGTACGTCATAATGGGGCGGATCACCGCGGTATAAATGCGCAACTTGCACTTGAGTGACAACTTGCTTTTTGCCGAAATCATGAAATGAAGCCTACCCATAGCAAAGGCAGCTCGGTCGCGAGCTGCTTTGATGTGCGCCGCGAAAGACAGGTGGTTGTCAAGTAAGACTCCTAAGTACTTGGCTTGCTTCTCCCAAGGGATAGGCTTACCGTACATAGTGATCGGGCTGAGCGCGGGTGGCTTATTTTTACGCGGTTTAGAGAAAAGAACTGCCTGGCTCTTGCCGGGGTTCACCTCAATCTCCATTTCCGGAACCAAGCGCCTAAGACGTTGGCTGAGGTTTGGAGGGTGCTGTAAATAGCGTCGTGACTGCGGCCAGTGTAATAGATGGCCGTGTCGTCCGCGAACAGGGCTAACTGAGCCTTCTTGCTCTTGGGGATGTCACTGGTGAACAGAGTAAAGATAAGGGGAGAGAGCGGGGAGCCCTGAGGGACTCCGGCTCTAATGGGGTGGGGGGAAGACAGTGCCTTCCCGATGCGATAGCGGAAGGTGCGATCCGACAAAAAGTCTCGTAAGATGAGCACGAGACGGTCTGGCACTCCCAGTTTGTACAGCTTATATAACAAGCCGTTGTGCCAGACTTTGTCGAATGCCTTTGCTATGTCGAAAAACAACACACCCGTCATCGCTCCACGCTGGAAGCCAGCGCTCAAGTGTTCTACGATGCGGTGGGCCTGTTGAATGCAAGAGTGTCCGGTCCTGAAGCCGAACTGTTCGTTGGGGATGAGACTCTTAGCCTCGGCGAAGTCTTTGAGTCGCTTATACATAAGTCTCTCGTAGATTTTACCGAGTGCATTCAGGAGACTGATAGGTCTGTAGCTCGAAGGCTCAGACTTTGGTTTGCCTGGCTTGGCGAAACCGATGACAGTGGCCTCTTTCCATATTTGGGGAAACGCGTTGTTGCTCAGGGCGCCATTGAAGATGGCCGCCATTAACACGACGAGCTGAGCGGGGAGGAGTTTGAACACCCTATTGGTGATTCCGTCGGAGCCGGGTGCTTTCCGCGGTTGAAGTTTGTTAATGATGTCTTGCACTTCGTCAGCTGTGACCGGAGGCAGAGGATCATCAGGGTCTTCTTCGGGGGGCAGGGCGGCTCTTCGTTCGACGAATGCGTTCACCTCATCGAGATGTCGCTTGTCTACTGGTTGCGAGCTGGGGGAGCACTGGGACTCCAGGCTGTCGGCAAGGCATTCGGCCTTCTCAGAGTCGTCGAATGCGACGCTCTTATCGGGTCGGGTGAGGGGAGGCATCGAAGCCTCTTCGGTGGAGCGCATCTTGCGTTGCAGCTGCCAGAAGGCTAGGTGGGTAGGCTCGAGTTCGCTTAGCGTTTTTTCCCATTGATTATTACGAAACTCACTGGTGCGATACTTTACAGCACGCTGTAAATTACGCATGTGGGCTTTGTTTGCCTCGCAGGGAAAGCTGCTGTAGGCACGGATGGCCGCGTTCTTTTCGTTTATCAGTTCACGTACGTCGGCGGGTAGTATCCAGCGTTGATCGCTCATTGCTGGGACTTCCCGTGAGCAGTCCTTCAGTACGGATTGCACGTGTTCTGTAAACGAGTTGATGGCGGCCGTCGTGTCTGCGACTGAGACTATGTGGTCGGGGATGGCCTCCAGGTGAGGCGACGTGGTGGATTTCAGCTTTTCACTGACTTTCCTCCAGTCGGTTATCACTTGGGTCGGCGGGGGCTGGCTGGGGTCAGAAGGGCCCGAGCGGGGAACTAAGTGCATGAGCACTGGTCGATGGTCTGAGTTAAGCTCATGTAAAGTCTCGATGGAATGCAACTTAAGGTTGACATTCTTGAGTAGCGCTATGTCGAGAACGTCCGGACGTTGGTCGGGGTCGTGGGGATAGTGGGTGTGCTCCATAGGAGCGATGGGATCGAAGTTGAGGGACTCGCCCAGGTTATACAAGTGACGTCCTCTGGCAGAGGTCGTCGTGCTGTTCCAGGCGGGGTGTTTGGCGTTGAGGTCGCCCGCTATGATAACGGAGTCGCTCAAGCCGAAGAGGACGGCAAGGTCTTTGGTGAACAAAGTGTGCTCCTCGGACGTGCCGCCGGGAGGGATGTACGCAGAGGCGATAGTGATCGGTTGATGGCCGGTCATGCCTAGTCGACACACTGAGGTCTCGAGTAGAGACTCCATGGGAGGGGGATCTAAGGGGATGCAATGCAGTTCTTTCCTATAATAGATTAGAGTCCCGCCCTTGTGGCAACGTGACCGATCGTTGCGAACTATGCGATAGTTGGCAATTCTCGGATCGCGGTGACTGGGCTTCAGGAAGGTCTCCTTTACGAGGAGGATATCAATTTGATGGTCGCGGAGGAAGGTGGCGATCTCATCACGCTGGCCTCTAATGCCATTGGCATTAAAGTACCCTAATTTTAGGGATCGGGGTTTGGTGCACGTTAATCTCGTATTATCCATTGGAGTTAGTCGAGGTTAAGGTTGCGGAGGAGGTCGCCTAACTTGAGTAGGGACTTGAGGATAATTTTAAGTTTATCGCCACCAGTGTTAGCCGCCCTGAGATCAGCCGCCATGCGGTCTGCTTCGGGGGTGACTAACTCTGCTAGCGATTCTAAAATTACGTTGTGAGAGGGGTCCACGGCCGCGGGGCCGGGTGGCGTGGGACGAGCGGGCGCCGGTGCGCTTGCTTGGGCCGCGGGAGTGGGGACAGGGGCATCTAATAGCCCGGTGATGGGGCTGGACTTTGCTTTACTGAGAGCCGGGAAGGCTTTCTGGTGGTTCAGCGTGGTCCAGGGAGAGGGCCTCTGAGGGCTGAGTCTCTCCGGCATCTGGGCAGAGGGTAGCCTCACCGATGGGCTTTCTCTTTGTTGGCGGGCGCTTGCACGCTTCACCAGGTTAGAGGAGGAGCCTTTGGGGGCTTTTGAGCAGCCGCGGTAGTTGGCCGTGTGGCCCGACTGGCCGCAAAGCACACAGCTCGGTGGCTCCGTGCAAAGCGACTTGTCTTTGGGACGGGGGCAGTCTGCCGTGCCATGGTCGCCTAGACACTTTACGCATCTGTGCGGCGCATGGCAGTTGGCTTGGCTGTGACCGTACATCTGGCAGCGGTGACACTGTCCGACTACGCTTGAGCGGTAGGGCTTCTCTATTGAGATGCCTGTCAGGGAGCAAACCGACTTCACTTTGAAGATCGGGTGGTGACCTTCTACTGGGTCACAGATGACCAGTACCATATCGTAATGGTCTCCGCCTCTCGCCTTATGAAGGCGGTGGACGGCTGCGACCGGGATGTCCTGGCCTAGGAGGTCATTGAGGATGTCCTCCGTGGGGATTTCCTTCGGGATCCGCCTGATCACCACGCGGGTGGGCTTCTCCTCGGGAAGCGAGTAGGTGTGGAAGGCTATGCGCCTTCCGATTAATTGGCGGGTTAGTTCCCTGAAGTCGGTTGTCGTAGGGACCACCACTTTGATGCCCTGCTGTGTGCTTTTTGCGCTTGTATATTGAATGCGGCGCTCATTACACATTTTGGACACGTCTGTCCATTTCCCTTTGTCCTGAATGAACAACGGGGGAGGGGGCTTCAGCTTCTTTGAAGAAGCGGCTGAAGAGTTAGCCTTAGGGCTTGTTGGCCTGCTGGTATGAGCAGCGGCGGACTTTGGTGCGGGGACCGGGGAGGTAGGACGGGACGCCTCGGGAGAGGGGATTAGAGGGAGCGCGACTAACTTTTTGGCCATGGCGGCCTGCGAGTTTTTGCCCTTCTTCCTCTTGCCCTTTCCGACGACTTGGTAGTCGTCTTCTGAGGACGAGGAAGCAGAGCAGGAATCTATAACCAATTCCGAGTCGGAGATTGGTACGGTTGTGTCCATGTTCTCCGAAATGGGAACAATAGACGCAGGTGCGGACTGATCCATTGTTTGCGATACAATGGGTTCGGGATTAGCCGGAATCGCGGCGGCGACGGCTGGCGGTGAGCTTTTGCCCATGTTCCCAGAAACGGGAACAATGGACGCAGGTGCGGGCTGGACCTTTGTTTGTGAAACAATGGGTTTCACAACTTTGTGTCTTGGAGTAGCCTTAATCGCGGCGGCAACGGCTGGCGGTAAGCCTCTGTCGGCAGGCGGCGGTGACAAAGGGCTGTCGAGCGCGTCACTGAAGTCAGTGACGTTATCGCTGGTTTGCTGAATGGCAGCAATTTCTGACCCATACTTTTCAAAATTTGGGTCGGTCGTGAAGACGCGGAAGAAAAAACGCAAAAGCGCTTTTTCCTTCTCGTCTAAGGACGACATTTTGTCGGTTAAAAGTTAACGGACATTGAGTGAAGCTCCGCGCCTAAACAGCCTAACAACCTAATTCCTTGCACAATTATGAAGGAAATTTACTGGGTCCAGCGACTCACCCGCTTCAACCTTCCCGCAGCCACAGTCCGAGGATCCGGGCTTGGTAGCAACTCCAACTCCAGTCCAGGAACTTTGCTTTCAGGAACTTGTTGAAACGGGAAACACTAGCACAGTAAATCGGCGGCGCACACGTTCGCGACGGAGCCCAATTTTTATTCACCTAGATCCTGAAGGGATTAGGCGGGCGGATTGGGTCACCACCCTCTCTTGGTTTCGTTGGCACCGTTAGGTTTCCCACCAAGAACCTCGAAACTGAGGACTTTTCCCTGATGGGGCAAAGGAAGTTAACCTTTCCGTCCCGCGCGTACCGAATTCGGTACGCGCGGGCGTTACCGCTGATCCTCGCCGTACCGAATTCGGTACGCCGAGGATCAACGGCGCACCGGCAAACTTAAACGCTAATATTAAAAAAAGTAAATTTCTAAATCGTTCTGTCAAAATTTACCTCTATGGTCAACTAGTAGTCGATTCAAACAAAACCAATCGTTAGTAATACTAAACGGCACAACATTATTAAATTTAAAAAAAAAACTCGTCTATGTCGAATGTCAAACGTCAATGGCAACCCGTGTTATTATGTTCGGAAAAGTGTTGTTTTTGTGAGATATACGTTGTAAAACTTTGGTAAGTAAATGTATAGTATGTTATAAGTGTATAATGCAACTTTTTAGATAGTCATTTGCTTGAAAAAATAACAAAAAAATTATGATTTGAGCCAACAAAAAATCCTTTGTTGTGAAGTTTGTTATTCGAAATTAAAAAATATAATTTGACTCTTTAACCATGTAAAATGGTCTTGGAAACAATAGTAGCAAAGAAAAAATAGTGATAATTCATTATTTCATGTATTCGAGGCATATCTATTCATATTTATTGATATTTCAAGTATTTTCATGCTTTGAACAGCGGAATTCTAAAATGGCCGATTCTAACAAGAAGTTTGAGTTAGGATCTTATAAGAATAATATATGTAGGACTCCTAAAAAACACTGTCATTAGATTACTTGTATATTTGTGTTGTTAGATATAAATTTTCGTGTAAATTGAATGAGTAGTTTTACCAAACAAAAATAAGCAACGAAAACAGACGTATTTGCTGCGATCTCTCTCATATCTATGGGATATGTATAATTCTCAAGTAGTTCTAAAAGAGTTGTTTATTATTAATAAATGGCCCCGTTCATCACGAACCCGACACTGTTTACCGTTTAAGATTAGAGCTAATATAACTCGAGTTATAAGTGTTTATCTTTACGATATCGGATGACTCACGCGATGGCGTAATCAAGTGGCCCCCGAAGGGCTACACGCGGGGTTTTACTGTTCGCGCGAAAGGATAGAGAGGTTAAATCGGAATAATATCCGAAGCAAAATGAGCAAGTGCTGTCTTAATAAAAAGACAACAATTGTTCGGGGGTGTAGTCAAGGGACTACTGATGACGTCACGACACTGGGAAGCGACGAACCGATGACACACACTTGATAGCGAGCGGGAATGCGAGCAGGTAGCGGCACGTCCGTACGCGGCGGCGGTCAGGCGGAGAGTGCATAAATGTGATTCAATCCAGTAGTTTTAAATGCTTAGTCCTTAATATTTTTTTCTCCATGGCAATGGCAAAATCAATTGACATTGTTATTAGGGATGGGCAAGTGAAAAAAAATAAATCGATATTTATCGAATCGATTTTTTAAACAGTATCGATAATTATCGAGTGAAAAATATCGATTTATCGTCTGTTTTCGAATGATCACGCTCGAAAACCACATTTTCTATGATTTTTAGACTCGATCAGCACTGCCGTCAAAATGGCGATGACCGTATTTATGCACTTTATTTATATTTTTTATTCATAAGGGTAAATTAAGAAACTTGCGTGCTATATACAGAAGTTTTAATGGCGTTGTACTATGTAATTTTACTACAACTCTCCTATTTAACCCACACTCATAGTATTTGATAATCAGAATATTAAATATTTATACAAATAATGAGGATGACGAATGACATAATTGCTAGCCCCTTTCGGGGTCGACACCAACCCAGCGGAGGTTTGCGCGTCGAGCCCATTTGGGGGCCCGTACCGAACTATATTTTTAATAGTATTAGTATTTCCGTGCACGCAGCCAATAGTCTTACTGTCATATTGCATTTCATAAAGATTGTGGCGGGATTTTTTAAAGATAACGATACGCGAGGAGCATGCAAGGAGTATCTAATAACAACACGAAACCAAACTTGCGTTTTAACCTTTTCAACGCCATTGTCATATATACGTGACAATCAAGCGCGTGCCCTATACGCCAACGACACAAATATGTGACAAAAACAGCGGTACATTAAAACACGAAATAAACTATTTAAACATTACTTTAATGCCTATTTATTTATATACCTGTAAAATAGAAGGTCCAAAATTTATTTATTTCCATAAAACTAATTAAATTGCATTATAAATATTGAGAAATTTTACGTTAAAAAGAAAGAAATAAACTCTGAAAAAAGAATGTCCTCACACGCCAGAGTCATAACTGCGTGACCGCTAGTGATGTAGCGCATGTTGGATAATATCATTATTTCAAATCAAAGATCGATTCGAAACTTTCCTCTGGAATATATTATTTTAGGTATAATTTGGTACTAGGATAAAGCAGCATTAATTTTATAAAACCAGTCTTAAAAATCATTCAATAAGCTACATAGTCAAAAATAAAATTTGGTTGGGTCGAATTTCGATATTCACTAATCCCAACTCAAGCGCATCCCTAACGCAACCCGAATTATCAGTACCCTGTACGCCATGGTCACGACTAGACTACAATATCGTGACGTCACAAGCGCGGCGACCAGAAATTAGTGAAGTGAATGAATAATATTTATGATTAATTTACTTGTAATATCGAGTTCAAGATTTATATTAAGTGACTATTATAATGAGTGGGAATTTAATGACTACGGAAGAACTTCTTCGCATATTAGAAGGAGTCTCAGATGACGAAGAATTTTTGGAAACAGAATATTTGGACGAATTTGATTTAGAGGTAAGTTATTTTTATCTGCTTTTATTTTAAAAATTTTGAGCAAATATTAATCTTATTAAAAATCACGATGAAATCTGTAAGTGTGGCCTGGTATTGGTGTTTGTAGACCGAAAGAAACATATTTTTTACAGAAATAAGTTACTTTTGAGAATATTATTGTTGTAAAAAAATAGATACAGCCGTTATACAGAGTTTTAATTATTTTTCCATTTATTAGATATGCACCTATTAAATGCATTTTATTGTTACCGGCATTTAAAAGATATGCCACAATTGAAATTTGCCGATTTTCAATTGAGCGTGATTCGGCAATTGATAGATAGGTACCACAGTGGTAGTATTATAGAAGGCTCCACGTTAGCTACAACTAGCAGTAGTAATCCTCTTCGTATATTACCCAGTAATGCAAAGGATCATATGCCGAGTCGTATGGAAAAATATCAAAGATGCAAGCAATGCGCACTTTTAAAACAAAGAAAAAATACACGTTTTAAATGTAACGTTTGTAACGTATATTTATGTGCTGCGCCGTGTTTCCAAAAGTACCACTCTGTGTAATATATTTAGATTTATATTGATTTTAATGTCTCTGTGATACTGATTTTTCTATTGTAACTTGAAGTTTTTTATTAGATTTTATTTACATATGGCTTACTATTAGATGATAAGATAATACAATGCAGATTTTGTATAATGTTGTTCTATTATTCTAAAGATTTATTAGTATAAGACTGATTGGTAACTGTGATAATTATATATAATCGTTAATTGTTTTAATTTGTTACTTTTTATGCCAGGTTTATAGAACTTATTAAAATTTTCTATTTTTTCATAGTTTTTATTTACCTTCTTAACCTATTTCAATCATATATTTTTAAGTACCTGTTACATTCGGAATTATAAATCTGATTTAAAAAACGTGTTTCATTTATTATAAAATAATATTGTACTAGAACATCGATAAACGAGATATTACGTTGCCACATCCTTATTTCGGAAGCGAAGTAGTTATTAAAATGGCGGGCCGTCCACGCCATGGTCACAATATGAAGACAGCAGATCAAGAATAGTGTTGTACCTACAGTTATTATATTTAAATATATTGTAGTCTCATATCTGTTATTACGGTATTATACAAGTCTGTAAATAGTGTATAACTATTACTTTAATAGGAAGAAATGTAATGTTGAATTAAATTTCAATGTTATAAGGACATTATATTTCGAAATTAAAGACGAAAATGAAAATAAAATTGATTATCGATGAAGTTTTGGAATCCCTATTTTTTTCGTAGGTATTTGCGGTGAATTTGTGGCCTGGCGTTGAGGGCAAGTTCATGCGTTTTTGCTCTGGCGTTCAAAAGGTTAAAAAAATATTGAAATTGATACGAATTCGATAGTCTAAAATAAATGTCGAATTTCGATATATCGCGTTTAAAAATATCGACGATATATATCGATTATTGCATGGAAAAATATCGATATTTCGTTATTTTTTGCCCATGCCTAATTGTTATTGTCAGTTCCGTCTGTCGTATAGTCGTATAATTATGATATACTGACTACTGTCAATACTGTCATAATGAAAATATAACCTAGTTTATTATAGATAGTTCGTTTCAATACCAAAGCGGCTTAGACGTTATCAATGGGGCCTCGTAAATTATTATACTACAGTATTTGTATCTCATATTTCCTGTGCGTTCGTTGTGATGACTTTAAAGAAGAATTATATATTAAACCTCTACCACCGACCCATCTCTACAGCTACTTTCAATTTGCCACTTTAGTCAATAGCGAATCATCTTCATGTAAGAATATTTACTACTGATAAGAAATTTTCTATCTATAAATCTAATTGAAGTAAGCTTTATTACAATGTTTCCTTTCTTTTAGTTCATTCTCATTTGGCCCCTCGATCATTGGCTGAAGTTGTATCTCGATTCCGAGTCGAGGAGCTCCATCTAACTTTAACCGAAGGACAATGGAGGCACAACCAATGGGGATATCCCGTATTAGATGCAGCGCCTGGGGCAGAGCTCTATGCCTGGTTCTCACCGGATGTGGAAGATGTAGATACACAATGGAAAAAACTAAGTGCTACACTCTCTGGACTCTTTTGTGCTTCACTTAATTTCATTGACAACTTTAATACAGTGACGCCTCAAATGGCTTTATGGCCTATGGGAGCAGTGAAATCTAGTCAAAATATAACCTCACAATTGCGATATTCTTCATTACCCAGAGAGATTGTATGCACTGAAAATCTAACACCATGGAAGAAACTTTTACCATGTGAATCAAGTCGCGGTTTTTCAGCATTGCTTAATTCTAGAATGATCCACAACACCAACTATCATTCAATTGGAGTACACGTCAGAAAAGTATGTAAATCCAGTGATTGTTTGGAGACTCAACTAGAGTTCAAACAAACTGTGGCTCTTGTTTATGACTATGATATCATAGGAAGCAATGACTGGTCATTCAGGAAATTGTTTGGGCAAGGTCTGCCTGGAGCCTGTCCACTGTCTTCAGACAGCAAGATTTATATTGATGTTACCTCAAATGACACCCAGAGTTTCACGTTGAATCCACCACCAGACAATATCATACTGTCACAAAGAGGTGGAAGTGATACAAAACTAGCAGTTTATAACATAAACCCAGATGGTCAAATGATGAATATAGGTGTGAAATATAGATCCAAGTTAGATTTACTAGTTGCTGTGCCTCCACCTCTACACTTTACCCGTTACATCCTTGGTTATGGTAAAGAGTTTGGAGGTATTGTGACAGAGATAACAAACAACTGCTGGACTTCTATCAATGTGGTTGTTTTAGAGAATGCACCATGGTGGTTACCAATACAATTGAGTTCACTAAGAATAAATGGTGAAGCTGAAAGTAGCCTAGTTATGTCTCAGTACTATTCACCAGGCCGTAGCAGGCAGAAACCTTACCACTTAGAACTGCTCATGAAATTGCCTCCAAAATCCACCACCACAATCACAATAGACTTTGAATTTGTCTTCTTGAAATGGCAGGAATATCCTCCTGATGCCAATCATGGCTTCTATGTCGGCTCAGCATTAATTTCAGCAAATTTACCCACAGCCCGAAACTACACTAGTGTTCCTATTACAGGCACTACATTTGATTCCTTGTTTAATGCATCAAAGATATGTAAGTATCTTCAATTCCTATTATTTATAAGTACTGATATTTATAATGTTGTACAATCTGAAAAGTCTTAGAAAAAGTTTTTAAAACTGATTTAGCAACATGCAAACTATATCTCATCATCTGCCTAGCCTTTTCCCAAACTATCTTGGGGTCGGCTTCCAGTCTAACCGGATGCAGCTGAGTACTAGTATTTTACATGAAGTGACTGCCTATCTGACCTCCACAACCCAGTAACTGGGTAATACGATACCCCATAGTAAGACTGGATGTCAGAATTTTGGCTTCTGACTACTTAACAACAACAACAACTTTCAAAGATCTAAAATGACAGCTGGGAACAATGGCTTAAAGTGCTTTCCGAGGCACGGAGGAAACTCTGTATGTATTTATGGTCACCCATCCACGGACCAACCTCGGCAAGCACGGCTTAACTTTAAAGATCGACCCATGCGGCTGTTATTATTTAGCCATGAGCTCCTCATGCAAACATGCAAACTATATCTAAATTAATAATATACACAGCGTAAACAGACCCTTCATGAAGCAGTCAAAAAAAAAGTTGTTTAGTATCTCCATCTAGAAGGTTCTCAGGTATGGTCCAAAACAAAAAAAACTCGCGACAAGTGCTTTTCCGCTTCACTAAGGGTCTTTTTACACCCATTGGATATAATTCGCATGTTTACCAGCAAGTGACAAGTATCACTCCTACATCATTTCATGGGATATTATTTTGAAAATATTGCTTTTAAGTAAGGATAGGAAATGTCACCTATTATTTGCATTCAAGGTTATATTTAATGTTTTCCTTTATGCATGTGATATCACAATTACTTTGAGTAGCATGCTCAGAGGTACTATTTACATATTGCTAAAGGCTAATTTATCTTACTTTTTTCAGGGTATCCCATAGTTTTCAGGACAAATGGTGCCATGGTATCACTGCCCACCCCAGACTTCAGTATGCCATACAACGTCATCTGCCTTGCCTGTACTGTGGTGGCTTTGGCATTTGGTCCACTACATAACATTTGCACTAAAGAGCTGGTTCTGAAGCCCCTGGGTACACCTGTCTCACTTACCCAAAAACTTTTAAACTTATTTAAGAAAAAGAAAGATTAGTCAATGTTATTTTTTGTTTTGAATTAAAAGTATTTTAAATTAAGTATTGAACTGAATAAATGATAAACAGTTAACTGTATTTTGTGAACTATATTATGATTGGAAATTAACATTACACATATTTTCGGGTTTGCCAGAAGTTCAGAACACAGATGATGTGTCAGCAAATCAGCATTCATACTTATTATAGTTGTTTCTGATAACAGTGGCAATTGGCAAACATTCACATTAAAGCTTCTGTTTTCAAAGTTGCAGTCGATAGTCAATACAAATTAATGAATTAATCAACTATTGCAAACTGAGAACTCCGTGCTCACACAAAGCGTTCACCTATATTTAAAACTGGCTTTTCCCTGCCATTTCGGTCGAAAATTATCCCACAGGGGACTTACCCACTTACTTACTTACTTGTGTCCTTCACCACACTATCCTCACCTTTGAAAACTTCATGAAAATCAATTTTGAGAATGCATAAAAATAGTCACCAAAGTAAAAAAAATAGTTGCGTTATAATTCCAAAATTATAGCTACCTATATGTTGGTGAGGATTGTGGGGTGAACGTCTCCACACAATCCTCACCTCAGCCCAAGCAAACGGCTGGGGTATCGACTTGGTTCTAATCTTCGAGAGCCGATGCCAGCCGGGGCTGCGGGACTGTTCGAAAGAGCTACCGCGGCCCTGGAACACACAGGGCTAAGAAGGAACATGGATGGGTTTTAGTCAGGAAAAGTCTGACACTCCCTCTCGCTCTGCCCAGAGCAGAAAAGGCTATGCCAAATCTCGAAAATAGTAATTAGGGATTCCAGAGATATAAAGTTGTCATGGTGAGTCTTTCTCGCTACACCTCACCTGATTACCGCGGAATGCTTACGTTTTAGAATTTGAATATGGTGTCAAAAAATAGTCAAGAAACAGTCTTCTCCAACTATGATAATTTCGACCTGCACGCGTAGCATGACCGCTGTAGAAACGGGCTATGTCGACGGAAGAATCGACAAACTGAGACATTGTCATTGTCTATCTGTCATTATGTCGATTCTTCTGTAGACAAAACTCGTTTCTACAGTGTTCATGCTACGCGTGCTGGTTTACTATGTAGAAGTATGTTAAATTGCCTTGTAAACTTCTACATACATTATGTTTTGGTACAGTCGCCAACACTACAAAATTGCAAAAATATGTTATGAAACAAGTATTGTTATTTATTAATTTAAAATGGTATTAGAAAATGGCAGTTAAGTACTGATTTTTTTATATTTTGCTTGCCCCCCCACAATCCTCACCAACATATAGTGTAGATAACTCCAACAGGAACAGGACGTAGACGAATAATTACACAATGGGTTTACAAACTATCTTATAATTCTCTCGAACAACACGTCATACGAAAACCAATATTTTACAATAGGTACTCAAAGAAGCCGCCGAGTTCCCCGCGCAACCCGCCAAGCGTTTTTGTTTTCTCGCGCAAAACCTTTTTTTTTGGCGCGGGGAGACGCGAGTGCTCTGATTGGTGCCCGCGATTTTTATCCATCGACTTTTTTTTTTGCATGGCCACTCGCAGATCAACCTGCTAAGGTTTTTTTTGCTCAACCGGTCAATCCTGTGGTGACCTCAAATGAATTTAAGGCCCCCAGCCAGGGCTTACAAACTAGTTACAATTAAATGACCGCTCGCTAAGGGCACTCCCTGTGGGGTTCGGACCTCGGCTTACGAGCGACCACTAATATACACACATCAAAAGTGTCTAGGGATCAAGCATTTTTATGCGGATTTCTTGAGATTGAGATGTGGCTTTGTAATAAATTTATGATTTTATAAATTTATATGGATCCTTTTTGGTGCATTTCATAATTTGAATCAGGAACTGTGAATCAAATTCGAGTAAAAGATGAAAATCAGCTGTCAATATTTTCCCTATAAAAACATACAATGCATTGAAGACATTACTAGTGCTACTGTTTCCCTACTACTGATTAAAACCAACGTTATTATGGAGCGGCGACGTCATTTAAGCAGGGAAGAAATGCTCAGAGCCGTGGGAATGATAGAAGCTGGTTCCCGGCAACGTACTGTGGCTTTAGCTCTGAATACAAGTCAGAGTGTTATCAGTCGACTTTGGACACGTTACCGAAGCACTGGTACCGTGGCTGAGCGCCATGGAGGACGGTATCGCTGCACCACACGGAGACAAGACCGATACATTCAAATCTTAACTCGAAGAGCTCCAACAATAACCGCCATGATGTTAGCCGTGAGGCTTCATCACTCTTCAGGGAACTTAATTAGCGACCAAACAGTCAGAAACCGCTTGCATGAAGTGAACCTTCATTCCCGAAGACCGCTACGGGTACCACCTATAGCAATGCACAATCGTAGGATTCGATATCAATGGGCTCTTGAACACAGAAATTGGGCAGAAGAACAATGGCGTTTCGTGTGCTTTTCTGATGAGTCTCGTTTTGGTATGAGACCGGATACAAGACGTATACGACACTGGAGAACCCCTGGACGCCAACAGCGATTAAAATCCTGCCAGGAAGTCCATCCTTATAGTGGTGGAACCATCATGGTATGGGCGGGTATTTGGATCGGCGGAAGAACTGAGTTGATTTGGATCAGAGGCAACCTCAACGCTCAAATTTATGCTGAGACGATTGTATCAGACGTCATCGTTCCTCTACAAGTGCAAATCGGTCCCTTATTTCAGTTAATGCATGATAATGCACGACCGCTCACCGCAAGAGTTGTAAGACAGACTCTCGCCGCAGCTAACATCAATGTCCTGCCCTGGCCTGCTCAGTCGCCAGACTTGAACCCGATTGAGCATGCATGGGATATGCTACAGAGAAGAGCTCTGCCGAATATGGAGGGTATCCAGTCGCAAGAAGACCTTTTTTTGTTGTTGCAACGAACATGGGCGGCCATTCCACAGCGTGATTTGGATGAACTCATTTTGAGTATGCCAAACCGATGTTCTTGTGTTGTTAGTGTTCGCGGTAGAAACACGGATTATTAATTGTTTAAGTTACCCAATAAAATTTTAAAGAAAACTGTTATTTCAGTCTTTTTTTCGAACTTTAATGTTAGTGGTTCAAATGTCAAAAATCCCTTTATTAGAAAATGGCAAATTTCTTTATTAATGCAAAGGTGACTTGGTTTATCGTTACTGTGACAAACGAAAACACTTTATTTGATGAATCCTTAAAGAAAATTTTAATTAATATCAATCAGGAGAAAAGTTATTGCAAAAATATATGTTGATCCCTAGACACTTTTGATGTGTGTAATAACAGGGTAAAGTTAGCAGCGTAAAATATTAAAATGAAAGCTCTGTTAATACGAATGTTGATTAAAATAATTAATTAGTAAAATGCAAATTCACAAACCCTAACAATCGACCGTCCTGACAACGTGTGCGTCCCCGCACACGACACGGTGGACCCTTAACAATCGGAACGCTGGCAGGTTGTTCAGTTTTTACATAGGTACTAATTTATGTATTAAATTACAATAGTGGCTAAGTGAGTAACGCGACATTACAAATAAATAATAGTTGTCATACGAATTTACTAAGCTAAATAATATAAATATTTGATTTAAATTAGGTATAGGTTCAATAAAGTATGTATAAATGAAACAGCTAACAGTCCATTTGGTTGAGGTTTTTTTTTTTTTTTTATTCTTGTATTTTATCGGAGGCTTTTATCCTCAAAGGCAAGTCAGCCTCATCATAACTTAACCTATTCTAAACTAAACTACACATACAATATAAATAATAATTCTCTAAAAAAATTCAGCAAGGAGAATTGCAATCTCCGTTGAAGGTTGTGCTAGAACCTGAACATATGGACCGGTATCATATTTATTTAATTTTAACAAACTGAACAGAGTTTCTTTTTCCTTCTTGTACTTAGTACACTCTACAAGTATATGGTGAACATCTTCAACCGTTCCACAAGTTTCACAATTGGGAGAATTAACTTTCTTCATCAAAAAACCAATCTTCCGAGAAGGGTAGTGACCAGAGCGCAATCTATGAAGCAAAACAATATGACCTCTACTCATTTCCTTGCTAGCAAACCACGGCATTCGAAGAGGCTGATATTGAATAGTTTTATACCAGATACCCTTTTCCCTGCTTCGTTCATCAAAATATTCTTTAAACCTATCATAACAAACTCTTTTGCAAGAACTTATTTGCTCTAAATAATTAGGTACTACATAAAATTCTTGACCCTGAGTAACCGCTAACTTAGCCAATCTATCAGCCTCTTCGTTGCCTCTCAAACCTACATGAGATGGAACCCATTGCAATCTTAGAGCAATGTCATTGTTTGTTAAATCTATTATCTTACTTAATATGGAGTAAGCTATCGAAATACCTCTGAAGCCAGAGGCACAGCGAGCTAAATGCTGCAAACCACTCTTAATAATTAGGTACTACATAAAATTCTTGACCCTGAGTAACCGCTAACTTAGCCAATCTATCAGCCTCTTCGTTGCCTCTCAAACCTACATGAGATGGAACCCATTGCAATCTTAGAGCAATGTCATTGTTTGTTAAATCTATTATCTTACTTAATATGGAGTAAGCTATCGAAATACCTCTGAAGCCAGAGGCACAGCGAGCTAAATGCTGCAAACCACTCTTACTATCTGTGAAAATTACAAAACATCGATCTCCAGAGTTGTAAGCAGAATTAATGGCTTCATAAATTGCAATGAGCTCCATCGTCATAATAGACACATTAGGGTTAACTTTATACATACTTGAATTGTTCCTATCAACATCATAAAACGCTGCTCCCAGACCATCCTTACTCTTAGAACCATCAGTAAAATATTTATTATACAGAGAGTATTTATCGTGAATTTCTTTTATGATCTCAAATTTAAGAGAAGAAAAATTTAACGAGTTTTTAGGACCTATTATACTTTCTAAAGTACATATAATGATATCATCTATTTTAATACTTGTTACCCAAACATTTAATGAAAACATTTCTAAAGAATCAGAGGAATGCACACGGAAAGATTCACATTCATCTAGTACCGAAACAAGTAAAGGTTTTTTTTTATTATGCCAAAATCTTGTCTGCATAAGAACATTTTGTTCTGCAAGAAGTCGCATAATCATACTGTTTGACCAGGAAAAACTACTTTGGATGCATCCCCCAATTGGAACCCGCTAAAACTTTTAAAAGTTTCAAAAATTTCAAGACCTTCTCAACTACTTCATTAACATGTTTTCCCCACAGTAGGGATCGATCAAGCCACATACCTAAATACTTAACATTTTCAACTGTATTAATAACATGCTCATTTACTTTAAGATCGATTTTGTTTCTTCTACGACCTCTAGTAAAAATACACATTTTAGATTTATTAGGGGAAAGTTCTAAACCTACTTCATCCAGCTTAGCTATCATATCGTTAACTGCTAATTGTAAAGTAATTTGGCAAAAATGTATGTCCCTGTGCTTTATATAAAATACAAAATCATCGGCATATTGCAATAAAGAAACGTTTTCAATCTCACGACAAATTTTATACGTGGTTAAATTAAACAGTAAAGGGGAAAGAGGGTCACCCTGAGCCAAACCCCTATTTGTCCATCTACTTATTACTGATTCCCCAGGATATAATTTTATCATTAAACATCTTCCATTTAAAAACTCCCATATATATTTACAAATATTGGAACCAAACTGCAAACTATCTAGTATAGACACGACACTCTCAACTGACACGTTGTTGTATGCATTCTCTATGTCCAAGAAGCAAGCTACAGTAGGCATGTTATTCGAAAATCCTATTTGAATATCAGTGACAAGTCTCGCGAGACAATCCAAACAGGATTGTCCTTTCCGAAAACCAGACGTAGCAGCAGATAAAAACTTATTTTTCTCCGTATACCACTCCAGTCTCTTTACTAGCATTGTGTGAAATATTTTACAAACACATGAAATGAGAGATATCGGCCTAAGCTTTGGTTCTGCGTCAGCACTGCTGGCAGTCTTTGGTATGGGTATAACGCTTATTTGCCGCCATTGGTGTGGAATATATCCAGATGAAAAAATTTTGTTATATAAGTTTAGTAAAAATAATTTGCCTGCAGGAGGTAAGTAATAAATCATGGAGTAGGTTATTCTATCTTTGCCCGGAGCAGTATCCTTTTTTTTAAACAATGTTTCATTTCTTGCAAACTAAATGGTGATTCCAATAAACTATTACGAGATGTGAAAGAAGGTTGTTTGTTTGTTACTGTGTCAGGTGTTAAAGCACTTAACAACTCTTTTTGTTTAGTCTCAGATGGATAAGATTTTGTCTGTTTGTAACCTTTGAACCAACGCATTTTCCGCCACATTTCAGACACAGAAATAGTCTCATTTATACTGCTGCAAAAATATTTCCAACTATTTGATCTAGCTTTACTTACCAAAGCGTGAGCTTCCTCAGTTCTATCCTCTAGAGTTTTGAGATTACTAGGAGTAGGATTACGTCTAAATATACTCAAAGCTAGTCTACGTTTAGCTACTGCTCTGGACAATGATGGATCCCAATAATCCTTAGGTTTAAAATTACCGGCCGGATTGGTACAGATCTTTGTCTCAGGAATATTTTTACTGGCTGACCGATTAATGTGATCCTCAAAATAATCATATTGAATTTGAATATCTTCAAATTGATCAAAATCGGAAAATGGGTGTTGAAGATTTTCGCTGAACGTTTTCCAGTCTGCTTTTTTATAGTTGCGTTTTTTAATATAATCTTTTGATTCAAAATAGTTAAGTGTTATTTTAATAATAAGGTGATCACTTCCTAGATTTTCATTGAATATTTTCCAATCACAATTTATTGCTATATCTGAGGATGCAAACGTAATATCAGGTGAGGACCTCTTCACTAAACCATTCACTAATTTAACCCTAGTAAAATCGCCATTATTTAAAGAAATCCAGTCATTTTCCAGTGAAGAATCTAACAGTTGAGTTCCTCTTTGATCTATTTTGTAAGACCAATTCGTATGGTGCCCATTAAAATCCCCTGCAATCAAAGTCTTTTTGAAATCTAAATTAAACAGCTCATCCCAGTCAGCAGAACGTGTAACTACAGAAGAAGGGCAGTAAATTGAAATTATATTTTTAAGACTTTTACAATTTAAAACTTTGACGTGAATAATTTCTATGCCTGGGTTTGATATATTAATAGGACTTATTTGCGTATGCAATGATTTATGAATTATAATGGCAACTCCTCCATAAGAATCTAGTCTATCCTTTCTAAATATATTGTAACCAGTTAAATTAAAGTTGACATTTGAATCAAGCCATGTTTCGCTCAAAACAGCAATGTGAATTTTTTCCTGGTTTAAAAATATTTCAAAACTATTTAATTTGGGTCTTAGACTTTGTGCATTCCACTGACATATTTTTAACGACATCTCTTTTGGTGAACTTTCCATCATTTTTAGCTACAAATAAGTTTAGTACATCTCTGTCCATAAAACTACTAAGCAACCATAATTTAACTTCCTCAAATATTATTTTAAACACCGACTTCATTTTGTCCATTAGATTCTGCTCATTCGAAAACACAATTTCCATAATACTTCTCCAAATTTTCTTCCATTGAAATTTCCTCTCAGTTTTTTCTCTCTTTTCTTCCTCATGACATTGAATATTTCCTAAATTTTCTGTAGGCACCGATTTATCAGTGTCGTCATGAACATTTTTGTAATTCCGCTTCTTAGGGTTATTTGATCCTTCTTTTTGGATTTTACAAGTTTTATTTCTCACTACTGTTGCGTAATCTTCTTGTCTTTCTTCTGAAATAACTTGTTCAACATCTATAGTTTGTTCTGTATGGTCAACCTGTTCCCCAGATAGCTCTTTAAAAAAGTTATTATTTGTAGGACTACAGCTCACATCCGTTTGTTCCAGGAAAACCAGCTTGTTAGATTTCTTTTTTTCATTAATGTACATCTCCAACGCGTTTTTGTATGTGGTATTTTCCAAACTCATGATAACACGAATCCTCTTCTCTTTAATAAAATACGGGCATATTTTGCTAATAGCCATATGAGGACCATTACAATTCAAACATATAAAACTTTGTGTCTCACAATTGATGTGGTCTTTTCCACATTTCGGGCAAAGGTTTTTATTTATTGGACAAAACTTTTTAGGATGGCCAAACTTCCAACATCCTGAGCACTGAGTCACGGGAAAAACATATTTGTCAACTCTAAATCTACATCCATATGCATGTACATACTCTGGAACAGTCTGGCCTTTAAAAGCTAGCCTAACGGACTCACTGTCAATCCATTTACCCAAATCGTTCAAGCGTCGTAACCTTCTGACAGACACAACTTCGAATGTGCTACTGAATGATTCTAATATTTCCTCATCAGTAATATCTAAATCAACCCCTTTAATTAACCCATAAGATAGGTCAACCTCATCAGTAAATTGAGCTCTAATATTAAGGTCCTTGTTTTTAGGAAAATTCTGTAATTTTGCAGCTTGTTTTCTATCATCAAACTGCACAAATACTTTGTAAGGGCTTTTATATTTGATCCTAATGATATTTTGAATATTTCCGTTTCTTAACCACTTAGCCAAGGCCATCTGTTTTGGTAAGACTTGTAATGAGGTCAAACATATCTCACACGTACCATTTGTTAAAATGTCAGTTTTCTCCGCGGCGTCACTACTCGAAAATTGGTTATTTTTATTCAATTCTAACCTGAATGAGCTAAAATTACCATTCGATGTGCTTCTAATAAGTTTCTTTGGTCGTCTCCTGTTAACTGTAGTAAAACTTTCTTCACTACTATCTTCACTCTTATCCCTAGATCTTTTTTCTGATCTTGTAGTAACTTGTTGGTCAAAATCCATCGTCCCCGTCAACATCGAAATCTCACGCTCGCAATTTTTTATTATTTCTGAATCACTTGTATCGGTCAGCGCATCTTCATATTTTGTACTTCCACCTTCCTCCATTGTCACCGTTAGCGGGAGCAGCCGCACCGAACAAATTTAACTTTATCACTGATCGGAATGTTTGCCGATAAACACGTGCGCACAAAACCCCGCTACACACGTAAAAACAATTATAATATTAAATTATAATACCCGGTATCCATTTGAAAACCATTTCGCACAACATGACAGCTGTCAATGTGGTTGAGGTTAGTATCTAATGTAAATATAAAACTTAAATAAACACAAGTGTTTCAACTGTCAAGAAACGTATAGCATAAATCAACTCAATAGATTTATGTAACCATTTTTCCGTTTAGTCATCGAATTACATCCATCGAATCATAAATATCTCGTATAATTTCTATTATTAAATTTCTCTTTGAATTTGATCAGAAAACAACGATCGATTTATGTTCTCTGTCACTTACAATTAAACTTTGCTTGGTCCGAACGATCCATTAATCGGTTTAACCATCAACATTATCGAACTACCAACCCGAACGGTCGATTTTTCGGGGGCGTAACCGATGCCTGCAAGACGATCGATTAACTTGTGGCAACCACTAGGATATTTTGTTCAATCAAGTCACGAACCGATCGATTCTCGTGCCTGATCTGAAACAATGAATGACACGCATCTATAGTTTAATGTCTCTAAAATTTAGTGGGATATTCTATGGATATGGACCTCGAGAAAATACAAGAAAATCGTCAAATTATGGTTCAGTATGGTCCTCATCGTCAGTACCACTGGTATCCGAATTATTCAGCTCAAGGGCCGCAATGTGTATCCATGGCATCATACGGTCTGCTGCGACGGTTGTAGGCCGCTTGTTTTGCATGCTGGCACGAGCACGAGCACGAGGGCATGAGCTTTTTGCTTTGTCCGTCATTGTTGAAACAAGTCTTGGTTATTTTGACGAGTTCGCCTTCGGCATAGATCCGGGCTGGCACCCTATTTCTATCATAAACCTGCTTTTGCTTAGCCTGCTATCGTTATCAATTATTTTCTTGACCTCCTCTCGAATAGCGGTAATTTCGCAGTTTTCCCGAGAGTCTTTGGTAACTTCGTTAAGAATGGGATTTATTTCGCTACTCATACCAGTTCCAAATAGTACCTCTGACGTTGTCCTACCAGTGGTTTTCTGAAAAGTATTGTTTATACCCCACTGAATTGACATTACATGTCAATTCAGTGGGGGTGTGGACATTTTACTAATTGCTTTTTTATTTTTTCGAGAGTCTTTTCCACCCCAAAATGGCCAATATCGTCATGGTTCACCCGGCGCACTTGCCACCTCGCACCTTGTGGCACCACCCAACGAACGTTATTTTTATCATTAACATCATCAATCATTACATTACATAACGAAACAATTTGTTATCCTTGACCACAAAATTATCTTTTATGTATCGAAGTTCCTTCTCATTAAGACTATCACTTAAGGGGATTAACCGTAAACTTTGCTCGATGACCTTTAAAATTTGTCCTCTGTAGTATTTGTTAATCAAATCAAATATTTTTATTTTACATAGGCCTACTTATAAAACGTCGGCAAAAAGGTGCTCGGTTCGGGTTGGTCGTTTCCTATGGATAAGAACCGGCAAGAAACTCCATGGTTACTCTTTTAAAATCATTTGGTTTAACAATATTTCTGTTACAGGATTAGTACTAAAGTATGGGAGGACATCGTAGGCCTGACAATAAGTCGTTGCTTACTACGAAACGTAGAACGAAATAAAAAGTTACCCAGGATCTAGGAATCTATAAGGCCTACAATTTCCACACATTTACAAACAATCGGTAAATAAGAAAAAGAGTCTATACAAGAATAAAAAATAAATAGAAAATATCACAAAAAGACTAGATCAAATAAGTGACACAAATGTTGTCATCCGTGCTGTAACTATTTTAAACAAAAGGTGTAAAAACTATTGTGATTTAAAAACTATTGTAAAACATCTGATTAAAAAGAAAAGAAAAAAAAATAAGATTGAGAATAGTTAGAGACATCCACATAATTTGTGCCGTTTATGAGCTACCAGGGAAGCCGCATGTGCGAAGGGGCTAAGGCCAAACTTCTCTATCTTCAACGTAGTCCTTAATTTTGTAATATGCTTTTTTAATTAGGACACGTTTAATATAATTTTTAAACTTTCCATCGGTCAGTTCTGTAACTGACTTCGGCAACTTATTATAAAAGCGTATACTGTTTATAAGAAAAGACTTGCTAGTTTTGGTTAATCTGAATTTGGGTATTACAATTTCGTGTTTACTGCATGTATTTATATTATGCAAGTCGCTTCTAATTTTGAAAAGTCCTCGGTTTTTGCGGACATATAAAATACATTCTAAAATATAAAGTGAAGGCAGAGTCAGTATATCGATTTCTTTAAATTTTTCTCTGAGGGATTCACGAGGACCCATTTTGTAGATAGCGCGGACTGCCCTCTTTTGCAGTATGAAAATTTAATCAACGTCTGCTGCCGATCCCCACAGTAGAATGCCATAGGACATAATACTATGGAAATAAGCGTAGCTAATCTAGCTGTGGCTATATCAGTTAACTGCCTTATTTTTCTGATTGCTTAGGCAGCTGAGCTTAACCTTCCTGAAAGAGTTCTAATGTGCGCGCCCCACTGCAGTTTTGAATCGATAGTAATTCCCAAGAATACAGTTTCCGCTATAACATCAAGCTTCTTGCCGTCAAGATTTAAATTTAGGTCACGGTGTGGTACATTTGGTAAAGAAAACTTAAGGCATTTGGTTTTATTCGTATTCAATAAAAGATTGTTGGCTGCGAACCACTTCGAGAGAATAGTTAGGCTTTCGTTAACATGTAAGAGGTCCGTATCTTTTCTATCAATTTTAAAGATTAGCGAAGTGTCATCAGCAAATAGAATTATATCTGAAAATTTGGCCATCATATAAGGGAGATCATTAATATAAACAAGATACAGGAAAGGGCCGAGAATTGAACCTTGGGGCACGCCCATCTTGACTATAGACCCGCAGAACGTCGCCCCATTTACATTTATTTTTTGCAGCCTGTTTGATAAATAAGAGAGAACAAGATCAGCAGCTTGTCCACGAATTCCGTAGTGGTGTAATTTACAGATCAGTGTTTTGTGGTCGACGCAGTCGAACGCTTTTGAGAGATCACAGAAGATGCCAATAGCATCCTGGGACTTCTCCCAGGACTCCAAAATGTGACTGATGAGTTTTACTACCGCGTCCGTTGTCGACCTACCCTTCGTGAAGCCAAACTGCTGACTATGCAGTATCCTATTAGAGTTGAAGTGAGACAACATCTGGTCCAGCATGATTTTTTCATAGATTTTACTCAGTGCTGGAAGCACAGATATAGGCCTATAATTAGAGGGATCACTGTTACCACCTGATTTGAAAATTGGTACTACTTTACTATGTTTCATCAAGTCGGGAAACTTGCCGCTGTCCAAACATTGGTTGAATATGCCTGTTAAGACAGGAGCAATCGTATCAATAATATCTCCAAGAACCTTGACGGATATCCCCCATAAGTCTTCAGTATTTTTTATATTGAGACTTTTGAATGCGTTTTTAATTGTAGCAATACATACTGGTTTAAATTTAAAGTTTGGTATGTTCTTTGTAAAGTTCTCTTTAAGAAGAGCTTCAGCTAATTTAGCTGAAGAGGGGAGAGATTTCGTAACCTCTAACTGAATGTTGGTAAAGAAGTTGTCTAGAGTCTAAGCGACTTCTAGTTTATCACAAATTGTTTTATTATCTATTTTCAAAGACAATTCAGTCTTATCTCGTTGTTGCGTCTTTCCTGTTTCTCTGTTAATTACCTGTCATACAGTTTTTATTTTATTCTTAGAAACACCGATTTTATTACTTATTATTTTAGATTTTGCTTGAACACAGACACTTGAATATTTTTGAATAGTTTCTAACATAAGTGTGAAAGACTTGATCTGAAGTCAGAGATTTTTCGTGATATAAATTGTATAAAATATCTCTACTTTAAGGGTTCCGTAGCCGAATGGCAAAAACGGAACCCTTATAGATTCGTCATGTCTGTCTGTCTGTCTGTCTGTCTGTCCGTCCGCCTGTATGTCACAGCCACTTATTTCCGAAACTATAAGAACTATACTGTTGAAACTTGGTAAGTAGATGTATTCTGTAAACCGCATTAGGATTTTCACACAAAAATAGAAAAAAAAAACAATAAATTAAGGGGGTCCATACTAAGAACTGAAAACCAAAAAAAAATTTTTCATCGAACCCATACGTGTGGGGTATCTATGGATAGGTCTTCAAAAATGATATTGATGTTTCTAATATCATTTTTTTCTAAACTGAATAGTTTGCGCTAGAGCCACTTCCAAAGTGCTAAAATGTGTGTCCCCCCCCCTCTAATTTCTAAAGTAAGAGGAGGAAAATTCTGAAAATATTTAGTATTGTAGAACGTAAAAAAAACTATCAACGAAAATTAGTTTCAATAAGATATGATGTTTAGTTTTTGAGATATGGGACTTTTTCATCAAACTGCAGCAGTAACTTTGTTTTTCATAAACATCATTCATTCAGTCATTTCAGCCGAAAGACGTCCACTGCTGGACATAGGCCTCCCCCAAGTGTCGCCACATTGATCGGTCCCGTGCGACTCGCATCCAGCGGATCCCCGAAACCTTCACCAGGTCATCGGTCCACCTAGTGGGAGGCCTTCCAACGCATCGTCTCCCGGTTCGCGGTCGCCATTCCAGAACTTTTCGGCCCCATCGGCCATCTGTTCTGCGAGCAATGTGCCCTGCCCACTGCCACTTAAGTCTGGCAATTCTTCGGGCTACGTCGGTAACCTTGGTTCTCTTGCGAATGTCCTCATTTCTGATTTGATCACGCAAGGAAACTCCGAGCATAGCTCTCTCCATTGCCCTCTGGGTGACTTTGAGCCTTCTGATGAGGCCCATTGTGAGCGGCCACGTTTCGGTCCCGTATGTAATCACTGGCAACACACACTGGTCATAAACCTTTGTCTTGAGACACTGCGGTAACTTGGACGAGAAGATTCCACGCAGCTTCCCGAACGCTGCCCAGCCGAGTCGGATTCGACGATTGACCTCTTTCTCGAAGTTAGACCTACCCAACTGGACCGTTTGTCCCAGGTAGACATAATCGTCTACAACTTCGATAGTAGAGTCTCCGATCTTGATAGGAGTGGGTGTTACATGGGCATTCAACATGACCTTGGTTTTGTCCATGTTCATTTTAAGACCCACTCTTTCGGAAGCTCTACTGAGGTCATCGAGCATTGTACTGAGGTCCTCCATGGTCTCAGCCATGACCACTATATCGTCGGCAAATCGAAGGTGAGAGATGTACTCGCCATTGATGTTGATGCCTAGCCCTCTCCAGTCCAGAACCTTGAAGATATCTTCCAGTGCAGCGGTGAACAGTTTCGGAGATATGACGTCTCCCTGTCTCACACCTCGCTGCAGAAGGATAGGTTCCGAGGTCTGGTCCTGAAGTCGGACTGACATGGTGGCGTTTTTGTACAAACACTTCAGCACCTCGATGTACTGATAATCAATTTGGCACCGTTGGAGAGACTGCAGTACAGCCCAAGTCTCGATCGAATCGAAGGCTTTCTCATAGTCCACAAACGCTAAACAGAGAGGCAGGTTGTACTCTTCGGTCTTCTGTATAACCTGTCGCAGCGTATGTATGTGGTCTATGGTGCTAAAGCCTTTACGGAATCCGGCTTGTTCGGGAGGCTGAAAATCGTCAAACCTGCGCGCGAGACGATTCGTGATGACTCTTGAAAACAACTTGTAGACATGGCTTAGAAGTGAGATGGGCCTATAGTTCTTCAACCGGGCATTGTCGCCCTTTTTGAAGAAGAGTACCACCACACCCCTGCACCATGCCTGAGGCGTTTTGCCCTCGAGTATGACGGAACCAAACAGCTTCTGAAGGGCCTTAAGTACCGGTTTTCCACCCGCCTTCAGAAGTTCGGCCGTAATTCCATCATCACCCGGTGCCTTGTTGTTTTTAAGCTGTTTCAGAGCCATCCTAATCTCGTACAGGCTGATGTCTGGGATGTCTTCGGTGTAGTGTCGGGTCAGTCTAGCTCTTGGGTCATTCGCTAGATTTACAACGGGTTTCCTGGTTGACGTGTACAACTGCCCATAAAAACTCTCGATCTCCCCTTTTTCATAAACATACTATGAAAAACAAATTTAGTTTTGCGGTTGTGTGGAAGTTTACTAACTAATACTACTAACTAATGAATGACAGTTCAAAATATTGTTATTATATTGTTTGGAGCTATGGAACCCTGTGTGCGAGTAAGACTCGCACTTGGCCGGTTTTTCTTATTCCCGCAGTGGCCCATTCGCTATATTTGGATTTTGAGTTGACTTTAACATTTTTTACAGGACACGTTTTATTAAATTCCTGGCAAACTGTGGAAAATAATATACTGTAGTTTATATTGGGGTCTTCTAAATCAAAACTAGCATTAGAAAGTTTGCTAAGAACCTTATTATTAAAAGATTTTAATTTATTTTTGGAAAGAGTTCTTAATTTAATTGATTTAACGAAGTGTAACTTTTTGTCTAACTCAAAAGATATAAGTTGTCCAGTATGGTCTGACCTAACGCCACTTATTAATAAAGACTCTTTTACTATGCAATTAGTAAATACATTATTTATGCATGTAGCTGTGGTTGCTGTTATTCTAGTTGCTTCACTAAATAAATATTTTAAGTTGAATGATTTAAACAATGGGACCAGCTCACATTTTTCGAGTGAATTGACTAACAGGTCAATATTGAAGTCACCACAAACAAAAACTAATTTATTATCTGTGAAAAGTTTACTTAATATTTCTTCCATTGTGATTAAGAATAATGACAAGTTTGATGCTGGTGGTCTATAAACACATAAGACAGTATGACCTTCAACCTCTGCACATGCTACCTCACATAAGCGATCAACAGAGTAGGCAGTGATATCCTTCCTTTCTTTATATCTGAGACAGCTATTACAAAGTATCAGGGTACCACCACCCACTGAGGATCTGTTATACACACTGGCAACTGAAAAATTATTCACATTAAACAACATCCTATCTGGTTTTAACCAAGTTTCACTAAAACATAAAATATCCATGTGGTATTTATGTACTAACATTTCCACGTCTAGAATTTTGCCGGAGAAGCGATTAATATTCTGGTGATAAAGTAAGATATTGTTACCAGGCTTCTCTTCTGTCGGCCCTAATAGTTTAAAGAATCTATAGAATCTACAACAGTATTATTGGAGACACAAGATAATACCATTTCGTCACTTAACCTAGTCTCAGTTAAATCATCAATAACTGCGTGTATTAAAAATGCTAAAAGTGAAGCCAAAAAATGTCGACTTTTTTTGGCAAGAAACATACACACATCAAAAGTGTCTAGGGATCAAGCATTTTTATGCGGATTTCTTGAGATTGAGATGTGGCTTTGTAATAAATTTATGATTTTATAAATTTATATGGATCCTTTTTGGTGCATTTCATAATTTGAATTAGGAACTGTGAATCAAATTCGAGTAAAAGATGAAAATCAGCTGTCAATATTTTCCCTATAAAAACATACAACGCATTGAAGACATTATTAGTGCTACTGTTTCCCTACTACTGATTAAAACCAACGTTATTATGGAGCGGCGACGTCATTTAAGCAGGGAAGAAATGCTCAGAGCCGTGGGAATGATAGAAGCTGGTTCCCGGCAACGTACTGTGGCTTTAGCTCTGAATACAAGTCAGAGTGTTATCAGTCGACTTTGGACACGTTACCGAAGCACTGGTACCGTGGCTGAGCGCCATGGAGGACGGTATCGCTGCACCACACGGAGACAAGACCGATACATTCAAATCTTAACTCGAAGAGCTCCAACAATAACCGCCATGATGTTAGCCGTGATGCTTCATCACTCTTCAGGGAACTTAATTAGCGACCAAACAGTCAGAAACCGCTTGCATGAAGTGAACCTTCATTCCCGAAGACCGCTACGGGTACCACCTATAGCAATGCACAATCGTAGGATTCGATATCAATGGGCTCTTGAACACAGAAATTGGGCAGAAGAACAATGGCGTTTCGTGTGCTTTTCTGATGAGTCTCGTTTTGGTATGAGACCGGATACAAGACGTATACGACACTGGAGAACCCCTGGACGCCAACAGCGATTAAAATCCTGCCAGGAAGTCCATCCTTATAGTGGTGGAACCATCATGGTATGGGCGGGTATTTGGATCGGCGGAAGAACTGAGTTGATTTGGATCAGAGGCAACCTCAACGCTCAAATTTATGCTGAGACGATTGTATCAGACGTCATCGTTCCTCTACAAGTGCAAATCGGTCCCTTATTTCAGTTAATGCATGATAATGCACGACCGCACACCGCAAGAGTTGTAAGACAGACTCTCGCCGCAGCTAACATCAATGTCCTGCCCTGGCCTGCTCAGTCGCCAGACTTGAACCCGATTGAGCATGCATGGGATATGCTACAGAGAAGAGCTCTGCCGAATATGGAGGGTATCCAGTCGCAAGAAGACCTTTTTTTGTTGTTGCAACGAACATGGGCGGCCATTCCACAGCGTGATTTGGATGAACTCATTTTGAGTATGCCAAACCGATGTTCTTGTGTTGTTAGTGTTCGCGGTAGAAACACGGATTATTAATTGTTTAAGTTACCCAATAAAATTTTAAAGAAAACTGTTATTTCAGTCTTTTTTTCGAACTTTAATGTTAGTGGTTCAAATGTCAAAAATCCCTTTATTAGAAAATGGCAAATTTCTTTATTAATGCAAAGGTGACTTGGTTTATCGTTACTGTGACAAACGAAAACACTTTATTTGATGAATCCTTAAAGAAAATTTTAATTAATATCAATCAGGAGAAAAGTTATTGCAAAAATATATGTTGATCCCTAGACACTTTTGATGTGTGTATGTTCCCGAATCAAAACAAAATCTCTAACAAAATTGTTGTTATTTTTGCGCCCTCTACAGACAAACGACTATACTAAAATAAAAACGAACTGAAGATTAAGCAAGAACACAGATGTGTCGCAGAGTTGTCAACGTTTTTGCCTATTTTATTCGCTCTTTTATGATTCTTGTACGAATCTATAATAATTATTTTGAAGTAAACGATTTACTTTGCCTGCTGACCCAGCTTTCATTCAACTACATGTTACATTCTGAAGGTCTGATAATGACCAGGTAAGTGATTATCGGGTCTCAGTAACGGTAATAGTTAGGATTACCTAGCTTTCAACATTTATCTAATTGACCAACGGTACTATCACATGATACATTCTGAAGGTCTGATGATGACCAGGTAAGTGATTATCGGGTCTCAGTTAAGGTAATAGTTAGGATTACCTAGCTTTCAACATTTATCTAATAGAGCAACGGTACTATCACATGATACATTCTGAAGGTCTGATGATGACCAGGTAAGTGATTATCGGGTCTCAGTTAAGGTAATAGTTAGGATTACCTAGCTTTCAACATTTATCTAATAAAGCAACGGTACTATCACATGATACATTCTGAAGGTCTGATGATGACCAGGTAAGTGATTATCGGGTCTCAGTTAAGGTAATAGTTAGGATTACCTAGCTTTCAACATTTATCTAATAGAGCAACGGTGCTATCACATGATACATTCTGAAGGTCTAATGATGACCAGGTAAGTGCTTATCAGCTCTCAGTAACGGTCTCGGTACGGAACTGGTACGGTATCACGTACCAGTACCGTACCGACCTTGTACCCCCCTTTTCTCTATTTTTAATATGATAGTATACAGGATGTAACGGAAAGGGTATAGACATATTGAAGGGTGTGCTACAGACCATAAAACTGAACATGTTTCTTCATCGGACAAACATCGTATTAGCGAAAATTATCTGCTACCCCATACAAAATTTGAATACCTATTTGACCCAAATGTATGGGGCAGCTGATATTTTTTTCGCTATTGCGATGTTTTTCCGATGGAGAAAAATGTTCAGTTTGACGGTCAGTAGCACACCCTTAGGTATGTATATACCCTTTCTGTTACACCCTTTAATAGGATGTAGGTATGTATTGGTAATTTGAATAAACCTACAGGTATTTGGGTATATCGGAAGCGCTGGGCATCAATGCTGTAGATATGAAGCAATCGTTGAAGGAGCGCTTTTTTGGCCGCCTGAGAAAAGTATTTACTAGACTTTTATCAGGCGGAAATAAGGTGTGTCAATGGTTGGGTCATGCCGGTTTTGATGTACTCTTTCGGCGTACTCAAATGGACTCTAAGAGAACTAGACGCCCTGGATAGGAGGGTCCGTACATTGTTGACGGCATATCGAATGCATCACCCACGTTCTTCGGTTATGAGACTGTATATGCCGCGGAGTTGTGGTGGTCGAGGCTTTTTAAATGCCAAGACACTCCACAATCGCGAGATATGCAGTCTCGGAATATTTACTAGAAGCCGACGTGGGGATGCATCGAGATGTGGTCGCGATAGACAAGGCCCTCACCCCACTCTCCTTAGCTAAAGAGAACTGGCGCAAACCTGCAGTGCTTGACACTAATGACCGCAGGGAAGTATGGCAGAGTAAGGAGCTTCACGGACGCTACTTCAGTGCCCTGCATGGGCCTGATGTAGACCAAATAGCGTCCGTAGCCTGGCTACGTTCCGGGGAACTCTTTGGAGAAACCGAAGGTTTTGTTTGTGCAATTATGGATGAAGTTATGATGACGAATAACTACCGGAAATTTATTGTGAAGGATGGCACGGTTGACATATGTCGGGCATGCCACCGTCCGGGCGTATCGATCCGTCACATTATCTCCGGGTGTTCTCGTCTAGCTAACAGAGAATACTTGCATAGACACAACCTTGTAGCCAGGATTATCTATCAGCAACTTGCTCTGAAATACAGCCTTGTGGAATCGGAAGTGCCGTACTATAGGTATGTGCCCGACCCAGTTCTCGAAAATGGCAATATCACACTGTATTGGGATCAATCCATCATCACTGACAGGACTATTGTAGCCAATAAGCCTGATATAGTGGTGGTTGATCGATCAGAGCGGCGCGCAATGATTGTTGACATAACGGTTCCAAATGACGAGAACCTCGTGAAAGCCGAGAAAGATGCTCGGAAGATAGCTTGGACCCTGTTCCCGATACCGGTGGGCTATTATTTTTATATTTTTAAATGTTTTTTTTTTATAATTTTGCAAAAATATTTAAAAATGTAATTGTATGTTACGTAAATGAATAAACTGAGTTATAACTTTGAAATTATAATGCGCAAAAAATTTGATTTTCATGACGTTCTCAAAGGTGAGGATTGTGTGGTGAAGGAGAAGTACAACTAGGATGAAAAGATTTCTATGTCCTGACCCAGATCATTGTCTACCTGTGTAAAAAAATAACAAACCAACTCAATGTTTACATTAATATTAGTTCGGTTGATGAAAAAACAGAAAAAGCAATTCAGTAGGTACAGTCCTTTCGTATTTTCAAAATTGTTTTGAACCTCAGACTGCAGTAATCCAATAGCAACCCTAATCGACTATCGTAACGAAAATAAAGATCACTGTTGATAGTGATGCAAATATCAAAGCTACTGTCCGAAAAGATTCTTAATAAACGTGCTTTATATTTTTACACAGATCGTTTGGCGTGTGGCTATAATCTGAATTAAACTAAAGGGGGTGATCTTAGGTATAAGTATTCTACTCTTTGGGTTTATCCCCTTTTTGTATGATTTTCCGGTTTGGTCTTTGGTAAAACTTTTCTACTCTTTAAAGTATTTTAGGTACCGAACCGTTTGTTGTCAACTCTAGTGCATTGTCAATCTGACACAACTAGTTTTTTTAAGTGATCTTTTGCGGTTTTCTTAATAATATTCTTTTAATAAATGCATATCCTTTTGATATAATATTTATATTATCAGGGTATTATAAGAGTAAGTGCATCAGATTTGATTTAATGTCAAGCTTGATTGTGTTACACAATACTTTTACTAAAACAATATTTTCTTTCGTGCAGTGTGTGAACAACAACGATGTTCATGCTATATGGAGAGCCAAGGGTTCCACAAGTTTGCGGAACTAAAGGGCCTTGGATTGGTAGTCTATTGTCATAGGACACGTGCAGATAATGTTAGTAGAAACTTACTTTAGTCTCATGTTCTGTCGTATTATTTCCTTCGGGCAGTCAACTGGCTTCCTAAAGGGTCCCATAGAGAAAACAATCTGTCGCCAGGTTTTTGCCAGGTAGATATTGTAACGGGACTCACACAAACGGGTCATCTGAAGGTCTGAGTCTGTAAGCAGGAGGTCTACTATCTAAGCACGAAATCCTTAATTCCGGCTGAAGTTACGGTCGTTTCCTACTCCATATTACTTTCGGACATAGGAAGCGTTGGGGCCGAACAAATTTATAACAACAAGATTGTACAGACATCAGTATTTCTTAACCCCTCAAGTTTTAAAATGTTAGAATAGAATAGAATAAAACTTTATTTTACACCAAAAATGAAAAATAACGGGCTTACAAAACTGCTAATCTTATGGTTACAACGGCGGTCTTATCGCTGATAGCGATATCTTCCAGACAATCTTTGGATGGACATTATGGAATATAAATAAAAAAAGGGGGTAGTCACTGGTATACTTATTACACAAAAATGTTAAATAACAAAAGTTAAGTTATCACTTCATATATGTACATATACATGTATAATATAAATATAATACATAAAAAAATATGTATATAGATATTTGTGTTTTTAATATTAAATGGCAAAAATAAAACTAGAAAGGTGACAAATTTTGACTGAATGCAATTACAGAGACTGAAAATGGTTATAACTAAGCTTCTAAAAGCAACGACAGACTGTGCTTGTCTTCCCGACACCGGCAATTCGTTCCATAAACGGACAGCCTAGACCGTGAAGGACTGGTCATAAAATTTGGTGGAATGTGCTAGCATAAACAGTCGCAAATTCTCCGATGATCTCAAGTGCCTGCTATGAGTGTCATTTAGGAACTTGAAACGTTGTTTAAGATAGGAGGGTGTACTGGGATTAAACAGCATACTGTAGAGAAGGGACAAAATATGCGCATTCCGGCGAAGGCGGATAGGCAACCACTTGAGTTTAACGCGAAACTCTAAGACATGGTCATATTTGCGCAAACCAAATATAAATCTGATACAAAAATTTTGGAGTCGCTCAAGCTTATCTAGCTGCACTACAGTGAGATCTGGATAACAGGCATCAGCATAGTTGAGGATTGGGAGAAGAAGAGATTGAGCAAGCGCAGTTTTAGTGGCAGTTGGGAGAAAATTGCGCAATCTGCGTAAAGACCCCGCAGACGCAAACAGTTTGCGGCCCACTTTTTGCAACTGGGAACCCAGGACAAGTCTTTGTCAATGTAAATTCCCAGGTCTTTTACCACATCGCTATATGGAATTGTGGCACCATCAAAAATAATGTGACGAAGCTTCGTCCAGTTAATTCTTGAACGCAGCCTAGGGCTGCCGACAACAATGACTTGAGTCTTCGCAGGGTTAACCTTCAAACCATGAGCCAAACTCCATTGAGAAATACGTGCCAAATCATACGTGCCAAATCCTTATTCACCAAATTCACTGCCTCAGACAATTCGTCTACGGGAGCCTGTGAATAAATTTGCAGGTCGTCAGCATAAAGGTGGTAGGATGAGAGAAGTTCATTGGAAATAGAATTTATAAAAATGGCGAAAAGAAGAGGAGATAGAACGCCCCCCTGTGGTACGCCGGCAGAGGTATTGCACCATGAAGATGACGAACCTTCAATGCAAATACGTTGTCGGCGGCCACACAGGTAACTACGAAACCAATCAATTGCTGTTGGAGATATGTTAAGAGGGCAGAGATACCGAGTAAGATATCGAAATCGACTGTGTTAAAAGCATTACTGAAGTCTAATAAGGAAAGGACCGTCAGATTTCCATTCTCCATTCCTCCTTTCCTTTTTACAAAGGAAAGCACTAAGCTGATTATGGATAAGGCGTTCTAGGACTTTGGATAAGAACGGTAATATGGAGATCGGACGGAATTCAGAAAAAGAAATAGGATTACTATTTTTTGGGAGAGGGGTAATTTGGGCTTCTTTACAACAAGATGGAAAAGCACCACAGGATACGGAATAATGAAGGATGTGGCAAATGACGGGAAGGATTTCAACCAGGATAGGAAGTATCATCTTGCGACTGACACAGTCACTACCAACAGCATTAGACGTAATGGATAGTATACTCTTCTTAACATCACAATCAGCAAATTGATTAAAGACGAAAGGAGAATAATCGGGAGTAGGAAGAGATGAAAGATTATCTAGAGTTTTGGCTTTAATAGGCCCATTGAAATTACAAGAGATGGAAAAATGTTTATTAAGTAATTCAAGATCTATATCTTTTGGAATAGACTCTTGACGAGACTTACCGACTCCCATTGATCTGAGGAATTTCCAGACTTTAGCTGGGTCGCCGTTTTCGACGGACTTATGAATGTGGTGGCGTTGGGCATCCCTACAAACCAAGTTGCTGCGTTTGCTGATTGCAACGTACCTTTCACGATGTAAGAAGTTAGGTCTGCACTTGTATCTCGATTTTGCTGCCGCCTTTTTTTGCAAAATGACTTACACAATATTGAAATCGTTTCAAATAATCTAAAGAATACTTTCAAAAAGAACTCAATGTTTCCACCCGGAATCGATCACTCGCACTCGAACGGTCGCTTCACCGAGCCGCGTTTTACGAATACGGTTTAACAAATTAGCCAGCGACCCCTTGAATATTGCTATGAAATTGGTAATTACTATCGTCCGAGTCACTTTATCTTTAGGTCTCTATCTAATCGATAGATGTTAAAATTTGAAGGTATCCATTAATTTTACTTATTTAAGTTTTCTTTATAAAATTAATCCTATACCCTCGAGTTATAACGTTAGTTTAGTCAATCTAAAATATTTATAGCGCTTCCTATTTTATTGTTTCCGTGATAGGATGTCACTTATATATATATTATATATATTATTTTATTTATATATAATTTATATTATTTTATTTATATATAATTTATATTATTTTATTTATTACTTATATATATATATATATATATATTATATTAATAGATATTATAAAAAATATTAATTTTTCTTAAAATTACTTAAAAAAAACATACTTTAAAATTTAAAAAATATAATACATGGCAAAAAGCATATCTCAAACCTCGGATTTGAACAACTTCATGCATGTCAAACGCTCATGACACTTCCGGACCATTTACACATTACAGACCATTGTATAATGATAACCGTGTTTTAGCTAGTCGTTATACCCAATAGAAGTATTAACGTTTTATTGAAAAAATCAATATTAAAAAACCGGCCAAGTGCGAGTCGGACTCGCGCACGAAGGGTTCCGTACCATTATTTATAAAAGCGAGAAAAAAAATCACTTCATTGTATGGGGGGCCCCATACAATGAAGTGATTTTTTTTTCTTAAATATTTATTTTATTCTGTTTTTAGTATTTGTTGTTATAGCAGCAACAGTAATACATAATCTGTAGAAATTTCACCTGCCTAGCTATCACGGTTCATGAGATACAGCCTGGTGACAGACGGATGGACGGACGGACGGACGGACGGACAGCGAAGTCTCAGTAATAGGGTCCCGTTTGACCCTTTGGGTACGGAACCCTAAAAACGGAGTTTAAAAGAAAAATACAAACTTAAACTTATTTATTCACAAAAACAATAAATTAATTATAGTAAAATGTTTTTGCAAAATACAAAAACCAATTAGACCCGAGACGGATTTGAATGTCTTTTGGGGGGGTAAGTACACAATGGAGCTGTGTGTACAGTAATGTCCTTATTCCCGTTGTGTTTTCAAAACTCATGAATCCGATAATATTGCGGAGTAGGGTTCATTTCGAAGTATAAAGGTAGTTACGGACGAACCCGCATTTACGTTGATGGACTTAGAGAGTAGACCCTCTGTTGGTAAATGCGTTTCCGTGGCGCACAGGTTTAAACCCTAGGCTGTGTAAAGGCCGACTTACAGGTAGTCTGGCCAACTACCCATTAAAAACCGACAGGGTGTGTAGATTATCAGCTGTTAATTAGTCGTTATGGGATAAATACAAAGATACCTGCAGCCTTTTTGCACACCAAAATACAAAAATACACCTACAATCCTAGACCTGCTATACCTAGAATCCTAGATAGTTTAATTGATGATTTATGTACCTAGTTCATAAAATTATGATTATTAATTAGGTAATCAGTAATGTGATCTCTTTACATCAACAGACAAGACAAGGTGGAGCGGATGGAAACGCTGAAAACATACCCCAAGATGTATTTATCTTGCACAATAAAAAACAAGCAAAAATAACAATTTCAAAGTTATTTTCAGAACCAGGTATACCTTTAATTTATTTGATCTTGTGAAGTGTTCCTACAGGCATGGCCCCATGCACGTATTGGGCGGCGGAGGGACGTGTGGGTTAAACTTCCTAATGGACTTGGTTCTGTCTGATCGAACCCACAATCTCTTTTTAATAAGGTCAAATTAATTATAGACTTAATGTCGTATCTATCCAGCAAAATCAGCTTCATATACAACCAAAACGGTACCTATGCTTAAACATCTCATTTAAAATTAAGTAGCGTTGACCATCCAAAATCAATCAAATCAAAACAATTACTTCGGAAAATAGGTAATGGTGGCAGTTGCACTTGCTGGGATCGAGATGTACATACCACGCTGGGCTTGTGAAAGTGCCTGCTTATTATGGAAGGATGCAAATAGAAACGACGAGCTGCAAAAAAAATACGTTTTAAATAATAAATGCACTAGAAACGGGCTATGTCAACGGAAGAATCGACAAACTGTCGCACTGTGTATCTGTCATTATTTCGATTCTTCCGTAGACAAAACTCGTTTCTTTTGGTGCTACGCGTGCTGTAGAAGGGATGGGAGAGGTTTTTGCCAATCACCAGGCAAACCTTTAGTTTATATGGTGGATTGGTTAATTTTTGGAGAGGGGTCTTTTCAGACGCACACACAGAGTTGGCAGTCGTTGCAGGTCGTGCGATAAATTCAGGAAACCCTCCAAGAACACGTTTCACCATTGTGTGATTCATCGGTTGCGAAATTTCATCTTAATGGAAGATAATGCCCGACCTCACACAGCACATTGCGTGGATGGTTGATGGTGGTGAGAATTACAAAATTGGAGTGGCCAGCACGAAGCCCATACATGAATCCCTTAGAACATGTCTGGGACATGCTTAAAAGACGCATCAGATCCAGTCCCAACCCTCCAGAGACCATCAGTCAGAAAACCGCTCTGGGAAGAAATACCGCAAGTGGATATTAAAAACATAATCCACAGCTTGCTTGATCGCATGCAGGCGGTCATGAGGGTCCAAGGTGAAAATACCCGCTATTAATTTTAAGTACCTACCATAGCTTTATTCTGTGAATTTCATTCAAAAACGTTTTCTTAAAACTCAGAAGATGATGTCTTCTCTGTAATTTTGTAAGTAATGTTCTATTTCTTTAAATTAATCATTCGCATTTAAGATTCAAATTAACATTTAAGTTTTACAAGAAAAAAAAAACCCTGTTTTGTTTTTCAATTCCATACAACTCGGATCTCTCTCGTTATCTGAAAGCTAGAAGTATTCGGGTATGTTGGAAGCGTTAGGCATTAACGTAGTTAGACACTAAGCAGTCGCTGAGGGAGCGCTTCATCGGTCGCCTGAAGAAGGTTCTAAATAACCTTCATATAGTTATATATTCAACGGTTGGGCCGGTTTTAATATACTCTTTCGGCATACCCACGTTCATCGGTGATTAGACTATACATCCCATGAAAGTACGGAGGTCGAAACTATTTATACGCAAAGACCCTCCACAACCGCGAGGTGTGCAGTCTCAGGGAATATTTTTTTAAAGTTGGTGGGTATGCATCGAGATGTGGTCGCAGTGTACAAGGGACTTACCCTGCTGTCCATGGCTAACTGGCGCAAACATGTAGAACTTTCTACCGATGACCGCAAGGAAGTATGGAAAGCCAAGGAGCTTCACGGACGCTTCTACCGGGCTCTACATGGGCCGGATTTAGATTTTCTTGCGTCCGTGTCCTGGCTACGTTTCGGCGACCTCTTTGGGGAAACTGAAGGTTTTGTCTGTGCGATTATGGACGAAGATTTGATGACGACTACCGGAAACATATAATGAGGGACGGGACGGTTGACGGTAAACGATTAACTCAGGAACCATCCGTTTTCGTAATAGGTAGTTTTGATGAACGTCACCCGGACTACTGCCGGAGTATGGGCGTCCTGCGTCATTGTGAAACGATGAATGAGCACCGACGCGTTCGCGGCAGCACGCGGGCGAGTACGGGCGCGGGACGCGGGTGGCGTCCGTACGAGCTCTACCCGGAGCGGCTCTCATACGGATCAATCCGCGTCGCTTTGAAACGATTTGCTATCGCCTCACATATGTCTCCGTTCCGGGAGCCTATATAGGTGGTCTGCACGGGTCTCTCGGACAGCTGTGAAACCAGCCGAAATGGCAATACCAAATTCACCACTAGCGACGCTCTCATCTGAACAGACGTTTTGTTTATAGAATGTTGCCTTACATTAGGAATTTTCTCCTTTGGTGGCACTATAAGATTTCAAAACTAATTTTGTTAATGATGACCTATCTCTATATCAAATAATATCAATAATAACCGACAAGTGCAAGAAAAGAAAAAGTAAGATTGTGAATAGCTAGAGACATCCACATAATTGTGACATTTATGAGCTACCAAGGACGCTTCATGTGTAGAAGGGTTCTAAAGCGAAAATTTTCTATCTTTAACGTAGTCTTTTATTTTGTAATAGATGGAGAGCTACTGAACCCTCCGAGTAACGAGTCTTCCTGTAAGGTTGGAAATTTGTACACTTATAATTTATAGCATGCTAAGGGCAATAGCCATGACCTGGCAGGCGTCAGCCCTGCACGTCATCAGTCATTTTAAATTGTAAAATAAATAGAATAAATAAACTTGTTTCTGTAAGCCTTAAAAGGAGAATGGGCAAAAATATATGGAACGTGGTACCCGCTCCAATAGTCATCATTAATATATCATTGAAAAGACATTTTGATGCAGAAAAACGTCTACCATGGCGCCAGTCCCTATTCACGTTTGGATAGCAGTAATTCACTAAGTTTTATAAATGAGAGTTTACTACAAACTACTCATATTAGTAAAAGAAAGCTAGAATAAGATAGAATTAGACAATGATATAACACACTTAGGCTTCCATTATTGAAAGAAGTAAGAAAACAAACGTTTTTCAAATAAAAATCATATATTTGAGTATTATTTAGTGAGTAGATTTAAAACATCACATATCGTTATCAACAAGGAAAGATAGAAAGATAGAAAGCAGTAAATCCCTTATGCCTCGCATAACTTAGGCACCATACGATGGACACTATATGTGCACAAGTGCCCGTCGTACGTCGCCCGGTTAAACATGCGCAATAATGTTGGACAGTATTATTTGCACTGTTGATCAATATATAACAAAAATATGTTTTTATACGGACATGTCGCGACTGGATTCGTCCACGCAAAAGCCAGGCATCTTCGTGTATGCCATAGTCTGGCAGATCTTCTAGCCCTCCCTCTCTGTACGTTTCATTTATATACAGACCATTTGACAAATGCTCGGCACAGTAAGATCTTGCCAGCTTGAGTTGGTATGTACCTAGCGCTAGTAGAATTATATCCTCCTCCGTCATTGAAGGGAAGTTTCCTATCTGGCTTGCTTCCAACCTCTGAAAATCTACTCTTCTGTGATTGAGCCGTTTTCTCTCTACATACATATGCAGAAGATTCGGGGTATCTATTTTCTGCCTTATGATATTCACGAATTTGCCTGCGTGTATGCTATCCACGATGGGTTGGTGGAAGTGATTTAGCTGCGGCAATCTTAAAATAAGTGAACATATTGGGCAGTGACTTATTAAAATATTTTTGCCGCAAGAGCTTAAAATCACTTTTAAACCGGCTGTTTACCACTTCCATTGCACAACCCACCGGCATAGCGTTACCGATCGAGCTTCATTTGATTGTTCACTGGTCAGCTGTGTCTCTTGGCGGTTCTTTGTTGGTGGGACATAGGATTCATACCCACATTCATCAATGAGGTCCAAGCTGTCCCTAAAACCTCGATCTAATATAAAAGCATCGTTTGTTCGCAGTAAACTGTGTAGTGGATGTTCTCCATCATTCATAATGTCGCCCATTATTTGCGCATCTGTTTTTGTTGCAACGTATGGGCCCATTACATCTAATATGTATCCATCAGTACATACAAGTAGGAAAGGCTTCAGTAGATTCTGAAACATGTGTTAACTGTAGGACAATGTGACCCACTCCCAAATGCAGCCTGACATAATTGTTATTGAGATACTCCCTCACAATAACCAACAAACGTTCAAGCTTTCGTTGTGACATGTTAATAATAATGTCGCAAGTCTTTCATCTGGCTGCCCGGTACGCAGTTTTGTAAGATAAATACCTAATGCAGTTCTCAGCTCTCTACATCTTTACAAGTTATGAAAAGCACAAAAGAAACTCAAACAGCAGCTAAACATCGTCACGAGTGCAAAACAAACGAGCGACTGATGCGGACGCCGACGCCTTCCCTACCACGAAGGAGATGGCGAGACGAACTGGATGTCTTTCTTGATAATTGGAAAGAAGCAGCACAGAATCGTGACCGTTGGAAAGAATGGAGGGAGGCCTTTGCCCAGCAGTGGGACAATACAGGCTAGCTATAATAATAATAAATACAATACATACAATAATCGTTGAAGGAGCGCTTCTTTGGTCGCCTGAAGAAGGTACTAAATAGCCTTCTTTCAGGCGGGAACAAGGTGCGCGCCTTCAACGGTTGGGTCATGCCGGTTTTAATGTACTCTTTCGGCATACTCAAATGGACTCAGACCGAACTGGACGCCCTGGATAGGAGAGTTCGTACACTGCTGACCGCAAACCGGATGCATCACCCACGATCATCGGTGATGAGACTGTACATCCCGCGGAAGTGCGGGGGTCGAGGCTTTTTAAACGCGAAGACCCTCCACAACCGCGAGGTGTGCAGCCTCAGAGAATATTTTTTAAAAACAGAGGTGGGTATGCACCGAGATGTGATCGCAGTGGACAAGGTACTCACCCCGCTATCCATGGCTAAAGAGAACTGGCGCAAACCTGTCGTACTGACTACCGATGACCGCAAGAAAGTATGGCAAGGCAAGGTGCTTCACGGTCGCTTCTACCAGGCTCTTCATGGGCCCGATGTAGACTTTCTAGCATCCGTGTCCTGGCTACGATTCAGTGACCTCTTTGGGGAAACTGAGGGTTTTGTCTGTGCGATTATGGACGAAGTTATGCTGACGAACAACTACCGGAAACATATTATGAAGGACGGGACGGTGGACGTGTGTCGGGCATGCCACCGTCCGGGTGAGTCCATCAGACATATTATTTCTGGTTGTTCTCGTCTGGCTAACGGCGAGTACTTGCACAGGCACAACCAAGTAGCCAGGATTATTCACCAGCAACTTGCCTTGAAATATGAACTTGTGGAATCTGAGGTACCGTACTACAAGTATGTGCCCGACCCAGTTCTGGAGAAAGACCATGTCACGTTGTACTGGGATCGGCCTATCATTACTGACAGGACTATTGTCGCCAATAAGCCTGACATAGTGGTGATAGACCGATCAGCGCGCTGCGTAATGATAGTCGATGTTACCATCCCGCATGACGAGAACCTCGTGAGGGCTGAGAAAGAGAAACAAATAAAATATCTCGACTTAGCACGCGAGGTTGTCAGCATGTGGAATGTGAACTCGGCTATCATTGTGCCGATTGTCGTTACGGCCAATGGCCTAATGGCTAAAAGCCTCGATGAACATCTATCGAAGCTCTCACTTGGCAGTTGGATCAAGAGCCAGATTCAGAAGGCAGTACTCCTCGATACGGCCCGCATTGTGAGGAGGTTCCTGTCTCTGCAGCCCTAACCACCGGTAGCTTGGACCCTGCTCCCGATACCGGCGGAAACCTGTTTTTTATATTTTTAAATGTTTTTTTTACCTTTTTTGTTTTATAAGAAATATTTAAAAATATACTAAATAAGATGAAAAATGAATAAAGGAAATACAATACATTTAATTAGTTTTAATGTAATCTACATTAATTTTCACATTTATTTTCTTCATCATTAGTAATCGACACTTCACTACTACTGTTTTCATCATCATCTGACTCTTCGGTAATGTTTCCTCTTCTGAAAATAGAAAAATATATATTTTAATAAATCAATAAGGTCATTAAGAATTGAATATCAAGCTAAATCACATAGGACTGTATATTAAATCTTATTGAATAAAATAATTGTATGTTACCTGAAATGTATTCCTCAGTTTCAGTTGATTGTGCTTCGGCAGTATCAGTAGGCTCATGTAAAACTATATCATATGTTGTTCACTCTATATTTTAGAATGTATTTTATATGTCCGCAAAAACCAAAGACTTTTCAAAATTAGAAGCGACTTTCATAATATAAATACACGCAGTAAACACGAAATTGTAATACCCAAATTCAGATTAACTAAAACTAGCAAGTCTTTTCTTTTAGACAGTATACGCTTTTATAATAAGTTGCCGAAGTCAGTTACAGACCTGACCGATGGAAAGTTTAAACATTTTATTAAACTTGTCCTAATTAAAAGACCATAGTACATAATTAAGGACTTCGTCGAAGATAGAGATGTTTGGCCTTAGCCCCTTCGCACATGTGGCTTCCCTGGTAGCTCATAAACGGCACAAATGTGTGGATGTCTCTAACTATTCTCAATCTTAGTTTTTATTTTATTTTTTTCCATTATAGTTAATCACATGTTTTGCAATAGTTTTAAATCATTCCACTTTTTGTTTAGAATAGTTACAGCACGGATGACAACATTTGTGTCACTTGTTTTATCTAGTCTTTTTTGTGATATTTTGTCCTTTTTTGTTTTTGTATAGACTCTTTTTCTTATTTACCGATTGTTTGTAAATGTGTGGACATTGATTTGATTTTGAAATTTCTTTATTTACACATAAACAAAACAGATAAATGACAATTAGATCTTATTCTAAAAGCATTAAAAACTAAGATTGGGTGTTTTGTGCAGACTATGGCTCCTATATAAAACATTTACGTATACATAAAACATGTAATGTATAAAATTATTAATTGTTATGAAACAGAAGTATCATATTACTTACGTTAAACAAATATTCTACTGCACAGCGCGATGATTGGACACAAAACGCACTTTAACACACTTTTTAAACTACATACACATACAACTTAACTTAACTACATTTTATAAAAGACATTGATGAAATTAAATTCTACTTTGACAATAATAACATGCATCTTAGGTGCTAATGAGCTTCGTGTACTGAGTTTGATTCGTTGTAAATCTACCCTACATTCCGTGCGAACGAAATAAAAAGTCCGGTCATCGAGTCGCATCGCCTTTGTTACTCGTATAGCAGTAAGTGATGTGGGAGACGATATCGATGATATGTGTCGATATATTTTAGGTTTGTAGAACGTGTTTGGCCAATGGTGGAAATAAGTGGGTTATAATGTTTAGGGTTAGTTACCAGATAAAACTTTTTTGTGAGTTTTGTAATGAATTGTTTTAATGTTGGGAAATTTAATTGACTGTGTAAGGTATTAAGATTTGTCCGTAAGGGTGTATTAAATGAGGTTTTTATTGCTTTGTTCTGGACTACTTGTAGTTTAGTGTAATTACTTTCGCACGTGCTACTCCAGACTGGTGCTGCATACGTAATGCAGGGTCTTACAAGGGTTGTGTAGATTTTTAATTTGGTCTTTGAGCTGACTTTAGATCGCCGTTTTAAGATTGGATGCAGGCAGTTTAGAGCTTTTATTCCTTTAATGCGGAAGTACTCACTATTTTTGGTCCAGTTCATTTTATTGTCCAGCAATACTCCAAGGTACTTGGTCGATACACTCCATGGCAAAGTATAATCATCTACTTTAATCCGTTTTTTAGGTAATGATCGCTTACGTGTAAACATTATAACCTCGGTTTTTGCAGCATTTAATTTTAATTTCCATTGAGTAAAATATGACAATGTGTGGACATTGATAGGGCTTATAGATTCCTAGATCCTTGGTAACTTTTTATCTCGTTCTACGTTTTGTAGTAAGCACCGACTTATTGTCGGGCCTACGATGTCCTCCCATACTTTAGTACCAACGCTGTAACAGAAATATTGTAAAACCAAATGATTTTAAAAGTCATGGAGTTAGTTTCTTGCCGGTTCTTCTCCATAGGAAACGACCAACCCGAACCGAGCACCTTTTTGTCGACGTTTTATAAGTGCCCCTGTAGGCCTATGTAAAATAAAAATATTTTGATTGATTGAATTAAGTTCTAACCGTTATTTTCAGGGGTAAGAATTGTTGGTTCCTTTAAATGACAATTTCGCCATATATTTGTAATATATGCAGTTCTTAATAATTGTTGTTGCAGTTCGCGTTGGCACGGAGGTAGATTTGATGAATCATAACCTCTTACTTTTTTCATGAATATTTTAGGATTACTTGTGTTATATGTAGCAAGAAACTTTTCATAACGCGCATCATTTAATTTTGAACATTTGGAACCGTATATTCGTTATACAAATTTCTCGAGTATCGGAAAAAGAATTTCTTTCTTCTCTACTACTTCTGCATTTCCCAATGCTTTGAACGCATTCTACTCACTACATTGCTGCAATATTTCGAAAGGTTTTTTTAACCCCTTCTTATAAAGGACGGATTAAAATCGCAACCGGTCAATGCATAAAATCTCGGTAAGCTTTGGCATATAGAAGGTCCCAATTTTGTATACAGTTCAGAAACAATTATCCATTTTTTAAAATTATTAGTGCATTTTCCATATACTTAGATTTCTAAATTATCACTGTGATGATGGTCCATGTTTGCCCTCGACTGTCAAGGTCTTATGCTATTCAAAACCACCTGTCATTTTACGTATTTATTCTAAAACTATTATTCAAAAACATATCCAAATTTCAACTTTAAATCAAAATAAAAAAAAACAAGTGTGATTTATTCAAATTAGGCTGATAATCAGTACTTTTTGAACGTCAAAATTACAAGAGACAGTCCTCCAAAACGCCCGCCCTTCGTCACTTCCTAGTGTTTTAGCTGGGAAGAAGAAGTGGCGGAACAAACTCCCCAGCAAAACAGGAGAAAGTTTATTTTACCTCATCAACTGTGCTCCTTTTAATTCACCTGTCGCATACTTTTGCTCATTGTAATCGCCTGTCAATTTTTTTAAAGATTTACTATATGTAAACTACATCCTATTAAATTTTTAAGCTTACAGAAACAAGTTTATTTATTCTATTTATTTTACAATTTAAAAATAAAGGGGCTGATGACGTGCAGGGCTGACGCCTGCCAGGTCATGGCTATTGCCCTTAGCATGCTATAAATTATAAGTGTACAAATTTCCAACCTTACAGGGAGACCGTTACTCGGAGGGTTCAGTAGCTCTTGGACTATAACTAGCTGTCCCGTGCAATACACTTTTTCCTACCCTACCTACTTACTACCTCCTACCCACCACACACCGACGCGAAAACGCTTACCACGTACTCAGTAGGTATTCTGAATCTATGCTTTTTTTGAGGATACTTGTGATGTAGTTATTAAACTTTCCATCGGTCACTTCTTTAACTTGTTGTAAAAGCGTATACTGTGAAGAAATACCTTTCTAGTTTTTGTTAATCTGAGTTTGGGTATCACAATGTTACCGATCACAGCAGAATAACATAGGACGTTACATAATACTGTGCAAATAAGCATAGTATACTAATCTAACTGTGGCTATCTCCGTTAACTGCCTGTAGCGACTTACAAAAAGCAACCTACCCAAGAGGTACTAAGTACAGCGTCACCTATGACAAAACTGAAGAACTAACATGGTCTGCATCTCGCAAGCAAAGTTTTTCTCAACTTAAGACTATATAGAAAAACCCGACAACAACTGCCGGGCAGTGCCCACCAGACATAACACCTGTCTGGTCAGAGGATCCTGCGTTTTCTACGGAGTATCGAGGAAATTTAAACCCTGTTCCTCTTAACCCTAAACTGGTGATACCGAAATGGACGTCAGCGCAGCATTCGAGCAACGTGACGCCATCATCACCAACACCACTTCCTCAAGCTTTCGAGCAGTAGGTCTCACAGCTTTAAATTGGTATTCCTGACCACCAGTGTACAGCGGAAGCGCATTCCTGGTCAGTACCTTCAGTCTCCCTCAAGCAACCTTGGCACAGCACACTGCACATTCGGCCGGTCGAGAGCTTCATTAGTTAATTTCCTCCCGGTCGAACCATTAGCTATCTGCCACATCGCGGCGCTGTACCACGTCCGATGCACCGGAGCAAACGCAGCGTCGGCCCCGAATCACTGGGGTTTGCACCACCACCGCAGAATGTACCAACGCACCGTGAACAATGCGGCAACAAGCTTCGAAAGGGCACGGCAAAATACTACAAGATGACACATTCTACGATCGACATCGGGTCTCCGGGGTGGAATGATGTAGCGACCTACAAAAAGCAACCTACAACAAAAGGTACTACAGCGCCGAAGAACTACGAAGGCCTGCATCTCGCAAGCAAAGTTATTCTCGACCTTAGATAAAATAGAAAAACCCGACAACTACTATCGGCCAGTAGCCCACCAGACATAATACCCGTCTGGTCGGAGGATCCTCCCTTTACTATGGAGTATCGAGGAACTTTTCACCCTGTTCCTCATACTCCTAAAAGCCTTTATTTAACCCTGTACCTTATATTTCTAATAGCCTCATTTACATTACTACTTGTGCAGTTAAGCTAAACCTACCCAACTGCAATTTTGAATCGATACTAATACCTACACTACAAACTTATTACTACTACACTACAAAATTTATATATATAAAGATATAAATTTTGTAAACAAAGAACTTCTCTAAGTTACGTAGCGATAATTCAATCAAAAACAAATAATTCCAAAGTCAATCAACTTCAAGTACGAAACTAACGAGCAATTTTACTTGGTCGGGTTTTATTTTTGCGATTTATTAGCTCTGTCGTCTAATGTTTTGTAGTAGAGTAAGATCCCAGAGCGATCAGATATAACTTATTTTCACATAGATGAAAACTTAGCTTCTCAGTACCGTCTAATGTTCTTTGAATAGGTACCTGCGTGTTTGTGGAGCTCGCCTTGTGACACCTGGGTAGATACCAGGTAAGAAAAGTAACTAAAAATAAGAGTTAAATGTACTGATTTTTATATATGTTTTGTAGAATATTATTCTAAAACAATATCATAAGTGTCAGACACTTTCCATGGACCAAAACTTTTGTTAGACGCTTTAAAGCTCCACAAAAAATAAATGAACTTTACTTATTTTTACATGTCTGATTTTTAAATATGTTATTTAGGCCCGATTTCACCAAAGTCGTCGTTATCCGAGAATAACTAGTCTAGGGATAAAATTATGCGCTGCGTCTAATGCCAGAATAACGCATAGTACGTTTCACCAGTTTATAATGACAGAAAGTTAGTCCCGGTATAACTATTCTTTGAAAAGTGCTTTTTGGTTTTCTGTGACGCGTTGAATGTCAAGTGGTGAATGAATGAATGTGAATGCAGATAATTTAAATAGGCTTGTCGTTTTCTTAGTACAGTATAGCACATGTGGTGTCCGTGGCCGGTGTCGTTTGTAGGTACTAAACACAATACATAATTGACTACATTATGATCAACATTGGGTATCTTTTTTCTTGACTTTGTCCATAATTTACACATCTTGTACCTACTAACATCTCAGATATCAAAGTAACAAAGACATGCCGTCCGGTCTTTTGTCATCGTCGCGTGCCAAGCCATTGGGCTCTAAGATATTTGGAACGCCGACGGTAACAAGAGCTCGGCAGATGATGTCGTATAAGTTCGCGTGTCTCGCAAAACGACCCGCACTTGTTAATAATAAATTATATGCTGCTGCTTTAGATAAACGAAATCTAATAGTAAAATGCACATTTCTTATTTTTAAACCATCTTCACTATCACTTTCACTGTCCGATAACATTCTTCTCAAACGCTGCATTTCTAGTACTTCTAAACTAATATTAAAAAGAGGAAAGATTTGATTGTTTGTTTGTTTGCATTGAATAGGCTCCGAAACTACTGGTCCGATTTAAAAAAATCTTTCAGTGTTAGATATCGAGGAAGGCTATAGGCTATATATAATTACGCTATGACCAATGGGAGTGGAACAGCAATGAAAAATGTTGCGAAAACGGGGAAAATGTGACGCAAACGAAGTTGCGCCGGTCAGCTAGTACTAAATATTTTCTCTGAATTGCAATCCAATTTGCACATCAGATCGCTCACAGTACTGCTGTAGCGGTCATCGCTACACCGACATTTAAACCATGTTATTAATTACAAAACTTAAAATCAAAAATGTAAACACTCCACAACGCAATTAGGTGCATGTTATTCTCCCTTTAACAATATTAATAAAAATATCTACATTGTACAAAATATAAGCATACATTGTAACGCAACCTTTCCGAACGCACGGCTATGCTCGGCCTCCATCGGGTCTTACGACTGATTAAAAGGAATTAGCATAGTCATTGCGAGCCAGTACTCGTTTACTTGTCCTGGCCAGTACACGCTAAGTCTCCTAACTAAATCTAGACCTGTATTGAGACTTAGATTCCTCTAAGGGACCTCTTAGGGGATTCCTCTATCGTCCGCCTAATGTATTGTCCACGTATAGTAAATTATTGTCTGTCGTTTTATATCTTTTGTAACGTAAGGCAGACTGGAAGTGTATAGTTAATTATAATATAAAAATATAATCCGGAACGCCGTTTTATTCGCCATTTCCTCCATACACTTCACTGCTAAGAAGGCCAATCGCTGCTACGAGGACACGGCGGTGCTCAGCCCAAGCGGGGCATAGCTCCACAGTGTGCTCCACCGTGTCCTCCGGCCGATCCTCGCAGTGGTGACACCCGGGCGTTTCCTCCCGCCCGATTCAGTGCAGGAAACTCCCGAAACAACCGTGTCCGGTGAGGACCTGCGTCAGGCGGAAGGTGAGGGCGCCGTGGCGCATCTCCAGCCACTCCTCAAAGAGGGGACTTATCGCCACTATTGTGGCGTGCCCTGCACGGGGTTGCGACAGTCACTCTCTCCATGTCGCCATGAGATCGCGCCGGAGGTCTAACCGCTGAGCGACAATTTGCCGCGGCAGCGGAGTTTCCCCCCGGCGTAGTGCCTCCGCGCGCCATTCGTGCAGGCACGCGAGGACTATCGCCTCCAGATCCCATGGCGGCAATCCGGCCAAGAGGCTCGCCGCCTCGCCGGAGATCGTGTGGTACCCCCGGATCAGCCTTACGGCTACCACCTTCTGGGGCGCGTTCAGGTAGTGGGCGGCTCGCCGCCTCAAAGAACGTGCCCACACCGGGGCCCCGTAAAGGGCCATGGACCGCACGACCACCGCGTAGAGCCTCCAGCAGGAGGCGTTTGGACCCCCCAGGTTGGGCAAGAGCCACTTGAACGCAGCCCCTGCCTGTTCCAGTTTGGGGGCCAAACGTCGGAAATGCTCCACGAAGTTCCACCGGCTGTCGAGGACAAGCCCTAGGTACTTCAGCGTCGACTCGACGCCGATGGGAACCCCTCCTACCGTCAGTATGGATCCCGACGGTGGCGCATTCCGAGGCCCATGAAAGGGTTTAAGAGGTTTTAAGCGTCTTAAGAGTAGTTTTTCAGTGCAGGAAACTCCCGAAACAACCGTGTCCGGTGAGGACCTGCGTCAGGCGGAAGGTGAGGGCGCCGTGGCGCCTCTCCAGCCACTCCTCAAAGAGGGGACTTATCGCCACTATTGTGGCGTGCCCTGCACGGGGTTGCGACAGTCGCTCTCTCCATGTCGCCATGAGATCGCGCCGGAGGTCTAACCGCTGAGCGACAATTTGCCGCGGCAGCGGAGTTTCCCCCCGGCGTAGTGCCTCCGCGCGCCATTCGTGCAGGCACGCGAGGACTATCGCCTCCAGATCCCATGGCGGCAATCCGGCCAAGAGGCTCGCCGCGTCGCCGGAGATCGTGTGGTACCCCCGGATCAGCCTTACGGCTACCACCTTCTGGGGCGCGTTCAGGTAGTGGGCGGCTCGCCGCCTCAAAGAACGTGCCCACACCGGGGCCCCGTAAAGGGCCATGGACCGCACGACCACCGCGTAGAGCCTCCAGCAGGAGGCGTTTGGACCCCCCAGGTTGGGCAAGAGCCGCTTGAACGCAGCCCCTGCCTGTTCCAGTTTGGGGGCCAAACGTCGGAAATGCTCCACGAAGTTCCACCGGCTGTCGAGGACAAGCCCTAGGTACTTCAGCGTCGACTCGACGCCGATTGGAACCCCTCCTACCGTCAGTATGGATCCCGACGGTGGCGCATTCAGAGGCCCATGAAAGGGTTTAAGAGGTTTTAAGCGTCTTAAGAGTAGTTTTTCAAATAATTTTGAAATGATTGGTAAAAGTGATATAGGCCTGTATGATGTTACTACCTGGGGTGGTTTTCCAGGTTTGGGGATCATTATGACTTCAGCAACTTTCCAGATATCAGGCACGTGTTTCAATCTGAATGTTGCATTTATAAGGGTTGTAAGTTATACTATTGCTTTGCGTGGCAGATTTTGAAGGACCACCAGTGATAAGGTCGTATCCAGGCGATTTATTTTTGGCTAAGTTATTTATCATATTTTTTACTTCTTTCGGCGTAACTAGTTTTATATTGAGGTCGTCATGGTGAGTGACATCCAGTTTTATGTTTTCAGAGCTTTCCTCACCGCTGGTTTGAAAAGTTTGTTCTAAATGTTCTGCAAATATATTTGCTTTCTGTTCATTACTCAAGGTCCATTTGCCATCTACTTTTTTAATGGGTGAAGCATGGACGATGGGCTTATTTAAACGTTTAGATGTTTTCCATAGTGAGTGTTCTGTATTTCCACTACTTGTTAATTGGCTAAGGTAATCTTTTGTTGCATCATCATGTTAGTACTGTATTGCTTTGCTTAATCTTTTTGTAAGTCTGTTTAGCATTGTTTTGTCAGGTGGATATCTTGATTGTTGCCACTTTTGTCTCTGAGCTCTCTTTATGGCTATGAGGTTTCTTATTTCTAACGGGTATCTGTGACTTGCGACTTTTCTTTTCAAGAGAGGTGTATTTACCCAAGCGCAGCTTTGAATGTTTTTCACAAATTTTGTCATTTCTTCATCCAACTGCTGAATGTTTTTGAGTGGTACTTTAAGGTCAATGATGTTGTCTAAATTGAATTTGAAGCTATCCCAATCCGTATTCTTATTTACTAAAACTGGATTGCTTTGTTTCTGAATTATGGTCTCACTTAAGGTTAAGATAATGGGGGAGTGATCAGAGTTCATATCAAATCCCTCCTGTATGTGAAGATATGTAGCTGACAGATTCTTATAAATGAAAAAGTCGATCATATCTGGAATTCTTTGAGCATCAGTTGGCCAGTAAGTAGGTTTTCCTGTTGATATTGATGATTATGATATTTGTTAAAGCATTATGAAGTATTGAGCTTGGATTCCAGACGTTCATTGATCATGGTTGTGATGCTGTACGGCATATGCAATAACAAATTTAATTGTACTGAGCTGTCGAATAGATTGTGTTACGTAGTACCAAGAACTGTTGTTCGGCGGGAGGTGCGCGCACCTCGTCTATTCTACACTGCGCGATGTAGAACGAAGGCTGGGGTGCGAGCTCCTCTCCGCCGACTTCTAGAAACATATAACTCACAGTTTATTGATTTTGATATTTTCGCGCTGTCGCAATCTAAATTTAAAAGAGTGGTCTCTCAATTTCTTGCAAGTCAGCCATAAGACGGATGCCCTTGTCATCCGCTTCCTTCGCTTCGTGTATAGTGTTTTTCTTCATTTTTTTTTCTTTTCTTTTCATTTAACATGCGTTCGTTTTCATACTCCGATGTCATTTCGTGGACAATAGTGTGGGTTATACGTTTTTTCGACTAAAATATCACTACTTTTTGTAAATGTTATAATGCATAACCGTTTTTGTCCCAAATAAATAAAATAAAATATTGCATTGCACTTGATTTCTCGCATAGCACTAAGCATTTCCTTTCCTTTAGTGTTGGTTAGCCTAGATCCCCAACGTATGTTTTTTGCATTGAAGTCACCTCCCAATATAAACGTGTTGCCAAGAAGTTTTAGTAGGTTTCTGTACTGCTTTATTTTCAGAGCATGCTTTGGTGGACAGTATATAGCTGCTACGGTAATGTAATGAAGTATAGTTTTTACCATAACGGCTACAGTTTGTATGAATTCTTCTTCATATTTAAATTCTAGGTAATGGTAGATGTTTTCTCTAATTATAAGGGTACTTCCCCCTCTCGCAGTATTCACAGGGTGAAGCGCATGATAGATTTTATACCCGTTAAGGTGAATATACGATTCTCTTGTGAAATGAAACTCCGATATGAGGCACACATCAATTTCTTCTGTTGCAAGGACTACCACTAGCTCGTTTTGATGCTTTAGGAGTCCATTTGCATTCCACGCCATAATTTTAAGTGTTCTTCATTTTTGAATTTTATGTGGTAGCTGTGTAGCACTACTTTCTAGATTTTTCAACCTTAAATCAAATGAGGTTAAAATATTTAAAATTTTATTTATATTTTCATTTGTATCGTCGTCTATTGACTTGGAAGGTTGTGGACCGTGTACTGGTGGTTGTGGTTCACGAGATTTCGTTGCTTGCGCATAAGACACATTGTTTGATACCCTTTGATACTATTTGAGATTTTTTTTAGCACTAGGAGCCTGAGTAACAGGTGTAGTAACCTTTTTTTTAAAGCTTTATTTTTTAGCTGTTGCAGTTCTTGAATTATAAAAGTATAACTTACCGCAAATTCTCACAATTATGCATGATTCACTTACGACAGTAGGTCATTGCACCACCCGCGAGGGCAATACGCGGCGGAATTAGGCTGCAGCGTCAGCACTTGTGCACGAGCGCAGAATTGTGCAAGAGCGTACGTGACGCGACCGTTCTCGCTAGAAGTCGATCGACTACTGGGATAACGAAGTAATACGAAATTAACTCTTATACCACCATCTTTGAAGGAATAACAGGTCTATTCCTCAGATAAAAATTTAAATGGCGCCAAATTCTTATGTCAGCTGAGCTGCCTACCTTCTTAGCAGTACTGTGAGCGATCTGATGTGCAAATTGAATTGCAATTCAGAGAAAATATTAAGTAAATACTAGAAATGCAGCGTTTGAGAAGAATGTTATCGGACATTGAAAGCGATAGTGAAGATGGTTTAAAAGTAAGAAATGTGCATATTTACAACTACGACGAGAAGGATTTCATGATGAGATTTCGTTTATCTAAAGCCGCAGCACATATTTTTTTATTAACAAGTGCGAGTCGGCCTCGCGCACGAAGGGTGCCGTACCCTTTTTTATAAAAACGAGCAAAAAAATCACTTTTTTGTATTCTGTTATTGATTGTAGTGAAACTTTTTTTTTAACTTTATTATATACATGTCATGCAGTAGCCGTGTTTCGATGCGGACGTGTGCTGACGCGTATTAATATCGTCAACGCGGCGGCGCCAGCCGTCGCTCGTAATATGAATCGCCATGGAACAACCACTTGTGGCGAATAAATTACTGGCCTTCCTGCAGCAGAAGTTGGATGTGATGGGTGAGGTGTCCGCTGTCCAAATCTGCGCTACGAGCTTCAGTGAAGACGACATTGCTGCTGCCAAGCTGCTGCTGTACCGGTCGCTCAACAAAAGTGACCAGATGGTGTCCCGCCGGCGTGATGGGACTAAGAAGAGCATAGAGGACATCATCACGCTACTAAAGGTGACCGACCCTGACGACGTGCCTACGTTCGTGGCGAAGGAGTTGCACAAGCTCCCTCCCGTCACTTTCGACCACGTCGATGTAACTAGCCTGTTGAAGGATATCGTTCTTCATAAGGCAAGTTTAGTGGATGTGCAGAAGGGGTTGGATGTGTCCCAGAATGCCGTCGCCGAATTACGCAACAAAGTAAATGAGTGGCGTCAAAAGGCAACGGTATCTGGGTCACCGTCGGGTGCATCGAACGTAAACACGCGTCGCGGAGCAGGCCTCGATGTATCATCGGCCAGTTTCGCGTCAGCAGTTTTGTCGCCGTCCACACCGAAGAATGCTGAGCCTGCGGAATGCTCTCCTCGTGCGCCCCGCTGCCCCGCTCCCGTCCCTGTGGCTCCCCGCCTCGTCGCCGCACGACCGCTCGACCCTGTGCCTGTTTCTGCAGCGTCTGCGAAATCTCGGCATGGTCCTGTAGATTTCGCTAGCGTAGTTGCGGGCAAAACTGCTCCAGCTGGGAAGCCCATGCCTGAAAAGGCACCGATTCGGGCTGATGATGGTTTCGTGACGGTGTTGAGGAGGAAGCGCCGTCAACGAACTAACAAGAACCTCTGCGGCAAGGCTCCTCCGGAGCCCAACGTGCCTATTCGTGCCGCGAAGCCGAACACTCCGGTGTACATCTCCCGCCTACACTACACCACTACGGCGGAGGACATCGTGGAGTACGTGCGTCAGAAGACTAAGTACGTGGCGAGAGTGCAGCTACTTGAGTCGCGCCGCAACGAAGGCGTTCGTGGTGTGAATACCAACTTGTTATCTGCACCTCGTCTTGGAAGAGGACTTCTGGCCGCAGGGAGTGGTGTTTCGTCGCTTCCGCGGACAAGTGCCTCATGAACGCACAGTGACGTAGTGTGCAAGTGAAGTGTTACTAAAATATATAGTTTTAAGGTTTTATTTACTAACACAAATTGTATTTTATCATATGTATGTCAGACTGTAAGGTATGGGCCAAAGTTGCCTGAAAATAAATGTATGTTGTTGTTGTTGTATTACCTACAAACGACACCGGCCACTGATCCATGTGTAACTATTAAATTATGACGACTAAATTAAAAAGGTCTTTGAATGCTATACTGTACTAAGAAAACGACAAGCCTATTTAATTTATCTGCATTCACATTCATTCATTCATTAAGTACTTCACATTCAACGCGTCACACAAAACCAAAAAGCACTTATCAAAGAACAGTTATACCGAGACTAACTGTCTGTCATTATAAACTGGTGAAACGCACTATGCGTTATTCTGGCATTAGACGCAGCGCATAATTTAATCCCTGGACTAGTTATCATCGGATAACGACGACTTTGGTGAAATCGGGCCTAAGAGTTACTACAGAAAATTACGCGACAAAAATAAGTCAGAACTTGAAGTACCTTATGGAAAAACTGCACTAATGAATAAAAGTACCTTCTGTATGGCCGTAAAAATATTTAACAAACTACCTGAAAAAATAAAAACGTTAAATCTGGACAATTTTAAAACAGAACTATTAAGAATTTTGATAAATAAATGCTATTACTCAATACAGGCATATTTGGGCGACAATTCTATAATTACTGCTTCAGAAAATTTAACATCACCTCACCTATTTGAATATTGTTTGACATTGATATGACATTTATTCTAATCTATTTGACATTGATATGACATTTATTTTAATCTATTTGACATTGATATGACAGTTTTGATATTTTTGTGCACTCGCAGCGCACAGACGTGCTCATTGGCAATATTTAATTAATTGATACTTTAATAACAGTGACCTCCTTTAGTGTATTGCTATCGTAGGGCATTCAGTAATTTTGCTTAGTGTGTAGTTTTAGTGAATAATGGACACGAAATAGTGAAAGTTTAATAAAACAACAACATGGAAAACAGCCCCAGTAATTTAAAGGGGTCAGCGCATCCCACCGCCTCGCCTTCGCAGTCGGCCACGGCCGACGTTATGGTTTCAACGCCTGAAATCCAACGATGGATGCCCTCCATGCAGCAGTACTTGAATGAAGTTTGCTCTATTACCGCGGATGGAAAACTGAACACCGAGCAGAAAATGAAGATTACAAACCTTTGCCGTAAAGTCGAATCTGGTACATCACAAATGGCAGTTCTATACCAGTCGCTGAAGCAAAAAGCAATTCACGCAGAAAACATTATCGATACTCTTAGCACAGCGTGACCTGACGGAACATATTGTGGAGCTCAAGCAGACGATGCGGGAATCTAGTTCTACGGGAAATGCTTCTTTTGCCGATATGGTAAAAAGGAGATCTAACCATTTTGTTCGACCTAATAACTTAAGCTCCGTCGCCATTTATCCTAATGATAAACTCAAAACAAGTGACGAAACGAAAGAGCTGGTGAAGAAAATCATCCGACCCGAGCAAATGAAGCTGCAAGTACGTGACGTCCGCAAAACAAAAAACGGTGGCGTAATAATAAGTACCGAGACGAAAAATGACACTGATAAACCAAAGAACGCAGTCCCGCTCTACGTCTGGACTTACCGCCGACAAGCCAAACAAACGCAAACCCCGAATCGTGGTCGTAGGTGTGCCGAATTCTTTGGCTGAAGTAGAGGTATTTAAGTGCATCTTTGAACAAAATGTGGCCGACAAGCAATCAGAGATGACCTTGGAGCACTTCTTGACCGTCGTAAAATCCCACTAATCTAGGAAGAGAGATGCTGCGACCTGCAATTACGTTATTGAAGTTTCAGCCAATATACGTAAAACCCTAATCCCTCAATCAAGGATCTTCATAAATTGGTCGTCCTGTCCAGTCAGGGACTTCACATTAGTAACGAGGTGTTACAAATGCCAACAGTACGGCCATGCAGCAAAATCTTGCAGAGAAATTAACTCTACGTGTGGTCACTGTGGTGAACCAGGTCATATAATGTCCGAAAGCGTGAAGAAATTTGAAACTCCAAAATGCGCGACTTGTTCACGCTTTATAAAACCCAATGACTATAAAACCGGAGACGCTGAATGTCCTGCTAGGAAAATAGCAGAGCAAAGATATATTAACTCAGTTGATTATGAGGGCGCCTAGTGCGTCATACAACCAGACTTTCGTATTGGTTGTTGCTGACTCAACTATACAGGTATGAGAGCACTGCGCTGCCCTGCTTACCATCGATTTGTCACTGTCTAAGCAAATTGTCGACCGCTACAAAAATTTCATGACAATGTTTTTATGCAATTTCTACTGGACAAATGCCATCCTGTTTGTGTGTTTATAAACCTGCTGATACTGTAATTAGTTATTTGCGTAATTGACATAACATTTATCTACATGTTTAAGACCATCATCCATTTTGTTCTAATCCTATAAATAATAGAGTTTAAGTATAAGGTATATTATTATCATAATAAATTAACAAATAATTTCACTATTAAAAAAATCTTATGTTAAATATTGTTTAGAAATATGTTGTCAAAATAGTTATTAATAGAGCAAAACTCGCCTGTGATACAGGTTTATCCTAGTACAGTCATCGAACTTCTGTATTATTTCTAAGATTTATGTTGTATTGTACCAATTTTAACTTTGAATAAAACAATATTATTTCCTTTATTCATTTTAAACCATATCACTTACATTTTTAAATATTTTTACAAAAGATATTAAAAAAAAAACATTTAAAAATATAAAAAATAGTAGCCCACCAGCATCGGGAACAGGGTCTGGGATACCGGTGGTCAGGGCTCTTGAGAGAGGAACCTCCTGACAATACGTGCCGTGTCCAGAAGTACTGCTTTCTGAATCAAGCCCTTGATCCAGCTGTCAAGCGAAAGCTTACTAAGATGTTGGTCGAGGCTTTTGGCAATTAAGCCATTGACCGACACGACTATCGGCACAATGACTGCTGTATTCACATCCCACATGTCGACAACCTCGCGAGCCAGATCTAGATATTTTTATTGCTTATCTTTCTCTGCTTTCACGAGGTTCTCGTCATGTGGGACCGTTATATCAACAATCATTGCGCGACGCTCCAATCGATCTATCACCACAATGTCAGGCTTAATAGCAACAATAGTCCTGTCAGTGGTGATAGGTCGATCCCAATACAACGTGATATTACCATTATCGAGAACTGGATCGGGCGCATACTTATAGTATGGCATTTCTGATTCCACAAGGTTGTATTTCAAAGCAAGTTGCTGGTGGATAATCCTGGCAACGAGGTTGTGTCTATGCAAGTACTCTCCGTTAGCCAGACGAGAACACCCAGAAATAATGTGTCGGAACGATTCTCACGGACGGTGGCATGCCCGATACACGTCCACCGTCCCGTCCTTTCATAATATGTTTCCGGTAGTTATTCGTCAGCATAACTTCGTCCATTATTGCACAGACAAAACCTTCAGTTTCCCCAAAGAGGTCACCGAAATGCGGCCAGGATACGGACGCTAAGAAGTCTACATCGGGTCCATGTAAGGCCCGGTAAAAGCGTCCGTGAAGCTCCTTGCTCTGCCATACCTCCCTGCGATCATTTGTGTCTAATACTACACCAGAAGCTTGCGCCAGTTCTCGTTAGCCAAGAAGAGCGGGGTAAGGCCCTTGTCTACCGAGACCACATCTCGGTGCATCCCCACGTTGGCTTCTAGGAAGTATTCCCTGAGACTGCATACCTCACGGTTGTGCAGGGTCTAAGCATTTAAGAAGCCACGACCTCCACACTTCCGCGGGATATACAGGCTCATCACCGACGACCGTGGGTGATGCATCCGATTTGCGGTCAGCAGTACGCGGACCTTCCTATCTACGGCATCAAGTTCTGTTTGAGTATGCCGAAAGAATACATCAAAACCGGCAAGACCTAACCGTTGAAGGCGCGCACCTTGTTTCCGCCTGACAGAAGATTGCTTAACACCTTATTCAGGCGGCCAAAGAAACGTTCCCTCAACGATTGTTTCATGTCAGCAGTATTGATGCCTACTACTTCCGACATACCCAAATACTTGTAGGTTTCTGTTGAGGAGAGGGATCTAAGGTGTACGGAATCCGAGAGTTGAGTTCCCACGGATTCCGTAATCTCCCCTCGCTTCAAATGCATGACTGCACATTTGTCCACACCGAATTCCATCCTGATGGCGCCACTGAAAGTTTCAGTTACCTTTAGTAGCTTCATCAGTTGCAAATTGTTGGGGGCAAAGATTTTCATATCATCCATGTAATGAAGGTGAGATATGACCTGACCACCTCTCCTCAACCGATAACCTAGACCTGAACCTTCCAGCAGTGTGCTAAGAGGGTTCAAGGCTAAACAAAACCACAATGGACTCAGACTATCACCAATATACGAAATATACCATATATATGAAATATACCACGCTCAATCCTTATCGGTTCGCTGTTCCCCTGCATCTGTCTACATCCTGGATAGCGAAGGACCGTCCTCCATTGCCCCATACACGACTCAAGGAAGTCGCGTAGAGTTGCATCTATCTTGTACAACTCCAGCACCCTCATGAGCCATGTATGCGGAACTGAGTTGTAGGTAATCTATCCAACATGTAGACAGATGCCTTCGGGAGCGGAACCTGTTGGCTAATGGCAATATCAATGAGGAGCAGCTCATTAGTACCACGGGACCCGTTCTTACATCCATTCTGCGAGGGAGACATGATAGAATTACTCTCAATATGTTGGTTAATTTTAGCTCTCAAAATGGATGTAAAAACTTTATAGACCGTTGGTAAGCAAGTGATAGGTCTATAATTTTTGGGCTCCGCAGTACTTCCTGATTTATGGAGCAGGTGGGTAATGGCTGTCGTCAGGAACTGGGGTAGCGACCCTGACTCTAAGGCTGATTGAAACTGGGAAGCCAAGCGAGCGTGCGATCTTTGGAACCATTTGATCCAGAAGTTGTGCAGTCCATCCGGCCCTGGAGATTTCCAGTTAGGTAACGGACGGACTGCACGAGCTACGTCTTGGGGGCTGATGATAATTGGCCCCATTCTGGTAGTGGATCACGCGCTTGTTCAACCTCCCGGGTCCAACCACCCTCAGTGTGACTGACAGGCACCAACCAAGATGTTGCGCCAGAACGAGCACATGGCGTCATCATCCGGCAGACGCTTGTCAGTCACCCCTTGGTCTGGCCGTTCCCAAGCCCTATATACCCACCTTTCATCGCTTTTGAATGTGCGATTCTGAGTGTATCGCTCCACTCGCCGCTTGTACCTACAAATACGGCTTGCCCATGCACAGATCTTCTGCTTCAGGAAGTCGATACGCTCTGTGACGCAGGCCAAATATTCACGAAAACTAATGTCAGTTCCCGAGAACGCCCGCTTCACAAAGCGCATCACTCTAGGGCGAGTATTACCCTCCCTGAAGCAGATTAACTTGCCGATGAGTACTCTAGCCTCACCGGTACGCTGGAACAGTTAATTTTGGTCATGTAGCTCGGTCACTGTCAGGAAATTTGACGTGAGCTACACGACATGCCGCTACGGCTGCGCATTACAATATTGAGTGGGTATCAGCAAGGTCTTCGCTGTTGTCAAAGCCGTTTGACAGATGCGAATCTAGAGTACATACCAGCGCCTTGGTTTTCTTGTGCATAGGCAAACGAGGTAAACGTGGTCTAAGTTCAGGCGGTGTGGAGCGGTTCTCCCGGAACGCACTCTCCAAAGCTCTCCTCAATTGTTCGTTGCACTGGCTACTTACGGTTATAACTTCGTCATCATCCTCTTCACTACCGCGATCGGATCGCGGCGAAGCTCTGGATACATTTGGCAGCTGCGCCGCGATCATTGGCGAAGCAGGCGTAACTGGGTTACTCAGTGAGTCGAGGCGTAGTCGATCAAGTACATTGTCATCCAACATATGGTTACTTTGGATGACCCGCACCTGATCCGACAGTCGCTGCGCCGACACGCTGATAGCTGGCTCAAGCACCTGAAACAGAGAGAACATCCGACCACGGTACGCAGTCAAGTTACTTCCCCCCTCAGTAGCCCCATAATATGCACGCATTACGTTCTCATTAATGGACTGAGTCCATCGCATGCGCGACACATTTCCACCGGCAGCGGGGACCCTGTTCGGAGCCTGTTGGCCTCGAGGTCCCCAGCCCGCTGGTGTCCGTCCTCTTCCTCGTCGTCGTGTTGGTGATGGCGTCGACAGCAGGGAGAAAAACTCGTCCCTGGAGCTCGACGCAACTGCAGCCACCGATGACGCAGCGCCCACAGATGTGGCGCGTGTACGGTTGCGAGGCGGAGCTCAGCGATGAGCCCGGAGATGTTGGGTGTGCCTTTTCTTCAAGTCTTGCTTGTTGTCGGGTTAGCATAGGTGACAATATTTTATGATAGTTCTATTTTATGCATTTGTGGTGCAGAGTAGTCAGTTTTCTGTTTTTATTTATTGGTTCATTTTTCTTTGCATGTTTCTTGATGTTCAAGTCGTTTTGTGCGTTAAATTTGCATAATAATTCAATAAAAAGTTGGTTTGGATTTTTTGATGATGTAGCTCGGTCACTGTCAGGAAATTTGACGTGAGCTACACGACATGCCGCTACGGCTGCGCATTACAATATTGAGTGGGTATCAGCAAGGTCTTCGCTGTTGTCAAAGCCGTTTGACAGATGCGAATCTAGAGTACATACCAGCGCCTTGGTTTTCTTGTGCATAGGCAAACGAGGTAAACGTGGTCTAAGTTCAGGCGGTGTGGAGCGGTTCTCCCGGAACGCACTCTCCAAAGCTCTCCTCAATTGTTCGTTGCACTGGCTACTTACGGTTATAACTTCGTCATCATCCTCTTCACTACCGCGATCGGATCGCGGCGAAGCTCTGGATACATTTGGCAGCTGCGCCGCGATCATTGGCGAAGCAGGCGTAACTGGGTTACTCAGTGAGTCGAGGCGTAGTCGATCAAGTACATTGTCATCCAACATATGGTTACTTTGGATGACCCGCACCTGATCCGACAGTCGCTGCGCCGACACGCTGATAGCTGGCTCAAGCACCTGAAACAGAGAGAACATCCGACCACGGTACGCAGTCAAGTTACTTCCCCCCTCAGTAGCCCCATAATATGCACGCATTACGTTCTCATTAATGGACTGAGTCCATCGCATGCGCGACACATTTCCACCGGCAGCGGGGACCCTGTTCGGAGCCTGTTGGCCTCGAGGTCCCCAGCCCGCTGGTGTCCGTCCTCTTCCTCGTCGTCGTGTTGGTGATGGCGTCGACAGCAGGGAGAAAAACTCGTCCCTGGAGCTCGACGCAACTGCAGCCACCGATGACGCAGCGCCCACAGATGTGGCGCGTGTACGGTTGCGAGGCGGAGCTCAGCGATGAGCCCGGAGATGTTGGGTGTGCCTTTTCTTCAAGTCTTGCTTGTTGTCGGGTTAGCATAGGTGACAATATTTTATGATAGTTCTATTTTATGCATTTGTGGTGCAGAGTAGTCAGTTTTCTGTTTTTATTTATTGGTTCATTTTTCTTTGCATGTTTCTTGATGTTCAAGTCGTTTTGTGCGTTAAATTTGCATAATAATTCAATAAAAAGTTGGTTTGGATTTTTTTCTTTCACGTCAATTTGACACCCGAGCCAATTTAAATTAAATTATTCCGCTTATTCATTTTCAAAAAATCATCATCATCATCATCATTTCAACCCAAACGACGTCCACTGCTGGACATAGGCCTCCCCCAAGTGTCGCATTGACATTTTGGGGGGTTTTGCCATAATCGCCACGCTTGGCAGGCGGGTTGGCGATCGCAGTACGGTTGTTACAAAAGCACAGAGAACGCTGCTGCCCATTATCTGGCAAGTCCCTTAGTCGCCTCTTACGACACCCACGGGAAGATATGGGATGATGCTATTCTTTACGTCCGACATCATACAGAACATCAAAACATACTTTTACATTTTTAAATATTTTTACAAAATGATAAAAAAAAACATTTAAAAATATAAAAATAGTAGCCCACCGGTATCGGGAATAGGGTCCAAGCTACCGGCGGTCAGGGCTCCAGAGAAAGGAACCTCCTAACGATACGAGCCGTGTCCAGGAGTACCGCTTTCTGAATCAAGCCCTTGATCCAGCTGCCTAACGAGAGCCTCATGAGATATTGGTAGAGGCTCTTGGCAATTAGGCCATTGGCTGTTACGACTATCGGCACAATGATCGCTGAGTCAATATCCCACATGTCGACAACCTCGCGAGCCAAGTCAAGATACTTGATTTGCTTATCTTTCTCGGCTTTTACGAGGTTCTCGTCATGTGGAACCGTTATGTCAACAATCATTGCGCGCCGCTCTGATCGATCCACCACCACTATATCAGGCTTATTGGCAACAATAGTCCTGTCAGTGATGATGGATTGATCCCAATACAGTGTGATATTGCTATTTTCGAGAACTGGGTCGGGCACATACCTATAGTACGGCACTTCCGATTCCACAAGGCTGTATTTCAGAGCAAGTTGCTGATGTATAATCCTGGCTACAAGGTTGTGTCTATGCAAGTATTCTCCGTTAGCTAGACGAGAACACCCGGAGATAATGTCACGGATCGATTCGCCCGGACGGTGGCATGCCCGACATATGTCAACCGTGCCATCCTTCACAATAAATTTCCGGTAGTTTTTCGTCATCATAACTTCATCCATAATTGCACAAACAAAACCTTCGGTTTCTCCAAAGAGTTCCCCGGAACGTAGCCAGGCTTCGGACGCTGTTTGGTCTACATCAGGTCCATGCAGGGCACTGAAGAAGCGTCCGTGAAGCTCCTTACTCTGCCATACTTCCCTGCGGTCATTAGTGTCAAGCACTGCAGGTTTGCGCCAGTTCTCTTTAGCCAAGGAGAGCGGGGTGAGGGCCTTGTCCATCGCGACCACATCTCGATGCATCTCCACGTCGGCTTCTAGGAAATATTCCCTGAGACTGCATATGTCGCGATTGTGGAGAGTCTTGGCGTTTAAAAAGCCTCGACCTCCACAACTCCGCGGGATATACAGTCTCATAACCGAAGAACGTGGGTGATGCATTCGATATGCCGTCAACAATGTACGGACCTTCCTATCCAGGGCGTCTAGTTCTGTTTGAGTCCATTTGAGTACGCCGAAAGAGTACATCAAAACCGGCATGACCCAACCATTGAAGGCACGCACCTTATTTCCGCCTGATAAAAGACTATTAAATACTTTTCTCAGGCGGCCAAAGAAACGCTCCTTCAACGATTGCTTCACGTCAACAGCATTGATGCCCAGCGCTTCCGACATACCCAAATACTTGTAGGTTTCGATTGCTGAGAGGGATCTAAGATTTATGGAATCTGTGAGCTGGGTTCCCACAGATACGACAATCCCACCTCGCTTTACATGCATGACCGCACATTTGTCTACACCAAATTCCATCCTGATGGCGCTACTGCAAGTTTCTGTTACCTTCAACTAATGGAGCTACATTAGTTGCAAATTGTTGGGGGCAAATAGTTTCAGGTCATCCATGTAAAGAAGGTGAGATACAACCTGACCACCTCTCTTCAACCGAAAGCCCAGACCTGAATCCTCCAGCAGCGTGCTTAGAGGATTCAAGGCTAAGCAGAACCAAAGCGGGCTCAAACTATCGCCCTGAAAAATACCTCGCTCTATCCGTATCGGTTCGCTATTCCTCTGGTTATGTCGACATCCTGGATAGCGAAGGACTGTCCTCCATTGCCCCATACACGACATCAGGAAGGTGTGCAGAGTTGCATCAACTTTATACAATTCTAGCACCCTCATGAGCCATGTATGTGGCACCGAGTCGTAGGCCTTCTTATAGTCTATCCAACATGACGACAGATCCCTTCGGGAACGCCGAACCTGTTGGTTAATGGCCATATCAATGAGGAGCAGCTCCTTAGTACCGCGGGACCCGTTCCTACATCCATTTTGAGAAGCGGAACTGATCGAATTGTCATCAATGTGTTTGCTAATTTTAGCTCTCAAAATAGATGTAAGAACTTTATACACTGTCGGGAGACAGGTTATCGGTCTATAGTTTTTGGGCTCCGCAGTACTACCCGATTTATGGAGCAGGTGAGTTATTCCAGTAGTCAGGAAATCGGGCAGCGACCCTGACTCTACGGCTGACTGGAATAGGGCCGCCAAGTGAGCGTGCGACCTTTGGATCCACTTAATCCAAAAGTTGTGCAGCCTATCCGGCCCTGGAGATTTCCGGTTAGCTAACGGACGGACTGCACGAGCTACATCTTGGGGGCTTATAGAAATTGCCCCCATTTCTGGAACTAGATCGCATACTCGCTCGACCACCCGAGTCCATTCACCCTCGGTGTGGCTGACAGGCACCGACCAGATATTGCGCCAGAACGAGCACATGGCGTCATCATCCGGTAAGCGCGTGTCAGCCACACCTTGGTCCGGTCGCTCCCAAGTCCTATAAACCGACCTTTCATCTCTTTGGAATGTGCGATTCAGAGTGTATCGTTCCACCCGACGCTTATACCTACGAATACGGTTTGCCCATGCATACACTTTCTGCTTCAGGAAGTCGATGCGCTCTGTGATACGGGACATATAGTCTCGAGGACTAATATCAGTACCCGCAAATGCCCGCCTCACAAAGCGCATCACTCGAGGGCGATTGTTGCCCTCCCTGAAGCAGATTAGTTTGCCGATGAGTGTTCTGGCCCCGCTAATACGTCGCTCAATCCTGCATTGCCAAGCCGGTACGGCAGGTTTAGGTCGTGTAGCTCTGTCATCAGAAAATTTGACATGAGCTACACGACATGCCGCTACAGCCGCACAATACAGGATTGAGTGAGCATCAGTGAGGTCTTCGCAGTTATCAAAATAGTTTGACAACTGCGAATCCAGAACAGCCACCAGCGCCCTATTTCTGTTATGCATGGGCAAACGAGGTAAGCGTGGCCTAAGTTCGGGCGACATGAACCGATATTCTCGAATCGGACCCTCCAAAGCACTCCTCATTTCCTCACTGTATTGGGTACTTACATTAGTAACCATGTCACTACTCACGTCGTTAGTGCTATTGTGCTATTGTGTTATGATAGGCTGTGGTGGTACCACAGCCTGCACCGACGGAGCAGTGACATGGCTACTCTGCATTTCAGTTCGCAGGCGATCAAGTACAGTGTCATCCAACATACGATTACGCTGGATGACTCGCACCTGATCCGACAATCGTTGCGCCGATACGTTGACAGCTGGCTCAAGCACCTGAAACAGAGAGAGCATTCGAACACGGTACGCGGTCAGGTTTTTTCCTCCCCCTATAGCCCCATAGTATGAGCGCATGACATTTTCATTGATGGCTTGCGTCCATCGCATGCGCTGCACACTTCCGCCGGGAGCTGGGACCCTATCAGAGGCCGGTGGGCCTCGAGGTCCTAAACCATCCGGCGGCCGGCGTCCTCCCCGTCGACGAGCAGGTGGTGGCGTCGTCGGCGGAGAGAAGTACTCGTCACCGTCGCTCGACGCAACTGCCACAGCCGATGTCACAGCAATCCCGGTGGGGCTGGTTTCCGGCGGCGGCGAGGCGGAGCGAAGCGACGAGTCCGGAGGTGGTAGGCGTGCACGCTGAGCTGCTTGTCTAGTCAACATCTTCTTCAATTCATGTTATAGTTTTTCCGTTTTCATAGATGACATATGTGTCAAATCATCATCATCATCATTTCAGCCCAAAAGACGTCCACTGCTGGACATAGGCCTCCCCCAAGTGTCGCCACATTGACATTTTGGGAGGTTTTGTCATAATCGCCACGCTTGGCAGGCGGGTTGGCGATCGCAGTACGGTTGTTACAAAAGCACAGAGAACGCTGCTGCCCATTCTCTGACAAGTCCCTTAGTCGCCTCTTACGACACCCACGGGAAGATATGGGATGGTGCTATTATTTACGTCCGACACCATACAGAAATCTAAACAGAAATCAAGCAGAAATCAGGCGAAATCCAAAAACACAAAAATCATAAAAATTGGTCCAGCCGTTCTTGAGTAACTAACACGACTTTGTTTTATTTATATAGATTTTACTCTGAGACGCATGCGCATAGCGCTCTTGCGCTCATTCTCTCGGCTGAATAATTTATGTGTTTAGGGGACGTTTGGTCACTACAATTTGTCTGACTATTGAAATATAACTTTGCAATAGTTATACAACATATTTAAAAATCAGACATGTAAAAATAAGTAAAATTCATTAATTTTTATGGAGTTTTAAAGCGTCTGACAAAACTTTTGGTCCACTGAAAGTGCCTGACACTTATGATATTGTTTTAGAATAATATTCTACAAAACATACATAAAAATCAGTACATTTAAGCTAAGTAACTCTTATTTTTAGTTACCTTCCTCCTATCTGCCCAGGTGTCACAAAGCGAGCTCTACAAACACGCAGGTACCTTTTCAAAGAATATTAGACGCTACTGAGAACCTAAGGTTTCATCTATGTGAAAATAAGTTATGTCTGATCGGTCTGGGATCTTGGACCATAGTACAGAGTACCATAGACCATAGTCTTCGTGTGCAGTAGTTATTAAGCTATTTTTGTATAAAGTTATTGTTTTTAAACTTATATATGTATTGTTTGCCTGAAATAAAGATTATTGTATTGTATAGTACTGGAACGCGTTTGACTTACTTGGGCAGCCATTCGAGTTTCGAATGCGTTTCAGTTTGTTTGTTTTGTTTTCGCGGATTAGGTTATCATTTGATCCAAAGGTGTTGTGGATATGTAAACTCCTCAATGTGTTTAAAAATTTTATATCTTCTCGTGGCGGGCAGTATACCTAAGAATACATTTCCACATAGGTACGTTAATATACCTTGTATGTGACTGTTTCCAGAAAAGGAGAATATAAGTTGTCCACGGTGTAGAAAAACGTTTGAGCATGCTCAAGAACTCATGAAAGAAGCAAAATCAATAGATATGAAGATTGTAATGGGCATATGCGACCTCTGCCGTAAAAAAGCGCAAACTATTAAAAAGCCGTTTTGTGTCTGCGAGAAAATTGTAAAGAAATTTGTATCTTCTAACGCTGATCAAAAGGAGGAAATTAAAGAGCATGTTAAAACTTCGTTTCCAAAAATGGGAAGTCCTCTTAAAGATGGTACAACGCTCATAAAACCACAGCAAAAAAAAACAACTCGCGTTTACTCTGACTCACAAATCAATCAAGGTCCTGCGCCTAGGCATGAGCCTGAAATCCAACCAGTTTTTAACACTGAAACGTATAAATCCGACATAAATTTAAATTCAGAAATGAGAGAAACTCATTTAAAAATCGGTTACAAAACGCAATTTGTTAAATGTTTGGAACCTAAGCCGATGGGAACACCGCACGAAAGTGAAAGCGAGACAGCGGTTCCAGGCAAATCGTTTATATACACGGAAAACACTTTTGTGGACTTCCCAACTGTCCCAAAAACTTCTCTAAAAACCCGAAACCAAGAGGAAATATTCGAGGACACACCTTCAATGGATGCTAAAGAAGCATTGAAAAGAAGACATGACATTAGCTTGAGACAGATGATGAGACTTGACAAGGATTCTAGGTTTCCATATTTAGTATCAAAAAGCCTCAGGGTTCCGTACAAATCAGTATACGAAATCCTAAAAATTGCTCCATGGGAACAGAATGAAACAAAAAATCATGTGTCTGACGTGGATATGAAAACACACGACTTGGACACTCGTGATGTAAATGAACGAGTAAAATATTATGGGTCATCAAAAACCTCCAAAAAGGACTTACGAGAATTACAACACAGTGTCCACAAAATTAGTCACAAAGCTAAAATACCAGATACGCAACCGCTAAAGTCAACAAGTTGGCACAAAAAGCGCAAAGAAACTTTAGAAAACGTTTTCAAACCCCAATTCAGTTTTTTTTTTCCTAAAATAAAAGAAAAGCGAGAGGATAAAACGATACTTGGTGTGCGCTCTTCGCAACTCGTAATAGATATTCATGAAAAGCTCCGTCTACAAACTGAAAGAGAAAAGAAAAGCCAAGAAGAGCGAGGCCAGCCAAAACTTGAACAAGAACAAAAGAAAAAACTTGTTCGAGAAGATATGAAAATACAAGCTGAATTTGCAGAAAAGCAAAACAAACTAATTGAGCTAAAAAAATACAGTGAAGAAGATTTTGAAAAACGGCTCGGCAGTGAGGAAAAAACCCAGTACAAAGCTAAAAGGGTTACATCCAAAGAAGAAACTTTTGAAAAAAAAAGTGAGATTTTTATGGGATTGGAGCGAAAAGGCAAAATTTTAAAAGAATCTATGGGTACTAAAAGATACACAAAGTCAATACCTGAAAATAGAGATACAATTAATAAAGAATTCGACAAAGCAAAAAAAGGCATGAAATCAATACCTGAACAAAGTGATGAAATATTAGACAAAACTAAAAAACAAATGAAGTCTGAACCTAGACAAAAAGACAAAATTCATGGACTTTTACAGGAAACAAAAAAAGATTTAAAGTCTAAACCTCAACAAGGACAAACAATTGATGACAAACCTGAAGGAGATAAAATTGATCAACAATTGCGAAAAACTAAAAGAGATAAGTCTGAACCTGAACGAGATAGAATTGGTGAACAATTGCAAAAAACTAAAAGAAATAAGTCTAAACCTGAAGGAGATAAAATTGATGAACAATTGCAAAAAACTGAAAGAGATAAGTCTAAACCTGATGGAGATAAAATTGATGAACAATTGCAAAAAAATAAAAGAGATAAGTCTACACCTGAAGGAGATAAAATTGATGAACACTTGCAAAAAACTAAAAGAGATAAGTCTAAACCTGAAAGAGATAAAAAAGATGAACAATTGCAAAAACCTAAAAGAGATAAGTCTAAACCTGAAGGAGATAAAATCGATGAAAAATTGCAAAAAAATAAAAGAGATAAGTCTACACCTGAAGGAGATAAAATTGATGAACACTTGCAAAAAACTAAAAGAGATAAGTCTAAACCTGAAAGAGATAAAAAAGATGAACAATTGCAAAAACCTAAAAGAGATAAGTCTAAACCTGAAGGAGATAAAATCGATGAAAAATTGCAAAAAACTAAAAGAGATAAGTCTAAACCTGAAGGAGATAAAATTGATGAACAGTTGCAAAAAACTAAAAGAGATAAGTCTAAAACTGATGGAGATAAAATTGATAAACAGTTGCAAAAAACTAAAAGAGATAAGTCTAAACCTGAAGGAGATAAAATTGATGAACAGATGCAAAAAACTAAAAGAGATAAGTCTAAACCTGATGGAGATAAAATTGATGAACAATTGCAAAAACCTAAAAGAGATAAGTCTAAACCCGAAGGAGATAAAATTGATGAACAATTGCAAAAAACTAAAAGAGATAAGTCTAAACCCGAAGGAGATAAAATTGATGAACAATTGCAAAAAGCTCAAAGAGATAATTCTAAACCTGGAGCTGATAAAATTGATGAACATTTGCAAAAAAATCAAAGAGATATGTCTAAACCTGAAGGAGATAAAATTGATGAACAAATGCAAAAAACTAAAAGGGATAAGTCTAAACCTGAAGGAGATAAAATTGATGAACAATTGCAAAAAACTAAAAGAGATAAGTCTAAACCTAGAGGAGATATAATTGATGAACAATTGCAAAAAACTAAAAGAGATAAGTCTAAACCTGATGGAGATAAAATTGATGAACAATTGCAAAAAAATAAAAAAGATAAGTCTAAACCTGAAGGAGATAAAATTGATGAACAGTTGCAAAAAACTAAAAAAGATAAGTCTAAACCTGATAGAGATAAAATTGATGAACAATTGCAAAAAACTAAAAGAGATAAGTCTAAACCTGATGGAGATAAAATTGATGAACAATTGCAAAAAATTAAAAGAGATGAGTCTAAACCTGTTGTAGATAAAATTGATGAACAATTGCAAAAAACTAAAAGAGATAAGTCTAAATCTACAGGAGATAAAATTGATGAACAATTGCAAAAAACTAAAAGAGATAAGTCTAAACCCGAAGGAGATAAAATTGATGAACAATTGCAAAAAACTAAAAGAGATAAGTCTAAACCTGAAGGAGATAAAATTGATGAACAATTGCAAAAACCTAAAAGAGATAAGTCTAAACCCGAAGGAGATAAAATTGAAGTGTTGGAAAAAAATAAAAGAGACGTAAAGAAAATATCTGCACCCGCACAAAAGGGCGACAAAAATGACCTGAAAGAAATACCTAAACAAAAAAGTATAAATGATGATGTGATAATTCGAGAAAGAAGAAAAAAAGGCGTAAAAGAAAAACTTGAATCGACAGATAAATATGAAACAACGAAGAAGGATGGAGAAAACTTGAAATCAGGAACAAAAAAAAAAGATGGAATTAGTGAGTTAAAAAGCCCTAACAAAGATAAGGCAAATACCGAACAAAAAGATAAGCATGCGGAAAAAGAACAAAACATAAAAACGTATGAAGAAATATGTATGGAAAGATCACAGAAAGAAAAATATGCTCGCGAAGCTGCAGAAAGGAAGAAATTATTAGAAGAATTACGGAATGAAAAAAGAAAGCAAAAGGAGGTAGCCAAAGAAACAAAAGTTAAGCAAAACGAAAAAAAGAAAACGAAGAAATTAAAAAGGGGTCATGTAGGCCAGCCAGGAACGAGTTTAGCTGATCTGATTCTATCGTTAGTTCGAATAAAAAAAACTGCAATGAAAATGAAGGCTTTTGAAGTAAGCGTTTTCACGAAAAAGGAACATTTATGTCACAGTCACAAGCTCGGGTTTAGATCACCCACTTGTGTACTTTGCCTTAATTCTGATTTGGAACTGGACGTTTTAAGCTTAAATAAGACAATAAATCTACCTGCACAAATAATTACAAATATTATAATAGGTGAAAAAATCTGTAAGATAAAGCGACCGGCACACATAATTAGAGATAATGTAGTAGACGAAAATATCCTTAAAACAAAGCTACATTTTGAGACAACTAAGGAACCGGAACCACAACCGCCCAAAGAAATAGTGCAAATAACGGAACAGATACAAAAGCTGATACGATCTCCTATAAAGAAACTGGAAAAGGTAAGTGCAATATATTACGTAAGTTGTTATTTCGAGTGTTAAACGTAAACGCAAGTTTGCTGCAGGAGATAAATAACGCTTAGGGTGTTACCACACCAATCGATGCCATCCATCAACATCGGTCGATGTTAATCGATCGAATGGTGTAGTAGAAACTGTAGATTGACTTTGAGTAATCCATTCTACCATCGATCGATGGCCTCGATGGACTATCGATCGATTGGTGTGGTAAAACCCTTATGTACAGCCCATTCAATTACTTTACACCGGACAACATCCACCTGCTGTCGTCTGAGGAACAAACAAACATTTAAGATATTTTTTAGAAGTTGGTTGTATTTTTAACCGACTTCTAAAAAAGGAGGAGGTTCTCAATTCGGATGTTTGTTTTTTTTTTTTTTTTTTATGTTTGATCGCGCTTAACTCCGTCGCTTGCCAACCGAATTGAAAAATTATTTTTTTGTTGGAAAGCGTATGCTTCCCAAATGGTCCCATGAAAATTTTATCGAAATCAGACAAGCGGTTTATAAAAAAAACTACAAAAATTAAATATTTCTAACTTTTCTTTACTCTGCATTGCGTTTTTTGTTCGCGCATAACTCAGTCATTTACGAACCGATTTGGTAAATTATTTTTTTATTCCAAAGCCTATGCTTTGCATTTGGTCCCATAGTCACCAAGTCGGGATCTGATGATGGAATCTTGGCGAAATCGAGGGAACTCTTCAAGTTTTATAGGAAAACGTACAGCGACTTTGGTATTTCTACAACAAGTGAAGCATTTGCATTCAATAAGAACCATTCTACCATCAGATCTGATGATGAAGCCAAGAGACAGGCACTGGAACTCTATAATAAGACAATGTATCTTAGCTGTGTTTGGGCTTGTTGGAATTGTAACGGTATGCACTTTCCAGATGTACCACAGACTAACTTCTTGACTTTCCTTATTCAACCTACGTAACATGTAGGTCCTCTGCTTTGACAGTCTGTTTTCGCGATGATCAGGGTTCTTATTCAAAATGCGTTGATCATTTCTTTCCCTAATTTCTTTTAATCGTTTTCCTTTTTCACAGTTTCAGTTTGACGCTGCTTTCTCACACGAGAACCAACTTTACTACGCCTACCCATATTTTATTATTAGACTAGCTGTCCCGCGCAACTTCGTCTGCGTCACATTTTCCCCGTTTTCGCAAAATTTTTCATTGCTGCACCGCTCTTATTGGTCGTAGCGTGATGATATATAACCTATGTCCTTCCCCAGGTTGAAATATATCTTCTTGCCAAATTTCATTAAGATCCAATCAGCCATTTAGTCGTGAAAAGGTAACAAACAAACAGAGTCACTTTCGCATTTATAATATTAGTATAGATAAAAAATATGTCACAATAAATTAACAAATAAAAATTTTTTTTAAAAAAAAAACTGGCCTTAGTCTGTATATATTCATTTAAGTATCGTATATTGCTTGGCACCGACTCCAAAGAATTATTAAATTTTATTATAGGTTAATCGTAGGTTAGGTTAGGTTTATTAATGGGAACTATATTTCTTGTCACCAAAATTTATATTTGTCATCAAAGTTGTATCACCTAGTAAATAGATCTATCGCCACGAAATATTTTCGTTCTCAGATAAACAAAAAGTGTTCCCAGGTATGAATTATCAAATAAATGTTGATACATGTGTAAAATAAGAGATGGATTACCAATAAAATTGTAGTGCATTAGATGAATATAAACTTCGTTCTTATAATAATAGTTTTATTACTTAAATAATAGCTTTGTGCTCGGAATGGTAGATCTGTCACCAAATAAATAGATCAGTTCCTTATTTCTATGAAGAAATGCTTTATACGAGACATTGGGCACACCGACTCGGACAGGTTAGGTTCCCTTCGTGTTAGGTTACTGTAAACCCTGCAGACAGAAATAGGAGCCCCGCGTAGCGGGGCTACGTCGACAACGCCTTAGTTTGGACCTGTGGTTTGGTGATCTCTTTAAATTAGTTTGCTTAAATACTTATTAGGACACACCTATTATAATACATACAAAAACATTTATTTGGTACTAGACCTTATATCTCAGGATTTTAGGTGATTTATTGTGGAACTGATTTTGCATTGTTTGGTGACTACATTTTGGTGACAGATCTACTATTTTGAGGACAAACCCTATTATTTAAGAAACACAAAACTAATTAAATTGGTGATAGCTTAAATGATACCCTTTATTAATATAGGTAGGTTATAGTATTATTTTAAACTTTTTAGTGCGTTAAGTGTTTTTTGAAGTCGGTTTATTTTTCGGTCGATGTCGGTTTTTTGTAAAAAAAAAAATTATGCAATACGGTTGTATTTTTGCAAAAAAGTTTCATTTTTGTTCAACTAGCACTGTTTCCCAAGTTATACAATACTTAAAGTGCGAGCTGTACTCGCACACACAGGGTTCCGTAGTATCAAAATATATACCTACAGTTAGGCCGCTGAGAGAATGCGTTCCTGTCAGGTCGTAACCGTAAGTGAAAGGACAATGTAACTTTGAAGTGGCGAAGAATTTACGATAAACATAAAACTATAGTTTTTTTGCCCTATTAATATTATTAAAAAAGATATCATGATATCAAGTAACAATAAATGTTATAAATTCGCGCTAAATTTATGTTTAATAAATAAGAAAACAATATATTTTTTATTCATCCTGCGTTGTTACAAGGTTACTTTACAAATGTTTTATTTTTGTAGTGATATGCCAAAAAAACTAGGCAGTTGAAACGCTATCTGTCGTTAAACCACATCATAATACGGTTTTCTTTAATAATTATAGAATGCATGAATAATAAAACAAATGATGATAAAAAGCTTCGTCCAAACCGAACTCGCGAAGGCAACAGCGTAATATGAGTACCTACCTAGCTGCTACAAATGGGAACCCCAAATGACGTGAAGGGCCGCCATTTTGTAAAACAAAAAATAAAAAAAACAGTCGTCTGTTGTCGTCGACACGAACGACTTTTTTTTTGGGGAACTTGAGAGCGTAGTCTACTATGCTCTCCAGGTGGCCTACCATGACGACATTATTGTTTTACTCCTTTTCCAGTGTGGGAAAGAGATGGCGCTAGACATCCTGTATAGCTCCGTCTCTTTCCCACACTGGATTATGATTAAAACAATACTGCTTTAAGACGTCATGGTAGGCCAGCAGTTCCCCAGTACCTTGATCTCGTTCTGTTTTTCTTGTGATCCGACTTTCGTTTAACGTGGACAAACATTGAAAAGTCAAACCCGTGACCTAGTTATCAAGCTACAAGATTTCTTTGAGCGGCAAAATGGCGGACCATTGATGCCTATCGAACAAGTACAAGAGCGCGTCTCTTAGGCGCTCGGGGTAAGCCAACAACTGTCGCAGTTCGGCACGGAAGAAAATATTTTACCAACACCGAAGAAGAAATGCAGAACTAAACCTGTGAGTGCGGGGGCACACGCTGCTTTGCGGCGCCGCACCGCAAAGATTTCACCGCATCGGCGGGCACACGAGCGGTGCGGCGCCGCAACGTTGTTAAGTCGCAGCGGCGCCGCCGGCCCCCAGCGTAAAACAAAACGTGCGACCGTGTGCCCTTCTTTGTGACGCATAAACAACTGAGCGGTGCCTAGGCTTGGGCAAAAAACATCAATATATCAAAATATCGATATGTTTCCATAAAATTATCGATATATATCGTCGGTATTTTTAATCGCGATATATCGATATTCGATATTTATTTTAGAGTATCGAATTCGTATCAATTTCGATTTTTTTTAACGCAACTTTGGTTTCTTGTTTCATGATATCTATCTATCTTTTTGAAATGAAATACAACAGGAAGACTATTGGCTGCGTGCACGAAAATACTAATACTATTAAACCTATAGTTCGGTAAGGCCCCCAAAGGTGCTCTACGCGCAAACCTCTGCTGGCTTGGTATCGACCCCGAAAGGGGCAAACTGCTTTATACAAAGTTTAAAAAAGTATTGGTTTTCAGTAAAAAAAGATAAAAGAAAAGTTATTTTAGAACGATATGATATAATTTTAAAAAAGAATATCCATTTTAAGAGAAGCCAAAAAAATAGAAAACTGGGTTAATGTCGTTTTCATTGACGAGACATGGCTGAACGCCAATCACACGCTTTCTCGTTCTTAGACAGATGAGACACAAGCATAGACGTCAAAAGTACCAATGGATAAAGGAGCTTGACTGATAATATGTGACGTGTGAAACATGTACGCTTCCACGTCGCCAGAACGGTGCGGGCGAGCATTGTCATCCATAAAAATGGAATCTTCCCCAAGTGCAGTCAATGCGGGTTGTGCATATGGAATTAGGACTTCCACTATGCACCAGTGTGCATTTAATGTTCCATTTTCTATGAAAACTAACTCCGTACGCTGTGTCGAATTAATTGCTGCCCAAAACATAACGGAGCTTCCGCCATAAGGAGTGATTTTTTCGAAACACATTTCGCATAGCGGTCCCGTGGTCTTCGTAGCACTCACCGGTCCTCTCCGCACAAAGAGATTCTTGCTTCATCAGAAAACCATACTTTATTCCAGTCCTCCAGAGTCCATGAAGCACAGTTTCGAGCCAACTGAAGTCGAGGAACACGGTGCTCACGGAGTAATTTAGGGCTCCGAGCCGGGCGGTAACTCCCGATATTGGCAGCCTTCTCATGACCGCGTCCACAAGCTAACTTCTACTCCTCTTACTTCTTCAAGGGTCTTCTTCAGGTCCACACTTGACTTAATTTCAAAATTTAAATTTGGAACGTAACGGGAGAAGTCATTTGATGATATACCATCCGAAAAAAAAAGAGGCCCTGTAATGGTCTAATTGAAATAAATATTTGGAGTTTGAGTTTGGTGTTTTGTGATTGGTCATTTTCATGCCGTTGGATTATGGCGGAGCACAGAAATCACTGGAATGTCCCTTTTACTTCACATTTAATTCAAAGAAAGAGACTTAGGAACATACTTACGAGCTTCATTTCATGTTTTATACTTTACTGTCTAATAGGATCTAAATTTAAAAATGTGTGTTTCAAGATGACTGTGATGAAGATTAATTAAGTTGAAAATAAGAATCTATTTCATGCCCTATTTTTATTTAAATGAATCCTCTTCTTATCAATGAATATCAGCGACGCCTAATCACACATACGTGCGGAAGCTAAAAGGCCGTACATTATTTCGCTACAGACAATAGACTTTCGAGTAAGTATTTTTTCTTTCGTCCGGCACAATTTAGTCAATAATCCTCTAAAACCCCCAATAAATTAGCTTACGATTCTACCGAATCACTTATCGGGCTTTCAAAAATGCTCGCAAGTAAATTCGATAACATTACGATAAATCGTTACCTTAGCGAAAATATTCGATAAGTTTACGATGACAGTCGGTAGCTTTGGCAGTTGAGACTACCGGAAATCGTTATTATCGGGTCGTTAGGAAGTAGCGACCGATTTTTGTCGAAAGCGATCGCTATCTATGTCGAGACTGCAGGCAATGACATGCCAATACATTGTCAAAGTAAGAAAACCTCTTTTCTTTCAACTACGCAGTAATGTTATCATTAATCACTACAAAACCGATCACAAAGGGGTAATTAATATATGATATAACTACAAAATCTCTAATATTTACAACATATAAAACTGAATCTATAATTTTATTCGATATAATGATCAGTTAATATAATAAACGCTTGACATAATTTTAAAATAACTAATTTTTAAGCATAACACACATTGAATACAAAATCGTTTGATATACCACTCAAAAGACATAAAACCTAAAAAAAAATGATAAAACGCGTAGTAAAAATACAATACAAAACAATGCAAGCTAAACAAACAAATGCAAGCAAGAATGTAAGCATGCAGCATGCAAGCAAGCATGCAACATGCAGCAGGCATGGTTTCTGTCACGGCTCCGGCGCTGCGGGGCTCCGGCGGTCCCATCTCAGCTTATCGTCGATCGCGGGCCGCCACGCCTCTCCGCGCCTACGCAATTTTAAAAAAACACTCGGTTTTACAGCGATTCGTTTTTGTCACGCCGCTCCCGCAGCACGCTCGCTTCACTCGTTCGCCTTCGCGCTTTAATGGTCACTGTTCCAACCAAATCTAACCCAAATGAAGTACTAACATAGAGGGGACCTGGCACTACGCTCCGCTCCCGCCTTAACCCTCTAACCTAATATAACCCATCCGAGTTGAATTGCTTTGAATCGGGGTGTTAACCATAAAGATGGTATCAATATTATATAATTTAAACGATAGGCCTAATGATTTTCGATTAAATAAACGTTGTATCCAATAACGTTATACGAAATAAGTTTTAGAGCATATAATTGTTATATCTTAAGAAATTATATCAACAGTTGGTCTAACTAACGTTTATTATATCTTGTGAACGTCATTGAAATGAAAATATACCAAATAACTGTATATGATATGAGACGCACCCCTGTTTTTCATTACTGCACTGTAAAATTAAGACAGAGTTTAAAAAGTTTTTAATTAAATCAAAACTGAAGTGGTGTCAAAATAATGAACAACAAATTAAAATGGATATTTTAGCTGAACTTCACTCAAACAAGAAATTCGGTTAGTTCTGGAAAAACACCAATAAGATGAATCATAAGCCGGGCGTCCCCGTCAGCGTGGCGGGAGTGCACAAGCCTAGCGAGATTGCCACTTTGTTCTCCCACTATTTCAGGGTGGACTCTCCGCTAGGGTTAACGTGGCAGGGGCCCGATGCTGAGGAAAGTAGTGAGCGTAGTGTTCATTTTACTGCGAAGGAAGTGTGTGCGGTGATCAAAGGTATGGTGAGGGGTAAATCCCCGGGACACGACAGCCTTAGCATCGAGCACCTGCAGCACGCAGGTGTACACCTACCCAGCAGTGGCGAAGGGTCAAAATATTTAAAAGGGAAGCCGAAGAAAAAAATGTGAATTTTAATTGTTTTTCTTTATCGCATTTTTCAATTTTCGTTTTGTTTATGTAATGGAACGATTAAATGCACAAGAACTATAAAGAAAATAAAAACAAAAAAACCTTTTTGAAACAAGCTTTTATGAATATGAACTGAAAAGAAGAAAATAAATCTTTGAAAAAATTAAAACGATGTAGGATAATTTTCACAAAAGCTTGTCGCGTTTAGTTTTTATAGCATTTACCATTCACGCGACAAGTTTCAGGTATTATGTTTATTAATAAGAGTGAACGCGTAAATTTACAAAGTTTTATCCGTGCTATTAACCGCTGAGGAGTTCCCTCGTGAGGAGACGATCCTGGCGGTAGGATGAGTTCATGATACAAATCGTGATTATCCATCAAATATTAACTAGTATGCAACGTTACGTGTCTGTGCTATTAAATGTTGAGGAGTTCCCTCGTGAGCAGACGATCTTGGCTGCAGGATGAGATCATGATATAATTCATGTTTATCCATCAAATATGAACGTGCATACAAATTTTCTTGTCTGTGCTATTAACCGTTGAGGAGTTCCCTCGTGAGAAGACAATCCTGGCTGCAGGATGAGTTCATGATACAAATTGTGATTATCTACCAAATATGAACTTGTATGCAAAGTTTCGTGTCTGTGCTATTAAACGTTGAGGAGTTCCCTCGTGAGGAGACGATCCTGACTGCAAGATTAAGTTATGTTTGTCATAAGAATGTATTGTTCTTAGAAACAAAGGTGTGTGGAAAATTTCAGCTCAATTGGACATCGGGAAGTGGTTCTAATTTAACTTTCTATACATACGCCTACGCTGTCCTCTCATACTTAAGAGGGCGCAGAGCAAAATAATGTAAAACGGTCGTCACAGTTAAAGGGATTATAAGCAATAATATTACGATAATTACCATAAAAAAATATGTAATGAACACCAGAGTGAATGTGCTAACGATTGTTGTTGGCAAAAATAAAAAATATTGTTTACTTTAATAAATAAAAATACGTAAAGTTGGACAAAAATCTTAAAATAGCATGCTCGTGTTTCGTTGAATTTTGATAGTAAACTCTTGAATATTTTCATAAACTTCAATTCATATTAATCTCTTATAATCATACTACAATTTGTTGTTTTAACATTTTCGAAATGTCGATTGGTTATTTTAGTTTTTATTTTTTTTCTAATTGACGCGCTATATTTTGTCATACTCAACGTACACCGGTCGAAAATTCAGTCGTCCACGGAAGCTCGGAGAGTGGTCACGTCTCATCGTGGAGCGACGCTCCGATAACGATAATTCGCGATCTATTGTGTACACATACGTTGCCGCAAACCGTTGAATAAGATAAGTCATACTTTTTGTTTTTTGAGTATGACTTAATTATGCATCCTAACTATTTTTTCTTATAGTATTAGTGTTCATTCACATTTATGTATTTTTTTTTAAATATTTTGTTTTAGTAAAAATTAGTAAGAAGAAAGTTGGCGCTCATTTTCTCATAAAAAGTAGGTATTTCTATTATGTGATATTATTTTCTGTTACCTAACATGCGGCGGACGTTATCTATTTTTCAACTTTTTCTCAAATATTCGATATGGGTATCGTGTAATAGTCTTTTAGGGGTGGCGATTGCAAATGTGGCATTTATTTTAAAATCCAAGATGGCGGATTCAACTTTTTCTCAAACTTTCGATAGAGGTATCGTGTAATGGGTTTTTTGGGGGTGGAGAAGGCAATTCTGGCATTCATTTTAAAATCTAAGATGGAGGATGCAACTTTTTCTCAAATGTTCGATTATTTTAAATGAGATTGATATTAACCTTCTTGTCTCTTTTCCAGTTTTTTTTATGGTATCGGGCCACAATTATTTGCCAGCTGATGACAACATTGTATGGCAAATCCAAATTACTTTTTGGGAAATGCCTTTCACTTCCCTGGAGAATTTGGTTTATTTAAATGGGCAGCAGTAATTTTTTTACATTTTGATTTTGATGAATTATATTTAATTTTGGGATTTTTGTACCAACATAAAACCATCTAAATAATCAATATTCGTCTTTACAAGTCACTCAACACAACGACTCAAATTTCAAAAATCCTAAGTTACAACTATTGTCGTGCAACTGCGAGCGGGCCTCGAGCGAACTTGTCATTGTGTGCATGCCCACGCACACTACTAGCGCGCTGCAGTAAATACCTATTCTCCGCGCACCTTGTCCGCTCGGTGCAGTCTTAAGTACTAGCGCTGTAACATCCAAATATTGTAGAACCAAATGATTTTAAAAGAGTAACCATGGAGTTTCTTGCCGGTTCTTCTCCATAGGAAACGACCAACCCGAACCGTGCCTCTTCTGTTGTCGTTTTATAAGTGCCCATGTAGGCCTATGTAAAATAAAATATTTTGATTGATTGATTGATACAAACATTGTGGTAACTCGATAAACTTCGGCTTACCTAGTCCCTACAAAACGCTGCTGATAGCCGCAAAGTCACGTGTCCGCGTCCATACGAATTTAGTTCTGAATTCTGACACCCGAGCTCCGGCTTACTTTTGGCGCCACATGTTGCTTTCTTTGTTGACATGAAAAATGTTGGTGTTTTTTTTTCAATCCGATGTATGTAATGCCTGTACTGCAATGTGATAACCACAGAAGTGTACATAATTTACTAATTGCCTACAGTAGACACTAGACACTACGTACATTGCCTTGTTCCCAAAGGTAAGCCGGCAGGAATCGGCTTCTTAGGTGCCTTCGGGCCTGTACGGCTGAATAAAACCAACTTGGTGAAAAAAAAACAAATGGCGCGCATCTTGTACCATTGTAAAACTTTGATACTTCTTATTTAGCAAAAAAGTTTAAAAAAAAATAGACAGCGGATAGCGATATGAATTCAACTCCAGAATCATCATCATCATTTCAGCCCAAAAGACGTCCAGCCCTGGACATAGGCCTCCCCCAAGTGTCGCCTCATTGACATTTTGGGGGGTTTTGCCATAATCACGACGCTTGGCAGGCGGGTTGGCGATCGCAACTCCAGAATGATAATTATTATTCACAAATAACCCAAATAATAGTAGATTGTTGCATCGAGCGCAAAGTGAGTTATCTTCTTCTTCTTCTTTATGGGGGTTTTGGTTTCCGCACTTAGTCCTTTAAGTGGACCATTGTGCGTGAGCCATAGTGGCCGTTACTCCAACCAGCCCACCTCCCTCCAGAAGCAGATCACACTTCCCGGTCTACTCAGGGCATCCGCAAGGGAACCTGGTGTTCCCAGGGTCGCCTCGCGAATCTTGGTGACACCGGTGCACTCAAGCAACACATGCGCCACCGTTTGCTCCGCATCCATGCATGCTCTGCACAGGGGACTGTCAGTGATTCCTAGAGTATGGAAGTGTTTATTCAGTGAGCAGTGTCCAGTGATGGTCCCCGCCACCAGACGCAGGCCATCCCTGTCCAGAAGGCGCTTGGTCAGCTTTGCGTCAAGGGACGGCATAGCTTCCTTGGACTGCCTACACCCTGGTATCGAGGTCCACCATTTTTCCGCCTGTGTTCGAGTGTGATCCTTTAACCAGTTATTTAGCTGCTTGAAAGGAATGGGCACAATGGGTTTGGGTCCGTAGGGTTTTGTGCTGGATCCTCTTCTGGCAAGTTCATCCGCCGCATCGTTCCCCAGGGATCCACTGTGTCCTTTGATCCATTGTAGTGTTACCGTGTTGTGGTTTAGTACCGTGATTCTTTCTAGGGCATTATGGCATTCTAGTATTAGTCTCGACGTGATCTGATTACTGTTTAGGGATTGGAGAACTGAGGCACTGTCGGAAAGTATTCGAATATTGGTATTCGTAACCTCTCTGGCCTCTATAGCGTGTGCCGCTTGGATTATAACTACACACTCAGCTTGGTAAACAGAGTTGAGCATTCCAAGGGGTTTGGATATTTTTATGTTTAGGTCGTCGGAGAACACCCCGAAACCTGTCCCGTCATCGGTTTTTGATCCATCAGTGTAGATTCTTAGTTCCTTTGTACCTGAGTAGTCACACAACTCCGCTGTCAGTACGATGTTGTAGTGTTTTTGGAAACAGTGGGACTTCAGGGTTCTGTCGATGGGAGATGCCATCATAGGCTGTTCTTTGATTGCATCTATTCTGATGCGTGTGTGTTTGATTCTGGAATCATTACTTAAGGTGCCGGATGCTTCGAGTCTGAAAGTCGCTTTTGCCGCCTCCTCTCTTACGACGAGGTGTAGAGGTGGAAGCCCCAGCATCACCTGTAAGGCGGCAGTGGGAGAAATTCTCATGCTACCGGTGATTGCTACGCAGGCAAATCTTTGTCGTTTCTCGAGATCCTTTTGTGTCGTACTTAGATTGGTCCTGGGCCACCAAACTAAGGAGCCGTATGTGATGATTGGTCGGATAACTGTGGTGTATAGCCAGTGGGTGATTTTGGGGCTTATGCCCCAATTTCTTCCGAGTAGTCTTTTACATTGCCATAGGGCTATACTGGCTTTTGTGGTGATGTAATCAGTGTGTTTCGCCCAGTTCAGTTGTTTATCCAAGAAGATACCCAGGTATTTGGTTTCACTCGATAGGCTTAGTGTGGTTCCAAAGAAGCTTGGTAGCTGTAATGTTGCCAGCTTCCTTTTCTTTGTGAAGAGGACGAGTTCGGTTTTGGTAGGGTTCACTGTTAGTTTGTATTCCTTGCACCAGTCTTCTACTATCCTCAAGGCTTGGCGCATAAGATTGCATAGTGTGTTTTCGTGTGTTCCATTTATTATTATGGTCAGGTCATCAGCATAGCCCACCGTGTAGTAGCCTCTGCTATTGAGACGTTTGATGAGGCTGTCCACTACAAGGTTCCATAGTAGCGGTGAGAGGACACCGCCTTGGGGGCAGCCCTTCGCTACCACGGCTCTAGTGGTGTCGTTTACCGTAACTTGTACGGCTCTCAGTCGGAGCATGTTTGTGATCCATCCACGTAGGGTCGAGTCCACACCGTGTTCCTCGAGGGCTGCGTTGATACTATGGAAGATAGTTTTGTCAAAAGCGCCTTCTATATCAATGAAGACAGCTAGTGAGGAACATTTGTGATCCACTGCACATTCGATCTTGGAGATTACACTGTGCAGTGCAGATTCTGTTGATTTTCCTGTGGAATACGCGTGTTGTTGTTTATGAAGTGGCCGCTCCCGAAGAGGTCCATCCCGGATATGTCAATCACAGAGTCTCTCGAGAGTTTTCACTAGGAAGGATTATTATTGGTCTGTACGCCTTGGGTTGTGTGTAATCGGGTTTGCCTGGTTTGGGGATGAAAATGACTTTCACCTACCGCCATGCAAGTGGTATGTATTTGTGTGCTATGCAGGCTTGGAAGATGACGGATGACGGCGTTAGGACGTCTACTCCCCATTGTTGCAGGGCTGGGAAGATTTCGTCTAAGCCTACGGATTTATATGGTTTGAAAGTCTTTATTGCCCATTTTATTCTCTCTGGCCCAGTCTTGGTTATTTGGTGTGTGCCTTGGCTCACTTGCCCAGGTTCTGTCCTCAGAGAGATTACAGTCTGGAAAGTGGGTTTCCAAAAGGACTTTACTTGCGATGTTAAGGTTAGTGGAGAACAGATATGTGCATAGTACCTCACCTCTAGTGTTGGCTTTGTTGCAACCCCAAAGTGTGTGATGGGCGTTCGAGTCCGTGCAGATGATCAGATCCAGGTTGGCTTCTTCGCAGTACCTTACCAGATCAGCCATCTCTTTCGGTGGGCAGTCAGCATCCTCGCCTGGCATGTATACCGAGGCTAGGACGATATCGGGTGCGTCGCCGTCGGTTTTAAGCCTGACGGCTGTTAGGTCTCTGGAACATAATTGCGTGAGTGTGGTGGTGGGAATATCTTTGGGTACATAGGCACAGGTCCGTGGTTTGTCTGTGCCTTGAGTGTCGAGGATCAGCTTACCTCCAATGTTACCGAGGCCGCATATTCTGTTATTACGGATCCATGGCACTTGGATGAGTGCAATGGTTCGGGGTTCCATCTCCAGTGCCCTGCGTAGGCAGGCGGTAGCCGTCTGGCTATGCTGGAGGTTTGTCTGGATGATATTTAAGGGGCGGGATGTGGGAGGCAGTGGGGTGGAGTTAGGAGGAGCTGGATCCATCGGATAATTCTCCCCCGTCCGCCAGTCCATGTCGGTCTTCGCTACGTGTCGGTGATGATGAGAGCAGCTGCTCCGTCCACTGTGACGGTGAGGTTGGCATCCTTACGACCTCGGCATCAGCCATCGCCGTTCGGGCCATTTCCTCCTCCAGCTGCGTCATCGTCATGTCTAAATCCGTCGGTGCCGGTTCAGTGTCTGTCGGGGTGTCGGAGGGATGGGTATTGGGGAAGAAGCGCACGTATATCGACCCCAGAAGGTACGACACCCGCCGCTCCCTCCCCAAGACCTTTACGACTTCTTCCGGTGGGATTCCTAGGGTCAGATAAGACCCGTAATTTTCGCCACCGACCAAAGTCGCCCTGTACAAGGACCACCTACCGACGTTATACCAGGGGTTCTGGCGTGTCAGGATAGTCTGGAGCCGCGCTTTGTCCCCATTGTACCTGGGCACAAAGAGCGCTGCTCGGACCCGGGTCGGTACGTCGGACTGTCTCATTGTAGTCATGGTCTCGTCTGTGTTCAGCAGTCTTAATTTGGGCACGTGTTGAGTCAGCCAGGTCAGGGCGTTGTCATCCTCGCACCAAACGTGAACCGTTCCATCCGCTACCCTGGGGTAACCGCGGAAGTACGGGATGAAGGTTTGTGAGGGGTCGGCACACGTGTCCATGATCAGGTTTTCAAGGCTGAGCTTGATGTGCTCCGCCTCGTCAGTCGTCATGTCTCGGGATGGAGGCGAGAGGCAGATTGTTACGGCGAGTCGCGCAGGGATATCCCGTGTGGCCCGCGCGTAGGTTCTCTGTTCCCCTTGAGCGGTCTGGGTTCTAACGCGCTTGGTGTCCCCCTGGAGCATACTTGGTGAGGCCGTGTCGTCCGGACGGTCCCTCTTTGCCGCTGCCCGGCCACTTGGACCGGGCTGTGGTTCTGAGGAACTTGGCTCACCTTTATGTGCCAGGGTCGCCCCGCGCGAGAACCCAGCCCGCTTGCCTCGTTTCTGTCTGGTGCGCTGTCTTGGGTCAGGTCGGTCTTGGGTCACCTCGGTACGGTTCCGGTCGCTTCCTCCGGGTGGTCCTGGTGCGGGCAAAGACTTCTCGCGCTGGGTTTCCCCTTCGCGTACTGTTCCCTGCCCGCCCGTTTCCGCGTCCGGCTGCTCTTCGCGCTGGGTTGCCCCTTCGCGTGTTTGTAGCTGGTCGCGTACTCGCTTACAACTAACCGTTTGCGCTCCGCGCTGGCTATTGCCTTCACGGGTTCTGCGCAAACGGTTGTTGAGCTCTCTTTCCCTGTTCCGGATTGATAAGTATGCGGACACAAGTAAAACAACGGGTAGCTGGTAGCACACTGAGTTTATTTGGCAAGCGACACAACTTATATAGGAGTGGATGCAACCACCCTCATATTAACTATTAATCATATACAACAATCCTCCCCATAGCTTGACAACATAAACATGATATAATTTTCCTAGTAAAACTGTTTATAATCGACCCTAGGTACAGTTCGCAGTTTTGTCCCGTCACTCATCTGCCTTTCTGAGCCCGTAGGGATCTGGGCTGACCTTGCCTCCACGAGAGTTTCATCATGAGTCTCGTCTGTTGCCTCATGGAATTCGTCGTCTTCTTCTTTTGATTTGCCAGTCGGTGTTTCTGTTCCATTTCTCTCACTTTTCCCTTCCCCTCCTGTGTCTGACTCCTGGTCGTCCACTGGGAGTGTTGGGTTTGGCGCTGGAGGTCCTTGTGGAGTGATGTCATCAACTTCAATAGGGCAATCCCCTATCTCGTGGGATGGTCGTGCTGTACCTTTGTATGCTATTAATTGATTTTTGTGTTTTTTTACATTACACGAAGTTATATAATCCTTTATGATGTATATTACTTTTCCGTGTCTTTTAATTACTACTCCTTTATTCCATGAAACTTGCTTATTTATGTTGTTTTTTTTATACAACACAGTCTCCAACTTTAAAATATTTGGTAGCCTTGTCGCCATTTAACCCCTTAGACTGCGAACACTGTTGGTTTTCGACGTTACGAGTGAGAGTGACAGATGACGGAGAAGGTAGGTTTGGTTTGATTAAATCTAATCGCGATCGCAGCTTATGACCGAAGACCAACTGGGCAGGTGAACAGCCCGTTGCTGAATGGACGGAATTTCGATAGTCGAATAGATATTTAAATAACTTGTTGTTCAAACCCTTGGTGTTGTTATTACTTAACATACAGGATTTAATTCCCTTCTTTACTACCTTTACATAGCTTTCTGCCTGCCCGTTACTGGCCGGGTGATAAGCTGGCGACGTCACATGCGATATTCCGTTTGATGTACAAAACATTTTGAATTCTGTTGAAGTAAACTGCGTGCCATTATCACTGACTATGGTATGCGGTAAGCCAAATCTGGCCATGTATTCATACAATTTATTAATCAACGAACTTGTCGACGTACCTGTACCCATATCATACGCTTCTACCCACTTTGAGTACGCATCTACAATTACCAAAAACGAACGATTATGTATGGGGCCGAGGAAGTCAATATGAATGCGATAGAACGCCTGCGGCGAGTGTGGCCATTGCGCTAGCGGCGCACGCGCTGGTGACTGTCTCAACTGTAAACAAACCTCACAATCCGCGATCATTTTTTCTACCGCGTTATCTATTCCCGGAAACCAAAATCTACTGCGAGCTTCAGCTTTCGTTTTCACGATCCCTAAATGTGATTTATGTAGTTCCGATAATAATTTAGTTCTGAGTGTTTCGGGTATTATTACTTTATGCCCTCGCATGATACAACCGCTTTCATAGGACAACTGGGTTTTACATAAAAAATAAGGTTTGATTGATATGTCCGATAACCGCTCAGGCCACCCCTTAACAATATATGATACGACTTTATTCAATATTGCATCCTTAATGGTTTCATTATGAATCTCATTACGTGTAACTGGCAAACTGCCATCGATAACGAAGTTAACATAAGACGCGCGATCTTCTACCGGCACTAAACTATCGTCGGCTTCGTAGCCGCACCCCCCTCTTAGCGTCGCTAACTCGTAGTCCGGTAGACTGGCGCGCGACAAGTAATCTGCGCTGTTATCAGCGCTGCGTATGTACTCAATCGTGTAATTATAACCACTTAAGAAAAGTGCGTAACGCTGCAGCCTATTTGCAGAAACCTCCGGTATTCCACGATATGGCCCAAAAATAGATAAAAGAGGCTTGTGGTCTGTGCGAAGTACGAACGGAACCGCCCTCCCGTATAAATATTGGTGGAAACGTCGCACCCCGAATATAATTGCCGTGGCCTCTTTTTGAAGTTGTGAATACCGCTTCTCTGCGGAATTCAGTGTACGAGAGGCAAACGAAACTGGGCGTTCCACTCCGTCCGTACCTATTTGTGATAAAATGGTACCTAACCCACTGGGTGATGCGTCTACCGTTAATATTATTTTTGCATTATGATCAAAATGTGCTAGAACCTGATTTGAAGCTAAACACTGCTTGATTGCATTGAATGCTTGGTCATGTATGACCTCCCATTTCCATTTATTGCCTTTTTGCAACAATGAATAAAGTGGGGCCAAAATTGACGACGCGTTTGGGACGAAGTTCCTATAATAGTTGACTAATCCTAGAAATGACTGTAACTTATTCACGTTAGATGGTGTAGGTGCCTCAATGATTGCTTGGACCTTTTGTTTTGATTTACTTAAGCCATTCTTATCTATAGTATAACCTAAATATTCTATTTGATTCTCAAAAAACACACACTTATCTTTACGGAGTATTAAACCTGCGTTTTGCAGTCTTTGCAACACCACCGTCAATCTCTTTATGTGTTGTTCTTTTGTATCTCCCGTTATACAAATGTCGTCAAGCAAGGACATGACACCGTCCAACCCTGATAATAAACACTCCATTGCCCGTTGAAAAATAGCCGGGGCGCTAGCGAGACCAAAAATGAGCCGCGTAAATACAAACAACCCACGGTGAGTATTAATGCAAGTTAAATTCTGTGATGCCTCGTCTAAGACAAATTGGGAATATGCTTGCGTCAAATCTAACTTACTGAACTGCTGTCCCCCATGTAATTTTGTAAAAAGTTCCTTTGCCGTCGGTAACGGATACTGTTCGATAACTAGTTGCTTGTTTACGCTCACAGAATAATCTACGCACAACCTAATTGAGCCATCACGCTTTAGTATAGGGACAATAGGCGATGCGTAATCCGAGTGCTGAACTGGCTTTAGTACTCCGATACGTACCAAACGATCGAGCTCGTCGTTTATTTTATCTTTAAGTGCAAATGCTATAGGCCGGGCTTTGGAAAAAACCGGTTTCGCGTCATCTTTTAATTGTAGTTTTACCTTATACTTCGTAAATACACCCAATTCGTCTGAGAAAACAGATGGATATTGTACTTTCAACTGTTCGGCAATATTATTTGACTGACAATAATTCATTTGCAGCATTTGTAATCTAAACAAACAAATAAAATCTCTGCCTAAAATTGGTGGTCCACCGTCACGAATCACTCGTACATTAACTACGTATGTTTTATCCAAATACGTAATTGGTAATTGCACTATTCCTAGACAGTTGATAACACTACCTGTATACGTAAATAATCGATCCGACGTTGATAATAAAGGAAAGAATTTAAAATATTTTTTGTATACCTTCTCGGAAATCGCTGTGACTGCTGATCCGGTATCAACTTCAAACTTTAGCTTTATTTTATGTATCGAAACTATTATCGTCATAGGTTCGCCGTTCTGTGAAAATATTTTTGTTCTCCTACCGTCATCGTCAGTCTCGCTCGACCCGCCAGTTGCTACGAAATTTATTTTCTGGCACATTCTACGTAGATGGCCTTTTACGTTACACTTTTTACATGTATAGTTAGCAAAACGACACTGAGACGTTTTATGATTTTTGTAACCGCACACGGAACACTTTCCTTTGTTATCACTGGGTTCGTTTGTGGTCGCGATCTTGAACAGCGCTTCGTTTGCCGGTGGCGCCTCTAGCGCCGACGCCGATGATGATGCAGCTGCTGCTCCCTGCCGTGCACTGCGCACGCTCTCCGCCAAATCCACTGCTTTTGCCAGTGTCAAGTCTTGAAGGACACACGCGAAAACCTTGTCCTTCTCCGGTCCCGGCAGCATACCCATAACGAACCGGTCACGCAGCGCCTCTTCTACATTCAGAAATTCACAATGTTTAGTGAGGCTACGAAGCCTCGCAGCCCACTGAGAAAATGATTCTTCCAGACCTTGAGTAGCAGCATATAATTTATACCGCTCCCCAAATCCGCATTTCTTTGGTGTAAAATGCCTGTCGAGAAGGGTGAGAATGTCTTCGTATGGTGTCTGCGTCAGCTCCTTCGGTAAAGCCAAATCGGCCGCCAGTTTATAAGTGCTGTCAGTGAGTGCACTCAGCAATATTGCCCGTCTTTTTACTCCCTTCGGATCCTGTACACTGTCAACATCGTTCGCAATGTACCACTGTAGTAGTCTTTGTTTATAGTTTTGCCACGTCTGGATATTATGGTCAAAACTCGACAAAATTCCAAAGTGAGACATTTTTTATTTTACTTTTTTTAAGTCGCGGGTAAGTTCTCGTCGCCACTGATAAGTATGCGGACACAAGTAAAACAACGGGTAGCTGGTAGCACACTGAGTTTATTTGGCAAGCGACACAACTTATATAGGAGTGGATGCAACCACCCTCATATTAACTATTAATCATATACAACACGGATCTTTCCGCGCTTAGTTTTTAACGTGCGTACTTCGTCCACAGAGATAAAACCAGAACCACCAGATTCCGCTTCCTTTCCCGTCCCGAGAGAGCCTATGTCCTTCAGTCTTGCCTCGATCTTCTCGCGCTGGAGTGCCAGCGCGCGGAGTTCGCTGTTAAGACCGGAGATCCTCGCGTTGTTAGTGTCGTTGTCAGGGTTATTCGTTACACTTTTCCGTACAATGCTCTGTTGCCAGGCACTCGTGGAAGGTGTAGCTGTCATCAGGGTAGTTGACGCAGGAGTCGTAGTCGACATTGTGTCATTCGGCGCAGAAGTCGCAGCCGTATCTGTGTGTGTCGGCGCGTGAATCGCAGCCTGTGCTGTTGGCGCTAAGGCCGGCCGCGCAGAAGGCGCGGCGCTAGTTGGCAGGTTGGTGCCCCCCCCCCCCCCAGATTACGGTGGAGGCAGACCGACGAATCGGTGTGGGATTTCGGTGTGAGACCCACCTGAGGAATATTATTTTTTCCACTCTGCATTTTAGTTTTGGGGTGGGCTTTTTTGGAGTTGAGGTTACCCGTCCTCATGGACCGAAAGGAGAAAAGGGGAAAAAGGAGGGAGGGTCTGGGCGTAGGATCATGGGAGTGGGGTGAGGGATTACCCTAGGCCTGGGATGTTGGCTTTCAGGTAAAGTACGAAAAAGCGCCTGGAGGTTTTTGTTGCGTCTATTTCTTTTGGAATTAGACCAAGAACAGGGTGGCAACCACGTGAAGGTGAATCCCCCAGACTTGCCTTGAGGATCTACACGACCGTAGCGCTCCCCCTCAAGAGCCCGCCACCCTACCGCCTCTGAGGGAGGCAGTAAGGTAGGCCTGCATCTATACTACCATGCAAAGCGTAGCCAATACATGTCGTTGTGCAACCACGAAAGCATAAATACAGACCCCCCCCAAAAGTGAGTTATTAATGCACGAGTGTTATGTTGGTAAATTAACACGAGTGCATTAATAACTCACTTTAGCAAGGTGCGTAATCTGCTTTTCTTTCAACTACAGTGACAAAATATACCTAAAACAAAAACCGAAAAAACTAAAAAAACTGAAGTTAATGAAACAAAGTTTAATTCATCTTCCCATCAAACATACAATTATTAAAAGTGCAGTTATTAAAGGTTATTAACAACTTCATTTGCAGCTGTTTTATACTTCCTGGAGTTGATTTCATATCGCTATCGCTGTCAATTTCCATGTTTTTTTAAACTTTTTTTTTGCTTAATAAGAAGTATCAAAGTTTTACAATGGTACAGAATGCGCGTCATTTGTTTTTTTTCACCTATTCGTTTTTATTCAGCCGATTTTTACTTTCAGCCAGTATCTTTTTGATTTAATGCATACATTTTATTAAACTTAGTAGGAGGCAACCTCTGTGGTAAATTTAATTCTAAATTTAAATTTAAAACAGTGCAGTAATGAAAAACAGTGCAATAATGAGATTTCAAATAACTTTTCTGCACTGTTTTGGTTCTAAGCAGAAAAGACATCCTTTGTGATCGGTTTTGTAGTGATTAATGACAACATTACTGCGTAGTTGAAAGAAATAGTAGATTGTAGCATCGAGCGCAAAGTGAGTTATTAATGCACGAGTGTTATGTTGGTGCCCGAGCGCAGTCGAGGGCACTAAATTAACACGAGTGCATTAATTACTCACTTTAGCAAGGTGCGTAATCTACTTTTTTTTCAACATATGAGATATACTGGAAGTACAAAAGTACCCCAAGTAGCAAAATGGTCCTTTAGTAATTGACTTATAAGACTAAACGTTTTAAAGGAATCCAATAGACGCTTTGACTAAGAATATGTGATCTTATAACAGCAAATTAGAAGATAATTTGCACTACAAGTACAATCGATTCTATACCTAGTTTTATAAACGCTTACAGGATTACTTTATACGCCTCTTACTAGAGCTAGCAGTCTTATAAGCGCAAGTTATAAAACTGATTAGCAATGTGTCGCTTTTGATCCTCTAAACACATTTAATATGATTATTTAATTTTGCTCTTGTTAACGTCTTGTTTCATTCTACTATAAAATATGCACTCCTATAAAGTCTGAGATATAGTTTCAATAGGTCAAGGATATTATAGGATTAATTTGTCTTAGTCGTGACTTCCAATGGATAGTTCGCACCAAACTAGCATGCCTTCCGAATTTATAGGTAAGCTTATACTTATATGTGTCCTACATTTGCTATTACTAGAGTAATCAGGCATTTTGTTTTCATTCTGTATTAGTTATAAAAAGCAAGAAAAAACAAAAATGGATTTAAACAAATGGAAACGATTTAAGCGTTGTAACAGTTTTCCAAATAGAGTTTTGAAAAAGTACCTTGAAAAAATCGGGGTCGGAGTACCGGTCGATACTCTTCTTGAATAAAAAAGAGTCTACGGAAGTTTGTGATGGTTCCGTACCACGTGATATCAAAATAAACCTAGAAGACTGCAAAGTAATTCTTGTGATAGTTGTTACAAATACAAATCATTTATTTGCATAACACAGGTTTAGAGGATGTTACAAAGTTCGTAGGGTTCACTGTATTTTAACAATGTGAGGTGTGCAAATATATTTGGTAAATTATGATATTAATGTTATTAAATTACAACGTCATTGAGGTATGGTCAATTTCATTACTCATACTTAAATTTGAATTAGTAATAATAATGTCATTAATAATATCATAAGTCAAAGTAATTATACTATCGATCATATTTAATTATTGCACAAATAAATTATTTAATTAAAATACAATATCTTTATCTTCTAAATAATCTTTTACATTGTAATAAAAGAGGAGTAGGTAACTTTTTAATGTCATCGGGCAATTTGTTATAAATAAGCGATGCCATACAAATAATACTTTTATTGAGTAGTTCCGTTTCCCCATACGGTATTTCTACATCTAACCTCTTTTTATTTCGTAATTGTCTATAATCGCTTTTAAAGGCAGTCTTATAATAGCTTGGATTCGATTTCACAAAAATATTTAATTTGTATATGTACAAGGAAGGTAATGTGAGGATTTTTAATTTTGTAAAGAAAGGTTGACAACTTGTAGTACTATCTAGATGGCTCATTGCTCTGATGCATTTCTTTTGGGCTTTGAATACAAATTCCTTGTCTACCGAGTTGCCCCAGAATATAACACCATATCTTAATATAGGTACAACAAGTCCATGCCGACCGCTTCTTTGTTAACAATTTTGGAGAGTTTGTAGAGAGCGAATGAGGATTTATTAATTCTTTTACAGAGATTATTGAGATGTGTTTTCCATGACAAATTGTAATCTATATCAATTCCCAGAAATTTGGTATTTGTTACAGGCTGTACGCTCTGTCCATCGTAATTCGCATTAATCTTTTATGTTGAGTTCTTTGGTGAAAATGAATTATTTTTGTTTGGTCTATATTTATTTTAAGATTGTTTTTTATTAGCCATTGAATAATTGTACTTAATGTTTGATTGATTTCATCTTCATAATCATTTGGTTTGTCACATTTTATTGTTTACTGTACTATCGTCTGCAAACAGTACCATTGGTTCCTTGACGTGTCTAGGGAGATCATTAATGCATACTAGGAAGAATAAGGGACCCAAAACAGCACCTTGTGGGACTCCAAATCCTATAGTTCTAGAGTGGGATCTATATTTGATTTCATTTCGTGTTCTCTGGCATATCCGTGTAATTTCAGTGACTTGTTTTCTGTTAGAAATATATGAGGAAATTAAGTCGAGCGCTTTATCTCTTATGCCGTAAATATTCAATTTCTGGAGCAATACTTTGTGGTCAACACAGTCAAATGCTTTGGTCATGTCCATGAAGATGGCACATATTGGTTTTTTTTTGTCCATACCAGTCAAAACGCTTTTTATTTAGTCATAAATAGCAACGTTAATGGATTTTCCTTTGCGAAATCCTTTTTGTCCGCTTACCATAATATTAAATTTTTCTAAAAAGTCGACTATATATGACTTTTTCAAACAATTTTGAGAAGATGGGGATCAAAGCTATCGGCCTATAATTTTCCATATTTTGTTTGTCATCTTTTTTGTGGAGTGGAATGACAACAGATGTTTTGAGTTTTTCTGGATAAATTCCGATAGAAATGCATAGATTTATTATGTAGCTTAGATGAGTAGCGATCGATTGTGATACATGCTTAATAACTTTGGTGCAAATACCATCATAACCCACGTTTTGGGTATTTTTTAATTGCTTTATTTCCCTATCAAACTCCATTGGAGTTGTAGGGGTAAGAAAAATTTAATTTACGTTAGTGTTAATGTTGTGATTCGAGGGTGGTTTATTATTTTTAGAATTAGATGTATTTACTGATCGTAATATATTATAGTTTTATTAGATGTTAAAATTTAGAAAATAATTAAATAATAGCGGAATCAGTGATAGTTAAAAAAAATGAATTGTGGGAGAATGTACGACAGTGGGCTATTGAATAATATATCATAATCAGCCTTAACTGAAATTTCGCGATTGACAAGAGAATATCCGGCTCAAACACAGTGGTCGTGGAGGTCGTGGGGATGGGTCCCCACGACCTCCACGACCACTGTGTTTGAAATCAATGTTAAAAAAAAATCATCGCGTGTTTAATTTCATTCTCTTAAAAATCATATCAAAACGCAAAAAGTTATAATGACATCCAAACACTGTCCCTGTCTTGATTTATAGCGAAATCAATTTTAAAGAGAAATGTAAAAGCGTTTCAAAATAATTTTGACACTATTCTGATAATATTAGTCCTTATTAAAACATTATCCTACATGTATTGGCATGCAGGGTTCTTTCTGTTGTATTTCTCTAAAAGAACCCTACTACTTAAATATGGTGGCGAAGTAGGTATATCTTGTAGTAGCCTTAACTTAGACTAAATGGTTTTATAAAAGTTTTGATAATGCAATATTACGACACGTGTTCTGAATCCAATGGCGGCTTAAGTATTTTTTAATTATTATCGCATAAACAAATATTAAATATGTTTAGTTTTGAAGGGGCATTAAGATATGTTTATTGTCGTAGAACACTTTCTCAATAAAATTAATTTCGCAAGTTTAGTATGCATTCTTTACACAAAAGACAAAGTCACCCATGTTAGGCTAATATATAGAAGATATCATAAAGTGTCTTTCACTGTCACTTGTCCTTTGAAAATATTATATTTTTTCCTAAGACACCAGCACGTCACAAATATAAACTGCGCCCAAATGCGGTTCTATAAACGTTTTTAAGATATCTTAGGACTTAAAATTACGTGCTCCTTGGATACTTTAAGGACCATATTTTGCTACTTCGTACAGGAAGACTTCGAAAGCATTACGAAGTGGGCCCATGACAATGGATACAATAATATTAAATCTGTTAATAACAAAATGCATGCATATACACTCGCCATATACTATGCGAGCTAAAGCCGAGCTATGTGAGAATATTGAGGTAATAGGACATACGTACGAATGCTTTCACGATAACAAGAGTAATTGCAGGTGCGTAAAATTGGAGTATGTGAGCTCATTTAAATATTTAGGTCTCAGTATCGATATAAATTTTAATTGGAAAACGCAAGTAACTGACATTTGTAATAAACTGAGATCTGTACTTGGGAAGTTCTATCAGCTGAAAAGTGTAGTGAATAAACACACATTGATTACGCACTCACTGACTCACTAATCAATTATGGACTTTTTGTGTATAGACGTACTTTTAAAACATATTTACAAGAAATAAAGAATTTACAGATAAGACTGATCAAGTTCCTAGTTAGCAAACAGGCTAAGATAAAGTGTAACAAAGAATACGATAAATTATTTTCCATTTGTAAAATCTTGCCAGTATATTTGAAAGTTGTGTATTTGATAGGGTTAGAACATTATTATATTAATACTTTCAAAGTACTTTCTAATAATATGTATAACACAAGAAGTGTGAGAGAGATAAGACTAGGACAACCAAAAAAAAAAAAAAGCAGCTATTACGGAAAAAGAACGTCCTAATATTTGGTGTCAAAAGTACTCAATAAAATCATCATCATCATCATTTCAGCCCAAAAGATGTCCACTGCTGGACATAGGCCTCCCCCAAGTCACATTGACATTTTGGGGGGTTTTACCATAATCGCCACACTTGGCAGGCGGGTTGGCGATCGCAGTACGGTTGTTACAAAGGCACAGAGAACGCTGCTGCCCATTCTCTGGCCTTAGTCGCCTCTTACGACACCCACGGGAAGATATGGGATGGTGCTATTCTTTACGTCCGACACCATACAGAACGCTCAATAAATAAGCTCAATAAAATAGAATTATTAAAAAATAAAACTAATTTAAGCAAAGGTGTGTTAAAATCAAAACTAAAGAATTTATTTCTGGAGAACGCGGATACGTCGTCGAGCTGTGACAGGCGGTGAGTTCTAGGCCGGAGTGGCCAGCTCCAGCTGGTCACCCTGGTTTGGAATTCATTGTCTGTTGTATGTCGGTGTCGGTCTGCCGTTGTCGAGAAATAAATTGACGAGACGAGAGAGGGATGTAGCATTACATTAAGGTAGCAGTAAGTTATGTATTATGTCTAAATTCCTAGTGTCGGGCTTATATCCCGGGAATCTCGGTCTCGAAAATTTCGAGAGTCTCGACGATTTTTTGTTATTATCGAGTCTAACATTTCCGGTCACGAGAATAACGAGACTTTTGAGTCTTTAGTCACAATAACATTATTAAATAATCTACTAAACCAATAGTCTGTTTTTTTGTTTCTGTTCACTGAATCGAAGGATACTACATTGGATGCAATCTTAGTGACCTTAGAGGCACTATGTAGACGAGACGCTACTCTACGAGACGCTACTCTAACAGTGGATATTGCATTAAATTTCTGCTTAAAGAAATTAGACTTACAACAAAGTTTTTTCAGAGTAAGTCTCGCCAATTCACTGCGCATTCGTATTAAGTAAAATAGACTGATTGAGGCAAATATCTAACAATACTTGCACAGTCCTCAGTTTTTTGAAAACAAACTTGATGCAACAGCATTTCAAATATTAAGAGCGTTTACACCACACATACAAACACATACACATTTCATACAAATTTTCAAGTCCTTATTTTCCGAAATGACGGAACCGCTTTTAATTAAACTTCATACGCATAGGTCTAAAAAGTTACTAAAAAACATTTTCGAAAAATTGTTTTACAGCTAAATTAGACCGATTATAAATTATCTATAGAAATAAAAATTTCCAATTGTCTTTTTTTAAGACATTTTGAAAATGATTTTAGTAAAAAAAAAGAAAAAAAAATGGGGAATAAGGATTTAAAGTTTGTATGCAATGCCATACGGCGTTAACGCTCTTAAGCAACGACGAAATTACAGTGTCTTTAAAAGAATAACATTTTCGTAAGGTAAAATAAATCCACAACTGAAAAATCTGACAATTATACCGCAAATATTGGAAGCGGAGCTCACAAGTTTAACTACAGAAGAACAGCTGGAATGTGAGCTTAGTAATGTGGTAAACCCCCAAAAAGGCAAAGGACAGAATATAACTTCCATGGATATACATGACTTGCAAACAACCTTGCACGTAGTAAAACTGTCTTCGAAAATAGGGGCGACACAACAGAGGGAAATATCTAAATCAATGCTATACAATACTTTTATTCCTTGATTATTGGCTTTAGTTCGTAAGATTGTAACTACTTTTACTTTTTACTTATTTTGTATTGTTTTAAATTCGTTTTTGTTTATTGTATATTTTATTAAAGATTTGTAGGATCCGGTCATTAGTACGGACAGAAAATGAATCGGCAAGCGCACCAAAGGTAGCATCACGCGACCTACTTACCAGTCTACCCACACCTAAGCGCGCTTCTACAGAGTCGTGATGTTTCGAACTCGCTGTAAGGCGGACAGTCAGTGTCTGATTGCGGCTAGGGATTGCAATTGCTGGATCCAGCATACAGCAATCCAGCTGGATCCAGCGCCTTTTTAAACATGCTGGATCCAGCTCGATCCGATGCGGATCCGCAAACGTATCAATTTCTATTGTTTAGTTTTGAGTTGCCGCCATTTTCAAAACGGCGCGGCAACGTTGCCGTTCTGTCACCATAGCACGTGCCACATGTGCGAATGAGTCGCAACGCCGCCCGCCCCCTTTCCCCCTTACCACCTGTATCTGTACCGCTTATGTTTGTTTATTTTATAAATCAAAGACAGTTAATTTGACTGCTCTCGTCTCGATAGAAAGTGTTTTTGTGTCACTAAAGTGCATATTGAGTTCGTGTTGGTTGTTGTCTGCGAGACTGAATGGTTAGTAAAGTAAAATGTTTATTTTAAATAATTAAGTATTAATGTTGATTTGATTCATATCTCTTCTTTAGAGCAAGAGCTTGAGATGGAACTTAAAAGAGAGAAGGAGAACTTTAATAAACAAAAGCAAAGTGGTCCATTAGATTACGAAAAGGTCCTGAAAAAAAAAATGAGCGTTTTTGAGACCGAAGGAGTGCGAGGTGAACATTTATCTATGGTTTATGAGTATTTAATGACCTTGAAACCGACTAGTGTAGAGGCCGAAAGGGCATTCTCAGCAGCCGGCTACATATGTAGTTCTGTGCGAAGCAGGTTGGGAGATAAGACTATAGATAAAATTTGTTTTCTAAGGTCTTACTTTCAGAGAATTCAAAAAAAGACATAGTCAGTCTCTTATCGTCTTGCCTAATTATTAACGAATAACGAGCGGAGAGAAGATTATTTCGGAGCTTCTTTTGATACAAAAAATTGATTGAAGATTAAAATAGTATTATTATTACGGTCCTTTATTGTACTTAATTTTAAAAGAATTTGTAAGACTGATTGCTACTGATTAGCTTTCCTATCCTATCCTATCATTAAACATAGACGTAATAAGATATTGCTTACTTAGAAACATTATCTAAAATGTTATGAGGTTATATGTTTGTAATTTTAAGTTGATACTTTTGATCTCAAATGATTAAAAAACCAAAGTAAATTGATATAATATATCACCAAATGAGTGAAAGATTTCATAGATTATCATAACTACAAATTAATAAAAAAAGTCTTAAAAATGTCGTCTTTTTATTTTCGTTCCGCATTTTGCTGGATCCGCTGGATCCAGCTGGATTCAAGTCAATCCAGCAAGAATCCAGCTGGATTGAAAACGCCGCTGGATTGCAATCCCTAATTGCGGCGGAGTCAAGACGTCCCGAAACTGTTCCCCGATTCATGGTGCCTAGTGTTATTGTGCTGGATTGTAATTTCAAGTAATTTGTGAGTTCGACAAAAGCAGTGTACCGCGTGTAGTGTGTGTTTTTCATAGCACGAAACCCATGTTCTGCCCACATGATGACCGTGTCTAACGAAATAAATCATGACAACTGCGACAGATTTAATATTAGGTAATTAGCTGTAATAACAGTAGTTTTCTATACTCATAAAACTACAACCTGCACTACTTAATGTGTAAACATTATTTGTAATTTTCAATGCCTTTTACGGCAGCACAGTGGATTAATTAAATTATGAGAATAAAAACAATAATTTACACATCAACAAGCACTTACATTTGATATAATCACAAGATGCAATTACTATATTTTTAATGAGCCCCCAAAGTCATATAATTGTAGGTTAAATGCTTTAAGTATAATTGCTTAGAAATGTTTGAACGCGACTGTACGGACAACAGCTTAGGTTTAATACGTTCAATAAAGATGGTCACCGTAATGTATGAGTCCGCCGCTTTTTTGTAGTCATTCGAATTTGGTCGGATAACCAGCCGTTGTTTACATGTTTTTTTTTTAAATATATTTACTTAATGCGAAACTTTCCAAGCTGAATATTTTCATTATATATTTTTGACTAAACGCACAACTCTTGGTTTAAAGCCACACATCTTGGGTTGAGCCGGTTTCTTGTATTTTGCAGTCAAAGTTATGACACCGTCGATTTGATTTTTAGCAATATTATTCATTAACGCATGCATGTACACTTTTGAAACTATTAGTGGTTATTAAAAGCGTCAAGGAGGACCGAATACAGTTTTCAGCGAGCTTAAACGTTTTCTCATTTAGGAGCTACTATTGTTTTTTGGGTTTTCGAAAAAGTGCGATTACTTGAATATTACAATTACTTTCCTAAATCTAATTCTGTCAAAATACGCATAAATTAAGAGCTACTCGTGTACGTTTATTCTACAGGCGCATTTACGGTGGTTTTAGAGATACACGATTCTGCAAAACGTTACTCCAGCAGGAAAAGCAATATCTCGAAAACCTGAAGACGCACAAAGTATATTTTCGGGCCACATTTTTGCACAAATATAAGGTCTCTGCCCATGTGCAATATTTCTCTCTCCGATCATTCGTTTATCGTTTTTTCCGTTTTTTTTTCCAAAACTGCTAGGCGCACAAATTCTATAATTTATTTATAGTTATGCATTTATAGCAGATAACGCACTAAATATACGTTCCACTCATATCACTCTAGGAGACACTTTCCTGCTGGGGTAACGTACACACTTCAATAATGAAAAAAGTTCAACAAATTAGATTTTTTCATTTGCGTTTGTTTAATAAAGTACTTGATTAAAAATCTTGTTTTGACTGCCTAATTGCCTATTTCATTGCCTATAAAATAGAGACGATTTTTTTTTTTAAATAATGGCGAAATTCTCGTTTACCCCGGGAATTTCGAGACCACATCGAGTCTCGTGTTTTTTTCCCGGGACTCAGTAATGGATCGAGACTGAAAGCCCTATGTCGGATAATTGGCGTATTTGTTTGAGGGTAATACCTGTTTTTTATCCTTTTGCATATTGTTATTAAGATACAAACGCATAAGCAGGATACATAGGTCTAAAAAGTTACTAAGAAACATTTTTTTCTGACTGACTGGTGGCAAACGATCTATTGCCAACCGGCAATTACCAAGTAATCAGAGCATCAACAAAATAGTATATTCCGTAACTTACGTGAATCGGGTGCTCGGGCTCTTCTACACAGATAAATTGCTTAGTCTTTGACAATTACAAACACACTGAACACCAAAGTCCAGATAAAATGTGAACCGCTTTAATTCAATATTACACTCTTTTTAATTCAAAAGAACTAAAAAGAGAGCAAAACATAGTTTTTTTTTTTTGTCATCGCGCTCTTGGTCTGCCGCTCACGAGGTGCCGCAGCAGACTAAAATGACACTGACGCGTACTCGTCGCGAGCTTTTGCTTGCGTATGTATGTTTTTTTTTAATTTATAGGTAATTCAATCTATCTGGCGATATTCAGCATTAGGTTGGTATTTGCAGGTCTTGGGCTTGTGCGAGATTGTTAATTTACAATCACTTCATCATTATGCGATGTACAACTTTACAATAATAGAACTTGTAGGTTTTTGCATTTGAGACTTCGTGGCATTTGCACTTCGTTCATTAGGTTCTTTTCAAGTACATTAAGGTCCCCTTGTCAAGGGCAGCCAGATTGCTGTACAAACTCGCTCAAATGGGCATCAAAAATAGAATTATTTAAGTAAACTGCTGTATGATTGCAATTGCTATTTCGAAATTTATGTTTGTTGTTTGGATTTTGTCATTTGTATTATAGGGGCGACATCTTCATATTGAAAAAGCCCCTTTAAATAAATGGAAAAAAAAAGTACATTAAGGTGGTGTGTGATTCAGTTTTCAGTCAGCCTTTCCTTTATTTCCTCCTTGACTGTTTTAATGTTAAGGTCGTGGTGTAGTCTATCATTTGTTATGTTCCAAGGTGCGTTTGTTATTTTGTGTAGCATTTTAGATTGGAATCTTTGCAGGATTTCTATGTTTGAGTTTGCCGCTGTACCCCATAGTTGCAGGCTGTAGCACCACATGGGTTTAATTATGGCTTGATAAATAAGTAGCTTTTTGTCATTGACAACTGAGACTTCTTGTGCAACATCCAGTACATTTTTCTGACCTGTTGCCCCATTGCTAATCTTTTGGTAAAAATGTGTTTTCTCCATGTGAGTCTCTTGTCTTGGTACATTCCCAAATACTTAGCCTCATCGTGTTGGGGGACTTGAACTTCGTTTAATGTGACTGGAGGGCAACTGTCGCGTCGAGTGATGAATGTTACTTGGACCGATTTGGATTCATTTGCCTTGAAGCTCCTATCTTTAAGCCATTTCGCGATATTGTCAAGGCTATTTTGGAGTATTTTTGTGTTTTTTTTTGGGAGTTCGTCCGATGCTAGAACTGCTGTGGCGTCAGCGAAAGTGTCTTTTACAGTGGCCTTGGAAGTCGGCTGATCTGCAGTAAACAGAAGATATAAGTGAGGACCCATTACACAGCCCTGCGGTACGCCTGCATGGATTGGACATAGTGTTGTTACTTCTTCCCTATGTTTTACAAAGAAATGTCTGTTTATGCGATCAAACAAGTTGGAGTATTCGATTGGCAACGAATTGTTATCTTAATCAGTAGCCCAGGCTGCTTATAGGCCTGTAAGATTTTACGTCTTCAGGGCTTCTGCCCGGTTTAGGGACCATAATGATTTGAGCCACTTTCCATTGCTTGGGGACCTATGAAGTTCTCAATATGGCATTATAGATGTATGTTAAGAAGCGCACACCCTCTTCTGGCAATTCTCTCATTATTTTAGCGGTTACCAAATCTAATCCTGGCGCTTTGTTTTGATGGAGTTTCCTAATTGCTTGATTAACTTCAGATATAGAGAAGCTATTTATTGGGATGTCTAATTGATGTGTTTCATTAAGCATTCTCGACACTACTTCAGTCTGTGTAGATCCCTGGTCAGGGTTTGGTACAAAAACAATTTTCAGATGGTCAGCAAATGCCTGTGCCTTATCTGAGTCTTTTATAGCCCAGCTGCTGTACGCTTGCGTATAGCAGGCTGTGTTAGCACAGGGCGCTTGAGTTTGCTTGTCGGTTTCCATAGTGAGTACCTAGTCGGTTGCGGCGCTTGCGTCTAGCTCTCTAAGATATGCTTGCACATTTTGGTTTCGATTTTCACTCAGTAATTGGCTGGGATATCAGTGAATTTAGGGCAGTTTTATCCGTTGGGTGCGTATGTATTTAAAATAATACAAATTATTATTAAAAAGACGAACTAAAAAAGTTAACAAGAGAGTTCTCATTTTTTTAAATTTCCTATCTTTGACTGTAAGAATCGATTAAAACTCATTTCTTTTGATCGAGATTTTGCGGACTAACAGTTGTTTGAAAGATATTTTTTATTCAAAATATAGCTATAATAAAATAAAATTCTGACAAGACAAAATAATAAACATAAATCCCTATATGAGTGAGTTTTTTTTCATGTTGATAGACCTTGTACCTTGTGTGAACTTTTTCAGAATATCGAGTTAAAAACCTGATTTGACAACTAAGCCCTTAACGATATATTAAAAGTCATTAGGATCGGATTGAGAACTTTTTTTTACGAAGTTGGTAAGAACCTGTGTGCTACTTGTAGGTACTGACCGTTTGTAGCAAGCAAAGAGTTTGAAAATGCATTAGAAAAATCTGACGTTGCGGATATTGACATATTCTACAACTAACACAGGTTTATTATGTAGGGACCGTACATCCTAGTTAATTATTACAAAAATAAACCCTGATTTTCTGGTTAACTACATTTTCTTAATTTTAAATTTAATCCTTTGCCAAGTGTTTCCCATAAGTATTCATTTAGTCATCAATTATGTCTAAACATAAGCAACAAGCAGAACCGGTAAGTAGAGAGAGAGTGAGACCAAGGAACTAAGCAGACTGGATGCCGCTGGTGGAGAACCCGATGATGTGGCACACCTTGGGGAGGCCTAATATTAATCCAGCCAGCAGTGAATGAAGTGCCATACGTATTACGTTGAATTGATTGATTGTTGGACCAACTGTGTTGCTTTTTAACACGACCTGAGTTCTTTATTCTGCTCTCAAGTCAAGACTTTTTTTAATGCATTTTTACTGTCATGTCATTTTTACCGTGTCAGGCAGGGGCTCCCTTCTCCTGGAAGCCTCGATCGTGCAGGCCTGGGTGACATCACTGGCCAGGCCTGCCGACATTAACAACTAGGCGGGGTGGTTCCAGGAGGCCATATCCGACTTAGGTGATGTATCAATCCCCGAGTTCGGCCAGGAAGCGCCCGGCGTCAGGTGTACTGGTGGTCGCGAGAGCTGACGTCTCAGCGCGAGGCGTGCGTCACCGCGCGGCACCTGTACGCCAGGCATTGCAGGCTCCGCATTCGCCCTCCAGATGCGGCAGCCACTGGGGTGGAGCTGTACGAGGGGTACATAGCAGCGGAGACCGCCCAAGAGGCTGTCCAGCGGGCCAGGGACCTGGCCCGCGAGGAAATGCTGGAGACTCTCAGACATCCGTGGGGGCGCCCTTACAAGATGGTGCGGGACAAGCACCGCACCTGCCCCCCCCTCCGCTGACGCAGAGTCTCCGCTCTGTTCCCTTCGCGAGGGGAGCATCCTCACCCGCCTGTGGCTCCGCTCCGCGGTGCTGGGAGCAAGATCACATCGAGGACGATGACAACGTTTTGGAGGTGACCGGGGTAGACCTGAGAATAGCGGTGGGCAGGCTTAAAGCCAAAAATATAATAATTAAATATAATAATAATTAAAATCGGTTTCTTAATCTTGATCGGAAAATTATATAATAAAAGTGCCTTGATTTAGCTCTGATTTTTTGATTCTGAGCTATAAGCCACAGAGTTTACAGCCCACCAACATTTTCCGTTTTACAGCTTCAAGGTATTTTCCTATAGAAAACTATAGTTCAAGCATCAACCTAAAACTTATAGATGCGTGAGCGGGCGAAGCGAGCTCGGGACTTGCGGCACCCCGACTTGGACAGGTTAGGTTAGAAGGGGATGGTAGGTTCTTGTGAGCACCATACCTCAGATGTGTTGTGGTACTTTTTTATCGTTTTTTATTAATATTGAAGTGACTTTGTTGAAGTATATTAAAAATCCAGTATTAACAAGAGACCGTAGTATGCAAGAGCGAGCGAAGCGAGCTCGAAGATTTTTAGCGCCCCGCTTTGGAGATGTTAGATTTTCCTTTTATCATTTAAACGATTGTATTAAAGTTACTTTGCCAAATTATGCACAAAAAATTCAGAACAAGCCAGATACCTTAGGCAATTACACCGAGCAAAGTGACCTCGGCAGTTGGTAGAACCCCGCCTCGAATTTGTTAGAATTTCTTTTCAACATTGATACATTTTTGTAAGCTACGGAGCTGCAAGCTTGAAAAACTACAATTTTAACCTATGAAAAAAGGAGGAGTTTTTCAATTAAATTTTCGAAATTAAGTAATGATAAGTTATATTTTATGAAAAGCAGTTTGGCTGGTTTTACACACACTGTCAGTAATACGATTGCCCCTCGCGTCTTGATGTCTATCAAACTTGCAACCAAATGAGTTGTAGTTTCTGTTAATTAGGTAGGCTTTTTTCAATTTCTTCAGGCATTTAAGTCAAAAAAGCTGAGCAAGGTAGCAGCCTGCCGCCCCAGGCCATGCCCTTTTGGCCCTAGGGTAAATACGCCCCTGTATCCTCTTTGTGTTAAGTATCTTTAAACCCTTCAGATAAAAATAAGAGCCACAAACAGCGGGGCTATCTTATAATTTTATATATTTTTAATTAGCATGAAGTTTAGAACTATAAGTGAATTTAAACGTTAAAAAGAGCCTAAACCACCCAAAAAAATGCTACAGTTGTTTTGTTGCTTATATTTAGTGGCTACAGTTATTTTTTTCAGGAAATTTTCCCCGAAAACACCGAAATCAATGCCACTGAAATCAAAATAATTGGCAAAATTCTAGATATTTTCAAAAGTAACCCGATTGTTAAATATTAATCTCTTTTGTTGAAATCGAATACATGTAATACAAACTTTTATCATCATGAAAATATTAATTCAAATAGTTAATACCGAAATCAATTTTAGGGGTATACCGAGCCAACGAAAACGATTATAACCCTTAATAAAAGAGAGGTCTGTAGACGCACATACATGTTATCCTTACCACCGATGCGGCGCAAGTGATAGTTTGTATGAACAACAATTTTCGCAGTCACTAGAATAAAGGATATATGAAAGGACCCGTGCGCGCCACTGATATTAATAGTAAACGTCGGACGTTTATTTACAAATCTTCAACATCCCCATCCTATGGTGTCTCTAGTGGGTAGTGGCCACTAGTACCCACCCATACGCATTCAGGGGTCTATAAGTACTGGTAGTTGTATAAAATACAATCTGAAGATAAACTTACTTTGCACTTACTAGCTTACTTTGCATTGGTGTATTCAAACTCAAACTCAAAGCATTTATTTCAATTAGACCAGGCACTTTTGAAAGTCAAAAAAGAAAAATCGCGGCACTACAGTCCCAGTCACAAGACATAATATCTTGTGAAAGTACTGTAGTTGGCCATTCCAAAGAGTAGATCTCTATGGAGAAGAATAGGCAAGAAACTCCATGGACACTCTTTTAAATCAAAATATCTTACAAAATATTGGTTACATCATTCATGTTAAGAATTACAAATATGTGAGAACGATGAAGAAATACGGGCAAGTTAAGAGTGTCCAGAGTAAAAGATTGAATCAGTAATCCAAAAATTAAGTAATTCAAATAAACCGTGGCAGCTAAAATGACCAGTCACAACTGACAGCGCCCGTTCACAAACATGACGAATGTATCAGTCATCATTCAACTCAACCTTATAATTATTCATTGTAACATTATGTTGAGATATGTAACTGTTTCCTTAGAAATTCTGTATCGGGACAGAAAATCAGCGTCATGAAATAAGAAATGATTTTTGCAAATATTAAACTTTTTACGCCTACGCGTTAAGATGACTTAATTCATCGTCCGATGAACTTGAACTTTCACTTTATGAAAATCGTGATAACATTTTAATACTAAAATAAAATCTAATTATAAATGCAGTGAAACCTCCTACCTCCTAGGACTTAACAGTTAAAGGCAAAAGTAACAGTTAAACCAACAGTAAAAATTGTGAAGAAACGAATATAGCCTTTACTTTCACTTTATGACGTTACTTTGGCCGTTACTTTTGATGAAGAAACTGGCTGTACTTGTGTCAAGGGGGTAGGTAGTGTCAGGGCACTGGAATTCCAGGCACTCCCAAGGTCACTTGACATTTAATTTTTAATTTAATCTTTGAAGTTATATAAATTTGTCCACTCACAATCAAATGGTGCACAAATGTTTCTTAAAAAGAGGAAAATGTTTTTATAAAAGCGCTTACTGTATTATTTCCACTCAGAGCACTAAAATTAAAGAGTTTATGGGAGATATTGGAAGAGGCCTTTGCCGCCCAGCAGTGGGACATTCCAGCCTAAAAAATAAAATCCCCGATAAATACTCTAAATTGTTCTAAAAATTTCAGGTTGAGGTCGACTCTGGTAAAGGGATTTTACGCTACGCTTTATCTGATCGCAGTTTCATTGAAAAAGGCTGGACTATGCTCCCAACAGAAAAAGTAGTGCGAAAGGTAAATGTCAAGATACATTTTATTAAAAAACACTAAATATTTACTTGTTATATAGGACCCTGTATCACCATTCACCATAGCCAACGACCAGTGACTATCTTCTAAACTATATGTCGGAGTCGGAGTCATTATTACGGATACAAGACTGACTATGAATCGAAAGCGCGCCAAAGGTCAAGCGACCAACTTACCAGTCTACCCACACCTCAGCGCGCTTACTACAGAGTCGTGATGTTTCGAGCTTCCAGCGAGGCAGAGAGGCTGAGTCTGACCACCGCGGAGTCAAGACGTCCCGAAACTGTAACCCGATTCATGGTGCCTAGTGTTATTGTGTTGGATTGTAATTTCAAGTAATTTGTTAGTTCGATAAAAGCAGTGTACAGTGTGTGTGTGTTTTCATTGCACGAAATCCATGTTCTGCCCACATGGTGAAAGTCTAAACAGAATAAAATCATCTGACTGCGACATATACATATAATATTATAAAGAGGAAAGATTTGATGGTTTGTTTGTTTGCATTGAATAGATTCCGAAACTACTGGTCCAATTTGAAAAATTCTTTCAGTGTTAGATAGCCCATTTATCGACGAAGGCTATAAGCTATATATCATCACGCTACGACCAATAGGAGTGGAGCAGCAATGAAAAATGTTGCGAAAACGAGGAAAATGTGACGCAAACGGAAGTTACGCCGGACAGCTAGTTAGCTATAAGGTGGATGGTGCAAAGTGGTCATCTCAGTCGTCACGTCATCCTATTTCTAGATATATCATCTTTCACACCTCTGACCGTTTTTTACATCATCATCATCATCATTTCAGCCCAAACGACGTCCACTGCTGGACATAGGCCTACATACAGAACCGTTTTTTACACTTTCCATAATTTTCATAATTACCTTTGTGCAGCATGCACGGTACGATTGAAAACATCAAAAAAGTTTAATGTTTTTATGTTTTGAAACAAATTTTCGACTGTGTAGATAAGTAATTTAAAAAAAAGGTAGGTAGATACCTAGGTTGTTTAAAGCTTGTGTATATAAATTACGCACTTAATTTCAGATGAATGTTTATCGTATGCGTCCGGCACACCCCGAGTTTGACTGGTTCGAACACAACAAGAACAAACGACTGATGACTTACGACACCGGCGAAAGACTAGCCGAGTTCGAGGACAGCGGACGAGGTCGCTGGTATTACAGAAGTGGTCGACTGGCACTAGATTATTATGATGCTGAAGGTGGTTATCTCCGGGACTTTTATGTATATTAGCGGCCATTTAGTATCAAGATGTTTACGGACAAGCGCAGTTGTAATGGCTCTGCAGTTGACTAGCCTAGCGATTGCGAAACACTGCGTGAAGGTTTTATTCTAATCTTATTATGATATGAATTGCAGAAACAAATGCTCAGCAGCGTTTCGTGATATACAGCAGCGGGGAGCCCGATGAGCGTGGCCGCACTCACCCTATTACGATACTTGCCACTTTTGACTATCTCGGCAATGGTATAGTTTTCGATCATGCTGGCAAAATACGGTAACTATTATTATTTTATAGCAACGCCGCCCCCGGCTTAAAAGTAATACAACAATACCACCTAAATCTCCTATTTTGACATTCATCTTCAAAAAAAAAAACATACAAATCAAGTCGTGCCAATAACGAAAACAACAAAAACAAAAAACCAAATCGGTGCAACTTTCATAGGTAGGTGGATTCAGTTGAAAAAAGTAATCGAATAGGTATCTGCTGAACGCTATACGACGAGGAAGCGACTAGCTGCGATTATTTTGTCGCTCCAGTAACGTGCAACAGATGTAGGTCCCGTATCAGTAAAAGTGAACATATAATAATAGTTAATCGCTGACTATTCACACTGCCGGCGAAAACTCTCTTCACCAGTTTTTCACAGTGACAATAGCTACCAAAAATATGCTTAACGACAACGACGACTACTTTTATGCTGCGTACAGAACATTCGTAGAGAGAAAAAGACTCGCTGAGGGCTTTCGCTTGGTAAAAACGTATGTATATACTTGCAAGTTACTGGGTGCGAGTTATCGCCCGTTGCATCCCAGATACACACTATTCCGAACTACACAACACTCACTCTCGTTGTTCGCGAAATAGTTTCTTTCTAGCTCTTCAATAGTAGTTTTTCCTTGGTCTAAGGCCTAAAACTGCGTTAAGCGGGCACCCGCGCGGTTTCATACAAAAGTGTTCCGTCGCGGGGACCAGCGCGGGCGTCCGTCACGGGGAGGCGCGGCCCGCACCCACGCAGCGGGGACCGCCTCTGTGCGACGGAACCCGTCGCGGGGGCACGCGCGGTTCCCACCAGCGGTAACACGCATGGGCTTGTTCAGTCAATAACGCTAGGTGATACGGGTCGCACGCACACTCGGAGAAAATCCAGGAGAATGTATTTCGATACAGAAAGAGTAATTTGTGGAAGTGCAGTGTCACTACCATATGGGACCAGGCAAATGAACTGTGTAAAGACCGAGATGCACGAACAGTGGCATGGCTAGAAATTTGTAATGAGTTAATTGAAAATTTTGAACATTTCGTTGAGGCCGAAAAAAAGGAGATTACATAAGTAGATTGGAACCTGGGGAAGAACATAGTCCAATATTTGTATTTATCCGCATACAAAATCACGACCAATAGCGGTTGTGCCTGTAACTTCACCAGCAACCTTTCCCTTACAAACTGAACTTAGCAATGCTGAAAAACATGCTTTTCTTTTCACTGACGAAGGCTTGTTAATAAACTTTAATTCATTAGTTCAAGGATCCTTCTTCAAAAACATATTTTTGTAAGATCCCTTCAATCTCCGAAATAGAGGATTTACCAGTGTAACTTTAGCCTTCTGGTAGAGTATTGCCATCCGCATGAGGTCATACAGCTCGTTGCCACCCTGATGGAGGAAGCAGGGGCAAAACAAAACAGCAAATGCATAAAACACGTTTTCATCGCAGATTAAATAATTGTAACACAGTCATTTGGTCCTCAGAATGCGCTCTTCGGATATTGCCGATGAAAGAAAGGTTCGGCCATTTTTGTCTCTAACAACCCGTACTAACATGCACACCGTTAAAATTGAACTAGCGACACTGCATAAATAAAATAGACGGGCACCGTCGCGTTCCCACGGAGCCCACCCGCGTGTCCCGCGCGTAGACACGCGACGGTTGCCCGTCGCGGACGCCCGCTTAACGCAGTTTCAGGCCTAAAGAGATTCGAGCGACAGCTGCTGTAGTTGTGCAGTGCAAGTTACGGCAAGTCAAATTGTGTAAAACTACTACTAAGCTAAGATCGTAGATCTGTTCAACTTCAGCCTATTTTTTTCCTCAGCCTTAAATACAATCAGACTGAAGGAGTGGTGCTTGATCGTGGAATTGGTCCCGTTTCACATTGGAAATGGCATTCATTGAACGATCCGCCAGTACTACAGCAGGTCATGATAGATACCCAAATGGCACACAAGGATCCTTATATTTTAAAACTTGAACCAGCAGCTGAAAAGATTAAGAAACAATCAGATAATGAAGAAATGTTAGCCATAGAATTCGATAACTTCATTAAAGAGAAGAGCAAGAAGCTATCCCAAAAATTTAAACCATTTCAGATCAAAATGAAAGCTTTGAAGATCAACGAACATTTTTCTCTGAAAGTATTAGACCAAGCTACAGTCTATCTCATTTTTAGAGATGGCTCAACTAACCTGAAGCTAAACATCGGCATGATATTAGACCATCAAGAAATAGTGGATACCGACACTGCTGAAGTGGGCGAAGTTTCGAACAGTTTAGAGCGGTTTCCAGCTCGCACCGACAGCTTGGCGGGCTTACAGCGTAGTGTGGCCTACGCACAACGCTACGAGAGACTGCGCTCAAATCGAGAGCGCCGACTACGGCCCCCGGAGCCATGTGCAAGTGCTGATCATTTAACTGCTGCTGCCTCTCCGCCCATGCGTCTGCCATTAAGAACAGTGCCCACTGGATCGTCGTCTAGTACTGGATACTGTCGTAGAAAACCTACAAATAATTTATACTATAATACCCGTCTTCTTTAAATAATTTATTAGTTTGCGGTAATAGTTATTTAATTATTATATTTTTACTAGCTGTCCCGCGCAACGTCGTCTGCGTCACATTTTTCCCGTTTTCACAATATTTTTCATTGCTGCTCCGTTCCTTTAAAGCGCCATCTATTGAATACTTACTCAATCCATTTAACAGATACCGCCATCTGTTCGAATCGTTTGGAGCTAACAGATAATTGTGACTTAATTTGCAATAAAATAATATTGCGACTATAAAATGAGATGTAAGCTATCCTATCTTTCAAGTTGGATCAAACTGCACACGGTGTGCAAATTTGATTAAAATCGGTTTAGTAGTTTTGCAGTCCATCCCCGACAAACAACGTGACACGTAATTTATTTATATAGTTAATTTTAATTTATATTAAAAAATGGCGATAAATAATTATTTATTTAGTCTTATATATTCTAAATATATAATTTTTAAATATTTTTACTTCGTTTATTCTTTTACTTACATACTAATTACATTTTTAAATCAAATCAAATCAAAATCATTTATTTCAAGTAGGCCAGTTACAGGCACTTTTGAATAGTCAAAAAACAATAAATATATTATTAAGCTACAGTCCCAGTCACTAGAAATAATAACTGTGAAAGTACTGTAGTTGCCCATTCCAAACCATAGATCTCTATGGAGAAGAATGGGCAAGAAACTCCATGGACACTCTTTTAAATTAGCAGCTTGTTACGAAAATCTTGGTTACATCATTCCTGTTGAGTTGGTTAATTATGTGAGAACGATGTAGCAAGACGTGCACGTTAAAAGTGTCCACAGTAAAAACAAAAAAAAGACAATGCAAAAATAAAATAAATAGTTCGAAATAAGCCGTGGCAACTAAGAGATGACCAGGCGCAACTGACAGCGCCCGTTCACGAACATCACGCATGGATCAGCCATCATTCAACTCAACCATTTTGAAGGGAACTAATTGACCCGACACACGCGCCACCATCAGCGTGACATTTAAGTGAGCATGATATACTCTTAACCGCCAGGGCACATTGAAATCAATAAAAGACGTAGGTTTCAAGTAAATGATAGCTTTCTAGTACTTAGTGTTCACACAATATGGGCTGTGTGACTATATAACACTAAATTAATTGAATTTATACAATGAAAAGTTAGTTTATACAATCTTCTGGCAGCCCCAACAATACTATTTAATGCTATCAATTCATGCGCCCCTGTCCTTGTGGAGCAGGACCGGCATTGAGCCAAGCATTATTATCAGCGATATAATCGTCCAATTTGTAATAAGCTTGCTTACATAGTGTGCGTTTAATGCATGTTTTAAATTTCATCTCACTCAGTTCAAGAATACTTTGTGGAATTTTATTATAGCATCTTAAACAGTACCCCATGAAAGATGAGTCTACTTTAGCGAGTCTGAAGCCTGGCTGAACTAATTGGTCCCTATTTCTAGTACTGTAATTATGTCTGTCACCTCTTTTACTAAAAAGATGCAGATTTTTTCTCACGTACATTATATTTTCATAAATGTATTGACAATGTACCGTCATGATGTTAATGTCCTTAAACAGTTCCCTTAGAGAATCGCGCCTACGGAGGTTATATATGGCTCTGATGGCTTTTTTTTGCAGAATAAAAATAGACTCGATGTCTGCAGCCCGTCCCCTTATCAAAATGCCGTAAGACATTATACTGTGAAAGTAACTAAAATAGACCAATCTTGCGGTTTCTACATCGGTATATTGACGGATTTTTCTAACATTTTCACTGATTTTTTCAAGAGATGTTAAATGAGCACCCCATGCAGCCTTGAATCAAGCATAATTCCCAGGAACACTGTTTTATCGACAAATTCTAGTTTCTCATTATTCAATATTATATTACAATCACTACTTTTAACATTCGGTGATGAAAATCTTATGCATTTCGGTTTTTTTTTTTCATTTAATACTAAATTGTTTGCTGTGAACCAATTATGGACCTGAAACAGGGCATTATTAACGTTTTCTAGATTTTGGGTCCGTCTATTTATCTTAAAAATTAAGGAAGTATCATCAGCAAATAACACCATATTTTGAGGTTGATTTTTTAATAAATAGGGTAGATCGTTAATATATACTAGAAAGAGGAAAGGACCCAATATAGACCCTTGCGGAACCCCCATGTTTACTTTTAAACCCTTTGAATTAACACCATTTATTTGAACTTGCTGTTGCCTTTCACTCAAATAACATTTTACCAAACTAAATGCAAGTTTACCTAGTCCGTAATGCTCAAGTTTCAAAAGTAATGTGTCGTGATTTACACAATCAAATGCTTTCGAGAGGTCACAAAATATTCCTATGGCGTCTTGGGATTCTTCCCACGCTGTAAATATGTGCTTGAATAAGGTTACACCGGCGTCAGTCGTACAACTCCCCTTGGTGAAACCATACTGTTGATCGTGCAAAATTTTGTTGGTGTTAAAATGATTGAGCATTACCTTTTCAAACACCTTGCTAAAAACTGGCAACACGGATACAGGTCTATAATTATTAGTATCTTTACTATCTCTAGATTTGAAAAGAGGGATGACTTTACTGTATTTCATTAAGTCAGGGAAAACTCCTTGGTCCACACACAAATCAAAAAATAAAGCTAAGTAAGGTGCTATAGTCTCAACTATGGATGTACAAAGTTTGATAGACATTCCCCACAGATCTTCGGTCTGTTTAATTTTTATTTGCCGAAAAGCTTTAATAACTGTCATAGGGTTTATGTGTTTAAATTTAAATTCAGCCGAGCAGCCAGACACGCTAGCCTGAGCCTCAGTAGTTTTAAACGGTATATCGGTAAAGAAATTTACAAATTCTTGAGCTACTTCCTGATCAGAGTTTTTAGGACCATATTTTGTATCTAATGTTAACTATTTTTTTCTGTTAGGCTCATTATTTATGACTTTCCAAACCGTCTTTATTTTATTTTCTGCGTTTTTGATCTTGTTGCTAATGTACAAGGCTTTAGCAAACTTGCAAGTATTTCGAAATATTTTTGAATAATTAGCAACATATTTGTTAAAAGTTTCCGTGTTAATGAAAGGCTTAAGGCCATAACGCTCAAATAGTCTTCCCCTACTTTTTCTTATACCTGTAGTTGCCCAATCACTAAATATAAATTTAAGGCAAATGCTTTTTACATGCCGTCAACAAAAAAGTATTGTATACTTTATACTATGCGCTGCCTGACTCAGTTATTGAATACGGGTTGGGTGGATATGGCCTTACGTTCCCTACACACTTAAATAAAATTAATATCTTGCAGATAAGGCTACTCAAACTACTTGTAGATAAAAAAAAACGAAAAAAAGCCTACATCTAAATTATGAAAAGCTGTTCAAAATTTGTAAAATACTTCCGGTCCATTTCAAAAGCAAGGTTAATATCTTGACTGAACAATTTAATAATGAAAATCACAAGGAGGAACGTAGGTATATGTACCCAACTCGTCCATCTAAAAAGAAGCCACTTGCCTAATGTCAAAAAACTACTTTGGTAGGCTCACAAAAAGTATGTAGTACCGACGTTGGTGAATGAGCTACCCCCAAAACTGATATCGCATGTCATATCTAAACAGCAACTTAAAAAATTTCTTAAAAAACACTACCTCTCATTGTGCCCATAGCTAACTTGGCATCTATGGATAATGGCAATTGTATATGTGTAAAGGGACTTGCCAGAGAATGGGCAGCAGCGTTCTCTGTGCTTTTGTAACAACCGTACTGCGATCGCCAACCCGCCTGCCAAACGTGGCGATTATGGCAAAACCCCCCAAAACGTCAATGTGGCGACACTTGGGGGAGGCCTATGTCCAGCAGTGGACGTCTTTTGGGCTGAAATGATGATATGTGTAAAATGTGAAAATGTCCTTTTTCTGTAGGCTTACTTTAATTTTTGCTTTCTTTTTCTTATTTATAATAAAATTCGAATTTTGTTAGTATTATAATATTGTGAAACAAGAACAACTGCCGACAAACTATTTTGCAGTTTGGCAGACTTTTTGTATGTTATTGCTATACAGATTTTGAATAAACAAATAAAAAAAAAAACCGGCCAAGTGCGAGTCTTACTCGCACACAGGGTTCCATAGCCCCAAACAATATAATAACAATATTTTGAACTGTCATTCATTACTTAGTAGTATTAGTTAGTAAACTTCCACTCAACCGCAAAACTAAATTTGTTTTTCATAGTATGTTTATGAAAAACAAAGTTACTGCTGCAGTTTGATTAAAAAGTCCCATATCTCAAAAACTAAAAATCATATCTTATTGAAACCAATTTTCGTTGATAGTTTTTTTTTACGTTCTACAATCCTAAATATTTTCAGAATTTTCCTCCTCTTACTTTAGAAATTAGAGGGGGGGGGGACACACATTTTAACACTTTGGAAGTGGCTGTAGCGCAAACTATTCAGTTTAGAAAAAAACGATATTAGAAACCTTAATATCATTTTTGAAGACCTATCCATAGATACCCCACACGTACGGGTTTGATGAAAAAACAATTTTTGGTTTTCAGTTCTAAGTATAGGGAACCCCAAAATTTATTGTTTTTTTTTCTATTTTTGTGTGAAAATCTTAATGCGGTTCACAGAATACATCTACTTACCAAGTTTCAACAGTATAGTTCTTATAGTTTAGAAAAAAAGTGGCTGTGACATACGGACGGACAGACAGACAGACAGACATGACGAATCTATAAGGGTTCCGTTTTTTGCCATTCGGCTACGGAACCCTAAAAAGACCAAACTGTTGAAGACGGGCACCTTGTTTTCGCCTGACAGAAAACGGCTTAGCACCTTAGGTTAGGTTAGGTTAGGTTAGCGGGGCTGTTTCCGCACTTAGCCTCTTTATTGGGCCATTGTACAAAGGCTTAGCACCTTATTCAGGTGGCCAAAGAAATGGTCCAGGAAAATTAGTCAAATTAGGGCAAGAATCTCGGAATGAGAGATAGTCGGCTATAAACTTGTATAAAGTTTTATTTCGACACTCTAAAACTTGTTTCATCGTAGGGTGTCCGCGACTACGGATATTCCAAGGTCAAAGGTCAAAAAATCGTTTTTTTACACATGTATTGTAAATATCTCGTTTCCTATGGGTTTTATGCTATTTGTATCAAAATAGATATTAAAGAAAATTTAATTCTCTACAACTTTTGTTTGAACATTTTTTTTATATCTTTTAACCATTTTTGAGATAGAGGGCAGAGCGCGCGCAATGTTTAACTATTTAGAGTATCATTCGAGGTCAACCTGTAGTCCCGATTAAAAACACGCCGTAAGTTTATAAAATTATTGATATATACAGGGTGTAACGGAAAGGGTATATACATAGTTAAGGGTGTGCTACAGACCATCAAACTGAACATGTATCTCCATCGGACAAACATCCTAAAAGCGAAAAAAATATCAGCTTCTTCATACATTGGGTCGAATACGTATTGAAATTTTGTATGGGGCAGCAGAAAACTTTTTCGCTATTGCGATTTTTGTCCGATGGAGAAACATGTGCAGTTTGATGGTCTGTAGCACACCCTTAAGCATGTATATACCCTTTCCGTTACACCCTGTATATATATATAATACTAAATAATTTGCATTTTTTAACTATTATGCTCTATTTAATATTTTTTTCAATAATTCAGTATATATTCATTTAATAACACTTACCTACTCGTGTAATTCTAAGTTATAAGGGAAATACTTTGATTATTTTTTTAATGTTAATCTTATTTATACTAACTACTTCCTATCTAAACAAAGAAAAGAATTTAATTTTTTATTAATGTTTTTATTTAAAAATACCATTTCATACATTTATGAACGTTGAAATATAAAATAAAAAAAATAATTAGAACTCCAAGTTCTAATTTCAATTTTCTTCTTCTTCATCATCATCGATCAATCATCTTCCAGTCGCTGTAAAATTTCACATTCCTCTGTGTTCTCGTCTTCAACGACATTTGTCTCCAGTTCTTTAAGGACTTGGGGGTCAAAAGTACCGTCTTCATTGATATTTTTTTTTCTTTTTTCGCCATCCAACAATTATTTACACTTTAACAATTTAAAGTAACTATCTACCATAATCAAAGGTTAGTGTAACAATTTTTTACAGGTTAGCATTCCTAACACAAGCACTATATTCTAGAATTAAAATGAATATCTAATTTACTAAAACTAACAATTTTAAATTAAAATTATGTGTACTTTATATAAACCAACATAAATAGCAAAACAATAGAAAAAAAAATTACTCATAGTTGTACTATGGAACTTGGCATATGAGTCAAAGTGCACGTCAACTAGGTCGCTGCAGATAATACAGCTTTTGTCCAAGTATCTTCAAAATATACTCCCTTTTCTCGCAGCCATTCCTGCATGTCACGTTTAATACTTGACATTGTAGGTGCTTTATTTATTTGAGTGCAGTGATACGGAGCGTTGTCCATTACCACACGTGACCTTTCAGGTAGGTTAGGAATGACTTTTTCACTCATCCATTTCAAAAAATTAGCTGAGTTCATGTCATCACGGTAATCTGAGGATTTGGATTGGGATTTGAACATTAACAATGCACCATTAACAAAACCATTTTCAGTTCCCGCATGATTAATTATCCAACGACCCCCTGATGACTCTGACACGAACATCCCAGGCTCCTCCTCACTTTGCCAGCACCTTTTGGCATGATAAGTGTTGTGTATATAGGTTTCGTCTAAATATACTACAGGTTTTTTCTCCACATTGCGATTTCTTCGGATTCTCTCCAAATATCTTGAACGCCATGCAGTAATATCATAACGTTCCATTAGTAATTTACGTTTCGATTGGCATCGCTTATGCTTGAAACCGATCCTATGCAATATACGGTGCAATGTTGTGATGCTTCCTTAATAATTTATGTCTTCTCTCAAAACTGCACGTAATTTAAGCAATGTAGGTAATTCCTTCTTCACAACATAAAAACTGTGATTTTTTTGCCGTATAGCGCACAAATCAAATCCATCCAAGTCGAACTTTTTAGGATGCGGGCGACTCTTCCCTGGGGTGACGATAACTCTAGAAGTACTCGCCGCTGTTGCGCCTTCTTTTGTAATTCTCGTTACAGTTTTCTCTGAAACACCAGCAATAAAATGAACAATAAAAAAAAAAACAAACAAAGATTATTTTCGTATTTAATTACATTATTTTTGAAAATAACTTTACAAATTTTGTTGTGTTGTGTTAATTCCTTTTCAAAGTTTCCTTAATAAAAATCGTGCATTAAAAAAAAAAAACTTAATTCCAATCTGTATATCAATCGGGAAAAAATCTGTATATGGCAGCCCCAAAATTTACCTGACATGGCGGCGACTCTTTTGCGAACATTGTTTATTGGTATCAAAACACCGCGATTCTTGTGTTCCGCTTCACAGAACTCCTTCACCTTTAATATCATTTCTTGACCTGCACTTTTTACATTTTTGGCATCGTAAATAAACTTTTTAGAGCAATAATCCAATAATAAACTCACAAAATATCTACCACAACAAACGCACCTTGATAACATCGACAAACGACAACATGGCCGATCTCCCCATCTGTCAAATTTAGTTCCACAATTGGCCGCGGGACTTCTTTCGTGAAATCGACTTTATTTATCCATTTTTGGCATTTTCGTACAAAGTGTCCAACTTCTCCACAATAATTACATTTAAAAACTTTTTTCTTCTTCTGTGTCTTCACGATTAATACTTCTTCAGTTTTCACGGTCTCATCTTTAGTACTTAACTGTTTTTCATATGCACTTAGCTGTGAAGTTAAGTTATCTACTGTCCGATCCTTTTTTGTTATAAGGAGCCAACTTGACTTAAAAGCGAAATAATCTTTCGGTAAAGTTCCAAGTATTTTACAGATTAATAATATCTCCGGCAAACTCGCATCAATTTGGCTGTTCAATTCGTGCCAAATGTTTTTTAACGCAGATATATGCTTTCTTATGTCATGTTCAGGATCCTTTTTATAATCAAAGAATTTTAGACAGAGATCATAGCTTTTGTCTTCGCTACTTGCATTGTAGAGGCGTTCTGGCTCGTCCCATACTTCTTTAGCGCTTTTGTACCGCATGACTTGTTCCAGTATCAAGGTGCATTATTTGTACCTTTGAGGCCTCTGCAATCGCCTTATCCATGGTGATGTCAGACCTGGTACAGATTCTTGCAAGAATTTTTCAGAACTCTTTCCAAGAGGTAAACTTTTACGCATCCACTACTATTTTCTTATTCAATCAATTGAACCATCATTCAACCACGCTCTGCTACCATGTTAAAGTAGTTATAAGTATTGTGGGATCGAGTTAAACCAGTTAAAATAATTAAACGAATATTATTGACCTAAACTGTAAAATATATTTTCGTCAAGATGGTTGGTGACATAACTGACGGTCAACAACCTTTATGATGCTATGGTAACAGCTGGTGATAGATGATAAAGGAGTATCTATTCCTAACAATACGAAGGCGAGGACGTCAACGTCGCCTTGAGCAAAGGCAACGTTGACGTCCTCGTTTTCTTCTTCAGTACCGGAATTGTGAGCATGCAACTACAGGGGTCTCACCAGCAGTAGCGCTCCAGAGGCGGCGCTTGCGCAGCCGACTTGATGCACTACGGCCGGACGTAGCTGCGGCGGTACGTGCGAAGCAAGAGCGTCAGATTGCTCGCGCTTCGGGGGCTGATAGGGAATTCCGTGTTGGGGATGCGGTAATTGCTCGCGATTATACGGCGAGGGTGGACAAGTGGACCGAAGCCTTGGTTGTTAAAAAGACAGGGCCAATTTCGTATAAAGTAAGTTTAGGTCATGGGGTTGAATGGCGTAGACATGCCGACCAAATTATTTCGGCTAGTAGCAAAAATAGGTTCTCATTATCACGCGTGAGTGACGTGACCGTAGCCGAGGCTACGGGCTCTGGGGTTGCCAAATCGGGGAGCCGAAGGTGAGGTGTTTGAGGACGCATCCTGCGGGGACGGTGACACTAAAGACACGCTGCTGGAAGCGTCAAAGTTGGCGCAAGCTCGACCCGAAAGGCTTACGTTGTCACCGCCACCGCAGGGCGCGTCAGCTCGTGCACTGCGTGCTTTCAACCGAGCAAGAAAGCTGTAATGTGAAACCATACTAGAATTGTTTATATAAAATAAAATTGTTAGTTGTAAGATGTACCTTTTGTGATTAGTAGACTTGATGGGGAGAGATGTAACTGTATTGTAGTTAACCATAGATTAAATAAGATTCACGTGGGATGAGGAAGGACGCCATTACGTGGTTGATTGAAAATCTAATAAAAACCTCCGATACTGAATTTCATATTATTTAATAAAATACCTTTTTAACATATAATACATGGCGCAGCCGGTAGTTTGCATATCGCAGATTTATTATCTCGCTCTTACTTAGTTGTAAATGATGAGGACCAATCTTACATGTTTGAAGTAATACACTTTATAGGTCTTTCAAACTATTTACAATGTACTGACGAATAAAAACAAGAACTAATAAGTGAAACATCAAAAGATATAGAATTATCTCAAATAATTGATTTGACACAGAATGGATGGCCAAATAAAAATATTCCAGATAACCTAAAATATTACTTTAAATTTAGAGAAAACAACAATTGATCAACAACTCTTTTTTTATGAACGATAGATTGATAGTTCTAAAGTATCTTAGATTAACTATTTTAAATAAAATGCATGAAGGTCACCTAGGAATGACAAAAATGAAACAACTTTCTATGTAGATCTTTATAATTGGCCGAATATTGATTCACACATAGAAGAAGTAGTTAAAAGGTGCTTCATCTGTCAAACATCCATACTTAATAATATTATAAATGCGAAAGTCACTCTGTTTGTTTGTTTGTTTGTTTGTTTGTTACCTTTTCACGACTAAACGGCTGATCGGATCTTAATGGATTTTGGCAAGAAGATAGATTGAAACCTTGGGAAAGACATAGGCTATATATTATCACGCTAATAACATTGGGAGGTGAGCAATATTGCATTATGTTCATATTCCTCAACGGATTGACAACTGACAACTGTCATAACTAACATTAGAATAGATCGGCTATTTTAAAACAGCCGTCACCGAAGTAAATAGCCCGACGGTTTAGCGTATGACCTGTGAATCGTGGGTTGCAGGATCAAACCTCTGCCAGCATACACTTATTTTTTATTATTTTTTTATTTTTGATGCTGTCATATATACAAAAGTATCACAATGCGACAGTGTCCCGCACTTTTAGTTTATATAGTTTTGTTTTCGTAAATTTTTAATTATTTAGTAAGAAAGTACTATCATCATCATTCATCATTTCAGCCGAAAGACGTTCGCTGCTGGACATAGGCCTCCCCCAAGTGTCGCCACATCGACAGGTCCCGTGTGACTTGCATCCAGACGATCCCCGCAACCATCACCAGGCCATCGGTCCACCTCGTGGGAGGCCTTCCAACGTAACGTCTTCCGATTCGTGGTCGCGGTCACAATCGGTCCCGTATGTAATCACTGGCAACACACACTGGTCATGGACTTTCGTCTTGAGACACTGCAATGAGTTGGACCAGAACATATCATGCAACATCCCGAACGCTGCCCAGCCGAGTCGGATTCGACGGTTGACCTCTTTCTCGAAGTCAGACCTACGCAACTGGACCGTTTGTTCCATGTATACATAATCGTCTACAACTTCGAGTGTAGAGTCTCCGATCTTGATAGGATTGGGTGTTACGTGGGCAATCAACATGACTTTGGTTTTGTCCATGTTCATTTTAAGACCCACTCTTTCGGACGATCCACTGAGGTCATCGAGCATATTACTGAGGTCCTCTATGGTCTCAACCATGACCACTATATCGTCGGCAAATTGAAAGTGAGAGTTGTACTCGCCATTGACGTCGATGCCTAGCCCTCTTCAGTCCAGAACCTTAAATACATCTTCCAGTGCAGCGGTGAACAGTTTCGGAGATATGACGTCTCCCTGTTTCACTTCCCTGTCCATGTCTCTCAGGAAAGTTATATAGTGAATCTCATCATAATGACAGCTGGGCTAAGGGCTCCCCCAAAGCCTTCCAATCTTCTCTCCGTGCGATTTTGTGGTCTGAAATGTATGGTCGAAACCAAAATAAAAGATCGAAACCGTTATCGAAACCAGGACTTCATACTCAGTAGTTGGGACCACTAGACCAACGATACAGTATATTAACGGTATCTATATATCAGTCTGTTTTAACTTTTTCACGCCTTAACTGGTGAACGGATTTGGATCAAAGCCACAAGCCAGGTCATGATCTGGATAAGGACATAATAATACTTTCATTTAAACATGAAAGCACAATCACTCAAGAACTACTAACTACCACTTTTGACCTATTTAACTTGAAATCTCGCAAGTAAGTTCTTAATAAGTCAGAAAGAGATTTTTGGAAATTCCACCCCCAAGTGGAATTAATGTCGGGTTAAGTTTAGGAGGATATTTGTAATTTTTAAAAAGAGGCATGAATGCACAAAATCACTATTTACGGTTTTGGAAATTCTATCTTTAGGCGGGTTTCATAATGAAAGTTGATGTGGTACAGTAGTCGGTAGCGTGTTCGTATACATTGAGGAGTTATACTCGGTTTTCGAAGTTTTACTCACAAATGAATAGGAGATCATTACGTACCAACTTTATTGTGCTTTGGAAAGTACGTTTAGCCGTTGGTCACGGCTGTCATTTGTAGATCTTTGACAGTCGTTAAAGATAGTCAGTGGCCCGAAAGTCTGACAACCAGTCTTACCAAGAGATGTCGTATAACCCAGTACTAACTGGGTTGTGGAGGTCAGATAGCCAGTCGCTCCATGCAAAATCCTGGTATTCAGCTGCATCCGGTTAGACTGAATGTTCCCAACTTAGATGGGAATAGACTGGGCAGATGATGCTGTATTAATACTGGAGACATCTGGTAACGAACTTCAAACAAAGCATTGAAATCAAGAACCTCCTGACTAAAAAACTTATTTTAAGCAAATCACGAACCTAACGCGTACGAAGTCGCAGGTAACAGCTAGTATCAATATATAAGAACCATTATTGTCACATGATGTACCTGACACCATTTTCAAAGATAGGAATTGATATTCTTGATTTTAAAAGGAAAAATTATTTATTAATTTATGATTATACCACAAAGTGGTTAGAAATAAAACTAATTATTAATAAATCTGCAACTAGTATAATTAATGCATTGATAGACATGTTTACTTGTTTTGGTATACCATCTGAAATTGTAGCAGATCACGTTCCATTTGATTCTCGACAATGTAAGCAATTCGCTATGGAATGGGGTTTTAAATTCACATACTCGAGCCCAAGGTATCCTCAATCAAATGGCATGGCAGAACGTGGAGTACAAATAGCTAAAAAAATATTAATGAAATGTAATGAAGACAAAACAGATTTCAGAATTTCCCTATTGCAGTATAGATCCTCGCCAGTTTCAGGCACATGCTTCACACCTGCGCAGTTAATGATGAACAGGAATTTAAAAACTAAGCTACCCTCTAGTTATAAGTACTAAGTGCCAAAATTAAACTGTAATGTAGAGAGTGAGATGAATAAGACTAAAAATAGAATTATAAGGAATTATAATAAAAATGTTAAAGAAAGAAGTGGCTTTAGTTTAGATTAAAGAGTTTGGTTTAAAAAGGATCCTCAAAAGATACAATGGACACAAGGTACTATTATAAATAATAATAATTACAGGTCATATGTTTTCAAAGATTGTAATGGATGTATGTATTTATACAAGAACTTCTTATCATATTCGTTCTCAATGATCTGATAATAAATAAAGAATGTGCAGTTACCGGAATGGTGATACTCTGTCTTAAAGTAGATATAAATAGAGTTTAATTTAGAATAAACTTGTTTTGTTAAAACTAATTAATAAATAAGAAATCGTTTTTTTTTTTTTCTTTTTGGCAAGTCGCTATTTGCGCATTTGCCACATACAAAAACGGGGAAACTTGGTAGTAAATGTAATTTAATTTAGGATACGGATTTTGGATGGATATTGGACAGGATTATTAGGAACGATATAAATAAAATAACTATTAAATACGTATATTGTTAAGAGTGATAAATGAAGATAAATACATGTATATTTTGAAATCATTAAATGCAAGTAAAACAGAGATAGACGTAGGAAAAGGAATTTTATAGAGAACTAGACATGCAATTAAAGGATCATGATTAAGTAAAGGACAGGAAAAGAAAATGTGGTTTAAATCACCCACCTCACCACATACGCACAGGTCGCTAGAAACGATCTGCAATCGTGCAAGGTGGACTCGGGAACAGTTATGACCCAACCTCATGCGAATAAGACAACTGGTAGCAGCCTTACCAAACTTAAATTTTGAATACCATGGTTTTTTGGGAATATAAGTCTGAATACGTGAATAATAATTTCCTTTGGTAACGCTGCTATCCGCCCACATCTTGCTCCAAGCTTCCCAAAGAAAGTTCATAGGCAGATTCGCTAAGTCGTGGCTAAAGTTGATGTAGGGAAACAAATCACCGCACTCTACAGCCTCATTAGCCAGGTGATCGGCTTTAACATTTCCGGTGATATTACTATGGCCAGGTATCCAAGCGAAACAAATTTGTAGACCAAATTTTACGCATTTATACAAAAGGCTTCTAATGAACAGAACTATAGGAAATATTGGCTTACATTTAAAAGAATTTCTTTTAATGGCTTGCAATCCACTTAAACTGTCGGTAAATAGTATTGCTTTTCCCAATTTCATGATGTAAATATATTCTAAGGCTTTGAACAGACCATAACATTCGCCAGTAAATACTGATGACTCAGGAGGAAGTCTAATTTTTTGCACTATGTTGTATTGTGAGTGAAAAACTCCAACTCCAACATTTCCTAAAGAAGAGTGTTTAGAGGCGTCTGTATAAATATGATGCCAGTTCTTCCAATGCAAGTCTTAGTTAAAGTTAAATAACTCCTTTACAAAATCATCGTGTTTATTAATACCAAAATTCAAGATAACATCCGGAGGGAGCACCAATGATTCATAAGAATGATTAAAGAGTGGATATGTAAGTGACTGGTAAATTGGGGTTTGTAAAGCTATAAACTTTGTATAGCTTACAACAAGACAGGGACGAGATTTGTGAGACCAATAATCAGAAGAATTGGTTTCATCTAATAGAGACTGAAGTTTTGCACGTAAAGGATGGTTGGAAAATTGTAATGCACGGAATAAAAATTTGTCGGAAAGATACTGACGTCGAAGAGAAAGAGGAGAATCTACAGTTTCAACCTGTAGGGCATTTATTGGGCTTGATTTCATAGCTCCCGTCACTATTCGTAATGCTTTGGACTGGATACTAAAATGTTCCATAATCAAGCACACTTCTAACTATTGCATTATAGATTAATTTTAATGAAAAGGGATGGGCACCCCACCAAACCCCTGATAAACATCTTAATATATTCAATCTCTGTTCACACCTTGCCGCTATATACTCAGTGTGGAATCCCAGATAGTTTACTATCCAAAATCACACCTAAAAATTTAACCGAAGATTTTACAGGAATGGGAGCATTATGATGATTCATAATTAACAAAAACGGGAGGAGGAAAGCGCATTCTAGAAAAAAGCACAACTGTACTTTTGGAAGTAGATAGCTCAAGACCATTGCTATCCATCCATTTTTTTAAAAGGCCAAGGGCCGATGTCATAGTATTGCAAGCCGCTGCAATAGAGCTATTAGGGCAATATAAAAGAAGATCATCAGCGTATTGAAGCACTCTTACTTGATTGTTCAAAGAGGATTCAAGATCATAAGTGTAGATGTCATATAATAAAGGACTAAGAACTGATCCTTGAGGGAGGCCTTTCCACACGAGTCTAGATTCACACTTAGGATCCTCGAGTGTAAGATTTATACACCTCTCAGATAAAATATTTAAAATGAAGTTTGTGAGTAAAATAGGAACATCCAGCTGCTGAAGTTTATATTTTAATGTTGATATTTCCACGTTATCATAAGCTGAAGTTATATCTAGAAAAGCAGAAACTACAGAATGATTCGAAGAGAATGCTAACCTTATATCAGTAACAAAGATACTCAAACTATCTAAAGTACTTTTACCTCGCCTAAAACCAAATTGACTGTCGCTAAGTAGTTTTCTGTTTTCTAAATGCCATTCTAAACTATTTTTAACTAAATGTTCTGTGATTTTTAACATTACTGAAGACAAAGCTATGGGTCGGTAGGATGTGCTGCTAGATGGATTTTTGTTAGGTTTTAGTATCGGTAGAATGTATTGGGATTTCCAGGCATTGGGAATATTTCCAGCTAACATAATTTTATTTATTAGTTCCAAGAAGTACAAAAGAGATAGATCACTCATGTTTGACAAAAAAGAATAAGGAATTCTATCCGAACCTGGTGCAGAGTCCTTTATATGGCATACAACACCTTTAAGCTCTTCGAGGGTAAATGAGTTATTTAATTCACAAAGAGAATCCACCGTTGAACGGGGAATGGAATAGGTAGTAAAATTTTCTGGGACATATGCGGGAGCCATATTATTTAAAAATTCATTTACTAACTGAGATGGAAGAAATGCGCTCGATCGTTCTGTGAATGCTGATCTAAACTTTCTGATATTGCACCAAACAACAGATGGTTGAACATCAGGAGAAATAGAGAAGCAAAATGACCTCCAAGCTTCAAATTTCTTTTTTTTAAATAGTTTTTTAGTTTCTGAAATTATTACGCTCAAAATATTAAAATTTTCTTCGGTAGAATTTTCAAGGTAATCTAGTTCACACTGCCTTCTTTTTAATATTGCATCTATGCAATCTTTGTCCCACCATGGTGAAGAAGGAATGTTACTTTGTAACGATTTCATTGGAAAAAGTTTATCGGCTGTTATTATCATGGCTTTGGATAAAGCATCGGCACAAGACTGTTCATTACCATATTTAATTTCAGGAAGAACAGAAACTGTTTCATCTAAGTGTTCCTTATAAGTTTGCCAGTTAGCGTCCGCCAGCTTGTACTTCAGCCGCGGAGGGCGATTGAAATGAGGTTTTTTACAGTAAGGAAATGATAAGATTATAGGGAAGTGATCGCTACCATAAGAGGAAAGCATAACTTCCCAACTCAAACGCGAAGCTAATTTATCCGTGCATAATGACAGGTCAGGAGCACTAGCTCCTTCATTTGGAGAAGTGCGTGTAGTTGGGGACGCAGTGTTTAATATACAAAGATGGAGGTTATCTACAATATCTAATAAAGTGCTACCATAGTTATTTGTTGACGAACTACCCCAGACCCCGTGCTGGGAATTAAAATCTCCTAAAACTATAAATGGCTTAGGAAGAATAGAAAAAATATTTACAATTTCATTAAAAATTACAGCAGTTGGACGGGGAATATATACAGAAACAAAACAAATATTATCTACAACAGCTGCTATAACAGAAAAATCATTATTATGAGGTGGGATTGTGAATAGTGAAAATGAATGATGATGTTTGATGAGTAAAGCGACGCCGCCATACCCATCTGAGCGGTCTTCTCTAAGACATGCATAACCAGGTATCTTAAACAAAGACCCTGGTTTAAGCCATGTCTCTTGAAGAGCAAAAACAAAAGTTTTATATTTATTTACAAGATATATTATATCAGATTTTTTACTAATTGCGCTTCGGCAATTCCATTGGAATACCTTGGCTTTGTTGTCCATAATTAATATTTGATTCATTAACTGCGTTCAATACAGTGGCAGCGATGGACGGTGAAAGATGATGAGTTTGTGTTAATGATTTTATTAAAGCAATGATTAATTCATTTATAGATACAGCAGACAGGTCATCTCTAGGGATGAGAGCACACCCATCTTTTGGTTGAGGCATGCCCCTGACAAGGTCCTGATGGAATTGCTGATGATAACCTTTAGAAAAGTGAGATGGAGAGCGAGGTTTAATAAAAACTGTTTTTTTTATATGATGAAGTTTTATTTTGTTTTGAAGGAGAGTAATTCTGAGGAACAGAAGCATTTATATGGCTTGAAATTGATGGTGAAGATAGTAAGGCATCAGCATATGACATTTTTGAAATTGTGGGATGTAGCTTTGAAGCTTCGGCATAAGAAATGCAAGATTTGGCCATTGATTCCTTAATATTCTTCTGCCTCTCATACTCTAAACATTTTTTACTTGTAGCCTCATGAAATCCTTTGCAAAGGCAACAAGATAAATTGTCCTCAGAGACAGTGCACCCAACCCCCGAGTGACCGTGTCCAGACCTAAAACATCTAGGTGTAGACCTACATTGGTTTTTCATGTGGCCATATCTACAACAATTATAGCACTGGATTGTTGGGTAAAATATAAAGGTCTACTATAATTTCTCTACTATAATTTTCCTTTTAATTGGCCTCAACTTTAATATTTTCCCACAACCAATTGGGACGGAGATGTTATCTAAAATTTCATCATCCGTCCACTCCATGGGTACGCCTCTGTCGACACCCATGCGAGTGACGGAAAATGATGGAATAAACGCTTTGTATTTTTCTTTTTCCAAAAATCCGCTAGTAATGAAAGAGTTGGCATCTTCATATTTAGAAAAAGATATTACAAGTCTGTTACGGCCTATTTTCTTAAGACTACCATTAACAATATTATTAAAAGAATTCCTTTTTAAAAAACGCCCAAAAGAAATCGGATTAAGATACGTATTTTCATTGGAAGCAGTTTGTTCTCTTTGTACATGGACTAAAAACGGAGCCGCATCCGAGGAATTATAGAAAACTCTATTAACTGGTTGATGCGGTGACCCGTTCACCCCATCAACGCCAGCCCCCAATGGAGAAGTAAGTGGAAGATCCTTAATTTCAGTCTCTATTTCAACCTCGCCACAATTACAAATAATATGGCGTTTCCCGCCACTTTTACGCCTTTATTTGTTGCAATGTCTGCATATTGTGGGCCGAGCCGAGACCCTTTTACGTTTAGCATTACTATTAACTAAACTTAATGAACCATCTGTATCAACACTGGTATCATTATTTGATATAGTAACGTAATGACCAATTTCTGAAGATGGTATTCCTCCGGGGTCGTCCGGAGGATCCATGGCTAAAAACTATAATACAAATAAAAACACTTACGAAATATAATGACAACACTAAAACTAACTATAGTACTAAATAAAAAGATAAAATATATACAAAAACTTAATCCAATCCAATAATATAAATTAATTTAAAAATTAGTCAAAAAAACCACGTCCGCCAAATTTGAGGTTTCCCGCGCTTTCAGAAATAGAGTTTAATTTAGGTTTACAGTCTGTCTATAAAGTCATGAAATTAATGTTTGAGGAACTAACATTATTTAAAAGTAGGGCAACACTAAATCAAAGTACATCTAATGTCATTGGCTGTCATCGTCTTGTTTTGTAACTCGTTATTTATTGCATTTCTATTGCTTTTCAAATCTAAGTGGATTAAACCTAGAAGAAACGTGTTAAATATGAAGAAAACCAATCGGAGTGGAGCTCAGGAAATTATTTTTAAAGTGTATCAGCGATGTTTGTTTAATAACACCAAGCTGGACAAATTTTATCAAATTTGGATGATGTTTATGCTCAAACAGCAGCTATGACAGGTATGTAATCGTGTTACTGTTTGTTTTTATCTACCAGAAGTTACATATATACTAAATATACGATTTTAAGACTAAAATAAGGATTGTTTACATTGCGCATAATTAGGTTAGATTGCAAATTTATATAGGCCATATTGTAGTGCGACCAAAATTTTTGATACTTTTTGATGATCATATTTACTGCTGATTTTAAATCTGAATAAGTTATATCATGTCTGAAATTTAAAATAGTATCTATTTTCTGTTAGTACAATTATTAATTACTTAAAACTTTCTTTCAGGGAAATCTGAGAGTACAGTAAAGCGTATTATGTGCTTTCCTAAGACACACAGCGTTGAGTTGAAGAAAGCTGATGTAAATTCGCCTTAAATTAGTTATCTGTGGTTAAAAACTTACCGAATTGTCCATGGTTTTATACCTGTCTCTCTCTTTCACCAGCGTGCATCCTTTTCTAATCGTGAAGGATGCTTGACACGAAGCTGTCAACTTCATAGCGTTTGTAAATTTTGCCGGTAAAACATCGAAAAATTTTCCAAAGTTAAAAAATTGTGAAAATACAATAATGTATTGTATTAAATTTGCACATAGCGTTTATTTAGTGTACGTTTCGCTTTTGTTTTCGTTATGAATTAGTGTTTTATGCTGAATCCGGACGAAATTGTGCGGATAAGTGTCGGAGGTGAACAAAGTTCGAGTGTTGTTGCTCCGGATTAAGATAAGTATTCGAATAGGGTGAGACCTGATGACGAGTCATCATCATCACCTTCTTCATCCTCGGAGGATGAGGAGGACATAGCTTCACCTCCACCCAACAAAAGACGAAAAGTTTCACGTAAGTACAAACAAGTTCAAACTTGTTCGGACCCGCGTGTAGAGACACTTATTCAACAAGTGGGGTATATATCTAGTTATTTAACTAACTTACCTTTTCTACCGACTAATAAATCACACAGCGCAATTGCCTGAACAACGAAAAAGCGATCTGACTCCATCCACATCGAATTTTTTGAGTAATCCGACAACTTCATTGTGGGTGTAAACTCTCAATAAATGAACCTGGTACAGAGTTTGACGAGAAAACCATTAATATTCCACACGCTGACAAAGAACGATTACAAGAATCGACTAGCGTACAAAAAATTTGATACTCCTTTTCAGAATGGCATTCATTATAAAAAAGCTTTACAGCTTTGCATTGCTAGTCCCGGTTTCGTGGGTCAAGTTAATTAATACTTGTGACATTTTAACAAGACCAGAGATTATTTAGCTCCAACTGCGCAGTTAGCAACAGGTTTGTCTAACAGTATATTGGAACAAAGACAGCAATTGCGGTTAGGATTACAAGATTTGCTTGACTGGGCATCAGCAAACCCTAATAATTTAGTAACCCTAATAGTTAAGTTAGTTAATACTTTCTTATAATAACTAACACATTGTTTGAAATATTTCTGGTACTTTTGGTCCAGGGTCTCCGTCATATAAAAAATCTGCTATGCAGATGGTGTGTTGTAAAAGGGCAGAGTGCATTGAAGTAAGACGAGACCATATTTTAAAAGAGATTGAAAATCTAAATTTAAGAACTATACTTCTAACAATTACACAGCAAATAACACACCTCCCAACACCAATAATAAAAACAGCTGACAATCAAACTAAAAATAAAATAAAATAAAAAAATAAAAAACTGGGGTTTGTCTAAAGGTCCATGCCCATTTATGGCAACAACAGGGAGCATACAATTGTATTTTAAAATTAATAACAGCTGGCCGCTTTATTATATTTATAAAGAAACCTCCCTTTCGGTATCTAGACAACAAGTTTGCAACCCAGACAACAAGAGACATGACAAACATGATCTTTTACTTGAAACAAAAGCAAATATTAGAGACACTACTAATACTCAATCCGTGTTTGTCTAGGTCTAATGTTTTTGTATAAAGATCAGACAGCGGGCTATGTCCCATCTTTGACCACAGAGGTCTTAACTCGTATGTGTCTGTGAAACGTTTCTAGCTAATTTCACAGACAGATGTAACCAATTTCATGCAGACAACCGATTGGTTAGTGAAATTGGACATTCACTGGGCTTATTTTCATTTACCAATTGCAGAAACGCACAGGAGGTTCCTCCTTGTGATTTAAAACAATGTAGTGCTGCAATTATTGCCTTACCATTGGGCCTGTAATCGGCCCCAAAAGATTTTGCCACAGTAACAAACTGGATTGCGGAAATCCAACAAGCACAAGGTTTCTGTGTAATTGTGTATTTGGATGATTTTTTTTGGTCAATCAGGATCATACTGGTTTCTCAGGTTGCGGAAACATTGAGAACGTTGGATACCTTGGGATAGCACCATTCCAAAAACACTGTCATTCAAACACAAAAGAAATGTATTCTGTATTTGCAACCATAAACAGTCAGCGGATGACTCTACAAGGTGCACACAGACATATTCAGTCCAACAACAGGACTCTTGTTGCATACCTCCGATACGAGAGGGGGAACACTTTCCCTTGCACTACTAAGGTTGACAATCAGTCTCCTAAAACTTGAGCAGTTACATTTAACTCTCTTAGCCACTTACCTCCCGGGGAGTCTAAACGGAATTGCTGATCGCCTATCAAGGGGTCGCAAAGTACCAGAGTGGCATCTTGTACCCCAAGCCACGGAGGCTATATTCAAAGTTTGGGGCGTCCCAGACGTACATCTATTCGCGTCATGAGAAAAGGCTGTTGTACCAAAGTACATTAGATTGCAGAGACTGTTACTCAGTTTTCTGCAACGCTTTCAGCCGACCATGGGACTATCAGCTGGGCTGGGCATTTCCCCCACCCAGCTTAATACGAAGAGTACTAACTCATTTGAACAATGCCAAGGGCACGTACATCCTAATAACATTAGAATGGACCAAATGCTTCTGGCTACCCGACCTACGAGCGAGAGCCATAGCACAGCCTCTTCCGATAAAGAACCTGCGGAAGGTCGTAATAGATCGGACTACAGGCATATCTATGCCAGGTGAAGAAGTTGACCCTCCTTGCCTGGAATATTGGGGGGGGGGCGACCAAGTCTCTTAGTGGACTATAGAGGCACAAAACTTGTTTAAAAGTAGCTGGCGGACATTTACTTTAACAACTTTATAAGGCCCCAATTAAAAGATGGTTATCCTGGTGTGACACAAATCGAATTCATTCTAAAGCACCTGAAGGTGTTAATTTTTGGCAAAACTATTTTTAGAAGACAGGCTAGTTTAAAGAACTATTTTCCTGAATAAATCAGTGTCTTAACTTACTGTGCAACATCAAAGGTAGATATCACAAAACAATTTTTAATTCATCAGATTCTAAAAACCATTGCACTTGCTAAGCCAGCAGTTCAAAAACTTTGAATATGGGACACTGCAATATTATTTAACTGGCTAAAGACGTCAGCAAATTCAGGTTCTTTATTTGAGATAGCTAGGTTAAGAGCTTTCTCTTGCTAACCTTAGGTTGTAGAATTCATCATCTAACATTATTAGTAAATAGCCCTGAATATGTTATTAAGTATCCCATTTCTGTGAAAGATGAGATTAGTCTTTGGCCAAAGTTCGGTTCACAGACAGATTAAAAAACACAGAAACGGTCAGGTTGGTTGTTGCGGAAACACCCAGACCATCGTGTCTGCCCTATTAGACACGTTAATAACTTTATAGAAAGATCTCAAAATAGAAGAAGCATAGACAGGACTGTCACAAGTTGTATTTATTTCTCTATCAGGAAAATTAAAACAACCAGCTTCAAGAACAATGATTGGAGGTTGGATAAGTAGTATCTTTAAAGATGCTAATATTGATGCCCCACCGGGCAGCATCAGCTCACCTATAGCCTCTGGGTATTGGTTGGAGAATAGATGTATAAGAAATCTGTACAAGAAATTCTTGACAGAGGAAACTGGAAGAGTATTAAAACATTTCAGAAATTATACTGTTGTCCAGTAAACAAAATTGATAATACCAACTCCAATGTTGACTTACTGCAGTTAAGTTTTTATATTATTGATAAGGTAAAGGTGTAAAACCTTTTATAAAGAAAACTTAAATAACCAATGCCTTGATAAAGTTTTAATTTAGAATTTTATTATTTTCTTGTAACTATTAATTATCCTGGTCAACAAAATTTTGTAACAAGGTTACTAATTTGGAATAACCTACCCTCATTAGAACACTATATTTATTTTGATTTGATCAGGTCTAGTTTTAGTGTTAAAGTGACTTCAAATTTTCTCGAAAATCACCCATTAAATTACTATAAAAGATTGGTCTAATAGCTTTTATCTGATAGTAAGAGTCTGGAGTGTAATATGTTATTAAAAATACATTCACGGTTGGGTCCTTTCACATCTGAGCACCGTCAGCAATGAACATGGTGAAAGATTCCACTAAGACATTTTCTACAATATAAAACCATCAGGGCTATAATAATGCTCGCAGATTACTGTTGGACATTACAATGAGACCGCCCTAAAACAAAAACAATGAAAATCAATAATGGCATTGATAATAATACTGTAACACCATTACTTTTACAACATTTTGTGTATTAAAACTTTCAAATACAATAAAACTATTGTTATTTGAAATATTCTAAAATCATTTCTATAATCACTATTGCCTTTCTTAACATACTTAGCTAAACAAAAGTTTGCATGTTACATTCTGAATTTTTGTTGACCAGTGTTATTTATTTCTTGTCAATTTCTGAAGAAGTTACCAATTAAGGAAGGAATAAGGGATGATTATTAAGGGAGGATAATTTTTGCTACATTGAGTTAAAATAAAACTGATTATATTCTTACAGTGTTATAATTCATTCATCATAGCGTTTGCATTTACCACCAGCAGATACCAAACAGGTCTTCAACTCAACGCTGTGTGTCTTAGGAAAGCACATAATATGACTGTTTTGCATTCCAACAAAACAGGTATTATGTGTTGAATAAGACACACAGCGTTGCAGCAAGTCTCTTGCCGGTGCTTTGAAGACTCTATGAAGTTGACAGCTTCGTGTCAAGCATCCTTCACGATTAGAAAAGGATGCACGCTGGTGAAAGAGAGAGACAGGTATAAAACCATGGACAATTCGGTAAGTTTTTAACCACAGATAACTAATTTAAGGCGAATTTACATCAGCTTTCTTCAACTCAACGCTGTGTGTCTTATTCAACACATAATACCTGTTTTGTTGGAATGCAAAACAGTCATATTGTAGATGAAGGCTATAAAAACGATGGCAAATTCGGAACCCCTGGCAAACACAGATCAGGTCGTCCTAAGAAAGAAATGGATGACTTCAACATATGTGCTCTTCGACAAAAGATTCAATTAATTTACTCGGTGAAGAAAGAGGAACCAACCTTAACTTCTGGATTTTGAATGAAGCCTGGAAGGCATGCGTAAAATTTTGAAATTGATTGGGTTTTCTTACAAGAAGTGTCAAAATAACAGAACAAGAATATTTGGTATCAGATAATGAAAGTAATTAATTATTATGTTACGGCATATTTTTATTAATAATAAAAGGTTAAAAAATATGTATGAACATTTTTCTTTTATTTACTCATTTATTTGAACGACAGAGACCTATGGTCTCGATCTTTTTATTTGTGCTATCTCATATATTACTATACTAGCTGTTACCTGCGACTTCGTACGCGTTAGGTTCGTGATTTGCTTAAAATAAGTTTTTTAGTCAGGAGGTTCTTGATTTCAATGCTTTGTTTGAAGTTCGTTACCAGATGTCTCCAGTATTAATACAGCATCATCTGCCCAGTCTATTCCCATCCAAGTTGGGAACATTCAGTCTAACCGAATGCAGCTGAATACCAGGATTTTACATGGAGCGACTGGCTATCTGACCTCCACAACCCAGTTAGTACTGGGTTATACGACATCTCTTGGTAAGACTGGTTGTCAGACTTTCGGGCCACTGACTATCTTTAACGACTGTCAAAGATCTACAAATGACAGCCGTGACCAACGGCTAAACGTACTTTCCAAAGCACAATAAAGTTGGTACGTAATGATCTCCTATTCATTTGTGAGTAAAACTTCGAAAACCGAGTATAACTCCTCAATGTATACGAACACGCTACCGACTACTGTACCACATCAACTTTCATTATGAAACCCGCCTAAAGATAGAATTTCCAAAACCGTAAATAGTGATTTTGTGCATTCATGCCTCTTTTTAAAAATTACAAATATCCTCCTAAACTTAACCCGACATTAATTCCACTTGGGGGTGGAATTTCCAAAAATCTCTTTCTGACTTATTAAGAACTTACTTGCGAGATTTCAAGTTAAATAGGTCAAAAGTGGTAGTTAGTAGTTCTTGAGTGATTTATCGGTGAGTGAATAGTATTGTGCTTTCATGTTTAAATGAAAGTATTATTATGTCCTTATCCAGATCATGACCTGGCTTGTGGCTTTGATCCAAATCCGTTCACCAGTTAAGGCGTGAAAAAGTTAAAACAGACTGATATATAGATACCGTTAATATACTGTATCGTTGGTCTAGTGGTCCCAACTACTGAGTATGAAGTCCTGGTTTCGATAACGGTTTCGATCTTTTATTTTGGTTTTCGACCATACATTTCAGACCACAAAATCGCACGGAGAGAAGATTGGAAGGCTTTGGGGGAGCCCTTAGCCCAGCTGTCATTATGATGAGATTCACTATATAACTTTCCTGAGAGACATGGACAGTGACAGTGTCAGGGAAGTGAAACAGGGAGACGTCATATCTCCGAAACTGTTCACCGCTGCACTGGAAGATGTATTTAAGGTTCTGGACTGAAGAGGGCTAGGCATCGACGTCAATGGCGAGTACAACTCTCACTTTCAATTTGCCGACGATATAGTGGTCATGGTTGAGACCATAGAGGACCTCAGTAATATGCTCGATGACCTCAGTGGATCGTCCGAAAGAGTGGGTCTTAAAATGAACATGGACAAAACCAAAGTCATGTTGATTGCCCACGTAACACCCAATCCTATCAAGATCGGAGACTCTACACTCGAAGTTGTAGACGATTATGTATACATGGAACAAACGGTCCAGTTGCGTAGGTCTGACTTCGAGAAAGAGGTCAACCGTCGAATCCGATTCGGCTGGGCAGCGTTCGGGATGTTGCATGATATGTTCTGGTCCAACTCACTGCAGTGTCTCAAGACGAAAGTCCATGACCAGTGTGTGTTGCCAGTGATTACATACGGGACCGATTGTGACCGCGACCACGAATCGGAAGACGTTACGTTGGAAGGCCTCCCACGAGGTGGACCTATGGCCTGGTGATGGTTGCGGGGATCGTCTGGATGCAAGTCACACGGGACCTGTCGATGTGGCGACACTTGGGGGAGGCCTATGTCCAGCAGCGAACGTCTTTCGGCTGAAATGATGAATGATGATGATAGTACTTTCTTACTAAATAATTAAAAATTTACGAAAACAAAACTATATAAACTAAAAGTGCTGGACACTGTCGCATTGTGATACTTTTGTAAATATGACAGCATCAAAAATAAAAAAATAATAAAAAATAAGTGTATGCTGGCAGAGGTTTGATCCTGCAACCCACGATTCACAGGTCATACGCTAAACCGTCGGGCTATTTACTTCGGTGACGGCTGTTTTAAAATAGCCGATCTATTCTAATGTTAGTTATGACAGTTGTCAGTTGTCAATCCGTTGATGAATATGAACATAATGCAATATTGCTCACCTCCCAATGTTATTAGCGTGATAATATATAGCCTATGTCTTTCCCAAGGTTTCAATCTATCTTCTTGCCAAAATCCATTAAGATCCGATCAGCCGTTTAGTCGTGAAAAGGTAACAAACAAACAAACAAACAAACAAACAAACAGAGTGACTTTCGCATTTATAATATTAGTATGGATTATGTATGCTATCTGATCGTATAAGAAAACTAATGAAGGTCGCATCTTTGGTTTCTGTAGTTTTTTTAAATAAGATCTACGGATTTTACGACTTAACCTTTTCTTCTATCCAGTTTCACAAAAGCGTCTACGAGTAAAAATTGTTTTCATTAAAATCAGGTTTGCTTCTAGTACAAAATAATGTGCTAGTATCAAAATAATTTAGTCACACTATACAGGGTTGCTAGGTGCACGACCGCAGCGCCCTCAATTTTTTTCATGACTTTATAGACAGACTGTACTTGTTTTGTATACAAGTACATTTTTTTTTGTTTTTTTTTTTTTATTTTTTGTTGGGAAAGGGGTGTGGTGTATTGTAGTTAACCATAGACTAAAAAAGATTGGAAAATGGAACGTCCCGGTCACGTGGGATGAGGAAGGACGCCATTACGTGGTTGATCGAAAATCTAATAAAAACCTCCGATACTGAATTTCATATTATTTAATAAAATACCTTTTTAACATATAATACAGTAACATCGGACGATACTAATAATTGTATGGTGGTGTGTAGTTAGTTTTCATAGTGCGAAAACACCAGTCTGTCGTTGGCCCACGTCAGGGGGGGGACACTGCCATACTTGACATAGGCGTCCAATTTTTCACAAAGATACTAGCACCATCTCTAGAAAAATCCGCATAAACTTGAGATTTAGTACGATATAATGACATAGATGGTGCTTACGCCAATTATTGCCAGTGTACCATACCTTTTTTATTTTAATGAAAATTGAGTAAAAATAATAAATTCTAATTTTAAACAAGATTAAACCATTTTTTAATTTTCATTCCGAAATTGCAAATATTTCTTTTTAGGTTTGGCAACATTATCACGCAAATTGTTTTTTACAAAATGGCCACTGCTTTCGGTGTGTGCGCATGTTTGGAAATCTCTCCCATTTTGTGTAATTTATGTGGTTTTTCGATACTGTTAACATTCAGTTTAGTAAACACTAGCTGTTACCCGCGACTTCGTACGCGCTAGGTTCGTGATTTGCTTAATATAAGTCTTTTAGTCAGGAGGTTCTTGATTCCAATGTTTTGTTTGAAGTTCGTTACCAGGTGTCTCCAGTATTAATACAATCTGCCCAGTCTTTTCCCAACTAAGTTGGGAACATTCAGTCTAACCGGATGCAGCTGAATACCAAGATTTTACATGGAGCGACTGGCTATCTGACCACCACAACCCAGTTAGTACTGGGTTATACAACACCTCTTGGTAAGACTGGTTGTCAGACTTTCGGGCCACTGACTACCTGTAACGACTGTCAAAGATCTACAAATGACAGCCGTGACCAACGGCTTAACGTGCTTTCCAAAGCACAATAAAGTCGGTACGTAATGGGTGGTCACCCATCCATAGACCAACCTAGGCAAACGCAACTTAAACTGAAGATCGACCCTAGCGACCTAAATTGATTTTATATGATTATTTTCGTTTGAAAGAACTTGCTTCAAGTGTGATCTCCTATTAATTTGTGAGTAAAACTTCGAAAACCGAGTATAACTCCTCAATATATACGAACACGCTACCGACTGTACTATAAAAAAGGTGATGTTGAAAGTTGATGTCGATCAACTTTCATTATGAAACCCCCCTAAGGATAGAATTTCCAAAAACGTAAATAGTGATTTTGTGCATTCATGCCTCTTTTTAAAAATTACAAATATTCTCCTAAACTTAACGTTTAACCCGACATTAATTCCACTTGGGGGGTGGAATTTCCAAAAATCCCTTTCTGCCTTACTAAGAACTTACTTGCGAGATTTCAAGTTAAATAGGTCAAAAGTGGTAGTTAGTAGTTCTTGAGTGGTTTATCGGTGAGTCAATAGTATAGCGCTTTCATGTATAAATGAAAGTATTATTATGTCCTTATCCAGATCATGACCTGGCTTGTGGCTTTGATCCAAATCCGTTCACCAGTTAAGGCGTGAAAAAGTTAAAACAGACTGATAGATGCTGTTAATATACTGTATCGTTGGTCTAGTGGTCGCAACTACTGAGTATGAGGTCGTGGTTTCGATTCCCGGGTCGGGTAATCTTTTATTTTGGTTTTCGACCATTAATTTCTGACCACAAAATCGCACGGAGAAAAGATTGTAAGACTATGGGGGAGCCCTTAGCCCAGCAGTCATTTTGATGAGATTCACTATTTAGCTTTCCTGAGAGACATGGACAGTGACAGTGACAGGGAAGTGAAACAGGGAGACGTCATATCTCCGAAACTGTTCACCGCTGCACTGGAAGATGTATTTAAGGTTCTGGACTGGAGAGGGCTAGGCATCGACGTCAATGGCGAGTACATCTCTCGCATTCAATTTGTCGACGATATAGTGGTCATGGCTGAGACCATAGAGGACCTCAGTACAATGCTCGATGACCTCAGTGGATCGTCCGAAAGAGTGGGTCTTAAAATGAACATGGAAAAAACCAAAGTCATATTGAATGCCCATGTAACACCCACTCCTATCAAGATCGGAGACCTACACTCGAAGTTGTAGACTATTATGTCTACATGGGACAAACGGTCCAGTTGGGTAGTCTGACTTCGAGAAAGAGGTCAACTGTCGAATCCGACTCGGCTGGGCAGTGTTCGGGAAGTTGCATGATATGTCCTCGTGCAGTGTCTCAAGACGAAAGTCCATGACCAGTGTGTGTTGCCAGTGATTACATACCGGACCGATTGGGTCGCCCACATTGGGCCTCATCAGAAAGCTTAAATTCACTTAAAGGTCAATGGAGAATGTTATGCTCGAAGTTTCCTTGCGTGATCAAATCAGAAATAAGGACATTCGCAAGAGAACCGCGGTTACCCCAAAGTTCCGGTAGCCCGAAGAATTGCCAAATTTAAGTGGCAGTGGGCAGGGCACATTGTTCGAAGAACGGGATGGCCGATGGAGCCGAAAAGTTGAGGAGTGGCGACCATGAATCGGAAGACGTTGCGTTGGAAGGCCTCCCACGAGGTAAACCGATGGCCTGGTGATGGTTGCGGGGATCCTCCGGATGCAAGTCACACGGGATCTGTCGATGTGGCGACACTTGGGGGAGGCCTATGTCCAGCAGCGGACGTCTTTCGGCTGAAATGATGAATGATGATAATATTACTTTCTTACTAAATAATTAAAAATTTACGAAAACAAAACTATATAAACTAAAAGGGCTGGACACTGGTACTGTCGCTGTTGCCACGGGGAAGCTCAAGCAGCTTTAATAAAGTAATCTTATCGGTAACTACTTATATTTTCGAGTCGTTGGGAATTGAAGCTTTGGACCGTGGGACCGTGAGATCAGAGTACTCAATGCTCACAGTCTTTTGAAAGAAATTTCTAAATGCATAACTTACGCTTTCCGTGATCCAAGAGCTGGCTTTTACTTCGGCCATAGGCTAAATGATTGTTTAACTATAGTTTTAATGGTTAATGATAACTAAAAGGATGTATAACACTATTTGGTAATGATTAGGAAGTCTTAAAGCATAAAAAAACAAAATACCTACTTACAAAAAATGAAAACCGGGTGGGGATCGAACCATGGTTACTTTTGTAAATAATACAGCATCAAAAATTAAAAAAATAAATAAAACAATAAGTTCATATTGGCTGAGGTTTGATCCTGCAACCTATGACTCACAGGTCAACCGTTAAACCGTCAGGCTATTTACTTCGGTGACAATTGTTCTAAAATAGCCGATCTATTCTAATGTTTGTTATGACAGTTGTCAGTTGTCAATCAGTTGAGGAATATGAACAAATTGCAATATTGCTCACCTCCCAATGTTATTAGCGTGATAATATATAGCCTATGTCCTTCCCAAGGTTTAAATCTATCTTCTTGCCAAAATCCATTAAGATCCGATCAGCCGTTTAGTCGTGAAAAGGTAACAAACAAACAAACAAACATACAAACAAACAAACAGAGTTACTTTCGCATTTATAATATTAGTATGGATTAACTGTATTTGTTTCATTTTGTTTTCAAAACTGTTTTTTTATATGGCCTACATTTCAAATTACTTGCCTACCCATAGAAAACCTATTCAATAACAAAGATATAGATATAAATATAGGTACGCACAGCAGCTATAGGTGCGTACCTATATTATAGCTATAGCTGTAGGGATTAGTACAACGGATATAGCACCAGACGGCGACACCGTTAAATATGGGTGTCAAAAATTCACGTGAGAGGGCTCTCTATTCCATCTATATTACTATACTCTTTGGCCCACGTGTTTTATTGACGTTACAGAACAAAATGACAGACACAATCTCAAAAAATAAATAATTGCAAGCTCTCAAATCAACCCAGCAGTGACGGTTTGTTTGCGAAAAACCCCGTCTTAGGCAAAGGGGAGGAGTGAGCTGTTCCTCACCCTGTCATTCTGTGTAAGAGGCGCGCAAAAACACCACGCGACGCCAACTTGGGACTGCTTAGACAAGTCCATGGCCAGTAGCCCACTGTATTGGGGACAGAAAATGGTATTATCAGCCCTCCTAAGCTTAGATTTTCGGGCGCGGATAGGCAGAGTGGAAGTCATCTCCCTCTCCCTTTCTGCTGCATCCTTCTTTGCCAGCACTTGTTCAGCGAAGGCACTTACTTCTAGCCATGAGCTCTCGAAGGGAGATTTCGGCTCTTACTTACGCTAGGTACTAGAGTGTTGCGCTGCTCCACCACGCATCGCACAGGCCGCAGCGCAACGATGGCTCTTTGACTGTAACCGGACACAATACAGTGGTGTCAACAGAACCACGCAGCACTAGCATACTACTGTACTCAGTACTGCAAGAGTAGATAGTAACTACAAGGTACTTATTAATTCCATTCCTTAAATAATTACAAGACATGTGCTGTCAAACTGACTAAATAAAGAACAAAACGTTTTTAGATTGGTTATAGTGCATTTTTTTATTCCCGTTTCAATTTTATTTTGTTATGGGCGTATTAGAAGGGTGAGTTCATACGAGTTATTATTCTGTTAATTAAAGATTATTCTAAATATTATACAATACTTTCTAAGACATTTTTTTTACGTGCAGAGAACAGCAGGTACTATGTCCCTGCTACAAGGAGTGCCAAGAGTTCCAAAAACTTGTAGAACTAAAGGATTTCGGCTTGGCGGTCTATTGTTACAGGCCACGCGCAGACGATGGTGGTACATCGTCTCTGGTTAGTACTCAGATAATTTAAATTTACACTTTTATATTATTGAATGAAAGCAGGACAAAATGAAATTATTTAAATGTGCGTGGTGGACGGCATCAGTTTTTATTTTATGTTGTAGTATTTTTTTCCATCTATTTGTATTTTTAAGAGCTACTCTAATATATTTAGCTGTGCTGTGATAAGGGTTGAGACTGGTCCTATTTGGGCTTCAGCATCGATCACTGACTCACTCAAATCAACCTAATTAAAACATAATAATTCGATAGTCGATAGTAGGAGGCAAAAACCCAAAAATGCTCTGACCTGTGTCTAGTCTTTCGGAACTGGCCAATTCTTAACGGCGACTACTTTCCGTCTGTCTATTTCCTGTGATTATTCTTTCGACTCCTCGTATGTGAGGCGCACGGTCTTATCCACTGAGCTAGCATTGAACTAATATCGAACCGCTAAAACTTAATTTCTCTATCCTGAGCCTTATTTTATATATTTATATAAATAAATATTTCTTAATATCGCAACATCGCCTCGGCTGTAATTTTCAACTTACCGCACTTATAATACAGGGTGTAACGGAAAGGGTATACAAGGTGTAGTTTTGCATTCTCGCCAAATTCAAGGAGGTAATTATGCTAATGATTCTCGATCCAAATCAACAATAAAATGGGTAGGTATTTTTTTTATATTTTTTTCTTATTTATGGAAATCCGTAACTGTGAACCAGCCGTATTAAAACGCGGCCCGTCTGTTACCGCGCTTACATGCACACAATGAAACGCTAACAATACATACACAACGCAAACGCAACGAACATACGATAATTTCATAGGTACCTATTCCCTAGACCACGCACGGCGCTGATGCGCGGGTACGCGGGCGGGGTGCGCGGGCGCACTCTTTCGCTCGCGGCCTAGCCACCCCCCGCCGCCCCGGAACCAATAGTTGCTTAATGTCGCCGACGTGTGCATGCGCGTTGCGAAATCCGCTCCTAGGTACATCGTTGAGACGTGTAGGTGCAAAGTGCAAGATGACGGACAACTACTCAACCGTCGAGTTAGTAGAGATGGTCCGCATGTATGCCATCAGTGGAGACAGCCTACGTGGAGCCATCCGGATGTTCTCGGAGATGTTTCCCGATCGGTAACCCCCATCATAGAGCGTCATGCTGGTTGCTACGCAGAGACTGCGGGATCATGGGCAGTTCGACGTTCCGATGCTCAAGCTCGCGGCAGCGAAGGCCTGCCTGTCGCCTTGCAGGAAGACATCCTAGAATACTTCCAGGGAGTGTCGAGATGTTGGAGGACGTTCCCCTGGCACTCCATCGCAGCAGTACGGTGTTTCCCTCATTACGGTCGGCATGTACGCTAGTACTTAACCGAAAGGTCTGGTGACCATTGGATGGGTCGCGGAGGACCTGTGGCCTGGCCCGTTCTCCGGACCTGACGTCTCTAGACTTTTATTTGTGGGGAGACGTCAAAAGGTTAGTTTACTAAGAGAAAGTGGCAAGTGTTACAGAATTACGTGAAAACACAACACCAACTAAGGTAACTAAGCACCAATAAATTCAATCCACAAATAAAAACAAAATCATTACGAAAGCTTTAGGCTGAATTTACCTACGTACAATGTTCAGAGTGTTAGTGTAGTGAATTATTATTATGTAAACGCAAAATAGCTTACAGTAGTGCGCCTCAGGATCCGGAATAAAGATCAAAGATTGGCAATTTTAGGATTTTCCGTTCAGCAGGATAGCAATAAACCAAAACTAACATTTTATTAATCATCTGATAACTACCGAACTTAGGTAAATACAGGTCAGTAAACTTTTCTTTGGCACACTAGTATTGTTGTCGTTAGTAAGATTTCCGTATTCCAATGATGCTTAAAAATTAGTTAATTATCAAGCGAAATTTATGACAATAATGTAGGTGATTTTCGAAATAAAATTAGGCAAAATTGCTACCGGTCGCCGTAGGTCATCGCACGGTCGCAACACTGTTGCATTTCGTAGGTAAGACGTCGACTCTCACGCACACAGAGCAGCTGCATTGTCGCTGTGTGCGTAGTTGGGTAATTCTGTTGTGTGTTTTGAATCAAGGGTTTTATTCTGAAATACTGTTAAATTTCAACAACAAAAAAAAACAACGCTTATTAATTATAGACCGGTACCGAACTTTTAATTGATTATTTATGTGTTTTATGACAAAATCCTCCTGAAATTTGACGAGGATGCAAAACAACACCTTGTATACATACTTAAGGGTGTACTACAGACCATAAAACTGAACATGTTACTCCATGGGACAAACATCGTAATAGCGAAAAAATTATCTGCATATACAAAATTTCGATACCTATTCGACTCAAATGTATGGGGAGCTGATATTTTTTTCGCTATTGCGATGTTTTTCCGAATGAGAAATATGTTCAGTTCTATGGTCTGTAGCACACCCTTAAGTATGTATATACCCTTTCCGTTACACCCTGTATTATAAGTGCAGTAAGTTGAAAATTACAGCCGAGGCGATATTGCTAGCCCGAGCCGTGACGTGCAGCACAGCTACAAGCAAGCAGAGGCTGTAATTATCCAAGCGCACGTATGTCATACGACGTTGAATAACATATTTGCGAGGAAATAAATAAAACTCGGACTTTCTTATTAATAAATCTTTTACTTGTTGAGTTCACAAATTAACGATGCGTGCCTAAAAGCTTTTTTATTAAGGCGCCATTCTAGGCGATTCATACATTTGAGGGGGTGAAGCAGATGAAGAGGGGGTCGAGTAGTCCCTTTAGTCCCGCCTACTGCGGGGAGCCCCGCTTGAATCACGTCGATGTGCGACGTCAATAAATGTATAGAAGCTTAATCAAAACTCAATATAAAAGTACGAATAGCGCGCCGCTAGCCTACTCACATTGCTTCCGCGGTGATCTCTAGGTTCGAATCTCAATACATGCATTAATATCGCATTTTTTTTTGTTTTTCTTTCTTTCTCTTTTTTTTTATTTTTGTTGTCATAAATAATTCAAAGCAGCCTTATGGACCACCAAGGGCATTAAAGTCGGCAGTAAGAGGTTGACGAATCTCCGACTTGCCGACGACATAGTCCTTTTTGCCCACACAGCCCTGGAACTACAAACTATGCTCCAAAAACTGCACGCGTAGCATGACCGCCGTAGAAACGGGCTATGTCGACGGAAAAATCGACAAAGTGCCTCATTGTCATTGTCTATCTGTCACTATGTCGATTCTTCCGTAGACAAAACTCGTTTCTACAGTAGTCTGGCTAGGCGTGCAGTTTTATTTTTAAAGCAGTAAATTTTAAATTTATTGTTCGATTAAGATTTAGAATTTGGCAATAGCGCCACCTATTGTGATAAGAACGTTATTGTAGTTTTCCTTCGGATCAGTACGTTTTGTCAGGATAAAAGGTATCCTATGGCCGTTTGTGTACACCTAACAACGTACATGCAGAATTTGAGGATGATCACTTCATTGGTTTAGGCGTGAAGAAGTAACAAACAAACAAATTTTTAATATAATAACTTTCGCATTTATAATATAATAACTAACTGCCCGCGACTTCGTTCGCGTGGACTTTTTTTTATGTGTATAAATAATAGATTTTGGAAGATTCTCAGACCTACCCGATATGCACACAGTTTCATACAAATCGGTTCAGCCGTTTCGGAGGAGTATGGTAACTAACATTGTGACACGAGAATTTTATATAAGACTAGCTGTCCGGCGCAACTTCGTTTGCGTCACATTTTCCCCGTTTTCGCAACATTTTTCATTGCTGCTCCGCTCCTATGGGTCGTAGCGTGATAATATATAGCCTATAGCCTTCCTCAATAAATGGGCTGTATACCACTGAAAGAATTTTTCAAATCGGTTCAGTAGTTTCGGAGCCTATTTCATGCAAACAAACAAACAATCAAATCTTTCCTCTTTATAATATTAGTTTAGATATAAGTATAATATATAAATATGTCGCAGTCAGATGATTTTATTCCGTTAGACTTGTTCATCATGTGGGCAGAACATGGTTTTCGTGCAATGAAAACACACACACACTGTACACTGCTTTTATCGAACTAACAAATAACTTGAAATTACAATCCAACACAATAACACTAGGCACCATGAATCGGGTTACAGTTTCGGGACGTCTTGACTCCGCGGCGATCAGACTCTGACTGTCCGCCTCGCTGGGAGCTCGAAACATCACGACTCTGTAGGAAGCGCGCTTAGGTGTGGGTAGACTGGTAAGTAGGTCGCTTGACCTTTGGCGCGCTTTCGATTCATAGTCAGTCTTGTATCCGTAATAATGACTCCGACTCCGACAAATATATATTTATTTATATAAAAATATAAAATTAGGCTCAGGATAGAGAAATTAAGTTGTAGCGGTTCGATATTAGTTCAATGCTAGCTCAGTGGATAAGACCGTGCGCCTCACATACGAGGAGTCGAAAGAATAATCACAGGAAATAGACAGACGGAAAGTAGTCGCCGTCAAGAATTGGCCAGTTACGAAAGACTAGACACAGGTCAGAGCATTTTTGGGTTTTTGCCTCCTACTATCGACGGTTCGTAAAGAATTTTGCGAAAACATTGCGAAACCTCTACAAAAGCTCACTGAGGAAAAGCGACAATTCTGTTAGGACAAGAGCTGCGACGTCGCAAATGCGACGTCGCAGCTCTTGTCCTAACAGAATTGTCGCTTTAAAGAAACTAAAGAAACGCAAAAAAAAACAAAAAAATAGAAATAAATAGGAATTAAAGAAACGTCTATGCAAAACACCTATTTTGGGATATCCTGACACTGAAAATGACTTCATAGTTGACACAGATGCAAGTAATACTGGAATTGGGGGCGTGTAGTCTCAACGGAAAGGAGACCAGGAGGTTGTGATAGCTTACTTCAGCAAATCTTTATCCAAACCGGAAAGAAATTATTGCGTTACTCGACGGGCTACTACCGTTGAACTGAACATGTTACTCCATCGGACAAACATCGTAATAGCGAAAAAATTATCTGCTGCCCCATACAAAATTTCGATACCTATTCGACTCAAATGTATGGGAAACCTGATATTTTTTTCGCTATTTACGATGTTTTTCCGAATGAGAAACATGTTCAGTCAGGTGTTCTGCATAGACGTTTCTTTAATTCCTATTTATTTCTATTTTTTTGTTTTTTTCGTTTCTTTAGTTTCTTTAAAGCGACAATTCTCTCTCTTTACGAACCGTCGATAGTAGGAGGCAAAAACCCAAATATGCTCTGACCTGTGTCTAGTCTTTCGTAACTGGCCAATTCTTGACGGCGACTACTTTCCGTCTGTCTATTTCCTGTGATTATTCTTTCGACTCCTCGTATGTGAGGCGCACGGTCTTATCCACTGAGCTAGCATTGAACTAATATCGAACCGCTACAACTTAATTTCTCTATCCTGAGCCTAATTTTATATATTTATATAAATAAATATATATTTATATATTATACTTATATCCAAACTAATATTATAAAGAGGAAAGATTTGATTGTTTGTTTGTTTGTTTGTTTGCATGAAATAGGCTCCGAAACTACTGATCCGATTTGAAAAATTCTTTCAGTGGTATATAGCCCATTTATTGAGGAAGGCTATAGGCTATATATTATCACGCTACGACTAATAGGAGCGGAGCAGCAATGAAAAATGTTGCGAAAACGGCGAAAATGTGACGCAAACGAAGTTGCGCCGGACAGCTAGTCTTATATATAAAATTCTCGTGTCACAATGTTAGTTACCATACTCCTCCGAAACGGCTGAACCGAGCCGGCCGGCCGTTCAAGTATTACGTAAGCAGATTTTTATATATATATAGTTTGGTGCTACGGACGGGACCCTGTGTGCGTGTGAGTACGACTCGCACTTAGCCAATTAATTAATCTAATGTGTGTAAGCCGGAAACTTTTGGACCTTACTCATAACATACTATAATACATTTCCCGAAAAATCTAAGATCATTTGAATTTCACAGGTATACTTTTGGCTTTTAATATTCCTCTTGAACTTTTTCTTTTGCATCAACAGATAAGACAAAGCGAAGAGGTTGGAGGTGCAGTAAACTCATCCGAAGATGTATTTATCTTATACAATGAGGAAGATGTGAAAATAACAACTTCTGAATTAACGACAGAATTTGGTAAAACTTATTTAGATTATGGTGGAAGGCTTACTTATACAAGGTGTAAACGAACCCTTCACGAAGCCGTCAACCAAAAACTCTGAACATCTTATGTAACTACACAAAAAATATTGCTGGAAAACGCTTTTTGGGATGATAAGCATAGATCGGAGTAGGTAGATTGAATTGGGGTCATTGATCCGAAACGTACGTGTTAATATGGACATTGCTCCGGAATTGTTGATTTGATTGAAATTAAAGTGCAACAATTTATAAAAAGTTGTGGCCATAAAAAGGCTAAAAATAAAAATATCAAGGCTTCGATCGGAATTCGATTGTTTTTATTATTCAAAAACTTGTGAGAAAGTTGGAACTTTTACGTGTCACATTCAAAATCTACGTTACAAGAAGGTATGGCCCATAACAATAATAACCGCAATGGTGGGAAGAACAAGTGCCTATCGGCTTCGTTAAGGGTATTTTTGCACCCATTAGAACTATTATGGCGCCGCGTCGGAACAGACCTACATCTAAATCGAGATACTCTTTAAACAAGGCTGGTATTTAAACGATCGACCATAAATTCAAAATAAGGTTGTCAAAATACTGATTATAGCGTACAAAAATTATTAAGTGTTCAAAAGACTGAGGACGAACACAAAAAAATGAAAACGGCGACTTAAAATACGAATTTGAGGCACAAGTTATTCAGAACGATCCGCATAATAAATCTTCATCATTCAATTCATTCATTTAATAAATCTTAAGCGAACTTTCTATTTGAGTGACAATTTTGTAGATCACATTCATTATATGAATATAATGAATTATATTCATGTAATTACTACTGCGCTATTACCTAATCGAGGTGTTTCAAATATCATTTAGAGCAATGAACCAAAGACTCACAATAAAAACTAAAACTTATGGAACAACTGATTGGTGTGTACAGTTGACAGCACAAAACCGTCGCTGTCACAAAGGAGTTGGGGGGGGGGGAGGGTATTGACTATTGTCTGTAGACTTATTTTTAATGGGTAAGTAGTATTGAAACGTAACAATAAAAAAACTCAAATTCCAATTATAATTACTGATTGTACAGCAAAATACTCAACTCAAAATATAAGTAAATAATCAATCAATTTATATTCGTGGTGCACCGCTATTTATCTTAAAGTAAAGCTTTTTTTTTATTATTAAGTACAGTAATAATGGCTAGCGCACATTAAACCTATAATATATGTCGTAGTTGGATGATTTTATTTCGTTAGACTCGGTCATCATGTGGGCGGAACATGGGTTTCATGCAATGAAAACACACACGGTACACTGATATTATAGAACTAACAAATAACTTGAAATTACAATCCAACACAATAACACTAGGCACCATGAATCGGGGTACAGTTTCGGGACGTCTTGACTCCGCCGCGATCAGACACTCACTGTCGTCTTCGCAGCGAACTCGGAACATCACGACTCTGTACTATGCGCGCTTACGTGTGAGTAGACTGGTAAGTAGGTAACTTGATGCCACCTTTTGGCGCGCTTTCGCTTCAATTTGTATCCGTAATAATTACTGGCTCCGACATATATATTACCTCTTTTTTAATGAAGCTTCTATTTTATATAACATACAAAGTTTACTTAAAGGAAACAGCATTTTATTTGACACATCAATATTTTGTGATAGGCTAGACGTGGCTCCTATTTCTGTTTGCAGAGTTTACAGTGACCTAACAGTCCCTACAGACCTACAGTGATCCACTTCAAACTTAACCTGTCCGAGTCTGGGTGCCGCAGGGCAGATGCCGATAGTCGAAGAAAATGGTCATATCGACCGTTTTCTTTGACTATCGCGGTGTTGTGCACTTCAATTCACACAATTCTATTTTGTCCGTCAGTCAGGTAATACAAAAATATTAGACACGTATTTTTTGTTTTATCAAACTACCAAAAAATTACTTGGTATATGGTTTTCAAATAAGCTACTCTGGTTCTTGCAGCAATGATTGTGCTTTCTATTTAACTCAGATGGCATACCATCTGAGTTTGTGATTCGGCAGTATGCCACTGCACCATTGCTTGTGCATTGCAGAATCCGTGGATTTCTATAGAATCATGAGCTAGACGTTCCCATCCATCTATTTATGTACATTCCGTTTACATGTTCAAGATCAGATCGTATTGTTGCCCATTTTTCGGCCAGTGTCATATTCAAGATTTCTTTTCTTGCCAGAGTTGTTGGATCTTCGCCATTACAAAGCAAGGCGCAATCCATCCGAGCTGGTTGGACAACTTCTGAATGTCGGATAGAATGCTTCGCTTCATTTATTTACCAATAACAGGTAAGTTCTGATTATTTTCGAATTGATCTTTACCCAAATTCTATTGTATTCCCAGGGCTTTAATTGTTCCATCAATCTTTAGTTCTACATGGGCATTGGATGATCTTTCGCTTGGTTTAATAGTCTCCATAAAATCACATTTGTCAGAAGACCATTTCTTCAGTTCGAAGCCACCTAGATGCAATAGCTTTTTGAGATCTTAACTGATTCTTATAGCTTGTTCCAGATTATCGTGTCCGGACATAACATCGTTGACGTAAAATTCTTCGCGCAATAGGTTTGCAGCTTCAGGATATTTCTCTTCAGCCAATTGCATGAGTGTTTTTACGGCGAGATAGGGTGCGGAAGCCGTTCCGAATGTCACAGTCAAAAGTCTGTAGCCTTTGATGTCTTCCAATGGATTATCTCTCCATAGAATTCTTTAATAATCGATGTCTTCTTTGTTTGTCCAGATCATTATGTACATCTTGTGATTGTCAGAAGTATAACAAACAGCATGAATTCTCCACCTTATGATTATGCTTCTCAAGTAATCTTGTAACGTTGGACCCAACAAGAGTTCATCGTTTGGTGAAGTCCCGTTGGAGCCCTTGCAAGAGGGGTCGAATACAACTCGAGTCTTAGTCGTTTCTTTGTCAAGATTCTTTATTTGCGTGGAATATAGTACATTATGGTCTTATCAATTAAAAGGTTTCACATATTTCGCTGACTTATTTCAGCATGCAAACTTAAAATTAAATTAAAATACCTAATTCAAAATGTTTTCGTAATTTAGGTATCAAACTTTTAGACCTAGTTACAAATTTTACAAAACATTAAATTTTATCCTTGATGATAATATTCTTGTCATTACGGATCACTGCATGACCTCACCATGCGGTGATCCGAGTGACAAGAATATTAAGTATACTGGTTTATTATTTATCTATTCTTATTAATATTAATAATATAAAACTGAAGAGTTTGTTTGTTTGCTTGTACGCGCTAATCTGAGGAACTACTGATCCGATTTGAAAAATTATTTCAGTGTTAGATGGCCCATTTATCGAGGAAGGCTATAGGCTATACATCATCACGCTGCGACTAAAAGGAGCGGAGCAGCAATGAAAAATGTTGCGAAAACGGGGAAAATGTGACGCAGACGAAGTTGCGCGGGACACCAAGTTTCTTATATATGCTTTAATTCTTTATATTCCTTGATCACCTTTGTGTATTCTTGCTTCAGTTCTATGTTTTGATTAAATCTTTTTTTTATTTGGAGAAGTCTCCTATTTGCTATTTCTCTTGTGTTGCCTTTTACTAATTTTGGTTGTTCTGTATTAAACGGTAGCTGTACTATGTATTTTCCGTCTTTATCTCGCTTGTGTGTTTTCACACAGTTTTTCAGTTAGGTTAAATTTTCTTTTCGTGTCTGTATCAACTTCCCATATTGTGTTCAGTAAATCTTCTATGTTAATTTCTTGCTTCACGGCCGTCAAGGATTTCTCTGGAGCATTCAGTTTAATTGTTATTCCACCCATTATGATCCATCCCAGGTAGGTATTTTGGGCGCATGGTGTATCTAGTGGACCTTTAATAAGTTCGTCCTTGAGTATTGATGCATATTCGTTTACAACCAACAACAGATCAATAGGTCCTGATGCATAATAATTTTTATCTGCTAGTTTGAGGTTTGCTATATGCGGCCAATCAGTCCCCATCGTGTTGTTTACAGGTATGTTAGAGGTCAAGTGCTTGGACATCACGTAGGCTCTGATAGATAAGTTGAATTGGTTGTCCCATCGTGACAATAATTGAAATTTGACCTCATGCTTCACTCTCACTTTCATAGATTCCATTTCGGAGACAATTAGATTTACTAATATTTTTTCTACTATCTGAGTTAGGTTCTCGCTTATAAAACATGCTTGCGATCCTGAGTCTATCAGCGCTCCTAGAAGGCCATTCTTCGATTGCAAGTTTTTACGTGTCCGGGCTTGCATAATCCGTAACATTATCAAATTCAATCATGTAATTTTATTATATGTTAGTTTGCATTCGTATCTAGCTGTAAAAAAAAATATATTGGGTTCTGTTTTAAGTAGTTAAGACTAAATTAATTTAACCTCTGTTCAAAAAACCTCTATTCTCTAATTACCGTACCGTGTCCATCAACCACCGTGTGACCAACTTAAAGTTAAAACTTGCTTGTAATTTTTATAGCGTACAGATTTACTTTGATCCATTCAACGTTTTAAACGATATTAAACAACGTGTATCGCATAACAAAATATCGAGTCGATAGAACCCGTCTGTAAATATTTATCATTAAGTAACCGCATGTCCGATCAAAAGTTATAATTGCCGTAACAATAGCATTAGGAACTTGATGCTATTATGTACCTTACAAATCCAAAATGTTGACTTTCTGTGACCTATACTTTAGAAGATATTCGTTACTCAAACAAACGTCCAGCCAGCGGGCCCATTTTTAAATTCTATTCTTTTATATCACACAATAGCATTACGAGCTTGATGCTGTTATGTTACAAAGCAAAATTTCGACATTCTGAGAGCTATACTTCAGAAGATAATCGTTATTCAAACAAACGTCCAGCCAGCAGGCCCTTTTTTTAAATACTATTCTTTTGAATCATACAATAGCGTTAGTAACTTGATTATATTATGTACCTCATAGATCCAAAATTTCGACTTTCTGTGAGCTATACTTAAGAAAATATTCGTAACTTAAACAAACGTCAAGTGGGCCCCTTTTTAAATACTATTCTTTTATATCAGTAGGTATAATGTTTGAAAAGTGGTTTACTAGCGAGTCGCTTAATTAATTAACGAATACCTTATGAAGCCCACAGGAAGTTGAAATTTTGGATTTGTAAGGTACATGTCGCCGCAAGAGCGTGTATCTGCTAAGACTATTAATTAATGTAACTAAGAATTAACTTATAATCCTTATTTGTCATAATATTGATAAACCTGCCATGCCATCTGTGTGGCCGCAGAATTATTATTACAAAGAATATGTATTGATTATGTTTCGACTAAGCGCCATCTATTGGCTTGTGTGTTAAACTGTTAACTACTGCTTAGATTTTAGAATCTTTATGACAACTCAAAGAATAATTTATTAAACAAAAGCCTTTAGCTAGAACTATAGTTAAAATTAAGTTAAGCAAATATTTTATGATAACTGGAATTTTGGCAATGGCAATTTGGATTTTAACAATGGCAATTTGTCAATCTGTAAGAGGTGGCATCCGACTGTGTGGAAGATGGCGCCGACTAGTCAATTATTGAATTTATAATTTGTAACATCAACTGAATCAGTTTCTAGAACCAATTACAAGCTAAAAAGTAATAAGATTATTTTACAGAGTAGTTTATTATCGGAAGACTTGTTCTTTGTATTAAATCTTTTGATCTGCCGTAAATAGTTACAAGCAAGCAATTGTTGTAAAAAAAGTAATGAAGCTACTAATTAAGCTTTAACTTAATAACGCCTTTGCATTTGTGAATATTGGTATAGTTTAATTACTAAAATAATTAATTGTGAATTATTAGTATTGTTTAACTAAAGCTTTACTGAACTTACGATGTAATGAGTAACTGTACTGAACTAGTACTTCCGCGGCACTCAGAACCGCAGGCGCAACGAGCGAAATGTCGTTCGAGTTAGCTCGCGATTCTCGCGCTTCGCGAGAATTGAAATATTAATTAATTGAAAGTAGTTTTTGAAGTGAGCAATATTAAGTTGTGTTAATAAGAACTGTAACAAATAGAAGACAAATCCAAAAGAGTGTGTGGGGAGTTTTCTCCAATAATTGGTTATTAGGGAGAAGAATTGCTTCTCCCTAATAACCAATTATTGGAGAAGTGCCATGGCTTCTTTAAAAATTAAGATAGTAATTTATGCATAATATCCATAAATCTCTTTATCAGTTTGTTTTTATTTAATTCAATTACATTCTACCTATCCAGCAAGAACGCATTGGTAGGTACTGTGCAACGCTCACTTGTCGAAGGATTCGGCCAAGAGTTGATTATTATACAAGGTGTTGTTTTGCAACCTCGTCAAATTCTAGGAGGTAACTATGCTAATGATTCTCGACCCGAATCAATAATAAAATGAGCAGGTAATTTTCTTTTTTTTATTTATTTACTGAAATCGGTAACTGTGAACCACCTGTGTTTTTAACACGGGCCGTCTGATTCCCACCTTATAACGTCGCTTACACACAAACAAAAAACCTCAAACGTTTTTTCAATAATTTTATAATCCCTAAACCACGTTAAGGGGGTTATTCTGAAATATTGACAAACTTAAACAACAAAAAAACGCAGTGTTTTTTAATAATTTACTAGGTACCGTAATTTATATTGATTATTTATGTCTTTTGTGACAACATCCTGAATTTTGACGAGGATGCAAAACAACACCTTGTATATATGAAGATTTATTGAAGTTATCTGCGACGTGATTGGTCGCTTAGGTATGCCTCGACTAAAAATGTAGTAAGTCAGATTGCTTGTTCTTCATGAGCTTTGTATGAGCTTAAACAAACGGCGGGTACAACAACACACTGAATTGAGGGACATACTCGTAAATTATAACAACATATTATAGTGAAACAAAAAATTCAGAAATAAGGCAATTTATTATTATTTATTTCCTTTATTCATTTTATAACACATAAATTACATAATTTAATATTTTTACAAAATTATATAGAACTAGCTGACCGGCGCAACTTCGTTTGCGTCACAATTTCCCCGTGATTGCAACCTTTTTCATTGCTGTTCCACTCCCATTGGTCGTAGCGTGATGATATATAGCCTATAGCCTTCCTCGATAAATGGGCTATCTAACAAAGAAAGAATTTTTTAAATCAGACCAGTAGTTTCGGAACCTATTCAATGCAAACAAACAAACAATAAAATCTTTCCTCTTTATAATATTATATATATATGTCGAAGACGGATTATTAGTACGGACTATGAATCGAAAGCGCGCCAAAGGTCAAGCGACCTACTTACCAGTCTACCCACACCTAAGCGCGCTTACTACAGAGTCGTGATGTTTCTGGCTCGCTGCGGGGAGGACAGTCTGTGTCTGACTGCGGCGGAGTCAAGACGTCCCGAAACTGTAACCCGATTCATGGTGCCTAGTATTATTGTGTTGGATTGTAATTTCAAGTAATTTGTTAGTTCTATAAAAGCAGTGTACAGTGTGTGTGTATTTTCATTGCACGAAACCCATGTTCTGCCCACATGATGAACAAGTCTAACGGAATAAAATCATAAGATTGTGACATATATATAAAAAACATTTAAAAACTTAAAATATAGGAGCCCACCGGCATTGGGAACAGAGTCCGTGCTATCGGTGGTCAAGGCTCTTGAGAGAGGAACCTCCTAACAATACGCGCCGTGTCCAGAAGTACTGCTTTCTGAATCAAGCCCTTGAACCAGCTGCCAAGCGAAAGCCTACTAAGATGTTAGTCGAGTCTTTTGGCAATTAAGCCATTGGCCGACACGACTATCGGCACAATGACTGCTGTATTGACATCCCACATGTCGACAACCTCGCGAGCCAGATCTAGATATTTGAATTACTTATCTTCCTCTGCTTTCACGAGGTTCTCGTCATATGGGATCGATATATCAACAATCATTGCGCGACGCTCCAATCGATCTATCACCACAATGTCAGGCTTATTGGCAACAATAGACCTGTCAGTGACGATAGGTCGATCCCAATACAACGTGATATTACCATTATCGAGAACTGGGTCGAGCGCATATGATTCCACAAGGTTGTATTTCAAAGCAAGTTGCTGGTGTATAATCCTGGCAACGAGGTTGTGTCTATGCAAGTACTCTCCGTTAGCCAGACGAGAACACCCCGAAATAATGTGTCGGATCGATTCTCCCAGACGGTGGTATGCCTGACACACGTCAACCATCCCGTCCTTCATAATATGTTTCCGGTAGTTGTTCGTTAACATAACTTCGTCCATAATCGCACAGACAAAACCTTCAGTTTCCCCAAAGAGGTTGCTGAATCGCAGCCAGGACACGGACGCTAGAAAATCTACAGCGGGGCCATGAAGAGCCCGGTAGAAGCGCCCGTGAAGCTCTTTGCCCTGCCATACCTCCCTGCAATCATTATTGTCTAATACTACAGGCTTGTTCCAGTTCTCGTTAGCCAAGAAGAGCGGGGTAAGGCCCTTGTCCACTGAGACCACATCTCGGTGCATCCCCACGTCGGCTTCTAGGAAGTATTCCCTGAGACTGCATACCTCACGATTGTGCAGGGTCTTAGCATTTAAGAAGCCGCGACCCCCACCCTTCCGCGGGATATACAGTCTCATCACCGACGACCGTGGGTGATGCAATCCGATTTGCTGTCAGCAGTACGCGGACCCTCCTATCCAGGGCATCAAGTTCGGTCTGAGTCCATTTGAGTATGCCGAAAGAATACATCAAAACCGGCATGACAAAAGACAAAGGCGGAAACAAAATACATTGTTTCCGCCTGACAAAAGACTGCTTAGCACCTTATTCAGGCGGCCAAAGAAACGTTCCCTCAACGATTGTTTCATGTTAGCAGTATTGATGCCTAATGCTTCCGACATACCCAAATACTTGTAGGTTTCTGTTGAGGAGAGGGATCTAAGGTGTACGGAATCGCTTCACATGCATGACTGCAAATCTGAAGGTTCAAATCTAGGCTGATTTGAACCTTCTAGCAGTGTGCTAAGAGGGTTCAAGGCTAGACAAAACCACAATGGACCCTGAAATATACCACGCTCAATCCTTATCGGTTCGCTGTTCCCCTGCATCTGTCGACATCCTGGATAGCGAAGGACCGTCCTCCATTGCCCCATACACTACTCAAGGAAGGCGCGTAGAGTTGCATCTATCTTGTACAACTCCAGCACCCTCATGAGCCATGTATGCGGAACCGAGCCTTCTTATAATCTATCCAACATGTAGACAGATGCCTTCGGGACCGGCGAACCTGTTGGCTAATGGCCATATCAATGAGGAGCAGCTCCTTAGTACCACGGGACTCGTTCCTACATCCATTCTGAGAGGGAGACATAACGGAATTCCCCTTAATATAATAGGTCTTTACCTATGAAATTGCCGTATTGCAGTACAGACTTTTTCAAACAAAAAAAAGTTTTGATTGGCTATGAGTTCTAAATTCAAATAAATTTTGTTTTAAAAATATGACATTCTATTTACAAAATCAGTCTTTTGTTTATTGATTAGCGTTGTATTTTCATTACATTTCAACATTTTTCCTCATAATGGATACTTTGAAATTTCGTGTAATTATGGAATATGAGTTCCGGCGTGGCACCAACGCGGCACAAACGACCCGTAACATCAACGACGTTTACGGAGAGAACTGTACAAACGAACGCACAACCCGTTATTGGTTTGCTCGGTTCCGTTCTGGGAATTTTGACTTGAAAAATGAACCTCGTGGTCGTCCGGAAACTTTGGTCAACAATGATGAATTAAAGGTGATTGTTGAAGCTGATGAAACTCAATCTACAGCTGAGCTGGCAGCAGCTTTTGATGTTAGCATTAAAACAATATTGGTCCATTTGCGACAGATTGGCAAGATAAAAAAGCTTGATAGATGGGTGCCCCACGAACTTAACGATCGCCAGCGCAACGTACGCGTCGAGACTTGCCTTGCGCTGCTTAACAGGCACAGAAATAAAGGAATTTTGAACCGAATTGTTACGTGCGACGAAAAATGGATTCTTTTTGACAATCGAAAGCGCTCAGCAAGTTGGTTAGATCCTGGTTCGGTACCAAAGCAATGTGCAAAACGAAAAATGACCCCTAGAAAGGTGATGGTCACAGTTTGGTGGTCTAGTGCTGGTGTGATTCATCATAGCTTTTTACAAAACGGCGAGAGCATTACTGCAGATGTGTACATTGAAGAACTGACCACAATGATGGCGAAACTCGCACGTCTGCAACCAGCTTTGGTCAATCGGTCGTCTCCACTGCTACTTCACGACAACGCGCGGCCCCATACTGCAAAACAGACCGTCTCTAAGCTGCATGAGTTGGGTTTGGAAGCTCTCCCTCATCCGCCATAATCACCAGATCTTGCGCCTTCCGACTATTACTTTTTCCAAAATTTGGACAACTTTTTAGCGGGAAAAAAAATCAATTCCCGAGAGGCAGTACAAAACGCCTTTGAAGAGTTTGTTGTCTCCCGTCCAGCTGATTTTTTCAAGAAGGGCATCCATAAACTGCCACAGCGTTGGCAAAGATGCATTGATTGCAGGGGTGATTACTTTGAATAAAAGAAATAAATAAGTTCGAAAAAAAAAAATACTTCAACTTTTTTCAAACAAAACGGCAATTTCATAGGTAAAGACCTAATATTAGTTAATTTTAGCTCTCAAAATGGATGTAAGAACTTTATAAACCGTTGATAGGTCTATAATATTTGGATTCTGTAGTACCTGATTTATGGAGCAGGTGGGTAATGCCTGTCGTCAAGAACTGGGGCAGCGACCCTGACTCTAAGGCTGATTGAAACTGGGACGCCAAGCGAGCGTGCGATCTTTGGAAACATTTGATCCATAAGTTGTGCAGTCCATCCGGCCCTGGAGATTTCCAGTTTGGTAACGGACGGAATGCACGAGCTACGTCTTGGGGGCTGGTGATAATTGCCCCCATGTCTGGTATTGGATCACACGCTTGTTCAACATCCCGGGTCCAACCGTCCTCAGTGTGACTGACAGGCACCGACCAGATGCTGCGCCAGAACGAAAACATGGCGTCATCATCCGGCAGACGCATGTCAGTCACCTTTCATCGCTTTGGAATGTGCGATTTGAGTGTATCGCTCCAATCGCCGCTTGTACTGACGAATACGGCTTGCCTATGCACAGATCTTCTGCTTCAGGAAGTCGATACGCTCTGTGACGCAGGCCAAATAATCACGAGAACTAATGGCAATTCCCGAGGACGCCCGCCTCACAAAGCGCATCACTCTAGGCCGATTATTGTCCTCCCTGAAGCAGATTAACTTGCCGATGAGTACTCTAGCCTCACCGATACGCCGCTCAATCCTGCACTGCAAAGCTGGAACAGCTAATTTTGGTCGTGTAGCTCGGTCACTGTCAGAAAATTTAACGTGAGCTACATGACATGCCGCTAAGGCTGCGCAGTACAATATTGAGTGGGTATCAGCAAAGTCTTCGTCTTTCAAGCAGTTTGACAGCTGCGAACCTAGAGTACACACCAGTGCCTTGTTTTTCTTGTGCATAGGCAAACGAGGTAAACATGGTCTAAATTCAGGGGGTGTGGAGCGATACTCCCGGAACGCATACTCCATTGAAGCGCATCGAAGCGCTCCTCAATTGTGCGTTGCACTGGGTACTCACGGTTATAACTTCGTCAACATCCTCTTCACCACCGCGATCGGATCGCGGCGAAGCACTGGATACATTCTGCAAATGCGCCGCGATCATTGGCGAAGCAGGCGTAACTGGGTTAATCCGTGAGTCGAGGCGTAGTCGATCAAGTACAGTGTCATCCAACATATGGTTACGCTGAATGACCCGCACCTGATCCGATAGTCGCTGCGCCGACACGCTGATATCTGGTTCAAGCACCTGAAACAGAGAGAGCATCCGACCACGGTACGCAGTCAAGTTGCTTCCCCCCTTAGTAGCCCCATAATATGCGCGCATTACGTTCTCATTAATGGACTGAGTCCATCGCATGCGCGACACATTTCCACCGGTAGCGGGGACCCTGTTCGGGGCCTGTTGGCCTCGAGGTCCCAAGCCCGCTAGTGGCCGTCCTCTTCCTCGTCGTCTTGGTGGTGATGGCGTCGACGGCGGGGAGAAAAACTCGTCGCTGGAGCTCGACGCAACTGCAGCGACCGGAGACGCAGCGCACACGGATGTGGCGCGTCCCGCGGCTGCAAGGCGGAGCTCAGCGACGAGCCCGGAGATGGTTGGTGTGCCTCTTGTGTTCTGGCTCTGCTACGGGTCAGCATCGGTGGCATACAGGGTGTGGCGTAAGTAGTGGTCCACCGTTCAGGATTCGATGAACCAGATAATTAACTGAAACAATTAAAATTTTTAACCATTTTACCCAAGGGTTCTGAAAATATTTCCTTTTTGTCTTTTATTTACGAAATTTCTACCTATTATTACAAATTTGTTTGTAGTTTCAACAAAAACCATTATTTTTGTCATTTTGGTTTCTGTTAATTACTGCTGAATACTAGAGCTATCATGATAAATTATATTTTTTTATGTAAATTCACCTCTTTTGAAGAAAAAGTTAGTTCTTCTTTAATTTTAACCCGAATTTTAACATATCATCCAAGTTCAAGGGCGATTTTGGTAAAAAAACGTACTACACTGTCAGTGCCCATTTATTTAATAATATGCTTACTAAATACCGATTTCAAAATGGTATTACTCTATCAGATCCTATTATTTAACATGAAGATATTCAATTTTAATTGAAGCAAAGAAGATTTTCATTAAACTACTTTTTTAAACTTTATTGCGTTAATACTATTACAAAACGTATTAAAACTTAAAAAACGGATACAATGTAACTTTTTACATATCAAATGTGATTTGTTTTTAAGCACAAACATGTCAGGTAAAAAAACCCTGTCCCTTTTTTTACCTGAGCCTTGTTTGTTAACAAAAACCCGTTGAAGCTCTCGCAGTCAAGTTACGCACAATAGGAGTGATAAGGAAAAGATATGGTAGGGTATTGCTATCTCTTTCATTACTAACGTTGAAATCTCCAGATATCTCGAAATGATTTAGTACGATCTCGTCACTCGTGTCGTGCGTCGTATGCGTTTTGTTTTTATTCTGCCTGTGTTTACCTCCGCCATTTCTTTAGCCCTGCCTGACCCCGGACTCTGTTTAATTTGCCTACTGATTGGACTTGTTGTTTTGGTGATCTCTGCAATATTGGATACGTGTACTGGTGACTTTCGCTTGCTCGACGATTTGGACAAACGTGCAGTGACAATTAAAAAATCTCTCGGTACACACCGCGCGAATATGCTGACATGCATTTTATTTATGGCGAATGCAGAGGTGTCGGTAGAGAAGCAGCTCGACTTTATCGGGAGAGATATCCCGATCGAAGACATCCAGACCACCGAGTTTTTGTGAGAGTGCATAACGCATACACCGAGGGAAGGATACCCGGCACAGGCGTAGGCGGTGCAGGTGAAAGACGACCGCGACGACACAACGATGAAGAGGTTATGAATTTAGTTGCAGAAGATCCTTCAACATCGGTCCGTGTCTTAAGTCGCAGAACTGGCATATCAACTAGATCTGTACATCGAGTACTCAAAAGACATGAACTGTACCCATACCACTATCAAAGGGTGCAGTCATTGCTACCAAGAGATTATCAATTAAGAGTAACATTTTGTAGAGTAATGCTACGCAGAATAAGAGAAGACCCGCAGTTTTTTTATAAAATATTATGGAGCGACGAGTCATCCTGCAAAAAAGATGGATATTTAAATCTACACAATTTGCTTAACTGGCAGCTAGAAAACCCGCATCTCATAAGGCAAGACAGATCACAGTACCAATTTAATATAAACCTTTGGACCGGAATCATTAACGGACAGATAATCGGTCCACACGAGCTGCCAGAAACATTAAATGCAGAAAGATATTTAAGATTTTTGCGAATCGACTTGCCCTTGCTTCTGAAAGGTGTCGTTCCTGAAGTCCAAGAGTCTCGCTCACTATGCTGTTAGAGTACGAGAGCACCTTGATACAGCGTATCCAAATAGGTGGATTGGGCGCTTAGGTCCAATATTGTGGCCACCACGCTCGCCAGATCTAAATCCCCTAGAATTTTTTTATTGGGTTTGCCTCAAAGAAAAAGTCTATAGCAAAGAAATCACAAGTATTGACTAATTGAGGACTAGAATCCAGGCAGCAGCTAGAGAAATCAACGAAAGCGGGTTTGCCCGACGACTTAAACGGTCGTTTATTTGACGTTGCAGAGCATGTATAGCTGTGAATGGGGACCATTTTGAACATTTCGTTTAATTTTAATGATTTTAATCATGACAAAGATTAATAATAAATGATAATTATTATTACATCAGCCCCCAAGACGTAGCTCGTGTAGTCCGTCCGTTACCTAACTGGAAATCTCCAGGACCGGATGGACTGCACAACTTCTGGATCAAATGGTTCCAAAGATCGCACGCTCGCTTGGCGTCCCAGTTTCAATCAGCCTTAGAGTCAGGGTCGCTGCCCCAGTTCCTGACGACAGGCATTACCCACCTGCTCCATAAATCAGGTAGTACTGCGGAGCCCAAAAACTATAGACCTATCACTTGCTTACCAACGGTCTATAAAGTTCTAACATCCATTTTGAGAGCTAAAATTAACCAACATATTGAGAGTAATTCCATCATGTCTCCCTCTCAGAATGGATGTAAGAACGGGTCCCGTGGTACTAAGGAGCTCCTCCTCATTGATATGGCCATTAGCCAACAGGTTCGCCGCTCCCGAAGGCATCTGTCTACATGTTGGATAGATTATAAGAAGGCCTACGACTCGGTTCCGCATACATGGCTCATGAGGGTGCTGGAGTTGTACAAGATAGATGCAACTCTACGCGCCTTCCTTGAGTCGTGTATGGGGCAATGGAGGACGGTCCTTCGCTATCCAGGATGTCGACAGATGCAGGGGAACAGCGAACCGATAAGGATCGAGCGTGGTATATTTCAAGGTGATAGTCTGAGTCCATTGTGGTTTTGTCTAGCCTTGAACCCTCTTAGCACACTGCTGGAAGGTTCAGGTCTAGGCTATCGGTTGAGGAGAGGTGGTCAGGTCATATCTCACCTTCTTTACATGGATGATCTGAAAATCTTTGCCCCCAACAATTTGCAACTGATGAAGCTACTGAAGGTAACTGAAACTTTCAGTAGCGCCATCAGGATGGAATTTGGTGTGGACAAATGTGCAGTCATGCATGTGAAGCGAGGGGAGATTACGGAATCCGTGGGAACTCAACTCTCGGATTCCGTACACCTTAGATCCCTCTCCTCAACAGAAACCTACAAGTATTTGGGTATGTCGGAAGCATTAGGCATCAATACTGCTGACATGAAACAATCGTTGAAGGAGCGTTTCTTTAGCCGCCTGAATAAGGTGCTAAGCAGTCTTCTGTCAGGCGGAAATAAGGTGCGCGCCTTCAACGGTTGGGTCATGCCGGTTTTGATGTATTCTTTCGGCATACTCAAATGGACTCAGACAGAACTTGATGCCCTAGATAGGAAAGTCCGCGTACTGCTGACCGCAAATCGGATGCATCACCCACGGTCGTCGGTGATGAGACTGGATATCTGGAGAAGTGTGGGGGTCGTGGCTTCTTAAATGCTAAGACCCTATACACCCGTGAGGTATGCAGTCTCAGGGAATACTTCCTAGAAGCCGACGTGGGGATGCACCGAGATGTAGTCTCAGTGGACAAGGGCCTTACCCCGCTCTTCTTGGCTAACGAGAACTGGCGCAAGCCTGTAGTATTAGACACTAATGATCGCAAGGAGGTATGGCAAAGCAAGGAGCTTCACGGACGCTTTTACCGGGCCTTACATGGGCCCGATGTAGACTTCTTAGCGTCCGTATCCTGGCTGCGTTTCGGTGACCTCTTCGGGGAAACTGAAGGTTTTGTAGTCCGTTGTAGTTTTTTCATTTTGCTTAAAGGACTGTAATTTACTGGATATACCCGTGAATGATTTTTTAGGTAATAAATGTAACTTCATGTCTTTTAATAATTCGGAAACATTACTATATTTTTTAGCGAGTCTCAATTTAGCGAACTGCGATAATCGACTTTTTAGAACAAACTCCATTAACTCATTCTTCGACGCATTCTCTAAAACAGAATCATAATATTCTATACCATCTATCAATTGTTTTGTAACTAATTCAGTATCATTCATTATAGGTAACAAGTTAAGCGCTATTTTTAAATCGAATTTCGACATCGTGGCAGAGATTATTGGCTCACTTTTACACAAATTAGTAACTTCTAAGTACAAATTATGAAACTTAGCTTCACATTTATCAATATCTTCAATTTCTGATACACTTTTAATTTCTTTATCCTTTTTATTTCTTCTACATAATTATTGTATTGTTCATACAAAATATTAGCCTCATCGAACTTTTTATTACATACATTTCCTTGTCTCCTACTAGGTCCTATTTTAATTAAATACGTCCGTATTTTCAATAAATCACTATACAATTCCTCAATAAAGTCTGCCATAAAATTTAGATTGCTACCGACATTAATCTTACATACAAGTTATTTAATAATACATACCATTATTACTACATTGATACCGATACTGTCACCGTAATATTACACTTAAAATAAAGTCTTAAGTTCATTTAACGTGGTTACTTCACTACCGCAGTACTACGATTTACGATTACGCACTTTTTATATATCACGATTATGGACCGCACTTTCACTGCACTATGCACTTTATTTTTTTTTACGTGTTTACACGACTTCTCCCGGCTGCGTCCCTTTACGCTGACCACGAAGTATACTCGTATATCTTCTTAAGACCAGGTCGTTCACCTGTCTCTCCACCAATTGTTCATGACATCTCCGGTAAATTTTATACGCCATAAAAATGCCTCCAACACTCAGAAACAGTGCGATTACTAGTAGTATTATGTTAGTGGTACTTGCATGATACAGTAATTGTTCCGTTTTAGCAGAATTTTTGCCATCACCGGCTGCAGCTTGAGCGATCACTACTTCTTCCTTCGAGTTACTCTGAGTGGTACCCATTTTTGAGTTTTCCAGAAACGACACGAAAATGTTGCCCGAAAAAAACACGACCGTTCACAGTATTGTCTCTTAAAATTCTTCATCTTGTACGTTGTATATCGTTAGTTTATTATTCACTTGCCATATAGAGTCATGGTATCAAATGCACACGCGCGAGGCTGCCCATCCTGGCAGGGTCGCCATATAATGTTAGGATTGAAACACAAGCTTGTACGAAATGATACTAACTTTTATTACGGATACACATCGATTATATATTGGTTACATTGGTCACATGACTTATCTATAATAGGTACATGCTTATACACTACAGTGCAATAATGGACGAAGTTATGCTGACGAATAACTACCGGAAACATATTATGAAGGACGGGACGGTGGACGTGTGTCGGGCATGCCACCGTCCGGGTGAGTCCATCAGACATATTATTTCTGGTTGTTCTCGTCTGGCTAACGGAGAGTACTTGCATAGACACAACCTTGTTGCCAGGATTATCCACCAGCAACTTGCTTTGAAATACAACCTTGTGGAATCAGAAGTGCCATACTATAAGTATGCGCCCGACCCAGTTCTCGATAATGGTTTTATCACGTTGTATTGGGATCGACCTATCGTCACTGACAGGACTATTGTTGCCAATAAGCCTGACATTGTGTTGATAGATCGATTGGAGCGTCGCGCAATGATTGTTGATATAACGGTTCCGCATGACGAGAACCTCGTGAAAGCAGAGAAAGATAAGCAATTCAAGTATCTAGATCTGGCTCGCGAGGTGTTCGACATGTGGGACGTGACAACAGCAGTCATTGTGCCGATAGTCGTGTCGGCCAATGGCTTGATAGCCAAAAGCTTCGACCAACATCTGCGGAGTCTTTCGCTTGACAGCTGGATCAAGGGCTTGATTCAGAAAGCAGTACTTCTGGACACGGCACGTATTGTCAGGAGGTTCCTCTCTCAAGAGCCCTGACCACCGGTAGCCCGGACCCTGTTCCCGATGCTGGTGGGCTACTATTTTTTTATATTTTTAAATGTTTTTTTTTTAATAATTTTGTAAAAATATTTAAAAATATAATAACTATGTAATGAATGTTTTTTTTATAGTCATGTAAATAGCTGTAACATGGACAGCGTTAATTGAAGTCCGAAGCTTTGCGAGTTAATTTAAAAAAAAATAGGTGGCTAATGTCACAAATTTTGAATTTAAAAGTACTGGAATACAATACACATCTAAATAAAATTAAAATTCAGAGTCTACGACTTATACTTTTTTTTTAAATTTGTATTTGAATGTAAAATTTGGGTATTTTGTTAATAAAACAATAAAAAGTCGATGAAAAAATATCCACCCGGCATGAGAATTGTTTAGGGGTCTGAGAGGATAGCAGATGGCCCCGCTAGTCGACCATTTCAATTTGGCACACGATGCACCAAACACCATGTATAATTGCATAGCACATGTGTGAAAACTATGTACTGTAAAGCCACCATTTACTGAGTACCTACATCTTTCATTGACGCGAATTTACCCTGGCGGTTGAGTGAATGTCACGCTGATGGTGGCGGGTGTGTCGGGTCATTTAGTTCCCTTCAATATGGTTGAGTTGAATGATGGCTGATACATGCGTGATGTTAGTGAACGGGCGCTGTCAGTTGTGACTGGTCATCTCTTAGCTGCCACGGTTTATTATAATTATTTTATTTTAGAACTATGGATTTCGTCTTTTACTCTGGACGCTCTTAACTTGCCCGTATTTCTACATCGTTCTCACATACTAGTAATTCTCAACACAAATGATGTAACCAAGATTTTGTAACATATTTTGATTTAAAAGAGTGTCCATGGAGTTTCTTGCCCATTCTTCTCCATAGAGATCTACGCTTTGGAATGGTCAACTACAGTACTTTCACAAGTTATTATGTCTTGTGACTGGGACTGTAGCTTCGCTTTTTTTTGTTTTTTGACTTTCAAAAGTGCCTGTAATGGTCTTATTTAAATAAATGCTTTGAGTTTGAGTTTGAAATAAATTAAGTGATTTGTTTTTTTTTTAATTCTTTATTCAAATACCTAAAGTAACAAGTTAGGTTAGGTTAATAACTCTGCAATAGTAGTTTTTTTTTAAACAAATTGGCACTGACACTGTAGTGCATTTTTTTGCAAATATCAACGCAATAAAGTTTAAAAAAGTAGTTTAATGAAAATCTTCTTTGCTTCAATAAAAATTGAATATCTTTTTGTTAAATAATAATATCTGTTATAGTGATACCATTTTGAAATCGGTATTTAGTAAGCATATTATTAAATAAATGGGCACTGACAGTATAGTACGTTTTTTTACAAAAATCGCCTTTGAACTTGGAAGGTATGTTAAAAATTAAGGTTAAAATTGTAGAAGAACCAACTTTTTCTTCAAAAGATGTGAATTTACATAAAAATTCATAAGTTATCATGATAGCTCTAGTATTCAGCAGTAATTAACAGAAATTAAAATGAAAAAGTAATGGTTTTTGTTGAAACTACAAATAAATTTGTAATAAAATGTAGAAATTTCGTAAATAAAAGACAAAAAGGAAAATAATATTTTCGGAAACCTTGAGTAAAAATGTTTAAAATTTTTAATTGTTATAGTAAATTATCTGGTTCATCGAATCCTGAACGGTGGACCACTACTTACGACACACCCTGTATATGACATTTCATGGAGCTGTTATCGTATCTATATTTCATTTTATTTAATCAGACCGGTTTTGGATATTCAGGTAACTGTTATTTTTTTTCTTTTTCATTCTTTTGCTATTTTGGTCAGTTCAATCAATTTTCTTGCTTTATTTTCAATTAATTATTTATTATTATTATAAGTCAGATTGCACAAGGCCTATTATTGCAAATTAACACTTAAAATCATCATCATCATTTCAGCCGAAAGACGTCCACTGCTGGACATAGGCCTCCCCAACGCCACATAGACATAAGAGGGGTTTTGCTATAATCGCCACGCTTGGCAGGCGGATTGGCGATTGCAGTACGGTTGTTACAAAAGCACAGAAAACGCTGCTGCCCATTCTCTGATAAGCCCCTTAGTCGCCTCTTATGACACCCACGGGAAGATATGGGATGGTGCTATTCTTTACGTCCGACACCATACAGAACACTTAAAGTAATTAAAACAAAATACTTGATTAACGCCAAAAAGTCTTGAAGTATCAAAATGTGAAAGCGCAGTACAGTGCGAAGCGGAAAGTAAATAAACATCAAATAATACTAATAACTAGTCAAAGTGCCCGACCCTACCAGCAAGCGCGCGGCATATCCTTACAAGTAGCAATAACAGTAGGCTAAAAGACATGCCGCGAAATCTTTCCATGCCGCTCCCTCACTAGCAAAAATCTGAATTTCAACCCCCGCGCGGGGTCTGCTACCCGAACCAGTATCATAAAGACTGCGCAGGGCCTCAATCTCTTCTATCAAAAATCTGCTAATAAAATAGTGTCAGAATAGCCTATCATTGATTTCATAATTGTTGATTTTGACAAGTTTAGTAATCTACTAATATAATCGCGTCACAATGGTCAACCACTGACACTCCATTGAAAGAAATGGCATATAGTTTAACAGACCATTATGAATTTATCAGATTACGAACTTTTAGCAAAATGACAATGGGATCGTGTTGGAATGACAATGTTTATAAAAATAGCAGACTTGAGGCCCAGGTGTGTTCTAAGCCGGCAAATTATGAAAGGAAAGTTGAAATGTATTAAGAATCGAATTGTTAGGAATGTACTTAAGTCGCGAGAGTTGGGCGGGGTAAAATGGTTTAAGAGTTCACGCACAATCCCGCATACGGCGCGGCGGCGTACCGCGTAGGGTACCTATTGCAACTTTCGCTATCGCGAATATCGCGATGCGCAACTATTGGTATTGCATGGCTTACTACATTTTTAAGGTTTTCCGTACTTGCATTAATATTTTTGATTTGCGTAATAGTAGCCCAAATGCAATTAGTATCGTGAGTAGTGTCTTGGTTTAAAATAATGCCCATGACTTCAATTGCACCCTGTATGCATCCGAATGTCCAATCGCTATTTATAAGCTCATCATTTCATAGTAGGAAAAATGCTAAAATTGGAGTGGAAAATAAAAACACTACAAAGTTACATTAGGTACATTCATATTTAATAAGTATCTAATTATTCATAATAAATTACTCCTTTCAGAAAAGAAAAATATAAGTTGCCCGCGATGTAGAAAAGCATTTAAGCATGCTCAAGAACTTATGCAGGGAGTAAAATCAATAGATAGGAAAATTGTAATGGGCATATGCGACCACTGTCGTAAAAAATTACGAACTACACCGAAGCCGTTTTGTGCCTGTGACCAAATTGTTAAGAAATTTATAGACGTTAAAGGTTTACAAAAGGAAGACACAAAAAAACACGGTAAAATATTATTTCCGCCAGAAATTGGAAATATTCGTACCGATACAATGCTCAAACAACAAAAAAGAACTCGAACACACTCCGACTTGCAAATCAATCTTGGCGTCAGCTCACCCTCCAGGCATGAGCCTAATGTTCAACCTATGTTTTACTCACATGCAGATCTTAAATCAGACAAGACAGAAATGGGTGAAATTGATTTAAGAGAATTTTATAGAAAACAAGCTGTAACTTTTATGCAACCTATACAACCGCACGATGTTGTACATGCACAAATTCCGGCCCCTTCATTGGCAGATTCAGACACATCTCTAATGGAGACATATGTAGACAAATCCCTAAGACCTTCTCTTAAAGATGACAAACGAGAAGAAATCTTGGAAGATATTCCTTCAATGGATGCTAAAGAAGCATTGAAAAGAAGACATGATCTTAGCTTGAGACAAATGATGAGACTTGACAAAGATACTGAGATAATGCCACAGTCTGTATCAAAAAGGCCTGAAGTATACGAAACACCAAAAATTAGTCCATGGGAGCAGATAGAAACAATTTCAAAATCTCATGTGGGGTCCAAAACAGATATTAAAAAAAAAACATTACCAACAAAATTAAAAACAAAACAGGATCGTAGTGCTTCTGATCTAGATGATCCAAATAGGCTAGTTAAATTTAGATCATTAAGAACCTCTCAAAGGAAGATACACGAATCCAATTTTGTGCCGAGGAAATTGGACAAATATCAACACGATAAAATTTTAAAAGCAGAAAACAAATCAAAAAGGGATTCCGTAGAAATATTGGAAAGCAGTGTCAAGTCTGACTTTAGTTTCTCCTTTCCAAAGGTAAAAGAAAAGAAAGGTAATAAAACAAAAGTTGCTGTGACTTCTTCGCATCTTGTAAAAGATGTTATAGAAAAGTACCGCCTACGATCTGAAAGGGAAAAGGAAAAACTTGAACAACTAGCTCAAAAGAAAAGACTTGCTCGAGAAGAGAAAAAACTGCAAGCCGAAGAAAAGAAAAGACAGGCGCTTGAAGATAAAAAAAAACTGGCGCATGCAGAAAAACAAAAAATACTAACCGAAAAGGAGAAATCCATAAAACTTGAATCTGAAATAGATGTAGCACCTGTGGTTAATAAAAAAGACATGGAATCAATCTCTGAGCGAAAAATTAAAACCAAGAAGATCGAAACGGACAAGTTTAAAAAACTTGAATCTGAAATAGATAGAGAATCTGTGGTTGCTAAAAAAGACCTGGAATCAATCTCTGACCGAAAAAGTAAAACCAAGAAGATCGAAAAGGACAAACTTAAAGAACTTGAATCTGAAATAGATAGAGAACCTGTGGTTGCTAAAAAAGACCCGGAATCAATCTCTGACCGAAAAAGTAAAACCAAGAAGATCGAAAAGGACAAATCCAAAGAACTTAAATCTGAAATAGATAGAGAACCTGTGGTTGCTAAAAAAGACACAGTATCAATCTTTGAGCGACAAAGTAAAACCAAGAAGATCGAAAAGGACAAATCCAAAGAACTTAAATCAGAAATAGACAGAGAACCTGTGGTTGCTAAAAAAGACCCGGAATCAATCTCTGACCGAAAAAGTAAAACCAAGAAGATCGAAAAGGACAAATTTAAAGAACTTGAATCTGAAATAGATAGAGAACTTGTGGTTGTTAAAGAAGACCCAGAATCAATCTCTGACCAAAAAAGTAAAACCAAGAAGGGCATTGAGGAAAAACCCAAGCCGAAAGGAAAAGGTGACGATGGAGAAGCGAAGAGCGACGCTGCAGGCTCAGAACCAAACGAAAAAACAAAATCCAGTAAAATTTCTGACTCCGTGTCCTAATATAAGTGCTCGTATTCGCGCGACGCTTAGTTTAGGTCACGGCCTTAGGCTGAGATAAACGCACATTGCCCGTTTTTACTGACGTCAACCAAAACTTAAAAAACTCCAACTTACCATTCCCGTTGCACCACTCGCGACTCAGCAGGCAGCTCCAATATTTTTTGTTTATCATGTTTGTTAGTAATAGTTGTATGTCTGACAGAAATCTGGACAACCTGTAAGATTTTTCTTTAAGTGATACATTTTTGCGCAGTATCTATTAACTGTAACTTTTAGTAAAAGTGTTAGTAAAAGCGGGCATTAAAGCGGTTAGCGTAGCCAAAACATGTTGCTTTGGCTTAACAGTACAGTCAGCAACAAAAGTCCATGAACAGATACTAATTTTCAAAACCGAACAAACGAACACTAAAACGGACCACTTACCAGAATAGAGCACACAATAAGGTTAGCATTTCAATGCTACAAAAACGCTAAGCATTAATATTTTATAAGTCGCTAAACATCATTACGGCGTAAGTTGATAACTATCATTTTGCCGTAAGTCGCTAAACATCATTACAGCGTAAGTCGATAACTATCATTTTGCCGTAAGTCGCTAAAGGTGCTATGCGCGAGTTGTTAGGGTTCCGTACCCAAAGCTTCAAACGGGGCCCTATTACTGAGACTTCGCTGTCCGTCCGTCCGTCTGTCACCAGGCTGTATCTCGTGAACCGTGATAGTTAGCCAGTTGAAATTTCTGCAGATTTTGTATTTCTGTTGCCGCTATAACAACAAATACTAAAAACCGGCCAAGTGCGAGTCGGACTCGCGTACGAAGGGTTCCGTACCATTATATATGAAAAAGAACAAAAAATTCACTTTTTTGTATGGGAGCCCCCTTAAATATTTATTATATTCTGTTTTTAGTATTTGTTGTTATAGCATCAATAGAAATACATAATCTGTAGAAATTTCAACTCGCTAACTATCACGGTTCATGAGATACAGCCTGGTGACAGACGGACGGACGGACAGCGAAGTCTCAGTAATAGGGCCCCGTAAAATATAACTATTATACTAATAATCTATACAGATTATTAGTATAATAGTTATATTTTAACGTTCTGTATTTTATTATGTTGGTAATGGGTAGGCCATTATTGATATTTGTTTTATACTAGAAATAAATATTGTCCTAGTTTTTAATAGGGTGTTTGTGTAACAGATGTAACAGATGTTAGTTTAAATGGTTGTAAACGCACCCACGATACAGAAGAAATTCCTAGTGTGGGGCGCTCAAGGGAAGATTTAAAAAAAAACTGAACTAGTAGCTGTGTTTATTCGGCATAGTTTTGATTATGAAAACTGCGGTGCGCTGCGCTTCGCCGGATAGTGCCTTGTACTCGTAGCAAACGGGTTCAATGAACGGGAAATGTAGGAAATTAGCTTTGATCAGCGACTTATGTATTTATTACAGATCATGCAATTTTTTCGGTAGTACTGTATAGCAATTTATGGTTTAACTGAGTTCAGGGACTTTAGTAGTTTAACTATGACAAGTTGTCTCATAATTTACTTTAGTCAGTATCAGTAACTTATGCTAAATAAAAATGATAAGAAAATATTGGAAACAAATTATGTTCAACGACTTCTGTTGCTGACTGTACTTTTCCTTGTCACCAGCGCATAACTTTTATAATTACAAGAGGAAAGGACATTCATACATATATGAGCCAATGTACTTTGTACGTGCAAAATAATGTTAGTATGTATCTAGTCCTTCAAATTAATATTTGAACAAACAGGTGAAACGGAACGTTCTGAAAGGCTAAAAGAAGAAAAAAGAATAAAAGAAATGGAAACTCTTAAAGCACAGCTCGCTACTGAGAAACTCGAGAAGAAAGAAAAAGATGAAGCTGCCAAGAAAGAAAAAGAAGAACAAGATGCAATTTCCAAGATACGAAAAAAAGAAAAAGAAAACGATGCAATTTCCAAGAAACAAAAAAAAGAAAATGCTGTAACTTTCAAGAAAGAAAAAGGAACTAAAAAGACTGGACGTGATTCTTCGGATGAGTTAAATGAGAAACAAAAATTTAAACAAAAACCGAAAGAGCCTTCAGACCCTTCATATAAGGGAACACCTTTTGAAACATTTCAAAAATTAAAAGCTGAACTCTTAAAGGAAAAAGAAGCAAAACTAAAAGAAAAAGAAAAGCTACTAAGTGAGTTAGAAGCAATTAAAAAAGCTAAGCCAAAAAAAGAAGGTGAATATAAAATAGGTAAGATCAAAATTAAAAAAGAATACTCCGGAGAAATGTTGAAATTAGTTAGAATACAACAAGCTGCGAAAAATATGAAGCCTTCCAATGTCCACCCTCTTTACATAAAGAATCATAAATGCAATCACCAGCCAAGCGGACAACAGTCACAAATGTGTCTGCTTTGCGTTGATTCTGATTTGGAAATAGATGTTTTAAGCTTGGAAAACAAAGCAAATGTACCGAAAATGGCAACAGATATAATAATTGGCGAAAACATTTTAAAATTTAAACCACAGCTTGAGAAAAATAAGAAACTGGAAGGTGTTCCTATATTTTTTCAAAAGGAATTTGTTGCGGAACCTGACCATCAAATCAAAGAGGAAGTGCAAATAATTCCCGAGGAGGTAAAATCTGTACATAATAAACAAAGTCTAAAAACTGTTGTACCAAAAAAGGATACCATAGAGGTAAGTGTAGTGTAACCCACGTGTCTACTGCGCCTTACACCTTTGAACGCATATTTAGAATATTATTGCTGTTTCCTGTCACCATTCGCGGTAGATGTCTACATATTTTTAACATATTGCCCGTATTGTGCCGCTTTTAGATGACATAGTGTCAGTTTCATCTCACAACACTTATAAAGACATGTTGCTGAAACAATTTTGCGCAACTTTGTTACCCCGTAAGTGCTACGTAGGTTAATCTATAATTTCTTGCTGTAATTTCAGATAGAACCAGGTAAAGGTGTTCTACGGTACGCTTTATCTGACCGCACCTTCATTGACAAGGGTTGGACTATGCTACCTACAGAAAAAGTAGTAAGGAAGGTAATAACATGGTAAAAATACCGTATGATTTACAGAAACCCGCTTAATATATGATGATAATATGATATATGTTACTATTGGGTGCATCTCATTTATACAATGTAATTTTAAGTATATGCGAAACCTGAATATAGTTTGTTCAGAATAAGTAACTAAATCGAATCCAATAATTTTTACTCCATGTTATATTTTGTCCCAAAAATATTTAAAAACAACAAATTTGACACCAAGCGAAATTAACTAAGTATCTGGTAATCATACGCGCATAAAACGGCACGTCTTAGCGGTACTAGGCGCGGGCGCACAGCCAGTCGGGGGTAACCCCCCAGCCCCCCTTCAGCACTCGCCCGGATGCAACAAATTGACGCGCACGTGTCACGCTTCCGCTCAGTTACATAACAGGATCGCGAGTGCGCGGGCGCCGCCGCCGCCGCCGCCGCCGCCGCCTGGGCCGGGCCTTGCAGTTGTGTTTCGATTGATCGTGTACCAATCATGTCGTTCTCGTACACAAACGTCCAGTGCAAATAAATGGTACTGTTACGAACTGGGTATAGGATAAATTAACACACTACCAATTAAACACTAAAAATCTTATTCAACACTAAACTCTTAAAACTTAATCACAAATACACTACTGATCACTATTCACTTATATATCGCACTAGTTGTTCACTTCGATCGCTTCGTTTTGTAGCCAAAATCAGACTGACTCTCCCGCTAACCCGTCTATTTAAATGACCGACCCATCTTCGAGAAACTTCCACAACTTGTTACTTAGAGGAAAACCAGCCTTCGAGAAAATTCCACAACCTTCTTGAACCTTCTAGATAGCTCCATAGTGGAACCAATCCTTCTAGAAAGGTCCAGAACTTTCTCGTACCTTCCACCGTGGAACATTCTAGGATTATTCTGGAAACTTCTACGCATACTGGATCATGTAGACTCAGAACGTAATCCTAGAATGTTCTCGTAAAGCAGACGACGTAACAGTACGTACACTAGCTGTTTGTGGTGACAACGTATCCCTGGCAAGTGGCAGTGCGGCGGTACGAAGAGCAATTCGGCACTTAAATGTCGTGGAACACAATGCTTTACGCAACACAAAGATGTAGAGACTACGGTACCTTTCGGCCTCCAACAGCCGTTGATAGAGGAGTGAGTCGAATTCCTACCACAGCTCAAGAAGGAATTTTGGACTACATGGCTAACAATCCCGAGAGCTGCACTGCACAACATGGGCTGGCAGGGTATTTAAACGTCAACCAGTCGTTCGTTGCGGCGCACGTTGCGCGAAGATGGCCAATATCCATATCATTTCCGACGCGCCCAACAACTGTGCGAGAATGATAAGGTAGAACGAATTTCATTTCACTGGTGGTGGCTGAATAATCGTAATCGCCTTACGGTTAGTTTAAGTAACTACTGCCAAACTATTATCAATTAGCGTACGACGACGCTGGAGGCGCGAGCGGCGTTGGGCGCAGCGCGGTGACCATGTTTTCGTGCGGACAACCAGGGCCTCAAGTCTGCTATTTTTATAAACATTGTCAAACCAACACAATCCCATTGTCATTTTGCTAAAAGTTCGTAATCTGCTAAATTCATAATGGTCTGTCAAATTATATGTAATTTCTTTCAATGGAGTGTCAGTGGTTGACCACTGTGAAATCAATCCACCGGACTGACCGGGCGGACCCGAGGCCCAGTGCCTCATGTCTGCTATTACAATAGTGTCAGAATCATTGATTTCATAATTGTTGATTTTGACAACTTTGGTAATCTACTAATTATAATGGCGTCATTCTGATTTCACAATGGTCAACCACTGACACTCCATTGAAAGAAATGGCATAGAATTTGACTTAATTTAGCAGATTACGAACTTAACATAACAAGATCATAGATTATTTTAACATAACAAGATTATATAACTTTGTGATTTTTCATGATACAGTTTTGAAATTTTGAACATAGATTCTATAGATAAAATACCAGACACGTGTTTCGGGTTTCGCATATACTAAAAATAACGTTGTTTAGTGAAAGACTGATTAAAGGATTTTATTAATTTTCCTAGGTATGTATACGTCGCTAGACTGTTTTGTCGTTCATGAGCGCGCCCGCATATGTACAAAAGGGAAGCCGACAATTGTTCTTTTTTTTTAATTTGAGAAGAGCGGAGACGAGCTGTGTCGCGATTCACCAATCACATGGCTTGAAAATCCACATCTCTTCTCCACTCCGCCATGTGATTGGTGAATCGCGGCACAGCTCGTCTCCGCTCTGCTCCGCTCCGCCTCAGTGGAACCGCAGCCTTAGTCACGACTAGTCGCCGTGCAGTTCTTGTAGGTATTAGACAATTTTGTCTATGAGACGTTTTGTTTAAAGTTTGCGCGTTTTATATTTTTTTGTAAAGTAATAGTCTGTCTTAAAACTGGGTTACCGAGTTAAAATCGAATGACGCGAGATCGAATAACACTTGCTCGAAAACGTTAACTCGATAGATTATGAGCGCGAGCATCAATATCTCGAATAATTGGCTCTAATTAGCGGCAGCGCGAAAACATTTATCGTGAAACATAATTTCTCGACCGACCATCTTATTGATTTACAGAATAGTTTTAAGAATTTTATTTTCGAAAGTATAAAATATAATGCGGTAGGCGTACTTCCTTCGAAAACATGGCAAATTGTTGAACTCAACAATATTTTTAGCCCAAAAGTCCGATAACCAGTCTTACCAAGGGGTATTTTCTTACCCAGTGACTTGGTTGTGGAGGTCAGATAGGCAGTCGCTCCATGTTTAATACTCGTATACAGCTGCATCCGGCTAGAAAGACTGAAAGGTGACCTCAAATAAAAATCCTTTTTCGAGATTTTAATACATCGAGCATTCAGTCTTCTCTGGCGGAAACAAGGTGAATTGTTTAGATCTTGATGCCCTGGATAGGAGGGTCCGCGTTCTGCTGACCGCAAATCGGATGCATCACCCACCGTCGTCGGTGATGAGAACAGTGTCATCACCGGCGACCGTTGGTGATATACAGATATACCGCGGAAGTGTGGGGGTGTGGCTTCTCAAATGCTAAGACCCTGCACAACCGTGAGGTATGCAGTCTCAGGGAATACTTCCTAGAAGCCGACGTGGGGATGCACCGAAGGATATTCTTACTTTCTTTTTTCTTTCTACCTTTGTTTTTTTGTTTTTAGATGAACGTTTATCGTATGCGTCCGGCACACCCCGAGTTTGACTGGTTCGAACACAACAAGAACAAACGACTGATGACTTACGACACCGGCGAAAGACTAGCCGAGTTCGAGGACAGCGGACGAGGTCGCTGGTATTACAGAAGTGGTCGACTGGCACTAGATTATTATGATGCTGAAGGTGGTTATCTCCGGGAGTTTTATGTATTTTAGCGGCCATTTAGTATCAAGATGTTTACGGACAAGCGAATTCTACAAACGCAATGGCAGTTGTAATGGCTCTGCAGTTGACTAGCCTAGCGATTGCGAAGACTGCGTGAAGGTTTTATTCTAATCTTATTATGATATGAATTGCAGAAACAAATGCTCAGCAGCGTTTCGTGATATACAGCAGCGGGGAGCCCGATGAGCGTGGCCGTACTCACCCTGTTACAATACTTGCCACTTTTGACTATCTCGGCAATGGTATAGTTTTCGATCATGCTGGCAAGATACGGTAAATTTCATTTTGTTGATGATTCATGTCAGTGAAGAACACATTGTTGAGATTTCGATGTATTATTCTACATTTTTCCGACCATTTCATGTCGGCACACTGCTTACGATTAAATTACAACTAAGCACCTATACCTATCTAAGCCCTAAAGGCTGATTAGGCAGGGTAAGTAACTCACTGTACTGACTCCAAACTCGAGACAAGTCAGTACTTGATCCAATATTTACCTAGTGTAAATTGATTTGGAGTCGGTACAGCGCGTAATTTTTAAGTCAGTTGACACCCCTGCCACCCGCGCTACTGACTAAGTCTAAAAGATTAAGTCAGTGCTTAGTCAGTTTGATTGCATCGTGGCCGTTTGCAGTATACAGACGTGCTCGTTAGCAGTATTTATTTAATGCAACAATAGTGACTTTCTTTAGTATTTTGCGAAGTATGTTGTTTATTCAAAAATGGAAACACAGAAATCGTGAAATAGCAGCCCCGGTGCCGATGGATCAAGTTATCAAGTGCAACCCAATGCCACGCCAGCAAAAAGCCAGCAGTCTAAGTTCACTGTAGAATTTGTATCTCCGCGCGACATCCAAAAATGGATGTCATGCAACGCAACCTCACAGAACAAATTTCGGAGCTCAAACAGACAATCAAGGACTCTGGTGCTGTGGGAAACCCTTGGTTTGCTGATATGGTCAAAAAGGGATCCAGTGAATTCGTTCGTCCAATCAATTTAAGCTCCGGAGCAGTTTATCCCAACGATAAATTGAAGTCGCGTGACGACACAAAAAACCTCGAGCAAAACATCATACGAAATGAAACTTCATTTACGTGGTGTGCGGAAAACAAAAAATGGAGGTGTTATTATCAGCACCGAGACCAAACAGGATGCTGATAAACTCAAGCACGCAGTTCAGATGTCTACAGCAGGACTCACCGCTGACGAGCCCAACAAGCGCAAACCACGGATCACGGTAGTTGGAGTGCCGACTTCTTACGCTAATGCTAACTTCTTAAGGTTCTTGTACGAGGAGGCATTGGCGATAAGTTTCTAGCAATGTCACTGCAACTTCTTGGCCGACGTGAAATTTAGCCACAAATCCGGGAAGAAAGATGCATCTACTTGTAATTTGCTATCGAAGTTCCAGGCAAGATACGTAGAGCTTTAATATCTCAGGCAAGACTTTTTATAAATTGGACTCCCTGCCCTGTTAGGCACTTGACCTTGGTTACCAGACGCTACAAATGCCAACAATATGGTCACGCAGCAAAAACATGCAGAGAGATACACTCTTCATGTGGTCACTGTGGAGAAGCAGGACACTCGATGAATGAGTGCGCGAGGAAAGCGGACACATCTAAATGTGCAACGTGCTGGCGGTTTAAAAAGCCCAACATTCATAAAACGGGAGATAGGTACATCAACTGTAGTTAGTATGCTGGCGCCGAGAAGCGACTTCTCGGCGCCAGCATTGACGCCTGTACTGACCCGTTTTCTTACCCTGTCTAAATCAGCCTTACGGTATAGTAGCTTATGTACATAAGTTATTTATGATTAATGTAAATATGTATTTATTCGTTATTCTTTATTGCTCATAAAATACACTTTACGATTGTATAGCTTATGTACAACTGCGAGCTTAACCCAGAATGGCCTTCTTACAGCAAACCTTGCTTCGATTGCGAGATTTGCAAAATAGGATAAATTTACCTATGTGCATAAACAGTATATTTAAAAACTTAGATTAACTTGTTTATTTTATAAATCAAACCAATACATATAATATAATATCTCTTTTATATTAATTTATTGTTACTCAGGCTTAAATACAATCAGACTGAAGGAGTGGTGCTTGATCGTGCGATCGGTCCCGTTACACACTGGCAATGGCATTCATTGAACGATCCGCCAGTCCTACAGCAAGTCATGATTGATACGCAAATGAGACACAAGGATCCTAATATTATGAAACTTGGATCAGCAGACCATACGACCACTCATACAGAAAATGAAGAAATGTTAACCATAGAATTTGATAACTTCATAAGAGACAAGACCAAGAAGCTATCCCAAAAATTCAAACCTTTTCAGATCAAAATGAAAGCTATGAAGATTAACGAACATTTCTCTCTGAAAGTATTAGACCAAGCAACAGTATATCTCATATATAGGGATGGTACAACTAACATGAAGCTAAACATCGGTATGCTGTTAGATCATAAAGAAATTGTGGATACCGACACTGCTGAAGTGGGTGAAGTTTTGAACAGTTTAGAGCGGTTCCCAGCTCGCTCCGATAGCTTGGCGATCTTACAGCACAGTCTGGCGAGCGCACAACGCTACGAAAAACAACGCACTAAGCGAGTGCGACCACAGAAACCGTGTGCCAGTTCCGATATTCTGACAGCTGCCGCCTCCTCGCCCATGCGACTTCCTTTGATATCAATGTCCACTAGATCTTCGCTTAGCACTAGACAATGTACTGGACATTGTAGTAGAAAACCAACAGACAATTTGTATTATAATACCCGTTTTGTTTATTGAAAAAAGTACTTGATCGTGTTAGAATTTATTATTATGTTATAATATTCAGAAGTAATTTAGTAGTCGTATACACTCGTATTATAGTAGGTATGTAATTTCGATAAGTTTTAAATAAATAAGATTTCAGAATAAACGGCTCTTACGACATTATTTTCCTACCCTTCTTCCATATTACTTGGCATCTGGCATTATTAAGCAGATCGCACATCTATCAGCACCGTACGCACCGTACGCGCCGCACGCACCGCATCTTTGTGCGCCACATTTACTGATGGCCTTAGCGCCTCGCACATACGAGCACTACGCGCCGTACCAGTGCTGCCAACCCCAAGAAACTAAAAACCACCAGCTCACTAATAAAAAAAAACCGGCCAAGTTCGAGTGGGACTCGCGCACCAAGGGTTCCGTACAAAAATTAATAAAAATATTTTTATCATAAGATGTAACTAAAAATTTACGGTTTTCGCAATTTTTCCTTTAACTGTGCTATAAGACCGCTTCGTACCAAATTTCAAGATTCTGAGTTCACGGGAAGTATCCTGTAGGTTTTTATTCGCTTGCGAGTGTCGAAAATTTGCGGCATAAACGGCTGTATCTTTTGATTGCGTTGGTTTAGAAGTTTGTTTTTTTTTCACAGTCCAAGGGACAGTAGGCCTGAGTATCTGATATAAATTCCAGCTTGATACCTTAACGCGTTCCTGAGAAAAAGGGTCTTGACGGACAGACAGACGGACAGACGGACGGACGGACAACAAAGTGATCCTATAAGAGTTCCGTTTTTTCCTTTCGAGGTACGAAACCCTAAAAACAGGAGAAAACAGTAGATAAAGTAAAATAAGGCAGATTCCATACTTTCCTCATATAATTAAAACAATCACCTACTTTTATTAGTTACCAGCCCCCGTATTCACAGAACGCTCGGATTCGATTTCGATTCGATAAGTCGTATGTCTATCTTGTTTTGCCACTACGAAAGCGAGCGAGATAGACATACGACTTTCCGAATCGAAATCGAATCCGAGCGTTTGCCAGGCCAGGAGGTTGGCCAGGACTCACATACATTGTTACGTTATATTATTGATAAAAACATAACAAAAAACCAAAAATCAAAGTAAAATTATTTACCACTTTCATCCTCCTCCAATTGCCTCATCTTCAGTATTTTCACTCATTTTCCTTTTAAAGAAACTTTACAAAAATATGTACGATTTTAATCGTACAAATTTTTTGTAAAATTTCTTCATGTGCATTTCTGTGGCTTCAAATGAGTATCAATCGGTTATTTCGGATGTGTAATATTCCTTTATACAGGGTGTAACGGAAAGGTTATATACAGTCTGTCTATAAAGTCATGAAATTAATGTTTGAGGAACTAACATTATTTAAAAGTAGGGCAACACTAAATCAAAGTACATCTAATGTCATTGGCTGTCATCGTCTTGTTTTGTAACTCGTTATTTATTGCATTTTTATTGCTTTTCAAATCTAAGTGGATTAAACCTAGAAGAAACGTGTTAAATATGAAGAAAACCAATCGGAGTGGAGCTCAGGAATTTATTTTTAAAGTGTATCAGCGATGTTTGTTTATAACACCAAGCTGGACAAATTTTATCAAATTTGGATGATGTTTATGCTCAAACAGCAGCTATGACAGGTATGTAATCGTGTCACTGTTGGTTTTTATCTACCAGAAGTTACAAATATAATAAATATACGATTTTAAGACTAAAATAAGGATTGTTTACATTGCGCATAATTAGGTTAAATTGCAAATTCATATAGGCCATATTGTAGTGCGACTAAAATTTCTGATACTTTTGGTGATCAAATTTACTGCTGATTTTAAATCTGAATAAGTTATATCATGTCTGAAATTTAAAAAAGTATCTATTTTCTGTTAGTACAATTATTATTAATTATTTAAAACTTTCTTTCAGGAAAATCTGAGAGTACAGTAAAGCGTATTGTAGATGAAGGCTATAAAAACGATGGCAAATTCGGAACCCCTGGCAAACACAGATCAGGTCGTCCTAAGAAAGAAATGGATGACTTCAACATATGTGCTCTTCGACAAAAGATTTAATTATTTTACTCGGTGAATAAAGAGGAACTAACCTTAAGGAAACTTCTGGATTTTGAATGAAGCCTGGAAGGCCTGCGTAAAATTTTGAAATTGATTGGGTTTTCTTACAAGAAGTGTCAAAATAACAGAACAAGAATATTTGGAATCAGATTATGAAAGTAATTAATTATTATGTTACGGGATATTTTTATTAATAATAAAAGGTTAAAAAATATGTATGAAAATTTTTCTTTATTTACTCATTTATTTGAACGACAGAGACCATAGATTTGTGATATCTCATATATTACTATATCATTTATGCTATCTGATCGTATAAGAAAACTAATGAAGGTCGCATCTTTGGTTTCTGTAGTATTTTAAATAAGATCTACGGATTTTACGACAACCTTTTCTTCTATCCAGTTTCAAAAAAGCGTCTACGAGTAAAAATTGTTTTCATTAAAATCAGGTTTGCTTCTAGTACAAAATAATGTGCTAGTATCAAAATAATTTAGTCACACTATACAGGGTTGCTAGGTGCATGACCGCAGCGCCCTCAATTTTTTTCATGACTTTATAGACAGACTGTACATACTTAAGGGTGTGTTACAGACCATCAAACTGAACATGTTTCTCCACAAACAAACATCGTAATAACGAAAAAAATATCTGCTGCCCCATACAAAAAATCAATACCTATTCGACCCAAATGTATGGGGCAGCTGAAATTTTTTTCACTATGATGATGTTTCTTTGTGGAGAAACATGTTCAGTTTGATGGTCTGTAGCACACCGTTAAGTATGTATATACCCTTTCCGTTACACCCTGTATAGTTGTAGACAATATTCTGTTGCGTAATTTGGTTTTCATAATATTTCTAGCAGAAAATAATCTTTAATAGTGTAATAATAGGTGGCGTTGAAAGCTAATTGAAAAACAGTAAAAATTAGGAATGAAACAGAAAACAGGGCCATCAATGTTAAAACAGCAAATCTACTGTTAAAACAGTAGGGTTGGTAACACTGTGCCGTACGGATCTTTAAGTATTGCCAACATCTTTTGCAACTTCTTCTCTAACCAGACCCGAAATTCCCACAAAGTTTTTATGTTGTTAATTTTTCTAATTAATATTCAGTTTTTACAATAATTAGTCTTTGAATTCATTAAACCCTACAAAGAATTGTAAGCACGCTGCACGAACAGTTCAATGGCGAAGGATATTTTTTTTTTCGGAAGTGAAAACTTCTTTAGCCGAGTTGAGCGATTTTTGGTAGGGGAAAAATCTTCGGGTTCGCGTCATCAAGAATCTCGACATGCTCGTGACGTATTGCGGTAGACTAGTGACGCGTAGTATAGCGGCCTGATATTTTGTATTGAACTTGAGCAGCATAACATGTTTGATATAAGGGAAAGAAAAAAATAAAAGGGACGCAAACGAAGTTGCGCCGGACAGCTAGTATCAAATACTTAGGTAACCTTTACTTTCAAAAGTGCCTATAATGGTCTAATTGAAATAAATGCTTTGAGTTTCAGTTTACATTAAAGTGTCTGTTTGTAATTTCAAAATAACAGCTTTTTACTGAATGCTTAAGAAAGTATAGGTACAGGGGCGAAGGGACACCGGTGTGAAAACGGTTACTTACCGCATAGTCAGTACATCGGACCGAGTAAGTATTGAATTTGTGTTTGAAAAATATTGGATGTTCATTTCGTGGAGAAAGTTTTTCAGTTTGATGGTTTGCGTCTGGACCTACCTCAATTCTGGTACACGCTATATCATAGAGGAATAGACTATGGACGCAGCAAGGAGGGAATCTTCGAACAAAATTTTCTGCCACTGATTGCGGGAGGCGAGGTAGGTAATTTACACACAGAACACTACGGAAATTGGACAATCACACACAGAGACATACATTCTATTGCTATAAATGCACACGAAGAAAAACAAATACACATTATAGAAACCGACACACATTGAAAAATTAACGTGTGGCCATACAATTATCCTAAGATAACAAACGAAAACTGCTAGTTGAAGGGTTTTGAACATAAAACAAACAAGAATACGTAGTACGGGGATTTATTGATAATATAAAACGAAAAACAATTGAATACACGGTCTCATAGTGATTGCAAATAAGAGAGAGAGCGAGTATAAGAAAAATACAGACAATTTCTGACATTTGACATGTGTTTTAGCTGTCACTCTCACATATCATGTTTACAGGGTGTTTGTTGCATAGTTTGCTAAATCGAATAGGCCGAAAGGAGAGGTCATTTGCTATCTCTTTACGCCCTATAACTCATTCCTTGCCACACCGGTTTTTAATAATAACTTTTTAATTTAAATTTTGGAAAAATTCCAAAATTCAGCATTTAAGGACAAAAAAAAAAATAGGCCTATTCTATGCCATCACGTTTCCCAGACTTAACTCCGTTAGATTTTTACGTCTAGGGACGAGCCAAAAAAATATCTACGCCACGGAAGTTGAGACTAGGGATGATTTAGTCCAACGCATTGATGCGGCTTTCGTAACTATCAAAACCTCGACTCACTAAATCGTGTAAACCAATTCTTCGTAACCATTGGAAAAAACACTTGCGGAAAAAATAATAATAGGGTTATTATTTCTTCCACAAGTGTTTTTAACTGGAGAAGCGTCTGGTCCTATAGGTGACTTAAGTTCACTACCTCAAATTAATTCGTTCGTGCTGCTGGAGACAGATCCAGCAGAAGTGGATAGCATAATTGGGTCGCTAGACTCAGGAAGTGCTTCGGGATGGGATCGCATACCTGTGAGTTTTCTTAAATTATCTCGAGAACTTGTTCTTCTTATCAGCCAGTTGACTAATCTGTGTTTCGAAATGGGCATATTTCCTGACGGGCTAAAACGTGCTATAATTACGCCTGTGCACAAGGATGGGGATAAGAGTGATGTCAACAATTATCGGCCGATATCTGTCTTACCATCCCTTTCGAAAACTATAGAAAAAATATTAAATAAAAGACTAGTAAGTTATTTAAATAATTACAACATTCTTTCCGATTCACAATACGGGTTTAGACAGGGACGGTCAACTCAGAATGCAGTCATTGCACTAACATCTGAGATCACTGATAAGGTTGACAAGAGTTAAGTATGTTACGGTGTTTCTAGACCTGAAAAAGGCTTTTGACACCGTTTCTATCCCTATCCTTGTGCAGAGACTTGAGGCTATAGGAATAAGAGGTATGGCTCTCCCTCTTTGACAGTTACCTTCGAGGTAGGAGACAGCAAGTAAAAATAGGTAACTCACTTAGCGAGGAGGAAAACATTGTCTTCGGTGTCCCGCAGGGGTCAGTCCTTGGCCCCCCACTGTTTCTAGTGTATATTAATGAACTCTGCAACCTACGAAATAGTGGGGGGAAGATCTTCTCTTACGCGGACGACACGGCCATTGTTAACGTTGGAGACACGTGGGAAGCCGTCTGCAATAATGCCGAGCAAGGATTGGCTGCTATAAATAGGTGGGTCAAAACCAATCTACTTACCCTTAGTGTTCCTAAAACAAATTACATTTGTTTTTCACCTAGTAGAAGGTCTAATCCAGGCCTTAATTTGGAAATTCGAATACACACGTGTACGGACCACAGGGACCAAAATTGTAATTGTCAAGCCATTAAACATGTAACGTCCACGAGATACTTGGGAGTTATAGTTGACGAGTGTTTGACTTGGCATTCGCATATTGAGATTGTTACGTCACGGGTGCGAAAATTTATATGGATTTTTAAAAATCTAAGGTATGTGATGCCCTAGAATACACTAAATAGTATCTATATTGCGCTTACGCAATCAGTTATTGCATACTGTTTGCCAGTCTGGGGAGGAACCACTAAAACTAAATTCCTTGAGTTAGAAAGAGCCCAAAGATCACTCATAAAAGTAATGTACTATAAATCATACAAATATCCCACAGTCGACCTATATAGAATCAGTGGCTTACTTACAGTAAGAAAACTATACATTTTAATTACGACCCTGTACTTACAGAAGTCTATTCCTTTTAACAAAGACAGACAGGAGAAAAGACGTAAGGATATAGTGGTTTACTCCCCAAGGGGCCGAACCGCTTTTGCACGGCGTCAGTATGCATTTATGCAACCCAATCGGCCTACATTTATAATGAAATAAACAAAAAAAAAGATTCCACCATGAGGCCTCACACGTATGCAAAAAGGTAATAACCGAGTGGCTGGCGTGGCGAAACTTTAACATACGAGGAAACTGCCAAGTTTTGGTAAGGCTTGTTTAAACAACTACTTTATTCCCTCAATACCAATAATGTAAGTACACCCCGAAAATAATCTTTAAAGAAGGCAATTCAACGAAGACACACATACACATTCACACACACAAACACATACACGCAAACACACACAACATTACAAACTCTGTTTAAAAGCAAGTCGCACACACAGTGTCACAAATGCATATAACTGCAGTTACACAAAGAGCTGCTAATTATATTAAGTCATTTACTGTTTTTTGTTTGTAATTTTTCTTCCTAAATTTAATTTTTAGTCAACTTTTGTAATCATTTGTTCAAGTCTCAATATTGTTAATAATTAAGGGAAAGAGCGAGACACCCCCAACACAAGTATTATTAGTTACTTACTGGGGATGCCTCATTTATAATCTATGTAACTGCTTTGGGACAAATAAACATTTTTCATTTTCAAAACCGAAATACGTTTACGCACAACTACAGTCGGGACGAGACGAAGATGCCGCGCGTGCATTCGCAACAGGAGTTCTACTCTCTTTCTTCGAAACGTAACTTCGGCAACGAACGAAAATTAAACGTAGTTACGTTTGTGACCTTATTCTATATCATTTGCGGACGCACACAATAACATTTAATACATTCGTTCACGTTAATTGTCTGTGAATTCGAACTTCTTGTGTGCGTCCGCAAACGATACAGATTAATGTCAAATTGTTTAAGTTATATTCTATTAGGTAACTGACAACTGAACTGAAATCCATTTACCATTCCATTTTTTTTTGTATCATTCACTAATTCCCGTTGTCCCAGCCCTGTTACCTGTTGGCCCCTGTACTACATTTAAGCCATCAACATCCTACGATATTCTATCGTAACGGCGTAAAAAGTATTTTGTAATTGTACTTAAATACATAATACCATGTTAGTGCATATTAATTAGTACCTACATGTGACTGATGCGGTGTATACCATGGTTTTGCGAATTTGAACTAGCAGATTGTTTATTACAACAGGAAATTGACCATTAATAGAGAGTACTTACAATGAATATTTATTTGCATAAAATGTGGTAATTATATACGGTACGGTATGTTTAAGTGGTATGTAATAAATGCAAAACTAAAAAGATTACCTAGGGTACTTGTTTGTGACACATAACGATACCTAAAGGCGTGTGTCGGTGGATGAACTAGTTTTATATAATATATAGCTGCTCCACGCAACTTCGTCTGCGTCACATTTTCCCCGTTTTCGCAATATTTTTCACCACCACAAAGCACCACTGTATTTTTTTTTTCATTGCTGCTCCGCTCCTATACAGCGCCATCTATTGAATAGTTACTCAGTCCAGTCAACAGATACCGCCATCTGTTAGAATCGTTTGGAGCTAACAGATAATTGTGACTTAATTTGTAATAAAATAATATTGCGACTATAAATTGAGATGTAAGGCATCCTATCTTTCTAGTTGGTTCAAACTGCATACGGTGTGCAAATTTGATTAAAATCGGTTTAGTAGTTTAGGAGTCCATCCCCAACAAACAATGTGACACGAAATTTATATATATATAGAACATAGAAGATATGTTATGGTGAAATGGCCAAACTAAAAAAAAATACTTTGGCAGAGGGATAAGGCCAGCTTTGCCAACTCCTTAGCTTATTGCTTCTAGCTGTCGAGAAAAATACCCTTGGATCTTCTTTAGTAACTATTAGTGCCATGCAAATATTTTACTTGTTTACATAACCTATGGTTCTTAGTGTCTTCAGTGTCATGTCATTCATTAACTGTCAATTGTCATTGTTTTATGTCAATGGGCATTCGGGAACTTATTCATGTTTTGTTCATAAATACGCAGTGTTATAAAAAATGTTGAAAGTGTAATAAATTTAGATAGTAGGATATATGTAATTATAAATAGTTGTATATAATTTCTCTGTAATATAATTACTAAAATGGTAAGTGTATAAATCATTTCTACAATATTGCCTGGAATAACAACGAAACAACAATTTAGGTGTAATCAACTTTATGATTCAGAGTTATCAAGATGATCCCAGTTGTTATGTTGGTTCCTTCCCCAAGGACTTCACGTATGGGCCTTTCGAACAAAATGGAGAGGGCGACAATACTTCATTACAAGAAGATCACAAGCCACGAATTCTTTTAATGGGACTTAGAAGGTATTTCCACAAGAAGTCTTACACAACCATGAATATAAAATAATGGCGCAAGTATAGGGCCGAATAAGTCAGATTCACTTACTGGCTCTGCATTTTAGTATTACTGATCATTATCTCATGGCTTTTGCTATTTTCTTGTTGTTATGTATTTCATAGATTTATTATATGATCAATGAATTCTTTTTATCAGATGAATTTAAATTCTTATAAGAATCCTATTTTTATCATGTAAGTATAGCCCAAAATTAGAGCCTGCCAAAGCCACATCATGCTTGAACCTAGTGAATGATTTGAATAAGTTAATACATTGTCTTCATTCTTTTCTCTTATCATTTTTAGATCTGGAAAGTCATCCATTCAGAAAGTGGTTTTCCACAAAATGTCTCCAAATGAAACATTATTCCTGGAGTCAACAAACAAAATAGTCAAAGATGACATAAATAACAGTAGTTTTGTACAGTTTCAAATCTGGGACTTTCCAGGCCAAATTGATTTCTTTGATGCCACATTCGATTCGGACACAATATTTGGTGGCTGTGGTGCCTTGGTGTTTGTGATAGATGCTCAGGTGTGTGTTTTTTTCTTTTTTACAAGTCTATATTGTGTCCCACTGCTACACAAAGGTTCCCCTTTCTCCTTCCAAACCTCTTTGTCTTGTGATGATGTCATGTTGGCTCTGCAAACATGATCAGATTGTCACACCACTCTAACCATGGTTGATGGTGATATCGTCCCTCAGTTGTTAACACTTTTGCTGCCAAGTCTAAATAATCCATATTTACTTGTATGCCCAAAATTGTTTGGCAAATCAAATATTCATAAAAACCCGACATTTGATCACATTGGTGCGATGATTATGCAATAGTAACCCCAAGTACCCGGATTCGAGTTCACTTAATGACACGCCAACCATGCTCCAGGTTGTCCAAAATGGTTCACAAATTTTTATGTCTGTAATATAAAAATAAAACACTTCATATAATTTAGTTTTGACAACCCTTAAAGCCTTAGATTTGGGGTCACTAGTCGGGTCTTGGGCAGAGCTCAATCCATCTATAGCTATGTATAATGATAACGGGCGGGCTGTGGGCACACAAACAAATTATTGTCCAACCCATATGCTGCATGCTTAGCACCAAAAGTATTAATTTATGAAGAAACTAAGTTTTTTTAAGAAACAATTAATAAATATGTGCATGCTATCTTTTTCAGGATGACTACCAAGATGCTCTGGATAAATTACAGCTCACAGTCACAAAAGCATATAGAGTGAACAGTAACATAAAGTTTGAAGTATTTATACACAAAGTAAGTACAATCAGTAGACATTTATCATTGTATATGATTTTAATTACATAACAACATCTGTATGTATTTATTTCAATTATCTGGGACAAATATTTGACTAAGCATGACTCATTTAGGGGCAGTTGGTCTGTTTTGGTTGTATGTTAAAATTAGAAGCGAAATAAATGTAATTGACACTCAGAGAAACAATCCAATTCTACAAATCTCAGTTCGTAATGTAAACTGAGGAAAATTATACTTACTAAAGATGCGCCTTTAGCCACATTTTCATAATATTAAGCGAATATTTCAAACTTCTAATAAAATATTCCTAGTTTTTAATTAGTTGGGGGTTAATAAAATTCCGATCTTAGTTAAAAAAAAGCTGGTTGGATGGACTGCCGACAGAAGTGAAAACTCAAAAAAATGGAATTACTGTGTTTTTGTTTATTGTTAAAATCAATTAATGCGTATACATTCGCATAGTCGCTAGTCTGGCGCAATACGTAAAGAGCATGTCAAGTTCATCGGTGACGCAAACCCATAAGTTTTTCCCCTATCAAAAATCGCTCAACGCGGCAAAAGAAGTTTTTACTCTAAAAAAAATTAATAGTTATTCATATTCATTTATTTTGCATTCCATATTGTAAAAAAAATGTTACAAGGGGCTTAAAGCTAGGTACATAAATATGGACCCTGTAAGGGCACAGCAAAGTTACTAGTAGACTAGGAGAGGGCTTTATTTTTATTAATTAGTTGGTATTCAAAGGCAACAATATTCAAAAATAAAATAAAAAAATAATAATAAACTATTAGTAAAACCATATTAATTTAAAATTTGTCATTTAAGTATTCATTAATAGTATAATAGCATTTATATAATAAAAATTGTTGTAATTTATTTATGAATGAATTAAATTTTTGTTCATTTTTAATTATTTCAGGTAATTTATTATAAACTTTCATTGACATGGCTAGGGCACTTGTTGAGTGCATTTTTAGCTAACATACAGGGTGGAATGAAAACGTAACTCAAATTAAAAAAAAATATACATTATATTATAATTTCACGCCTTTTTTCCCACGGGGTTAGGCAGAAACCACAGAACGCCACCTGCTACGATCCTTACGTACTCCCTTCGCTTCGTCCTCGTTCATACCTCTGGTGACACATGCACGCAAAAAAATATATATGTTTCCCATTTAATTAATAATTATATGGTTTATTAATTCCGCGGATTACAATAATTACGGCATGCGGCATGCTAGTAAACATTCCACAGGCTGCTCAATAAAGTTTAGTTTCGAACCCTACTTGCTCTTGGCTGATATTTTCATGTAGCTCATCCATGAAATCTAGTATTCAATAAGCATATCAGCATGTAAACTGCAAAAACGGAACCCTTATAGATTCGTCCTGTCCATCTGTTTCGGACACTCCGAGATGCTCGACTTGTTCCCGCCTTAAAAAGCTCAGTGACCAAAAAACGGAATGTTTTTTTTGACTCCGCCGACTTTGATCTAGTTCATCATACTCTAGGCCAGACTTCCATTGATTTTCGCTGTCTAAGCAAATTGTCGCCCGCGATAAAAATGTCTTGACGGTGTTTTTTTTGCAATATGTAAATATTGCATTAATATTGTTTATAGGTACTGCTGACAATCATTTTAATATTGACGAATCTATAAGGGCTCCGATTCACAGAATTGGTCCAGCCGTTTCGGAGATTAACCGGAACAAACAGACAAGTTATAAAAAAAAAATATTTTTGTTATAAGCACAGTATACAGCCAGTAAAAAGCTGTTATTTTGAAATTACAAACAACAGATCCGAAGGATCACAGCACACAGATACATATGTATAAATGAAATAAACTTTTCATAGCAAAAGTAGTAAAATATCGAACTTCATATTAATTTCAGGTTGATGGTCTTAATGACGATTACAAGATGGAATCCCAGAGAGACATTCACCACCGAGCAACCGAAGACTTGGCGGAAGCTGGATTAGAACATGTTCATCTGTCGTTTCACCTGACCTCCATATATGATCACTCCATATTTGAAGCATTCAGTAAAGTAGTACAAAAGCTAATCCCACAGCTACCAACCTTAGAAAATCTTCTGAACATCCTCATATCTGTGAGTAAACTGAAAATTTAGAAAATTCAATGTTTTTTTCTTTTCTAAAACAATGTTATGACAGCGAATAAGACCACACACTTTTTGCTAAGACAGGACAGTTATGTTGGGACTACCACATTCAAAGAGAGGCTGGGGGCGAACTAACACTTTCAGTGCTAAGCACCCAACAAATGGGTCGAACAACAATAATTCTTTCGTGTACGCACAACCTGCCTACCGAGTCGTTACACCTAGCTATAGATGACTTGTGAATTTTGAGCATACAAGTAAAAATGAATAATTATAACTTGGCAGCGAAAGTATTAATGTATATTTTCTTTCTGTTTTTCAGAACTCTGGTATAGAGAAAGCATTCCTTTTTGATGTGGTGTCAAAAATCTACATTGCAACAGACAGCTCTCCAGTGGATATGCAGAGCTATGAATTGTGCTGTGATATGATTGATGTGGTTATTGATATATCTTGTATTTATGGGTAAGAGTTATTACTTTGATTTGAAGATTACCTTTAAACACCTTGAAAGTAGGAAACGGTTTTATCAGAATATCTTTCAGCTAGCTTGTTACCAAATTGATCTATACTTAAATGTTCTCTGCCAAGGCATTAATTTAGCATTTTGCCTTCATCTATCTTCATGCATTCTAAATTATTAAAATTCTGCAATAAATTGTTAGGTGACATTGTTCCCTTAATTATTGTTGTTTCAGCATGGTGGATGAAACAGAAGTGAATACATTCAACAGTCAAAGCTCAAGTTTAATAAAACTCAACAATGGGACTGTTCTATACTTGCGTGAGGTCAACAAATTCCTTGCTCTTGTTTGTATTCTGCGTGAAGAAAACTTTCAGAAACAAGGTAAGTAATTGGATATTATAATTTACTTAAGTTTATTTTAAATCCTTTTAATCCGGCGGAATTGATTGTTATGGATTCAAATGCTCTGACTAGGGCCATTTTGTTGAAAACACGAGAACAGTCTGCAGACGGGGCCCCTCCATAGTAACAATACAGTTAGGAAAGTGTAGTAAATTGAGAAGCTAAAAATGTATTTTGATTATTTTTTCAGGCGTGATAGACTACAATTTCCTGTGCTTCCGTGACGCAATAACGCAGGTGTTTGAGTTACGCAACAAATGTCAGAATGCAATCATATCCAGAGCAGCATCAGCTACTCCTGAACCAATACCCAATGGCGCCGCTGACTCAACAGAGAGTGCTTCGGACCGTTCACAAACACACTTACCATAGCATATCACCGCGACGCTTATTTTTGCAAACTTAATATAATAATATGTGTAACTATATTTTTAATTATCATTAAGAATGTGAATAAAAGAGCATAATTATGTTATTACTTGTTTATTTCATTTGAAATGACCCTCGACGTGTATAATACCAATGTTCGAAGTAAGGTAAACACACCTGTTGTTGACACCCCTGCAATTATCGACACCCTAAATTTTCAATTATTAATCCTCTTACAAATAGCGTATAAAGTGAAGGATACCCATAAAGTATAATTTATCCTTTACGATACTACACAGAACTCTCAAAAAACAGTATTTCGTCCAAAAATCTTTCATGATAAAATACTCCACGTAAAAGCCGACCAATAACTCCTGTATGACCGATCGAAACCATTCTAACTTATCCAAGGCAAGATGTCAAAAATATTTGAGTTCGCTCCACTTGCTCTTGCAGCTTGCTTTCTCTTGAAACTTGACTTTGTCTCCTGTCTCCAAGTAACTCCTGTAATTGTATGCTTGTCCACTAACTTTTCTGATAGTTGCCGTGGTTTCGGAGATTACTTTCCACATAAGTACCTTCACACAAACTCCCAAAAATTGCCCTCTCTATTTATAATATTATTTAATGATATTAAGTTATAATAGAGACTATTATCGATGGATTATAAATACGAAAGTTTGTGAGAATGGATGGATGCTTGTTTCTCTTTCACGCAAAAACTACTGAATGGTTTAGGATGCAATTTGGCGCACTGATCATTTTTAACCTGGATTAGCTCATAGGATACCTTTTACCCCAGTAGTACGATCCGTGGAACACTTACCGAACACTGGCTTAGTGTTCGGCCATTTATCGCATTATTTTATAAATAACTAGCTTTTGCCCGCGGCTTCGCTCGCGAAGTAGTATTATTATTAATTAGGTATAGTTTTTGCAGCTTTACTTTTGTTTAGCTTGTGTAAAAAATGAGGGCCTACAAAACTTTAGGGCAACAGGTTGTAAAGTTCTTCATCCCCGAAGTAAAGGGAGGATCCTCCGACCAGACAGGTGTTATGTCTGGTGGGCAACTGCCCGACAGTTATTGTAGGGTTTCTGTATATAGTCTTAAGTCGATGTAAAACTCTGCTTGCGCGATGTAGGAAATTGAAGTTAGTTCTTCCGTCGAGTCATAGATGGCGCTGTAGTACTTTTTGTAATAAATTGCTTTTTGTAGGTCGCTACACTTCTTTGTACACAATATTCTTAACTAATCTGTCATTAGGCGCTAAAACTATCAAGCTATTAGGTGAACTTACTCTTGAGCAAGCAACATAAAACTGTCCATGAGAGAAGCAATCTTCTCTCAAGTAAATACCCGCAAATTTGAGAGTTTGCCCCTGAGACTTGTTTATTGTCATGGCAAAGCAGACTTTTAGGGGAAACTGTTATCGTTTAAATTTGAACGGGATATCATTAGGTATTCATGGGATTCGTGGTATAAATACAGTTTCCCCTTTCGTACACCCAGTTAATATAGTGGCTTCCACTATATTGCGATGTAACGCTTTCACTTGCACCCAACCAAACAGCACCCAAAAAAAAATAATTAAAGTAAGTAAGTAGTTTTTTTATTTGTGGGTGGTTGTCCAGGTGGTGGGGTTATTTAAGCGGACGTCTTCATCATAGTAGCTCCAATCTTTAATTTCAGTTCAATCAGTCGAAAATCTAAGAAGATTTAAACAAACTTTCATTCCCTATTTTATCCCCTTTGGGGTAGAATTTATCAAAATCCTTTCTTAGGGGATGTCTACGTCATAGTAGCTTTATGTATGCCAAGTCTTAGCCTGATCGGTTTAAAATTGACAAAGTTTCATACAAACTTTCATCCCCTATTTTATACCCTTGGGGGTAGAATTGATCAAAATCCTTTCTTAGCGGATGCCTAGGTCATAACATCTACCTGCATGCCAAATTTCAGCTCGATCCGTCCAGTGGTTTGGGCTGTGCGTTGATAGATCACTATGTCAGTCAGTCACCTTTGAGTTATATATATTTAGAAAAAGAAGAAGAAGATAGAAGATAATGGGTGGTTGTTGCAAGTTACTACACCTCTTCCTATTCTGTGAAACTAAGTTGATGGGCAAAGATGAGTCATTTGAATGAGATTTTAACAGACTTCTAAAAAACACCGGCTAAGTGCGAGTGATACTCATACGCATACAGGGTTCGTAGAACCAAACAATTATAATAAAAAATATTTGGAAGGCTCATTCATATGTTGTATTGTTTTACATTCAACAGCAGAACTAAATTTGTTTTTCATAGTATGTTAATGAAAAACTTGACTTGCTACAGTTTGATGAAAAAGTCTCATATCTCAAAAACTAAACATCAAATCTTACTCAAACCAGTTTTCGTTTGAAAGTTTGTTTTACGTTCTAGAATCATATTTTTTTCGGAATTTTCCTTCTCTTCTTACTATATAAATTAGAGAGCGGGACACATAATAAACCACTTTGGAAGTGTTTATCTTTCAAACACTATCAAACGATTGACTTTGAAAAAATATGGTTTTAGGAACCTGTATATAAACCTGTGTATTCATTCAAAAAAAAACATGCACGTAAGTTTCATGCAAGTTTCATGTTTCAAGTTTTGGTTCCAGGTATGGGGGAAGCCCTCCCTTAGTATTGATTTATTTTTGTATAAAAATCTTAAAGCGGTTCACATTATACATCAACCTACAAAGTTTCAACTGTGTAGTCCTAACAGTTTTGGAATAAATAAAGTGGCTGTGACACAGACGTACACGGACAGACAGACATGACGAATCTAAAACACTTCACTTAATTTTTAATTTTACGAGAGATAAAATTTATTTTCTATAATTACTTATTCGAGTTTTTGCAACTGTGATTTTTTAACAAGACTGATTATTTCATGACTGATTTAAATAATTATTTTAATTAACAAAATGCTGAAATTATGTTTAATTTTAAGTTAAGTTCCTTGTTCTTTAAAAAAAAAATCAAAGTTATCAAATTGGTTTTTGTGCCCAAGTGATCGGGCATTTATTTGGGAGTAATCTAATTTTTGCCCAATATGCCAAGTTTATGCCCATTTTTTACATATTTGTTTTTGCCCTCATCCCATCTCTTGCAAGACATTTATTCTGTAGTAAAACACACTACGACATTAGTTTGCTTCTATGAACAATTATTTCCAAATGCATCGGAGCCGAGATATGTGTGGAAGGCCGCAAATCCGAAACTATGAACAATAGCGATAAACACTCAAAGGAGTCTCGAGCCCGATTATGGTAAAAACTAAAGATGCATCATTGGTTTTTTGAAAAATCAATATTCCTAGCCACGAATCAAACCCGTTTATTTAGAAAAAAAATATCCTGTATTATTTATTACTTCATTTGATAATGTCGCTGCTAAGGATCAAATTCTAGGAAGTTATGACATACGGCAAACGATAGGAAATAGTTCATTTTTGATAAAAATATGTGTAATCAACGAACAACACAACTTTGACATCAGATATTTAGGTCCGATATAATTTTCGGCAGTAATTATTATTATACAGGGTGTTCGGTGCATCGTGTGCCAAATTGAAATGGTCGACTCGGGGGGTCACCTGCTATCCTTTCAGCCCCCTAAACAATTCTCATGCCCTGTGGATTTTTTTCATCGAGTTTTTATTGTTTTATTAACAAAATACCCAAATTTTACAATCAAATACAAATTTAAAAAAAAGTATAAGTCGGTGACACAGAATTTTAATTTTATTTAGATTTGTATTGTATTCCAGTACTTTAGAATACAAAATTAGTGACATTAGCTACCTAGGTAGCAAATAAATATTGTCTAGGTTAACAATATTAATTGCCGACAAACCCTGATTGGATAGCTCGTTTTGGAAAGTTTCCAGCCGAATAAGAGGATTTCTCTGTACAAGTTCAGTAGCAGTGCACTTCGCAGCAGGGCTATTTTATTCTATTTTATTTTATGACGAATCATGGGGAATCACAATAATTATAAATCCAATTGCGTGAAAAATCCCTATCCCATCTGCAGTATTGACATATTGTAGCTTTAGTCCACTTTAGTCTAGTTACTTTAAAAACGTCATTAAAAGGTACTATCAAAAACTAGTCCTTTAAGGTTAATCGCCAAAATCTGAAATCTGACAAAATTCTCGGTTTCTTTATTATATCCGTAACAGTTTTTGACGTGACAACGTCTAATAAATCGATGAACGCCGGCTGCATGCACGAAAAAGGATGACTCATTGTCCCGTTACGCTCATGTCCCGCTACGCTCATTGTACACTTGCGCCGCATCAGTGTTTTGTTATGTCGTTGTCACGTTATACTATCGTCCGTAAACCGATTTTTTTATTGATATCGAACCTTGCTGTTCAGGCTATAATATGACCACTTATAGTATGCAGTTCAAGGTTGCGTTGCTTGTTAAAAAAATTGCATCGATATGTCAAACTTGGAACATTTATTTTAGTTCATTGTTGCCCCGCCTGCACAGATTATAAGTTGGTTTAAGTATAGGAAGTTGTCGGCTGATTACCGGACAATCTTGTGGATGACCCATCAAAGACAGAAAAACAGCCGGAACGGGTTGACTTGAATAAGTTTCGAATTTTATTCTATGTTTATGTAGGTAATCTCAGAAGCTTCATACTGTTAGTTATGAGTGTAACCAGGCCATCAGATTTATTTGGACATTTTGATTCTTTGACTTAGATTAAGACACTAGCACATGATTGGTTAAATTCAGGTACCAACTCCTTTGCAAAAAAAAACGGCCGGTTTTGATTTATCAAATTTATTGGTAATAATTTAGTTCGTTAGTTTAGGTTTCAATAGCCAAACCATGTTACTGGCACTCTGGGTATGAAAAAAAGTTTATTCCAAATTCAAAACTTTTGTTTTTTTTTAAATATTATTCCCTTTTTCAGCTTGCGACTGTTTACTTGGTTTGCGGTTAAAAGGTAATCAGGCAGCTAAAATTAACTTCTTGTTATTTTTAGTAGAATAATTTATGCTTGCCGCATAATCCTGCCATAACGTGACCTTCAACAGATATCTTTGTGTCTATTGTAATAGCATAAAAAGCAATAAGAGATAGGAAAATTAAAGCGCTGCTGGAAGAGGCGTGTAGCCAATGTTACGTCTCACAGCGGTTAAACATGAGTCGTTCAACCGTCCAAAGAACCTGGACTCGATAAAAAGAGACCCTTTTTCCGTTCAGAGAAGGCAAGTTTCTGGGAAAAAACGTTACACAGAACCAGAACCAGAACCTTTGAAGAGGTAGGAGTAGCACAAGTTAGCTTATGGACTGCGAGGAGGAGGCTTTGGCTGATATACGCAGTTCACGACAAACGCGGGCCCCCAAGTTAGTCGTGAGCATCAAATTGCTCGACTCAGGTTCGCTAAAACATGCCTATCTTGGATACTAGGTAACGGAGTAACGTACTCTTTTCCGATGAGGCTCGAATTTGTCTGCATGGTGAGGACCGACGTCGGAAAGTATTACGAAGACCAGGGAAACGCTATGCCGACGTGACCATGGAAACGAAATGCCATTTGCATTGACGATAATGTTCGGGCCCACCGTTCTGGTGACGTAGATGCTTACATGCAAGAGGTTGATATTCGTCGTTTGGATTGGCCAGCACAGAGCCCCGATATTAACCCCATCGAGCAGGTCGCGTCGGGGACCTCCCTACTAAGGCGAAGGGCGGGCGTTTTGGGGGACTGTCTCTTGTAATTTTGACGTTCAAAAAGTGCTGATTATCAGCCTAATTTTAATAAATGACTTTTGATTTTGATTTTGAGTACGATCTGTCCAACCACCTCCACAAAACATAAGAGAGCTTAAAAGTGTGATGTCGGCTGAGTGGGAACACATAGCCGATGCTTCTACCTGGCCCTACCTGTCGCTAATTAATAGCGCCCTGGCACGCGCCCGCCTGACGCGGAGCGCACGCAGCGCTTCCGTCGCTTGCCGAGAGACCTATTGCCTGTGAACGACACGCTGCCATCCCCACCGGACTGACGCACCCAGGTAAGTCGCATCCATCGACACGCGACTTACCCAAACAATGAGACTCCATAAACACAACATACATTCGAAGCGCGTCGTGTTATAAGTTAATATAGGCACGACGCGCACCGAACACACACCCATACTCAACATTCATCCAACTCACGCGACGAAAGAGCGGCGCGGGCTCGCTATTCGTTCGCTACATGAGCGGTGTTACTCAAATACATTGCCGCTCATACTCATTCACTACGGCCCCTTAGTCTGGAGCATGACCGGCTAGATCTGAGAGCGTTGCAGACGGGGGCCAACATCTGTAGCGGTAGGGTGCGCCTCTGGCCAGGTCTGCACTCGCTGGGCCTCCTCCGGGCAACCGGAGGTCTCACCTGGCGGTGAAGACCGCCGAGGTGGCGCGTGGCGTGAAGAAAGCGGCGCTCGGTACGGTAAAGTTTCACCGTAGCTAAGCGCTAAGCGCCGCTGGCGCCTCCTACTAGAGATGAGATAAACCTGCCATTCTCCATACCCGGCCTTTAAGGTATGGGTATCACTAAATACCTGGTACAAATACAAGGTATCAAAATACTTCTAAGTATTTGGGTGTGGTAGGATTTCGATAAGTAAACGTATGCGATAAGTATGGTATGCCTCCAATATAATGTAGGTACGATGTTTCAATTACCTATACGTAATTATGCATTATGAGATATGAAATCTTTCCTTCCTACTTTACCAGGCTTAGGACTGTCGGCTAAGAGTATGACGATGGTTATTAATGAATTCTAGTTATTTCTATATATAACTAAATTAAATCAACCGAATGTTCATAAAGCACGAATGACGTTTCGGGTCCCTTCGTAAGCTGTCGGGTAGCTTCGGGTTGCTTCGGCGTACCGAACTACCGATAAAACTGGGCGCTACCTTGTGGTAGCGGTTCGTATCGTACTATGCGTCTGACGTCATACCTTCAAGGTATTTACCCAGTATTTCGGTCCGTACCCGGTCTATGTACTGGGAAGCACATACTTGGTATATATACCTCTACCAGTATATACGTCTCATCTCTACCTCCTACCGGACAGAATGACAACCACACATAGGCGAGTTTCGTGCGTGCGCTCGCCCCCATTCACGCCTAGATTGGCACTCAAGTTGAGGGTGGCCGTATTTGCGGGCACGCCATACTCCCGCGGGACAAGGACTATGTCCATACCCCGCTAACCGCGCGCCCCCTAGCGGGGGCGCAGCGATATCTACGGATAATAGGACCACATTCCACATGATACCACCAAAAGCCTGGTGGAAAGCATGCCAAGACGATTAAATGCCGTAATCGCTGCAAGGGGAAGTATACTCGTATTATTATTAATTGTCTTTTTACCCATTAAAATGTCCATTTTAACAGGGCCCTCTGTTGACCCTCTACATTGACTAAAATACCGATTCCTGGATATAAGTGTTAAAAACTAGGTTCTCATTGATCTTAAGAAATTTCTAGTCATGACTGTAAGGTGCCCGTTTTTTTGCAAAGGAATGTATGAGAATTTTTCTCTCGAAAAAAACCTACGGCGGTGCATGGGATAGTATCCATTGAGGAATAAGCTCTAGAGTCGGCACAGCTAGACTTACTTCTCTGCCAAAGGACATTTTGCCATAAGACCATAGATTTTACACAAAACTAGTTCACTTTCCGATAGACGTCATTGTGTTTCGTGTCTGTGTGTTTGTCTCAGAACATCATTCCCGTAGTGTGCTCTACTCTAATAGTATGTGTTTTCCTAGCTTCCCGTATATAATGGCAGAAAAATTTGTTCGGCGATTCGTTGCTTGTGTGCTCCAGGTATAAATACTCTATGTATACCGTTATATGTGGGTGTGAAGATTTCATAATTCTTAGATTTTTCTGCATTTTTAAAATCGCCTAAGTTATTGTGTACTTATTTTGAAAAAGTCGCACCTCTATTCTATTGCCAATCTCCTAAATGTCAAAGTTATCACGGGAAAATAACAATTTGTATTGTAGGTATCTTTTGTTTGTGCTTTGCTATTCTATTTGAGCTTATGGTAGTACCTACTTTGAAAATAATTTATTTTCTCTGCAGTCGTAGTGTTATTGATCCTTACACTGTACAACATCTTTATCGAAATTGGAAGATTTTGGTAAGTGCTATTCTAGTTCGTTTATAGAACTCGATTGAGTTTCGTTCCCATCAACATGTTTGAACCATTCATGAAGAAAATACTATTTAAAATTGCGAAATCTTCATCACCCTAAATCCTCTGATGTTTAATCACATAGATGACATAGAGTCAAAACATTAAAAGCAGATTGTGGATTTTAAGACCTACGTTCAACTGTATATGAAATTACGAATGTGTACAGTCAAACAAAAGATGAGTAAGATTTGCGATTTACCCGCAATTTAATTGTTCCCCATTACTTATTTCTAAATTGCAATAAAATAAAAATTGTTACAAAAATATTGGAAATATCATGATAATTATAATTAATATGAGATGGTATTATTCATAATGATTACTATTCTTAGATAGAAATGTCTAACTTGTACTAATTCCTGGAGCATCCTTACACCTTGATTCTGAAGTCCAGGAAAAACAATAGAGGTTAAAACTCTGAAATCATGCATAATAATTAGTAAGTAATTGATTTAAGCCAACTTTCACTTCCTAAATAACCATTTGTTTAGAATGGAACATAAACACAGAGAAATCTCAAAACATTTGTTTTGGATAAACTTTTCAGCAATTGGAATTACTAATGATTTCATTTAATAATTCAACATGCAAAGAAAAGGTTTGCTACATTTTAGCATTGTAACCAACCAAATACACAATGGGTTTATTAATATTTTACGAAAATGTTGTACTTTATCCGTTAACAAAATATTATAATATGAGTTTTGAATTACACTTTTTTGAGTTTGTATTGTATTTTATAACGGGCTGGTGTCTGCAACTCCATGTCCAAAGAACGTGTTTTGCATACAGGTGGAAACATTATTCGATCCGGCCTACACCATTTTTGACCCAGAGATAAAAGCCATGTTTTTGCATAAACAATTTAATGCTTATTGAGGTTCTGAAGTTCAACAAAAATTAGAATGTTGAGTCTGACATTATGTTATGTCCAGTTATGATTTCAATCTATGGTACAAAAATAAATTACAATTAATTTTAAATTTAAACAGTACTGTACATTGAAATTATTACAAATTGAAAGAAGAAAGAAACGGAAAGTATTTATTGGACTGACACAGGACATAAAAAAAATGGTTAAAATGAACAAATAATAAACAAGAAAAAATAACACACATTAAATTAGTCCTGTAAGAAGCCAAAAGACCCCTATTGCATAGTTTATGCTGTTTTTAATTCTGATTTGTATCTTAAAGTGGACCAATAGTAATCTAAGAACACAATATTTATAGTTTTTAAACTTTATCTTTTAACGTCACGACACGCTTTTACGGAAACTACGTTATTACGGTGTCCAAATGAGGCCCTAAATGTAATAGATTCGTATTAAAAAAATAGATTCCAATGTGTAGATGTCAATGGCGCGAAATCTACCGGGCTACCTGTTCAGCTAGGTGTACCTCAAGGCTCAATACTGGGACCGTTTTTATTCTTGGTTTATATTAATGACTTACCATATTATTTGAAGGGTATTTGTGATTATTATTTATTTATTTATTTACTAAACAAGTTTATTACAAACTTTCATTTAAAAACTATGCCCCACAAAACCGTTTTCATATTTTGTCTGTGGGAATGGAACAATATTTTAGTACTGATTTGCTGAAGATACCTCTCTTACCTTTAAAGTAGATAGGAATAGACACGATTTTGGAGACATAAACAGCGCTCTATCAATGGTCACAGATTGGTTCACAACAAATAACCTTGTTCTTATTGCCAAGAAAACTAAAAAAGTATTAAATCGCCTTACCTAATGTTAAAAATCTAGGTCCCAACATTGTTCTCGGCAATGAGGAGCTTAAAACTGTTGACTCAACTGTGTTTCTGGGTATAACAGAAGATTCAAACAATGGGGTCCACACATATCAAGCCTAGCGGTAGGCTTAGTTCGGCCGCATACGCCGTCAGAAAAGTTAGACAATACCCTGACGTTGATACAGCACGGTTAGTCTATTTTAGTTATTTTCACAGTATTATGTCCTATGGTATTCTGCTGTGGGGCAAAGCCGCTGATATCCAAAATATATTCGTTCTTCAAAAACGAGCGGTTCGTGCAATTTACCAGCTGGGTGCACGAATATCTTTGAGAGATTTTTTTAATGAGATTGGTATTCTCACGGTGGCTTCACAATTCATCTTTGCAAACATTTTATATATTAAACAAAATATCCATTTGTACAGTAAAAACAGTGATATTCACAACATAAACACTCGAAATAAGCATAAACTACGTGCTGCCTTTCACCGGCTTCATAAGGTACATAATTCGTTCGCAGGGCTTGGTATTACCTTTTACAACAAGCTACCATCTTCCTTTCTAGACATTAATGCGTTCATTTAATGCGTTTAAAGCCAAAGTAAAATTTAACCTTTGTTCAAAAGCCTACTATTCCATTAACGACTATTTAAACGATAAGAATATTTGGTCGCTGGGTTAAACTCAAGACAATGTTTGTGTTCTTTCTCCAAATTAGCTTACTGAAATGTGATATAACTTCATGCATAGATTTTTTTTTTTACTTTATTTATTTTATTTTTTTCGTCTGTATGCACGTGTAAGCGGGTACGCCCTTTATGTCTGGAGGCTTTATTTTTTAATATTTTATTATTGGTGTGTGCTAGCTGACATGTGACATTAATTTTGATGTAATGGATTCTTTGTAAATATAAACTTGAACACTATTGTATAGAATCTGGTTCTTCTAACCTAACAGACAGATGTGTTGTTGGGGAGTTTGTTCCGCCACTTCTTCTTCCCAGCTAAAACACTAGGAAGTGGCGAAGGGCGGGCGCCCAAAAAGACGTTCAAAAAGTGCTGATTATCAGCCTAATTTGAATAAATGACTTTTGATTGATTTTGATTTTGAACAAAAATGTATAAAGAACGTAATATAGAAAAAAAATATGTGCACGTTATTATTGTTGGTGTTTCTGATGATCAACTTAACCAGAATAAATTTAAAATAAATGTTATGTTGATCTTACACATTACTATTCTACAGATTACTATTCTGTGTGTGACCTTACTACCTAATAATGAGCCTAAATCCAAACTTCTATGTTTCATAGATTTCGAGATAAACCTGTTAAAAAGTTATCTGATAAACATTCAGGTATCCTAGTATTATGGCAGCTTTTAAATGAACGGTTAATAACTTAGTAAGTTACAATGACTTGCAAGCTACTGTATGCATTTCTTTGTTCTCTATTTTTCCAAACAAAGGATTGCAACAACAATAAAATTATTAATTGCATTAAACATAATATTCTCATTTGTTATGTAATACGCCACATACTTTGATATTACTTGAATGTAAAAGACCAAGTACATTAGATAAAAGTTTTGTTAACTTGATTTTGTTTTACTATTTTCGTAGCAGACAGAATGTGTGTGATGTACTATCACATCACACTCATTCTGCCTACAGAATTGAATTACCAAACAAAAAAATCTTTCTGATAAAATTACATCCATGGGCAATAAAATCTCTAAACCTGATTTCTAAACATTTAATTCTCCTATAAACGTCTGCCCAATTGATGCACTCTCGGAAGATCCAAATTTATAAAACAGACTCTGAAGGCATCTTTGTTCTAATACAAGAATGATTTGGAAGCTATTCATACATAGCTCCATCTTTTCCTTAATCCCGATCTTTGATATGAATCTACATGAAGAGTCCCAATCTGGTCCTCAGCTTACCCTATTTTGGCAAGCTATGAAGTTCGGGATTACCCCAACTGAAAATGAACTTCTGGGATTCCTCGAGTTATTCCAATCTTTCCTCAATATTGTAACATCTGTTATGGCTGCAAAACTTATTTATATAAATGAATAATATGGTCATTCATCATGATCATCATCCACAGCTTGACTTCACCCACTGCTGGGTATAGGACTCTCTTTGCTTCTGCCAACCTCCACGTTTTTGTGCCTCATCCAAGATATACCCACGATGGCAACAATGTTGTCTGCCCATCTGCCCACCCCGACCAACACAGAAGTGTTGATCTTTCCAGTCCTTGGACGCCTTATGGTCATTATTGAAAGTAATTAAAAATAAGAATAAATATACCCTTGTGAAACACATGAAGTCCAGGTTTTGACTCAGTAAGCTACTAATTATTTTATATTTTCTTTATAAAGCAAGATAATTACTTACTAATAATCTATAATTCTATATTATCTCTATATACATATATATATGTTTATATATAAAAATCAATTGCTGTTCGTTTGTCTAAAACTCGAGAATGGCTGGGCTGATTGAGCTGATTTTGGTTTTGAAATGTTTTGTCGTAGTCTAGGGTAGGGTAGGTAGGATAGGGTAGGGTAGGTAGGAAAAAGTGCATTGTAACGCATGCCGGGTACAGCTAGTAAAATGATTCTGAGAAATCCTAAGACAAATTGAGTACTTTTACTTTTACCTTTTTCACTACAACAACAGCTGTGAACAGGTGCACAAATAGCAATTACCTATCCTAAGATTTTACCCAAGGGCAAGGGTGTTCCCCAAGCCTGTTTATAATATGTTTAGTTTCGGACTGTACAAAATTTAAGGGGAGGTAGTTTGCTGTATTCTATCAATAAAATGATTCTACATGTGGTATCGTAACCCAAACCCCCTGAATGATAGCCATTTTTGTGTTTTGTCAAAAGTATTATGAAATATGATGCAGAATTTATTGTTATTATTTGAGTTACTTAACACATTGCTAATACATTTCAGTTGCTTAGTGATTTTTTTTTTACAACGATAAGTCTTTACATTCCAAAGTTACAGTACTTTTTTAGTATTCAGGAGGGTTTTGGGTTCCAACACGGCGACACCACATGTAGAATAATTTTATTGATAAAAACTTTTTCACAAAAAAAAAAACCGGCAAAAAAGGTTTATTTTACGCTTTTTAGTTGTGGTATCTCACATAAATCCTAGTCAAGTATCAATTTTACACTGTAACTAGACACTTGCATTCAGCACATCCAGTCCATACCAGGCCCGAAGGCACCTAAGAAGCCGATTCCTGCCGGCTTACCTTTGAGAACAAGGCAATGTACGTAGTGTCTAGTGTCTACTGTAGTCAATTAGTAAATTATGTACACATCTGTGGTTATCACATTAAAGTACAGGCATTAAATACATCGGATTGAAAAAAAATAATACCAATATTTTTCATGTCAACAAAGAAAGCTACATGTGGCGCCAAAAGCCGGAGCTCGGGTGTCAGAATTCAGAACTAAATTCGTATGGACGCGGACACGTGACTTCGCGGTTATCAGCAGCGTTTTGTAGGGACTAGGTAAGCCGAAGTTTATCGAGTTACGACAGTGTTTGTATGTATGTATAGAAAGTTAAATTATAACCACTTCCCGACGTCGGATTGAGCTGCAATTTTCCACACACCTTTGTTTCTAAAATCAAAACATTCTTATGACAAACATAACTTAATCTTGCAGTCAGGGTCGTCTCCTCACGAGGGAACTCCTCAACGTTTAATAGCAGAGACACAAAACTTTGCATACAGGTTCATATTTGGTGTATAATCACAATTTGTATCATGAACTCATCCTAGTGCCAGGATCGTCTCCTCACGAGGGAACTCCTCAACGTTTAATAGCACAGACATGAAATTTTGCATACGAGTTCATATTTGATGGATAATCACGATTTGTATCATGAACTCATCCTGCAGCCAGGATTGTCTTCGCATGAGGGAACTCCTCGACGGTTAATAGCACAGACAAGAAAATTTGTATGCACGTTCATATTTGATGGATAAACATGAATTCTATCATGATCTCATCCTGCAGCCAGGATCGTCTGCTCACGAGGGAACTCCTCAACATTTAATAGCACAGACACGTAACGTTGCATACTAGCTCATATTTGATGGATAATCACGATTTGTATCATGAACTCATCCTACCGCCAGGATCGTCTCCTCACGAGGGAACTCCTCAGCGGTTAATAGCACGGATATGAAACTGTAAATTTACGCGTTCACTTTTTATGAATAAACATAATACCTGAAGCTTGTCACGTGAATGGTAAATACTATAAAAACTAAACGCGACAAGCTTTTGTGAAAATTATCCTACATCGGTTTAATTTTTTCAAAGATTTATTTTCTTCTTTTCAGTTCATATTTTTATTTTTTTTATACAGTGTTTTATGTAGTTCTTGTGCATTTAATCATTCCATTACATAAGTTATGAAAAAAAGATCAAGTTGGATCCTTCGAAAATTTTTGGTACTTTTATCATGGGTGACATTTTGGTGTCTTTATCAGCGACCTCGAAAACCAATAAGGTTTTCGAGGTCGCTGATAAAGACACCAAAATTAAAAATAGCGCCGACGCGCGACGTAAATTTCTGTTTTTTTCGTCATGGGTGTCATTTTCGAGGTTTTCGGGTTGGCTAATAATTAAAACGAAAATTGAAAAATGCGATGAAGAAAAACAAAATTAAAATTCTCATTTTTTTCTTCGGCTTCCCCTTTCAATATTTTCACCCTTCGCCACTGGTCCATACATAAGAAAAACAAAATGATCATAAAATGAAAACTACTGGGCCAAACTATGTTAATTTTTTATGGGACCAAATGGCAACTATTCCGCATCAAACTAAAGAAGAATCACGTATATCGGATCATAAATCGGTGCATACACACTTTCATAGCGTAATCGGTGTTCATACATAAAAAAAATACCAATCGAATTGAGAACCTCCTCCTTTTTGAAGTCAGTTAACAAAATAGAGCAAACTAGGTACCTCCCCTTAAAGTTTGTACAGTTCGAAACCAAACATATTGTACTTATTATGACCATTTATTTTTAATAAGTATTCTGTTTTGATCATATTCTTAATTGATAACTTTGCTGCATAATTCCCGAATATCTTAGGTGTATTAATGAGACTTTTTAAGGTAATCAAACACATTTCTTATAAATTATATCGGACTTGTCTAAATTTAAAACGAAAAGTTAGAGATATTGAATAGTATTACACTATTGCTGTACTGTATCCCTGACATAGGTATTGTTTAGTATCATTAATTAGTTATATAATATCTAACGATCGTGACGAAAATTAGGATTAGGTAAAAATAATACCGGGGGGCGTGTATCTCATCTTGATAAGCGGATTTCGAAAAGAAAAACATGTTTTTCCGCATATTACGACTCACATATCACTGGCATGCGCATTACAAGAAGTCGAAGGCCACTGGCGCGATAATGTTTGTGCGTGCACGCGGTTTTCGCAAATTTGCAAATGCGAATATATTGTTTAGGCTAGTAGATATACGGTTGAAAGTACCTCGTTTGAGTTAGTATTTTTTCAAGCCGCCTGTTAAGCCTGACCTTGTGGTTTAAATAATACGCAACAGGCATCGTATGGCGCCATCGGTCCTCTCGGCTAGTCGTAAATACACGTCACGACACACCCATTCGTAGACTAATAAGGTGGCTGTATTCTGTTACGTCGCTATCGTCTACTACTTATAAATTTGATCTTATTTTATAAATATTAATGTTCAGTTTTAAATGCGCATGGTTAATATCGGAGCTATGTACCAGACTTTATAAATAGTCACCAGCCACACCTCCAATAAACACACAATCGAAATAAGAACCTAACTAGTAGCTAAATGTGAATTACCTGTTTGAATGTCAAGAATTTAAATTAATATAAAAACAATCTTTATAGATTTAAACATGTTCGTCACATGTTCTTTTTATATTTCATAATACTTTTTTTTTTACAAAACCTGAAAGATTCCAGATTGGCATTATTTGAAATAGGTGTTACCCTCGTCTGCGTGAAATTCATCATCTGTCTAACCTTTTCCCAACTATTTTGAGGTCGGCCCCCAGTCAACCGGATGAAGCTGAATACCAGTATTTTACATGGCGCGACTGCCTACCTTACCTCCACAACCCAGTTAATAGTTAATACGACACGCCTTGGTAAGAATGGCTTCGTCCGCGTGATATTATTATAAAAATATTACTTCCATACCTGAATCGGATTTTGTAAACAAATTCAAGGGTTCTAATTTTTTGCACGGAACATAATCCTTCTAAAATAAAAGAAGCCTAAGTAGCCTTATATAACACGCTCTATCTCCCGTCAAAATTCCAGCCGTTTCGGAGATTAGCCGGGATAAGCAGACAGACAGTTTTAAAAAGCTTTCTTGTTGTAAGTAGGTACCTACTGTATTTTTATGATAACAAAAAATTTACAAGATATCTAAGTAGTTCCGCATTCTTGGTCAAGAGCTGGCAAGATATTCTAATCCGAGAAATTATGAGTGTGGATCAGGGCAAATTAAGTAGGACGTTACGGGTGCATGGATAAAAACTTGTCGAAGATGGATGATCGATCACTGATCATGGAATCTAAAAGACCTTAGAGTTAACCCTGAATCTAAATGTGCCTAATTTAAATTAAACTAAAAATACTTCCTGGCTATACCAGCTTGCCAAAAGAACAAAACATTTTGGTCTAAACAGGTAATTTTCCAAGATGAAGAAGAAAAATTTGCATCTTTGTCCTCACAAACTTTATTGAGCAACATATTGACAAGTAATAAACAAATAAATATCATCTTGGCTAAAGCAATGCGTTTCGTAGCTGACAAACAAATATTGTTTTTGTTTACGACATTTCGGTCACATGTGTGACTAACACCTAGGTAGAGAAGAGTCTACGCTGCACAGTAAAAATGTAGATGTAAATTAAACTTACAACGTGTTATTGTTTACATTCTTATAGTTGAGTAAGTACTTTCAGCCACTGTGTAAACAAACTATTGATTTACCTTTTGTTTTTAATAAGCGTCTGATAGCCAATTCTACTTAAATTATTTTTGTTAATTGAGTACCTGCTCTGTCATTCTTTACAGACTTAAAAAAACAAGGTCAATTAAATAGCATTCTATTTATTACTGCCTAGCAAAAAATAGCAAGCAAAAGCTATGAAAAGGCTTGGACTTCATACAAACGTCTGTAGACGTAACATTTCCACATTTTTAACATTATGACATAACATTTCCATCAGATGAATGGCAGCCTCATTAAGCTCTACCATGTTGGGCATCTTGTTCATGTCTGCAACATCTACAATTAATTTCCTTTTGCATTGCGTGTCCGTAAACTTGGAGGTAAAGTAACTTTCGTAACCGCAATGGCGCGACATCACGCCATGTCGCGCGATCGACCGGCCCAGCGCTGGCCTAGCTGGTGCGGGGAGCGTTCTCAGTAAAGCAAGCAAAGCGAACGTTCGCAAGCAAAGCACATGGTCGGTAGTGTGAGTTGTATGACTGATATGTGCGGTATCATATCAACAACCGAGCTACGTCACGCAACGTCAGCCGATGGACGAGTCTTGGACGCTCTCGCATCGGCCCACTCACACCAGCCACTCACAGGCAGTTTACTGGTAGAGTCGGCGCGAGCAACACGTGTCGAAATCTTACCTGTGTTTTGAAATTGTGTACGAACATTACAGCTGACTGTACATTTGTTTATAATAAAATTTACATAGGAAACATTTTGTGCCTTAGAAAGTTGACAGTGAAATATAAACCTCCAGTTATTCCTTACTAAGGTAGTTTTTTTTTTGTTATGCTAGTTGTAATTTAATTGCTTTTGCTTTCATAACGTTGTATTGTTTAGACGTTTACGGATTTATAATGCACCTTTTCAATTTCAGCATTAGGATTTAGATCTGTACTTGCTTTAATTAATTGAATTATTAATTTGGTAATTACTAAATTAACTATTGACTTCAGAATTTGAGAATTTTTGAAACTATTGATAATTTCAAAAGTTCTAATCAGCTCATTTATTAATTGCATTCTACTTGATTGTAATTTGTTTGTTTTCTAGATTTAACTGTGACTAAACTAAATCCTGTTTGACACACATGTTCTTGAGTAAATCACTAGTATTTACCTTATTGCTGTTGCACTGTTGTAGTCTACTGTTTGTTTTGAAATGTTTATTTCATTTACACACAGGCCTTCATGCTTTTATAATCTTCATGTTTTCACTTTGCTTGCCGGTCGAGAGAGTAAGCATTCCTCACAATTTTTAAAATAAAATTTATATTTAGTACGTGACCTTTGAGTTATTTTATAATACGTGCGACTCTTTCAGATAGTTGGCTATGCTTAATATGCTTCCGATCTTTAAGTCATATAGGATTCAAAATACATAACTCTAATCGTTTCAGCAAACAACAAAGCCATTATTGTTGTTTGTTGAAATTAAGGTAATGTAAGTATCAGATAATGACAGTTGTTTGTATCGACATTGTTTTTCTCTTGGCCGCTTGCATGTTTACCCATGTGAGTCATACATAATACCTAGAATGGAATATTTATTTATTAGCTTGTAAGAAGCTATTACTTACTTTTGTGTTGTCCACTGTTGTTACATGCACAAACACTGCGCGAATCGATCCTTCACCTCGACGGTCTTGGCTTTGAAACTCGTTTCCTTACACTGCGATACTCCTCGCATGACTGACCTCCTTTACACCAGTTTTTTGGAGGATCCAAGCAATAAGTACTGAGTATCCAACAGCGTTTATATCATTTTTTTAACTACTGCCGGGATTTTCCCTGTTTTCGACGTATTTATTTTCCTAATATTCGTAAACATACACACGCTTAGTAAGCATCACCTTAAATTTGTATTACATAATATAAAATAAAAACTCATTCGCGAGTTTGATGATCATGCCATATAAATAAGACGTATTACATTACGTACGTCTATCGATAATTAAATTATCGCAGTTGTGATAACCATAGTATTTTAATTCTTTATTTTACCTTTCAAACTTGCGACCGGGTTTTCTCTGCTTCGTTGTCTAGTTTCTACGCAAACTAAATTTCGTTTTTTGCAAACAATGGCACGGAATAGTGCTTGATCTCTACTTAATGCGAAAATAAAAAGAGGACAATGTCTGCCTGCATAATTAAGTCGTCACAACATGATTAATATAGACTTTCATGGAATCGTGAAGCCGTATCGTTGTCACAACGCGATAGGTTTTCGTAACCTACAGGTTCTCTTCTGTTCGTGCCTACTTCTGCTGACTCCATAAAGTTGTTTACTCAACGTTCTAGTTTCATACCATCACTATCTTGAGAATCTTGACATGATGGCCTTGTAACGCGCTTATTATGTCACACTAGTGATATTCACACCAAAAACACATTTACCTATATCAGATAATGCTGTTTTGTTACATTATTATCTAAATTCTAATAGATCAGTCAACACTTCGACAATCAAACCCACAGTTCAGATACGATTACATTCACTGTCATTAAATCGATTGCAAAACGTAGCCCTCGGCGTCATGCTCATGCCATGATCAATACATACCTACGTACCTATATCTCGGTTATAGATATGTATCATCTGTGTAACTTACCAATGTAGATATGTGGTCCTGTGGAATAAACTCGAGCATCACGACACCACACTCGTGTCGGTGGTGTTGGTACACGTGAAGAGTTGTGGTATACTCGACTGGCGAACATATAAGGTTTCATAAACAGTTGTTTCTTCCTCAGTCGCGTTTGATCCGTTTTTCACACGTTCACGTGTTATACACATATGTTATTAGGTTGTAAGTTTGCCGTTTGCCCCTAATGACGTTTTAGTAGAGTCAGCAGCTTCAGCTGATTATAATTAGGTTTTCAGACTACCTACATAGAATATATAAAATAAAAACAAACACCTAGTATCAAAGGTACTATCGTGTGGCACGAATAACTTATTTATGTCAAAGAGTTCAGTTCTAGTTTTCAATATTGATAAAAACCAAATTGAGCGCATATTATTCATTATTATATTAGGTACATACCTTATTAAACATGAAATATAATGAACTGAAACTACTAACAATAGAGGAAGTGGTCAGTGGTCGGACGTAACCCAATAAATTAAGATAACAGTTGGTACAAAATAATAGAGCTGATTAATAATGAATCATCATCATCATGTTCCTGCCTTATTCCCATGTTACTTGGGGTCAGCACAACACGTCAATAATGAACCAAAAGGCAAAAATTCTGATTCAGGGAAATAGGAACTTGAATGGCACTTTCAACTTAGTTTGCGAAAACTAGTAGAATATTGATGAGGCGTTCAATAAACAATTGAACAAGTCCAACCTTGGCGCGATGGCGGTCATACGGCTTTTTATCGTAACAGTCTTGAATAGTGGCATTTAATGGGTTCCTTGAAACCTTATTTTTGAAGCTAACTGTTATGTATAATTTGAACGAATACAAAACGTCCAATTTATGGTGCCATTTCTTTTAAACCAAACAATGGACTCTGAAAGTATGATTAACCAATAAGTGTGTCAAACAGTTTAAAGTCATTACGTACCTCATTTTCCAACGGTTTCAACCGACATTCTGGTCGGTTACGATCTCCGTTTTCCGTGTAGAGGTGTGTGACCCTAACAATGGCATTCTGCCGTTTATCTGTGTAGGCATTGAACTTGAAGCCCTTGGAACTAAGAATAAGTTCAGCCGTCATTCAGGTCTCCTTGGACACCTGCCACCTTGTCTCATCGTACTGTACACTGTTCATCTGAAAATATATTTTCATTTACCGTGTTTGAAACACTGCTAAATATTTTATTAACGTTTCTTGCTATGTCCAAAGTCAGCTTCTCATTTTGTAAGCCATTGTAATTTAATATAATGCGTCGTATTTTTCGCAATTTCAACTAATTATGATTGTTTTTAAATATTAAATAGAGAGCTAAAATAATACGGATGCTGCAAACAAGTTTACTTCCATCAAAACAAGGAACTGGTACCTTTTTTGGGTAACACATCACGTACGTATTGTATGCTTCCTCTAACCTTTGAAGAGGGCAATTTCCTATCATTTTCACCATCCGGCAATCTAACCTTGACAAACTGCCTGTCGGCGACAGCGTCACTTTGAAATTACTATTTATACCAAGCGGTGTAGCGGGTATCACCTGCTTGTCACATCCTCACCCAGTGAGTAAAGTCAGTCGGGCTAAGTCCGCGATACATCAATACATTCCAATCAAATATATCAGTTCGACTTTGACTTAACTGCTAAGCATAATATTAAATTATTTTGCATGCCTTTCCTCCGTATCTCTTACTGATTCTGGTGTCAAATGATTAATATAATATATTATGGCTATTTGTTATCGTTTCTTATGCGATTAAAACATTCTTGCCAACTTTTCCTGTAGGACATACATACACATAATGTTATGACGAATTGTCTTGTCTCGCTATTCTTAAAAATTAGTCATGGTAAACAGATACTGGGGGCATAGTCCCCGGCGCGTGGTCACACCGCACGCCTCTGCTTCGAACGCTCCTCTAAGCACGTTGTAATCGCGTGCTGTCTGTTTCTACTGTATGTTAGGTAACTCCTCTCACCAGCCAATGAAATGATGAATGAACATCTTGTTAAATATTCGAATTTTCTCAATCCAACAGAATTTTCAAATGGTACGGAATATCTACTTCGATAAGCTAAGAATACCGTGTCAGTCAGCGACCTCAATAGTTTCTACGAAATCTTAATTATACTCGACTGAAACATGCAACATTGGGTAATTCTGCATGTATAGAGATGCTTAAATACAGTGCATGAACCCAACAACCCGCCTCATATCTGCTGTAGTAATGAACACTTGCGCTATTTATGTCCATGTATGTACCGAATTCGTTGTAAACCATTCCAGTTACATTAAGATCCACATTACGCAGAATTGGGACGAGAATGTAACAGTCTTGATGCAATCTAATTCTAGAATGGACGTGGTTGTTTAGATAGTGAGACTATACTTATAAAAGAACTATTACTGGTGGCGTGGTCGTTTCACAATCAAACTGACACTTATCTATAACAGAAGGTGAACTGAAATACTCGATTACGCATAAATAAGGGATTTATCTGTATTTACGTATTAAGACCGGATAAGATTTTCTTAATCTGTCTTATGTATTTGTGAATACGAAGAATCATAAATTTCCATGAATATGATTCAATTTATTGTTATATTTAGAACTTACTAATCAATGAGATACACATCGCTGCTAATCACAATCTACTACGTAACAGTAATGTTTTTGTCACCTTATATCTACTGCTAAACAGGAAAAAACAGTATAAATGATATAACAGTTCCAATACTTACCCAAGACTGGTCGGTTCTTTTCCTGAATAAATTGATCATAAGTTTTTCAAGTTTGTAATTAACACATCGTTATTTCTTTTGTTTCAGGAATCCTAATGTTTTTTGATCTCAGCCCCAAGATGGGGTAATGTATAAGACATTAAGTGATTTAGAGTACCGTGTTTATTGAGTGAAGTGAAGACTATAGTTGAACGAGAGCCTGACAAATCAGCAGCCATGTATTCTATGAACTATATTGGCAAGTTCATTGCGAACTTTCGCGAGTTTTACAACGAAATCAACGGCGCGACGCTGACGGGCGCCATCGACGTGGTGGTGGTAGAGCAGCCGGACGGAAGCTACACCTGCTCGCCCTTCCATGTGCGCTTTGGGAAGCTCGGCGTGTTGCGCTCCAGGTTCAAAGTGGTAACATACTTTTATTACTCCTTAATCAGAGCAAGAGCAATCTGCCAGTAAAGTAGATACTCGCTCGCTCCCACAATGAACTTCTAGGTCTTCTGTGAAATGATTAGAGACATTTTATTTTCGCTTACTCCCAGACGCGTAGCGTTCCGTACCAAAGCGTTCCGTTAATCCAAATTCTTTCACAATGTCTACGTCATATACAGTCTTACATTTTTGGATAAAGATCTTATTGACTCAAGTGGGAACTGCAAGAATGTTTCGCGTAATTATTATAAATAATTATAGCATCTGGGACGTGAATGAATTATGCTTTTTGGGTCTCCATGTGCGCACGCTGAATGTAATGTATCAGCTGTTTTATGGGCGTCAATAAAGGTAAACAATTACTTACATATAAGTATGTAAATGACTCCCAAGTCTTGCAATTAAATTAATATGCAGTCTTGGTATCGGTGAAAACTATTTGGATCTTTGTTTGCGTCACGGTGGAAAAAGCAAGCCGCACGTTGAATGTAAATGCCCACGCGAAGAGTAGACTTGTTTGGCCTTCAAATCTGCCATCCAACTAAAGCATCTCCAAAACTTGTGACACCTAGCGACAAGTCACACCTCTGTACATAATTATATCGTCTGTATAGGCGCATAACGAACGTTTTTTGCAATATGTCGCCGGTTCTTTCAATCTCATTTGCATTTACATAACGCTATGTATTTGCTATCTATCGTAAGTACGTAAGTGTTTAAATATTGTTTTCCAGAAAGATCAGTGGTGGGATTATCTGAGTTCATCTATGAGACTGTAAACAGATTGGTTTAACTAGTTTTAAAAGTTACATGGAGAACATGCCTTGCCTCTCTATTATATAAGTAGGTAACGATCATTCAAAATGACAAGTAGATTTTTTATTCGCAACCTCTTGAATTTCGCAGCAAAAAGTTGATAGCCGAAAATGTTTTCTCAAGTCGTCCATCATGTGTTCATGTGCCATTATTTTTGTTATGTAGGTACCTAATCATATTATAGGATGGACTGGTAGTGACAGTCGAAAAATGGTTCCTCAGAATCAAGAGTACCCACGGCTATAAAAAAAAAACCTATTGTAAAGTGGGGTCAAAGACAAAAGAACGGAAAGGAAAGTTTTAGTTTTTCTTCACAGTTCATTAGTCACATTATCTATTTTGGACGTCCTCCAGTCGCTGGTACAATAGCGACAATTGCTGAAACAATTACTGAAATGTAAACTGAACTCCTCTTTTACTTTGGTAATCAATCATCACCACGGTGATTCATAGTTTACGAAAACGTGATGGACAATTTCAACTTTCATGAGTCGTCCACCACTAGTAGCTACATATTCGTCCACATATTTATGTGCCCACTAATTTTATTTTAATCTAGCTGTGTAGACGGAGCCCGGTCCACATTCTTTCTCTATGCTCGCTCAGTTTACGCTCAATGCACGCGCCTGCGTCTAGATCATTCGCTGATAGTACACGTACAAACTGAACCTTTCGCATTTAGCTAACTAATTTATACTTACGTTTATGTCAAACAGCATTAGAAAACAACGTGTTTACCGACACATCACAGTAAAATAAAGAAAAGCATTTAAAAGGCTTTATAGAATGTACATACATGTATTAGTATACATGTATTTTTTTTTATGTATGTGTAAATAATGTCTGGTAAGCTTCACAAGACAACTAGTATGGATTATTAACGATCGATAAATATTATAAATAAAGTCGTTAGTGAATAGGTATCATTATAATATTTTTAGTAAGTACATTGTTAAGCGGTATATTAGGGTGGGTACATTGCCAAATGAGATGAAGAATCTGCGTCTTAGGTACTCGTTTCGGGTGAAAATTGGAATAATGCCAAAGTAACATACAATTCTCACCAAGAGTCTGAAGAGAATTTGGCACAAATATTTTCTTCATCCGGGCACCTGTAAAAAATTTAAATCGGATAAAACAATTGTCTCATTTCCATTATATTCTGTAAGCACCGACATTTGTTATTAATTTAATTTATCTCTAGACGTTGCAAACGTGGAAAAGTCTTAAACAGCTGTTGTACCTAATTGAATATGTACATAATGTATTATTTTGAATCCGTCCACTACGTAAAAATGTGCAAAATAAAAGTGCAAATTATTTTAAAATGTTATGAATTGTTATGTATAGCTCACGTATTTTAAATCCTACTCGGTTTACAGGTCAAATGACGAATGAAAAACTTTACTATTTTGAGCTAACTTGTAGTATTCCTAAAATGTAAATCTATCTGAAAATTTTCCACCGTAAAAAAGATTTCCGACTCGCTAGACCACTTAAGTATTGTTTTTACTTGCTATTTTGGATTGCGAAGCATAGCAATTAAAATACCGCGATGCAAAAACTGATGTGTTAAGTAAGAGTATAATGTGGTAATGAATTTAGACTACAATTATGACTTCGATGAACAGGTGGATCTAGAGCTGAACGGTGAGCCGTTGGACATCCACATGAAACTCGGCGAATCAGGGGAGGCCTTCTTTGTGGAAGAGGTAGGTGAAGATGAGGCTGAGTGCTCGGCGCACCTCGCCACCTCGCCCATCCCCGCGGCGCGCTTCGAAGATCTGTACGAGCCTCGGAGAAGGAACTCGCTCTCAGTCGTCGAACCCGACCATGGACAAGCTTCTGATTATACGAAGAGAAGGTAATTCATAACACCGCCGCACTTCATTTAGTTCAAAAGTAGAATTCAGATAATAAATCTAATAGCATAGCATGTTCGTTCAACAACATCGAATATTATGGTTAGAATGGAAAGTGACAGTTTCTTAAATATCATAATTACATTGCGTGCAAACTGTTGGAAAGCGAATTTCCCAATACATTAGCATTATTCACACTAGCGATTATGATAATTGTAACTGCACTATAATATTACTCAATTATCTACACTTCATCATTGACGCCATTACATTATCATAAAAGCATAACAATGTTGTTTTTATTCCTCAGATACACAGCTGACGGACAATCAATGCAGAAACCTGACTTAAGTAAGATAACTAAAAATACTACCAAAGAGGACAACACAAATAATGACAATGATGCTTTATTTGAAATGGACGGTCTCGACGAGGCGACTGACAAGGTAGACCGGGCACCGCGGACGTTCGCAGCCACGCAGCTCGGCGGCGCAGAGAGCGAGGCGCATCAGGTGGTACAGAAGATCAGCGCGCACAACGACTTCCGGCCCATCGAAGCCGTGCCCTCCAACCAGGACGAAGTCAAACCGAACGGCGGCAATGGAAAGAAAAAGAAGAAGACTAGAAAAACAAGTTCGAAGAAACACCAAAGGAAGTCGTCGACGAGTTCCATCTCGAGCCAGTCGGACCGCGCGGGCTCCGAGCAGCGCGCCACACAGCCCGCGCCCATCCCCAACGCTACCGACATCAACTTCTACTGCGACACCGAGGTCCACGCTGCAGCGCTCAGGTAACTATCACAACATGTTACATTATTGATGTCGTCTCATCCGCGTGATTCATGACAGTTGACGATAATTGAGTGTGCAGTGAGATGTGTTCCAAGCCCGTTGTTGAGCCAGTGGCCTCGTTTCAGTGAAGAGATGTCCAACCTCAAGCTGACTGGCGATAACCGCATCCCGCTGGCGTTGTCCGACACAGCGTTTGAGGTGCACGCCGCCCCCAGAAACGCGTAATAATCAATAATGAATAACATCCGTTCACTCACACGCTTGCAATAAGCACGACCCACTTCATCGTATCGTTAGTATAGTCAATACTTACTGCTCATACCTAAACGAACTGTATGTCCTATTGTCCAATCAACGTTGTAGATTCCCGTAAGTTGTATGCTCACACGCTTCTCGTTATTATTTTATTATAGATAGCGTAGTTTCGTGTTGTCTTCATTAAAATATTTATGTTCTCACCTTGCCGTGTCGTGCTAATTACTCCGCCACCACAGTAGACATTCTGTAAACCCTTTAAATCACATTTTTTTAAAGTATTCTTTTAGTGGTAGACAACCCGTAAAAGCTTATTACTATGACTAGTTTCGAACAAATAAATCCATTTTTCCCCCAAAAAGATAATATTTGATAAAAGTACAACAATAATGTTTTTTCGTCGCACAGAACAGATATTAATCAAAGGATTTAATTTAAGATATGAGTCATGGTGGAGATGAGTCACTAACTCATAAATAATTGAGTATTCTAAATTCCAAAGTACAATTTCTGTATCCAAGTCGCTCGTAAGCAATTGTAAAAGGATTATTTAATAATTGGATGGCCGGCCTCGATTTGCACTTACGTGCTAACGTTATTATAAGAGAGCGATGCTTAGCTAATTAATAGCAGAATCTAAAAGAAAACTTATCTCAATTAAGGCCAAAATTTATTTTAATTCATTGTCTAGTCGGCCACACATGCACGGCATGTTTCCTGAACATTTGTTCGTTTATTCTGGTCGTGTGGGTGTAACCTGTACGTTCGTGTCTCGCAGAGGTTCGCGCAGCGGCACGCCGGTGCAGTCGGACACGGAGGTGGAGCTGGCGGGGCGGCAGGGCGACAAGGCGGCGCAGTCGTGGCGCTGGGGCGAGCTGCCCGAGCCGCCCGTGCGCGCGGCCGAGGCGGCGGCGCCGGCCGCGCCCGCGCCCGCCGACGCGCTGAGCTCGGACGAGGAGCGGCCCGGCCGGCGCGGCGTGCTCAGCGGCATGTTCCGCTTCATGTCGCCGCGCGACATAGTGCCCTCCGAGGGCGTCTACCTGGACGATCTCGACCGGGGCCAGGTCGACCCCGATCTCTACTTCCCGAAGCATCACGCCGACAGATATCGATCTGGTGAGATCATTTGTAAGTTCTATATCTGTAGCTTGGTTCGAGCGGTGCCAAGGGCGTTTTTGGCGTATCGCGTTTTTGTATCGCAATAAAAATGCAAATAACGTAATTAAGTAAACTGTTCTCAATTCATAAAAAGTAAAGAGCTTCAAAAAGCAATTATAATATAAGCCAAACAATGAGAACAAAAATAATTATAAAATTAGCCAAACAGTAACTCCTGCTACTCTTGAACCAAGCTACAAAAACTGACGCTTTAGTATTATTTCGTTAGATGCTGTTGTTCCTTACATCGTGTATAACATGTTGTGATTGCCCCAGGTACAGCAGGTGGCACACACCCCGCCGCCGGCCCCACGGAGGAGGAGTACGAGTCCGGTAACGGTCCCTCGCTGCCGCAGTCACCCGCCTCGCTGCCGCCTACTTTGGACTCCGATGACGATGAGAAGCTACTAGCCAAGTAAGTAGAAATATTCTTGTATAAATTGTAGTAGGGGAATTGTTTTATTGACAAATAACGTAAACTCATCTGGTTATAGCCTGTCCATACGAAGAATGATAGTTGTGATTAGAATATACGAAAAATTAATACTTATCTACATTCAATTGTCAATTTGCTAAACAATCGTTTCTTCACTGTAGTTAATAATTAAGTGATCCATTCTTTAGACTATAACGATGGATGGACTGCGTGATAGATGAAATGGCTAGAAAGACTGAGTTGACGCTTAATAGAGATGTATTGAAGTAAAACAGAAGTCACTGCTCCGAACCCAAATAAACTTAGATAAGGGCAGGAATATGAGATGACGGACAATTGAATTGGATTGTAACCCTGCGTTTTCCTTCAGGGGTCAAGTTGGGGTGTACGTGCAAGAAGAGCGCGTCTCCCGGGCGCTGTCGTTCGAGGAGTTCTGTGAACGGGGCGGAGCCCTAGCCGCGGAGGGGCGCCTGGTTGTGCGCCTGGGCGGCCGCGCCATGCCCTGGCGCAGCGCCGGCCCGCTGCTGCTGTCGCTACTCGCGTACAGGCGGCCGCTGCCTAACGTGAGTGAACCAAACTGTTATTTACAATAATAATGCGGAAGGCCTGAAGCTCATTGTAGATGGCGTGACCATAGCTAAGTCCCAATCTAACCAATCAAATCAATTTATACTGGAATAATAAAATTACGTACCTTTAGAACCAATATAACTAGTGCCATTAGTTTCACAGATACAATGTATTTTCAAGTTTTGCATCCTCACACTATTTCATGTGTAACAAAGTTCAAATTCCATTGTAGTGGGTTGCAATATTATTAATATTTTATATTGTCTTTCCTCTGTTCCAACATATATTGTATCTGTTTATTGTCCCTGAATAAATAAAATAAAACCATAAGTTATTTAGAAATGTTTTGTTTCTCCATTGCAGCGTGTACTGGAGTCTCTCGAGAAGAGTTCTGATAAGGACGAGTCTCAGGCGCGCGTGTCGGACAGCACGGCCAAGCCGCGCGGCTACTCGTGGTGGAGCTGGCGCCGCTCCACCTCAGACGCCAAGCAGTGAGTACTACACCACTTCGTTTGGCGAGTGCCCATACTTGGTACCAATGCCGCCATCCTGATTTTTCGATACAATTTAACAAATATTTACCAATAGTCCTCCTGACAAACTGATCTGATCACATTACTTGTGATAAAGCCGACTTGGTACTGCAACCATATGATTCTCGTGTGGGTCAGCCACACGAGAGTCCATTGACGCTTCATTCAAAATCAAAACCAAAATATTTTATTTTACATAGGCCTACATGGGCACTTATAAAACGTCGACATAAGAGGCACGGTTCGGGTTGGTCGTTTCCTATGGAAAAGAACCGGCAAGAAACACCATGGTTACTCTTTTAAAATCATCATCATCATTGTCAGGGTATAGTTGTAGTGCCAGTTTGTTAATCTCTGTTTTAGTTGTACCGAAATTCCGAACCTAGTCTTTTAAAACTGGCCAGCATAACACTATGCAGCCATAGACTGGTCCCTCAATCTAATTATGTTACTTATCACAATCTTCATATTTCAGCACCGAGTCTTCGCCCCCCAAAGATGACGTCATGCCAAAAGAAACCGTGGCACAAATCGAGATGGCGACGGAACCTAAAACGGTGACCATTCGTGAGCCGCTCGAGGACAAGCAGAATTCCTTAGAAGAGAAACCAGATGAAGCCAGAGAATTAGAAATTGTTGAAGAGTTGGACTCTAGAGATTTCTTTGAAGACGGGCCTCAATCACTACCACAGATTGTCGAGACCCAAGATCAAGGTACTTTATATTTCAAATATACAACTTTTTCAGTACTTACATATTATTCTAAACATCTTTTCTTCAACATCATTTTGCTGTTCTTTTCTTTATCGTGTGGTTAGTTCCTATTTGCGGTGAATTTGTGGTTTGTCGTGGAGGGCACGCTCGTGCGTTTATGTACTGACGTACAAAAGGTTCAACGTTAATTTTGCTGTTTAAACGTAACTTCTTTTTTGTATATTTAATGTTTCTATATTTTTGTGTGTACTAAAAATATTTAATTCAGCATCGTCTTGCCCTTGTCCCAATTCATTTAAAAAAAAGGGGAAAAAGTAAAAAAATATAAATAATTTAAATGTAAATGATATTAAAAATAACAAAAATCTTAAGGCGTTGTGTTCACATTTTATAATTATATATTTTTCTCTACACAGTTGACCGTCATGACCACAGCTCGTCGGATTCCGATCAAGATGGACAAGTCAAGAGGTCTAGTCGCAGACATTCGTCCTTCAGAAAAACTCTCCGATTATCTTCGGAACAAATTGTAAGACCACAACTTACGAACAATAAAACAAGCTTATCTACGATTAGATACGTGATTATTCTAATACCGTCTTTTTCTTTGTGTAGAAAAATCTCAATCTCCGCGAAGGCATGAATGAAATGGTATTCAGTGTGACCACAGCGTACCAGGGCACGACGCGGTGCAAATGTAACGTATTCCGATGGCGATACGACGACAAGATTGTCATCTCAGATATCGACGGGACAATCACCAAGTATGACGCATTTCATAATCGTATTTTTACACTAAAAATAATAACTTGCCAAAAAGATAACATATGATATAATGATTCATTGTCCAGGTCCGATGTTCTGGGACACATCTTCCCACTGGTGGGAAAGGATTGGGCGCAGTCGGGCGTAGCACAACTATTTACTAAGATCAAGAATAATGGCTACCAATTGCTGTATTTATCTGCGAGAGCTATCGGACAAGCGAGGGTGAGTACTACAAAAAGCTATTGTCTCTTGTGGTTTGTTCGTCTGAGACACTGTTCTCATTCATCAAGAACAAAAGTAACATTGTGTGACATCCAGACATCGTAAAATAACGCAATAGAGTTCAGTTAACCGCCCGTCTAACACAATTTAAATAGCGCCATTATTTGGTTGCGTTAAGATTGGTTTTCACAATTTCAAGATTTATGACTTGCTCAACGCGCTTTAGGCGCCACGAATTTTAATGAACCTACCATCGCTAGACGCTACCGCAGATTTCTTGCTCTATGACGAAAACTCTCTGCAAATCGCAAATATATTTACGCTAAAAACGCGTAAAATTCGATCTCTTACAGCTTCAATAAATAATATAAATTCAATGTGTTTTGCCAGGTGACTCGCGAGTACCTGCGCTCAATCAGACAGGGCGAGGTGTGCCTGCCGGACGGCCCGCTGCTGCTCAACCCGACGTCACTGCTGCGCGCCTTCCACCGCGAAGTCATCGAGAAGAAGCCTGAGGAGTTCAAGATTCAGTGCCTCGCTGACATCAAGGCACTCTTCCCGCAAGGCTCCAACCCCTTCTACGCGGGCTATGGCAACAGAGTTAATGTGAGTAGCGGATGGAAAAAACAACGGCTGTATTATCACCAGAGGTCGGAATTAGGTAGATTTATTTTTGTACTTGCATCGAAATGTTGACATTAATATGGATCTTCCCTTGCGTGTGCGCATTGGAATTTTGCAACATAAGACATCCGATGTCGGATGGTTTAAATTGTGTAAAAGTAAATAACTTTTTTATTTTATAAATCACAGGATTTTTCTGCTCTTTAAAATTAATCTCGGGATTTGAGGCATATCCACTTTATTCTTTCGCTGTATGAAATCAGTGTAAGTACACAAATAACTCCACCTAATTCCGACCTCTGATTATCACCCTAAAATCATCATTCGTCTTGAGAACTAATCAAGTTTTCTTATGATACAGGAAATGATAAATGTCTTTTTTTATCTGCAGGACGTATGCGCATATCAAGCAGTTGGCATTCCGATCGTGAGAATTTTCACTATCAATTATAAGGGCGAACTGAAACATGAACTGACTCAGACATTCCAATCCACGTAAGTATTCTCTCACTATGTAAGCTTTCCGTCACGTTCTGTTTCACGTTGCCTAGTCACTAACACCATATTTTACTCACTGTACTGAGTATTATATTTTTATTTCAGTTACAACGTGCAAAGTGACATGGTCGATGATTTCTTCCCACCACAGAAAACTGAAATAGTTATTAGCTAGCGCGAGGTTTAGGTGTCAAAATTATATAAGTTTAGTTATGAGATTAGCGAGCACACGATATTAAGCCGGTAAGCCGAATGGAATGACTTGTAAGGCTTGATCACGTTTGCGGCCGCATTTCATTCATTTTCAAAAACAATCTTACAACCATTTAACCAAAATTTTCTATAACGCCATAACTAGCTGGATTCTAAAATATTACTGACAAATAACTTACAATCATCGACATGTCATCTGTCTTGTCTTTTTTCTGTGTTGGTTTTTGTTTATAATTTGTTCATGGTGCTATGGAGTCTTCAGGGTTTTTATAATAATCTTTCACTTTCTTGCACAAAATTCTTCTAACTTGATTATGTTTCATCATCATATGTCAAGATACTAAAAATCACGCCAAGAATCGTTGATCATTGTGTTTGTCTGCCAACAAACCTTACTTGTGTGTGTAAATGCGCTACCTAAATGGAATGTATAACTACACTTCTAGCTGAATCTTTTAATTTCAAACTGAACTAGGTAAAGAATTGAGAACTTGTATCACTCTTTCTATTGATACTTTGAGCATGAAAACAATTTCACTAATGTATCTAATCTTATCTTTGAATGCAATGAAAGCTAGAATTGTTTCACGTAAATCGCCAATGGCGATAGTTGTGGCTTCCAAAATGATAAAGGGAGGAATAACCCTTATACGATTCAACGGGAGAATCCATAGGCGGGTATGCAACTGAGAACTTAAATGTGACAAGAAATTAAAGATGATAATGTTCTTCAGAAGATTTACACCTTTGCTTATTAATCTGCTGAATCCTTAAAGTATTTATATAAGTGTGATGATAACAATGCAACTGTTTCCCCGCAGATATTCGCACATGTCGGTGCTGGTGGACCAGGTGTTCCCGCCGGCGCAGTGCGAGCCCAGCGACGAGTTCTCGCAGACCGTGTTTTGGCGCGAGCCGCTACTCGAGGTCCAGTTGCCTCCCATATCCCTACCGCCGCTCAAACATCATTGATCAAATGATCATCTACTTTCTACACATCCACGATATCTTTGCCAACTCTAAACTATGTCGCTTTTTTTATTCCTACTTTGAACATAAGATTCAATTACATCAACGTGCCTAACTTGGCTTTGCTAACTCCACGATGTAAACGGAAATGCATACATTTGAAACTTGGTTATTCCATTATTTAACTATACTGTTGCGTAGACATTGCTGGAATGATTTTTCATTTGGGCTGCTTTAGATATAGGAGTTTAGTTTCTTACGCTGTTAGTTAAAATATAGAGATAACTAGAATGTAGTGAATACCAAAAACAATATGAAATGCTTAACTTGTAGTATCTCGTGTGTGTTACGTACGTTTGATTGTTGTCCTGTGATGTGTCTAGCGGAATATTGTTTTGTAAAATCTTGATTTACTTTTTGCAGTAATGTATGACTTGATGAGGGTGATATGATTTACTATTAGTTCTCTGCGAAGACTGTGTATACATGATGGTAAATGGTTTGCAGATTTAGGTTACAAGGAATCAAGTTAAGTTTTGGTTTCGTCGATTATGTAAGCTGTGATGTCGTCGACTGATAACGATGCTTTATTTTTATACTGTGATTACCTATTTGTACGTGCTAAGTTATATTTTTGTGTTAAAGCAATACACATTCGTAAAATGCAGAGGCTCAGCTTCTGATAGATTTATTATTATATTCTTTGTAATCAACAGTTCTTTAATGATTTTGAAACATTGATTTGTAATAGTTAATATTATGTCGAATTAGAATTTGGTATATTTTTTAAAATAATTTATTCTTGTTTCTGTGATTGTTTCAATAAATTTTTTCAGAAATAACTAAATAGTGTTTTAATGGTCTTGTTTATTTCGCTGGTAATTAAAGTTATCTATGCCAATAATTAGGTGCAAGGCATATCAGCGACTTATCATCACGTTCTAATCATGTTCACGTGCACAAGGTTCGGTACGTGATCTGTGCACACGCACTGCACGTGCCCACCCACTTGCGCAATCTTTGCTTTGTCTACAGGTTGTCGGCCAACGAATTAAGATACTAACGGCCTTCTATTTTGCCTTCTAATGAAACCGTGAGGCAAGTTTTGAGTAAGAATATAGACGACTATGAGAGTAGGGCCAGACCAAAGATAGAAAAAGGGTGACTCACGAGATAAAATTTGAGGCCCGGACTCCACCGATGCGCAGACGAGACGAGTGGATACTGTCTTGTAAACCACCGATAGAATTTCGTTATTTACACTTACTACTCGAATCCGCTTAGCTTTACTGGAAGCTATTGAGCATAGAAGAGAGGATATTTGTATAGGCTAGCCTCCGCACTCGGCAGCAACGCACAGCGGAGATGAGAAGAGGCGTAGGCGGTGTGCGGCGGTCGCTATATTGGGCGTGACTGCGCGAGTAGCCTGTACACAGCTCTGCTCCAGTCCTAGCCAGTGCGCATCTCCGCTCAGCTTCAATGGATACACCCTAGCTGCTAAACATCTCTCCGATTCACACATGTCTGCGCTTTGATGGAGTCCGGGCCTGATAGAGAAGTAAGGCAGGAGACACGCTGCGCTGACCCCTGACACCGTAGAGATTACGAAGGAGTTTGTTAGAAATGATCTATTTATTATACACTAGCTCCCTCTCTTATTCAGCAGTATGTACTAATGACTGTCATCGTCAGCATGAAACATCCGAATCACACATCCAAAAGAATTAAACTTACGGTCTACTTAGCGGTCCCTCGACGCTACGACGCTTGGATTAATTTTATTTTAAATTTTTTAGAGGTTTTCTGTATCGGGGTTTTTTTATATTTTTAATTAATTAAATTTTATTATTTATTAATTTTTATTTCATTCTTATATTATTTTATCTTAGCCTTGACTATCCCACTCCTGGTCATAGGCCTCCCCCATTGCTTCCACTGTTCTCGGTGTAGCGCCTCTTCTCGCTAATTAACGTAACTAAAGAAAGTTTTAATTTTGTTTTAAACCCAAGCTTTTAAGGGGGAGGGGGTTGTAGCCCCGCCCCCCCTCCCCCGGCGATGTCCATGGCCACAAGTAACAAGATTTCAAATTTCGAATTGATCAGACCTGTGGAAATTGTTTATTTCCCTTCAACTAGAAAAGTGCTGATAACCTTCAAACGGCTGAGCAGATTTTCTCGAAACAAAAGCTAAGAACATTCTCGATTAAAACACCTTTTAAACGAAACCAATTTTATCAAAATCGGTTCATCCGTTTAGGAGCTATGATGCCACAGACAGACACACAGATACACACGTCAAACTTATAACACCCCTCTTTTTTGGTCGGGGGTTAAAAAGAGATTAAGTGTCTAGTAATATTTGATTTGTAGTAAGTATACATTATTCTCAGAAAAAATAGACAAAAATCATGGAAAAAACATACACTACTTTACGCGCGGGCCTGTGGACGGTGAGTAATGGGCAGAGTAGGGCAAAAACTAATTGTAAAACAACTAACAACTAACAATTAAATTGCCAAATTTAGTTGCAACTAACAACTAAAATAATTAATTGTAATTATAACGTGTCGCAATTAACAATTAATTAATTGTGCTTGTAAAACTTAGCGATTACAATTAAATTAATTGTGCTTGTTAAAATTTGCAATTACAATTGATTAATTGTTAATTGTTTGATACACGTTTACAATTACAGTTAACAATTAATAAATGTAACTGAAAAATATAATTTAAAAAATGCAAGAGCATTCTCCATAATATTCTCAAAGATATGTAAAGCCTGGATTTAAGCCAGAACATTACGTAAAAGTGTAGCACAGGTACCTAACTAGAATAATTCATCCCTACGCACAAGTCGAAGGGGGGATGCGGGGCGTGCAGTGTGCACGCTATGGACTCCTGCCATATTTACATTTATCAAATACGTAGTTAAATTAAATATTAATTGTTTAAAACAATTAATTTAAATGCAAATAAAATTTTAATTGCAGTTGAATTAATTGTAAACCACAATTAACAGATTTAATTGCAATTGATTTTAATTGCATTTCACAATTAAAAAATAATTGAATTAATTTAATTGCAATTAATTTAGTTGAAATAAAAATTGTAATTGTTTGCTTCTACAATTAAAAAATTAATTCAATTGTGCCCAACACTGGTAATGGGCTAGCTCACCGTCTGTCCGTCTTATGACGACAGGCAAATCGTAAGGGGTCTGAGAAGCCGATGCCTGCTAGGGCTGCGGGACTGTTCGAAAGAGATACCGCGGCCCTGGAACACATAGGGCTAAGGAGGAACATGGATGGGTTTTAGTCAGTACAAGTCTGACACTCCCTTCCGCTCCGCCGAGAGCGGGGGTCATTTGATGATATAACATACGTAAAAAATGGGGTTGTATTGATGATTTTAATTACTACAATTATGTAAATATGTACGTTTTACGGCCGCGTATCATATTTTATTCAACATAAAACCTGACACTGACCGGCAAATTGCAAAAAACGTAAGAAAATTTGTATTTCGCGCCCCACCCTGTCGGTACCACCTTAAGTACAAAACATACCAATATAACTGCCAAAATTTGGATGTTCTGTACACATTTGCGTACACCTTCAATTTTCAAAGATACGTAATAACAAGAGCCTAATGAACACCACAAAGCTCATAGTAAGCAAACCACATCAACCTAGTAGGTGTTCAATTCTCAGTTGTGTGTATGTAAAACTGAAAATAGAACCCAGAGAGATTGAGAGGGGAAAAAAAAAACAAAAAATAATATGTAACATATTTTATTTTTTGTCCTTAAGTACTATGTTTCATCTGCTTCCATGGCATCTTCTTCCTCATCATCGTCAACATCATTATCATCATCATCGTCATCATCAGCGATATCCAGGTCTTTGTGGAAACCTTTCCCTTTAGTCCAGTGGCATTTTATGAGAACTTTAAACTTAGCCATTTGAATCCCCAAGAGTTTTAAAATACTTGCCTGCTCTGGTGTTAATGGAGCACCTTTTTTGCAAACCTGAAATATCACAAATTTTTCAAATGTTTAGCAGCTGCTACTGTCACATTAAAATTATCGTCTGACCGAAACAGGATTTTCAGCCGAAACTGAACCTTCGGTCCTTGGGCCAATTTCCGCCAAAAACGAAAGTGGAAAAATGTATGACATGTTCATATAAACTATTCATTTATGTTATAGTAATAATTTAAAGCTGAGAATGGTGGCAATCATGAGGAGCAAATGCACCCAAAGATAGATGACATACAAAAATCTTCAAAAATTTTGTTTTCGTGGGGTTAAAGTCTCGGCTTATTAATGGCCGAAACTGAAACTATGGCCCCAACTAGATTTTTTGGTCCAAACCGAACCTTCGGGTGCTCAATAATTAAAATAAGCTATACTTAATGACTTTAAACAGTTTATTTTATGGTTCTCTTGAGATTTAGTTGTTAGCCAGGTCATATTCAAAATGACTATGTGCTGTTTTAACAACAAGATTCAAGTGTAAGGTCTCATAAAATCAACAAGGTATAAAGTTGTAACTATAGGTTTCATACCTGATATTCTTTGATAAGATTAACAACACCTCTTTCAAGTGATGTGGGCAGACCGAGTCGCCTCAAATGAGGTTCTATTGTGTGGGAGAAGTCAGCAAGCGGACCTTGTGGGAGTATCACATCCTTAGTAGCTACAAATCCTGCACGAGCATATTCTGCATCACGGAATTCTTTGAACCATTCTAGCACCTCAGGTACATCTTTGTTTGTCATCAATAAACCACATTGGCCCTTTAATCTCTTAGACAGCTAGAAAATGAAAATAATGTAACAAATAGACTTGCATTTGAATATCCAAACATGGTGCAACATAGTTGAGTGTAGGTGAAAACTTACCAGATTCAATTGGTCTTCGACTTCATCACTCTTTGTCCTCCCAAGTGCAACAGCCATGACCTTATTTTTACCAAAAAAGAATCTCGAGTCTTTCCACTCATTGCGCAAGTCTTTTAATTTTGTGTTGCGCATGTTATCAACAGTGAACAGGAATATGTGTTCATATTTGGAAAGTGAATTTCTTATTTCTTCTATGATTTTTTGTTTGTTTAGTAATCCTTTCTTGTTTGTTTTTGTTAGAGAAACTGTAATAGTAAATTAAGTTAGGTAATTGCAAACATTCAAAATAAACTAAACATATGAAAACTTATAAATATGAATGTAGTACCAAGATCAAGTATTTATGTTTATTGAGGTGTAAGGAATATCATACGAACATTGTTAACTTAACATGAATAGTACTTTTGCTAGAAATCTCTAAAATAAAATAGGCCAGCCAGCATGGTAATTCGAAAGAAACCTATAGGTATATCTTACCTTTCTTATCCCTTTTTGATTTCGGCATTTTGCTGTTTTATTTTATACTGTGTAGGTATTTTTTACATCTATTGTCATAAACCAAATCAGACTATTTCAGAAACGAAAAGGCAAAATTAGGCAATACTTAACCTCTAACACAATAAAAACAACGTGACACACACACTGACAGAAATGACAGAAGCGAAGCCTTCTGAAACACCGTGACAGCTGCTGCAAAATAAAATGAGAGATGCAGAGACAATAGTACAAGACTTCACAGAAACACTATAGTGAGTGTCCATAAACAGAATAACCAAATTTTAGGCGATTTTTCAAAGACCTGAATTTGATTGAGAATTTGGTTTTTATCACAATAACAGACGATCGGCAATACAGCGGTTTTACCCGACTGCAAAGAACGGTTAATGACATAGGAGAATGGAAGAAAATAACTTGTTGTGCCGACCCCAAATTACATGGGACAAGGACATGAAGATAATGATGAAAGAACGGTTACTGTTTCCCGGCTGCAGCTTAGGCGTGACAAAGTAAACACACACGACTTAATACTTGCCGCGAATTGAACCAGCGTATAAACCGTATGGATACAGTCCTAGTGGTTACCGGTTATTTTCTTTCATTTCTTCAAGCAAGCTTAAAGCTGTAAGGTTGCAAGCCAACTCAAGCTCTTTAGCAACAGATTTTGTAGGTATTTTGACAGTTTTTGGAACGTTGTGAAGTGAGTGTGGAGCCGGGTAAAGGCGTTATTTTTATCAGGAGTCGTGGACGCCTTTGTTCACAAATAAGTAGGAGGCTTTTTAGTCAGCCACCGAAGTTGGAGCCTCAGCAGTAGAATTTCATCATACATACTGTTGTCTGTTTTAAATCTAAACCAGAGCTTTGCGCCAATGTGAGTGAGGATATCATAAAACTATTGTTTGCGACCATAGTTTTATGAAATTGGGCCAATCTCTTATCTAATCATTCAAAATATTCGCGCCAGAACACTGACTTCCTGTAACCACTCAAAGTGACCTATTAAGAATTTAGCGCGTGTAGAACATGTATCCGTTTCATCGGTTTACAGTACGTTAGAAAGAGTGCGCAGTACATTCGATGTTAACTACGTGAGCGAGAATACGTAGCATCGTGCTACGCTTCCTTCATAGTAATCCAAGATGGCCGACTCGTAATGTGAACCCTGTTCCGTTTTTGTTTCCCCTCTGGCCCCGCTGCCGTCAGTGTAGTATATCGTTCACCGCAAGACAAAAACCGATATTGTGTTGTAATTTGCTGGTTTAATTACTTTTTTTCCCTTCCAACAAGTAAGTGCATTAAAATTATATTAAGTGAATGCAATTTTATGTGTTTCGCACGAAGTGTCGATGTTTAAAAATCGTTTTCTCACAAATCTGTGACTGTGACGCATAGAAGGAGTGCCCCTTGTGCAGCAGCCATTTTGCCCGAGCCGGCGACACGATTTCGCGGTGCGGTTAGACATAATTCTAAATTTTGGTAATCGGGATTTATGTCCTGCTCAACGGATTTACTTTTATTACGTACGTTGTAATTCGTAAGGTGTAATAAATTGTTCCATAAATCGACATCGGCCGCGTAAGTTGTTTTTTTTAGCTCTTTTAACATTTTTTTCATACGTGACTGAATTATATTTTTGGATTAATAAACAGGATCAAAGAGATAGATTGGAAAGTGATATATATTTTAAACTATAATCCATTTAGTTTCGTTTGGAGTGCGTGGGTATGTCGAACGTTGGCGTATTCATAGAGAGAACAAGCGATCTCAATAGTGCGTCGCAATTTCGCCGTGCGTAGTCATGCCGTTATCTTGGTCAATTCAATAACTATGTAATGTCATTGGATGATTGGACATTGGAGGTATTCCCAGTACCTATATAAAGGTAATTATAGCCCACAAAACTTTGATGACACCTACCACCACTCCTGACTCGTACTAGATTACCTACTTAATTTAAATTACGTTGTGTAACTTGGTATAGGTACTCATTAGGTTGGTAAGTATTTGATCTAACGTTATTGTCTTTACCTTCGATTTACTTACATCGCTTTTCAGATAGATAGGCACGTGCGTGACATTGAGTCGACAGCACAATGCTCTCGTGTATGTGATACTAGATATACTTAGAGTGTACCTGTTATTATTACAAGGCATAAGTTAATCATTAAGTTACTAGTTTTCCTCATCCTCTAAATGAAATATTATCAATGTTCATGCCTCTTTCAGGAGTTTAAGTTTTTTTTCGAATACTCTCGCAATATCTAGTTTGGGATTAGTCTTAACAATGTCTTGGGACTGTCTGTAAAGAAACTGAGGTATAAATCAGTCAAAATATCAGCTGTCTTCAAGCGCTTGTGTGATTACTGAGTCCACAGCGAAGTACAACATTTGGCTAGACTTTGACATAACTTGGCAAGTTACTGATAATTGAGGTTTTATCTATGACATAAATGTGCTGGAGTCGGATCTCTTGTGATATTTTTCCATGCCAATTCTAAATCTGTATTAACTTACTGCTATTTTGAATAAATCTCCTGTAAGATGTTGATTGTGACTGCCATGTTTGTCATGACACATTGCCCTTCAAAGATTGACATCATGCTCAATGTGTGAAACATACCTATGTTATTTCTTAAGAAGACAATAATTATTATGGTGAAATGGCCAAATGGTTGTTTCAATCAAAAACGTAGAATATTAAAAAAAAAAACTGGTATAAATTTAATTGTTCATCATAACTTCAATAAAAACAACGGCTCTGTACTTAAAGGGAAAAAAAAGTTAAATTACTTAAAAAATGATTAACTATTACATCACCTATAGGCAAATGTATGAAATAGGTGTCAAGGGGGGGGGAGGCATTCCAGGGGTCATGACCCCACCCTTACTTTATCTGAAGAATTTGGTTAACTTATTAGGTGCAAGTATGTTGCTGCATTCTATGGATAGTAACCTCTTTTTTACCTATCAAACTAACAATCTGTGTATTAAGACTATAAAATTCTAAGAAACCAAAAAAATTGCAGCAGTATACCTACATGCCTAGAACAAAACCATTTTGATCTGCTAAGAAGAAAGAGAGTACCTCAATAAGCTAAAGTTGAATTATCTTACTCACTAAAAAATGCAGTTCTGGTTAATTACAAGCTAATTATTTGATATACATGACCATGGTTAGAATTTAATTTTGTGGGTTTTGTGTGCTTCAATATAAGTATGTCCTTACTTTTATGTAATGGAATATTTACCGTAAATGATCATAATAATATGTAGGTACTTACCTACATAATATGATCATTTGCTTGGCATATTATAATAGCATAGTAACTGGAGAATCGCGTAAAAAAGCTATAGGTAGGTAGGTAAGGGTAGCGTGTGAGGTAGGCGCCGGGCGGACGGGCGCGGTGCAGGAGGGGCGTACGCGAGGGTGAGGGGTGTGTGCAATCGTCGCGCTAGTCGTATTTCGTCTGGAGTGTTTATCCCGCGTCGCCGGATCAATACTGTTGGCGCAGTGGCGGTGACCAAGTGGCGGCGCGGCGACACGGCGCGTGCCTAACCTGCTAGTAGCGTGAGTCTGTGAGATGCTGTCAAACCGAGCGGACGCCGCGTCGATGTCGCGTTTGGCGTGAGAGGCGCTCTTTGAGCTTCGTTGAATTTTCATATTGCGCTAGTGCGCTCGGGAGCCTCGACCAAAGGTGCGACTCCTTCCATCCTTCCATGATGACAAATACCCTAAAAGCGATTCGCTTCGGTGAAAGTGACGCCTAACGATTAGTCTTTCTGATAAAATTGCCTTCGCAATGGATCGTCATTGACTGTCGATTCAAATAGTTTATTCGTGATTCATACTTCATTGCAGGGGCATCAGTGAAATAATCCTCTCCCATCGTCCACGATGTCCGTCGACAAGGAGGAACTGGTGCAACGCGCCAAGCTGGCGGAGCAGGCTGAACGATATGACGACATGGCGGCCGCGATGAAAGAAGTCACGGAAACCGGCGTCGAGCTGAGCAACGAGGAAAGAAACCTGCTTTCCGTTGCTTACAAAAACGTGGTGGGCGCTCGACGATCGTCATGGCGCGTCATCTCCTCCATTGAACAGAAAACCGAAGGCTCGGAAAGAAAACAACAGATGGCAAAAGAATATAGGGTTAAAGTAGAAAAGGAGCTCAGAGAAATCTGCTACGACGTTTTGGTGAGAATCCTTCTTTATCACTTGCGTTTTTCAGATTTCTTCTGATAACTGAGGCTAAGTCCCTCATTACCGTGTTCGTCCATTGGATCAAGGAATTTATTCCAAACTAAGTAAGATTAACCTCAGTTGCTGCCTTCCTACGCGAATGACGTCATATTTGCGCCTCGCCAATTTGAGGGGTGATGCAAGCTAACAGTAGCCGTGGTCATTTCCTCCGCAGTCATAACGTTTTTGTTAATCATGGGCGTTATAATGTTGGTTAGCACGTGAGAGCATGCAGGGCGCGGTGCGGAGTTTTCGCGGGCGGAGAGGGTGGGGTGACGTATTGCGCCGCGTCATTGCGCGCGCTGCTATCCCGTTTTCGTTCGTTGCCCTGTTTTCAAATTCAATCTTATGTATTAATTTTGAGATATAATTATTTACTATTTAATACATTATTTCAAGCCCTTGATAAAAAATTATTGATGGATATTTCTTACAAGATGTAATTTTTTTTTTTTTTGTTTCAGGGTTTACTTGACAAGCACCTTATTCCTAAAGCTAGTAATCCAGAAAGTAAAGTATTTTACCTTAAAATGAAGGGTGATTACTATAGGTACCTCGCAGAAGTGGCCACAGGAGAAACCAGAAATTGTAAGTACTATCACTGATAAGACTCAAGCTGTTTATAATTCATAATTACATCAATGATTATTAGGTATTATTATACCAGATTTATAATGCAATAGTTTCAGAACCTAACATCACTTTACCTTACAGCTGTTGTAGAGGATTCACAGAAAGCATACCAAGACGCCTTTGAGATCAGCAAGGCGAAAATGCAGCCCACACACCCAATCAGGCTGGGTCTGGCGTTAAATTTCTCCGTCTTCTATTATGAGATATTAAATTCACCAGACAAAGCGTGTCAGCTCGCCAAACAGGTCATTATTAGTGTCAGTTATGCATAGGCTCTGTGCTGGCTGGCACGAGAGGGAAGTTCAGGCTAGGCATATTAATGTACTCGCTTGTCCCCAGCCGTCGTGGAGGACTCGCAGAAGGCCTACCAGGAAGCATTCGACATTGCTAAAGCCAAAATGCAACCGACCCACCCCATCAGACTCGGCCTTGCGCTCAACTTTTCCGTGTTCTATTACGAGATAATCAACTCCCCTGCGCGAGCGTGCCACTTAGCTAAACAGGTTTTTTTAATCAAAGAGAAAATTAGTGTGTGTTAATGACACAAGTATAATTTACTAACTGTCAACTGTTTATTGCTAGTGCATTTTCCTCGTTCAATTTGCATGAAGATAAAATTAATTCAAAATTAGAAATAATCTGATAGATACAAAAATCAACCACTAATGATACCTATATTAGCATGGCCGTGTGTAAAGCAATTAACCCTTAATCCTCGATCCAGCCAGCATCAGAGTGTTTATTTATGACTCTTACAGAGTTAATCTCCAAAAGGAATGATAAAAAAAAACTTGTATGAATTTTTTGATATTGTTTCTCTGTGCACTAGAATAGATGAGTATTAATGTTATTTATTATTTTTACAGGCGTTCGATGATGCGATCGCCGAATTAGACACACTGAATGAAGACTCGTACAAAGACTCGACACTCATCATGCAGTTGCTGCGAGACAACCTGACTCTGTGGACGTCAGACACGCAGGGCGATGGCGACGAGCCCGCTGAGGGCGGCGACAACTAATCTCGCGCCGCGCTCACTCCCAGCACACGCATTTGTTCTCATTGGTGTTTTATAAGAAAACGAGTAACATTCGAGAACGCCGCGCGGCGCGGGTCCTCCGCCGCTGATGCGAGCCGTCGCTTGTAAAAAAATGTTAAAAATGTCGTTCGCAGCGGACCTTCACGTTCCGTCTAAAATTAAATGTTATGTGTCATCTTTGACGGTTTTGTATTTCTGTATTTACACTGGATTACAGATATCGAGCTGACCCGATGAATATAAATATTTATAACTTAAGTTATTAAAATTACGGTTTCTTAAGTTAAAAGTGTTTTCCTTTCTAAATAGAATAAATCGTAACAGCCTGGTCGGCCCCAAATTAACATTCCTTTCGCCGCATGTCCGCAGTGAAATGGAGATCATGATGGTGAATATTGTTTAAAAATTATGCTATTAGTTATTTAAAATTTGTTGAATTGCGCCCAAAACTGACCCTATGAAATCTAGATTTTCGTAAAATATAATAAATCCACCTGTACAATGGCTGTATTAAATAAGGGCACAAAAAACTTGTTAGTGTCTTTCGTGGTTTTTGTGATGTCCTCTAACATTTTAAATATTACCAAAGGAAGTCTTTAATTGTTGACATTAACCATTTTGTTGTGCCCCTTACTAATTAAAAATAGCATACTGAATTTTCAGGCATTTATTAGCGAAATAGTTTTGTGATGGCCAATATTGTAACATTTCTGCTGCATTTTATCAGCCATTAATCTATTATATTTTTCATGTTTTCACCAATAAACTTTTGTATTAAATACAATTTTTAGTTTTAGAACCAATATTTAAATAAATCGCCACCTAACCCCAAAAAGATGTTTGTCTAAAATTACTTGAAATTATACAAAAAACCCTTGATACACAAATAAAAGGGTAAACAAACGCTAACTACGCGATGATGTCCTAAGTTAACGAAACTACAGAACATGGTGTAACTCTGCAGCGGCAGGTTGACCTACAGGGTAAGGGCCCCTGAAAAAATAACGGGTGGATTATTTTAATGAAACCAGCAAGAATAATAAGATTAAATACATCTCTGAAAAGACAGTATATTCGAACATTCGAGGAATTCATTTCGAAAGGTTCGAATTTTCTATCTCTGGCCCTCCTGTGCAGCAGCAATAGACCAGTGTAGATTGACAAAACCCTCTCCACAACAAGCAATAACATAGTTGAAATTTTCCATCCAGTGGGCTCCTTCGCAAAATTATATTGTTTAAAAAAATTATACATTGAAGGTATTACCAGTAGATGAAAACACAATCACACTAGGTGCATCGGTTTATTCCCTGTCGTCCCCACCTCGTCCCCACTGGGTACGAATGGGAAAAAAAGTTTCGTTCCTCCCCAGTGGTGACGATTGGAACTTTATATCCCACTCTTCCGCTACAGACCGAGAGTCAAAATGCAGAATTTGGATTCAAGAGCGAGCGAAGCGAGCTTTGGACTTGGGCACCCCGACTCGCACAGGTTAAGTTCGAAGGGGATGGCGGGGTCTAGTCAGCGAGCGAACCAAGACCCCGACTTCCCCTTCGTGTAAGGTTACTGTAACCCTGCAGACAGAAATAGGAGCCCCGCGTAGCGGGGCTACGTCGACTATGCTTTTTAGGCGAATATAAAATGGGTCTATAGCGGAACGAGTGGGAAATAAAAAGTTCCAATCGTCACCACTGGGAGGAACGAAACTCTTTTTTCCCATTCGTACCACCCAGTGGGGACGCCCGGGAATAAACCGGTGAATCTACTTGAGTGATCGACCTAAGGAACCACCACACCAAATTCCTATCCGTAAACGGAGATTAATCTTAGGTGGAGTTATTCTATCTTTTTTAACTGTTTCTTTCGCTGCCAGCCAGCGACCGAAATTTTAAGGTTAACCCACATGTATAGGCACTGCACAGGATCAGTAACGCCAAAAGCTAATCAGTTTTGTTTCTATAAATCTTCAAACTGCATCGTACTCATAAGTCTAGACACCACCAAGCGGAGACGAGTGGAGCGGAGAGAAGTGTAATCGACCTATTCTCAGGAGAGACTACAAACGCTATGTAGATTTCAACACCTATCATCACCTATGTGATTGGTACTTGTTTTCACACTTTTTGACGAGTTGTCCGGCGCTTAGCTGAGGTAATCTGTAATGCATATAGGGTGGAAGGAACACCGATGCGAAAACGGTTACCAACGTACTCAGTAGATACATTATTCTAAACTCCCCCTCATCGGAAATTTTCCATCGGTACAAAATCGGATTGCACTTTTGTACGGAACAGCTGTTTTATTTTAATTACCAATGTTTTCTGTGTGGGGGAGTCGGTGTCCCTTCCACCCTGTAGGTATACATTACGCTTGTAACGCCGCGGCTTCGTCGCTTATATTAGTCTGGATTTTTTAATTGTTTCCCATAACTGCATGGTTCTTTTGAATGGCATTGCCAGGAAGGCACTGCTGGTAAAAATTTACAAGATTGCCTGGGGAAATTGTATGGAAAAAACTAGATGGCGGCGTAAGTTTCACCCTTTTCACTTATAGCCAAGCGCTAGAAGAATCCTTTAGTACTGTGGATGATAACTCTCAAAATATTATATTCCGTCGTTGGTAACCCTAGGCTTGAGTGGCATTGAGACAGGACAGTAGGTCGTTTTGAGATTGTATTAAAAACAAGATGGCGGTGTTACTTAGTTCCAAATAAGGCCGTTCGCTCGGGGAAATTGGCGGGCATGGGTAAAAGTCAAAAGGTGGAAACAATGTTTCAATTTTACGTTAAGGTCTCAAGTAGGTACCTATTTTATCCCTGTGGTTTACCTTGACCTTCCGATTTATTCCCTTTATGTCGAGCCGAAAACCTTGTCTCGTTTCTATTACCCCTATGTCGAGCTTAGTTTTCTGTCCCGTTTCTATTCTCTTTATATCGAGTTTATTTACCACGCTTTTATTACCTTTATGTCGAGTTTAATAATATCATATTTTAGAAGTAGGTACAGTCACGTCCTATGAAAGGTATACATGCACATAATTTAGAATATTTTTTTACATAAAAAAGAATTTAATTATAACTAATAACTTTAACCATACAATACAATGTACTATTATATTTTTTAATAACCATCAAAGTACATATGTGAAAATATCACAGTGTATTTTTTTTTAATTCAAAGTTGTGTAGGTTGATGAAAAGTATCTTTTAAAATATTAAGTTCATTTATTATACGTACTACTATAATTGATTAACCGAAATTCAATGACGCATTGGTGATTTTACATAAATTAAGTACAGCAATATTAAGACGTGTTGTCGGTGTACCTAAAATAATATGTAATTACATTAGCGCAGCTCAAGTTCGAATATCAGGAAATATAATGTATCCCTGACCGTACCTGTTCACCAAACTCGACATGAAGGTAATAGAAAAAGTAAAATATCAATACTTTGGAGAACAATAGACTTCCAGACTCGACATAACGGGACTCGACATAAAGGGAAGAAATCGACCTTCCCTATCGATTGGTGACTTAAATTAGCGTTGACATTGGCCATATTACTATACTCTTTGACATTAGCATTAGTGTTGGTTCCGTTCCCGGTTTAGGCAAACGATATGTCAAAAAGTCTGAATTACTTTTTTTGGTTATATCGCATATTCCTTTGAGTAAAAGTTAAGGTAGGTACTTCGCCACCGAGGCCCGCTTGAAGTTTTCACCCCTATGAGTAATTTTGATGGACGATCTGTGATGTGTCATGGGACATGAGCGGACAACTGCGATACCTACAGCGTTTTGTGCGCCGTTAATTGAATTTAATTTGTAGTTACGAATCACGTAGCACCATCGTTGCACTGACTGGAATAAACTTATGAAAGCGCACGATTAAAGGAACTTCAGTTTCGTCATTATAATCTACTTAATCGAAGTACCTACCTACATCGTTCGGAACGCTGCCACGCTGTATGTATGTAGGTGCCTAGTGCCTAGTACATATCATATTTTTTAACAAGTTCAGTGTCACTGCCAGCCTATTCTATGCGATATAAAAAGGAAAGATCGGAAGTCGGTTAATGCTGTGCGCAATACTGCTAGTTATTTACTTTAGCTACGGAAGTATTATGCTTGGTGTTAGAAGCACTTGACCGGTTTTTGAACTTTGTCAAAATAAATATTGTAAGTAGGTAAAGTGAGCGATAGTGCGCGATTTTAATTGCGTTGGTACCTACTTATATTATCTGCTGTAGACAGTTAGTCAAAAGATACCTATGTACTTAAAAAGGTGCCTAGCCCTTCGGGGATTACAGGCGTGATGTTATAAATGTTATAATACTTATTATGAAGGTGGTAGGTAAGTCATCAACTAAGTCCCACTATAAATACCAACCTACCAGCTAGGTACATGACCTTTTGACAAATAAGTAACAAAATAGTTCGGTATTAAAATCAATAAAGCTATGGCCCACAAAATGGCTACTTGGTAGCAGTGGTTAGTGTTTGTTGCATGACATCACCGGGGGCGGTTTTGAGGGGGGCGAGCGGGCGAGGCGGACCCACCCCAGTCGCCCTCAAGTTGTGCTTATTTGCGGAGTGCATTACATTGTCAGTCCACTACATGAGATGATATAGGTTCTACTAACTTGTAGCTTCATATTCTGTAGGCTAATCGAAATCAATTAGTTTCGCTTCGCAGTCATGTTCAACAACGAAAATAACACACATTTTACAGGAGGCATTTTAATAATCTATCTATTCTCTGTTGGGGCTTAAAGGTATTAAAAGCGTTCAATCGGGGTAGCATAAAACCCGCCAAGTTTTTCTGAATCGTTGAAATAAATTAAAACAAAGTAGGCTTTAAAACTTTATTAAGTATAAAACAGTAAAAAAATACTTTAGAAATCTTACATTTATATTACTTCTTCCTTTTAAAATCTTGTCATATAACTTGTTGAAAGAAGGTTTAATTTAATAGAAACTAAGTGAGAAACTGACCAAGTAAGGTTCTTTTGCAATCAAGTTTGTTTTCTCTAGCTTTAAAGGTAGGTACTTACCATCCAAGCGCTATCTATATCAAATTATAAATCAAATAATAAATCCAACCATAGGTTTTCGAATGGGACCGTGCGTGAGGAAAGCCCAATAGTAACTACATTTTTGTATTTTAGAGTATATTGATCATGTAGGTACCTACCCTAATTTATTACATGAGGAAAAAGTTATAATGTAGGTTAGTTGATTATGTTTATGACCAGTTCTGTTGTAATATGTAGGTGTGTGTTATTTAAACGAATTTATACATATTACTAGCCTATATGTAGTTACACTTATTTACCCCGATATGGCACTTTTAACACTAGCAATGTCCTTTTCTCTCGCACTATACTAGCTGCATAGCAAACCATCGAGTTTGTTATGTTAATCCTTGGTCTCCCTAAACACACAACATTTCACTTACATTCAAATGCAACCTTGTTCAAATGCTACGTACGCAGCGCTTAAAATATAACACTTCATTTAGAATTTGCAAGTTTAGAAACGTTCCCATAATATACTCGTATATCACACATTGTCTGTGTTGGTATATGATCCGAAAGAAAATGACTTCCTCACTCGCGGCAGTAAACATATACTGAGTAGTGGCCTAACTAAAGTTGAAACAATGTAAGTACTGCTAGTTGCTACATTCACAGTTGTCATATCATCATTTTGAATTAACGAAGTTTCATTACCTTGCATTGATTTGGAGTAAATATTATAAGCAGTTAAACAGGACCTAGGAGTACACAGCACAATATAAACCACTATAAGCCAGAGGGACAATTTCAACGCTGCGATTGATTCGAAGGATTCAATCTGCGACATAATTTTCTTTATCCTCAACTTAATGATGACAAGTACACCAGCAATACTCATAATAATAAGTGGTAAGAACAAATTGAAAACAGCGAGAATTGAGTACATGTGCAGGCGTTGACTGGTGTCGACAATGGTGCATAATACGACATCTTTGTCGAGGTGCACTGTTGTGGCCAACACAAACTCAGGAACACTTAATGATATAGCCAGCACCCAAACAAACACTGATGGTTGCGTCACTGAGATTCTTCGATCAGTCAGTCTGTAATCTAGGTTCATAGTTCTTGGCGGAGTTGAGGAGTCGCTACTTGTGACTAAACTGTGACGTGAAGATCTTATTTCTTCATCTTCATCCTGTTCGTTTCTCTTGATTCTTTTTGCAATAGCCTTCTCTTCAACGTTGATGGTAGCAAGTGAATGTAGTGCAATAGTAGCCACCAAATAGGACGATGCAGTCGATGCAAACACGTTCAGTCCTCGATAGGCTACGCAGCCATGATCACCAAAATGCCACGATCTGGTATTGTAAGACCACAACTCGGGTCCTACTGACGCTCCGAGTATAAGGTCGGCTAGAGCCAACTGTAAAATGATGGTCAGCAAACCTGAAAAGAAAACAAAAATCTGTTTGTTTAATACATAAGTAACAATTTAAGACACCAATACAAACAAGTCAATTAGAGCAGGCCTTACGAAGGTTGCTATTGAACCTAATAGTATAAACAGAAGGGATAAAGTTTATAGTATATGCATCTAATCACTGTGAACGTACGGATACGGAGTGACTACTTGTTGTTATATAAAGCATTCAAAAGACAGGACGTTGCTATAAGAACTATCAACTGTTAGTACTTATGTATTAAAAATAAGATTATGGTCATTCATAGTAATGATTAGTTCAAAACTAAGAAAGTTAGCCTTCTTTTAACGACTTACTAAAATAACGGGTAAAATGGACCTGGAATTATCAAAAAGGTAATAACGAAACAAGTTTGTTTACCACTCCGTGAGGTTTTGAAGAGCGCGGCGAGCACCGAGCAGTTGGCGAGGGCGGCAGCGCCGGAGACGCACGCGACGTACGCGGCGAGCGCGAGCGGCGGGAGGAGCGGCTCGGCGTGCGCGGGCTCCGACATGGCGTCGGCCGTCCGGGACTGTATCGGGATCAATGACTCGCGCCTCGCGGCCGCTGCGTCACCCGCGTTCTCCGCCGTCCCTCGATAGTTTTTTTTTTTTTCAGTAGTGATTCACCGCTGGCCGAACATGTGCAGCACATGAAGGCGCGCGAAAATGCTAACGATTCGAGGTATTTATGCCCCTAATACTTAGTTTCACAGACTGCGACGCACAACTTCTAATTTCAAGTTTATCTAGCAGGCCTATACGACAAGTCACCTTAAGTACGTATGTTGTTCTCGCCTACCAAGTGTGCAAATAACGTAATATAAGGGCCGGGTACGCGTGCTGTAAGTTCATTATTATTCTGCGTTCGCAGACAACTACCGGCGCCCGCAACGAGGAGTCAGACGACTTACGCATAAAGCTAAAATTTATTCTTGGCCATAATAAATTATAATAAAATGAAATAGTAGGTACCTAGTGCTACATAGTATTATTCCATAATTATTCCAATAATGCATGTCTATTAAGTTCTCTACAGCTGTGATACATTGAAGGTCCTTTGTTTTGGAGCTACGCGATGCGTCTTTCATTACCGCCTTGTCCAGGGCGTTATTATGCTTCCGCAATCCAGTGTTGAATCAATAAAGGAAATTTCGAGGGACTTAGGTATTTTAAGTGGGTGATCATTTTCATAACATAGACAAGAACAAACAAGAGACATGTTAAGGATACACAAGTCGGTCTTTCTTCCATACAATCGTAGTATGGTGATTACTCGTCTGTTTGACGGTGTAGGTTCAAAACTAAAAATTTTATCAACTGGTCTTGTCATTATCTAGCCCTGTATGGAAGCAGAATTAGAAAAAAAAAATATTGATTTGGAAGTTATGAGCGTCGAAACGTTTTTTTTTCAATAAATTATCTATCCCTTCAAATTCAAATAATTTATTTTGAGTAGATACATCCAGTAGTTTTCCCATAATATCTATACAGCCAAAACTCAATTTATGAAATTTGACGCACTCATTTTCGCTACAAATCGTCGTATATTTCACTAAACAAGTAAATAAATATATAAATAAGTAAATAAAAACTAGATAAATGAATACTAAGTAAATTAAACTAAATAAATTAAAAACTTATTATATAAGATGCATATTAGCCACGCGCGCCAACGAGTTCGAGCCGTCGCCTACCTAATAATTAAGTCAATCTATCCAATCTGCACCTACTAGAACTTCAAATACTTTGTCTCGTAATAACTACTTACTTCCCCATTTGTTTTTACCTACGTCTAGAGGGCGGGTAAGCAGTGTCAGTGTCTATGCATAGTGCATAGGCATTCGATAGGTCGAATACGGACTCCTGGATGGTACCTGCCTACCCGCGGCCCGTGGCCTGACACCAGAGCACGAGGTAATCGTGCAGCAGAGCATGGTGATGCATAAAATCACCCTTTAATGTTCCCACTGCTGCTGGGACACTGGCCCCCTCTCTATGAGAGGGAAATTGGCTATATTATATTGCACTATGCTTGCCCAGTGCCGGTGGTTAAATGTCTTCGAATTTTTTACCGACTTCTAAAAAAGGAGGAGGTTGTGTTTTCGGCCAGCATATTATTTTTCATGTATGTACACCGACTTCTTTGTGATAACTTTTTTTTTTTTTTTTTTTTTTTTTGATATGGCCACTCGCAGATCAACCTGCTAAGGTTATTTCTGCTCAACCGGGCAATCCTGTGGTGACCTCAAATGAATTTAAGGCCCCCAGCCAGGGCTTACAAACTAAGTACAATTAAATGACCGCTCGCTAAGGGCACCCCCTGTGGGGTTCGGACCTCGGCTTAGGGCGTCATTGAGGGGTGGGCAGCAAGGGACAGGCTGGGTCATAATAATATTATTTAGGGAATTTAAGGGCGGGATATACGCCAGTGACCTTGGTCATGTGGACGTTACGACGAGAAAGCCCCCCGCGTACGCCTCCCACCCCTAACAATAATTTCGTGCAACGCGAACTATAATTATATTGCATCGCAGCGCCCGGCGCCCGGCCCTCGCCGCCCGCCGCACAGTGGACGATTTGACTAATCTAGGGGGACAAAACTCGGGAACCTAATTATTATATTATATATAAAAGTATTATATTTATTGTATACGAGTATATATGAATGTTGTAGTAAATAAAACGCAAAACTAACGTAACATATTTTTTTAAATCTTTTAATAAAATTCTTATATCTATGGCTCGCTTAGATATTTGTTTTCGAGGAAGTTTTCTTAATAATGATATATAAGGGTCTAAAGATATTAACAAATGTTTAATTAAATCATAATAAGTTCTGTGTCTTGATGTCTTCAATGTATGTCCCAATCTGGCTTTTCTGATTTATTTATTTTTAGCCTCTGAAGCCACCTCAGACATTTTTCCTATCGGTAGGTATCACCGAATTTTTTATTAAATTTGCTCCATGTAAATACCAAAATGTTATGCACTGTTGCATAAAAATTGTATGCATGTTATATCATGGGTATAAACGTAAATATACTTAGGTATCTCCCTGGTCTCCACACAGTAGTCATGAAATTTGTCGGTATTGATTTCATAGCCTGAAGCTATGGCTGCAAGAATTATCCCAAAACGATGAATAAGATTTTCATTGAGACCAGTAGTCCGCGCTGTTGTGTCATAATTATAAAAAAATGCTTGTACGGTATTTCCGTCATTGCTTGTACCAAATCCTTGTTAAACTTTGTCGATTATAAGACCAATTTCTTTAAACTTTATCTTTATTTCTTCTTTAGTTTTTTTTAATGTGTCTTTATTTTTGTCTCCTATGACTTCATCATCATCATCATTTCAGCCCAAAAGACATCCACTGCTGGACATAGGCCTCCCCCAAGTGTCACATTGATATTTTGGGGGGTTTTGCCATAATCGCCACGCTTGGCAGGCGGGTTGGCGATCGTAGTACGGTTGTTACAAAAACACAGAGAATGCTGCTGCCCGTTCTCTGGCAAATCCCTTAGTCGCCTCTTACGACACCCACGGGAAGATATGGGATGGTGCTATTATTTACGTCCGACACCACACAGAGCCTCCTATGACTTGCCACTCTCAAATTGTACGAATGTACGCATGTAAACTAGAGATTCCAAATTGGTACATATTTTCATCAGGGTCTCTAACCATTGATGCCGAATTCATTTCCGTTGATGTTGCCTTACAGATAAAACATCTTTGAGCCGACTTATTTTCAGCTAAAACGTTACAAACTTTACCATCAATCATTGAAAGAATCATCTGGTGCGTGATCGAAATGGGCACACCTCTGACTTCCACTAGAATCGGCGTTAACATCCGTATTTGATTTTCAATGCCTTGGCATTCTTCTTTGATGCGTTATTTGATAATTCTATAGAATCTTGGTGATGATGGCCGAGGATTTTCCCATATGAACTTCTGTGCATTGTTTACAAGTCTTATTGGAACTAAAGATATGATATATTCTTCTGTGCTATCGGTATCTTTAAATGGTTGCTTGTATAGCCAGTCCTATTTCGGTTACTGTTATATTTTCAACTTGAGGATAGCACTGCTTCCTCACCTGTGCCACGTGATCATAGCAAGGGTATACATTGAATCCCCTTTCTATGGCTTCTTGTTGAACATTTTTGTATTTCTGGACAGTGAAATTATTTGATAAGAAAAAGGCCAAAGCTTCGTCAGGAGTATAAGGTCTTTGTTCTTTACCAGTATTAATAATTCTTCGAGCTGTCTTATATGTGGTGGCTCGGTTTGGCGAGGCTGTAGATAATTACATAATTCTTCAATCAATGTAGCAGTCATTGAATAGTAAACTTCCACTCAACCGCAAAACTAAATTTGTTATGAAAAACAAAGTTATACTGTAGTTTGGTGAAAAAGTCCCATATCTCAAAAACTAAATATCAAATCTTATTCAAACCAATTTTCGTTAAAAGTTTTTTTACGTTCTACATGCCAATATTTTTTCGGAATAATTTCGGAATAAAGTGGATGTGACATACGGACGGACGGACAGACAGACAGACGTGATCACATACCAATCTATAAGGGTTCTTTTTTGCCATTCGGCTACGGAACCCTAAAAACACTTACAAGCACTCAATACACCAAGGAACAAGGGATTATTTGCCTTTTGCTATCAGTTAGAAGATGTAGGTACCTATTCGAAAGTGTAACAAGATTAAAAAAACGTAGTTTTAAACATTTCATTTAAATACCTATTATCCTGCTAGATTGGTCAAATCGCACACTGTGCGCCGCATGCTATCTACTTATCGCTTCCAGTAGCTGTCTCTAATGCAGAGGTGTAAATTACGTACTAAAATAACCTAATATTTACACACACTATGTATAAACCCAAAAAAATATAATTGGTTGGGCTACCGACAATAATTTTGTTTGCGGAGAAAAGTGTCACAGGTCCGTTCAGCACAGCGTCTCGTCCCGCACTGATTTACTGGACGCCGGAGGGGTGGCTGTACGAATTGCGAGTAGCGATTACGTAAAAAAAATCCGTAAAAATAATTAAGAAAGTTTTTGGTAAAAATAAGCCAAAGGTCCCCTCGGTATTACTAAATATAATATATTGGTGGCAATTAAAAGATCCTGTGACTGATAGTTTAGGAGAAAAATGGTAGTAAGTTACAAAAACAGAGGCCACTTTGCATATTTATTTATGATATTTCAATTATATTTTTAATTTTTTTGAAGCCAAGAGGACGTGCTCTATATTGTGTAGATTAATATATATTATTTTGAAAAAAAATCTTGTAAGGGTTACGGAAAAAAAAGGTTCCAATGTATCTCATATGAAGCCCAATTCACGTATATCCACGCCTTAACGTTACATGCTCAGCGGCGCGGGCTGGCTCGTCGAGCAAGGGTCGGGGGGGGGTGATGTTACAAGGGCGTCGCGAGGGGCCTCGGCGGCGAGGCCGGAACACGGATCGGTTTTTGTTTTTGTTTTTACGAATAGTGCTAGTTTCCCTACTGCTCTCTTGAAGGAGGGTAATGGGGTCATCGGGTTCGACGAGGATATGCCTAGGTCGGCGAATCTTCCCTATTTTGGTGGGGACGTATCGGGCGGCCGACACCACTAGTGGGTTGGGGTGTTTCTCAGCAGAGTCTAGGAAACGCTTTGAAAGGCGTTTAATGACCTGCTTGACGGTGGGGATTTTCAGATCAACATGAAGTTGTTCATTCCTAACGAACCACGGTGCTCCCGTGGCCTTTCGGAGAAAACGGTTCTGGAGGGTCTGCATCCTATGAATCTGGTATGCCTTAGCTTGTCCGAAAACTGGGCAAGCGTAGGTCAGAATGGGACGAATACACGCGGTGTAGATACGCAATTTGCACTTAAGGGACAATTTGCTGCGTGCATGTAGTAAGGAATGGAGTCTACCGAGAGCGAAAGCGGCGCGCGAACGCATCGTCTTTATGTGCTCCCCGAAGGTGAGACGTTGGTCAAGGATTACCCCCAAGTATTTGGCTCGCTTTTCCCAAGGAATAGGCTTGCCAAACATGGTGATCGGGATGGGATTGGGTGGGAGGATTTGGCGTGGCCTACAGAAGAGAACCGCCTGACTCTTATCGGGATTGACTTCGATTCTCCATTTCCGGAACCAATCGCCTAAGGCGTTTGCGGAGGATTGGAGGTTACGAGCGATACTGTCTGGGCTCCGACCAGAACAGTAAATGGCTGTGTCGTCAGCGAAAAGCGCTAACTCAGCCTTGGGGTTATTGGGAATATCGCTGGTGAACAGCGTGAAAATGAGTGGGGATAAGACTCCCCCTTGGGGGACTCCGGCGCGAATAGGATGGGGGGAGGAAAGCGCACCTTCGATTCGGTACCGAAAGGTGCGGTTCGACAAGAAGTCACGTAGAATGAGTACGAGACGATCAGGCACACCGAGCTGATACAGCTTGTATATCAGCCCGTTGTGCCAGACCTTGTCGAAGGCTTTAGCTATGTCGAAGAACAGGGCACCAGTCATCATCCCGCGCTGGTAGCGGGCGCTGATGTGTTCGACTATACGGTGAACCTGTTGGACACAAGAGTGTTGGGTTCTAAAACCGAACTGCTCTTCGGGAATGAGGCTCTTCGCTTCGACATAGTCCTTGAGGCGCTTATAAATAAGCCTCTCGTAGATTTTGCCGAGAACGTTGAGGAGACTGATGGGGCGATAGCTGCTAGGGTTGGACTTGGGCTTGCCCGGCTTGGGAATACCGATGACAGTGGCCTGTTTCCACGACTGTGGGAACATGTTGTGGGACATGGCGCCATTGAAGATAGCGGTCATGAGTACAATGAGGGCAGCGGGGAAGAGCTTGAATACCCTATTGTTGATTCCGTCAGAGCCAGGGGCTTTCCGAGGCTTTAGGTTCCTGATAATCTCTTCCACCTCGTCTGGTGTGACGGGGGGGAGAGGGAAATCCGGATCCTCCGTGGGTGGGAGAGAGGTTCGACGTTCGACTTCAGCATCCACTTCAGTGAGGTGAGCTATGTCTACTGGTTGAGAGCTGGGTGAGCACTGGGACTCTAAGCTGTCGGCAAGGCATTCGGCTTTATCGGTGTCGTCGAAAGCGACGCTATTGTCAGGACGGATGAGAGGAGGCATAGAGGAAATCTCAGAGGCGCGTAGTTTCCTCTGTAATTCCCAGAACGCCAGATGGGTTGGTTCGAGTTCGCTGAGCATCTTGTCCCATTGACCGTCACGCAGCTCTTTGACGCGTTTGCTTAGTTTACGCTGTAAGCTACGCATAAAGGCTTTGTTATTGTCATTAGGAAAGGCTCTGAAGGCACGGATAGCCGCGTTCTTCTCGGTCAACAGTTCACGCACGTCGTCCGGGAGATTCCAGCGACGATCGCTCGTCATTGGGGCCTCCCTTGAACATTCGTTCAGGACGGACTGTACGTGTTCCGTGAGCGAGCCGATCGCGACCTCCGTGTCAGCGATGGACTCAATGTTGGAGGGGATCTTATCCAGGTGAGGAGAGTCTGTGGATTTCAGCAATTCGCTTACTTTCCCCCAGTCCGTGATCACTCTGGTGGGAGGGGGTCGAGAGGGGTCGAGAGGGCCTAATCTAGGAGCAAGCTCCCAGATGACTGGACGGTGGTCGGAGTTAAGCTCGTCGAACGCTTCCACAGAATGTAGCCGTAGGCTGACGTTCTTAAGGAGCGCGACGTCGAGTACATCAGGGAGTTGATTGATGTCGAGTGGGTAATGGGTGGGATGCATCGGAGCGATGACATCAAAGTTGAGGGGACTACAGAGGTCAAAAAGAACCCTACCTCTGGTGTTAGTCACGCGACTATTCCAGGAGGGGTGTTTGGCGTTCAGATCTCCCGCCAAAATTACGGAATCACTGAGACCGAGAAGCGAGCCGAGATCATTTCTGAGAGCGGCGTTAATCGCCGGGGAACCGGAAGGAGGAAGGTACGCAGAGATGAACACAAAAAAAAAACTGACTTCCAAAAAAGCTATTTGGTTCTAAGACATGCCAGTTGCCTCACGATATTTTCCTTCGCCTGTTTTGAGAGCAGTGGTGACGAAATAAATTATACAAAGTAATGCGCCTGTGCGGGTTCGAACCCGCGACCTGCATCGGGTGATGTTAACGCACTAATTAAAGAACACGCCATATTAATTTTGATTAAAATAATACCTACTAAGTTAAGATTTTCCTGAAATCAATCTTGTTAGTAGGTATACGGTATTCCTGTTGTTCCAGTGATCAATATGACTTTCAAATTATTTTCATTATGAACCTTTTTGAGAAGCTCCGGCTTACAAAACAAATTTGTACCTTTTGTTGTACAAGGGACTGTTTGCCAGTCCGTGCCGTGCCGTGATTCCAGATTATGATAAAACCTTTTCTACAAAAAATCACTGAACTTTATACAAATACTTATTGATTGCTTTTGGCCGCGTTGAACGGCAATGCAAAATTTTCAAATCAAAGGGAAGATTCAGCTTTTGTGGGAAGGTCTCTTTCGAGCAATATTCTATGAATTTATTGAAAATGTTATTTTCTCCATCTTATGTTAAAAATGAGTTTTTCGTGGTGGGAGTCGGTTTATACGCAGGGTCCCGAAATAGTTAATGTTTTATTGGTTTGAGGTGAAGAAATATCAAGGTCCCGTATGGCGACCATTGCACCACCGAGCTATTGGTTCCGTTTATTACACATAACGGTTTTAATGAAAGGTGGGGGCTCAAAACTCGGTTTCTGGAACGAAAAAAAATCATCAACTTATCAAAATAATTATGCGATATAATTGGCTACTGAAAATGTATTCAACAAACCACATCTTTTAGCTTGATGCAAGCGAATTATTGTGTTGATATCCTTCTAAGAAACCGGGTTAAAATAAATCTTTATTTTAGCGTCCGTTGGTTTCAACTTGTTATAATATGAAATGTTCTATAAGGTGGAAAAGGTTCGGCATTGTCTTGTCTTGCGCATGTGCTACCAAGCGCTACGCGCTACGCGTCGTCTTAAGGGGTTGATACGCAGTGTCTACTCGTCGACTATGCATGCATGCTGCTGTATGGACGCCCCGTGCCAAGGCAGGCACAAGGCTTTGAGATCTACTTGGTTACATATGGTGGTGGTATTGTTCCGTATGGTGCCGGACGTAAAGAATTGCACCATCCCATATCTTCTCGTGGGTTTCGTAAGAGGCGACTATGGGAGTTGCCAGGGAATGGGCAGCAGCGTTCTCTGTGCTTTTGTAACAACCGTACTGCGATCGCCAACCCGCCTGCCAAGCGTGGCGATTATGGCAAAACCCCCCCTTATGTCAATGTGGCTACACTTGGGGGAGGTCTATGTCCAGCAGTGGACGTCTTTCGGCTGAAATGATGATGATGGTTACATATAAAAAGTTTTGTAAAACTTTTATGATCACGAACTCAAACAAAAAAAAAAACTTATTATATATAGTTAGTTTTAAGACAAGTTGAAATAATGAGCTAAGTAGGGTAGGTAGCCCTACTCGAAATTCAATGACGTTAAATCGAATAACACTTGCTCGAAAACGTTAGCTCGATAGTACTTGAAAACAATAAATTATGAGCGCGACAGTTCACTACCTCGATGCATCAAAATCTCGAAAAACTATAAGCTCGAATAATCGGCAGCGCGAGACCCATTATCTTGAAATATCAAAATCAACTTATATTCCATTTTATGAAAGTTGTATAAAACTGTTTTATCGTTCTATCATTTATCGTGCTAACTTCTTGACACAACGTACTTAGGTAAACATGAATGAACTTGCAAGTCGATCAATAATTTCATGAGTCAGACGACCCTTTTCTGATAAAGAGAATGCGGGCTGTCTTCCACATATCAGCGAAAGCATGATAAGATATGGACAACTTGAGTAATGGTAGCTTAAAAAGTCGGGTTCCAACCTAGTGCTCAAAGTGTAGGTTAACACATGAAATTAATTAGCAGAATTTAGGGTTTTTCTTTTGCAGTGAGGATTTAGGTGCCGGTTAGTTTGGTAGGTTTACAAAGAATTATAGTGACTTGAACAGATATATGTTGACTTACTTACCTTATGTCATAGTTAGGCGGGTATCGGTCGAGAGCGCGCGACCTGCCTGCGCCGTGCGGCGTGCTACTGGCCGCGTCCCTCACTCGATATTGTTCATATGTTTTGATTAGCGGGAGCCGCTGAGCGTCGGCGAGGTCGAGTGATGGATGACTCGCGACAATGCTCCTCAGGGGACGCGTGTGGGCGGTGCCTTGACAGCCAAAATCTGCACTTTCCTTCGACTTTCTCTTGGAGGTGCGAAAGGTGTTCACTTCATTCGGGGGCTCGCAATGCTTATTCGGTAGCTAGCGCCTCATAAGTGTACGCGTTCTAATCGCGCGCAACGACGGTCGCTCGCTCGCGTCTCACGGTGCATCGCGCGTGCTTCAGATATTCAAAGCACCTGCATGCCACTTCCGAATTGCTGTTTATAAGCAGTGTGCCGAGTGTGAATAAGTAACTTGCGGTGTTGTAGCTGACCAGCAATGTGAGGCAGTCATGGCTTCAAGAAGTGCCATAGTGTTAGTAACGCTGCTGTGCGTGGTCGGCGACGGTGCGCCTGCGCGGTTCCCCGTGAGTACTCGCTGTAGCTCGCCGCGAGGGCGGGCGGCGCCTTCATAATCTTATTTATTATACTACGGTGTGCTTCTTCTTATTTTATTATGTATAACATGTATGCTGCTAGCCTATTCCCAATTGCATATATGCATTAATGTACAACATATTAGGTGAAATACAAAATTTAATTTGATAGGTCAATTTCACCCTCAAAATTCTACTTCAAACGCGAATAATTATACAATTTAAAGGAAAATGAAATTCAAAAATGCGACGCCCTATAAATAAAAGAAAATCCCAAAAAAAAATACATTGTTTTTGTTTGTTTGCCAAAGTTTAAAAAATACAAAAACAATTTTCGTGACACGACGTACATTTATATAATAGATTTCTTTAATTAAATAATTAAATAACAAAGAACATGTCGAAAACAGCTTCTTAAATTACCTAGTAGACCATAAAATCAAACGATCATAAGGAACCAAGGGCAGGTCATGCTTAAGGACAACCAAACAGCAGTTCTTTATTTATTTGAAGTTTCCTTTTGACTACAAACCAGAAAAAGTGTCTGAGTTATGGAAAAAATCCCCTTTTTCCGTTTTGTTTTAACTTTTACCTCTTCGCTACATTTTATGGTTCAGCGATCAGAAGGGTTCGTGTCTACCCATTAGAAACTGAATTTTCCTTGAATATCCCAATAAATATTTCCATACAAATGCATTCGTAAGAGTTTATATTCACTGTACGAATAATTAAATCTCGTATAATGAAAAACTCTTTCTTATCTTTCTTCCAAATCAATGAAAATTTCCGAAGAAAAGGATTGTATGTAAACGTAAAAATATGAGAAATTGCTGTTAGTGTAACTTTCAACGATTAATATAGGCAGTGTATGATAATAAGTTGTGGAAATACACAAAAGTTGTGTGTGCTGTGTAACAGCTGCCCCACTACGTACAGCGTGCTTGACACGATTCTGTTAGCTTTTCTTATTACCACTTCTTACATATCTAAGATTATTTACTTGCGGTAAAACCATCTCTTAATAAAATTACTAGAAATCATGTTCAAGTTCAATAGGTAGGATATAAAAAATAAAAGCTCGATTAAATTCTCCTTAAACTTTATTTACTAAGGATTGAATATGAGCTTAATGTTTACATTCACTGGATTAGGAGATAAATAGGTTAAAAATATTACTAGTTTTAGACCTTCGTAAAATATTTAGGGAAAGACATTGTTTTTTTGACCTTTGCTACGCAGACAGTGCGTGGGTACCAACCACCGGCACCCTTACGCTCGTTTTCCCAAAAGGTCTGAAGGTTACGAAAACCTACAAAGACCTACATAGATAATAAGGAATATTGTAAGGTCAGGTAAGATAATCAAATTCCATTTTAATAAGGATCAGTGATCGAAACCGTTATTTAATCGATCTAATTTCCACTCATACAAATATAGTATAAGTGGACATTCAACTACATCATATCAGCACTAAGGGAACTATTAGGTAAACTTTTGCCTAAGCTTTCGGGGAAAACAGACGTGATGTTATGTTATATCAGCAACAAGCTGCAAATAGGATTCTCTCAAACAGGCTTAAAGGGCAAGCCAGTAGAAGAGCACCCAAACAAGGATAAAATAACAATATGGTTTAGTACTACCTACGTAAATCTGATCTTAACACCCCTACCTTAAAGATATATTATATACACGAGGGAAAATTCGCAATATTAATATTCGTCGGGGCTCGACACACGGTCTTGATTTATAGGAACGTGCGAAGGCGGCAAGGGGCTGAATGGATCTCAAATTGATTAATGGAGTACAATTCTTCATGATATGACAGCAGGATCCTCATATTCCTTTACATGATATGGGATTTTGTTTTAAAATATTATGCCAATTCGTCACGTTTCGGGTTATGGACTACCTTCAGCTAAAAATAAAGAAGTGGGTTAGAATCTTCGTTTGTTTGCCGTTTAATAGCTTGTCAAAGTACGCGAATAGATCTCTAAAACAGCTTTTAGTTTGTAATATAACAAGAAAGGGCTAACCACACGATTTCACTATCTTTTGTTAGTATAGTGTAGGTACCTATCTGTGTTGCTTTGTGGAACTCTGTCTGCGCTGACAGTCTTACGCTACTTTTCAGCCCTCGATTATGTAAGGTTACGTCAAGAACGGGTTCCCTACAATGCACATTTTCCGAAACTATTAAAACTTTCACCAAATTATGGTACATTAACAACGCCTTACGATACGATTTTATTTTGACAATTATGTTACGTAATAAAAATGCAGGTGTTTCGCGTACTGGATCACGTACAAAGTTACACAACGCTAACGTCAAGTAGAGTTTTTCAATCGCTCTCGATGAATCACAGCGTGTCTTGATTGTGGCGCGGCGCCGCGACGTGCTCGCAGCCTCCGTGTAATTGAGATCGATACCAGTAACTTTCATCATCGGCACATACCAACGTAACACTCACAATTGAATGCCAAAATTAAAGTAATTACCGGTGCCATTATACCCTGCGTCTTATACAAAGCCGCTAATTCATCGGAAGGCGCATTGTCTCGCGTAGAAGAAAAGGAAAAACAAATAGTTACACTTTCCCCTTTACTTCGCTCGCATCCGCTAATATCGAGCCTACACTTAGCTGACTCATGTGGACTTGATTTCGGTTTCTCTGTTCTCCATCAATTTGACTGACATGCTAAAATTTACTACATATATGTACAAAGGTATAACAATAAAGTACAGTAACAACTTACAGTTTCATTGAGTCATACGCTTGTTAGGCCGGTATCATTAATCATTCCAATTGTGAAAACAATGAAACCAGATCAGTGAATTCTTAACAAAAGCTTTTCACCGATAACTTATCTTGTCTTGACTTTTACACAAATGTGTTCCTGGTATCGTCAGAAACCAGGATGTTGTTTGAAATGTGTCAGATACGTTGTGGCTTTGAGTTTATTATCAAATAAAATGTCTAATGACATTATAATAGATACAGTCATTTTTAGCCGCGGGCAATAAGCGTCAACAAGAGAATTAGAAGAGATCGTTGACCCAGTTGGTGTTAACAGACGGATTAACATGCATACATTGTTGTATTGAAAACGAGAACCGCGAAACCAATTAACCATAACGTAACGTGAGTTAGTTAGTGGTGAACTTGAAAAAGATGATGCTGTGCGAGACAGAAGTAAAAACAAGGCCTGTTTTGTGGCGTGTTATAATTGCGATTATTTAACGAGTCTAATAAAAGTTTTGTCTAGTCATTAATGAGAGCAATAAAAGTAGTGTGAGAACGTGGAGCAGGCGACATGGTCGTGACAATGGAGAGCGCCCACCAGACGGCCGCATTCGCTCCTTGCTCCTCGACCTACATCGTTACAGCATTTATCACCGCCTTGTTCAGTTGTTCGTATTAGTTTTATGTTCCTGATACCCAATTTGATTGTATTGTTGTAAAATACTCTCTAAATAGTACGGAAGCTGAGTAATCTTCAATGAATGATAGCTCGACTCAATCCAGCGGGCGGCACCTAGTTGTCTACATTATAGTTAGAAATTTTATTTGTCACAATGGCTGACATTTATTTAGTTGATTACAGGGTTTCACTTTTTAATAATATGCATTTATCTACATAGAATTTTACAATAGCACTCAGACTTAAGTGAAGTCGAAATAATTGCTACGATAGTCGCGTAGTGCCTAATTATTTTGTACCATTCAGAAGACGTACACGGTTGCATATTAGTAGGTATGTCGATAGATGGATTCACAAATGAACTTTTGTTGAGTATCGATTGACCTGACCGAAAGACATCAGACAGTTCATCGTGCTCTCCCAGCTGCGAAAGGTTCTCGCCGCGTAGAGAACATTCGCATCCAAATATCGATCGGTCTACGCGACAGACAGTAGCTCAGTATCACCCTCTCAAAAACAGCGCAGTGAGCAAAGCTGGAATTTCAGAACACGTTCACATAAAACTTAACCAGTAATTTTAGATACATAAACCTATAGATTGACTATTACATAATTTATGTTATGGCACATAATGAGTTAATATGTGGCTTTACAGTTAATAGTAGGTACCCTGAGCTTATGATATGATCAATTTATTGCATAAGTACCCTTACTCGTATAGTAACAGGTTGTTGTCGATCGTCGTAGTAACAGTAATTGTTAATTATCATGGTTGACTCGCGTAGCTGTTTATGTATCGATTTTGCGTTTTATTTGTTTATTCATTATTCACAAGCCGGTTGAAGTGAAGCTCGTCAGAGCACGGCCGGGTGACGACAGGTTGCGTAGGTACGGCCTTTATACGAGTGAACGATCCTGCTTGAGCCCGGGTCGTCACTGTGTTGCTCATTTTGCTTAGAACATCCATTATTATACAATTTGTATGTCATGTATTTTAGTTATATACTTATAAAACGTCTCTCTATTGCAATATTTTCGTGGGAGATGAGCTTCTTTAGGTACTAATACCATTAATTATAATAATAAACCAATTATTTTGGAAAATTAAATTATGTTTTAATTGATGCTGACGTTGAGCGCATTTCAGACGTTTTCGTAAGCTTACGTTACGTGAAAAGCTTGTTTGATGGAGGATTATATTATTATAATATTATCTTACCTACGGTACACAGTACCTAGATAAAGGTAGGTACAATAAATAGCGAAGACAGACATAATAATGATTAGTACTAGTATCAATTTATAAGTCAAAGTAGATTGCTGTTCTGGGTATCTATTTTTATGATAGTTTGTTTTGCTTTTCATTAGTTATATTACCTACAAAGCTAGAACTAAACCAAAACTTGGTACGTTTCGGTTTAGTTTTAGTCATCTTTCTGCTACAAACTAGTAATTAGGAGATTGCCATGAAACTACTTAGTAAAGTAGGACATTGCCATGAAAATGAGGACACACTGAGTAAAAAAAATCCATTACGTTTCTTATAATCTAGTATGTTAGTTTTCACCACCAAAGATAAGTAACCTACATAATGCCAGTTTGAACGAAATTCTTATTACAAACAAACAAGTATGACTGGTTTTCCCAGGAACAAATCGGAGAAATGTACCTTCCATAAAAAATGCAGGCGACGCAAGAAAGAATGTTGAGGTTCGCGGGTCGCTGACTGAAGGTAGTATTTATTTTGCGCAAACACAATACACGTACACTTACTACGTAGTCGGACCACAGGCGACCTTTTTATAAGGAAACACAACAGAGTATGAGTAGAGAGTAGAGAGGTACATTTAACACCTATCCTCACGTAAAACCACGTACGACCACGTAAAACCTCCTGAAATTGAAGTAAAGTAATCATACAATAGATCTAAAATAATTATGTACTTTGATTTCGTAGCCGTTTCACTATAGCGTAGCAACGTGCTACGAGATAACAAAAATAACATCAATGCACACGTCTTCATTAAATTGGAAACCGACAACAAAATATTAAAAACAGACGTTTCGAGCCCCATACAGCCCCATACAAACAGAGCTTACAGAGCTTACATTCTAGGTGTAAGTAGGACCCGCAGTCAAATGTGATATATATCGTTCCTTTAGCTTTTTCTCTGTTCGATATATTCTCTTGTAGCTCGTGGCGTAGCAACAAGATTCAGTATATTTTCATTGCCTTTTTTACTATAATACCTCTTATTTTAAGATAACTTCATTCTCTTTCCTTTATACCTATATCTTTTAATTCCGTCTACAGGATTTACTACCGCTGCACGGCTGGTGGACGAATGCGGAGCGTGTGCTCGACAGCCCGGATATCCAGGTTGTGTACCTACCAGCTTTACTGCCAAGAGAGGCTCAGCTCGCCTCCGATAAACCGACAGATGATGTCCCGCTGCCCTACAGCTTTGACGCTTTTGGAAGGTAACTACTACTACCTACGCAACATTCGTTCTAGCGATATTTCTTGTTATTTTTTAAATTATCCGGGTAATCTGGCATTACTACAAGCGGTAAATTTAAATGAAATATTAACTTATTCTAACTATCACACCACCATGTTATGTGAATGTGGCGACACTTGGGGGAGGCCTATGTCCAGCAGTGGACGTTAAAAGGGCTGAAATGATGATGATGAACTATCAATTTGATCTGTATTTTCATCATAACAGCAGACTTACAGGCTTTATAGACTTTTTGCTCCAAGTTCAAATTGATCATTTCCAGAAAAATACCACGTCATTAAGGGATGTTTTGGTCGCTATCAAATTATAATATACCAAAAGGAAGTCGACATTTATAAAACATCAAGACAAAGCCTGCCGGCATTGAGTTTAATTTACAAGCGTTTCTACGAATACGCGAAACGTGCTCGTTGAATATCGACGCCTATTGAAGAAAAACTGGTTTCAGTGAACGTACCGACTCACTGACCTTGAGATATAACGTTATTGTTATTAGTGTGTTAGATATGTTCGTGTGATCAATCAATCTTGTCGTATGGGAGAAAGCGTATGTAAATGCATTAAGACATTAGATGACTAAGTCTAAATCGGGATTTAACATAAACTAATTCTATTTATGTACCTACGTAATGAAACTTTATTTTATTTTCAGAAATTTTAAACTGCAGTTGGTACCAAATCGTCGCCTGGTTTCGCCCGAGTTTCGAGTATGGTCCGACCAGGGTCAGGAGGCCACCCTGTCGGCCGTGGACTCTACCTGCCACTTCCAGCACTCAGGACCCAATGCAGTTGCGGCATTCTCAGCCTGCAGGGATCACGCTCTTGTAAGTACATATATTTGTATTGCATCTCTCGTATTAATCAAAACAGTGCTTCTACTATTGTGGTCTAACCGTAAAACCGATAGGTTTAAATCAGTTTGCTAAACAGTGTGAAACAAATATACTCATTCAGTAAATAGTCCAGGGATAATAATATTAGCATCTTATGGGGACACCAATTTAGATTCAGAATTTAATGAAAAACAAATAAAAATATTAACCAACCTAAGAAAATATGCCTTGATAGTAAAGTAATTAAAGCCTTGATTGACCTGGAATTGGAAAAGTCAGAGCACCCGTGTGTAACGCGACTGGATAGCATAGCAGATAGCTGATTTAATGCATATTTTGTTTCCTGTTTCCAGCACGGTTTGATTGTTGTGGACAATTCCACCTACGAAGTGCGACCCTTGCCTTTGGGTAGCGGGCGGGCGGAGAACGGCAGCGGGCGAACAGCGCACGTGATCCGGCGCGCACCGCCGCCCGCGCCGCCCGGCGACGACGCGCGTCTCCTGCGCCCGCGCGTGCGCAGGCCTCGCGCCTACCCGCCGCGACACAAGCCCGGCCCACCCAACTATACCATCGAGATAGCCTTGTTCCTGGACGAAGCTGCCTACAAAATTTTCTACCCTTACCTCAACTATAGCGAGTCAGAACTGCGTGATATGCTATTGGCGTATATAAATGGTGTAAGTTTCGAAATGTTTTCTTGATTTTACATTATCTGTTCATTGTTTTTTTTTGTGTTCTTTCAAACGCGCATAAATTATAGCTACTGTCAAATGTATTCTCGGTGTTCCAGGTGCAGGCTCTGTACCAGCACTCTTCCCTTGGGACCCACATCCAGCTGTCTCTGGTGCGTCTGACGTTACTCCGCTCGCAACCATCTTCCCTGACAGCCCACGCGGAGCGAGGACGTCTGCTCGACTCCTTCTGCGCGTACCAACGATCACTGAATGTAGACGATGACGACGATCCTCAGCATTGGGACATGGCGCTGCTGCTCTCGGGGTAATTATACACAAAAACCAATAGCTGAGTAAGTAGGAAATGTTGATTTTCTTCAAAGCAAAAGTTACTGAGTTACTGCCAAAGACAATGCCGAAGTGCGTGACCCAATTATTAAAACCGTTAGCCTACTTTTCATCTTGCAGTAAAAAACACGGATGATTCTTGATTCTGCTATTATATTTAAATGTAAATCAAACGTGCATGCATCACTGAAAATGTGCAAATACGAGTTAGTGCTTTAAAATATCTTGTGGTTTGGTTTGTGGTCTCGGACACGATCCACTGTTATTTTACAAATAAAAAACCTGGTGAATCACTCTTTGCAAAAAAATAAATTCTTCAAATATTGTGCAATACCAAGGTTCCGAAAAACTAATTACCATAGTTGGTGTAAGGTTTTAAGTCAACAGAAAACTTGTCAGATTCCGTCGGGGTTGTTAGCATTACTTAGGGCCGTCCTCTTTTCATCATCGCATCAAATTATGACGTCTAAAGATAAAGCGGCCTCTTGTTATTCCAGGTTGGATTTCTACTCGGAGGAAGGTGGTCGTCGGAACGGGGTGACGATGGGCCTGGCGCCGGTGGGTGGCGTTTGCTTGCCGGCCCACGCATGTGTGGTGTCCGAGTTCGGCACGTCCGACCTGCTCGGCCGCCCCTATCCTTCAGCTGGCTTCACCTCCGTTTATATCCTCGCGCACGAGATTGGACACAAGTCTGTCATAACCCGTTTACTTTCCTCCTACTCCTATATTGGCCAATAACACTCAATATATCATTTTAACTTAACATCATCACTGCGTGATAGATGATTACCATTAAGCCACCTTCTTAGTGCTTGCAAGAGCGTTTGGCAGTTTTCGCTACTTAACCAGCATGTTCCGTGAGGTCATTAACTTGGAATCGATTCCGTTCCAGTAGTATCTTAGTATGGTAATTATGCGGGTCATAAAACGGTTTATTACTTAAGAATTATGGATTTTGTAATAAATGTAGTATGAAATTATAAAGTTACAGTATGAGAATTTTACTTGATCAGCCATATCGAGCAAAATAATAATTCTCGTGAGGTTATTCTTAAGCATCATCCTTAGTAGTGCCTCTAGATTTTTGTTAATGAATTAAGGTCAATAATTAAGTATATTTCCACTCTTCCAGCCTGGGCATGCACCACGACGGAACGGGCAACAACTGCGCGCGCGACGGCTACATCATGTCACCCTCGCGAGGCACCAACGGCGAGGCTTCCTGGTCCACATGCAGCGCAAGAGTCGTGGCTGATTTGCAGTATAGTTTATTTACCATCTTATCAGTTTATTACCTTAATACACCAAACCAATATAACGCCATTAGTACATTTGAACCGGGCAGCAATGGATAGATAGTAACATTTAGCTACTTTCGTGCAAAATTCTAAAACTACGTGTATCTATGTGATTTAATCGCTGATTGTAGGAAATCAACTGGAAAAAAATAACCTGTCCTGTTTCTTAAAACAACATTTCAAAATGTCCACGTAATTGGTGTAGTACTTAATAACAATTATGTACCTGAAAGCAATCACTTTTGGGTGTTGGATAAGCCAAATTCGTGTGCACATAGCAGGCTATTTGTTGTCGTAAGAACGTTAACTGTTGATGTTGTTGATGATAATTTGGGTGCTACTCACATCGACACTAGATTTGCAACGTAAGGAATCACAGCAGTAGCAGTAGCAGTAGTAGTAGTGTATGCAGTTTTTAGTTGTAAGCATTTTGTAGAATGCAAGAGCATTCTTTAAAACTGACCATTCATTTGTGTGTAGATGGGCGACCTGCTTGTTTGACGGTTCCGATGACTTAGACGCGCCTAGTGAACTCCAACATGAAAGATTTGGCGGAGCGCCTGGCGCCATCTGGAGTGCCAAGAAGCAGTGTGAGGTGAGTAGCGGGATATTGGTTCTTAGGATTTTTGAACACTGGTTCGATTCCGCAGCATTTTTTGAACAACAATTCCGACTCAAAGAAATTACTAGACATGTTCTGATCTGCCGATCGGCAAACTCCGCTCAAGATCTACCCCAACGTGTACTTATTTCTACTATATTCGATTTTGCCACCCGGCTGTGTCGTATCATGCTGACCCGAATATGTGCCCCTTTAAATTGCGAATTTCGACATAAATTGGTATAATAGTATGGGATATTACTGTCAGCTATTGAGGTCAGATTTGATTGCTGTGTTTTATTGGTCAAGAAAATTAAGTTCTGAACTGATTAATAATTTTTTTTTCATGTGCAAGATCCTGTTGCGTGACGCTGATGCTGCTCCGTCTCCGAGTGGGCCGGCGAGCGAACACTGCTCCCAGCTGGCGTGTCGCACGCCGCACCGAGCAGGGTACTATTACGCAGGGCCCGCGCTACCGGGCACTCCCTGTGGAATACATATGGTCAGATTTTTGTCTCAATTTATTGTTACAATGCTAGCTATATTCTTTCAGCTATATGTCAATAGTTTTATATATTTAAAATGACAAAATTTTAAAATGAAGAGAGAAAACGACTGTTGTCTAGGTCTCGTTGGGCGCCATTTACTTAAAATAGCACCCAACGTGGCCGCGTTAGTCTTGATCGTATTTCAACAGTTGTCTGTTTAAGATCTATTAAATAGTAGTTTTATTATTAAGATTTATTGTTTTCAGGCCTATAGAATTGTAGAAAGTTGGTCATTATTTATTACTGCAAATAGCAGCATTACTCTTACTCCACTCTATCATCCTTATTTTATTATAATTTGAAATCGATACTATAAAATAACTAACCGATGCTTCAGTGGTGTCAAGGGGGCGAGTGTGTCCCTGCGGCCGCTCTGCCAACAACGAGCACGCCTCCACCGAACCCCAGTGCTGGCGACACGTCTGGGGCCGCCGGATGGAGCCCGTGGAGGGAGGCCAACTGCCAGTCGGGCTGTTCCGAGCGAAGCCGAGGGTTCCGCGAGCGACGAAGAGTGTGTACGAAAGCAACGAGCGACGCATGCCAAGGAGCGTCCTATGATGTTGTACTTTGTGATGATACTAAGGTTCTTTAAACTTTTCTATGTTTTAACTCTGATAATTAGAAAATATCATAATCATGTTAGACAAAAGATCGATTAAAGATTAGGAATGAAAAAATCTGTTCGCATAGAGTATGGTTAGGAGTTCATTAAATGCACGTTAAAATCATAACTATTTGTTTTACACCAGGTTTGCGGCAAGAAGACCCGTGTAGGATCAAGTGAACTGGCTTCACGCAAGTGTGCAGAATACGCAGCTCTATTACCTGAGCTGGACCCTCGCGGGGGAGGCCTGCAGGCGCCGCATGATCCTAGTGAGGCATTCATGTTTTATTGCTGATATGTCTGAAATCGCTAATCGAGATCAAAAATACACTTTTGCTCATTGTTTTTGATGTTATGATAGCAAAGCAGTCTATTTCTAGAATATTATTTTTTATAGTTGTTCTATCAAATAAGTACTTGTACTATTTTACCAAAATGATGTCCAAATAAAAATTTTAGCTTTGATTATGTTGGGTGAAAATGGCCGTTAACTTGACAACTGTGACACATTCACTGAAATCCACTTTTCATTTTTTGATCAGTTATGATGATCCCCCCTCGTAGGTAAGGGATTGTCAATTAATTACGCCTGCATTACACCCTGTACCGTCTCTACGGAGGCCTTTGACCTGCATTGTCACACTGTTCTGACTTCTGACGCCTGATATTTAAGAAGAATTTGGAATGATGTTCTGAATACGTGGTGGTTATCTTTTGTGCGTCGATGTCCTTCTACCCCGTATTTAATCCAGTTATGTTTTCTACCAAATCTTTTGCTTTTTCACTTGACCAGCTCGTATGTGGATGGGTTGCGCTGTATTTTGCCGGCGAGCTTCGGGAGGCGGTTTTTACGCACCGCGTGTTGAACTAAACGATGCGGGCAAAGACCCTTACTTCCCGGACGGCACCTGGTGTCACAATGATGGTAATCAAGATTACTACTGCCTACAGCATCATTGTCTGCCCGAGGTGAGTAATGCTTTTCTTTACATTAGTTGGTCATTACCATCAGCCCATCAGGTAAATTATGGTTTGTAAAATTATAGGAGATGTGTGGTGTAATGTGAGGGACTGAGGAGTATTTTAGGTTTTAGCTAAAGTTCTTATAGTTTCCATTTGATTAGATTTGAATGACGGCAGATACTGTACGTGATATGTAGGTAATAAACACCAAAAACCATTTAAGGCGATGTTATACGGTTTTATGGGCTTAAACCAGTCGTACTGTCGTATGTTCCTAATATTACCGTACCTACGTCATACCATGCTATTAATAAGTGAAGGAGTACACCTACTTATACCTAATAACTATTGTTGCCTATTTAAAAAAACCGGCCAAGTGCGAGTCGGACTCGCGCACGAAGGGTTCCGTACCATTATATACAAAAACGACCAAAAAAAAAAACACTTTTTTTGTATGGGAGCCCCCCTTAAATATTTATTTTGTTTTTAGTATTTGTTGTTATAGCATCAACAGAAATACATAAACTGTAGAAATTTCAACTGGCTAACTATCACGGTTCATGAGATACAGCCTGGTGACAGACGGATGGACGGACGGACGGACGGACGGAAGGACAGCGAAGTCTCAGTAATAGGGTCCCGTTTGACCCTTTGGGTACGGAACCCTAATAAAAAATAAATAAGCGTCACCACGCCCTCACACAGTGAGAAAAGGTATCAAGTGACACATGCAGTGTATTGTAATACACGAGGACAGGCACTGAAGTGTAGAGCCTCTTCGAAACGACTGTACTCGTAGTTTCCACCTACCATAATAGATGGCGCTATAAATAAGATCAAATCAAAATCATTTATTTCAAGTAGGCCAGTTATAGGGACTTTTGAATAGTCGAATAACAATTAAAATAAAGATACAGTCCCAGTTACAAGACATAATAACTGTGAAAGTACTGTATGTCTGTATTGCCCATTCCAAAGCGTAGATCTCTATGGAGAAGAAAGGGCAAGAAACTCCATGGACACTCTTTTAAATCAGTATCTTGTTACAAAAACGTAATTCATGTTGAGATGGTACATTTTGTGAGAACGATGTAGGAAGACGTGCACGTTTAAAAGTGTTCATAGTAAAAGCAAAAATGACAATTCAAAAATAAAATAATTATTTCGAAATAAGCTGTGGCAACTAAGAGATGACCAGGCGCAACTGACAGCGCCCCTTCACCAACATGACGTATGGATCAGCCATCATTGAATTCAACCATTTTGAAGGGAAGGGAACTAAATGACCCGACACACCCGCCACCATCAGCATGACATTTAAGTGAGCATGACATACTTGACTTTTAACCGCCAGGGTACATTCAAGTCAATAAAAGACGTACGTTTCCAGTAAATGATAGCTTTCTAGTACATAGTACTGACACAATATGGGCTATGCGATTATATAATACTAATATAATGGAATTTATACGATGCAAAGATAGTTGTACGATCTTCAGCAGCTCCAACAATACTATTTAATGCGATCAATTTATGCGCCCAGTCCTTGTGGAGCAGAACCGGCATTAAGCCTAGCATTATTATCAGAGATATAATCGGCCAATTTAATTACAATCTTGCTTTATGTAAGCAAGCTTTTATAATATAAATTGACCGATGTGTGTGCGTTTAATGCATGTTTTAAATTTCGTTTCACTCAGTTCAAGATTACTTTGTGGCATTTCAATGTGGAAATGTGGAAATTCTATTGTAGCATCTTAAACTGTACTCCATGAAAGATGAGTCTACTTTAGCGAGTCTGAAGCCTGGCTGCACTAATTGGTCTCTATTTCGGTCGCCTTTCACTCAAATAAGATTTTACCAAACTAAGTGCAAGTTTACCTAGTCCGTAATGCTCAAGTTTCAAAAGTAATGTGTCGTGATTTACGGAATCAAATGCTTTGGAGAGGTCACAATATATTCCTATGGCGTCTTGGGACTCTTGCCTCGCTGTAAAAATGTGCTTTAATAAGGTTACACCGGCGCCAGTCGTAGGTACCACGTCCCTTGGTGAAACCATATTGTCGATCGTGCAAAATTTTGTTGGTGTTAAAATGATTGGGCATTTGATTAAGCATTACCTTTTCAAACACCTTACTAAAACTGGCAACACGGATACAGGTCCATAATTATTAGTAGGTACGGTCTCTTTACAGTCTCCGGATTTGAAAAGAGGGATGAATTTACCTTATTTCTTTAAATCAGGGAAAAACTCCGTGGTCCACACACATTCAAAATTAAAACTGAGTATGGTGCTATAGTCTCAACTATGGATGTACAAACTTTGATAGACATTCCCTATAGCTCTTCGGTCAGTTTGATTTTTATCTGCCAGAAAGCTTTAATAACTGTCATAGGGTTTTATGTATTTAAATTTAAACTGAGCCAGACAGCCAGACACATTCGCCTTTAAAAAAGCAAGTGAGACTTCAGGTGAGGAATTTAGAGCCTCCGTAGTTTTAAACGGTATTTCGGGAAATAAATTTCTACCAGTATCTCCTTCTAACGTTTCCCTCTATTGTTTGAATTTTGAGATAAAATTGATAAGCTTTATCATACAGAAAACCGTCATTTCCATAGCTTATCAGCACACGGATTTAGTTCCTGCATATTTTAATTGTATTATCTAATACTACTGGGCCAAGGTAGCGGAATACCACGGCCTATTAAAATAAATAAATACTCCGCAAATCATAATAAAAAGATAAACGTAAAAAAAAGTTACTGCGTCACACTTCCGGCATAGCCGTACCTTAAGTACGTTATTCATGATTTTCGTAATTTATGTCAATTTTTTCTAGGAACTGCCTTGATTTTTAATTAGAAACAATAATACAGGAATATAAAAATTACCACATACCTAACGTGTACAGTGCATTGATCTGCCTTGCTTGCGTGCACGCGCCACCTTACGAGAGGGATCCATACTTTTATACCAACCTGCTTCGTTAGTCTATTGGAATTACTCCCGCTATGTCGCGAAAGCTACTACTGAGCATGAGGTTTGGCCTCCATTCCCAGATTGGGCAAAATTTTAAGTAATGAGTTTTCCCATCAGGAATTATTCGGTAGCAGACTCGGAGTTTGATTTTGTGCCCGGTTGATGGCAATAGGCTCGCCCCCTATAACATGGGATATGGAACATAACTAGCGAGTTGTGGGTGTATTATCAATTGCAATTAGATCGAGCACTAATATGTATGTACTAACAAATTTAGTTGCGATTTTTTCGTGAAATAATTAGTATGGCTTCCAAAACCCTGCTCATGAAAACGTAAAACGTTAATCTATACAACATGTGACTGTTCCTAAATTACCTATTATTATATTAGGCTGATAAAATTTACGTTTTTCCTAAATCATATTAATTCATAAGACTAAGGTCAGTTTCCCCCGAAGGGGAAATGGCCAGGTCCCGCTATTTCCGCACGGCCCTGTAAGGTTCGTCCCAGACTGGTCGCCTTCCCACCTACATAGAGGACTGAAGTGGGACTTCAGTCCTCTATGTAGGTGTATTAATGCATATATGTATATGTAGTTGTATTTAAGGCAGTAGTAACAGAAAATTACTCTGGCTTACCCTTTAGGGATTACAGGCGTGTCGATATACATATATAACAGAAAAGTAAGAATCAGCCATAAAATATCTTCAGATACAACAGTGACCGGTACCTACTTTACACGTGTTGAATTGTTCAAAGACAACTCCATATTCATCCTCGCCACATAATCAAGGATCATTAGGAACCTATAACAAGAACAAGGCCCTAAACATTGTTACAAGAGTCTATAAAAGGTGCAGAACATTTAGTTAATTTTATAGTGCATTGTCTTGTTATAAATAGGCTAATAAGCACATAAACGGCACCAAGTACCAGGCAGGGGTAATCTCGGTGTTTGTCAACAGTGCCGCATCATCTCACGTGATTGTTCTCTCTTAAAGTACATTACGCTAATGATGTAGACAAGTAGGTAATTAGGTAGGTATGCTATGATATCCGTACAGTCACCAAGATATAATAATTTGTCATTATTGTTGTGAGGCATTTTCCTATAGGGAGGGATAGGTAAAGGCTTGCCAATTCTCAAATTGTTTGGGAAAGAATCACAAAAGAATAAATAGGAAGCTAATCGTATAAAACTTCTATTTATCTACCCGGTTTTTAGAGTATTTACTTGAGGACAACAATTGCAGATGCCCGAGAAGGTGAACTAAGATTTTATCTGTTCTTTTTCTTAAAATTACATACGCGTGCACTCTATTATGTACCAACTCGCAAGTAAGTTGCCGCCTGCATAATTTTATTGTATCAGTGCGCTGCCTATACGCAGCGTATGTATTACGTATAATAAATTAAAAATTAACATAGATAAAACAAAGCTTATGACATTTTATCAAAGAACTAATAAACATAACTTATGCAGATCAAACAATAGCTGAAACAAACTGTGCTAGATTTTTAGGACTTCACTTGGACACTCACTTAAACTGGAAATGTCATGTAGAAACTGTTTGTAAAAAACTAAACCAGTACTCTTATGCACTCTATAATCTAGCAAAGATAGTAAATAAGTCCGTTGTTCTAATTTCTTACAACGCCTATGTTACATCTACATTACGTTTTGGGATAATATATTGGGGAAATTCCACCGACAAAGAAATTACGTTCAAGGCCCAAAAAAGATGTGTGCGGGCTGTGTTTAAGCTCAAACCAACTGAAAGCTGTAAGCCATATTTCGTGAAATTCAAACTACTTACGTTGCCCTGTTTGTACATTTTTGAGACGGCAGTATTTGTCAAGTCTAACTTTCATTTGTTTGAAACATTGAGATCAAAACGACGCAACAGAGAGATATGCGCTAAGCCGCTTAATACTGCTCTTTTTAAAAAAAGTTTTTTGGGTGTGGCACCTAGGATATATAATAAGATCCCTAGAAAAATTACAGAAATTAAAAACATACACGATTTTAAAAAAGCCTTCCTCAAAATACTACACGAAAAATCCTATTATACGGTGAACGAATACCTAACTGACACATCAATATGATTACCTATTTGTATTAACATTTTGAATTTGAATTATGTAATAATGTGTGATAATAATATTGTTTTTTATATTTTTTAATTTTCATTATTTTATACTGTTTGATAATTAAATCAGCATGTTTGTATCATAATAATATTTGTACGCCGATGACGGCTTGACATAGCGCTCATTAATAATTACAACATCTGTACCTAACCTACCTATGTTCAACAAATAAAATATTTGATTTGATTTTGATTTGATACGTCTACGTCGTGTCGGTCTTCCAGCACGCGTAGCATGACCGCCGTAGAAACGGGCTATGTCGACGGAAGAATCGACAAACTGACACATTGTCATTGTCTATCTGTCATTATGTCGATTCTACCGTAGATAAAACTCGTTTCTACAGTGGACATGCTACGCGTGCTGGTGTCCGTAGTACTCCGTAACATCTACGGAGCGCCTATTCGGCTTCCTCGTAGTGCCGCCGCAGCATCTACGCAGCGTCAACTTAGGGTAGAGCCCCACGCGTGCTTAAACTCACGTCTACGCGAAATCACTCGACTTTAGCCTGAATTTAATTATTAGATAATATTTTGCAAGCGCCTGCGTCAGACGACAACACATTATGTAGTGCTTAGTGTTGTTTGGCTGTTAAACATACGCCTCATTCCAACTTTCTTCCGTGCGTCATAGAAATTCAAAGATATTTGCTCATTTACAGTAAATTATGGGCCTAATTAGTCATGGTTTATCTAGACGTTTAAATTGGACTATCATAAATTACGCAAGCTACTCGGCAAGATTTGACGTTGTAACATTTTAAAAACATGTTGACTTTGATTAATGTCACGAAAAGCACGTGCTTAGACCACTCGTCATGTGAGGATCGTCAAAATGCGGCATAAACCCATAATTATGTGTCTTTACAAACATGCGGTGATTAGTTTAATAATTCGTGTTGCACTAACTCCTAATTACTTTAGATGTGTTAACCGGAGTAAAGACCGTATGTTCGTCCAACATAAGTGTTACTCAAGAGTTATTACGAAAGTAAAATCCATCTCCTTAAAAGAGGTTTTTAAGGAGATGGATTTTACTTGAGTAACAACTCTTAACAATACAGTCAAAATGTAAAACCATATATCTTTTAAATGTGTTGTTATTATGTGGATATTATGTGTATAAGTATTATGTATTCTTGTTTGGATCGCTTTTATCTTAGCGGCATGCTGGTTTTAAATAACCTCCTTACTAGGTACTTCTTTTTTGTTCTTCTTCGGGAAAAGATTTCCTTCAGTGCCTCGGCCCGATTCGATAAACTTATAAATTCCTGTCCCTGAATACTTATCACCTCACAACTGTGAAGAATTAAAATTGGTACTGACAACTGTACTTTTCAAATTAAATGGATGCTCTGCCGTGTAATTTACGGGAGAGAACCAATCTCGTGTCACAAGCATGTGCGTATGACGCATGTAGTGCATTAGAACCTAGATAAGCCTCAAACGGAAGCGGGCGAGGGCAAGCATTGTACTCTATCAAGGCTGTCGCTAATTTACGACAGTTTACGTTACCTGTAGGTCAATATTATTATTTTCTCTCCACCGTTATAATGATATCTCCAAAGAAGTTCCGCAAACATGCTAATGATGACTTACCAAGCTCCGACTTCATGGATCAGTAACTTCTATAAACATTGTCCGAAATTCCAAAATTGCGTAATTATGGCATATTTGAACCAATCTCATTTAATAGCACCCATTGTTTTCCATATTCTCAAATTCGTACCATGGCAAAAAAATATTAGATCTAATGCAAAAATAATTATCGTTTTTAAAACATAACATTTATGTGTGTTTTTTTTTGTGCACCAGTTATGGTGCAAGTCTGTGTCTGATGTTTTTATGTTTAATATAAAAAAAAAAAAACATAGTTGATCGTTGAAAAGACTTCTGCAAAATCATACAATGTCGTTTATATTGCCGATTGCAACAATGTTTTAGATACTGTTCAATGCCAACCCTGTATATCTAATATACTAATAATAAAGCTGAAGAGTTTGTTTGTTTGCTTGAACGCGCTAATCTCAAGAGCTAGTGGTCCGATTTGAAAAATCTTTCAGTGTTAGATAACCCATTTATCGAAAAAGGCTATATATCATCACGCTACAACCAATAGGAGCGGAGCGGCAATGAAAAATGTTGCGAAAACGGGGAAAATGTGACGCAGACGAAGTTGCGCGGGACAGCTAGTATTGTTATAATTAATTATCAACAGTTTCTACCATGACTCAAGGTCTCTAGGAAGAAGAGTGCGTGTGCTCAGATTATTTTATATACTCAGCACAGGGTCCAGTAGTGTCCCCTGAGGTAATCTTGTTCAAGAACTTTTACGATAATTGTGTTCCAGTGTTCCTTTGCAGTGCCTTAAAAATATAAAGTAATTATCCTGAATTGGCTTCATTAAGAATTTATTGTTATCAAACAATCGGAAGCCATAATACGATTAAAAAGGAAGTGAGATGAGTATTGTGGCTTCAAAAACGTAAGGGTTTAATATTTTTTCTAGCAAAATAAGTGACGTAAGTTACTAAACTCTAATCAATTTTACAAATATGCTCAAAAATAATAGAAATATATCAATTTTACACGAGACTTATATAAGACTACAAATAAAACTGATATAATTTTCACATTTCAAGGATTATAAAAAGACAAACAAAGTTATTCACATCTGGCTACCACGTGTGATTGTCTGTTGTCTAATGTTCTTTATGCTTTAGTTTAATGTGATCGTTTTGAAGAAAGAGAGCTTATAAATAGAGTTCAATAATAAAAATTAAGATAAGCAAATGAATATTTGAATTGGCTATGAATCATCTTTAATCTCGCCGTCGGTACTTTATTCCTCAAGTGCCCTCAGTTTTCTCACGACAGATTTCGACCGTTTGAACAGTGATATGATAATACTCATATCATCCTTATTTAAATAAAAGGTGTCGGTGAACGTGGAAATCTTATATATCACGATGTTTTATTCAAATACATGATTATCACTAGCCTTAGTTTAAATTTCTGATAAACGTTTACCTTTGTAAGAGTTAACAGTTCCTGCTTATGCCGTAGCCTCGTGATTTAGGGTGTTTACAATATAATAATTCCTATACGGTCTCCTAGATGAACAAAATACACAAGTTTTCTTGTAGATACATTATAGCCTCCAGACAAAAAAAAAAACGAAATGTTGCAAGCAATTAAAACAAACAGAATAAACGTCTGACATTTGTTAAAGTGAGTGTAATTGTTCCAATTAATCGAATTCCCATCTTATTCGTAACATAAGCTTCGGAACAAAGATACAAGTTAAAGGACTTTCGTCTGTGATTAGAAAAAAAATGCCATAGAGACACAGCATTATTATTTGTACAAAAAATGAAATATGAAAAAACTTTGTTTCAAATAACCCTTTAGGTTATGTAACATAATATAAGGCTCCACACAAAGAGCAATTTAGGAACTATTTCAAATGAATGGGTCGTGGTTGTAATACAACATTTATCTTTATAGTGTTAACATGCCACAAAACATAGGTAACGCTATAGTTACTCCACCACAAACCATTCGAGTGTTACCTAGGACACCAAAAAATTAAAATTTCATTAATTAATTAAAATTTCCGCATACGTCCTTTATTTTCCATAGCTTTGATTATAATAAGTAGTGTAGCCGTAATGTTTCTAACCCATGAGTCTGCTTATACTATCAAGAGCAACAGCCGTGACGTAGGTTGCAATACACGTAATACAAAATTATAACAAATAAGTCCACCGAATCTCTGGGTTTTATGTTACGTAGCCCAAACGCTGTTTTAACATAGTGTAATTCCTAATATAGTCAGTCAACTTATTTTATTTGGTAGTTAGGTACGGGTATGACATACACCGTACACGTCACTATTTCAATCGTGAACACTCTTTACAAATTCACATGTTTTTGCTACAGAACTTCAAGATGACAGCGCAGTATCACATCTGGGAACTTCCCAGCGAGGACGTGTCCGGCCCGTTTAATGCGCGAGCCTTATCCTCCCCTGATGACGAGGCTGCTGCAGCAGCGATCCGCGCCTATCTGTCCCTGGATAACTCCGGAGTGCCCATCGTCAGGTCCGCACTGCCACCGCAGATGCCGGAGGAACCAGAAGGCAACTGGGAAGTAGTTGATTACGTAGACATACCCAACCCGAACCTGAAAAGAAAGAGTAAACCCCCGAATACATTCGCCTGATACATAGAGTTGTTGTATTTCGGAACTAAGGTTACCATCTCGCAATCAGGAATGACTTGTTAAAATGCCAACTTTCGGTAAAAGTTTAGTTTGTAAGGATGTCTTTGTCTTAAAGACAATCAATGTAATACGTCACTACCTCCACAAATAGCATCGTCTGTTGATTGTCAGTAATTATATTTTTTAAGTAGGTATACAGTTCAGAGAAGAAATACCATTTGACTACAACTCTGCCCATATACATTCAATTAAAATCAATACCTTCGATAGAGCAACTTTGCAAGACATCAACGTAGTTATAAGTACCATAAAATCTTGCCAAAATGTAGTTTTAGGTCCTATTTATTAAGTTATAAATGAATGGGGTGTGTCAAGTACCTTGCAGAAGCATTTACTAGGATTTACAGTATTAGTACGTCTATTAGAAGTATTATTATTTATGTAATGTTAATGTAGTTAATTTAAATTACTAGATATGTTTTTTGAAAATATGCATGCTTGTGATAAAGTGTCACAAAGTTTAAAATTTAAGGATAAATTATAATGTAAGATTATAAAATATTTTAAATGGTCGATAGTAAAATACTAGTCTTTCTATTTATATGAGCAGGGAACTGTTTTGTATTTTTTAAACATAGAGTAACACATTTTAGTTTAATGCTTCCATAAAATTGATTTCGCTCGGAATATACTTACTTCTACCTACTTCAGTTTTTATTTTATGTGGTATTTTTATCGCATATTTGTTTCTTTGAATACACATCTTCAGTCTATTTATGATAGTTTTATTTATTTAATTAAGGTTTTCATGGTTTGATTGCTTCTATCCTGTAAATAATAAAATTCTATTACAGTACTAATGTTTCTGAAGTTGAAGCAAGCCATAAATCTGCTCATCATTTAGTTTTACGATCTTTTTATATGCGTTTGAAAGGCTTAAATCAATCATTCGTACGCCGCAACTGTATTTGATTAGTTTTTTGTCGAGATTCGTTTAATGTATGCAGAGCCTAGTATTGTCCTGTAAGATTGATAGTTTATAGTTTATACTTCGAAATAAATTGAACATTAGGCACATAAGTACACATTGTATGTTCCTATGGCTCATACATTAGTGTCAGAGCTTCTACGTGGCGTAGCTTCGCTATACAGGACGTGATGAAGTGCCTTCAGGCTTCGCATGCGTGATGCGCTGTTTACCTACACTGTAATGTATACTAATCAACTCAGGTGATGCGACTTTTACAATATTTGCCAATAGTAATTGTTCCGTGACGACTTCAATGAACTTTTTGAGGTAAATATGTACCGAAAAATCAGTTCACTTAAGTACTCTAATTTTTACAGGAATTTGTACGTACTCTGTAGGTACACCCGTACAGGGCGTACGATTTAGTTTTATCTTAACATAATCTGAAAACGTAAGTAGACTACAAAATAAATAATTCATTGAATCGCATACAATAACATACAATCGGTTTGTTGCACTTTCAATGCATAATCTGTATACCTATTGTGTGACCAGTTTACATGCGCTTAGCCTACCGACATAAAGTGGCTTTATTTATACGTCTGTGCTATGGTTAGGTTCGTTTTAGGGAACACACACTCAAGCCACCTTTACCCCGAGCCAAATCCTGAAAAAGCAAACAATTGAAATTAATGAATACAGTAGTTGACGTCACAAAAAGCCGCGGTCGTCGATCACTACAATAAATGTCATCATTTGTAATGAAGGGGCGGCCGTAATATCTTCTTAGCCATTTTATTATGATAATAACTTGGTACGAAGACGTAATGATGGGCGTACCCTCCATTACCCCACGTAATTGACGAAACACCACACGAGTGTATGGGGACCCACTCCATAGGCACAAAACAATGTGACAAAAGGTTTTGTAAAAACGGATGAACGATTTACACACAATATGTGTCCGTAATTCTGTGTAAATTAATATAGGGACGTTGACAAAACACATTAATATTAAAACCACGTGTCAATTAGACGTGATGCTAGGTCTACTAGTACCTTCTGTCACAAAGACACCTGTAATTCTGTAAAAGGAATTGAGCAAGCAACGCCTGGCTTGAAAAGCTTCAGCATAACTAGCTTAACATTATAACATTCCCACTGCTGGGACACAGGGCATCTCTCTACAAGAGGGAATGGGCTATAATCTACCACGCAGGCCACGTTTGTGGAGTCCAGTATGTGTTTGTCACATGTCTTCGAACTTGTGGTCCATGATTTATAAATAAACACAAAGTAAAGTACCTGCTTGGGTACGAACCCACCACCTACATACAATTCGTATGTCAATTCCACATACGATGGCTTTAGTTTAATGACAATGCAGATTTTACCAGATATGTACCTATATTATATCTACGTATTTCCAGAACATAAATCCCATTCAATAATTAAACGATGCAGGTAAAACTGGTTTTAAGATTTATCTAACAGACTAGTTCTTAACAAATAGATTTAAGATTATCTACCCATCCTCCATAATGAGTCTGGCATACCAAAATCATTGGCTTTTTCCGATCCGTTTACGTAATTCCTAATTTTAAAACACAATGCATCTGTGATGTGATCGTTAGAATCGTTTTATTGATAAAATTATACGACGTCTGGTAGCCTGGATTATATCCAGGTATTGGGTCGGTGGGAGTGAGTGCTAAAACAAAAATGTTGGTATTTATTGCCTGAGCTTTAAAGTGTAGTTATAGATAGCGAGTTTATAATCTGAAGAAAAGTTTTGAGAATCATGAGAAAACATATAGGTACCTAGACTAAAGATAAAGCCGGTATGTCTTTACAGGTTCAAGTAGCCACCCAGTTCCCCTACGAGTACTACACACACACAGCGGTACTCGTAGATAGGTAGGTATCTTTCGGTAATATATTCTTCGATTGATTTGTCTTCTGTCCGTGAGTTCGTGGTCGTGCATAAATCTTTGTGTTTCAAATTTGAACGCCAATTTGCTATTCTGTTAGCGCCAATAGATAAATTTTGTTGGCCCGCCTAGCATATTTAGTAGATTTCAACGGACGTATTAGGAATCGATTATGTAATAGATTATATGCTGTGTATGTAAGTAAGTAACTTCAAAAGCTTAAACAACACTCTGGTAGTTTGCGTAAAAGTAGTAAGTCCCCCAACCTTCCGCAACTTAAAGGAAAGTCCAACACAAACTTGTAAGGGGTAACCCCGTTGTCTGACGTCGTTTTGATATTTCATTTTATTACCTCGATCAAGCGTTTTGTGAAACTCCTGGCTTCCCAAAACCAAGGGTCCAGGTTACAAACTACTATAAATGCTGCTCTGCATTCTTCTGGCCTACGTGCCTCACTTTGAAGACCATACCTTCGGGATTTTAGCGACTTTAGCCTTAAAAGGCGGCAAAAAAGTGTCTGTTCGCGCTAATCATATACATATAGAAAATGAAAACGTACCTACCTCTTCTTTTGTATATGTTTTGTATATTGTCGATTAAAATTGATGTAGTACTGTACTAGCTTTTGCACGCGGCTTCGCTCCCGTTATGACACTCGGGGATAATGGTTAGCTTCCCGTTAGTGAAAGAATTTTCGGAATCGGATCAATAGTTCCAAAGATTATCGCCTACATACAAACTAACAAACACATTTTACCTCTTTGTAATATAAGTAGGTATAGATGAATATAACATGAGCGCGATAGCATGATCGCAAGAGTGCGAATAAGAAGTCCGAAAAACCCCTGAAAGGAGTGCTCTTTTCAACACCTGATTTACCCAACAAGAACGAGTTTTATGAACTATAAAAAAATACGTAGTTACTAATTCTCTCTTCTTTAGAGAATTCTAATATTAACTGTGTGGTTTATAAAAGGTTATGTTATGATGAAGCTTACTTGCCGTTGAGGATAAAAGCCTCCATTAGAATTAAAAAAAAAACGTATAACCATTTAACCAAGATTATTTTACAGTCACAATAACTGCAATTAATTAATTATTCTAGTCAAAAACTAATTGCAAACACGCGCGAATATTTCAACGGACTGTCAATTTTCGTAGACTCGGCCCTTATTTCGGCAGAACCTTCTTATTCTCTCTTTAATCTTCGCTTAACTTGATCCTTCTTTCCTTTTGTTACTTAAAATAGTACTTATTTTTTTTTCAGTTCATTTTCATATCACCTATCAACCTCAAACCATTCTCTGCAATGATAACAAAATCGAGACCCGAGTAGACACCAATTCTGAAAATAAAAGTTACCAGGAACTTCCTCATGTTGTTGCTGTAATAAATAATTATTATCAATAAAGGTTCACTTATACAAGGAAAGTTTACGCCACCTTGAAATAAAATTACCCTTTGTTCGAGATAAAACTGTACTTCAGAACCGGCTATAAATATCTTGTTGACTTCAATAAATATTATTCAGACTTTTAAGATAAATCGCAAACTGGCTATCATTCCTGTGCGTCTACAATAAATCGAAATAAATTACATAAAATACAACAATAAAATAAAAGAGTACCTTGTCTTTGTCTTTCTTGTATATTAACAAATTAGCCAATAAACCAATTATAGAACCTGAAGGTTCTTCTCCAACCAAACCAACCAACCAAAAAGTTCAACTCTGTGGTTGTGTCAATTGATCTGTGTCAATTAATAAGTAAATGCTGTCGCTCGTTTTATAGCTTTAAATAATCCTGAGAACTAGTTCTATTTGATTTACTTTTAGTTAGAGTTAGATCTAATACTCTCTAATTTTCAATGAGCAATGTTAATATGCGAAAGCAGCGGTGGCCCAGTGATGGCAGCCCCAACTTACGAGCAGTAAGCCGTGGGTTCGAACCCAGGCAGGCGCATTACTTTGTGTAATTTATTTCATCACCGCTGACCTCAAAAACGATGAAGGAACACATCGTGAGGAAACCGGCATGTCCTATAACTAAAAATTCGAAGACATGTGACATCTACCTGATCTACCAAACCGCACTGAACCCGCGTATTGGATTACAGCCCATTCCCTCTCATAGAGAGGAGGCCTGTGTCCCAGCAGTGGGAATATTATAGGCTGATATGATGATGATGATAAATGTTAATATTCCCAGAAACCTTATGATGAGGGATTCCCATAGGAAGGAAGAACAGCACTACGGTATGTAGTTAATAAAACGACCCGTTTTTTACCTTTAAGAACCGGACCCGGTACTTAATATAATTTTTTTCTGCCGAACTTCGATTCTTCGATTACGGAACCCGCCGTATTAAACAGGTGAAGTAGGTAACTCATTATTCGCTAACCTGCGAGCTAATTGTTGCAACAACTCGGATTACCCTGTTCACGTTACTTCCGATACAAAACTTTGACTGGCTGCGTTAAATCTAAAACTCAGTCCATACTTCACTAGTTAGTTTTTTAGATAGACTTTGTTGGGAAGTATGCAGTGTAATAGGCCTTTTTTTTTAGGATGGGAAATCATCAAATAACTTCTCCCGCTCTGGGCGGAGCGGAAGAGAATGTCAGACTTGACTGACTAAAACCCATCCATGTTCCTTCTTAGCCCTTTGTGTTCCAGGGCCACGGTATCTCTTTCGAACAACCCGCAGCCCTGGAAGGCATCGGCCCTCTCGGACCCCTTCCGATTTGCTGACATCTCCTTGAGGCGCGCGTGGAACACGAACGCGCCGTCGGCACGGTCTGTTGTCATAAGACGGACGGACGGTGAGCTAGCCCATTACTCACCGTCCACAGGCCCGCGCCTACGGTGGCCGGGGGCCACTGGTTGCCCTCCGACACCCGGGGCGTCATCCGCGGTGGCTGGGACGTGAGGTTCTCTCCCTCTCACGGACCGCCACTTCCTTCGCTAGCATGACTGCTTCGCAGAAGGAGGCGACGGCTTCCCATTCCCTCTCGCTCCGGACCATAGATTGAACCAGGGCCGGACGCGAGAGGTCGCCGCCGCCAATCGCCTAATAGGCTAATAGGCCTCCCTTTTAAAAGAACTAGTGCTAGGTGGAACTGGTAAAACACTTAGGTGGAACTGGTGAAACACTTGTGATAGATGAATGGACCGTAGGTTGACAATAGGTGAACTTGCAATACGGTAAGTATTGCATAAACACAAAGGTGAACTTGCAATACGGTAAGTATTGCATAGACATTGATAAATTCCTACTGGAAAAATCCTGCTTTTCTGTTAGCAGTTATCAAGTTAGGGAAGAAGCAGTTAAGAATGAAGACTAAAGAAATAACGACAAACTTTAAAACGAATAAGTACAACAACGGGAGCCTGCCGTTTTGCCGACAAAATTTCACTACCCAAACAAATTTTAGCAACCTTTTTTTATACCAATGCAATATTTGGAATGATTTTAGTACGCACTTTTTCATTTGGTCAAATTTTTACTTGGCAGAATATTAACAAAGATAATGTCATTATGGCATTTAGTCTTTAATCAAATGATTTATTACCAAACAATCTTCAGACAATAAACGTTAGGTCAAATGGTTAACTCGTCGTCCCCACTGGTTACGAATGGGAAAAAAAAGTTTCGTTCTTCCCCAGTGGTGACGACGGTTAGAACTATTTATTTCCCACTCGTTTCGCTACAGACCGAGAGTCAAAATGCAGAATTTGGATGCAAGAGCGAGCGAAGCGAGCTCTGGACTTGGGGCACCCCGACTCGAACAGGTTAGGTTCAAAGGGGATGGCCTAAGACCCGGACTTCACCATCGTGTTAGGTTACAGACAGAAATAGGAGCCCCGCGTGGCGGGGCTACGTTGACTATGCTTTTTAGGCGAATATAAAATGGGTCTATAGCGGAACGAGTGGGAAATAAAAAGTTCTAATCACAAAGTTCAAGTCACTACTGGGAAGGAACGAAACTTTTTTTTCCCATTTGTACCCAGTGGGGACGACGAGGTGGGGACGACCGGGAATAAACCACTCAAATGATTTGATATGATGCTTTTAGTTTTAGCAGGCTATCGAGAACCGCACTAGTTAGACGGGGTTAATTATTAAAAGAAATATGGTTAGCTTAGAACTGTGACCTCAGACAGAAACGACTAGATTATATAAAAAGAAATTTGAAAAAAAAAACCTAAGAAGGCTACCCGAAACTGAACAAAACTGAACTAAAAAATGTGTTATTCTAACTGAAATATTTGACTACATAAAAATTGGTAAACAAGTTATTGTTTAAACGTTCACTTGCCAAACATTAGCTTGGCGTTACAATTATTTGTGAAGAGGTATTTTGCTAAGTAATAATTTGGCAAATGAAATTATGCGGAAAATTGTTTGGGAAGTGATAATTTGTCAAATTCTTTTCGATGAAAGATAGGTAACCCGTACAACAACATCTGTAATCAGCGTATAAACCAACGCTTGGCTCGATCGACAGTTTTAGTTTTCCGTCTCCTGAACAGAACTAGAGGTAAAGGACAGTGGATTATGATGGACCGACATTTATTTATTTCCTTGTCGAGCCGTATCATTATCTTGTCAAGCTATCAGTTATCACTGATGAAATACTTACCTTCACGTAAGTAGTTATGCAGGTTCCATGTAACTTTGCTAACAAGGTAATTTGATGCAATTTTCCTCATTTCAAAGAAATGTGAGGACAGGCTGGACAGATTATAGCAGACCACGTGTTTCTTGTCAAGTAGACGCCTGCTCATTCATGTTTGCAAAAGAACTGAAGGGATTCTGTTTAAAAATAGTGTTTTTCGTATTTCCGACTTGGCTTCGGAGAACACAATAAAGAACGCCGTAAATTAGGAAAGGCAAGCAAACAGAAAACTTGCAGATACACAATAAAAGTTTGTGAAACGCTACAGCCTCAGAGATGGTTCGGCGATGGAGCGGACACGAAGTGAACAAAAAAGTCATTCGATAACATTTTGTGACGTAAGGGAAAGAATTAGAAAAAGTCAATAAATCATTCTAAAGAAGATTTTTTCCAAACAGCGCAAAAACATTTTTATTCAACAATTTGTTCAGGTAGGTAATTGGAAACAAATAATTTGGTACCTGATGTTTAACTTGACGAGTCCACAAGTCTTCATCATGATTATGAACACATTTGTGGTAATAAAGCACAAACAACTGCAGTAATAGAGCTTTTTATTAATGTTCAGTTGCAAAGGACTTAATTTAATCTATCTGATTATGTTACGTGCAGGTTTTTGACCTCGGTACTTACTTCTTTTCTGATGTAATAAATATGAAATGTTTTCAAGTCAAATGCAATAGCTGCGTCATGATAAGCTGCTTAAGTGAGTGAAAGTAATGCGCCTGTATCCGGGAAGAAATCTAACATCATTACATGGATTTATTATCCATACTAATAGCATATTGCAAAAGTATAGTCTGCTTGTCTGTCTATTATTCTTATACCTTTGAAGCTTCAACTGTTGAACGAATTTTGTTGAAATTGGGCACACAAGCTATTGGTTTGTCTTTGGACACAAAAAATGTTTTTATCCCTTTAGTACCTACGTTCTGTTAGTTGTAAACCCTTACGCCAGGCCTCCACCAAAACGGAACCGAACGGAGCGAATCGTCTCTAGCGTCTCTCGTTTTTCCAATGATTGGTCGAATCTTTCAAATTTCCTCACCACTTCGCTCCTCTCTGCTTTGGCCGGAGGAACCGCAGATAAAAGCTAGTATATACATACATGTACATATGTGTTTAAATAATGATTAGAAAATCTCGAACTTGTATGTCGTCTGTAGTACTTTAGTTGCTGAATAATTAACTAAATCCAAAAGGAACCATCAGTACCTAATATTCCGCTTTCACAACATTGCTCTCTTGCTAATAAACGAAAAACATTTTTCTATTCTTCCACAATGTCCACTGCTGCTGAGTAACTTAAGCGTACGCGTATGATAAACGTAAGTACTTCCCTTTTACATATCCAGGCTGTTTTGTTAATAAATTTCGGAAATTGTGGCTCTCATTTTAGAAGTTACGGCATAAAAGTATTTACAAGATGCCTAGTTGTTTTTTGTGTTGGCTACTATTTGAGATATTTTGTCTGCCACAGCTCAGGGAAAAGCTATTTAGCTTTTCCTTGCCGTCAGGCGGTGCTGGTGATTTACTCATTGACATTTTTGCGGTAGGTACAATATTGTTCTTATTGGACAATTCCAAACCATTTACACAGCCTCGGGATGTATTATTCAGATGATTTATAAAGAGCAATAACAAGTGGATTAAAATATTCTAAATAACATTTTATGTGGAAGCACTGGGCCAATATTTTTATCAGTCATCAAGTGCAAATGTAAATGGACTGAAAGCGATCTTATCCCACGCAGTCGTCAAACCAAATCCGCCTCGAATAAGTACATATATGAAAAAACATAACTTTAAATTAACTCAGTAGGTATGGCCCTGCAGCAGCTGGATATGAGGTGTGCCTATAGATCGAGACAAAGAGACAAGCAAGACTGATTTGTCGAAAACTGGTTTACACCAGAATACTTCAAGTGCTCGTTAGATTCTAAAACAAAATTATGATAGTAGGGAAGGTACCTCTACCTATCTACCCTAATAACAATCTTAGAAAGTCCAAATGAACCCCTTTTCTTATCTAAAACATTATTAATAGAGTCAATCTATGAGGCTACAAGGATGAGGAAGCAATGTTCCACTGACAGTTTACTCCGACAAGCGACTATGTCTTCATAAATCTGTTTTGGCGTCTTCCTGACTTTAGCTGCACATGTAACTAGTCACATGATCGTGATGAAATGGTAATTATTGTTACAAACAAGTAAACTAGAGGGGTGACTAAACTAGCCAGTATTTAAGGAAATAATGATTTATATTGTTAAACAATAAACTCATTTCAAGCTTTGCCTGTTTGTAAAGACTGAATGAACGAAAAACAATAGGTATTGATTATGACGTATCTCCATGAATATTCGTAGCAATATACCTAGGCGACGTAGTGAGACGATTACCATAGGAAGGCTTAAACAGGGGGAAAAACGTACATCATTGACATTTTCATAACCCTTACAAATAAAAAATGGAGATATTAATGAAATTGTGTTCGTGGCATATTGGTTTATGGATGAATGGGCACATTTGGGTATTGTATACTGAATACTCATACTATCCAGAAATTGATTAAATTCGGTGTCGGAAACTTACATCATCATCAAGGCAAACGTATGCATCAAAGGAGTTTATGAAGAGGACTCTTCATCCAAATGTTCACAAATAATCGCATGGATTTATTTTCGGACGTCTGCAATGCCATATTTGGGATTGTGTTGATTTCCACAAGGTGACTGGACTGACTACTTACCGTCTGACCTTTACTACTTTTGTACAATTATGTAGAATATAAATTTTAACACTGATTGTTATGCAGTTTAGGTACTTGTTCGTAACGGTCAGCAACGTAAGCTCCAAAGTCCAAAAATCTTGCAAAAATCCTCGGGTGCTGCTTATCCTCAGTCGTCAGTACACGGAAGCCGTAGTCAATCAACAATCAATTTCTTATTGGAATATTCGTATGTGTTGGAATTTGAAATAATCCCAAGCGCAATATGATCTGTTAAAATAGTTAAGTAATAGTTTTAAGCGCCTAACAAAAATATTTATATCAAAACCACTTCAGAGGAAATTGGCAATTAGACAAAATAAATGTAGCAACGGATCTATTTATTTATTTTATTTGTACAGTGGGCAACACAAACAAATAACATAGAATATTTTTGGTCCATCTAAATAAAAAGGCGAGAAAGATAACTAATAAATGAAGTTAAAACAGTACTTATTGATTTAACCATTCTAATTTGACCAAAAATGTTAAATTTAATGCTTTTAAAGTTAACAAAAGCCACTTGTTAACTGATAGTCAAGCTGTTAAGTAGTTAGGTACCTACGACTTATCTATAACGACAAACGGTCGAACACTCGCATTCGAAAGGAAAACCAGAAATAGGAAAACATTCCCATCACCATATAGGCAAGAATCTAAATTGACAACAAAAATGTCAGTAGTTACTATGACTATTTATTTTAAACCACTAACATTATTTATTTTTATGAAAAATTTAAAAACGATTTAATAAAATAACCACTCTAAACTAATAACAAATTATATAAAAAGGCCATCAACCGCGTATTAAAAGCGATTTAGATAATTTTATTATAATTTTCCGAATGAACATTAAAAAATATATAATGGAGGACGTCCCTAAGTCGACAGATTTTTTAAAGAATAACACCTAAGGTGACGATTGTGTTATTCTGAAAGCAATTTCAGTTAGTTATTCTCAGAGAGGCTCAAGAAAGACATGCATACCTACGCACCTAAGTATTTTCAGGCACAAAGAAAAGGAAGCGATGATTCAAAATTACAGACGTAACTCCTGAAAATGAGGTTTATGAGCACATGCTGCTTTCAATGTTGTTTTATTTATATATTTTATTTGGAACAGTAAAAGATTTATCCAAGTGACTTACTTGTGAAATATTGAGCACCTTTCGCTCGCTCCTTTCTGGGAGCTTGTTTTTAACACGTAAACACATTATACTTACAGTTCATTGCTGTTGAATTATGTACCTACGTACATATATTTCACACTACCATATTTACATCAAATGCTTCTCAGTACATTCTCTACCTACTTTCCACAATTCCACCAAGTTATTTGCAGTCGGTTGCCAGTCTGGTTAGACTAGCGACGGCTGAATTGATATCAGTATTTTAAAACACCTAAGTACTTTCCATTCCAGTTTTTACAGAACCATCGGATGTTCAATGAATTGTTTTACTCTTTTTTTTTGTATTTATTTATTTCTCGACGTATTCCTTGCTCGACGTGCTAGCAAAATGCAACAAATTAAGGCACCAAATGTTTTACCGAAATTCAGTATTTTATGAGGTATTGTATTGTATTGTATAGCGGGCTGGTTTCCGCAACTCCACGTCCAAAGCGCGTATTTTGCGATTCCATTTTTAGTTTTTGTATGAAAAATCACAGAAAAATAATATGCAGTTTAAAAATGATTTACGGCGCGACTGTAGTGGAATTTATTCTATTATCATAGTTGATGCATCATGTCATGGACTACTTACATTATGAAAATCGTTGTTGATTTAGTACAGGAAGGCGAGGACTGTATTACGTTACTCCGAAGTTCAAAATACCGATGTACGGTATACATAAAGTTCGTAAGTACGAATTACGTTAGTCAGAAAGTACGCTATGACGAATTCCATTACTCATAATGTTCGTCACTCCGATGTACATCCGAAAGTTCATCATGGCCATGTATGGTACTCCGAAAACTTGCTAGGACGAACTACTTAATCCAGAATGTTCATAATATCGACATTCTGAGAGAGTATTTCGTTTTTATGTATATTGATGTAAGGATAACTTGATGGGGCAGTGACAGGGACTGCATATCTGACCTCAACAATCCAGTTAGTATTCAATAATACACAACCCCTTGGTAAGACTAGTGGTTAGATTTTTTGGGTCACTGACTACCTGTAACGACTGTCAAAGATCTACAAACGACAGCCGGGACCAACAGCTTATCGTTCTTTCCGATAAGGAAACTTGGAATGTAATGGGTCACCCATCCACGGACAAACTCCATGAACTTTGAACTGATGAACTTTCAGAATAACGTAATTCGGCGTAGCAAACTTTCGGAGTAACGTACATCGGAGTGACGAACATTATTTAGTAATGAAATTTGTCATAGCGTACTTTCTGACTATCGTAATTCGTACTTACGAACTTTATGTATACCGTACAAGGGTTTTTTGAACTTGAAACTTATTACAGTCGAAGGAGAGCATTTAGTAAAAAAATGTATGAAGCCGCTGGCAGGCCTAATATTAAAAGTCAAACATTTTTGAATTTAGGATACAAATAAATGTTAATTTGTTCATAACAGTAAATATTTTTTTTCAATATCAATCTATCGATCTTTAGATTAAGCCGCGCTTGCCTAGGTTGGTCCATGGATGGGTGACCACCGTTATATCCAGAGTCGTTATTAAAAAAAGTGGTGAAAACTAGTGAGAGAATAAGATCACATCCAATGTTTGTAATACCGTAATCACGGTATTGGGGCGTCAATACCGGTATTGCAAAAAGCCCATATTAAATCCGTGATCACGGTATTACGGGATCCCGGAATACCAGTATTGAAAACCCTACTCATGAGTCTGGCTGTCGGGGTTCAGTTTCCGAAGCGGACCTAATCATTTCTGCTAGCTAGCAGTGGTGTATTCTCTAACAACTTAAGTCCTATAAGAATGAATGAAGCTTCTTTAGGGAAAAAAGGCCGAAAGTTTTGTTATAAATTATGAAATATATTTTTATAACTGCACCAGTACACTACGATTTCTTTATATTTACTACTATTCATGAACTGTTCTGATCTTTAAACCTGACACGTTGTGGTTATGCACGTGGTTATGTTTACATTGATCCTACATTTTCCCTTTGTTGACTGCTTTTCGTCATTAGCAGAAAGAATTCCGTTTCTATTTGAACTTGACCAAAAACTATGAGGCTAGAGAAATTTGAATATTTATTTGGTTTTGACCTGCAAACTTAACAATACACAAACAACAAGTAATTTAATATAAATACACATTAGCTTACAATGAGGATTTTTTTTAGGTAGGTATGTATTGAGTGACTGGGTACCAAACATATCAGCCAGCACCTAACTCTATAGGCATTTGTATTGTTGTGACGCGTAGCCACAATGAACTAGATCCCAGGTTATCACTGAAGTCACGTAATTGCAAATATAAATCAATGCAGAATATTACTCTCTCTCTGCTCTTTAATAATATTATTATTATTACTGATTTTTATTACTTATTATGATTACTGTAGTTCAAAAGGAAAAATATCGCATTCAATGAACTTTATAAATAAACAATACGTCACGCTGGCTAACCGCAAGAGACCATGCAGCTAAGGCGTTTTAACTTGATACATATAGGTGTCTTGTTGTAAATGAAAACCACCAATAACCTTGTAAATAATGTATTGGCCTTCGTAAATAACCTTTTTATGTGTGACCGTGTTTGTACTGGAGTTTTTATCACATCAATTAGTTGCACTTTAAGTTTATCAAATAATAATATATAGATGTTAAAATAATAATTTATAAAATACAACTTCACGGTACGATTATTCCAAGTAAATATTTTAATAAACACAATTTTAAGCTTTTTATTCTTTATTTCATAATCAGATATTTATTATTTTTATTAAAATTAAATGTAGGTACAAAAGAAATAGGTAAACATGGTCAATTGGTCAAGAAATTTACAAATCGACGCTGCATACGATTAATTATTTTTTGTTTTAAGGAATCAGTAGAAAACGGTTGTTTCTGATTCTCAAAATATCTTGTGACACATCTTAAATTATTAGTGATGTTAGAACATCACTAATAATTTAAGATGTGTCACTGAAGTAAATATCAATAATAAAATCTGCGTACCGAAATCACACTTTCTATTACCGTTTTGAAAACCTTCAATGTATGTGCTGAAATATTTTACAGACTTGTAAGTATCGATCGTTATCTATTTATGAGTTTAGTCTGATGATTTGATTAGCTCCAGCGATAAGAGATTTCAAATTCCAAACAATTTGTTGACTGTACAAACTTAGTCATTATTTCAGAGAACTTAATGAAACGCAAAAACATGAAGATTACCTATAAAATTATAGAGCATTCCAGCGGTATGAATATGAACACAAGTAGGTATCTAAAATGTACTTTAAAAGGTACCTATATTCTTACCGATCTCCTAAATTAATTAATACCTATAGTTATCACAAAATAACCTAAAATATACATACATCATGATGTAATAATACTTATGTGTCAGATATGTCAATACAATTTTGTCAATAAAACTGAAACTTTATTTTTCTTATCTTTTTTTGTTAAAATATTTATCAGTCTGTTTTATGTGTATTTGTGTATTAGTATCTATGTAATTTATGAACATTTTCGAAATTAATTACATATTTTTAGAGATTGTTTTTGTACCTTACCACAATGTGTCCTTTTTAACCCAATTGTTGACTGGTAGAGAATGCCTTGTGGCATCTAGTCCGTCTATGTACCACTATGTACATGAAATTTAAATAAATAAATAATCTAATTAATAATTACATTTACCTACCTACGTTACTTAAATAAAAGTTACATTTTCTTTAAAAAACAAATGTTACGATGTGTGGTGTAAATTATCACATTTTTGTAAAATACTATGAAATGTTGTGGAATGTGGACTTATGAGTTTTCAGGATAGAATTAATAATAATAATAATTTATTGAAACGAAAAACCCTGTTTACAAAAACTCTGTGTTCGATAACAACTGCATTAGTATAAAACTGTGTCGCAGTCATTAACGCCCACCTCCAAAAGTCGATACAAAACAAAATTAAATTAATTAATAATAATAATTAAATTATTAAAAATTAAATTAAATTAAAAATTATAATAAAATTATTAAAAATTAAATTAAATTAAAAATTAGAATAAAATTAAAATAAAATAAGAATTAGAATTAAAAAGTTAACTATATTATCACTGGTTTCGGTTTGTATGGAAGGATTGTGTATGTTTTGTGTGTGGAGTGTAATATAGGTGTGTGTGGAGTGTAATGTGTGTGTGTGTGTGTGGAAGAAGGGTGTACTTTTGTGCAGGAGGTGTGTGTTTGCGCATGTTATACATATTGGGGCATTGTAAGAATTATGTCAATTATAAGTTGCTGATACTGGGGAACGGAAATGTTTTTGGCTATTATGCTAGCTGTAACCTAAAATCAGCTGATCTAGTCTTATTATCGTGCGGCATGATTCTTTAAATTTGTACTGTATCTAAACGTTTTACAAAAATGCGAAAGGGCCTGCGCAGACGACGGACTTTTCTCCGCGGAGGAGAAAAAAATTACGCTCCGCGAATAGAAAGTCCGCCGCAGATTTACTGCAAACTCAACGCACACGGTGTGCGATCATCACCACAACTTTTTCTTTAAATTTCGGTCGTATACTCTTTTTTTGAAATATCATTTAAAGAAGTTAAAAAAAGTCCGCGGACAAAAATCCGTTGTCTGCGCAGGCTAAAAATATGGACCCAATTCAAATATGACCGTGTCCTTATCACGATTACAGTGACACTAGAACGATCGTTTTGAAATTTTAAAAATATTTAAATGAATAGAAGGGGTCGTTCTTTCTATTCAGAATTTGGGAGGGTATTCGATTATTAAATTAAAAATATTATTATGCAAATTATTCTCATTTATTTATTTCTTTACATAAAATTTACGTTTCTAATATTTCTGTAAAAAATAAACATTTAAAAATATAAAAATAGCAGTAGCCCACCGGTATCGGAAACAGAGTCCAAGATCAGGACTTTAGAGAAAAGAACCGTCTAACAATACGAATCGTGTCCAGGAGTACCGCTTTCTGAATCAAGCCCTAGATCCAGCTGCCTAACGAGAGCCTCACCAGATATTGGTCGAGGCTCATGGCAATTAGGCCATTGGCTGACACTACCATCGGCATAATGATCGCTGTCAACATCCCACATGTCGACAACCTCGCGAGCCAAGTCAAGATACTTAATTTGCTTATCTTTCACGGCTTTCACGAGGTTCTTGTCATGTGGAACCGTTATGTCAACAATTATTGCGCGCTGCTCTGATTGATCCACTACCACTATATCAGGCTTATTGGCTACAATAGTCCTGTCAGTGATGATTGATCCTAATACAGTGAGATATTGCCATTTTCGAGAACTGGGTCGGGCACATTCCTACAGTACGATATACTTCTTATTCCTAAAAGGCTGTATTTCAGAGCCAGTTGCTGATGGATTATCCTGGCTACAAGGTTGTGTCTATGTTAGTATTCTCAGTTAGTTAGACGAGAACACCGGGAGATAATGTGACGGATCGATTCGCTCCGACATATGTCAACCGTGCCAATATCCTTTACAATAAATCTCCAGTACTTGTACGTCATCATAACTTCAATCAGTTCTTAAAATTGCAAAAACAAAACCTTCGGTTTCTCCAAAGAGGTCCCCGGAACGTAACCAGGCTACGGACGCTGATTGGTCTACATCAGGTTCATTTATGCAAATTATAATTATAGCATTTATGATGCATATTTCGACCATTTTATGTCGCGTGTAATCCGGTCTCTGCTGTAGCTAAACTAAACAGTAAGAAAAAGATAATATTTTGTGGAATGCATTTTTTATTGAAGAAAAATTAAAAAAAAATACGAATTACAAATTAATAATGGTTTTAGAAACAGTACCGATGCGGGACGACCGTGATTGTTGGAAAATTCGATAAGCACGCACAGTCTAAATTGTGTCCCATAATTTTGTTTCTGGCTTTTAAAAGGAAGAAATTTTGTTCCTAATCAAATCTCAGGATAATGTAAAAATTACTCCTGGTATGTTTTTAGACAAATCATACGGTTCATAATCATATTGTACGTACAAAGCAAACTTTTCTCATGGTAACATGGTCATGTCTATTAAAAATGCAATATTTAGCTATTTAATGCAAGATCAAGTACACGGCCACTTAGTTCGAATGTCAATACCATTTATTTTGTACAAATACCTATATGTATAAATCGTGCTTAAAATAATTAAACTACTATACTTTCGCATGTGATTAAAATTTTGGGGCGCCTAGACGTGCGGTTTTTCCGGGCGTCGATTGTGTAGCCGCCCACTGAAAAATCGGGGCGGAAGTGTAAAGCTACTGGGCGGCGTCCTTTACACAATAAACGCGGAATGTGGCGTATTATTAACATTGACATATTGTGGTAATGTATTTGATGAGTAAATAGAGTAATTGCGAATGGTGAGTAGAAACTACGGTAGAAAGCCATACGGTGGGGCGGAGCGCGGCCTGCGCGGCGGCGCGCGCGCAGTGGGCCGGCGGAGCGCGCGCGTGCCAGTGCCTCTCGTCCGCCGAGCTCCGACACCCGCGCCCGCGTCCGCCGCCGCCACCGCTCCGCGTCACACCCGACGACGGCCTTTCTATAAGACAAGCCGCCGCGAACACTCGCACGCAGTCACGACCCAACCACGTTCACTCGTGCACCCCGCGGACACGCGACATACATTACGCCGCGAAACACTTGACGCGCAACGCACCGCAAGGAAGGAAGCAATCATCACCAGTGATAAACATCTCGGCAACAATGGCACAAAACGACTGGGGATACAGCGGCGAGAACGGTGAGTCCAGCTTCAATGTTAAGTGCAGCGAGCGGCGCGGACCGGTTTGTTTACATCGCGGCACGTGACACCATGTAAATAAAACTCCGAAAAGCTAACTTTTGATATCAGTTTACGTTTCTTTTGAATTTTGTGCTTAAATGTTTGCTGATAAGTGCGGTGTTCCGGATTGATAAGCAAATATTTAGAAAAGTGTGAATATTTAAAAGAAACAATAGGAAGTTAACTATTATTATCTATTAGATACATGAAGGGCTCCCATCCTGGTAGCCGTGTTTACTTTTGATAACAGTTAAGCTGACATTAGATGATACTTTCGCTATGCACTCGGCTGCAATCAGAGCAAAACGTATTATTATCAGTACATTACCGTGGAGAGATAAAACATGACAGTGAATAACTAAATAACTTTGTCATTGACGTGGTTTCAGCGCTTCTTCATACTTTATCTAAATTCGTTTCATTCATAATACTAAACACCTGTTGATTTCATGACCCGCCAATTATTTGGAAAGCGATGATTATGCTATTTGTATATTTTAATGGTACTAAATGAATGAATCTTTCTATCTTATTTACTAAACAGCTAATCGCTAGTTACATGTGCTTAGTTTATACACAATCATATTCTCATTTGAACCGCAAATCAGGTAACTGTTTATAAAGCTAACCAAACCGTTTATTACCTATTGTTGACTTTAATAAGTCTTTACATACGTACGTGAACTTAGCGTTTACACGTTAACACCGCTCGAAAACCGAGATAAATATTTGTAATAGTAAAACAAAAAAACATATTTTCACGTAAAATCGGATAATGGTGCCAAGAGCCGTGGACTCGCGTGCGGCGATGGCTGGCCTACTTAAATCCGTACGGTAAGCCGGTTCTACTAATGAAACTTCTTCTGCACTGGTACGATACACCAACTGCCTTCTTTGTGTTAACAACTTTTCACGCGAAACGCTGGAGGCAAACCAGTTCGCCGCCAAAAAGATGCAAAAGATCGCAAATACGTTTAAGACTCGAGTTTATTCAGACAGACCTTATACAGGTAAGATGAGGAAAAATATCAAAAAATTATTTACAGTTAAATTAACATAACCTTAAGGATAAAATAAAATTGTAACATCTGTCTCTGGTCTAGCTCGAATAAGAAAGTTATTCTAATATGCAGGCCCTTCATTTCTGATATTTATTGAGGTTCGTTCGAAAATACCATAATTACGGCAAAGGATCGTATTATTGCAACTGACATACAATGATTATAGAAATATTTCAAACGAGCTGCAATCAAAATCATTGAGGCAGCAAGTGGGTAACGATGTTTGTCGCGTAACTCATTAATAGTACGAGTACTATGCCTTAACGCTTCACAGTGCGGTTTTTCTAACAATATCTAAGTTTTCACAGAGATAATATAATTGTTATGTTAAGTAGTAATCATGAAACATCCACGGTTGTTGCTTTATTAGCCGTGACTAGCGTCTCGTGATGTTTTCCCAAAATGTTCAAAATGTCTGACACCATTATATCCTTTGGATTCGTTACAGCTACATTGTTTCAAAAATCAAGGACATGATTTTGTTTTACAATTTAGCTGGTTGTCACATGCTCGGCGACTTTACTTTTAAATGACAGCCATCAATTAGACTTATTGTTCCCATTATATTTTCAATGGTTAAAATACAGCAGAAAATAAAAATAATTTACTCATATAATTGGTTTTCGAGATGGTCTTTAGAAAAAACAAAAATAAACGTGGCTTACCATTTGCTAAATAGCTTATTCACCTATTCAACAAGCAACAAACAACACACTATACAACAATATAGGATTTAAGATTATTAAAAACTAAATCAGCCTCTTTCGGGACATCCCCTGTACCTGATAATCTGAAAGATTGAGAAACCGCAGCGAGGTACAAGGTTATTTCTGCCGTTAGCCGTTACTCAAGTACTTCTTAAAATAACATTAAAAAATATACATTAGGCATTTACATACTAATCGTAGGTTCAACGAAAGTAATTGGGACCACAATCTAATTTCTAGAGTAAAGCCCGTAAACCGAAAATTTCAAACTACTACGATAATCTTACTGCTCATTCAATTCTAAACTAGGTACTAAAATTAAATTTATTTCAAGATGAAACACTAATTTAATAGAAAAAAAACGAAGACTATCAAATTATAGGACAGAAAAAAGACTATTATTGTACAGAATAATAGAATCCCAGATTTTGGCAGCATTGATTGCAAAAAGTAATAACTCGATCAATATTAATGAATCTTTTTAATTATTTTATTGTTACATTGAAAATCAACAAAAGCACTTGGTAATCACTACTCGCTGCAACTTGCTACGTTGCTACGCTAGCGTAGCAACAAAGCTACGGCTACGCCTGCTTCTTGCTACGACATCCTCTACGAGCCCCAACATTGCTACGAGCCTCTACGCGGCTTAAACGCGGTGTTGTCGTTTGCGTATTTCACGCGACTTCGATACAGTACAAATAGTACAATACTGCATCAAATAAACGTATACTTTATTAGAAGTTGGAAAAAACTATACGAATACTGCAAAAGCAATTCATGAAATCGAAAACTAAATATGATTTCAAAGGGCAATATCCTACCAAGGTAATGAAATGAATCCCTTTAAAAATAAAATGATTCAGGGCGTATTTAGACACCTATTCTTTCAGTAGTAATGTTCAACAACAACACGTATTCAAAACTTTAGTTCTGCGATTTTGGTCAGTTGGTTACTTCTTAACGGACACATTAGATTCGTGTATCAACTAGTGTTATAATATTTATATACTCATCACTGTTTAGACCGACCGGCTTTTCTGCTTTCTACCTTCATTAGTGGGTGCATCACATTTTGCAATTTTTATGAATATGATGCTAAGTATTAATTAAGGAACTGGTGCGATGCATCGCCACTGTTCGCCGCCCGCACTGTTTTTGCCGGTTATTAGGTATTGTAACAGATTCAGTAAATATTTTTTACTTAACAATTAAAAATAGCCTAAAACGTTTAATTAAAATAAATGTTTTAAGTTGAGTTTAAAAACTTCAAAATCTATTTCCCATTCTTAAGAAAATAATAAAATGAGATTATCCGTGCTGTTCCTAACTTTTCCTCGTGTATCGTAACGTCAATCCGTGTTTCAGCATGTCTAATATATTTTATTAATCGCGAACATGACCGCAACAGACGTGTTCTACAATCCGTCTTCTACTTCTTATCTATGTAAACCTAACATTAATTGTTCATGGCGCATTATGCAAAAGCATATATGTGTGCATTGTTTTTCACAAAATCGTTATAACGCGTTAAGAAAACAAAGCGGGGAGTTATTAAAAAACCTGCCAAGTGCGAGTCGGCCTCGCGCACAAAGGGTTCAGTACTATTATTTATAAAACGACCATATATATTTTTTTTTGTATGGGAGCCCCCTTTTAATATTGATGTTTGCTGTTTTTAGTATTTGTTGTTATAGCATCAACAGAAATACATAATCTGTAGTTTCAACTGGCTAACTATCACGGTTCATGAGATACAGCCTGGTGACAGACGGACGGACGGACGGACGGACGGACAGCGAAGTCTCAGCAATAGTGTCCCGTTTGAGACTTTGGGAACGGAACCCTAAAAACGTTTAAAACGCATTATGCTTTTGGGTCCTACAAGTTCTGTGAAACGCAGGCTGTTGAAACGAGGATATTATGCCTGATCACAGTTACGATTGCTCCATGACTGTAATCGATCGAACACCATTCTAATGTCTCTGAATCAGATTATTTGCGCTTGTAATAGCTTTAAAAAAAGTAGGTTCGCCAATGTAAGAGTCTTATAGCCAAGCAAAGAAAAGGATAAATACTGCGCTATTATTTAACATTGCCCCAAATAGAGCTGCTGTAAATCCAATTCTAAAACCTAGCACCATCATCCGAAGGTTATTTTTGATTTTGATTAAATTATGCGTCAGTACTTATTTCTTTCGTGATTTCATTGTCACACGCATGTTTATGGCTCGTTAACCACCAGACTGACAATTTGGGCTGTTTTACTGTAATCAAATTAAACCTAAAAATTGGTCCGGAAAACCATTTCAGTTGTACCAATTATTCTATTGCTTCCGTTTTATTAAATACATCCACAACCGCAAATGACGAAGAAAAACACGGTATCACAACAATCCAGGAAGGGACAAACACTTGCAAGGGGTCAACACTTGGTATTCTCGTACAAAGCCCTCGAAATCATTCCACGTGCGTCTTGGAAACAAAGAGAGATAGACAGCTTTCTTGTTCTCCTCCTATTCTTAGTAGACATAGGGTACTGCATCATAATATTAGATGAATAAAACATTTAATAAATATGCAATCCATCTCATCTGAATGAGCCGCCATTACCTAAGCACTCAGTGTTCGCGTACAGCTAAGTAATTGGCCAACTAGATATAAAACCGATTACTGTAACGAGAAACGTGACAATTTGGCGCAGATGATGTCAAGAAAATGGTTCTTGTAGTCTTGCTAGATCCTTCTGATCTTACTTTTAGCCATCTTGCTCTTACGATGATTTGTCATGATATATTCAGGAACATAATGAAAACTAACTCATTAAAGACAGGGTTATGTTTTTCCACGTAACATCACTTTTCAGTAAGTATAATTCAGAAGTTAGGAAATGGCTGCCTCAAAAATCTTAGTTTTCACACCTCCATAGCGTGAAAATGTTGAAAAAATCCCAAAATTATTTTATATAACTAAACCATATTCATTCTACAAAATGCTAATAAAATATATCAACACAGCACTTTACGTTTTATTGTAACATTCAATGACAATTATTTATTTAGCAATTATTGTACCGTAGTTAATCAATACTATTTGACTTTAATTTTATCGAATTCACTAGTCCATAAATTCGGGGCAAAAAATATTTCCACATGACTGAACTACAACAAACGACGGTTTAACAAAAAGATTGTGTTTACCATGTCTGCCAACTACACGCTAACAGCTAGATCAGTCAGTCAAAATAAGTGATAATTAACTGTACCAACACTATCATTACAATTTAACAGAGTTGGCCGGATAACATAATAGAAATTAGAACAGGTTAGTAGTATATAAATTGTTTTCTAAGAGGCTTTGGCACGAGATTTTTCCGTTCACGAATCTTTTATGCGATAGGAAGTTGATATTTTTGGCATTCAATTGAGACAATATATATTACAAGCTAAAACAAAGTTTTTTTTTTATATTATGAAATAGCTAAATAATAACAGCCACACGGGTCGATCGACGACGACGACGACGGGTCGGGTCGAGGTTAAGCCGTGCTTGCCGAGGTTGGTCCGTAGATGGGTGACCATAATTACATACCGAGTTTCCTCCGTGCCTCGAAAGTACGTTAAGTCGTTGGTCCTGGCTGTCATTTGTAGATCTTTGTCAGTCGTTACGAGTAGTCAGAAGCCAAAAGTCTGACATCCAGGTTTACAAAGGGGTATCGTATTACCCAGTTACTGGGTTGTGGAGGTCAGATAGGCAGTCTCTTCATGTAAAATACTGGTACTCAGCTGCATCCGGTTATACTTGAAGCCGACCCCAAGATAGATTGGGAAAAGGCTAGGCAGATGATGATGAAAAAGTAAATAATAAAACAAATTAAAACGAAAAGGGATAAAATATAGACCGTAAAAGTATAACGTAATAATTGAGCTCATGTTGCTACTATAATCAAGAACAACTTGACTGACACACTGACTTAAAAAACGACTAGAAAAAACTGCAGAAGGATGTACTCGGACATACGTGTATGATTGTAAATGATACATAGGTTGTATAGGTAGTGCAGTTTGATGGCGTGTAGCTAATGCTAGGTTATTAGAGTTCAGAATGGCTATCATTGATGAAATGATGAATGGTGAGACTGGAGGCGTACTCGTCCCTCAGCCAATTGTCACTAAATACGTGTTATTGTAAATATTCTTTTTTTCCTGCCTTGAGACTTTAGCTACAAACGTAATTAATGGTTACTGGTTCTAAAAACATGCGTGTTGAATTAAGAACGAATTGTTATTGTTAACTGTTTCTCTTGATTAACATTGTTAGTTGGCGTTTTTGTTCATCTATCCGAAGCTTGACGGACTCTGACGACCTCGTCCGTGTCTATTACGGAAATGAAGGTTAATCGCTCAACAGTTAATATTTTCTATCAACTGTTAACTCAATAAGGAAATAATTATAAAATCTTAGGTTGTCGTGCTAAATTACGACAAAGTTCTGAACCTCGCACTCGCAATTCACTTGCGCATGATTTGAATTGCCGCGTGCGCCTCGGGGTCATAAAGTCGTAAGGACACATCACAGATATTTTCCACAGTCTGTTGTATCAGTGCCCCAGTTTTAGAGTGTAGAGCTAATAACCCAATTGAATATCCAAAAGAACCACAATTGTGTGACTGTTTAAAATAATATGGAAAAAAACTACTGATGTGTCTGTTATTAATAATAATAATAAATTATTTATTTCAAGTAACTATGACTCATATAAAACGGTTAGTAACAATATTTACTTAAGACTATGTTAATATTTTATTTACATCAATTAAAAAAGAAAAGAAAATACATTATGAATCACCGCTGCAGAACTCCACCTGAAATTCTGGAGCAACGATTCACAATGCAACAGTCTAACCTATCCGCAATCATGCTCAGGATGCTATTGGAGCTGGCCCGCACCCTGCGCACCAAGGATGCACATTTTTTCCGCATTATAGCATAGAAGCAATCCACTCGCATTTCTGCGAACATCCCTGATGCGCTACAGAAGCGAGGCAGCCCCATCAGCACCCTAAAAGCATTATTGTACTGAACGCGAAGGGCGCTGTACGACTTTTGCGTAAAATGTACCCACAGGCTACAGGTATAAAAAGAAGTACAGTGAGCTCGGAATAGCGTTGCTTTCACGGTCTTAGAAGCACGCGCGAACCTGCGGGCAATCATATTCGCCCTCACCGACAGCGCCCTCCGCTCTCGCTCAATATCGTCATTATCCTCGAGACTAGTAGCCAATACGTGCCCAAGGTACTTGAACTGCCGTACCCTTGTTAAGGGTACACCACTCAGCTTGATCGGAGGCACAGTTTCTGGGTATTTACGACCAGCCCCGAAGACTTATTATATTATTGAATGAGATTCTAAAAAACTGTACAATGTGGTTATTTTAATAAAACACTACAGGTGTACTATTTTAAAAAGATTACGTTTTATTAAAAATAAACGTCACATATTTTTGTACGCACACCCTGTATAAACGGTTCAACTTGAAGTTCATTACCGTTGCGAGGTGAGGATTGTTAAGGCTTTTACAACCGACGCTATTATCTTGTTATATGATATAAGTCTCCGTGACGCTGCAAAAGATACGACGCATTCAGTCACAGCCTTTCAAGAAAAGTAATTGGTTTACATCACGAGCGGTTCATAAGGTCGCACCACTTCCCCAACCGCACAGGGTTAAACCTAATTACTCACTAAAGGTGTGTATTGACGACAATGAGTGATGTTAACATTTAAGGCAACTTCCTGCCGAAAATGTCACAGGTGTTTTTATAAAGAAAATATGTACATAAAGGAGAGAGCACATGACTGAGTCAGTGAAGGCGGCAATCCGAGGGCACTTGTAAAAGTGGGTAAATAAATCTGTGGGAGATAAGTCTCGCCGAGGTCGGAGGCGACTGCACGCTTCGTGACGTACACACTCGCAGCTACTTCCACCGATTGATTAATCTTATTTAATTAAAGAACAGAGATTTAGTCTAATATTTACACAAAAACAACAAAAATATCGTTGAGAATAAAATATGTTCGTAAACACGTCCGATCTAAAGAAACACCGCGTTAACAGGAAACATTGGAATATCTCAGCTTAGTGAACTTACTCTACCGAAAAGATTAGGTACATGTGGTATCGGACTCTCTGTTACTGTAACCTACACGTGATAATTACACCTCGCTACAACGTTTTTATTTATTTAACCAGATGTTTTAATTTAGCTTGCACCGCTAGCGTTCGTAACTTACGCTGAAACGTTCTTTGCAGTCCAATTAATTTCAACTGAAAAGTGTGGGATTAAAATAGCGTATCTATTAACAATATAGTAAGTACTCGTATAATGATTTAACCCATGACATTGTAGACACGCTTTACGTAAACAGACGGGGCCAAGGAGCGATGTTATACGTGTTACTTCATTGATACCACTAAACTGTATAATAAGGTCAGTGGATTTTAAGATTTGATACATGGATAGGTCAATAGGTATATTTGAATATAATATAAAATCAAGTAGACGACACAGGTTCAAAGATCATACGGGCCACGCACAGAAAATATGTTCGCCAATCTTCATTAATATTACCTAATAAAGCATCTCTTCACAAGAATCTGCTATTAATCGTTTTTTTTTTCTCATAAATTACCTTGGTACGGAATATTATTAGGAATTGAGTCATCCAATTTAATGCAATTAATGAACAAGGTGTTTGGATAAGTTCAATTGTGGCTATAAACACAGCAAACGATTAACTATTATTTTAATACGTAGGCAGAACTCAGCCTTCCACGAAAAACGCTCTTGGCTGAGAAAACTCGCGGAATTTATGATGACGTGCTGACGTAGACAGTCCATTGCAGATATAATATTTATTCCTGTCATGTAAATAATGATAATAAATATCTATTGAATTTTATAGAACATTATATTGTATAGTTTATACTGGAAAATGCAGTAATAAGGATATGCAGGACGGCGGCGCTATCATAAGCATGCTAGCATGAACCACATTCCCCCAACGCGGATGGATGCCATCCGTGCACTGAACCCTCAATTGACGGATGACACCCAAGTACTTAGAATATAGATAGACCATACTATAAATACATTGCGGTTATATAGCTAAATATGATCAATATTGGTATTGGCAATTGTTATTGACACACGCGCATCCGGTACCCGAGTGAGCTCAATTGGTAAAATGACCGGTACCTTATTTATTTTCATGAACACTCTACCATCAATGTGAACTAAATTATCTATGGATATTTATACTGGACAGCCTTCACGATTGATTTGTGTTTCTTCAACTGTAAAAAATACAGGTGAATCGGTGGATGCCTTTTAATATTGATGCTAGTTTTTAAACAATTTTTTGTTAGGTAACCTTAACTAATTAACTAAAGAGCAATAACAATAGCGTAATTGAAACTGCTAAAAAGATCATGTTTCACGAATTTGAAAATGTTTTGAGCTTTTGTTGAAAACAATGTGAGCTATTTATGAATAATAATAATACCTTACAAATACAATTTGGCATAACACTCGGATATACCTAGCCAAAGCATATCTTTACATGATTGACGGCCACTAACAAGCAAAAAAAATATTTGAAATATCTCGAACGAGGTTTGTGAACGTTATCATTGAAACTTTCTCAAAACCTCGTGTCAGACTCAGGAAGTTCATGATTACGATCCCAAAATGGATCGAAACCAGCGTGGGACGAACATCAGTCGTCGTTTAGCAATACTTTTCAAGTATACTTCATCTGCTATGCAAACATTTTCCCTGTTTTTAAAAGCTTCACTCGGCAGTGAGTTATATTATTTTAATTTTTCAATAAATATTTTTACCATCCTACAGCGAAAACAAACTTTGGTCAAATATGGCTCAGTAGTCATAAATAAGACAGGGATTCATCATTATAAAAATGTTTCTGTGAGCGTTTCTGAGTAGACCGGCGGCGGCGGCTTCCTGATAAGATAACACTAATGTGATGAGTTAAACAATCTGTCAGCCTCACCCGTGTGTCGAGAGGTACTCACTCGTCTATCACGTTGACGTTATGACACCTATGCAAATTAAGTTAACGAAAAATATGATTTTGTTGTTGTCTCTATAAATTCTTTGTAATCACTTGACAGGTTTTCATTGGATATGTACAGAAAACCGGAAAATACATAGTTTTATCAGCTTTTTAGTGTATTATCGTAATTACAAAGAGTCACAAACTTAAGCATTTGTAAATATTGTGGTGACTATTAGCAATTGTTCAGGTACACGCCCATTTGGCAGTAAACTGAACGACGCTAGATGACGCGACTATGACGCTAGTTCATGTTCCCACACACACGTGCTTTTCATTACCAATTTGTGGGTGTTTTTGCGATATTTTCCATCATCGAAACTTATCTCAAAATATTTGCGTACATTAAATATTATTCATAAGTCTAACACCTTGACTTGTTTAAGTCTATGTTTTAATCAAATGTTTTAAGTCAATGACTGGTTTAAAATTACATAACAATAACACAAATCAATCAAAAAATTAATTAACCGCAATAATCTAATAGGTAGAATACCATTTGTTAATGAAGATTACAGGAATTGCAAGCTAATCCAAACTTGGGAATTCCTTTGCGGATGACTCTAGAATTTTAATAAGTAGATACTATTATACAATCGTACCTACTTTCATTTCATTTTGTGTAGTTTACGCAATGTCATGTTGTCAGCTTTAGGCAGGAAGAGGCACATACGACACGTGATAATACATAAATAATATGTACACAAACACAGAGATAAAACAATATTTGTTTAATTATAAAATTAATTTGACTTAATTTACATCAATTATTCGCAGACATAACAACGCAGGTGTAAAAGTCCATAAAATTTTGTCAATTCTCGCATAAATACAATAGATAGATTTGCCACCAGTTTTTGTGTGGCTGTTAATGTGGAAGTTATGCTTCTTTTTCAATGTCCTTTGACCTTTTCCAAACTGTTATGATTTATTTATATTATTATGGTTTGAACCTTACTATAAGGGTATGAGAGCTGAGGTAAAACTTATCATCCTTAGCTGCCTAGCCTTTTCAGAACTATGTTGGGGTCGACTTCCAGTCAAACCATTTTACATGACGTGAAGCGACTGCACTGAACGACTGAGCTGAGGTAAAGCGGTTTAGTCCCATCTCTTCCCCAATCCCCATGTCGATTCGCCAAACAAATGATATCTGTTTAAAAAAAAAGTGTGCGTCTCGGAACGCTCGACAGAAGTGATAACTAAAACTAACGTAGTAAGCCAGACAGAGTAGCGCCGTGACGCGTTACGTTACGAAGCGGTTTACTCTCCCATAAGACCTACCTTGACCTGCAATGGTTGGTTAAGTACACTTAAAACAAAAAGTGTAACGACTGAAATCTCATCGGTTCCCGGAGCCGTGTGTATGACCTTTGCACCGATAGTTTGTTTACCAATAATCGCATATTATGGAGAAATAGCAGTGAACTACTACTACCTCTACATAATATTGCACTATCTTTTTTCCTTTTGTAATGTCAAAAAAACTACAATTGGACTTTGCACTTGTATGTACATATATGCTTGTATGATCCTATGACAGTTTGAATCATAAAAACTTGTAAGACATTACTCTAAACCGGAAGTAGCCTGAATGTGACAGTTATTTAATAAAGGCCGTCGTAATCGGTGCCTCTGCTACATACAGACCGCCCATTCATTAAGCACCGCTATCATCTTTTGAAGAATATCGAGAAAATAAAACATAAGCATTCTATTTATAACCTACAGTATCGTAATGTGTCATTATCATCAGTTATCAGATCAGCTGGTCAGTATATCGCAGTTCTGGGCCGCCAACAATCGGCCTAATGTTTATGTTTGTGTGTCAATGAACGCCCAACAAAAAACAACAGTTAGTTTATTCAGATGTGCGCTTCGGTAGGTGAAATTTTAATCGCTGATCTGTTTCTTTGATACTAATTATTGCTGCACATCTTTAGTGCAATCTTTATTTTAATATGTCAAGTAATTTGGCTTGTGCATAGAATTCTGGTGACCACTTGACAAGTTTCTAGTATCTCATGATTATGCACACGATCGAGAGAACCGTCACCTAGCAACAATTAAACTTAATAAGTAGCAAATCGTGCAGACGACCGATTTAACTGCTTTTTTGTCAACATAGTGATTGCCCTTAAACGTCCAGTTTTCAGTTAACGACATAATGAATAGAATCAACACTGGCGATCTACTAAAGCTGTTTTGTTCTATATCTCGGTGCACCAGAGTTAAAGGAAAACGAAATTAACTAGAATCACGACGAGATATTCAGCTCTTGTCAGATTGGAAAACCCATATTGCAACCGCAAACGACTTCGCGACGTGAAAAGAGGTTTCATTTATAAATTATACTTATTTGTTTTATTTTTTAGGTCCTTCTACTTGGACGGAGAAGTTCCCAGAAGCCGGTGGCGCCCGACAGAGCCCCGTGGACATTGACACGAAGAAGAGTAGCAGTGGAGGCAGCGCGCCTCCTTTCAAGTTCCGCTACTCCGTCAACCATCCCCGCTCCATCGTCAACCCTGGCTACTGCTGGCGGGTTGACGAGAACGGATATGATTCCGGTATGTTTATTAACCCCAGTGGCAGATCTTTGAGCTTGGTCTTATAAAGGCATTATAGACTGCGAAAACGAATGTCCTAAGATATCTTGATGTCACTTACTATTGTAAAGTCAAGTTATGATTAATCTATTTGAATTAGACCAGTAAAACTTCCAATATTGCATCGCCCACCTTATCATGTGATCTAACACCTTCTGCTGGCCTTTATGATGTTGTCTGACTTTACAAAAGCAATCAAAATAATAAACAAAACTGTCCGTGTTTATTAATTTGTTACTAAGGCTGTGTTTATTTTGTTACGTGTAACAATGGAATACATCATGATGACCAGTGACATCCACCTATCGAAGTACCTACTAATAACACCACACCACAAACGCCAATTTGCCTCTCGAGTGGAGTGATTGTCTGTGAAGATAGCCACTTGTAACAGATTGTTTTGGAGGTCAACAGACACTGCAGGCTTAAAAAAATTAAAATGTTTACTGTCCTTAAATAACGTTTTTTGCTCAAAAATCTAATATTCCATTCAATATAGTCTAAACTGTCGATTCAGGAAGTACTAATGTAAATTATGTTATTATCGCATTTATATAAGAAAACAGAACGACGCAACAAAAAACAGATTTACCCAAGGTTACCGCAAAATGATTTTGTATCTGCCAAATTTTTTGAGCATTTTTATGACACATAATTATTCTCTATGTCTTATTAACGAATGTTAATAGGACATAGAGAATAATTATGTTCAATTTTTAATTCAATTGTATATGCCTTGAATTCCTTCGTACGTTAAATTTTACCGTGGTTCCTATAAACCATGGATGATACCCATGTTCGTGAGCGTAAAAAATAAATAACAAAGGAAATTGAAACAACTCGGATGATAAAACGTGTAAAAGGAAGTTACAAGTCCTCGTGCAAAGTGACGACCAATTTGCATTTACATCGACACGACGAGCCAGGGCGTACCCCTCGCGATGACTCACTGTATCACTCGTTTCTGTCCCACGCAATTTTGTGAACACCTATAGATAGATGTGCAACAAACATATCCTGAAAATGGGGGTTGTTTTGTTGGGGATGACGTCAGTTTTCAACCCTACCCGTATGTGCATAATAAAATTATGGTTTCCCAAGTCTAAAATTCTAAGTGTAGCATTCTAGTGAAAGAGCCTTATCTCAATTCATACACATTTCAAACACTTCTGGTTGAGTGTCTTGGAGGCGATAATTCCCAGGTCATTATGACCTGGGAAATGACTGTAGTTCACACATTCTCTAATATACGTACTTATGTTATCATCATTGACCGCATAGGTCTTCTTTAACATTAATTTTACCAATAATCCCATTTATTTCCAGAGCTCCGAGGCGGCCCTCTCGGGCACGACGTGTACAAGCTGCAGCAGTGGCACTGCCACTGGGGCGCAATCAACGGCGAGGGCTCGGAACACACCGTGGACGGCCGCTCCTTCTCCGGAGAACTGCACCTGGTGCACTGGAACACCACCAAATACAACAGCTTCCAAGAGGCCGCTGGACAACCTGATGGACTCGCCGTTCTTGGTGTATTTTTAATGGTGAGAATGATAAAGATCTCTCTTAAAGTTACCGCGTAGGGTTGAATTCGACTTCCAAACCAATCTGGCTGTGGATGGAATTAGAATTGCCATCTACACCCCAAAAGTAGATACGACACCTATAGGAAATTAGTGTTAAATCAAGATATCCAAAAATAAAGTATTTAAAAGCACAAACTTAAAAAATATGCTCACGTAACATAAATAAGACTACACACCCAGCTGAGGATGACTGAAGAAGCATATTTATAGGTATTAAATAAATTAATTTGCGTGGTCTTATCACAAGCCACATGTATTTGTGTATGTTTACACCTCCACACGTACCCTACCATATAAGTGTTTGAGTACTACATTATATCTTAATGAGTCAGTCGAACGGTTGTTTACCTTAGCACTCTTTTCTTAAGTTTATTAATCAGCATAGGTTTTCTATTCAAATTAATTGTATTACGCAATATGTGTATGTAAATATACCTATACCTACCTAAAGTCACAATAAGGAAAAATAAAATATAAGAAAGGCAAACTTACATTTAAACCTAAGTAACTACTTGGAAATTTATTTACCTTCTTAGTTATTTACGGTAGACACCCTAAGTGAATTTCAGAATCTGCTTCCAAGTTTGATTTGCCCAGTACTGCTGCTGCGGCTCTTGATCTATACAAATTGATTGTTACTACAAAGGTTGTAATTTTACATTGCATATGAGATGCGAATTGTTATATTAATCATATTCGCAGTCGCGAAAGTTGCAAGACTTTTAAAAGTCTTTAGAAGTTTTCTATTGTTGGAATAAAAAATATTAATCTTCATTGCTTTTGATTACCTACTGGTCGTAAACATGACTAATGTGTCTAAAATGCCCGCTAATGTAAGTAGATCCACATGTTAGAGTTCAATACTGAGTTGGCAGATTAAAAACATAAAGTGAATTGATTTCATACACGGTTACCTTTTATAAGTGGGAGATGAGTGCGATAACGAGCCGTTCTTTCGCACTCGAGGTAACTTTCTCTTGCCGAAGCGAACATCGGCACAGCGTAACCACGATGACAATGAGACAATTTAAACATTTCTTTTGAGAACATTTCACGTCGCTTTCTTGGTCTAGTAACTTTATTCGCGCGCCATACTGTAAGAAATGTTAGCTGCAACATTTTACATGTAACAAACCGATTTAATTAATGCGTATCGAAGTGACTCAGCGAGTACATTTTAACACAATTTTAAAATAACTAACACCTACAATATTTCGAGCAAACTGTTTAGGTTTCCACAGCAGAGTTTGTAAACACTCGAATTCATTTTATATGCACCGCCCCTAATGTACAGATTTGTGAGAATCACTTAGTTTATATGAATGTGGAGATTTTATGAGAGTTTTATTCCGGTTAATAAGGAAAAATAAATATAACAGTGTTTTAAAACTTCCATTCAATCAATTAATTACTTACTACGCACCTTCATAAATTCATAGCTAGGATCCTACTTACTTCTTTTGAGTTCGATAACATTTATCTGATGATCTTCTGACTAGGTGAAGTGGAGAAAAACTTACCATTATTGATCTTATCTTCCTTGTCATTATAGGTAAGTACTTAAAAATATTAATGACTTTATTTTTTATTTAAAACTTGCAACGTTCTTGTGCTATAAATAAAAGAGATCAAAATGCTGTAAGTAAAGCGATTTCACTAAGTTAATATTGCACTTCGCGCTAGAAGTCCATTACGTCACCGAAGCCTTACTTCGAAATCCTGTTAACTGCACTGTGTTCTAATGTAGTGCACATGTCAATGAGTTTGTTGCATAATGGTGATTAAATGTAGGTATTTTCATTGCATGCATAGAAAGTAGAAACCAATAGAAACTGTGAACGTGTAATAATCTATTTCCAACATCTATAATTTTCCTGTTTTATCGATACTTCAGAGCCTAGCTAGTTAGTCCTTACCTACCTACTTCAGCTGTTTTAATGTAATCCGCGGTAACGGGTCGCAATCTGAATACAATAAGTCTCATTTAAATTTTTTACTTCATGAACACGTTCCTAACAATGCCACTATAGGTGTAGCGAATCATGCGAACAATCCGTCTGCACTCCTATACAATTCTCTCTCTGTCTGGATATTCGTTATGCATGCAAAAAGTTAGTTTTGTTTAGTTTACATAAGTTATTAATTTACCATATGGGGATAGGTCCCAATTAAAAAAAAATAGTAATAACAACTTGTACTTGGACTACTGTAATTTAGCTTGGACACCAGATTCACTATTATGTAATTTTACTCCTTTAGTTTCACTTTTACCTAATCCGCAAATTGTACCTAAGTTAGACCTAATTATAAAATGTAGGTGAAAAAATATAGTAATTATTATCATTGCTAGCCCATGTCCTTTCCCTCCAACGGTCACGATCTACTTTCTTCCAATTCTCAAGAAGAGAACCAGTTTGTCCCGCTGTCTCCTTCGTGATCTGCCGCGACCTCGTGACAGAAGTGAAAAATATATAAATTATTATTTAAAGTAAGTTAATCATTGTTTATTCTTTTACAGTGTGGTACTAAGCACGATGAATTGGACAAAGTGATTCGGCTGCTACCGTTCATCACTCACAAGAACGACAAGGTGACGCTGTCCGACCCGCTGGACCCGCTGAAGCTGCTCCCACCGCAGGTCGCGTACTGGACCTACCCTGGTTCACTCACCACGCCACCCTGCACCGAGTCCGTCACATGGATCCTGTTCAAGCAGCCTGTACAGGTCTCCGCTGAACAAGTGAGTTCAAGTTTGATACTAAGCCATATCAAACAAACCATTGCATCGGATCGTATCAAAAGGGTTTAGTTTAATTGTATTGCTAGATAATGGTGCCCTGTCTCTTTGTTTAATAGGCTGATAGTGTTCAAGTGCTGATATCTACCTTATGACGACAAATGAGATTCCTTCCTCGTTCCTAATGGTCTGGGTATTTGATTGGAAATCGTTCAAGTTTAAGGCTCACAACAGTCTTCGGTTCTCTGCCTGTTGCAATAACTTTCTTTTTAAAACTGTGAGTAATTTTCAAGAAGCTGAAACGTTTTGGCTCTCAGTTCTTTTAAGGCACATTTTTAGGGTTCCGTAGCCAAATGGCAAAAAACGGAACCCTTATAGATTCGTCATGTCTGTCTGTCTGTCTGTCTGTCTGTCTGTCTGTCCGTCCGTATGTCACAGCCACTTTTTTCCGAAACTATAAGAACTATACTGTTGAAACTTGGTAAGTAGATGTATTCTGTGAACCGCATTAAGATTTTTACACAAAAATAGAAAAAAAAACATAAATTTTGGGGTTCCCCATACATAGAACTGAAAACCAAAAATTTTTTTTTAATCATACCCATACGTGTGGGGTATCTATGGATAGGTCTTCAAAATATGATACTGAGGTTTCTAAAATCATTTTTTTCTAAACTGAATAGTTTGCGCTAGAGCCACTTCCAAAGTGGTAAAATGTGTGTCCCCCCCCCCCCCTCTAATTTCTAAAGCAATAGTAGGAAAATTCTGAAAATATTTAGGATTGTAGAACGTAAAAAAAACTATCAACGAAAATTGGTTCCAATAAGATATGATGTTTAGTTTTTGAGATATGGGACTTTTTCATCAAACTGCAGCAGTAACTTTGTTTTTCATTAACATACTACGAAAAACCAATTTAGTTTTGCGGTTGAGTGGAAGTTTACTAGCTAATACTACTAAATAATGAATGACAGTTCAAAATATTGTTTGGGGCTATGGAACCCTGTGTGCGAATAAGACTCGCACTTGGCCGGTTTTTTTATTTATAGATGACTAAGCACGAATAAAAAACTAAACGCCAAACCTTGGGTAAATAAACATAAAATCTAAGTACAACCTACATAATTATGTCATTAATTTGATACTTGGTAGTCTTTTGAAAATTTTTAAGTAATCCGATTACGAATAGTAGGATATGACGCAACAGACACTTCTACGATATGTAGTGCCGGTTTCCGATGCACACAGCGTTCAAGTACCCACGGACTAAATAATAGCTGACGTCTGATCTCGGCCTACTTTAGCAGCCACTTTCCAAATACTCATTATGTGGAATATGTTTTTCTAATGCGAATTACAGTTACGCTTAATTGCTTAGTAGAATTTAAAAATCTTAATCAAAAGATGAAATATTTGGCTTGCTCTATCAGACTGTCTAATTGAACTTTAAATAACTTCCTCTTGTGCTAGTTTATATCCTAGCTATAAAAACGTTTGTAACTAATGACATAACTGATTGGATTTCAGTTGGCCTCGATGCGGAAACTGAAGTGCGGTGAGGCGTCATGCGGAGTGGAGGCCATGGAGCTCCTGCACAACTACAGGCCGACCCTCCCGCTCGGCGAACGTGAGCTGCGCGACTACGGCCACGGCAACTAACAGTTCCCGGGCCCGGCCACATCACCGTGGTGGTGCGCTGCTACACGATATCAAGATACAAACAGACAATGAGCTGCCTATTTGTGCAGTTGCTCCTGAAACTAGTGCCTCTATTCGCATTCCGGCGAGCTAAACTAACGGATGACACGTAGGCTACGTAACTCTTATGAATGGTGCCTACGCAATGTTTTTTGTATGTTCCATAAAAAACGAATCTCGTCATAGCTATGTATGTAGTACCTAGTTGTAGTTCTAAGAGAAATAATCTCCGATCCCAAGTACGCGTCTGTTGTCACGTCAAATACGAAAAAGACGGTTTGTTTTAAAACAGCAGAGATTCGTTCCGTTGTTCGTCGTATTTGGATAACAAACATTCAAACACATTCGCATTTATCATGTTAATCAAAGTAATAGTAATACATAGTAGATTTATGGGAGTTCGATGTGTGCGAGTAAGTTTATGTGACTGTAGCTTATGTAGACACAATTATCAAGTGCCTGCCCTACTTCGAATAAAATGTTATTTATATTGAAGTTTATATTAAATAAGATATCTATAACATTTAAAAATGTACTTTTAGGGTCACACAATGATATGAACAGTGTCTTCGAATATATATATTTTTTAATGTTTGACATTCACCATAATGGCGTAATTAGATTTTCATTACCAATAATTCTAACTTATGTACATAATAAGTTTTACATATATTTGATATAATTAATCAACACGAACAGCAATAACAAAATAATAAAATAATAATAATCAGTAATAATAAAATAATATGAACTGAGGGGCATTGACTTTCCAATGGAACTTGGTTCATGTGCTGATAATGTTTGTAGTAACGAGTGTCATTATGCAATAATTGATGAACTATATAATAGTATTGTTAGTGCTTTGACTTTAGCTGCGCGTTGCAGTAATAGGCTGAAAAAGCATCAGAGGCAGAAACATGTTATCGGATGGAATACGCATGTGCAGAAGGCTCATCTGGTAGCACGAAGCAGCTTTCAGACCTGGTTGCTGTATGGTAAACCCAAATCGGGTGATATTTATAATAACATGTGTGAATCCAGGAAGCGCTTTAAGTCTAAGCTCAAGTGGTGTCAAGACAACGTCGAGCATATTAAAATGGATATCTTAGCCACACACCACAAGGATAAAGACTTCAAGCGTTTTTGGAAGCATACCAGGAAACTGGAAACTGGCTTGTGTGTGCCTGCGTGTGTTGAGGGTAGGAATGAGCCCCAGCAAATTGCCGAGTTGTTTAGGGAACGTTTTAAGGTTGAGTCTCCCTTACCAAGCGTGCGGCAGGGGCTTGATGCTGAGGTTGATGACGGAGTGCGGTTTAGGTTTAAGATGAAAGAAGTAGCTCAGGTCATTAAGAGTATGACTCGAGGTAAGTCTCCAGGGCACGATGACCTCAGCATCGAGCACCTGCAGCACGCGGGTACTCATTTGCCCAGGGTGTTGGTCATGTTCTACAATTTGTGTTTAGGGCATTCGTATTTGCCTCAGGAGCTTATGAAGACCACAGTGATTCCTATCATCAAAAATAAGACAGGCGATGCCTCCGACGGGAACAACTACAGACCCATCTCATTGGCTACAGTGATCGCCAAGGTGCTGGATGGTTTGCTTGATTGTCACCTTAGTAAGCATATTCATCTGCACGATGCCCAGTTCGGTTTTAGAGCTGGGCTTTCGACAGAAGCTGCAATACTGCGATTAAAGCATACTATCCAGTACTACGTGACAAGAAAAACGCCTATTTTTGGCTGTTTTTTGGACCTGTCGAAGGCATTTGACCTTGTGTCTTATAATGTGCTGTGGGATAAGCTCCGGGAAGAAACCAGTTCTCCCAGGGACATGATCAACATACTGAGATATTGGTACGGCAACCAATCCAATAATGTTAAGTGGGAGGGCTCATTTTCCTCAGAGTACAGGTTGGAGTGTGGAGTGAGGCAGGGTGGCCTGACGTCACCACGTCTCTTCAACCTGTACGTTAATGGACTGATAGATGAGCTCAGTAGGGCTGGTGTCGGCTGTTCAGTGGATGGCAATTGTATGAATAACATTAGCTACGCCGACGATATGGCGCTGCTGAGCCCATCTGTTAAGGCCCTCAACATGCTCATAGGCATTTGTGAGAGGTACGCAGTGTCACATGGCCTCAGGTACAACAACAAAAAAAGTGAACTACTTGTGTTTAAGGCGGGTAATAAAACTCCCACGACCATCCCACCTGTTAGACTTGGAGGAATTCCGGTGAGTAGAGTCACCAAATTCAAATACCTGGGGCACTGGGTCACTGAGGACCTCTCGGATGACTTGGATATTGAGAGGGAACGCAGGGCATTGGCAGTTAGATGCAATATGCTGGCGCGCAGGTTTGCGAGGTGCACAAAAGATGTTAAAATTACTCTATTTAAGGCGTACTGCCAAACAATGTACACCTGCAGCCTGTGGGTCCGCTATACGCAGAAGGCTTTCAATGCCCTGCGGGTCCTTTACAATAATGGTTTTAGGATGTTGATGGGGTTGCCGCGTTACTGTAGTGCATCGGGGATGTTTGCGGAGGCCAACACCGACTGCTTTAGGGCTATCGTGCGCAAGAGAGTGGCCTCCCTGATGTGTCGTGTGCGGGGCAGCCCCAACGGCCTTCTAAACCCCATAACAGAAAGGGTGGAGTGTCCTATTGTGCGGCACTGGAATAAGGTGCATAGTTCTGGCGTTGTCCTGTTCAATGTACGTTAAATAAGTAGTTCTAAGGTATTAACATAGTTTTTAAGCCGTACTAATCATTTTATATGGAATTATGTTCTGAAATAAATTATTATTATTATTATTATTATTAATAACCTGGAGGTACGCTTAAAATTACATTACTTAATGTAAATCATTAAATGAAAACAATACAAACGGTAGAATCACGATAGCGTCCGCAAAAAACGCCCACACAGACTCTGATTGAAATATGAGCTGAGATGTAACATAAGATGCCCGCTGTCTCGAACTAAGATAATATGAATGAGTTAGCGTATTCAAAGGTTATTATAGTTTTTATTTACATACACATCACGTCTTTTAAGTGATATTTGGTCCAAGCATATTACAATTTATGTTAGGTCACTGATCTCTATCTTTTGGCTCTGCCAACGACCGGACAAGTCTGTCACTGGATCAAGTCGACTGTAGTCAAAGCTGAGTCTTGATTGAACAACTTACATAATACGTAATAGGTTAAGTATTGTATGTACCTTAAAACAAGAGTGCCTCAAAAGTATCAACGTCATAGTTATGTTAACTGGGACGTCATACGATAAATTTTAATGTATTTATGTTATTTAGATAAGGTGTTGATGAAGCTTAAAAGCAATGTACACAATAAATAAACATAGTCTTTAATTATCTTTTGTTTTACTGAACTTCAACAGTACATTGAAGGCGTAAAAGAGAACCCGTTGTTATAATATCAGCGTGGCTGCACCGTGAACGTGGCCTATCACTGTAGCCTGAATGAAAGCCTTGAAACGCCCCTTTATTAGACACTAATAAGAAATCATTGACTAAAACCTTGACTGCTTCGCTGGTGACGATGGCGCTTGTCTTAGAGGTCATAAGCACGACTGCTGACATGAGTTCTAACACCCGGTGGGGCAAGGAACAACTAATTTATACATTATTGTACGTTTAGAATAGGTAAAGTTATGATGAGGCTGACTTGCCTTTGAGCATAAAAGCTTTCAATAAATATAAGAATTTAAATTAAAAAAAAACGTGTGCGTCTCGGGACGCTCGACAGAAGTGATAACAAAAACTAACTAACGTAGTAGGCCAGACAGAGTGGCGCCGTAACGCGTTACGTTACGAAGCGGTTTACCCTCCCCTATGAAATTATCACTTCAAAAAACTCATTCGTCAAGAAATGTACTGCTCAGCTAATATGATGGCAATAGGCTTGCCTATCATAAGTTGTTCTGAATGGTGTCGGACGTAAAGAATAGCACCATCCCATATCTTCCCGTGGGTGTCGTAAGAGCCGACTAAGGGACTTACCAGAGAATGGGCAGCAGCGTTCTCTGTGCTTTTGTTACAACCGTACTGCGATCGCCAACCCGTTTGCCAAGCGTGGCGATTATGGCTAAGCCCCCCTTTTCGGGGGAGGCCTATGTCCAGCAGTGGACGTCTTGCGGCTGTAAAGATGATGATGATCTATAACTTAAATAATTAAATAAATGGCGATACTGTCTTAGGGCTGCTACACACTGTACCGGCGAGACGGTCGCTGTCCATGCCAACGGGTAGGTCTCGGTTTGCCCGTAACTACAATCAGAACCCAATTTCTGCCTTTCTAACCCATGGAACACCAAAGTGGTTCACCTATGTGTTCCACGGTTAACTTTCTAGAAGTGACATTAGTATGAGTGCTTAGGTATTTAAATTCAAGACGCATAACATTTCATCCTACAGTAAATGGGACTACTAATACAATAAATGGGGGGGGGGGGATAAATTCGATAATTTTACATTTAACAAAGAAGTGAAGCCGTCTTTCATTGCTGGCTGTACAAATAGATTTTTGGTTCCAGTCGATTTAATGTAATATCGGGCTAACATAACACCATGCCTAAATGACAGTGCTGAAACCAGTCAATTTAGTCAAACGGTTCCTAATTACGTAGGAGTATAGATAATATAAACCTACTAATGCTATACAATTTAGAAACAGCATGGTTATACACGCTACGGATTGTCCTGATTGGTACTGGCATGGACATCAAAAAGCAAATACATTCTATGAAAGGGTTGATATTTTGCCCGTTATTTTGGTAATTTTACATACATAACTACATACCTACACAAACACACCTTTATCCCATTGAGCTAGGCAGAAACCACAGAACGCCACCTGCTACGATTAAAACATACTTCTTTTGCCTCGTCCACGTTCATACATCTCCTCCTGTATTCACAAACGCTCGGATTTGATTTCGATTCGGAAAGACGTATGTCTATCTCGCTCGCTTTTGTAATGCCAAAACAAGATAGACATACGCCTTATCGAATCGAAATCGAATCCAAGCGTTTGTGAATAGGGGGCCTGGTCACAGACGCACGCCGGTTGCGAGTACTACGCACCTGACCTTTCTGCAGCAGTTGGTCAGCAAGTGGTCAACAAAAAAAAAAACAGGATCCTACACTAAGCAGTTGCATTTGTGACAACTAGACTAACGAATCTGCCCTAAAAGCTATAGAGATGATATCGCTACCGAAATACGGCATCTTATGTCTTCAGAAAGGGGATAATAGTTAAAAAAAGAAAAAGGACATCAATATTAAATTAAATATATTTATTGGACGCCTGTATACACAGCACCACTTTACGTTCATAGGATTTACAAAAAAAGCACTATTTAAGCAAACATCTAACTATATTACTTTGTTCTAATAATCTTGCTAATGAATAATATGCGACATAGCATCATGAAGGTAGTTTGTTTTGTACATATCTTACAATAATACAAAAATGGCTCTCAAAAATGCTATAATTTGTGAATTATAACTATGTTTTTGGTTTCCTATATTGTATATAAGACTTACAAAATCTAATTTATAAAAAACTCGATGTATTTTTACGTACGTCTATATTATCACTGAATAGTCCTTGTGACTACTATGTAGAAACAACTATTCAAAAACATGAAATCAAATTGTCAAATCTCATTATGTTTTAAATTAAAAATAAAACATTTACATCTAATAATTTACATATTTATCGACAAAACAATAGCTATATATATGGGTTACCTAAACAATTGGCAAGTTGCTAAATAATTAATTAATAGGTGGGATTCCTTTCGAGCACAGGGTACACTAAAATTTAATCAGATCTTCACTTCCATCTTCTTGGTCTCGGCTGGCATTATTGCTAGTAATCTCAATAGTTGGATTTTGGACATCACAATTTTTGGGTGACACTTTCCTCCTAGGCGGAATTGGTGCTTCATCTAAAATACCAGTTATACCTAAACTCCTACTTTGTTCTGCAAATAATTTAACTTCTTGATTTATTTCGACTCGTCGACTACTCGGCGACAGTTTCGTTCTGACGGGAGGGCTCGGCGCAGCTCTAGAATACATCGGACGGTTGTCAAATATAGAGGTATTAATTGGATTCATACTTCCAGGTAGTAGGGCTGCAGTCTTACTTCTCTCAAGAGAGTAAACTTCACTAGAACTTTCTTCTCGTTTCTCAATAGTTTTTTTATGATCGTCAGTATAAAATGTTGCCTTTTTGGTGTATTCTGACCGAAAGTGCTTGTGTGCCTGAACATCCGACTTGCTTCTTTCTAGCGTAAATGCGCCATTTGTATGAAGATGACAACTGAATGAACTAGTATTCACCGTGCAAGCAGGTGCCGTTGAGAATGGTACTGAAGGTGCCCACAAACATGCTCCCTCATTTCTTGGTACTAACAATAGAGGATCCTGAAAAAAAAATGTAATACAATTATTCAAACAGATAAATAAAATTTTGTAGCTCACACATAACTCAATAAACAGTATCTTATCACAAAATTATATCATTAATCTGCAATAATAATAATTTTGGGTTTTTTTAAGTATTTTAGATAAGACAAACAAGATATTTCAAATCTCATAATAAGACATAATCATGACATAAATACGTAAATGGTCACCTTGCCAGTGATTGCAAATATTTTAGACTGTAATGCGTGTAGCTTGTTGCGGAGGTATTCGTATGAGCACTCTCGTAACTTCATGACCCACTGAACAACATTGTCTTCAGCCCGAGCAGCAAATACATGTCGTTTTTCAGGTTCATCTCTGTAATCATTTAAAGGAGATATTAGAAAAACCAGTAAATCACCAAAACATTCAAAAATGGTTATTAGTATGGCTGCTGCTAAAAATCCTTTGGGACCAAGATTTTTACACAATTGAACTAGTCATGAGCATTAAAGCATTTAAAAATTAAAAGGTTTTTAGAACCATACCTTATATAATAATGTACTTACATAAATGATATTGAAAATGAAAATGGTATACTCTGCCCATGTTCCATCTGTATTGAAGAATTCTCTAATACAAACATTCCCGCTGGACATTTTGTATCAAATTTACCCATTTCACTTATTTTAAAATAAAATAAATAATTATTTATTAGCCGAAACCATCTCTCTTTGAACACTGAAATTAAATAAAAATAAATTAATATTGACTAGAAGGATGTGAGTGCATATAAATGCAATTAACTACTGAAATTTAAATTAATAGTCTTTTCTGTAATAGAACCAAAGTTATGAGTAAGAAAGATTTAAGCCGACTTTGGTTACTAATTACAAGTTTATAGTAAGATATTTTAAGCTTATGTTAGTAAAGATGTCACTTTATAATGGTACACTGTTTACCATTGTTTGGCAGTCTCCAACATCATAAAATATCTAATCACAAGGTTGTAAGAGCCAATATAAAAATTATGTTTCATACGTCACAACTAACAGTTGTTCTATTCATAAAAATATACTCTTTCATATTCTGTCTATATTCTTTCATGTAAAAATACTATTCACTCACAGGAGTGAATTATGATTGTGTATCTTTTTATAGAATAAAATGAAAGAGACACTTTTCATGACTCATTCCAAACTTAGTTTGAGGAAAATGTAAACATAAAAGGTGATGTATTGGTTATATTTTTAGAGTATGTTCTATACTGACCTGACTGATTACGATAACCGCCATTGGAAATCTTTTTATAGTTTAATCTCCCTTCAATTACACAAGGTTGATCGCTCAGTTGAGCGAGTTCACGAATATTGCATTTCATTTGTACATACAGTGTTTAGATCGTAAATAAAACCTAAAATTTACACGTACAAAATCATTGGTTATAGATCATTATATATGATACATAATTAGTAGTATTTTAATGTAATTACTAAAATCAATGCAAATTTTGTACCGAGAAAGAAAAACGTAAGAAATTCTGTGATGGTTGTTGATTGCTGTGCTATCAACTGTGACAGTGACAGCACACTCAAATGTCAGTTTAACGTTTTGTTACCAAGTTTACTAGCACAGGCTCGACTATGGGTGCGTTCCGAATTACGTCAAAATCGCTGTTAGCGCGTCAAAACTCGTATCGAGTGGCGTGAGCGCGACCATAATAACTTTCTTGACGTCATCATTGACGCCATTTTGCCAACAGCGTTCCGAATCAGTTATCGCGTTCCTGTTGTTAACAGCGATATTTCCATTCGGAAATGGTTCTGTCAGTTCTCAGAACACCGTTCGATAACACGAAACTAGCACATAAGTTTAGCCATAAACGTGATTTCCGATTTCTATTCACTTTTATTTTTCTTTTACTGGCAATTGCAAGACAAGGACACAATCCACCTTCGTAGCTATCTCGTTCTGAAGTTTTTCCTTCCTTTGACATAGAGTTCGTATTTATTAGAGTAATACGAACTCTACGCGTTTGAGATACAGTTCAATTCAAACGGTTTTTTGATACTGTCATTTTGTTCGTACACATTCCTGTTAGTATATAAGTTCCTTGGGAACGCCTTTAGGTTTCACTCCCGATGATGCTATCAAAGCTCCTCCAGGAGAGTAGCAAAGAGTCTAGCACTTTTAAAAAGTTCAGACGCAAACCGCCGTCTTTCCGACCTCGCCTTCGAGGTCCGTCGCTACGTCCCGGTCCTTAACCTCCCCAACGTCCCGGTCCTTAACCTCCCCGACCCTCGCTCGAGCCTGCCCACGATGCTGTGCCAGTAGTTTTAATCATCAGCCTCTTAATAATGAAATCATTCAGATCCAGCCTTTCCCCATGTTGTCCTCCACCAGCGACGCCCTAAGCAGAGGCTCGTACCCCACTGGGGGTGCTCTTAGAGTGTAGTCGCTTAGTTTGTAAGAAGTTTTATGCCCTGGCTGGAGGCCTTACACTTAAGGAACCCACAGGATAGTCCGGTTAAGCAGATGACAACGTAACCTCTAGTGGAATCCTTTATAACAGAAATATACGTGAACCAATAACATTTTTTTCCTATATTGACACTTGAACGACATAACATGATTACCAGAATAGTATAATTAAGTTTTTGATATTTATTTATTATGTACGACTTAGCATGAAAAAATATCGATAACACAAATCGATAAACGAACAACCCTCAGAAGCAAAGTAGTGGTATAGCTACTGCCATACTGATGAATTGAACTGGATATACCCTACTGAAGAAAACTCAACTGAAGACTAGGCAGCATGGTCTCAGACCTTAGCCTGTTCCGCAGGGAACAAATTAAAAAAAAAGGTACAGCTACTGAGCAACAGAGGGCATTTATTGCAATTACGTAAATGTTGTAGATAGTTAGATCAGAAATTATGTATTAGATCCTAAATAAACCGAATTCTAGTCCACTCCTTCTACCATAACGAGATTTACAATAACGCAAAGCGCAACAAGCCATATTTTTTTTTAATATTTTTCTGTTCGGCTCAATTATGTCACTGAATGCATCCTGACAGGGAGACGCGATAAGGGTATTATTTATGTGTTGTGGCGAGACGTGTCAATCTAGACTGTACGAAATTTGTAAAAAAGCGATCGTCTTCGTCTTGTCCCGTCTATAGCTCGTAATATTTGAATGCCTTTGAATAGGATTATTAGGGCCTCATTTAAGTCGAACTGTATCATCGAACGTAGACTTTTATCGTTTTATTTTTATATGTATTCGACTTTGATTGCCATCTATAATAAGAAATAGAATAGACTTTGCCACCCTTTGGGTATGGAAACCCAAACAATATAAGAGTGTTGTCATTCGCGGGCTATCCCTGTTTTTCAGATCTGTATATTTTCCAAAATAAGCATTGATTGAGAAATGCCTGCATTGGTGTAGGTGATAATAACAATAAATAATAAAAACACAATATAATTATTCGTTTATTTTTAACTTTTAGTACAAAATAAAACTAGTACACAGGGATACATCTCAAACCTAGCATTTGCATGTTGAATAGTCCGAGGCTTACGACGATAAGTCTTCTCATTTGTACTATTTTAGACACTATAACGTCACACAGATTAGCTCATTATTCCCCATCAAAAATAAAATTAATCATAACTGAATAATGTAATCACTCTTCGAGTTAATCCGACCAAAATAGATGTTTTATTGCCGACATTACACTATATTACTATTGGTACCTACTTCAGATTAGATTTTTAAGCTTACTTATCAATATACAAATACATAATTTTGAGGTTTGGAGCGGCATTGATGAATTTTTCAGGCACAATCAAACCAGTGCACCCCAATGTTTAAAATACATGAAACCACACATTATCTCGTAGAACCTTTTTCATTTAAAACATGACCTAGGTTTAAAAATGAGATATTACTGTTCAAGAGTCGCCTATGTATTATAAACATATCTGGAAATTCGCATTTACAGAACGTAATTATTCATCGATCTCAAGTGATCAAAACTGCTCAAGTAATTAACTATTACAATCGTACAATCCTCGTGTTACTTTTTTCTCAAGTCTTCTTATCTATTAAAACATTACACCGTGCACAGTAAGAAACATACTGTACAAAATAACTTAAAAAAATAGAACCGACTTCATTAACGTCTCTCTTACTGGCCGTGGCCGTAATATTAAATCATAAAACTAATACAAAACGCTTGATAGTCCCAAAAGAACAACTTTCTTTCAAAAAATTTAGATGCTCTCTTATATTTTGAATTTTTATGTTTTGTTTACTTTTTTAATGAGCTTTGATTGAATTTGGATACCCTACTTCGATTTATTTTCTACAATTTATTTTCTTACGTCAGTGCACATAATTTAATCAACGAGTCTTATGCTTATCGAATACGATCTAGTTACCTATTAATTATTCTGAAACGAATATATTTCTAAGCTTTCCGACAATAATACATTATGCAAGTTCTGACTTCTAAACATACGTCTAAATTTTAAAGTATAAGGCTGCACTACCCGTTGGCTGATGCTATTATAACAGAGATGAGTTTAGTCTCAGAGTAAATATCCATGTTTGACCCTGTCTATTTATAAAAAAAACAGTGCTTTATATGGATTGTATGTTACATTATTTAGTAGCAAGGTTTTGTGTTATTCTATTACTTTATAGTATTTTACTCTGTTAACTTTAGACTCTCTTATAATAGCAACGCCCATTGGGCTAATTAGGAAACAAGTCGGTTCTTACACTTTAACGTCACAATCACATTTATACAGTTTCGAATTACTTATTACGCACAAATATTTAATTAATTGCTTTATCGACTGAAAGTATAAAACCGTATTCACTATTTTTCAATATCAACAATGACTTCAGAAACCCACATTACATAACAAATTGCTTACTTTTGTTCAATCTTATTCCTAAGAGGCGGATAATCGTCATGAGCGAAAAAAAGGTTATTCCTAAGTTACTAGTAGCTTGTCATGTAAACAGATGCTTTCAAAGTAACTTGTATATAAACCCCAAAGGAACGCAGATATGTTTTAGAATACTAAGCACACAGCTTTAAAAAGGGGTGGATTAAAAGCATAACTCTTACTTTATTTCTTATACATTTATATGGACTTTGAAGTGGGTCTCGCAATAAGTTAAGCTACTGTTGCCGACTTGTGACGAAGTCTCAGTGCCATTCAACTTTCGCTAGCTATCCCCTTTCTTGTATACGCTATTTGAAGTTGTATTTTTCAAAATTACATTGTATTAATGTAGAATTGCAATTGACTGGTCAGTTTTAAATTACTTTATGTTACTAATAAATCGATTTACATCGTCCATGATTATACCTCAGAGCTGCAAAGGCAATGTTAACATAGTAATAAATAAAAAAAATACATTATTCGGGGAATGGACAAAATTGATATAATTAGGCACGTCGCCAGAAACTCTTTGGTCCTATTATTTTATGATTATAGCTATGACGTGTCGCAATATATCTACATTATGTGCATATTTTGTCGAAGTAAACGATGAAGTACTACATACGAAACCGTTTATTTTAGTAGAGGTAGTTTTGTCAGAATATTACTCGTTTCCGAATACATGCTATACGATTTTTTTGAGTTTGAACACAAATATTATGACTTTTAGATTACGGATACCTAAAATTATCGAGCTTGTGAAAAGGTACTCTTGGCGCCAGTTAGTTTAAACTGTCGGAATTACTTACAGAGTTCAATAACACTTCGAATATTGATTGATTAAACAATTAAGTATTGTAAATCATAGCTTAAGAAACAGCACAGCCTAGGACGAACAGTTGCCGGGACATAGTAACAACTTGGAACATATTTGAACAGCAGACTGTTTCCTATTCAGCGATTTATTGAGATGGATTATATAAATAGACACGAACGAAATATGTGCACAATACTTCCGTTCTATTAAAATATTTGGGGAAGCACGAATGCACAAGTTTCTAATAACTTTCATAACACTTAGTTAGAAATGAGTCAAATTTTATCTAAAATAATCCCGTATAAAAATAGCGTGTCAATTTATACCATGCAATATTTACTTGTTTAACTGCACCATGTTGTTTCTCTGGGAAAATTTTATTTTAAAGAGCCATGTTCTATTTTACCATTATTTAAGCTTTTAGTACATTTTACAGTTTAGTTAATATCTTCTAGCAATATAACTTATTCTCATTACAATCCAATGAACTAATGTGGCCATAATCAAAACAGTACTGTCCCTAAATATACGAATTAAAGTTATTGTAATCACACAGATTCTGAACAGATATCAATAATGGTGCTTTGTGTATCACAGGACGATAGACGACCTCATTGCTTCGAATATGACATTATGAGATAGTTCTCTAAACAATGATAATTGCGCTATAAATTACTAAAGAGTTCCTAATGCGATACTTCTCCAATTCGATACGTAAGAAAATTCATAATGATTTATTCTATCCAAACTCGATTTAAGTAAGTACATTAAAAATTTAAGATTGCCCAAAGAAATGATTAACATTATTCAGACAAGAGCTTCCGTAACATCGACAAACAAAACACATAAAACAACAAACATTCACCAAACGACCGGCGCAAGAATGATCCGCTGCAAAGTCACCGAATCATGTATTTCAGACTCTAAGACCTAAATGAACACATGAAATACAATCCGCCACGGCGCAAACGTTTCGACATCACCGAACGTAACGGCGATATATAACTACCATTAAATAATTACACATCTTAAACATAAAATAAACTCAATAATATACATAATTACATTATATATTCGAAAAAATAACAAAAATCGACAGTCAACATCCGAGGGGGTCGAGCGGGGCGGGACCAACCCTATTTACATAGAATACAATCGATAAACGTCCCCTGTCGGCAGTGCTAGTTATAGTATTGCGCTAGTGCGGACGGCGCACACGCGCGGCGCTGCGCTAGGGCTTGCGGCGTCACATGGGCGGGCGCTCCCAGTCCACGGCGGGCGCCGCGCCGCCCCACGCGCCCCAGCGCTCGCGCCGGAAGAAGCGCTTCTTGAAGTGCGCGGCGGGGGGCGAGCTGGCCGGCCGTGCCGCCCCCGCCGCCGCGGCCGCGCCCGCTTCGCCGTGCCCGATGCCCGAGTCGGGCGACGTGTTGCAGGCCTCGTCCGAGCGCCGCCGCTTATCCTCCATAGCCGTGGACGCGAACGATATGATCTGGTCGAACCGGAAGGCTATCCGGTCTTGCCACTTGCTCTCGTCCACCTCCTCGCCGGCCTCGCCCTCTGTAACGGAGCGGGCGGTGAGTGGCGGAGGAGGGGGCGCGGGCGCGGCGGGCTCGTCGCGCGTACCTGGCGGGCGCGCGTCGGGCAGCTCGTCCACGAGCGGCGTGGAGGTGTTGGAGTGCGGGTCGGGCGGTGGCGTGCGCCGGCGCGGGTCGTCCTCGCCGCCGGCCGGCGCGCCGGTTCCGTTGCGGCCGCGCCAGTACTCGGACGCCAGCACGCGAGCTTGCAGGCATGCTGCTAACCCTGTAAACCGTTCCAAATGTTAAATTACCGAAGTTGCAAAGAAAAGGTATTCAACTAGTTGTGATATTTTCAATCAATCAGCATACGGTAAAGTCGCCAAATTCGACGTATTTTACAGTCACCTAGTTGAGATTGAGATGCAGTCAAAGTTCTGAAGTGAATTCAGTTCATTAGAATTGTATTGACATATTTACTTTACAGTTTATATGTCTAAATATAATAATATATTTATTCAAAATTAAAATTGGCACAACTAATACAATATAAATATGAGAAATATTAAAGGTATAACAAAGTTCAATGCCTGTACTAGGTTAAACCTGTATCACAGGTGACATGTCTCTAATGATTACTACTTATACAAAAGATTTATATTTCGATATGGATCGTCTATCGTGATAACCTACCTTCTAGCGGCTGATTAGCCCCGGCGGGCTCCTGGTATCGCGCGCTCATGTTGACGGCCGCGTTGATTATGCTCTGGTTGGAGATCTCGAGCGTGCGCTCGATCTCTCCGTTGACGAGATCGCCGATGGTGCGAGCGCCGGGCGCGGCCAGGCGCTCCTGCGACAGGTGGCGCCGCAGCGCCAGCTTGGCCGGCGACACCTGCACACACACACGGTCAGCTGCGGGCACAGGGCGGGGGCGGGGGCGCGGGGGGGGCGGGCCTCACCTGCGTGTAGTCGGGCTGCGCGCCGCTCGGCTCGCGCTCCAGGTGCGCGGCGTGCGCGGGGTGCGCGGCGTGGCGCGCGTCGCGGCGCTCGTACGGGTAGCGCTCGCGCCGCAGCTCACGCGGCAGGCGAGCGTAGCCCGGCGCGCCCCCGGGCCCTGAGCCGCGCGGGTACCCGTGCGCGCCGTGCGACCCGTGAGAGCCATGCGAGCCGTGAGAGCCGTGTGACCCGTGCGAGCCGTGCGGCGCGCCCGATCGGACGTAGCCGTTAGTGTACGTGTGGCTCTGCGCCGGGCGTGACGCTTTCCGCTGCTCCTGGTCCTCGTTCAGCACCGACGTTATTATGCTTTTGAGTCTATCCTCGAAATTAATCACCTTCGGCGATTCCTGAACTTTGCCGACCACGTTGAGAGGTTTCTGTGGCTTGACCGGCGACTGCCTGTGCGCGAGGTTGGGCGGCGGCTGGGCCGGGCGCTGCGGCTGCGCGCGGTGTACGGGCGGCGTCCCCTTTGGGTGCCGGTGATGATCGACGTGCCTTTCAGATTCTCTCGGGTACCCATTCACTATCATGTTTGGCTTGGTGGTCTTGGCAGCCTCGATTTGACGCCCAGTCTCTAATATCTTCTGAGCTAAAAGCTCTGGGTTCTGTTCCTCAATTTTCCCAACATCCGGGACGTCAGGCCACTCTTGCGACCGTGATCTATGCTCTCTATCTCTAGATTTTCTGGGCTTAGAATTCACTGTATGAGGTTTGACAGTCGCAACAGGTACAGTTGGCGGCGCAACTTTTTGCTCGCTTGATCTTTCCATTTGAATAATTTCGTTTTGAAGATGTCCAACCTGTGCGTGTAACCTTTTCCGGTGCGCTAGTGTAGCCGATATCTCTTTCAGTATACAATCATGAGCGATGTTCTGCGTGATCTCGACGTCGGGCGGTATGTGGCCCAACTGACGATACTTTTCTGTTATCTCGAACGTCCTTTGTTTGACGAGCATTGCTTGATCAGTTTCTATATTATTCACCTAAAAAATTACAAAATTATAATGAAACGGTGACAATAGTAAAAAAATACGATGAAATAAATACATTATACATCAAAATAACATTACATACTCTAAAATAAAACAATTGGCATAATATCGTACATAGAAAATGAAAATAGCATTCAATAAAGCAATGACATAAAAAAAAGTAAAATGTAAAAAATAACATTATTAAGTTACCATAATAAATGGTATGATATAATACGTATAGTAGATGTATCCGCATGAAAGTAAAGGTCATATAAATGTAAAACTGAATATAATAATGAAAATGATGAGTACCGTTTTTTTATAACTGTAGTGATGTACGTACTCTTCGAAAATGAGTCTAAGCCGTCGCGATACCAATAGCGAGCTAGCTATCAGGTGCATGACCGAGTGATAGTGAGCTATAAGAGCGAAAGTACCTAGGGACAGAAGCAGGGTGGTATCCGGTCACTATAATCGTTGAAGTTACAATAAAAGCTGATTGTTTTCAATGCACGATACTATGACACACAAATAAATCATGATGGGTACCTGCGCTTGCAGTTTGCTTGCCTTGCTCTGCAACTCTTTATGTCTCCCCACAATTTCCTTCGCTTTGGCCAACAGATCCACTGTGTTATTGGCGTGTATGCCCAGCTCACTCATGCGCGCCTTTAACAGAGCAACACTGTCGCTTATGAGCACGTTGATCTGTTTATCTAACTGAGACGCACGTGACTTCAGTTTCTGGTTCCTCTCCTGTATCGAATACTTAGGTTTAAATAATGTATTTATACACACTGACATTTTCATGGTCTTACAAACGACTTACGGCTTACTGTTTCATAATTGCCGTAGACATTATCGGTTTGAAGATTTTACACACCTAGATGTAGATCATATTTGCGAGAGCGCGGAGGTTATTGATGTTATTGAAAAGAATATTGCATTTAACACATGCAACATTGCCCGATCCTTTCCTATATCTGCTCGAAATTTAGAATACAATAGTATACTCTAACAAAAACAAAACGAAATAAATAAATAAATAAAGCAGGCGGACGCTACTATTTGTTATTATGATTTTTAAAGAAACTTCATAATATATTTTATGCAGCTCGAATTAAAAACAAGAGTGTGTTAAAAAAACTTTATTCTGAATTTGCCCTCTAACATGTTTTGTACAGATAGTTTAATTTCATTAATCAATAAATTTGAAAGGCAATGATTAAACTATTCTATCCGAAGACTGCATATTTGTCAATTTATATACCACGCATGTTTCGCATGTATTATCATTATCTTGGATGGCGTCTTTAAAACCCATCACCGGTTTTCCAGGTAGACGGTATATTTAATAGAAAGCACACGTAGTTTGTAAGGACACCAAAAAGTATAAAGCAAAACACACATGCATAAAAATGAAAAGAGAATTTGGATAAAACTGAAAGATTAGAGTATGGATGTTGATGGCTATAAGAGTAAGGAGGAAGAACAAAAAAACGATTAATGGACCGAGTGATGGATGATATGGCTAGAAAGGAAGTGACTGCTGAGATGATGAGTAGTGATCGGATATTCGGACGCATATTTAGCTAAAGTACGTTCTTTCCTGGCAAAAGGTACAAAAGTATGGAAGCGGCTATTAAATTGCCGATGTTTGTCGCGGGATTGCGAAATTTCATAATTCTTTAGTAAGTATAAATGTAGTACTCAAAATATCGTAACGAATATTTTAAATTTATTTAAAACCTTGGCAAGTTTGTTGAAAATAACAAGGAAAAAATACAACAACTATTTGAATTCGTATTTTTGTGCTGAAATGTCGAATGCTAAAACAAAATGGTAAATATGTCTGGGCATAATTCATTTGGAGCTAAACGAAAAAGTAACTAGACTAGTTTTTATTTTTTAAATAAACTTTTTCCCATATTGACGCGCGCTCCATACTAGTGTCAACACTCAAACTTTAGGTAAATATGCATCAGAATATCCGATCTCTAGTGATGAGTTATAGAGAAGTATCGAAAAATAAGGCACACCCTGCACTGACCTAAATGAAATTGGGATAAGGGCAGAAGGATGATGATGTTGGATCATACCTTTTCCGTTTCGATCTGTTGTCGTATCTCCTGCGCGTACTCGGGCGTGTTCATGCGCGTGATGAAGGCGAGGTACTGGTCGCGGAACATGTCCAGCAGCAGCTGCAGGCTGTAGGGCGTGTGCGGCGAGCGCGGGATGTCCAGCTCCGAGTGCAGGCGCGACGCGGGCTGCAGCGCCACGCCCAGCGCCGACAGCCGCTGCTCCACGCAGCCCGGCGGCGGCGCGGTCACCTGTGGGCCCGTACCGGCGTCAATGTAAAGCCTAAGAACTCGAAGCGCCTAGTTAAGAACGCTGCGGTATAATAAGGCCAAATACGCACTGAGATAAAAGAAATTTCGCGCATTTTTTTATCGCAGCGCGGGCTAACCCTAACTCTCATAAAATGTAAATAAATATAAAAAGAGAATCATAACTGTAATTTCGAATGTCTTGAAAAACCGCGTGCCACATCCACAAAAAAACATTTTTCAGATTTGTTGTAATTCGAAAGCAACAGATCTGTCTTTTATGAAATAATAAAAAAATATGGTCGGTGCCCTACCGACGAACGGTACCTGCGAAGCGTAAGTATACTCACGGCGCCGTTATGTAGCGTGGAGGCCAGCGTGGTGGAGTGCAACAGGTCCAGACCGGCGATGGCAGCCGGCGCGGCGCGGCGGCGCTTGGCACGCGCCGCACGACGCCGCGCGCCTCCCGCGCTCGCGCTGCGCTTGCTGGCGGGCCGACGACTGCGATCTGTAACCAAGCAATACTTAACTTTAAAGACAATTGATTATTAATATCGGGAGATATCTAATCTAAACTAATATTATAAAGAGGAAAGATTTGATTGTTTGTTTGCATTGAATAGGCTCCGAAACTACTGGTCCGATTTGAAAAATTATTTCAGTGTTAGATAGCCCAGGAAGGCTATAGGCTATATATCATCACGCTACGACCAATAGGAGTGGAGCAGCAATGAAAAATGTTGCGTAAACGGGGAAAATGTGACGCAAACGAAGTGGCGCCGGACAGCTAGTAAAATATAAGCTAAGTGAACAAAATCCGAAAATCAGCAGACTGTCGTGATTCGTCGTCAGACATGACACCTTTTGATGACGAAAATATGGTCTGTTGAGACGTGTGCACTCACTTGAGTCGGAGGAGGAGGCCCAGGGCGCGCCCCACTCGCGCGGCGCGGGCTCCGGCGCGGGCGGCGCGTCGTCCGTGCCGCTGGACTCCTCGTCGCTGTCGTCGCTGGAGCGCCGCACCACGCGCCGCTTCGCCACCGCCGCGCGCGCGCGCGTTCGACCGTTCTCGCCTCTGTGTAGCAAAAGAACGTTTTATTATGGTGTAGTTTTCACGGCTATTTCACTTAGTTATAGTTAAAAGACTCATTGGTATCAACTCAACTCTCAGATTCTTATTCACTATATATAGGGTCGAAAGTTGAAGTGAACCCTGGCGAAAAGTTTCGTTCTTGTATAAATGGTAGTTTAGGAATGCGCTCCAATCTTTGACAATACACATTGACCGATTATCACTTTAGCGTACATGCCGTATGAAGTGTGTAACACGTGTGCGTACAGTCCGTGTAGCAAGGAAAATAACGTTTCAACTAAATACCATATAATTGTGAACTCAACCGACGTACGTATCGCCAATGAAGAACTCGGGAGAAGTAATCAGGGTACTTGTGACTTGAGTCATAAAGTGCATACCTGACAGCTCTAGGTCTTGCCACCTTCCGCCGTCGCTCGGGCAGCGAGGCAGTGCTGTGGTTGCTGTTACCATTGAGCAGGTCCGGCGTCGGCTGGCGCGTCGGCGGTGCGCTCAGGTGTCTCTTCCCGCTCCCTTCGCCGTCCTCACATCCGTTATGCGTGCCCTAACAAAAACAACATCAATAAAGTAATCGTCTTAATAGTCCACACGTGTTTACATTCCTTGACGACGATAAATATCTAGTTAGCTGAAATAAAGATAATCGGTGACCTGGACGACTCTGATATCGATTAATCAGCTTCCCGGGTAGACGAGCTTATGTTTACAATAAGTAGATACAGTCTAATTATTAAAGTACACAATAGCAATCTTCGCAAATTAAAAAAAATCCTGATACTTTAACTCATGGACATAATTATGAAATATTGAGCTATTTGAGTACTTAACAAACTCATTTCGGATACCCTTACAACAACATTTCTTATTTAAAAGCAAGAAGACTGACAATAAAATGTTTCGTCTGCTTCGGCTCAGTTAGTGTTAATTAAGTCTATCTCAACGCAGATTTACATAATCAATTCATGTCAATGTGATTTTTTGGAATTTTTCAAATCCAAGAAATAAACAAAGCAAGCCGGATTATAAACAAATTCAAATATGTTATGTGTATTATTTCAAAACAAGCAATGAAAAGCTATAAATAAGCAGAATAACAGTTTGGTAATGTTTGACAGGATAAGGGTTTGGTTGCTAAAGGGACAACATTAAGCCCTTGTTCGCACGGGTCCTGTTTAACGCGCTCACATGAACTCTCTTGGACTTTCAGTGATCGGCTCATTACCGAAACTCGAAAATCCAATGCAACTCATCGCGGCAAAAATTGCCCGGGCGAACGAGGAGTTATTCTGCACATTTATAAGAAGATGCACAAAATTTAGATATAGTTGGGGATACAATTGTATGTAAAAACTAATATTTCTCGTAAGAAATCCTCACTGAAATCTGTAACTTGCCACTTATTTATATTTGTGCAGTCGCCAAGGAACAGGTTAAACAGGGTCAACAGCTAGATAACTTGGTACACCATATCTTCCAAACTTATTCATTGAATTCTGTCGATATAATTTCAAACAAAGGTTTAGATTAAATGCCTGAAATATTGCAGAGTTAAAAAGATTTAATAAGAAGTTACTACTTATATATTTAAAACTTAACAAGGTAAAGTTAGGCGAAAATTCAGACACATGGACAAGACGAAATTACTACTTAAACTACGGAACCCAGATAGGAAGAACCTAATGAAATAGGTTTTTTTTTTCATTATTCACACAACAATACTTCACACTTCTGCCTTTCTCTACTGTATAGCACACATGGATTTCATATAACTTGCAAACATGATGATTGGTTGTTTAAATATCAAGACCGACTAATCAAACTCTAGTTGCAATTATTACATTAAACATTTTCAGAAAAAGGCTAGGCAGGTGATGGGGATTTCTCGATCTCTAAATCATTCATTCATTAAGTTTAGGAAACAAGTTATTTTCACAGTCAAATCATCATGAAAACAGTAGACACGAAAAATTTCTTATCATATAAAAGGTAAAGTGATTGGAACAGACCCTTTTGCTGACCTTGAGTTTCGGATTTTTCAGTCTTTGAAAATATCTCTCTAATTTGGTCCTATCTATAATGTGTAAATAGTAAGAGACTGGTTTCCCCGTCCACGAGACTGATCCTTTTAGTGGAGACATCTCGCTGACGTGCATGATGGTCCCGATGTCACTGAGATTTCTGTCCGTTATCCTGAAGTTAAGCGGACAAAAACTCTTCGATGATACGATTTTAGCACCGTCTTTCAAGTCAGCAAATCTTTCTTTTAACTGGTGGTCCACGTGCGGCCCGAATGCAAAGTTATTCACAAAAACTATCGTCGCTGCATTTATCTTTTCTCTGTGTTCATCCAGTAGAAAGTCGCCCTTGATTAATTTATACTCTCCGCATTTCTTCCCATACCATTTCATCCACATTCTGAAGTGACCGTCCATACTCTGAAAAGTGAAATTTTCAAATTAATAATAGTTATTTATCATTGCATAGTTGTATGCAGGGTGGTGTGTTAAAGTGATATTTACCTCGGCATATTTGCTAGGAACTTCCGCCTTTTCGACTCCGAGGCAGACGCGGCAAGGTGTTGCGGCCGCCATTTGTAGGACCACCTGTCCTACACCCGAGCCCAAGTCCACGAACACATCGTCGGCGGTTATATCTATTTGATCTATCATCTGACATACCAGCTCGTAAGATGTTTCGCCGTATACCTGCCAGAATAATATATTCACATTTAATTACCACAAATTACAAACAGGAAACACAATTCGTATAGGTATTTACAACAGTATCCTGATAACGCGACAATTTCCTGACTTCCTAGTCCTACTTCCTATAAAACTCGCTCCATTGTCTAAGTGTTGGCTGTAAAGACACAAGTCAACTTAATTTACAGCTAACACTTAGCTATAATAGAATCTACTAATAATCATTAACACAACTGAGATTAAATTGGAGATTCAAGTGTCAAAGTGAAATCTATTGCGAATACGAGTGTATTCGGGAAAGGCAGACCTATTACTATTCTTGATTACTTGAAACCTAAATCAACAATCAACATCAACGCGTTGATTTTGTTGAGTAGGTAGGCGAATTTCCTAAACAATTGGTTCGCAAGGATATCGTTCTATTGTCAAAATAAGAGCTACTTAATACGATTACGACACTGTTACGAAATTAGGATGCCGTTCCTTGCCGAGCAAAAAGTCGTATATTTTAAATTCAACTATTAATAGCTCAGGTCAAACTTGGCAACACGACATAATGACCGCCGCTATAAACAATACGGATTACGTAATAAATAACCGTTGGTACTGACCTCAGGTGAGAAGGGTTCATATTGGTTGAGTTTATCCGGGTCAGACACTGCTTGGTTGTATGTTTGCTGCAGTATGTGTTTTAGCAAACCCCTTGATGGATACTTGTTCAGTCGTTGGGTTGGTAACGAAGTGCCTTTTTCCTGTAATTAATAAAAAACAATTATTTGCATACATGCAGCAATCATGAATCTTTCTCATCTTGTAGATGAGTTCAGGATTCCTGTAATTTACAAAAAATATACTAAGTATATCACAACAGGTTTTGCTATTCAGTTTCCTGGGCTTGTTCATACATATTTTTGTTCCATTTTGATATAGGTATACAGAGAAGCATGCCGATCGATGCATGACATTCAGTCCAATGCAACTAGGTCACCAATGCAGTAATAAAATCCCTATAGGTACCATGTAGGTATCATACTGTTAGCTTATTACAATAGTAAGTTGCCTTTAAGCCTTGACATTGCGAACATGGCAAAATGACCGATCGATACAGGCAAATGCGTCATTTAAGAGCAATGTCGATGGCCTTGAGTCCAATTCACGGTTCAAGGTTTAATAAATGTAGCAGCATGAGAGTAGGTACCTGCCAATTTGAACTTAAAGCTTGAGGTCAATAACTTCTCGCATTTTAAAATTATGTGGCATTTACTGCCCGCAAAAAACCAATACCTACCAATCTTACAATAAAAAATAGTTTTATCTCAGTCCAGCTGCGATTGATACAAACCGCATACTTATTTATTTTTGTAACATTAATTTAAGCTCGTTTTGCAGTTTATCTTTTGTTTTCTGTGACTTTTGTTACTAACCATAACGTACTAATATGGTGAGGAATGAGGAATTGCCGACTGCAGTCTTGCATGATCTTGCTGTCGAATATTTTGTAATGTATTTGTTTACGTTTTGTACGATGCATTCATTCATTCACGATAAAGCGATGTATCGAAATAACCACGAAACAACCTTGCATTTGATAACTTAATATTTATGCAGTAACTATGTACATAGATAGTGTGCATTCTTTAGTTAATCCACTCTCATGTCTTCAACATATCTGTGAACTAGCAAAACAATGTTCGCAGAAGAGTCATGCATGAGGCGTTGGTTGAATATACAATTCTATAGTGAGTTCATTATGTTACCTTGCTACTTTGTGTACACGTAGGTGTACGCTACACAGTAAACATTATAGTTCTATCGAGAGAAGCTTTGTTTATTTCATCTAAAGTTAAATATCACTGGTATAAATAATGCGCAAACGAAGTGGTGTGCGTACCCCACATAATTTGCTCCCGTTAAATTGAAGAAGGTAATGGGGTCAGGGGAGGCAGGCGTGCTCGGGAAATCAATACCAAGTCTAATGTAAACAATGTTTTTCGCGTCCGTTTATAGAAACTTGACGTAACTTCCGCAAGGTTTTGGTCTATTAATATAGGCAATGTTATAGGTTGTATATGACCTAGTGACTTGTGTAGTGTTTTATGATAATGTAGCCTCAGAGCCGCTCAATAAAAATACACAATGTTAACTATTGTTCGATTCTTTTGTGCCATTTACAATAAAACGTATATACCTTCCGTCAATACTACTAGTCATAATAACGACGCACATCAGTAAATCTACATACAATGTGCGTTACGCTGACAGACTAGAAGGCGTGCATCTGAGAAGAGTGATGCAATCAGTTATTCAGTTCTCACAGGCGCCCGCCCGTTGCCCAAACAGTCCATATGACGCTAAACCATTGCGTCACTTACTATCTACTTACTCGGTGAAAATTAGAAAGCGGCCCCACGTTAATTCAGCGCAGTGCATGCAATAACATACCGTTTACTAATATTATGATACATATTCAGTGTATTAGGTACCAGGCAGGCAAGTCGCTAGTCTAGTTGATCCGCCGATAAATACCTACCTAATTTACATATTATTATAATTTAAAAAACATAATTCAATTATGACATTGCTGGTGGTATCAGATTTGACCAATTTATAATTTATAGCAAACTAAATTCTGTTATCGTTCGTATATGGCACTTCTTGGAAAAGTTAATGAGTTTATCAATTAGTAACATAGAGAGAAGCGATATCTTACAATTAATTAGAATTTGAATGATTCGAAACTTAAAAACGAATGTATTGAAAATACATAATTTAAATTGCACTACATTATAAAGAAAGACGCAAAGAAATATATTTACATGTTTTCTTTATTTAAAACGTTTACAAAATAATACACCTACAGTGTATTACCCTTTTATTTTCAGTGTTATTTTTATACCGTGTCACAGAACTCGCAGGCATTAATGTTTTCTAATAATAGAAGTTAAGATTTACATATAAATTATAAGAACGCTTACAGAATGTTGCGATGGTGAGCTTTTTACCATAATGAATAATAATGTATAGAAAAAAAGCTAAAATATAACTTAAAAAGCTAGTTTTAAAAACCTCATAGCCAGAATGAAGACGCTGGCGCAGCCGAAAAAAAAGGTCATTAACACTACGCGAGACATTCGCGTTCGCTCAATATTGCGGTCAACGCCCCCGCAAGTGGCCCGCACTGAGCCACTCACTTTAACAATGCGATTCGCAGTCCATTCTTCACCAAATATACCTAATGTAAACTCATTTAAGACTGTTATTGAACCCCCAATAAATTATTATGTTGTAAGTTAATTTGCGATTTATTGATATCCGATCAATAACAGACAAATTATTAATTATTATTATTTTATTACAAAAACAAAACAATTATCTGACGACTACAGTACAAGGGATTCTTCACTCATGGACTAGTTGATGGAAAAGAAGTTTTCGATTCGTGAACAGTATTAATTTCAAACGTACGCCCGATACGGTACGCCTCACGGAGTGTACAGTTCACAGAAAAAAACCGGCCAAGTCCGAGTAGGACTCGCGCACCGAGGCCGCGAGGGTTCCGTACAATCATTTTTTTTTTAAATCCCTTTCGAGTAGTTGCGAGGAAAATATGTGGCTTAAATTGCTGTTTCATTTGATTGCGTTGACATAGAAGTTTGATTTTGTTACAGCTTAAAGGTATTATAGACTTGAGTATTTGATATGAATTTCAATTTAATACCTCTACGCGTTCATGAGGAAACGGGTAGTCAGTTTAAAATTATTAAAAATATTTTTATTTTATGATGTAAAACTAAAAATGTATGGTTTTCGCAATTTTTGCTTTATCTATGCTATAAGACGTTGCTTCGTACCAAATTTCAAGATTCTGAGTTCACGGGAAGTACCCTGTAAGTTTTGATTCCCTTGCGAGTGTCGAAAATTTGGGGCATAAACGGCTGTATCTTTTGATTTCGTTGGCTTAGAAGTTTGAATTTTTCACAGCTCCAAGGGACAGTAAACCTGAGTAGTTGATATAAATTCCAGCTTGCTACCTTCACGCGTTCCTGACAAAAAGGGTCTTGACAGACCGACGGACGGACGGACAACAAAGTGATCCTTTAAGGGTTCCGTTTTTTTTTTGTTTCGAGTTACGGAACCCTAAAAAACGGTTACGTAAACTAAAAAATATGTAAAATTAGAAATAACTCATCATTTGATTAATTATGTTTTGCGAAACAACTATTTAAACATATTATGATCAAAATTTCAAAAAGTTATTAGTTGACCGACTTAAAAAATACATCGTTTGCAGAAAACTGAAATTTTATGGAAATTAATTAATCCTGACTTCCTCTATCATTCTTCTCTATGCTACATATATGGCTAATGCACATAAAGATATCTGAGTTCACGCTGCGAACTAAACTAATAGAAAGATTTCATTTGGAAGATAAATATAAACGTGACCGAGGTCACTACACTGAACTTAAAGGTGTCTATGCACGCGACTAGAGTTCGTTCATATTTAAATGACCTACTCAATATGTCAAGATAGTAAATAAATGCACCAAGAAAAATTCAAGATATTTTTATTACTGGCTTAGCAACTAATCCAAGTATAGCGCATATTTCACGTTATTCGTAAGGTGGAGAATAAACTTACAGCGTATTTATTATTTTTGTTTCCGTACCGTATAGTTACAAGCTGTACTCGTCCTACGCTATTAACTCATACATACAGCACAGATAAGTGATAATGATAAATATGCAGAGACGTAACAGTATTTATGCGAGTCACGTTTGAAGAATAGACGTAACGTTCAACTTCTCAATATGCTGGTCCTCTAACCAAGTAACACAAATGACATCACCTCCGTACAAAGGATAATTCTATTATTACAAAACGGCCGTTCTAGACAAGTATGCCAATTGCCAGCCTTCATATTTACGCGAATCTTGAGATAGACAAAATATATATATATTTACAAGCCAGGTTGTAGTAGGTATCTAGAGTTTAATACAATTGCCTATGTAGTAAATAAAAAATATCAGCATTCAATCATAACGATTGATTATTAAAAACACAGATTTTTTTCCGATTATAGTGAACTAGATTCTGCCCGCGGCTTCGCCCGCGTGGAGTTCGGCAATTGCCACGTGTGCGTTACCCCCGCAAAATAATGTCAAAAATAGTAATTTAAATGTTATAGATAATAGTTGTTGTCCGTGGATTCGCTTGCGCGTAGGATAAAAATTGTAGTGTAGTCTGTGATTTTGGTGTTAATATTATTAAGTTACTCGCAGCGCGCCCTCCGGAGCATGCAACATAAAACTGCCCACGTGCGAAACAGTTCTCACTTAAATCAATGCCAAACATAACCTAGGGGAGGATATTGAGACATTGTGAATTTTAAATTTCTTTGCACCTAGAAAATGAGGTCAAAATGGAAATTCAATAAGGCACCGAAGAAACTCCTCATTTTGTTATCGACCACCACGAAAACGACACCCATGAAAGAAAAACAGAACATTTTCCTCGGCGCCGCCATGTAGTATATCCATTTTGACCTCATTTTCACCTCATGTTCGCTATCAGCGACCCCGAATTCCACGAAAACGACACCCATGCAGTCATTGAGTCGCGCAAGTGTCTATCGCGCGGTCGCGCCAATATAAGTCGCGAAAATGACCATGCGCGCAAATATCTGTTCGCGGCAAAAGTCCAAACTCCGTCTTTTCGCACAAATGTGTTCCCGCAAATGTCCCAGATCTCCTAGAAGTATGCAAAATATGCATACTTCTAGATCTGGGACATTTGCGAAACCTTCATATTATGAAGGTTTTTTAACGTATTTGTCCATACAAGTATGCAAACACGTAAAAAAAAAGCTGCCACCTGTTTTGTCGTCTGAGGGGTGGAATTGCCAAAAACTTTGAAATACGTGTTTATTAATTTAATCAAGAAACACAAATAGTTAATTTAAACCTGATCAGACCACTTTTGTTATACTAATGTTTCCACCCCATTTCTCCCGTTTGGGTATGAATTTCCAAAATCGATGAAATAAATATTCATTTATTTTTGCTCAAAAACTTACTTAAAAAATGACGGAGACCGCATATTAATTTTCAACCCCTATCTAACCCTCTTACGGTTAGATTCTCAAAAACGTTAAAATACGTATTAATTTGTTTCAAACCATATTATTAAGTTTGTCAGTATTTCAGACTAACCCCCGTAACATGGTTTAGGGAATAAGAAATTATCGAATAAACGTTTGAGTTTGTTTGTATGTGTGGAAGCGCGGTTATAGGGCGGGAACCAGACGGACCGCGATTTAAACACTCATGGTTCATATTTAACCGATTTCCATAAATAAGAAAAATTTATAAAAATTACCTACCCATTTTATTATTGATTCGGGACGAGAATCATTAGCATAGTTACTTCCTTGAATTTGACGAGGATGCAAAACAACACCTTGTATACATGATTATGAGATTAGGATTACTTGTAATTTTTAGGTCAAAAGAGTAGCCCCAGTATGTTTGCTCGAAAACGATACATTGGGACTAACCACCTACTGACGTTACAATAACTTTTTGGGAACATTGAAGTTATTAAATCAATACCCACTCTACATTTATACAATTTCCTGAGACAACTAATTCATGAAAGTTCTATTTTCTACACCATAGATACCAAAAATGTTACATTTGTTTTGTTCTGAAAGATAATCTCAGTAGGCAATTCTCCATGTCATAGTGAAAATGGTATGCAACGTGTATAAATAGAGTTAGCCGCGCGCGGCGTCTGCGGACATCGATCGTTGCGTCCTCGCCGCCATCTTGGCCCTCGTGTCTCCCTCCTGCAGCCCGCGCCCCCCTCGCCTCTATAGCCCCTCACTGCCCCACATTCACCGCACCGTTTCGCACATGCTACACTACGTGGTATGTCCGCTGTTTCTAGCTAGCTGACTCAACATTTGGCTGTAGTTTGCAGCTCTACAAAAATAAACATCTTCAAGGAGATACATAATTGATTTCCGTATTTCCTTTTTAGATCAGAATAGGCTATACAGTGTTAGTATAATGCTATGCGAAGATGCCTATGGTTAAAATGACATTATTTCTCATCTATGGGAGTTCCGGTTTTGTTAAAAGTTATGTAATTATAGCGTTTCATTAAAATATATTACTGGAAAGTTATTTGAATTTTCAAGTGCGTCTCACGAATTTAGATTAACCTTAGAATGCCTGGATTTTTTTGACTTTACAGAACTATTAAGGTCACGGGAGTCTGTTGAACTGTGACATTCTATGACATTAATTCGCCTACTTGCTTTAAAGTTTTTTTTTGTATTCGCTCTATGTGTTTGACGCAAATTCCACCTGCTTGGTTGATGTCGACGTGTTGTGATTGTGACCCAAAATGGGGTGCAACTGTTTTGGTAAAGCCCATAACCAGTCTCTAGGTATTGGAGGACTCCAAACTGGTAATGGTCACATGGATTCTGTACCTTACCCCACTTTTGCAAGGTCGCTTTATTAACGCGGCGTTTTTTTGAACGAATACTGTATTTTCAACGCCCGACTCGGCAAATTCAGTGCCGGAGCTGAGAATCCCCATGAAGAAACAAAACACGAAACGTTTAATTGAAAATGAAATTCGGAAAAAAAATAAGGTCCATTTACATTTGCTGTTGACTGTACTTTTATATATGGTACAGCATAAGTTATTCGAATTCTGTGCGCTTCATTGTAAAATATTTGGCAAAACGAATGTCACCGACAGAACTCATTAAAGTCACTATCAATACAGCGTATTAATAGCGAAGGTGACATTAATGATGCTTCCGCAACTCAAAAACCCAGAGTGCATTGAGTATGAAGCATCACTGAGTGTAGTTAAGTTTGAAGTGGTTGATAGAGGGCCAGTTACATATCTAGTGAATTTGTATCTACATTTGTATGTACATCTGCCTAGGCAAGGGCTGATAATAATGCAGAAGTTTGACATTAAAATAACGATTGCGCACGCACGTTTTTTTCCTCAATTTTAAGAATGGGTACGCGTTTTTTTGCTGTCCGTTACACAATAGGTTGGTACCTGAGACAACAACCTTTAAGTAAATAAAAAATGTCTAAAATTACTGCTTCGAGGCCCATTCATATTTGGCGAGGAACATTACGGTTTATTGAGCGTTGGGTACACGTTGTTTACCACGCGTATTTAAAGAACAGAAACACTTCGTTCCATTTTATTACAGGCGATTCTAAGAAAGTAGAGAATAGTATCATAACTTATCTACTTTTATTTATGCTGCTGCCACATGGAACCTTAACTGTTCAAATATCCATAAATAATTAATTATATTATCTTAACTCCCATGGCAAAGTATAAACAGTATAACTGTTTGTTAAATTAGATTACAATAATAGCGCAATACGTTCAAAATAAAGAAGCCTTCTGAATGGGAAGTTCAAAGTCAAGGGAGCTATTTATTCGACAGAGATTGTGTTTATTTTTATCTCCGTGTAGGTAACTTGTTCTACCTGAATGATATCGCTCATTCGTAATGATGTAATATCGTTTCGCAACCGCTTATGGGGGGTGTTGTTTTGAATTTTGCATTGTTTTTCGCGCCACATACCTTCCACTTAGGAAAACAAAGATACAATATCGACATTGCCGAATGCTCAGTAATTTATTTCTGACGGTCATAATTATGGTTTGTTCTTCGTCAAACGTTTTCGTATTATCCACATATACTTTCACTAGAAGGCAACTCCAATTTTAATTAGTTAGGCAGGCTTAACGATGAATATGATTAATCGTTTAGAATCAATTTTTAAGTTTTTTGTCAACTATGTATCATTACGACGATACCGTTATAAACACAGTTTCCTGACTGGCACATAGTATTTCCAGCTACGTAAATACACGTATTATGTAGTTAATAACGCATACATTATAGGCACCACTTTATATCGCGGTTAACTATTGTAATAATGCATGATAATAATGTTCAGTCACTACGCCGTTTGTTCCAGTAAACACCGTTGAATTGCAATAACGTTTCGAGTATGTTGTAATTTTGTACTCATAATAATAATCGCAGTAAACGTGATGGATGAATTAGCCTTAAAAGTTTTAATCGACTCGGTAATATTTTTTTAAGCCTTTATTATTGCTATTTTTTCTAGATGTCTGATGATAATTTCAAATGTCACTTCTATTATTATTAGCGATTAATTATTATTTCTTGACTATGTTTTTATGAACAGAATAAAGTAAGATCTCACCAGAGCGACGACGGAGTCTATGGCGCGGTTGAAACGGTCGCACAGGCCTCTCATGCTGTCGTACGAGTGGGTGTCGTAGTCGCACAAGATGTTGTTCTCCAGAGCCGCTTTCATCTCCGGCAGGTCGTCGCACACCCACCTGCAACAAAGAAACCTTTATTAGCAACGGGCACAGCAAGACCCTACTGTATCTGAGTACTGTCAGGCAAGAAAACAGATTGTGATTCGCATCTTCTAGGATCCTGGGTACTTATCTCCATATAAATATTCAAATGACGACTTAGAGAGAATTTTGGAAGAAGAATACATGCTGTGGCGACCCCAAATAAATTGAGGTAAGGGTAAGGGAATGAGATGATGACATAATTACGATTAGGTATTAAAATTACAATTTATTTAGGTAATACTTTATCAGTCGTGGTCGCGTCGTGTGACATGACTATAGGCATAACACAGCAGATGTACAAAGGTAGAGTATCTGGTAAACAATACATTTCCCTGAATGTACTATTTAATATAATCATGTACCTATAATTTCTTTTGAATTTAACTATAATCGACCTACCTATTCAACTCAACAGAGAACCTCGTAGCTAATATCAGTAAATAAATGCAACGGCAAGCCTAACATCGCGGATAGAATATCAATTCTAGTCCTAGGTTGTAAAGTGAAGCATGTTATGTTCTACTTTATCAGTCGTTTGGTCAAGGTCATGGCCGCCGGCAAATACAAGTCTAGCTTTACGCTAGATATTTGTGATTTATTGACTCTCTTCTGTTTTTCTAACAGTCTATTGACTTTTGATATTTAAAGTGATTGGTTGCGAAACCTGAACTTTTAATGCTAATTAAATATATCTGTTCTAATATTACGTGTACCTAGATGGACTCCAACGTAAAAACCACGTGCCTTAGCTAGCAGTCACGTTATAAACATTTAATTACCAATACGTCAGCTATTGTGTTTGATGTACTCAGTTCGTGTATTTGACAGATAGCAGTTGGCTGTCTCCACGTCAGACATTATTTTGTTGATAATTTGACTCTGCGATAAAATGGTCTCTTATCATAAATTCAACGAACCTTATTTGTACCTAACAAATATTAATTTCATTCAGACAATGCGATAACAATGGACTCGAATCGGTTTTATGTATTGAGATTTGAGAGGAGAAACGTCGGAATATTTTGACTTCTAACGTTAGAAATGGCATAAATTATACAGGGTGTATAATTTATGCCATTTTAGCACCAGGTTTAACGAACGCTGTGCCATTCATTATTAAACGAGGTCATGCAACCTGACATCCACGATTTGACCCCTCATATCAACGAACTCGTTTAAGAGTGAATATCAAAAAATATGTACATAAGAAAAAAGCTCGGTGTCCTCATCAGTAACACGGGCGTAAAAAATCCTATTTAGTTAATAAATAAGCCGTTTTTTTTTAACGTGCTTTATTATTCATGTTTTCGTATTTAAATACCAGATCAACAGAATTAGGCAACACAAATAAAATAAAAACGAAATATAATCATGTGGTTTCTTTTTTTGTCATACAAAAAAGAGTTGTCTCCACGTGCCAATTTTAATAGAAAAAAATAATACTTTTAAATAATCTTAATAATAAAGATTTCTTTAATACAGTATACTTGGAAAATTATCACTGTGCATGAGAAACCTTTTTATTTCTTAATAAACTTTGTACTAAATGAGATAACTTAAGTAAAAATGATGTCGCCGTATTTCGTTGCTTTGTGTGACGAACCTTGTGTGACGACATTATGTGTCCTACATAGACAGTTTCTGAAGTTTACGCATTTTATTACATCTGGCAACATTCGATTTACTACAAACCTTGCAAAAAAAAACGTCAGCCATCTTACTTTTTATGTATTGGTGTCGAAACATGGGATTACCGTTTTGTCGCTTTTCAAAATATATACTTGTGTGACGCAAAATATCAGGTAAGTTTAATGATTTTATTACAGACATATTATCATTAGACATTATTTGTATTATGTAAGTCGTGGAATAGACAAGAATTGTGAAAATCTTTTCGCTTTGTTTGTTGTGCGTGGTTTCTTGTTTTGTAGATTATATTTTGCTTCCATTGTGTGACATTGGGTGACGTCACACAAAAAAATAGGGTGCATACTCATTGGTAATTTTTTTTTCTAATATGTAGGTACGTAATTGTCCAAATTATGTTCTCTGAAAAAAATAATTAAAGTGCCCGAAAAATGTTGATTTGGGCAAAAGTTAACGTACATTTTCTAAGCATTGTGGTTTTTTGTGTAACTTAATTTAAATTATATAGGTTTTCATGAAAAAAGAAAGAAATTATGCAATAATATACAGTGTAAAGTACAAGTAATAAAGTAAACAAACAAAAGGCAAGACAAGAAACCAAATTAAAAATAATGTTTTTTTTTTTACTTAAAACAATCAGTTTGCAGGGACGGTTTTCAAAGAAAAATCACCTTAATTGTTATGGATTGAAAAAATACATAGTTATGTCTGTAGGTATATTTACATGGTAGATAATTGTCACAATTTGTTCTTTTAGGTAAAGGTACAAAATGCCTTTGACTGGAGCAGAAAGGCAACGACGATATCGTCAAAAGTTGAATAAAGAAAATCCGGAAAAACTGCTTCAGCAAAAAAGGGAAAATTTAGAAAGAACAAAAAATAAATATAAAAAAGTAAGCGAACTAAACGAAATTCAACAGAACTTACAGCGAGAAAAGTGATTGATGCGAAGAAGGTGATTCAGTATTTTTTATTTAATGTACAGTTTATTGCGGGATTAATTTTTTTTAGAGTAAAAACTTTATTTTTTTATAAAAACATCTGTTCAAACAGATTTTTTTTATTTTTCAAACACTTATTTTTTATTGCAGATGTTTATTCGTTTAACTAATAAGTAGTGCCATAATTAGTTTTGTTAGTTCTGTTTAATTTAATTATTAATGTTATCTAATATTTTTATTGAGTGCATAAGAGAGTTCAGGACATACGGCATTCCATACAAACTTTCAAGTTCTCATGTTTTGAAATGAATGAACCGATTTTAAAGAAATTTTATACGCACAAGCAGGATAATAGGTCTAAAAAGTTATTTAAGAACATTTTCGATTTTTTTTTGAAGTTCATCTATTTAATAGTTATAATTTCAAACAACTAATAAATAGTACGAAATGCCGTATACTTCGTTAACACTCTTAACTTCTGTCAAAAACATGGCTCAAATAATTAATCTATAAAGATATATTGTTAAAATCGTTCGTCTCTGTTGGAACCGCCACCAAATAATTGAATTACTCTGATTAAATTAGTTTTGTTTAATTTTGCTCTTCATGTTGATTTTTGAAATATTTCAGAATTTATAAGATATTTTAATTGTTTTTTTGTTTGATAATAAATAAGGATATTTTTTTATTGTTTTTCGTTTTTTTTTTCTAAAACTCTTAACTACCCTAAAAATTCTACATGTAAATTAAATGAAACTTCATAGTTATGCGTCTAATGTGTTTGTATAAATGCACCTTTATATTCTTTTGTGTGACACATATTCGTTTGTGTTACAGATATTGTAATATTCCATTGTGTTTCTTTTGTGTGATGTACATTTTTTTTGATATTCACTCTTAAAATTCTGTTATGATTATTATGGCTGTTTAGTTATTTTTTTGCTGTATAGAACAATAATTGAAAATGCCATTGGAAAATATATTTCTAGAAAAACATACCACAAGGCTCATAAATATGGCTGCGGGACTATTCGAAACATCTACTGTGGCCCTGGAACGCAAAGGCCTAAGATGGAACATCGATGGGTTTTAGTCAGTACAAGTCTAACATTCCCTTCCGCTCCGCCCAGAGCGGGACCCCCATTTAATGATATCCCATCCGTAAAAAAGCGTCATACATATTCTTACGAAAATAATAAATTAATTTTAATAGGTTTTATGAGTCAGTAACACGCATCCATGGAATTCAAAATACTTTTGCACAGCAATATAAGATGAAGAAATATAAAACAGTTTAGTAAAGGCGCGCCCTTATTTCGAAATAATAGGGATCGATTTCAAGGTCACGAACGGGTGAATGAGCGCGTCCGGACAAAAAGAGGTCATAGTGAAGGTTCTCGCGCTCCCGACTGCTCGAGCCCGAATCGACCTGCAAGACTCGTTCTCGTTTTAATCCTAATATAAGATAACTCAACAACCAAGTATATAACTTTGAACATTGGATAAGTTAGGGCTAAGTTTTTGTAAACGTTTATTTGATACCGTAGCCGCAAGAAATATCAGTTTACATTTATTTAGTAACGGCATAAAATTATACGCCCACATTAATACCGATAGCGTTTTAATTATGTTCAACTAACAATTGTATTGAATTTTTTATACTTAAGAGCGTTTATACCCTACGGCGGAAAATGTTTTTTAGTAACTTTTTAGACCTATGCGTAGCGTTTCTGCTTATGCGTAGGAAGTTTCATTAAAATCTGTTCAGTCATTTCGGAAAATAACGATTTGAAAGTTTGTATGAAATGCCGTAAACGCTCTTAAATTATAATACTTTAGATACTGACTTACATTAGTACAATTTTGAAGTGGAAGCGTCAGGGTAGACCCCGAAATATATTTTTCTTACTTTTTGCATTTCGCAGGTCAGTGTCAAGCTGTATGTTTTACAAAGTATGATTCGCGACCGTAACACGTATTAATTTACATATTATAATCATTAAAGTCACCAATACAACCCTCTAAGTTAATTTAATCCCAATCAAAGACTATTTTTCTCTTTTTTTTTTAAGCTTTTATTTAACTTGCCATGTATGTGTGTTGACTTTTCTTTATAAGTGCCTGTATTGGTCTGATTGAAATAAATGGTTTGAGTTTGAGTTTTTTTCATGAACAAAGGCCCTATGTAACCTAACCTTACACTAGCAGCACTAGCTCCTTGTAAAAATAAAGTGTAGTTTATTATTTTAACAGGGTTCGAAATTATCAAGATAATTATCGGATCCATGGTGATCCATGACTTGATATTTTTTTTTCCTCAACCGATTTTATTGTTTTAACGAACACGAATTCAGTTCAAATAGGATGTTTATTTTTCGGTATTTTCGTACCTATCACGAGTGACATAGCAACAAAATAAAACCTATAACAAAGTGCTCGAACTCTGTTTATTGATTAACCACTTTTTTTTTTAATCACTCTTGGTCTTGACTATTTTGGATATGCGTGGAACCGGCAAATCGCATTTCGACAAACCTGAAGTGACATTAACAATGATTTTTTATTATAAAGATAATTATCCCTTCGAACCTCGTTTAAAAGTAAGTAATAAAAAGAAACACACCAAAGCCATAAACATCACGCCGTAAATAAAGGAGCACGCATACGCACATCGCACACTAAAATTTCATTATAATGGCCGTCTTAATATCAGATTTTTACTCTTCCATAAAAGGTAAATGATATCCTTAATCAGTTTAATATTATAACATTATATTCGATAGTCGTCTGTACGCATGTAGATGTAGTGCTGGCACATGGTCGCCGGTGGCTCGTGCCCTACAGGACAGGTGCTTCCTATCTCCGATCTCAATACCACGCACACGTGTATATCCTACAGGCTTTCACGTGATACTTTCTTTCGCCGTTTTATTCTAGTAACATGAAATCGGTAATAGCTCGAAGGAGCGGTGCGTAGGTAGCAAACACGTTTTCACAATGCATGTTGTGAATGTGATCTCAAGTGCAACACACTATGTTTTTAAACATAAGCAAACTAATTGATAAGGTCGTATCAATGCAGGCGGAAATATTATATGTACCTACTAAAACAATCATCGTACCAGTTACGTAATAAATAACTACAATAATCAATGCTGTATGTATCGGAACTTACAATGGTTATCGTACATACGCACAGGACCATTTGAGTCAAGGTCATGTGAACAGTTTTCTAGTTTTATGGCGGCGCCGTTTCTGAAATGCACCACCAACTTTCAATTGGAAGTTTTAGTTTGTAATAATAACACATTACACTCTATCAATAGTTTATGTGGCATACAAAATAATTATTTCATAATTATCTCTGAGTAAAAGAGTTACTTAGTTAGACTATTTTGGATAGTGCTCAGAAACAAGCCTCATAAACAACTTTCTTATTTAATTTATTATATTTTTTACTGGTTTACAGTGCTACGGTATGTTCTCTTTATTTAACATCAACAATATAACATGTACCTTATAGTTTCTACTATCTCCAAGGCCCCATCGTGTTTGTCCTGAAACAAATGAAATTAATTTTGAATTTGTGGTATTCAATTACCAAAAAGTTCGAAAATAATATTTGTCCAACCAAAAACAAGACACTAATTATATTAATAAAATATTTAAGGAGCATTTTACATTCAAATATCCATCCATAATGCACTAAGTATCCAGCTATAATGTACTAAATTAAAAGTTTAAAGGCTTTAGGACATGAATGTAAAATCTTACATCTATTTTTAATTATGTAAACATTTGTTTTATGTATGGTCATGAAATAGATCTTTAATTGTGCAAAAGGAATAATTAATTAAATAAAGGGTATGTTACAGTAAACACATACTCTATCTAAATAAAAATAGTAGCAGAGTATTGATTTATAGTGACAGGGAAGTTACTATTCATTGCACACAAGTTAAATTAAAATCAGATGTGAATTTGCCTAACTACAATATTTGTTACATTTTTCGTTTTTTACTAACCTGAAACAAACTCTACAAAGAACTCTTTTCTCTGTTTGCGTATGAGCCTTTGCCCTGCCGTTTTCAAATAATAATAAACAAACTATTGTTACGTCCGCAAAATAATATAATTGTTTCTGTTTCTTTTCGGACGTAACATTTAGCTTTTAATTATTACAAATGTCAAATTACCTAAACAAATATTGCTGTTGGAAAATCTACAAATTATTTTCTTACTTAGATCAAACCAGCTTGCAAAATATTTATATTCTCAATAAATAAGGTTAAAGTACTGATTACATATTAATTGTAATATCTTAAGGGTGCATTTCTTTACAGAACTACTTACTATTCAGATAACGCACTACTTAAATCTGAAAAATATACTCCAAGAAATCATCTTTGATTGATGATCCCATGCAAAAACATGCTGCACATCACACAGAACGTTTTCATTTTTCTAAAGAGATAATTGCAATTATTTTTTGGGATTTATGGAGGGATTTTTTTTTATTAAAATGTAAAATTACAATTTAAATTTTTATTGATAAAGTTATTTTTGTAACATAGTAATACAAAAATAATTTAAATAGCACTCCATTTATTACTGGCATTTTTACATAATCTATGTTTGAAAAGATGTGTCTATTTTAAAATAAATCTTATCAACAACTTTTTAAATCAGTTCCACATGTTTCTATATTAAAATTAAATAGGTCTAACATTTGTGAATAAAATTAAATAGAAATAAACACTTAATTGAAAGTTAGGTAAACTTTCTATATTTTTAATGAGTTTTATCCATAATAAATTGTTTTTTTTTTTTTTTAATTAATACTTAAAAATAATATTAGATTATTCCATTACCAATATTAGTAAATGTGAAATAACAATCATTCATCAACTTCAGAATACAAAATAAAGTATTGAAGTCAAATCATATGTATGCTTGTTTACATATAGTTATTTGTATTTATAAGTAAGGTTTGTGTCAAATAAACTCAATATTAATAATCAGAAGATGATTATGTTCTATCTCCTCTCACTGTTAGGAAGAGTTACATGTGTAAATAGATTAAAAATACTACCTAAATCAACATTATTATTGAAACACAATCTGAACCTTGCATTGCTCTAATCGTATAAAATGTAAATAAATGACGAATGAAAACTACGCAACAGTGTGTACATATCTAAAAAAAGCCGACACCTTGACAAAACACGAGGTCAATACACTCTACTGCAATACCCATGTGACGTGAAGAAGAGCTTACCTATGTCTAGATAATTGATAAACCTCTTGTTATTACCCAAATCAATAAAAGTACATTGAAGAACCTTCATTGATATCGTTGTATAATTTAAACGCTCACTCTAAAATTCAACTAAACACGAGCAAGTACTTAGTGGTGGATAGTCACTTGTTGTACAATAGGAGTAGCGAGCCTCATAAACAATTTAGTTACATCACCTTTGATAACAACGCAAGTATATTGAAAAATAGAAAATAGAAACCGAGTACTCCTACTAGCGTCACTGTAACTAACTACATGATAATAAAATATACGATTTCCTTACCGAGCCATGACCTGAAGTGAGGGGCCATGTATAAACAACAGGTTCCGCGCCTGCAGGAGAATGCAGGCGTAAATCCAAAGCCATGATAAGAAAACCACTGCATTAAAGCACACACTTTTCACTTAAACACTAAAACAATCACTAAAAATTCTAGATAATAACATAATTTCACTGCACTTTCACACACACACACTCTGAACAACCGGGCGCCATGTTGAAATTATTTCTAAATTCCAATCATGGCGGACAGTCAGTGTTGGTATTCAAATAATTGGGTGTAAATAGTATTTTAGTAGTAAAGATAGTACAAAAATAAGAAAGACATAATTCGCAGTATTTTATTACTCGAAAGTTTGTCTGTGCGTTTGTTAACTATTTTTTTTAATAATTAGTGCGGTTGTAAAATGGTTCAGAGGTATATACTAAATACCTGAGTCATTAACACTAAACAACCCGTAAAAATAAAATTAACAATTTACTTTTACTATCCCAGATGCTTAGAACCTCGTGAAAGCTAAGAAAGAGACACAAAAACGAGGTTGTCGACATGTGGAAGTGAACTCAGCTTTCATTGTGCTGATTGTCGTTACGTCCAATGTAGCCTCGTCGAACAAGGCTCTTGTTTGCAGGTTGGATCAAAGACCTGATTCAGGCAGGACTCCATTGTGAGGAGATTCTAGGAGCCCTAACCACTGGTAGCTTAATGCCTGCTCCAGACACCGGCGGACCACGGAAAATGTAAAAATATGTGGTTAGCATGAATAAAGGACATAAATAGGGATAACAAAAATGTTTAGAGCAGTTCGAAACTAAATTAAATGGTTATGTAAGTCTCATAATGCTAAGGCGTAAGTTAACCGCGACCGCATGCCGGTGAGGGACCGGCTTTTCCTAATAACCCGAGCATAGAGATAGTAGGCTCTATATAGATACAACCCATCATCACAAAAAAAAAACAAAATTAAATGGTAAACAAATAATGTCATGTTGACATTGACAGGTTGATTTGATTGTCAGTGGATTGCAGCGATTGATTTTCGCAGTCTCTGTTAAATGAGTCAAAACAAATAGAAAATTTTAGATAATGTCGGATTCTGAGGACGACAATAGGGATGTGAAAAGCTTTGCAGAAGTACACGATGAAATAAAGCAGTTCAAAACGAACCCAGAGACTTCGGGAATGTTTGTATCTGGTTGGGATGACACTGACCAAGATGTCGAAGAAGTCAAAGATCCAAAAGGTGCATTATTTAGGCATGGTAGATGCAAGCTAGACAATGATATATAGATGTATATTTGACAATAACTGGAATCTTATGTTCTTTACAGCCAATCCCATAGACTATGTGTTGTGGGCAGCAGAACATGGTGAGCTCTGTATATTAAGAGAGCTGCTGAAGAAAAACCCAGGTCTCGTTCATGCACAAGATGCTGATGGATACACGCCACTTCACCGAGCAGCGTACAGTAACCATACCGATGTCATATCATACTTGTTGAGTATTGGAGCCAGCGTGCATACTAGAACACAGCTCGGGTGGACAGCCTTGCATTCTGCTTCTAACTGGAACAACTATGTGGCTGCTGCAAGACTATTAGCTGCTGGTGCAGATCCAGGGGCTCTTTCTGATGGAGGTAGGAGAGAACTGTATATTTTGTCTCACACAGCAAGTTTATGCAAATATTTTATGAATGGTTTAAGTTCATAAAGGTTTTGAAAGATAATACCTTTTTAGTGACAAATAGCAACAATGGCACCTTTGAGAAGCCATTGTTGAGACTTCACAACAGCCAATCTTGCTGTATAATCCAGTATAAACCGGATCTCTCATTGTATCAGAAATCTATAGTTTGATGGGTCGCTGTTTGTAAACATGGGAGGTCTTAATGTGTTTAATATGAGTTGAGTTGGTTGATGACATGACTGCTATATACAGTTGTAAAGCCTCACAGGGATTGATTGAAATGAACCAAAAGCTCTTCTTGTTTTATTTCATACCAATTTACCACTCAAATAACTTGATTACAAATCTAAACATCTCTGGTAAGTCTATGGTTTACCTAGAATGAACCTTATTATTCATTGTTTCAGGTCAGACGCCAATGCATCTAGCAGCTAAAATTAGTCATTGTAAGTCAACACTATTAATTTTATTCCTGAGAGATGATACTGTAGACCTTGCTCGTAAAAAAAATAATGCTGATGAAACTCCAGAACAGCTAGCTCTAAGACACGGAATATATGCTCCTCTGTTTGAGATGGTTAGTCCAGCTGTGTCATATATAAAATCTTTAGCATTTACTTCTAATCCATATTATAGGCATAAATCTGTGTGTAAAAAATAAATTAAGCAAATAACTTTACATATTTTTTTATTTTGAAAATTCCTTGATGCTAGGCACTATGTGGTGTCAGGCTAATCTGTTCAGTTATAGTAACTATAAATAACAACAAGAAATGCAAGTACTCAGTATATTTTATTAAGGTTAAAAAAAATCAGACAGTAAAATGAAATAAATATAAACAACAAAATATAGTAGAGATTGGTAGATTAATTATTAGAGATCATAGAATGTTGTAGGTCTTAGGACCATGGGCAAATTTGTATGAAGACTGGACCAAATCCTCAACATTAATGAAACCTACTCTATTATTTGATTGTTACTATGGGAGCCAAGCCGAAATCGAACGCCAACAAGGTGATTTCGAAGATAAAAAAATATATTCATTTGTAGCTTCTAGCGAGGAACTGAACATATTATAAACAAAAATAAAACAACATGTTTATATAGTTGAAACAGTTTTTTTTGTGTTTCAACTGTGACTAAATAAATAGTAAACATGGTAAATATCCCGTTACAAGTGTTATTTATAGTAAAAAAATATTTTGTTTACTGTTTCGATACTATGAATTTTGATGCTTTCTCAGTATGGAAAACGTTCCAAAACACCATGTTCGCGCTCGAATTCGATGTAGCTGCCATAATAAGAAATTAATAATACCCTAAAAGCTTACATATGGGATAGGTTTTATCACTGTTGAGTAATTGGTCCAAAATTACTCATAGCCCTTTATAATTATAACTTATTAACTAAAATAGTAAGTAAATAATAATTTATAATAGGTCACTTGTCACAGACGTGAAAACCGTATTGTAAATAAAACAGTTATTTGCTATATTCTTTATGGTGTGCTGGACTTATTGAATACACCTAGCTGTGACAATCACATAGTATACTTGAGTATACTAGATATAATTATGCATTTTGGTACATACAAGACTCGGGTAATTTGACTGGCCGGATTGCACAGTTACTGTTCAATTGAGATGGTGCTTGAGTTAGCGTCTCGCTGAGGGAGTGGTGCCGACGTGGCTGCGAATTACAGAGCTCTCGTTACACGAAACTACACCCCCTTAAGGCACTGGCCATCGAACTAAGGCACCATTTCAGTTAAGCAGTAGGCCTGTAGAAAAACACATTTATCTGTATGTTCTTGATGCCATTCTCTCAATAACATGCATTGCACCAGATACCAAGTAGGTATCAGCATGTAAATTTTTCAAACTGGCTATTAGATTTCTCCGATCAATTTTCTGTAGTTCAGTTAATGATTGCCTTGTTTGAGAAGTCATGTATGGTAAAATCAAGCAACCTAATCCAAATACTTTACATCTTACGCAGTTTTTCCATATTTCTACCAAATCTTCATCTTTAATAATGGGACAGATTGGTAATAAATTAATAGCATTCAAACACTTTGTTCTTTGACGCTCTGTTATAGGGTAGTCCGCGCGTTGGAATGGAGACAAAATAACGGCACGCCAGGCAGTGCATATTACGCTGTCTAGTTGCGATGTAAGTTTCAGTAATAATGGAATCATTTCTTCAAAAAGACCTGCTCTCAGTAGAAGAGGAATAAGACTGCGTATAATTTGCGAAGAACCGAATTTACGTGCAAGTTCGGCGGCTGTTCTTAATCCATCTGTGTTTCCGTCAGAACTCTGAAGCAGTTGTTCCAGTCCACGGAGCTTGTCATGAGTAAATGTAGCTGCAACCCACGGCATATCAATGCTCTCCAAGCTAACAACGCTCAATAATTCCAAGAGCGACATCCATAGAGCATCTCTTTCACGATTAGCTACTTTGATGGCAGTGTCAGAGTCCACTACACTCATTAGACATTGAAGAGCTCTTAATTTTTTCGACTTGTTGTTATCACTCTCATCATCAAACGCAATACGCGATAAGTATATCGCCCCCATCTTTGGGCATGTTGCTTTCAGTATATACTTTGCAGTCATTAACTCTTTTATATTTAAAACGGAGACAGTTTTGTTGTCGCCGTTAGTTTTGTCGAGTATGTTTTCTAATATTTGTATTCTTATTGAACTAACATTTATGCAGTTTTTATCTGCAATTTCATTAACAGCTCGATTTACATCATGGCGGCTCATTTTTGAGACGAAATCTGGATGTAAATATAGATTACGGATGAGTTGAGCTGGTTCTGTAGAAAGACGAACGAGCTCTTCGCATGCCCAATCGATTTTGTATAAAGCATGTCGTGTCGATAGAGTAGCATGTAGTCGTTCCATTTGTCGGACTGCTCGATTTCCAGGTTGTAGAGCAGCCCAACGTTGCGCAAATTGGTAGCATAGATGTGCAGCAGCCACTTGATCAGCCCCCCGTGCACATCCTTGAAGCACGTAGAAAAGGCACGCCCCAGCCCATTCCATGTTAGCAATGTGTCTTACACATCGATGAGCTGCACGTAATAAAGGTTCTTCTTGATTCGTTAAACGCCAGGGTTCATTTTTAGTTTCCGATTCTCCATCATCGTTATGTTTTCGAGAAGTCATAGTTTGCTTCACAGCGTTACTACAAATCATGTCTCTTGCTGTTTGTGAATCTGAATCGAGAGCAAGCAAAGCAACTGCGGGTATCCAACGCTCGTATGTTTCTAATGTTATCTCCGATTTTAAATTAGCCCACATATCATCTCGCATGAAGAGATGAAATGGTAACCTGAAATGACCAATTTCGGGAAACATTCCTTTCACAGAGAAGAGTTCGTACTCGTACTGTTTGGGAGTACTTTTACGTTTGTATTCTTTAAGGAAGTGTAGTAGAAAATATTCCTTTGTATTCTTTACCTCGATAGCTGTACCAAATATTAGCCGGTAAATACACAGAAAAACTTCATAGTAATATGGATTTATGGAAACCGCACGTCCGTGTAGAGTAACTTCGCCGTTTTTCCAAAAATCGTTGAGTACATCTTTCAAAAATTCTCTGTTTTCTATACTATCCCAAACAATAAAACATTTGTTTAAATATTTTTCGTCATTTTCTAAAAATATTTGCCGGTGGCCCAAATCATCAGTGAATATTTTATATTTCAATTCCCAAGTTGACAGTAAAGCTATTAATTGTAGCGACAGACCATCATTAGATGAAATGTTTAAGGCACGACACAATTCTACCAGTCTGTCGAAACTGGTGTCCGGGTATTGTAGTAGAACATAAAACAGTATCACTTTGACATCCCAAGTTTCTTCGCTGTTATCAGGTAAAGCAACATCAGACAAATTAATGTTGAATTTAGATTTGAGAATGTATTGAGGAGGATATGATACAGAATTTCCTATTTCTTTACATATTGATTCATTGTCTAATACGAATGTGCGACGGATAGGAGGTAATGAAAGATACCCGATAATGTTATGTGGTAAAAATTCATTCTGACCTCTTAGCAATTCAAGAACACAATTATCTTCCTCATAGGTTTTCATGACTAGTAATAAATTCGTCAGTAATACTTCATCAAGCTCTTGGTATGCAACTACTTTAGCCAGGAGCCTCTTTGCAATCTCAGACATATCATCTTGCCATGTTGGTTTAGTGGCTTCAAAGATAGCTAAAGAGTTAGATAACATCCGCAGGGAAGTAAAATCACACTTGCTGTGAATACTGGAAAATTCAGATTCAACACTATCTGGGTATTGAATCGTTTTGTAGATGTTAATTATTTCGTTTATAGCTGTACTTGAGGAAATGGGCAAAAATATATAATGGAATTTCCATGCTATTGATAAGTTCTTCACAATAATACTGGCGTTTATAAGATTGTTCAACAGGGACAATTGTTTAATTAAATTGTGGAGATATTCTTCACTACAATGAACAGCTAGCTCAATTAGAACATTGTAAGAATTTAACAAAAGATCACAGTTCTCTCCATATTGAAATTGAGATAGAACTGCAATGAAGTCTTCAACTGATACATCTTGTGTTGAAAATGTTCTTAAGAGATATTCAACAAATTTCCTCACTTGATGGCAAGTAGAAGTGCTTCGTAACAAGGCCATAAGTACAGAGTGTTGTGACTGACAGGCATGTGTTAGTTGAATAACACTTCCACCTCGACCAGAGCTGGCAGTGGCGCCATCTTGGCTTATCCAAGAATTAACTGCATCTTCACAAGCTCTTTCATTATAAATATCATTAATATTGAGTAACAAACCGTATGAGTTTTTGAAATTATACAGTGTTTCAATATTTTTTATTTCAATTTCATTTATAAGATGTGTTCCCTTTATAAAATCTAAATAGTTTCTTTCAATAGTCAAATTGCTAGTGGTACCACAAACTATTTGATCATACTTGGCCACCACAGCTTTAAGTAACAACTTTTTTTCTTTCGATGATAAGTTGTTGAAGAAATTTAATGCTGTCCTAGTTTCACAATCCTGAAGGCATCTTTCAATGTAAACGGCATTGCCATAATTTGAATAAACAGGCATAACTCCTGTTATTGCTTTCAAATCATCCAATTCTATTACTGGAACACTCACAATTTTGTGAAGTACTAACATGTAATCAGTACATGTCATGGGAAAATTATATTTCTTCAACACCACTTTGACATTTGCATAGTTTATTTCTTTTTGTACCTCTTGGGAAAGTAATCTTTCTGAATCAGATATTGTAAAAGTTTTGGTAGCATTGGCTACAGTTGCTACTGCTAGCTCCAGTACAGTTGAGTTCCATGGTACATCTAATACTTTTAAAACTTGTAGTAAACATTCAAGTTTATTGTTGTAAGAATGGAAAGATTCTAGTAAAATCTGTAGGCGTGTACCATCAATTCCACCACCACTGCTTGCTGCTTCACTCTCGATGTATGAACTCAGAATATCATCTAAATCAAATAAATGCTGCATAGCATATGCTGGCAAGTAATTTTGTAAAAATGTTTTCAGATCTTCAGTATAACAGCGGCGTAACATAATTAAAGCTACTTCATTTGGACTCTGTGAGCTCAACTCATTCAGTAACATATTAATTCTATATTTATCCTTCAATTCCATGATGTATGTTATTCTTGTTTTAAGAATATCAAGATCATCCATTGATATAGGTCTTAAAGAAATTGATTTTAGGGATGTTTCCAAGATAACTATTATTTCTTCAACAAATTTTAATCCAATCTTTGGCCAAAAAGCTGACTGTTCCAACATAAAAACCCTTTCACTAGCCCACCGGACAAATAGGTCCATGTAAAATGGATTTTGTTCTAACAGTGATGGAATGAAGTTCTTTAACCAAATAATAATAGCGGCTAATTTGGTACTATTGTGTATAGCATTTAGAATATTTACAACATCATCAGAAGTAACTGACAACTTCAACTGGGAATATTTCAGCCAGCAAATAGATGCAATATCAAAATCATATTTAGATATAAATGTAATACATAGTTCTTTGAAGTTCTGGTCAAATATATTGACATTATCGTAAGAATTATTGCCTGTGAAATGAATGTACTCAATCAAATCTATTTTGATTGATAAGTCACTCACCATATTGATCAGATCATTATCATTTGTTTCAAATATTCTCTTTTGAAGAGGGTATAACAATGATTTGTATGTGATATTTTGTTGACATAGTTGCTGGGTCATTTCAATGAGGAATATAAAATCATCTATTGCCTCTAATAGAGGCTGTATCTGTGGTAACACACTCCCTGGTTTTGTAACTGCTGTTATGGAGTCTATCAAGTTCTTAAGTTGTGCCTTTAGGGTATCTTGAGATGTAAGTGTTTGATTGAAACTGACTGAATGGTTGGCATTCCCAGCATGACTTTGAGATTGAGCATATCCAGCACAATGTATCTGCACCTGTAATGCAAAAAGAATTAATTAATAGACTATTCAAATATAACTTTGATGGTTCATTATAATTTTATGTACTATGTAAAACTAACACAAGTCTAATAAAAATACAAGTAACCAAGAAATACTATATTAAATCACACCTGTAATCCACAAATAGTAAGTAACAAGTTGAAATATTAACATTTTGTATTGCAGTGAGCTTACCTCCTCCTGGCGCCATAGCAGATAGTAAAATAAATCATTGTGGGTGAACACGGGGTAATAATTAGCTTCTGTTTTCTCAAATTCATAAACAACTTGAGATTCTTTCAAGTCCACAATCCACATTTTAGTATCATTAGCAAAAATTGCCTGGTCTCTCCATGAGACAATTTGATTTAATTTTGTTCCAGTGGAAATTACTTCCAATAAGCCAGTTATTGGGCATTTGACCATCACAGAGCCTTCTTCAATGTACATATTCAAACCACATATTGATTCAAACTTTGTCTTAACACTTGAGTGGGACACATGGGCCTTCTTAAAAGGGACAGACAGTTCAGTTGTACTTTCACTCAATTGTTTTACTAGTTCTGAAGTGTGTAATGGTATTACAAAGGTACCACCACTTTCACTGATGAAATACAAATGATTCTCAATCCTTCCAATTTGACAGATTTTCAAGCTGGTGTTAGTATCATTCGTAACTCTGATTTGTATACCTTTCACCACGTCAATTGCTGTAATATCACCAGACTTGAAAACAAGCCACACAAAGTGGTCAAGTAATATTTTATCCACAATTTCTTGCTCGAATGTATGGTATCCACTTGATTCTTCAGTGTCTTCATTGTTTCCTAGTAAATTCACTACTCTCACGCCTTTGTTGTTTTCAAAAAGTATAAATTTTGGGTAAAGTAGTTTAGCTTCGATGTTAGAAACATTACAAAAAGTATTTAACTTTTTTACTTGAGACAATGTTATTGTCATGATTATTTAAATTGTCCTGATTTCTAGCCGAAAAACAGTCACGTAAATTAGCGAAACAATTATATTTATTAATAGTTTTTGAGTTCGTTCGTTGTTTTCAAAACTTCGTAAATTTCGTACCCAACGTAGATTAACGTCAGAATAATCCATCGACAATAGTAATCAATAGTTTTACTTTTATGTTTGTATACTCAAAGAGTAGAATACTTATATCAAATGTAAACTGGTAACACAGCCAGAAATCGACTAAAACGGCATGGCACAAGAGAGGCTTATTCAGCAGTGGGGAAATTCCATGTAACAACGAGAATATGAAGTGACCTCACTTATCAACGAAGGATCGATTTCGGCCGGTCAAAAAGAACTTTATCGCCATAATATTAGAAGCGAAAACTGCGTCATTCCGGAGGATGACCAGTATATTTGTTCCGTGCGAGAATCGAAACCGCGACACGCCAATCGCTCAGTCCAAAGAGTATAGTAATATGCTCAGTCACTGCGGCCTTCCTGTGAAATGTGTGAAACATATTCATAAATAAAGTTGTAAATAATAAATAAAAATAACAGTGTGGGGTACAATGGTTTATTTTACTGGTCATATACAAAATAAATAATATGATCACGTATTAAACTTTCGCTTTTGTGGTTTTGATTTTAATCTCCTTTTAATCTCCAAAGATTTCTTCACTTTTGTATTTATTTCAGCATGAATTTGCCTTTTAGTTTCGCTCATTGCTTGTTGGTAGCTGCTTGTTAGACGGTCAAGAACATCAGCTTCTATTTTTATCTGTGGAAGCTCAGCTTTTCCACCAGCCTGTATTATTTCCTGTAATAATAATTTAATAATTATTAAAGCTTTACACAACATACAGATTGCTCATACTACACTAGGAAAACACATTTTATGTTATCAGATCATGCAGTTAAACATTTAGAGAATTATCTATGTAGTACCTTGAATTGGTTAACTTGATTCTGCAACAGGATAGTAACAGCGTGACCAATACGTCCTGCTCGTCCTGTGCGGCCCACTCTATGAATATATGTTTTGATGTTCCTTGGGGGGTCGTAAGATATGACGTAATTGCAGTCCGAGATATCAATACCTCTTGCTAAAGCATCTGTTCCAATTAAGCTGCAAGCAAAAATGTTTTAACGTGTAATTTTGTAGTTAGCATCTGCATAGTTTAGTTTACAATATGAATTACTGCCAATACTTACACATTGATTTCTGATTGTGTGAATTTTTTTAACACACTTTCTCTTGTTGATTTGTCTAAAGCTGAGGATAGTTCAGCTACCTTGAATTGACCATTTCCCCAGGTGTTGAGGAGTACAGCTAATCTATGTGCTGCCTCAGCTGCATTAGTGAAGCACAACACTTTGTCCCACTTCTGATCAGCTAAGAAATGGTACAAAAGGAGTGGTTTGTGTTCAGCATCACATGTAACATACTGCTCTGTTAATTCCTCTGGTGTAGCATACAGCCTGATTTGGTCTTCATCTTCATAATTGTTTGACTTTGCTGCAGAAAACAATTTTGGTTGGAACAATCCCCACAGTTCTAACTTTTCAGGGTCCTGAGACAAAGTTGCTGAGAACAGCAATTTGTGTGGTGGTGGCTTTTGTTCTACAAGACTAGACCATGTTAGATTTGAATGACGTCCAGTCATTAGCTCATTCTCCAACTTGATGTGTTTATCAACATGATAAAGCCAGTCGTTTTGTATGTGGTCCATTATTCGATCAGCTTCATCAATGACAAGGAATTTTAAATGTTTCAGGGAGAATCCTTCAGTGTTTTGTAGATGTTCTACTAAACGTCCCGCTGTGCATACTATAATATCTACTTCGCTCACCCATCCAGATGATTCAGCTGAAATCAAGCAAAATATATATAAACCAATGATCTTTCCTATAAAGTAGGTGGAAATTAAACACACCGTAAAATAAATAGGTTGAATACATGGTAATTTTTTTATTATCTTCTATTTAAATATTTTAATTTATTAAATTTCATACTTACTGTTTCTAACAATATTTTGTTGTTCCTGTTGCATTGGTGTGGATCCCCCTAATAAGGCAACTTTTAGTCTTGTCTTCATACAATACTTTTTAAAGACCTTAGCTACTTGTGCTGCCAATTCTTGCACTGGTAGAACTACCAAGGCTCTTACATGGCACCCAATTTCATTCATTAGGATCTGAAAATATTTAAAAAATTAATTAAGCAATTAAGTCAGCATGCCATTGAAGTATACAGGATGTGACAGAAAGGAAATACACACATCAAAAGTGTCTAGGGATCAAGCATTTTTATGCGGATTTCTTGAGATTGAGATGTGGCTTTGTAATAAATTTATGATTTTATAAATTTATATGGATCCTTTTTGGTGCATTTCATAATTTGAATCAGGAACTGTGAATCAAATTCGAGTAAAAGATGAAAATCAGCTGTCAATATTTTCCCTATAAAAACATACAACGCATTGAAGACATTATTAGTGCTACTGTTTCCCTACTACTGATTAAAACCAACGTTATTATGGAGCGGCGACGTCATTTAAGCAGGGAAGAAATGCTCAGAGCCGTGGGAATGATAGAAGCTGGTTCCCGGCAACGTACTGTGGCTTTAGCTCTGAATACAAGTCAGAGTGTTATCAGTCGACTTTGGACACGTTACCGAAGCACTGGTACCGTGGCTGAGCGCCATGGAGGACGGTATCGCTGCACCACACGGAGACAAGACCGATACATTCAAATCTTAACTCGAAGAGCTCCAACAATAACCGCCATGATGTTAGCCGTGAGGCTTCATCACTCTTCAGGGAACTTAATTAGCGACCAAACAGTCAGAAACCGCTTGCATGAAGTGAACCTTCATTCCCGAAGACCGCTACGGGTACCACCTATAGCAATGCACAATCGTAGGATTCGATATCAATGGGCTCTTGAACACAGAAATTGGGCAGAAGAACAATGGCGTTTCGTGTGCTTTTCTGATGAGTCTCGTTTTGGTATGAGACCGGATACAAGACGTATACGACACTGGAGAACCCCTGGACGCCAACAGCGATTAAAATCCTGCCAGGAAGTCCATCCTTATAGTGGTGGAACCATCATGGTATGGGCGGGTATTTGGATCGGCGGAAGAACTGAGTTGATTTGGATCAGAGGCAACCTCAACGCTCAAATTTATGCTGAGACGATTGTATCAGACGTCATCGTTCCTCTACAAGTGCAAATCGGTCCCTTATTTCAGTTAATGCATGATAATGCACGACCGCACACCGCAAGAGTTGTAAGACAGACTCTCGCCGCAGCTAACATCAATGTCCTGCCCTGGCCTGCTCAGTCGCCAGACTTGAACCCGATTGAGCATGCATGGGATATGCTACAGAGAAGAGCTCTGCCGAATATGGAGGGTATCCAGTCGCAAGAAGACCTTTTTTTGTTGTTGCAACGAACATGGGCGGCCATTCCACAGCGTGATTTGGATGAACTCATTTTGAGTATGCCAAACCGATGTTCTTGTGTTGTTAGTGTTCGCGGTAGAAACACGGATTATTAATTGTTTAAGTTACCCAATAAAATTTTAAAGAAAACTGTTATTTCAGTCTTTTTTTCGAACTTTAATGTTAGTGGTTCAAATGTCAAAAATCCCTTTATTAGAAAATGGCAAATTTCTTTATTAATGCAAAGGTGACTTGGTTTATCGTTACTGTGACAAACGAAAACACTTTATTTGATGAATCCTTAAAGAAAATTTTAATTAATATCAATCAGGAGAAAAGTTATTGCAAAAATATATGTTGATCCCTAGACACTTTTGATGTGTGTACATTTTGGGTCAATTTGGGTTTATATAAAAAAAACCATAAAAGGTTTTGAAAATGTGTATGGGGCAAGTGATTATGATAAAGTTCTTTAGTTTGATGGCACTCCCTGAATGAAGGATATACCGTTTCGGTTACATGCTACTAAATTATGAACTTTGGTTGCCCCTTTTAATAAAACATATCATTAATAAGGAAAGGGACTATTGTCTTACCTGAACTATTGGCAAAACAAATGCCAGTGTTTTCCCACTCCCAGTAGGAGCAGAAACACAAATATCATGTGGCCAAAATGGATAAGTTAATTTGTGTTCATCCAAAATAAAAGGTACAACCTTTTCTTGCACGGGGAACAATTTAGTGACTCCTTCACTTAATAATGTTGCCTTCAGTGTACTGTGCAGCCAATCTTGTTCCTCTACAGCGCATGATGAGGACTTCAAGCTAGTTGATATGTTGAATGGATGTGATAACCAGAAAGGCAGTACTCTCGAGACCTGAAATATAAAAATTGAATGATCAATGTCACAAACTGAACAATTACCTATATACCCAGTAATCTTCTTAGTAAACATAATAATATAAAAAATTGAATGTAATTTGTATTGAAATAAACAAAGGTTGAAAAAAATACCTTTGTTTTTTTTTCAAAATCGTTTACTCCTAACACTTTGAATTCATGGGACGGTTTTGCTTTTTTTCTGTCTTGTTTTTGAATTGTATTGATATTGTCAGTTTTGGCCTCTTCATCTATCTTAGTTACTTCTTCTACGTTAAGTTCCACATGATCTTTAGGTTCTTCTACAAGTTTCTGCGGTTTGAGGGTTATGACATTGGATGTCTTCTTAGTTGCATAGGCAGATTTCCTTTCAGCAATCCGTTTCTTTAACTTCTCCAAATGTTTCGCTTCTTGTTCCGCTGTATCTACGACCACTTCTTCGTTTACATCTCTATATCTGTAAAAGAAATGTGAATATTTCAGTTACTTGGCCCTAAATAAATGATCACTTCTATTACTGCTAAGACTTACACACCTGTTTATTACAAATAGATTATCCATTATTTTTCTGTCTGTTCTTCTTCATAAAAGTAAAATGATATAGTGTTTAATTGGTTTTGTTTATTAATTAAATCTGGTCCTAGCTTGTGCACAAACCGCACTTAACCTAAAAAATATAAGTCAAAGTCAAAACGTCAAAACAATGCAACGTTGTGGCCACATTCAGGGTTACTAGATCAGGTTTCTGAATTTTCTTCAATTCAATAATTGGATGCCTGAGTTGCAGTGCAAAAAATATTGTACGAAGTTCCTCATCGCGCGTTGCGAAAGGGGGCTACGGAAAAAATTATGACCAAAAAAGTTGTAACGACACTTTTTGCTATTATTGTTAGCCGTGCGGCGTACAAGGACAAGGAAAAGGCCAGGGACAATTGCTATAGCTGTAAGCCGTGCGGCGTGTGCGTGTTTCTCTGTCTGTCTCTCTCTCTCTCTCTCTCATAGAAAGCAAGCCAGTTAAAAGAAACTTCGTTCCATCCGGGTGTCCCTTGACACATCTCAATTTTTTTTTTTTAATAAATTGATCTTATAAATAAGTTTTGAACCAACAAATAAACTAGTTTTCATTTCATTAAGCTGACAGCGTTAGGGAGGAGTTTTTTGACGCCCTTTTATAGTTTATTCTTATTTTAGTTATTTATTTTTTTAGTTTCTTAATCCTTGTAATGTCTTGTTGTAGTTGTTATTTAAATTAAGTTTTCATAATTATAATCATAGTTTTCATTTTTTTCAAAATTTATTTATAATACCAATTTATTTAGAACTAAGGCATCCAATTTCCCCCATAATTTAATTATGCCTTTCGCAACTTTTTTCCCAGAGATTTAAAACTATGTTTAGTGACAAAAATTGATACATCTGCAGTAGGTATCAAATTTTGGATGTAAAGTATCTCTTTATTTTCATAGTTTTACAGTCTAATGTATGGCTCTGTATGGTGTCGGACGTTAAGAAAAACACCATCCCATATCTTCCCGTGGGTGTCGTAAGAGGCGACTAAGGGATTTGCCAGAGAATGGGCAGCAGCGTTCTCTGTGCTTTTGTAACAACCGTACTGCGATCGCCAACCCGCCTGCCAAGCGTGGCGATTATGGCAAAACCCCCCAAAATGTCAATGTGGCGACACTTGGGGGAGGCCTATTTCCAGCAGTGGACGTTTTTTGGGCTGAAATGATGATGATGATGATGATGACAGTCTAATGTCTTACAAGGTGGAGCGGTACGATCAACATTCCTTTAAATCACGTAGAGAGGGTCATGTTCTTTAAAGTATTCATTGGATTTGATTGTTTTTTTTTGTATACGGGTATACAAAAAAACAATCAAATCCAATGAATACTTTAGCCACAGGATAACGTTTTGCACAGGTTCTTGACCTTACAATGTTTAACTATTATTACGGTCTCAGATCTACATGATGTTGAAAAATAAGAAAATGAAAAATAGTTTCCTGTGGCTAAAGTATTCATTGGATTTGATTGATTTTTTGTATACGGGTAAAGAGCATGACACTCTCTACGTGATTTAAAGGAATTTCGATCGTCCCGCTCCACCTTGTATGCATAATTAGAATCCAATCCATCCCCAAAATAAATTCCATTGAATTAATTTCCCAAAGACCGGATTTTTTCCTAAATAAAGGGGAAAACATCTCTTATTAACTACATTTGCAACAGATAATTTAGGGAAAAGAAAACCAGCTCAGCAGCATTTTTTTTTTAACTCTACTAACGTCTCCACTCTAATACTGGCAGATACAAGGATAAAACAGACTATGAATGCGCTTCGTCAAGTCAATGAGGGTTGTTAACAGCATTAGAGTTACCCGCGGAATTCAATTTTCTTGTGATTTTCGCTATTTGCAGGTTAGCTAAGATGTTTGATTCAAAAATGTGTATGTACAGCATGATTTGTTACTCTTTCACGTAAAAATTACTGAATGGATTTGGATGAAATCAATAATCAACACACAACCAGCATAGCTAAGCTATCCATAAACGATTGAGTCGTAACCGAATCGATTTACGATGATGTCTTTTTTTCGACTATTTTGAATTTTTTCTTCAGAGATGAGTTTTTCCATCCATTCATTTAAACCAAACCAAATTGATCGTCTAAGCTAAGGTTCCTCCACCAACTTTTTAGTCGATTACACAGTTTCTACTTCCACCTAGATAAAAGTTTTTTCAAAAGGTGGTGCTCTCTTTCTTTTATTTGTTTAACTAGAATATAAAATAATTAATTATTAATAAAAAAAAATCGATTTGTGTATTTTCAATATTTTGTTTAATCGATTAGATTTTGACAAGTCCTAAATTTGTCCTATTTTGTCTATACAATTTTAGCGAAGCACCACGAAGCAAGTTTTCGATTCATCGCTTTTATTTCCCGAATAATCATTCAAATGTTTTTTCATCACCAATTACTCATGATAAATTGTTAACTTTATCTTTATTTGGCTTTTGTAGTTTTCTGTTGTGATTTCGGAGACTAAACACATTACAAAATGGCTAGTGTATCCTATCAAATTGCAAATCTTCTGGAGAAGGTAAGCCGGCGTTTTCACAATAACACTGAGTAGAATCGTTTCGTAATTGCGTATCAATAATGTTTTTGTCCCAAATGTCTCCAGATGACATCCAACGACAAAGACTTCAGATTCATGGCTACTAATGACTTGATGACTGAATTACAAAAAGACAGTATAAAGCTTGATGATGACTCTGAGAGAAAAGTTGTAAAGATGCTCCTCCGTCTCCTCGAAGACAAGAACGGTGAAGTGCAAAATTTAGCTGTGAAATGGTATGTGAGCTTTGCAACAAATTATAGTGATTCACACATATAATTGTTTTGTGATCACAATATGTAATAATAACGTATAAACATTTTGCAGTCTCGGTCCCCTTGTGAACAAAGTAAAGGAGTATCAAGTAGAAGGCATAGTGGACACTCTGTGTGCAAACATGCTCTCAGACACGGAACAACTTCGAGATATCAGCAGCATTGGCTTGAAGACGGTCATATCTGAACTACCATTAGGCTCCAACACATTGGCTGCAAATGTGTGCAAGAAAATTACTGGAAAACTCAGTAGTGCTATTGAGAAGGTAAAAAAACTAATAAACAAAATGATTATTTTCCAAAATGTAGTGTTGATAATTTATAACATTTTATAAATACATTCTAAAATTGAGATAAATACAGTGGTGTGGGAAGTTTTTAATATCTCTGTATAGTGTAAAAGACAAAAACAAAACTGTTCATCTTTTGTTTCTTGGTCATTGTTCACAATTAAGCAATTGATCTAATACTAAGGAAAGATAAAAGCATAGAAAAAGTTTTCAAAATAAAAAAATAATAATTTCAAATTATGATTAGTGGGACTTATCCTAATTTTTAAGATTTTTGTTTTTTTTCTTTTCTACATTGTGCATACATGAAGCAAAAATATGTACCTTGGACTGTGTAATATCTAACATTATTTGAATAAAGTATCCATGGAGTTTCTTGCCTATTCTTCTCCATGAGATCTAAGATTTTGGAATAGGCTTATTCCAAAATCTTAGATCTCATCTTAAATAGGCTACTACAGTCCATCCACAGTTATTATGCCTGTGGTTGGACTGTATTAAAAAAATAAGCTATTTTTGACTATGCAAAAGCGCCTGTCTATTTGAAATAAATGCTTTGAGTTTAGAATGTCTTTGAGAATTCTGAGTTTTGAAGCATTCTTTCCATTTTTATATTTTGAAGCATTATTTCCATTTTTGTAAATATTGGCCGGAATTTATACTAGGTGGAAGGGACACTGACGCGAAAACGGTTACCACATACTCAGTACTTCATTTTGAACTCCATCACACATAGAAATATCTCATTTAAAATATAAAAAAACATATGTTAAGTCAGGGGATGCAGTCATACAGGAGTGTGCTGGCACCCATGGTTGTTGCCACAATGAGATTTTTAGGAGCAGTAATAGTAATTTAACTCCTTTTTTGTCATACTAACCATCCTCTCCACCTAAAATTAACTTTACATACAAATAGTGGTGTCCATAGTTGGTATATTAGGTAATTGACTGCCCCTTTGGTCTTGTGGTCGCAAGGGTTTCTGCTGAGCGTGGGGTCTAGGGTTCGATTCTCGGGTCGGGCATTTGTTCCATTAGCAATTTCACAGTAATAACCCGCAGTTTGGAAGTTGGCGGTATGATACCCCCATGCCTCAGAAAGCATTAAGCCGTTGTGTGTGTGTTGTCCTGCGCCTGATCTCTCTCCGGTCGGGTCGGATCGCCGTCCCATCGGACTATTAGAGTAAACGAACAAAGAGTGCACCTGTGTCTGCGCACGCACGCAAATTGATTAGTTAACCAATTTTAAACACGAAATATAGTCCTCCTGACCAGACAATAAAATGGATTTTCATACTTTGTGCATATTGTATAATTATTGACACCTTAATTTTAACAAATTTATGCTGTGAAGTATTTAAATCAGAGCATTTCTTTTTGCTTTTATAACAGTTCTGTGTTCTGTTCTGAAAAAAATGATAAATAATTCATTTCCTTTACTTTAGCAACATTGCAAGTTTTTTTTTTTTTTAGTATGCAGACTGTTTTTTATTTCTTTGATAAAAACTGTTCAGGGTGTCAATAATTGGTAGGGTTTCAACAATAGGTGTGTTACCCTATTCTTGAACAATATTGAATTAAGGAAGATCTGTTACTATGTAAAACTTTGTTTAAGTAAGATGTTTTGACAATATTTTGATGTTTTAGCAAGAAGATGTCTCAGTACAACTTGAAGCTCTGGACATATTGGCTGATCTATTGAGCAGGTTTGGGGGCTTGCTCATAACCTTTCACCCAATGTTGCTCAATTCATTACTGCCACAACTCGCCTCACCACGTCAGGTATGTATTGATTAAATAAATAGATTTCTCAAGTTCCGAACACAACCCATGTTCAAAATCACAATGTTTTAATTCCAAGATAAGCAAATTATAATAAACATAATTCATAAAAATATTATTTGTTGTGTTAATCTTTTGACATGTATATCTATGAACAAACCAAAGCACATTTTAGAGACATTCTGTATAATACACATTAGATTGAATTGAAATTGTTACTAAAATGTGACCCCTTCATGGGTAGTCTCACACTAACAACATCGTCATTTATACAGGCTGTCCGTAAACGCACCATAGTTGCATTGTCACACCTGGTCATGTCTTGCAATGCATCTCTGTACAACAAACTTATTGATCACCTGCTGGAGGGGTTAAGTTCTTCCACATCATCCAGCGTCAGCCGCACTCATATACAGTGTATTGCATCTATTTGGTAAGACTCAACTTAATAACTCTTTGAATATTGTTTACCTGAATACACAATCTTAGATAATTTACATGCATTCTCACGAATTATTGACTGTTTTTAATAGAAGCCCTGAATCAATTTTGGTTTCAAAGTATATATCATGTGTAATTTTACTATAATTATCTGGGATTCTGAATTCAAATAAGTAGCAATCTAAACAGATTAAATAAACACAGTTCAGTAAAAACCTGTCATCTTTCAGTCGCCAAGCAGGTCATAGATTTGGTGAGCAGCTGTGGCGTGTGGCGCCCCAGGTCCTAGAATACTCAACTGATGCGGATGAAGAGCTCCGCGAACATTGCCTGCAGGCTCTCGAAGCTTTTGTACTTAAGTGTCCCAAGGAAGTGCAGCCCCATATCCCTACGGTATGATGTTTTATACTCGAAACATTGTGTTCAACATATCAAACATTGTGATAAACAGAATGACTCACTCTTGAACTTTGCCAGTCATATACATTATGTCATTTAATTTATCATTTTCAAAGCTTTCTTTGTGTAATACTTTTAGTTATTTCAAATTTTATCGTAATTTTATATTGTTTTAACAAAATTATTTCTTTCTACAGATAATCGACCTCTGCCTAAAAATGATTACTTACGATCCTAATTATAACTATGAAGATGAGGAGGAAGAAGGTGGCGGTGAGGATGAGGAAATGGAAGACGAGTCCTTTGCCCCTGATGCTGAACCAGAATCAGATTCTGAAGAATATTCTGATGATGATGACATGTCTTGGAAGGTATTTTATTATATCCATAACACTAACCCCCCTTGTTAAAACTATTAGTAGAGTATTGTTATGCTCTAATTTAAATGTTGAAAAATTGATGATTAAACATCCCTCTTCATTAATAAGTGAAGAAGTAGGAACAGAATCTGTATAAGAACATGTAATTTTCATTTAATTGTACTTATTTTGTTCACAGGTGAGGCGTGCAGCGGCCAAGTGCTTAGAATCAGTTATTGCAACACGTCACGAACTTCTCGGTGATATGTACCAAACTGTTTCACCAGCTTTGATTGCTAGATTCAAAGGTATAGCTCACTTTTTATTAAGGTCCAGTGATCAATAAAGTATTAAACTTGAAAAAAAGATAAACCAATTTACTAACAAACTTATTATATGTGTCTATTTATCTGTTTAGAACGCGAGGAGAACGTGAAGTGTGATATTCTGAGCGCGTACACCGCTCTGTTAAGGGCCACCCGTCCACCACCAGCTTTACATTTGACTATCGTGCCCACCGACGACTCGCCGCAAGCATTGTTGTTGCAGCGGGTAAGCTCACTTTTCTAAATGAGTTTCTTTCGGCATATAATTACTCCCATGGATTTCATATGGAATGTACAATTCCAAAACAATTAGAGGCGTTATGGAAGTGATTGCGAAATTTGTTCAATAATTTAAGCCTGAAGTGACATCCTGCGATCCTTTTTTAATGAAAGTTCTAAAAAAGTCCTATTATTGGTTTCTTAAAGATTGAAGAATGACAATTATAGTATCTCTTTCACATAAATATTTCGAAATAACCTATACATGAGCTTCTTCAATCGAAGGTTTCAGGCGTAGTCCGCGGCGCGTTGCGCGTGATCCGCGGGCGGAGCGTCCGCGCCCGCGGCTGCGCGCTGGCACTGCTGCGCGAGCTGCTGGCGGCCGCGCCCGGCTGTCTCGCCGACCACGCCGCCAGGGTAATCCGCGCACTCACACCTGCGCTCACGTGAGTACGCTTACTCAAGTCTCGAGCCTGACTTCATTACAAAACATGTCGCAATTGATTTTTTTATTATATTATTTTAGCAAAACAAAAAATATGTTGGGATGCCTTTCAGAACTATTAAGTATGACTAGACTTATTAAGTGATAGATCAATCTCTGGCTATAGAAAGGGAGCCCAGAGGGTTTCCCAGCAAGAATATTCCACACTAACACATAATAACTGGGCCGGATGGGCTGGTGGGCCGTGTTGAAAAAAACGCCAAAGTTGTATTTGTAAGTTTCTGACGAGATCTCTGAGGTCAGGTGCCCGCTTTTAGATTTAATAACGCAAACAAAATACCCTCTGAGAATCCGCTCTCCCCCTAAGACCTAATAGTAAGGTTTTCATTAGATGGAGAGTAGATTTTCACTGGGTGACTGGTAGCAGTCGATGACCCAAGGGTCGATTTAAACCTATCATTGTCATTCAATAGTGACAAGACCACGGCATCATCAATGAAGATCGAGACCCTCGTGTTCGTGGTGTGCCTGGTCCGCGGACACCCTGGTGCAACCATGCGGCCGCACGTGGCTGCGCTACTGCCGGCCGTGCTGGGCTGTGTGCACGACCCCTTCTACAAGGTCACCGCAGAGGCGCTGCGAGTGCTGCAGACCCTCGTCAAAGTTATGCGCCCACTTGGTAAGGGTTTATGTATTACTTTTGGCTTGTTTGCGAGAATAGTGTTTGTGTATAACTTAGTGACTGTGGCAAGTGGATTTCGTGGCAGGTTATAGAAAGGAAACCCAAGGTTACTTTACACGTTTATTAGACATGAGACACATAAATATCAGGGAATGAGTTCTTAAGGTCTCTAAGCACTTTGCACTGGTCACTTGGAAGATAGAAAGAAGGAAGTTACTGCCCTTGGCTTAGGCACGTCGCAGCACGTGGGCCGGCGTGAGGTTGCAGGGCAGGCAGCGGAGCGGAGAGGCGACCCCAGAGGTCACCATCGCAGTGCGTGGGCAGCACCACGCAGGGAAGAGAACGAGCGCGCGTCAGTCGCGCTCGCCGGCAGGTAGGCTGGCAAGGTCTTCAGCTTGGCACCGGGCTTGCAGAGGCAAGTAGCCTCAGCACGTGGTAGCGTGGGCTCTCGGTACCCACGAACACACGTGGCTGCAGGCACAGGCGGCGGTAGCGGCCGCGTAGGCAATGCGCGTGTCCTCGACTGGAGCTGTAGCCCTAACCTTGAGGTGTAACCCAAGACTGGAACCCTGGAATCAGCGCGTGGCGGGTGCATCCGTAAGCGTTGTGCCAGAACATAGCAAGCCTCCGTCGATGCGTGCGTCTCCCAGCCGTAAGCCCATAGCAAGGTGGATGAAGGAAGACTCACCCATCGTGGCGGCTTACAATAAGAGGTTATGCGCGCACATGCCCCTCAAGCCTTTCGAAGGTTCCTTGCCGCGCGGTCAAGCGATTTAAGCGAGCAGCTAGGTGCTGCGCGGCGAGGCAAGCATGATGCAGGATGGAGAAGCATGTGAGCGCATTCACAGTGAGGTGCAAGGTGGCAGTTAAAAGAACATAGTTTATCTCGACAGTCATAGCGAGGCTGCCGAGAAGTATTAATGGCTGCCGGACTGCGCCGACAGACATACATAGTTAAAGAAAGCAATACATAGAAAACAAATAAGAGTTACAATCACACTGAGCACTTACCCGTTTATCTCGGGGTTTAGTATTTAGACGCCTGGGCTGGAGTTGGAGAAAGAGGTCGTGGAATGACTTGCATGAGCTTATATAGTACATTACGACGGACGCCACTCCTACTCAAGCAATGACGTGTTCGTATTTGAAAGATTTAGGAATGTCACTCGTTTCTAGTGATGTGCGTTTTAATCGGTTTTTTAGAAAATCGACTACAACGCTACATGGTATTTTTAATAAGGTATTTTCTATCAATCTATTTATTTCTAAAGTGACTAACAACAAACAATCTTTCACAGGGCATTTAATTAATAATAATAGTATTTTTTTTACACAGTATGAATGATAAAATTTCGTCGTGTATCAATAGATTTCCGACAGTGACCTTGTGTGTAGTCTACTAATGCGATAATATCCTATGCTCATATTTTCACTTATACCCCACCTTGTTCAGAGCTGGTGGCGAATGGTGACTCGGACGTGGCGACCGTGGAGCCTCCCCCCGAAGACCTGCAGCAGTTCATCCCGGCCATGTACGAGTGCGCGCTGGTACGCCTGCGAGCCACGGACATGGACCAGGAGGTCAAGGAGCGAGCCATCGCTGCTTGCGGACAGCTGCTCTGCCATTTTGGTGATTATTTGAAAGTATGTCGTTGATTTTTTCTGTCTTTTTGTATTTATAGAAGTAGCTCCTGCTTGACATGGAAGGAATTAGATTATATTTTATTTTTTAAGTCCTCTGCTGTACTTTACTGATAAATTTAATTTCGGGATTCCAAACAGTTGAATGTATTCAATTCCGCACTGAACTGCCTCGGCGCTTTTCTGGTGGTCGTCATAGTTGATACAGTTTGGGGAATAGTGTGCGTTTACACTTGCGAAACGAAACATTCCCATAAAACATGTTGTAATCTCTATTTATCTCTCACTTCTCTTTTGTTAATTTACATTGTGACGTCAAAATCCATAAATTAAACAACTGATTTATTTTGCAGCACGAGCTTCCCGTATGTCTGCCAATCTTCTTAGAACGACTACGCAATGAAATCACACGTTTGACTACAGTGAAGGCTCTCACCAAGGTTGCTGCCTCTCCACTCAGAATTGATCTGACACCTATTTTGGTAAGTGCTTATTAAATCATTCAAAATAATTGTAAAAAATTAAAAAAGTTTTTGAACTGTAATATTTACATAATTGTTTCTTTCAGTCTGATGCCGTACCAATCCTTGGATCTTTCCTGAGAAAAAATCAAAGAGCCTTGAAGTTGTCTACACTAGTCCTTCTGGATACTTTAGTTCAGAACTACAGCCACACTATTAGTATAGAGCTTTTAAGTAAGGTAACGTATATGTTAACTCATAATTATGTATTCATTGATGTAGTGTATAATCGATATTACTTCTACAATGGCCATGGTAACTTCACGTCACTTAATGTCTGTTGGAGACATAAAAACCCTATTTAAAAGTTCCTAAAGTATCGTTTGCAGTTTTGGCTTTTGGATTTTCTATTGCCAATCATTTTACAAATCTAGAGGCGCGTTCAAGTAAACATGAACAAAATGGGCGCGAGTTATTATTATAATTTATTTATTTACTTATGTTCACTAAATAATAAGAAAACTTATAAACTAAGCCCGCAATGTTCTCGCACAACTGCAACTGTTAGCAGACTTAGTACATGTTGTGTGATAAAATTACGTTTTCAGTATTTGAAATCTATCGATAACTACATTCTGAAAATCAGATTCTCAGAATCTATTTCAGTTAGATTCGATTTTTTTTTTTTTTTTTGAAAATGCGGTCACATTGACGCGGAAAATTTCTAATTTCTATCAGAAAAACCAAACCCATCGACTTTATACGGTTTTGGTCCCAAAACGTTGAGGCAAACATATTAAGTCATGGGCTCTCGTACTAACAAATGTCGTTTTACACAAATTAATGTTCGCGCACAATTTTGGTGGAATCACACCATTAGGGCAACTTGGGGCAATCATAAGCGACTGCTACAAGCTGCGACTGCATCGCAAACTACAATCTTCTATTCATTGGCATTGGCGTGAGACTGCATGACGACATTCCGTTGATAGGGCCCTATGATTACGAACATTTTCACATACCCCTAGGTATGTGAAAATGTTCGTAATACATTTGTATTGATAACATGTGTGCGGTCAAGCAGGTCCAACACATAAACAAACTTGTCTCGCTGTCGACTGCTCTAGCGCAGTTGGGCTCTTCACCCGACTTCGCGTGTACCACCTGTTTTGTTGCTGAATGCAACTGCAGTTGAATGGTCAACTACCCCAGCAGTTGAAAACGAACTTGAACCTGTTGACAGTCTCTGCTCAAACAGTTGACAATGACTGGTCGAGGACTCGAAGGTCCGTGTAAATATTACAAAAACTAAATCCTCGACTTGCTCGTGTATGGCCACCCGTCGAGCTAACTCGTCCTGTACTAATATTGTACAGGTACTGATGGAGGTCCCCGCGCTGGTGTGCGAGGCGGACCTGCACTGCGCGCAGACGGCGCTGACACTAGTCCGCGGCGCGTGTATCCGCTGCCCGGCCGCGCTCACGCCCGAGGCACGCCACGCACTCACGCCCAACATACTCGCGCTTGCTAAGTCGCCGTTGCTGCAAGGTACTATCTACACTTATGTAATAAAAGTGTGTTTGTTTTTTTTTTGAACGAGCCATTCATGCTACTTTCAGACGGATTTGATTTTTACTCTTTTTTTGCATTTGATAGCTCAATTGTTGCGGAATGTTGTACTTGTAAGCTATTTAACATCAAGCTACGACCCTTACGAACCGAACAGAAAGAAAAAGTTGGTAACGGCGGGTTAAACCGCGGGTCACAGCCTTCCTTAAACAGCTGAAAAAAGCACTTGTGACGCAGTGGTAATGGCTCTAACTTCCAGATGTGTAGGCCACGCAGGCATGCACCTATTGCAATTTCTTACATCACCACTATTCTAAAAACGATGAAGGCATAATCAGCATCTTGAGGTATCTGGCAAATCGAAGTACGAAAATTCGAGAACATTGTCTCATCCATCAACTTGCACTGAACTCGCCTGGTGGACTATGGTCCATTTGTTTTTCAGACAGACTATACCAAAGACTTAGCTCTAGTCACAAACCCGACGCTGAACATGAATGTTTGTTATAGGCGGCGCTCTAAAGGCAATGCTCGGAGTACTAAGCGCGCTGGTCGCTGCTGACGTGGCGGGTTGCTCTCGCCGTGAGTTGTTAGCTCTACTCGTAGCGCCTGTACACCGCCTGCAAGACCACACTGCCTCCGCTCACCACATAAAGCAGGTATAGTTGAACATTGCACCTATCATGTTTTGTCTCTGCATCACCATAAGGTAGGCTGGTTAAAAATGCTGAAGGCATTTAGTCTGCCTTTGTGTGGCTATTGGTCTACTTGGTCAAAAAGTTTTAATAAACAAATATTTATCTTTTTGGTACGCGGCTATGATTGGTGCTAGCTAACGCAACAATCTTATTTTTATTTCTTGTAACAGTGCACAGTGTCGTTACAGTTACAATGTCGTTTAAACGCCGTGAGTGTCATGGCAGCACTGTTTGTCGGAGCAGTACAAGTCCGCAAACTAGTAGAAACTTTATTCCCAGCTAGTCTTATTCAAGGTTGTACTTAGGGCATACGAAACGAGTTTTCGGTTCCATAGTAAAAGCGAGAAAAACCAAGATTTACGAAAACCTGTTTCGAATAACGTTTATACTAGTTTGCGAACTATAGTCATCGATCATCAGAGTAAATTCTTTTCACAGGCCTTCCACTCGCTAGCGAAGTGTGTGGCAGCAGTGGTAGTAGAAGGCGGGTCGGATGCTTTGGAAGTAGTGCGCGGGTTCCTACGTGACGCCGCGCAGCCCACCTCCGACGCGCATCACATGTTCGCTTTACTAGCGCTCGCTGAGATCGGACGACATCTGTGAGTCTACAGCCAGATAAGGCTGAAAATTTGTAATTTGGCTCTCATTTCATAGGCAAGCAAAACCAGGGTTTTGCTTTGGTAACTAAACAGGCTGTAGCGACATCTATTTTGCTTCATACGAACTAAGATCCTGCATTTGGCAATCAAGGGATTTACACAACAACGGTTAGGCAGTAAGCCCACCAGACACAACACAAGTCTGATTGATCCGAGGATCCTCCCTCTTCTATGGAGGATGAGAAACTTATTATATTTATCCACGCTTTAAAGCAGCAAAAGCTGAAACAATCTCAAATATCTAACGATGCTCACGAGATATGGCTTACGTTCTTGTAAACAATTTCTTGCAGAGATCTTAGCTCCATCCCAAACTTGAAGGAGGTTCTCCTGAACTCGTTCACCCCGTCATCCGAGGAAGTGAAGTCAGCCGCGAGCTACGCCCTCGGTTCAGTCGCAGTGGGCAATCTGCCTGAGTTCCTACCGTTCATCCTGGGAGAGATCGAGGCTCAACCCAAAAGACAGTACCTTTTGTTACACTCCTTGAGGGAGGTAAGATTATTGTTTTGGTTTATTTGGATATGAAATTTTGGTGATAAGACTTCTTTACTTATGATCAGAAAAAATATTTTGCTTGTATATTCTTCCCCAAGTAGATGAAAAGTATAACTGTATTTTCTGCAGTTATTTTTTTGTAAGTATTATCGAAAAAGGACTCTTTTGTTCAGCCGCTAGTTAAATTGTCTCCTAAAATCTTATCTTCTTGAAAATAAACAGCATGAACCATAGTTTTTTTTGTCATGATTTCGAGATGTATTAATAACGTTACATTTTGCAGATAATCTCATGTGAATCTTGCTCTCCGGAGGGTGTCGAAGCATTGAGGCCTTTCATACCTGAAATCTGGGTGCAGCTGTCTAAGCACTGTCAATGTGCGGAGGAAGGATCTCGCAATGTTGTAAGTAAACATCTCTTCGTTTTCTTAACTACACACATCAAAAGTGTCTAGGGATCAACATATATTTTTGCAATAACTTTTCTCCTGATTGATATTAATTAAAATTTTCTTTAAGGATTCATCAAATAAAGTGTTTTCGTTTGTCACAGTAACGATAAACCAAGTCACCTTTGCATTAATAAAGAAATTTGCCATTTTCTAATAAAGGGATTTTTGACATTTGAACCACTAACATTAAAGTTCGAAAAAAAGACTGAAATAACAGTTTTCTTTAAAATTTTATTGGGTAACTTAAACAATTAATAATCCGTGTTTCTACCGCGAACACTAACAACACAAGAACATCGGTTTGGCATACTCAAAATGAGTTCATCCAAATCACGCTGTGGAATGGCCGCCCATGTTCGTTGCAACAACAAAAAAAGGTCTTCTTGCGACTGGATACCCTCCATATTCGGCAGAGCTCTTCTCTGTAGCATATCCCATGCATGCTCAATCGGGTTCAAGTCTGGCGACTGAGCAGGCCAGGGCAGGACATTGATGTTAGCTGCGGCGAGAGTCTGTCTTACAACTCTTGCGGTGTGCGGTCGTGCATTATCATGCATTAACTGAAATAAGGGACCGATTTGCACTTGTAGAGGAACGATGACGTCTGATACAATCGTCTCAGCATAAATTTGAGCGTTGAGGTTGCCTCTGATCCAAATCAACTCAGTTCTTCTGCCGATCCAAATACCCGCCCATACCATGATGGTTCCACCACTATAAGGATGGACTTCCTGGCAGGATTTTAATCGCTGTTGGCGTCCAGGGGTTCTCCAGTGTCGTATACGTCTTGTATCCGGTCTCATACCAAAACGAGACTCATCAGAAAAGCACACGAAACGCCATTGTTCTTCTGCCCAATTTCTGTGTTCAAGAGCCCATTGATATCGAATCCTACGATTGTGCATTGCTATAGGTGGTACCCGTAGCGGTCTTCGGGAATGAAGGTTCACTTCATGCAAGCGGTTTCTGACTGTTTGGTCGCTAATTAAGTTCCCTGAAGAGTGATGAAGCCTCACGGCTAACATCATGGCGGTTATTGTTGGAGCTCTTCGAGTTAAGATTTGAATGTATCGGTCTTGTCTCCGTGTGGTGCAGCGATACCGTCCTCCATGGCGCTCAGCCACGGTACCAGTGCTTCGGTAACGTGTCCAAAGTCGACTGATAACACTCTGACTTGTATTCAGAGCTAAAGCCACAGTACGTTGCCGGGAACCAGCTTCTATCATTCCCACGGCTCTGAGCATTTCTTCCCTGCTTAAATGACGTCGCCGCTCCATAATAACGTTGGTTTTAATCAGTAGTAGGGAAACAGTAGCACTAATAATGTCTTCAATGCGTTGTATGTTTTTATAGGGAAAATATTGACAGCTGATTTTCATCTTTTACTCGAATTTGATTCACAGTTCCTGATTCAAATTATGAAATGCACCAAAAAGGATCCATATAAATTTATAAAATCATAAATTTATTACAAAGCCACATCTCAATCTCAAGAAATCCGCATAAAAATGCTTGATCCCTAGACACTTTTGATGTGTGTATTATTTAAAATAAAGAAGTAATCTCTAACAGTACTGATACCAATTATAAAAAATCCGTCACTCACAGAAAATAATGTTACCGAGGGCCACAGGATATTATCTTGTGTTATAGCTATAGCGGACTTTGACGCGGACGAAGTCGCGGGCAGAACCTAGTATTTAATAAAATATCAGCTTATCGGTTTTTTTATCGGTTACATTTCGGGGAGTGTGCGATGGAATTGCATGATCTGATTCCGGCTAGCCCGTTTCATCATCGGACTACCAGACGTACGGCGATGCGCCATCGGTACTTGGTGGACATCCCACACATACGCACTAAGCGTTTTGAGAATACTTTTATAATGCGTACCGCTAAGGAGTGGAATTCCCTGCCGGAGTCTGTGTTTCCCGATAGCTACAGTCTAGGGGTCTTTAAGTCAAGAGTGAATAGGTTTCTTCTAGGCAAGCGTGCTTCACCGTCGACCACATCATCGCTTACCATCAGGTGAGATAGAGGTCAAGCGCGGGCCTATAGATGATAAAAAAAAAAAGTCAAATAATATGAGAGAGAGATATAAAGTATTCATGTCTTTGATTTATCCCGAAAATATATATTTGTTGTTTGCTAATGAAATGTTTCTTTTCAGGTCGCTGAATGTTTAGGAAAATTATGTCTACTAGAGCCACAAGACTTATTACCACACCTGAAGGACTTCCTCAAGTCGCCCGAGCCACTCACAAGGACAACCGCCGTCACAGCTGTTAAATTCACGATATCAGACCAGGTTAGTGTAACATCATATTGTATTGCTGGTTGGTGGCATGCTCATCATCATCATTTCAGCCGAAAGACGTCCACTGCTGGACATATGCCTCCCTCAAGTTTTGCCACATTGACATAACATGGGGGGTTTTGTTTGCCATAATCGCCACGCTTGGCAGGCGGGTTGGCGATCGCAGTACCGTTGTCACAAAAGCACAGAGAACGCTGCTGCCCATTCTCTGGCAAGTCCCTTAGTCGCCTCTTACGACACACACGGGAAGATATGGGATGGCGCTATTCTTTACGTCCGGCACCATACAGAGCCTGCATGCTGCTCATTTGTTTTTATAGTGCGTTGGTCGACGACGTACGGCTTGCGGTCGCACTCGACCGACGGACATCGAACGCAGTCCCTCTTAACGTTGCGAACTGAACAGGCGTATGCACTGATGGTTGGTGAAGAACCAAAGGCTTTAGTGTCATAAAAGTTAAGGAGAGAGTTTTTCAATGACATTATCATCTGCCTAGCCTTTTACGTTTTACGTTGGGGTCGGCTTCCAGTCCAACCGGATGCAGCTGAATACTATTATTTTACTTGTAGTGACTGCCTATCCGACCTGCAAAACTCAGTTAGTACTGGGTATCATATTACCATATTACTCCTGGGTAAAACTGATTGTCACTTTCGGGCCACTGACTATTTAACGACTGTCAAAGTTCTAAAATTGCTTAACGTGCTTTCCCAGGCACTGAGGAAACTATGTAATGGGTGGTCACCCATCAACGGACCAGCCTAGGCAAGCGCTACTTAACCTCAAGATCGAACCGAGCAGCTGTTATTGTTTAGCCACGAGCTTTCCAATGACATATATTTTGAAAATCCTCCTTTAAACTAATGTGTTTTGCTTTAATACAGCCACAAGCCATCGACCCACTCCTCCGCAACTGTATGTCGGAGCTGCTAGTCCCGCTGCGCGACCCGGAGCTGGGCGTGCGACGTGTGGCGCTGGTCGCGTTCAACTCGGCCGCGCACAACAAGCCCTCGCTCATACGTGACCTGCTGCCGCAAGTGCTGCCTACCATCTACAGCGAGACCAAAGTCAAGGTATATATCTCATGTGTATAGCTTAATTAGATCATCATAATTCTCCTGCCCTTATCTCAATTTATTTGGGGTCGGCGCAGCATGTCTTCTTCTTCCATACTTCTCTATTTCTTGTCATCTCATCAGGTACATACTTTTTGGCCATATTATCCTTCACACCGCCCATCCATCGTTCCTTTGGTCTTCCTCTACTCTTATACCGCATAGCTTAATTCAATATTCTACCTAATTAAATAATTAGTATTTTGCAATGTACGAAATTAATTATTTTCCAAAAAAACAGCTGAAAGTTGTTAAGAGACACATAAAACCTTGTATCTTATGATGTGTTTGTTTGTATGCCCTGCGCAAAGTCTCTCCGGTTGTGTCAGATTGCCAGCCCATCAGAGAGTAAAGGAACAGAGACTGTACTTGTGTACCTAAACCACCATAATGTTAACAAAGTAAGACTATGTAATAACATCCGTGTTTCTTACCAACAGAAAGAACTAATCCGTGAAGTAGAGATGGGTCCGTTCAAGCACTCGGTGGACGACGGGCTGGACCTGCGGAAGGCGGCATTCGAGTGCATGTACACGTTGCTGGGCACCTGCCTCGACCGGCTCGACGTGTTCGAGTTCCTGCGGCACGTGGAGGACGGCCTGCGCGACCACTACGACATCAAGATGCTCACCTACCTCATGTGCGCCCGGCTCGCGCAGCTGTGTCCCGCTGTTGTGCTGCAGAGTAAGTGTTGCCAAACTGGGGATGTGGGTAGACTCTAGAGAGTAGAAATCATCATCATTATCTTGCCCTTATCCCAATTTATTTGGGGTCGGCGCAGTATGTCTTCGTCCTCCATACTTCTCTATTACTAGAAATAACTTGAGAATATCGAGTGTCATTTTTGACGAATGATAGTGGTATTTAGCAGCCATCTTGGCAAATGGAGTCACAACCTCATAATTATTGTATTGAAAAAATTATGTGAAATCATGCGGCCAAACTCTAGTGCCTCAATACTGAAGCTTAAGTACATAAGTCATTCTTTAGGAAGTTAATCATTTTTTTCCAAGATTTCCTGGGTATTCAGCCCCCAGCTGTCATCCTTTGTAGCAAAATTTTAGAGTTGCATTAACTATTGTCACACATGTCATGTTAGTTCATGACGTCGTCATGTCCATGTGTGGAGGATTAACAATGTATATTTTTGTGTTCAGGGCTAGAAAGTTTAGTGGAGCCCTTGAGAGCGACGTGCACAATGAAGGTGAAGGCTAACTCAGTGAAGCAGGAGTACGAGAAACAAGACGAACTCAAGAGATCCGCGCTCAGGGCCGCCGCCGCGCTCTTACAGATACCAGAAGCAGGTAAACTATAGCAATAATAAGCAGCTTCGCTTCCGTGACCTGTCCAACAGGTACCGTGCATTTTTATACGGATAAGAGGAAGCATATAGATGTTACTATCCTGCTCTTATTAGCGATGTCGATGTAAATTTCTGTCGACTTATTGCTTCGTTGCTGCGTATATATAATAAGTTGGCTCTTTAAGGCTCTAAGTCGCAACTCGGAGATTACGACATCGTTTTTGTGATTACAGAAAAGAATCCGCACCTGATGGACTTCGTGACGCAGATTAAGTCGTTCCCGGAGCTGCAGCCCATCTTCGAGTCTATCCTCAAGGACTCAGTGGGCGGCGCGGGCGTCGACTCCAACCTGATGGACCAGAGCTAGCCGCACTCCTAGACTGCTCCCACATCGCGACACACACCATGAGGTTCAACTTTATTTTGGTCCTTTTTGTTGTTCGTTTTTGTAAGAATTGTTTTCTTTCATGTCTAATGTAAAAATGATTGAAATTGAATAGAAGTTCAGTTGAATACGTATTATTTTAATTTCGCTTTTTAATGTACTAGAAATAAGAAAGACTTTGATTCAACAGCTTTATTATAAAGTTACTAAGTACATAACTAAAACATTAGCACTGATATCGACTATTCTGGACGTTTGTGATAATACGTCAGAACGCGACTCCTCGCGATGCTCACAAGGGAACTAAGGACGAAAGGAATAAGGTCTCGTCACGGTTCGCATACTATATTGTGACGGCGGAAATCAGACTTGCATAACTATCGATAAGTGGCTAAAGTTCTTAAGAAGCTTTCAAAAGTACTCAATAATTAAATAGACAGTTAGACGCTGGGAGAGTGGTAGAGTTCTATCGATAGTTATACAGAATAATTTATTTTATTGATATGTATTGTGATATTACAAGCTATGTGGAAAAATCATAGGAAAATGGATAAATACACTATAATGAAGCGAAATCTTTATAGTATCAGTTATTTCCCTTTCCTCTTCGCCGCTGGCGTGGCGCTCGCTGGCCTGGGTATTTCGTTCTGCAAAATAAAATAAATATACAAAAATACTTTACCGAAATCACGGCATTTCTCAAAAAGAGAAAATCTGTAATCGTACGAAAGCCATGAATAACAGAAAAATTATTGCCGCCTAGTATCGTCGCTAATTGCTGTTCATTATAACGGAAACTAACCGACAGGTAAGATTGGTTAGCACATTCACAGAGTTTATGGTAAAAAATAGTACAAAATGGTAACGTACAGGTTTAGCAGGCGACGCCCTCGTGAGCGTGGTGCTGCTGGCGTTGCGTAGCGGCGGCCGCGACGGTGTGCTCGTCATGCTGCCCATCGCACTCGCCGGCCGCTCCGGACTTAGCTCTTTGCTACAAGAACAATCAGTTTTAATTCTCTGAACTTTAACCAGACTTTATGAATAAAACCCCACGAGTTAATGATATAAACCCAAAACACATTACCCTTATTTTTAAACTAGTCGGTTAAAAAAACATTGTTGAAAAACAAACCTGTTCGTGCGCGACATTTGTCCTTTTCTGCTGAACATGTCGGACAGTCGACCTCGCAAGTCGCGTTTACTACCCACTGCACTCATGTCTGAATCCGAACCCTGCTGATGACAAATGAACATGTTCAGTATGATTTAAATGTTATATACAATGAGCAAATTGCTGGCTAAAAGACATGGACATCGTCACTCGGACAATCGTATTGTGTCACAGTAGAGTATTGAAAAATATACTTTAAACTGCGTATGCTTAAAGTCCATTTCAACGTGAAACTTACAATTTAGATCTTACAAATTAAATACTGCATACTTCACTACGAACTTTAAACGAAAAGAGAAATGGTTTGTTACCTGAGAAACAGTGCCAATAGGTCTAAATTCCACATGTTCTGTGCTATCATGTGCTACTTGGTCGTCGATAGAACGGGACTTGGTCAGTTTCTTCAATTTGCCGAAAATACTTTTCTTTTTCTTCTTTTCGGAGGGAAGTACTTCGCTTTGGGCTGATCCGCCAGACAGCCGACTGCAAAAGGTACATAAAATGTCAAAGGGGTGAAGCTCGGTTAGTGATCCCTTTCCCTTTCTCCTCCTCTTTTGAATATGTGACCACACGGAATATGATTGTATCGCTCGGGAGTTTATTCCGCCACTTCTCCTCAGCTAATACACTAGGAAGTGGTGATTATGGCCCTAGTTTGAATAAATGAATTGATTTTATTATTGAAGAAATCGTTTTGAATCACTACTTAAAAATAACGAGTTGAACGTCCACTCATACAAATATAGTATGTATATATATATATGTTCAAGCGTTTAGTAAAAGGTTAAAACTTTTTGAAATAAGGATAATTCATACGATACCTCCGTACAAATTAGTCTTTTCATTTTGTTTATCTAGGTCTTGCTATTTCATAGTGTGTAACATGAAAGTTGTTCATACCTATCTAGACTAGCATCGCGTTGCATTGTGTACAGTCTGTTATCCGCGTCTCCATCCAGCGACTGCATGGATGACACGCTGCTTTCGTCCACAGACTTCCATATCAGGCTCTGGTAAAATAAAAAAAAGTTAGTAAAAGGCTATCTTCACTTGAATTCTGTATACCTCATCATATGCCTAGCCTTTTTGCAACTATGTAGGGTTCGGGCTCCAGACTAACTAGGTGTAGCTGAATATCAGTATTGTACTACTGAGTTCATTCCACCAGTTTTCAACCTTAAGACTTAGGGCATAAGGGTTATGGGGCTTAGGGCATAGTACATGAAGCGACTGGCCAACTGACCGTCACAGCCCAGGGTACTGGCTGACTGGATGTTAGATTTTCGAATTTCGAAGTTCCCGTCCCGATTTTCAAATGACGGCCACGTGCGTTCTGAGGCAAGGACCAAGGTGTCCCGGTATGTAATGGATGGTCATTTATCTACGGACCGACCTCGCCAAGCGATGTTTAATTTGGAAAATCGACGCGTGCGGCTTTTATCACGAGCATCTCCCTGTCTATACAGGGAGATGCTCGTGATAAAAGCCGATATATATGAGCTATCTCATGCCATGGTAAAAGTAAGGTGATAAAGATTAATGGGCCTGATTTACTGTGAAACACTTTACAAAATGGTAGGTCATTCCTTGAAATATTGTAACTTACCTGGTCTTTAGTAGTCTGTTCAAGCGATATAGAGCGTTTCTTGAGTGAGGGTGCACGGGACGGTGTGCGCGTGGCTGGAGAAACTGACAGTGTGTCTCGAGGCTCCGTAGACATCGCTCTGAGAATACAGTTTAAAAGGTAACTTAGAGGGAAATGTCGACAGTTGTCTCTTTGCTTATACTAAAAAGTCGTTAAAGAACTCAAAAAAAAAGTTTACGAATATAGGCAGATTGTGCAGTGGTAAAGAGAAAAGCTTGACTGAGTTGGACATAGTATCGACACTCATTGACCCTTTCTAACGTTACTTTAACCTTAATGCACAGTGCACTTTTATCGACCGATTTAGGGAGCGACCACACTTGGTTATGGTGATACATCCGCATCGATACACGCATGTATCACCATCACATTTGTTGCATTTAGTTCTGCGAGGTGTCTGACGAAAAACTATAATGATTAGTGGCAGTACTTAGGAGATGTACGGGATGGGTTACCTTCTAGCAGTGGCCTGGTGTCTCCGTTGCCTTTCAGCGATGCGCGAAGCCCTGAGCTCGTCAGTGAGGCGTCGCAAGCGTGCTGCAGTGGACGCCGCCTCTACGCCGTTCGAGCCGCTCTCTGGTGTCGCCGATCGAGACCGAGATTTGGACGACTGGATAAAAGTGTACCATTAAGTTTGGAGAGTGAACTATACGTGTACTATACCTTCAAAGCCATGTCGGCTTTGAAGGTATAGTATTTAAGAAACTTAGAGGTTTGGGAAGTATGAACTTGCAAATACACTTCTGGACACATCTATTGGCCCACCTTAGAGTTTAGGTTTCGATGGCCCCTACCGAAATATGATTGCTAGATTGATCAATTACTGTTGATGCAGTTTTAAACCTGATACATTTTACCATCTTTTTCGATCGTATTGTTTTAAATTTGAATTCAGAATACCATACGACATGGAGCTACGCCTAACAAGTCGGATATGCGCCTTGTTAAAGGCAATTGATTTTTGAATAAAAAACATGTTTTATCAAATAAAAGTTTAATTTAATAACGCGTGTTGCCTCCATGGGCATCTACCACAGCTCTCATACGATTAGGCATAGGGTTTATCAACCGCTCTATGAAATTTTGAGGGATCATCTCCCATTCCTCTTCTATGGCAGTTTTCAACTCCTGCATCGTCTGGGCAACTGGCTGACGAGCCCTAACACGTCTTTTTAGCTCGTCCCACATGTGCTCAATGGGGTTCATGTCTGGGCTTCTGGCTGGCCAGTCCATAACTGTGATGTTCACATCCCGAAGATATTCCCTGACGATGCCGGCCGCATGGGCTCTTGCATTATCATGCATAAAAAGGAAATTTGGGCCCACATAGTCCGCGTATGTCACGTGAGGTTCTAAGCACTCACGAATGTACCTTTCAGCATTTAATGTTGGCAGCCGTGGTCCTGTAACAACCTCAAGTTGAGTTTTGCCGCTCGCGGATATACCGCCCCAGACAGTCCATGAGCCACCGCCATAAGCAACCCTCTCTTCAAAGCAGCATTGTGCGAAATGCTCTCCCTTACGTCGGTAGACCTTCTTCCTTCCATCATTGCCATGTAACACAATTTTAGACTCATCAGAAAAGAGTACACGGCTCCAATCTTGCTGTGTCCAATTTAAATGACTGCGTGCGAAATGAAGGCGCGCTGTTCGGTGGGCTCGCGTTAGTTTGGGCCCATTAGCTGGCTTGTGTGGTACCATATCGCGTTCTTTTAACCTTCTCCGAACAGTTCGAGCGCTCACAGATACTCCGTGGAAGTCGCGAAGTTGGTTTTGTATCTCAATGGAGGTAAGGTGACGATTTCTCAAGCTGGTCGTCACGATGAATCGATCCTGCCTTTCAGTTGTGACCCGAGATCGTGGCCTTCCTTGGCGACGAACAAAGCCGCCAGTCTCTAGGTACCTCCGATAAACATTTCGGACCGCAGATCGACTTAAATTAAGTTGAGCACTCACGTTTCTTTGGCTGTGTCCGGCCTGAATAAGTGCCACAGCTTGGGCGGCGACTTCAGGTGAAGTATCCATAGATTATTGATAGAATCTCACCTTAATGTTAAGAATAAGTAATGTTTGTTGCAAAACCAAAGATATCAATCACTTTTTCAAGAATTAAATTCAAGTAAACCAATAAAACCAAGTTTTCTTAGTATTCGATTGTTTGATATCAACAAACAGGCTCCAAATTGTCTTTTGTTTCTTTAAATTCTGTGTTCGAAATTCAAAAAAAGACTATTGAATGAAATTGTGAATGTACCAGGTTCAACACTGCATAAAAACTTTTTGCTCGACCTAATATAAAATTTTAGCTAGGACCAAACGAAACTGAAAATACAAGGTGGGCCATTAGATGTGTCCAGAAGTGTAGATTTTCGAAAAAATATACAATACTAGCTGCTGCCCGCGACTTCGTTCGCGGGGTTTTTTATGGATATGAAAAATAGATGTTGGCCGATTCTCAGACCTACCCGATATGCACACAAAATTTCATCAAAATCGGTCAAGCCGTTTCGGAGGAGTATGGCAACGAAAACTGTGACACGAGAATTTTATATATTAGATGTTTCTTTTGTTTGTCACTGGATAATCTGATCCAGTCGGATACATTATCTGTCTTAAAAAAAAAAACAAACAAAGAATTACTGTCTTACCCTATTTCGTCTTGGTGGCGTTGGTGTCATTAAATTCTTCTCTGGTTTGACTGGTTCATTGCGGAATAACTCTGGACTCTGCTTCATAAGATCGTCTATTGTTTCTAGAAGTTGCGTTATTATCCTGTCATCCTCCTACAAGAGAAAATATAAGGTTAATCGAAGGCAGGCAAATAGTCTATGATCTGTTCCTGCAGGCTTGCAACAAAAGAGTCATGAGAAAAGTATAAAGTCGAAGTCAAACCAATTATTTTAATCAGGCCATTAGAAGGCATTTTTGAACGTCAAATATGTAAATAGAAAATTAAGTCTGTTGCCTATTCGCTAAGGTACTTTTAGTAGGTAGGAAACCATTCTTTGTCATTCAATAAGCAGTACCTACGTAATCCGTACTCACAGGTTTCAGAAAATGAAAATACTCCCCTTTTCCAACCTCAAACAGTGAGCGAGCTTTAGCAAATAAACTGAGAGACAAACTGTCGCATGCTATTTACCTGTTGAGCACGTTTGAGCGAGCCAACAAGAAGTTTGTTCTGGTCGCGATCCCGATCATGTCGCTCCTTATCTCGGCGTAGCTTCTCGTTAGCCGTGCGCAACTTTGCGTGGGCATCGCGCAACTCTAGCAGATCACACTGCAATTCTGTCACCTGTATCAAGAGGATTTTGTTAGATAAAAGGCGTTTGATAATACGTTGTTATCAGCTTCGCTATTTATTTAGAGACGGACGCAGCATGTCTTCTTTTTTTTCGAATTTTCTTTATGAGGCGTAAATTTAGTATACCATCTAAATCTTTCGATTCTTTAGAGAAGCCGCTTCCTGCCGTCTGTACACTTAGATCGTTTAAACTACGCAACGGGTTTTGATGCAGCTTTTATCAACAGACAGAATTATTCACGAGGAAGGTCTATATGTATGCATATTTTTTTTTCATTTTACGTATGTTTTAATTTCCACGGGAACGAAGTCGCGGGCAGCAGCTAGTACTTTATAAACAATAATGTGAGCAATACCTTCTTCTTAGCCTCTTCAGTTTCTTCTTCTGTTGTTCGTTTCAATTGGTCTATTCTTCTCTTCATATCTAACCTCTCCTTCTCTCTTTCACGTTCTATCTAGAAACATAAACATTGCTACTTAGCGGTTTATGGTGACAGAATTTTACTCTATCATGAACCCAAAGAACTTAGGAAGAACGATGGTGCCAAATTGAGTTTTAGAAAAATGTGGACTTTCTAGAGCGTCATATCTGTCACTTTATACTTCTGCGATTTCTTTGTAGAACTGAATATGGCATATTGCCGAGGATACTGTACTTTTATTCACAACACCGGGCAAACGTCCAATGCAGTCATTGGGCTACCCTTAGTCCTCATATGTTTCTTCCAGTAAATCAGAAAATGAAAGTGTAATACCTCAAAGAGAGTCTGCCTCAGGTCCCTGGCGAGAGTGGAGGTCTCTTGCAGTAACCGCTGCTGTTCATCACGTTCCTTGTGCCAGGCCAGCTCCATACGCGTCGCCAGACCCGCCACGCGCGCTCGGCCTGATGTCAGCAATCTTTCTTCTTCGTACTGATGATAGAAATTAAAAATAGTGTCTCTGTATACACAAATATTACATCATGCCTGTAGACCGAAGGGTCAGAGGTGTACCTTATAGTACATCTATTTAGTCTCTGTTTAAGAGTCAACAATCGGGTGTATGAAATAATGGTGTCTTAATTAGAATCATCTATTCGGTTCGGGTACATGAAATAGTCTTAATTATAGAATCTATCTATTCGGTAGTGTTCATACCCATTGCGTTTCTGAACACCAAGTTAAGAAAATACTGCGCTGAAATGGAAATTTTGTCCGAAAACTAGCTATTATATTATACACGTTATGTCTTGGAACTTCATAAACTAGGCGTAAAAGAAAGTAACGATTTAGAAGCTTCGAACTTACCTCGTTCAGTCTAGACTGCATTTCGGAGAAGCGAACTTCAGCTGCAGACCGTTCGCTGATGAGCTCCGTGTTGAGCTTGGAAGCCAACAGTCTCGCCTCACACAGTTCGTCTTCTAAGCACGCCGTCTGCTGCTCTAGCGTTGCCACTTTGTTACGGTACTCCTCCTATAAAACATACAACATTTAGGTCTCATTGATCGACAGCTAGTATACCGACATTTCGCCAGTTAATTCCCATATAATACGGGCGAGTCTCTTGCCATCAACTGGGCACAAATCCAGACTCCGGGGCTGGTACTGAGATATTCCTGATGACCCAACCCAATGACAGTTCCCGACCTGGGAATCGTACCCAGATGGTCAGCAGTACAGGTTGCGAACAATAGACCAACGAGGAATGTGTATAGTGTGCTATTTCTCCTATACCCCTATACCCCTTTTATGGTTCCAACTTACTTCATCGGTACTAGATATAGACAGTCTCGGTTGTCTAGCACCTTTGTCGCCATTCTTCATTTCCGTCATCGTCTTCTGAGCAGCGTCCAACATTTGCTTATAGTTGTCTCTTTCGCGCCTGAACCTCGATACCTAAAAATTATAGCCATTAATACAAACTTGCACTCAACAAGCAATGATATTATTAACTCTTCAAGCTTTTTTGGTCATGTATGAAAGGCGGCTAGCGAAAGATAATTTACAAGGCAGATGTGAGTGGAAACCCCGGTACAGACTACGCCCTAGTAGACAGACATACACTGATCTTATTAGATAACCTTAAAGGCGCTCCTTACCTGGAGCATTCGCCTCTAATGTAACAAATCCAAGATCCGGTTTTAAGCATTACGTTCACTTGTTTCTGTAAAAAATCGAATTTTGGATTGTTACGTTACAGCGAATGCCCCCGGTGATGAGCGTCTTAAGCCATTTATGTAAATATTCTGTAGCATCTACTTATCCCTACTTTCGTGTACTTTACTACTTTACACGAAAAAGGCAAGATAACAAGCCCTTGCTTTTTAGTGTGAATGTTTTTACCTGGTTATGCAAAGACTTGAGTTCATCTCTCATGGTGTTCATTTGTCCTTCGTACCGCAGCTTCATCTCTGCGAGCTCATTCTTCCTCGCTACGTCAGCTTGTTCAAGTCTTGTGTTCAGAGATGACAGTTCTTTCTCCAATTCAGAGTTCTCTGTTATTAAAGTCCTGTGTACTTTGGAGACACGTTCGTAGTCTTCCAATTTCTTTCTAGCTTCCTCTAACTGCAAAAAAATACAGAATCATAAACGATAACCGGTATTTTTTTGTATAATCTTTTCTACATGATTGGTTATGGATACTCCTATTTTTTGCATAGTCATCTGTCTGCCTAAATTGAATCCAGTTCTTTGGTAAACGAAGTACTTGAGAGCTGCTGGATCGCTTCTTCGCTTTTTTTTTCTATGGTGTGGGCAGGACAACGTCCGTCGAGTCAGCTAGTAATTTATAAATAGTTTTTGATCTCGTCTGTCATTTACCTCTTTCTTAGCCTGATCATGATGGTGCTGCAGAACGTCTCGCTGGTCATGTGTGGTGCGTAGTTCACGTTCTTTCTGCTCAAGCTTAGCAGTGAGCCGCGCGCGTTCCACCTCCCAACCACCGCCACATAGTCGGTCCTGTAGCGACGATATTGAGCTCTGCGTATATAGAAATAGATGTTATTTAACTATAATAACCGAATATAATTTGCTGTAGAATGGAAGGCGTACTGTACGTACCTGCAGTTCAGTCTTTTCTTTCGTCCACGCTGAAGATTGCGTGTCATAGTTGTCTTGGAGGGTTTTAATTTCAGCCAATGCCGCGCTCAATTCTTTTTGAACGTGAATTAGTTCACTGTTGAAAGATAAAAGTATTAATACTGATTTGAATGTAAAAGGATATGGAGATACAAGAAATATAAATTACCCCTGTGCCTGCTCTTTCTCTACCGTAAGCCTGGCTTTAGTAACTACGTGTTCTTCTTCCAATATTTCGTATTTACCCGTCAGCTCTTCATACTCTGCCTTTTCTACGGCAAGAGAGTGCTCTAATTCTGAAAATTAACAAATATTTTACATGGATGTTCATGCCTTTTTATATGCAATTTAAAAGATGTTTAGTAATGTACACACTTTTAACTGTTTCTTCGTACTCCTGCTTGAGATCAGAAATCTTTTTGGCGCCTGCGCCCGATGATTGTTCTAGAACTTTTAGTTTACCCTTGAGCGTAGCCAACTCTGCTTCTTTGTTCTTTATGTCTATATCGTGAGCTTTGCGCATACGATCCAGCTTTTTGCGTTCAGCCTGAGAAAAAATACGATTAAAATTATGATGTATTTGAAGCAAGGAAACTATACAAATATCTAGTATTACGTAGATAAATCTGTACCTGTAGGTCCGTTTCCAGTTCTGAAGCCTTGCTCTCCCAGTAACCAGACTCTTTCTTTTCTGCTTGTAACTTGTTCTCCTGTTCTTTCTTCTCATTCTCCAATTTCGATATACTGGATTTCAATTGTGACATTTCTGATTTAATTGTCGATAGTTCTTTCTCAGTATTTTCCAGTTCTCGTTTGGCATTTGCTAATTCTTCTTGTTTCTCTTCTAGTTCCTTAGTAGTTCTTTCTAGTTTATCTTGCATTTGTGCCATTTCAACGGATGATATCGCTTCGTCGTATTTCTGGTTCGATGTATCTCGTAAGACATCTTCCTGCAAATTTTATTGTGTTTAAGAAACCTTTTCTTTGCAATATTCAGATTGGGATTCATTGACTAAGATATAACCTATAAAAAAAATCTTGGAAATAAACTAAGAGGCAGCCGCAGGGGGTAATGCAAATACATGCTGATGTTCTAAATATCTATAGATAAGCTGCTGTTCTTTTCTAAACCATTACGGGGCACACAAATTTGGAAAAAAACTTGGTTCAAAAAGGGGGCATGCGTTGGAGGCGTGCCTATCAAACAGTTCATCCAAATACCAGTTGTTTTATATGAAAGTCTTTAGCAGAAATCGTTGATTCCAAACTGGTGATTTTGTTATCGTAGTCTGTTTTCATTTCTCTTAGATCTGTCTCTAGAGTTATAAGTTGGCTTTCGGCTTTTATTAGTTTGGTCTGCATTTGGTCTTTTTCGCTAGTAAAGTCTACGGATATACGCCGCTGACTATTGGCTAAAACTGCAGCTTGCTCCTTTTCTTGGGTAAGCTATTTTAATAAAGTATGATTAAGAATATGATTAAAATTAGCGACATTGTGAAATAGATATTAAATTAGCTTGCGTTAATACTGATTTCTTACCTCTTTTTCTAATTTAGTCACTTTATCTTTCCGCACAGCTAGTTGCTTTTCAACTCGTTTACATTTGTCTTCTGCTTCTTTAAATTTCTTTTCTAACTCACCTATCTTTTTAGCTTTATCTCCAACCTAGAAGAAACATCTCATCAGTACCAGCAGCACAGCTTTATAAATCTTACTATCATTATATTACACACAGGACATTCACTAACCTCTTTGAGCAATTTTTGTTTATCTTGTTCTAATTTATTTATAATTTCTACTTGCTTCTTTAACTTATCGATTTCCTTATCTTTTACATCTATCTCTTTTTTAAGTTCCTCTATTTTCTTCATACAGTCAGACATAGTTGTATTCAGGGATGATGCATTTTCTGAAACAAAAAGTGGGGTCGGGTTTGGGTTTGTCTCCAACGATCCTGAGATCGGATTGAATTAGCCACGGAACCCGGCGAGTTGTATCCACTGATCTCGTGATCCATTCAAGAAAGTAGTTTCATATCGCAGTTTTATGTCACGTTACGCATGTTGATGACAATGAAGGGATGATACTTACTCAGATCATTATTAAGTTTACTGATTTGAGACTCTAAATTCTTCTTTTCTTCTTGTAGTGTTTTAATTTGGCCATTTATACTGCTATTGTCTTTTTCCAGTGTTTTTATCTTGCTGTTTATTTCTGTTTTGTCTGTTTCTAACTTTGTATTGAGATCCTTTAATTTAGCTATTTCGGTTTGCAGTCGATTCTTCTCGTTTGTAAACTCAGAGTCATTTCTAGATAATTTTGATCTAATATCTTCAATATCTTTCTCCATTTGCACTCTGGTGTTGATTTCAGTGCCGGAGAGTCCGGCGTTTTTCATGATGACAAACATTTCACCTGCAAAGGGGAATTATGATTATAAATAATATCATGGTATGATCGCACTGCAGTTTTTATCACAACAATAATGCCTAGAAATGGCTTACCGATTTCACTTTCCAAATCCTCAACCATTCTTTTCATTTGGAGTTTGGTAGTCAAGTCAGTAGGTTTCTTAGGAACCCTTGGTCTGAATGATTTGATTGCGTCATCTTTCAATGCCTTCAGTGAAACTTGTAATTGGGCTTTTTCTTTCTCAAGCTGTAAAATAAGTGTAGAATTCATAACCCAAACATAAACACCTAAATATATTAATAAATAAGCGATTAAGATGATTTTTTTGTTTACCTTATTAAATTTCAAATTCAATTTATCTAACTCTTCCTGCTTGGCTTTCAATGCATCAGCATCTTTTTTGCTATTGATTTCTCCACCAAATCTTACTTTTTTCTCCGTCTTATCATCTTTATAATTTTCTGATTCTTTTAATTTGGCTAAAGCTTCTTTTAATTCTTTTTCTAGTTGGATTATTTTAGCTGCGCTTTGTTCTACTGATTTTTCGGATTTTAATGATTTAGCATTTTTCAAAAGCTGTAATGAAATTACATTAAATTAAGTCTTAGTAATAACCATGTGGATTAAAAAAAAAATTGGAAGGGATCCGGTACCTGCAATTTCTTATTTTCTAGCTGTAGTTTTTCGTTATCAGCTTCTAAACTCTGTGTCTTTGAACGAAGAACATTTGCTTCTTGTTCTATTACTTGAAGTTGTCGTTTCAAGTCGACATTCTGTTGGTCGCCATCTAGTGATCTATGATGGGAATTATTTTATATTAGTTTTATTTGTTCTCCAAAAACGGTACCTACCATTTATTGTTTCCGTAAGAACAGGAATTATACTTACTTGCTTTTGATTAGTGAAGCTTTTGGTTTCTTGGCTAGACTGAGTTCAGCATGTAGCCTCTCGCAGTCTCTTTCTTTTTCAATAAGCTTTTTCCTTAATTCATCAATCTCATCCTCTAATACCTACAAGGTTAAAGTTTAGTTTTAGTCAACTGAAAACATTACGTTATTATTATCTACATTGCATTCAGTAAGTTCTTTTAGACTTTACATACTTTAACTTTTTCTTCTGCTAAGTTATTAGTCTTATTGTTAGTTGTTCGACGAAGCGTAACTGTTGAATTAGTTTTGGGCTGACTAGCGATTTTATCAGTAAGTTCTTTGACTTGCTTTTTCAAGGAATCTCTGTCCTGTTCCATTTCTTCAACCTTTCGTCGTAAAACTGATGCTTCCTAAAATAAAAGAGATATGAATTAATTTGAGTGTTGTTTTATAGAATAAGAGAGCTACACATATTTTTGTAAAGTTTTGGATGAGCACCTGATCATTAAGTTCAAGTAAGAGTCGTAGTTCAGCTGGATCCTCGTCATCTGTTTTGCCATCCTTTTCATTGGTATCAATATTGAGTTTATTTGATGGAGGCGTTGGTGACAGCTTACGACCTACAAATAATTTGGTATTGTGTTATTTATAAAAATGCGTGAATGATTTGCTCCAAAAATACAAAGCCTTGTAAATATTTTAGTATATTATGCAAAGGTTTCTTTTATGGAAATTAGTCAAATTTAATGGTACTGATTCATTGTTCCGGATACGGATGTTGAACAATGTGGTGGATAAATTTATAAACCCAAACATTGTAATAGATTCAACAAGGTCTAATTCCGACTGGAGAAAATGGCTACCATCAATACGCCTTGTAGTTCAAATACACTGACAAGCAAGTTAGTAAACATCAAAGAACAAAGGTAATATGTTATGAGCTATTATTGTTACGAAGTATTCCAGTACACAATGAGCATGATGAGTCACAGCCGGGGTCTGATGAGCGCTGGTTGTCGGGAGAGGGTGTTATGTTAGAAAAACACAATCGATTTTTCACAATATAAGTATTTTGACGTACTTCTGGCCTTGGTAGCCATTTTCTTCAGCTGTAGAAGCAAGGATTCATTGTCGTCCTCGACCCGGGACGCAGTTTTACGTAAGTTATTTGCCTGCAAATATTATTAGTTATAATTATTGAATATCTATTCTAATTTACTATATTACTGTAAGAACCAAACCGTACAGGATTCTGTTAAGGACAATGTACAGGATGAAGAAAACCAACATTTATAATTGACAAACTGGTCATAAGTACCTAAATTGGATATTCTTACAGCCAACGGACTGAACATTGATACGAAGGTCGAGGGGAAGGGAGAGCGAGGTTCAGGTGGTTTGTCTGGAGTGAGAGGAGGACTTTCAGATTGATCTCTACTGAATATTTCCTTGACTTCTAATGCGTCCATTTGTAGATCTTTGTGAAGTATTTTGTCCTCATAGTTATTTGGATCGGTTTCTGTGCTAGCATCCACATATTCTTTAGAATTGACAGCTTGTAGAGCTTTATCATTGTAAAGCTTAGCTGCCGTCTGTACAGTAGCATTTCTTAGTTTCTGTTTATCAGTTTGAACAAAATTGTTCGTTCCCATAAATTCGGTTTGTATATGTTTATTTTTCATGAATGCTACTTCCGTTTGGGTGTACATTTCTAAAATATCAATCGTACTTTGTACAATTGAATCGATAGTTATTTTTTTAGTGTCGGTCATCACATCATGCACTAAAATGGTATCCGTTTGGCAACCCTCAGAGTAACTCATAATGAGATCTTGTGGTGACTGAGTGATCTGGTTAACACCAATGGACGATGGACTACTGTCTAGGGATGATAAACTCTTTTCTAAAGCGAACTGCATTTCAAGTATCCGTTTGATCGTATTTGGTTCTAGCATTTCATTATCTTTGATGGGTGTTTGAGGCGAATTGGGATCAGATCGGGGAGATTGTGGAATGAGTTGTGGACGTATCCTTCTGCCGACGACTCGTGGCCGATATCGACTAGCCTGTTTGAACATAATATTCCTTATTGTCTGGTTTTACTGACCATGGGTTTATAGAGAACAACAATTTGATATACAATAATACATATGAGTGTCGCGGTGTTGAGTCAGACAAGTGTTGGCAGCGAGCCAGCTGGCTTCCGTCGAACGAGAGCTAATGCCCTAATGAATGCGTTGTTTTTCTAGTGAAACTAAATGATCGGAGAAATAAGTGGTTGTAATTGCATTTAACTGTTAACAAGAGATGAGTTATCGTTAAACTGTAACTATTTGTGCACGTGTTTACTGCATTCCAAGCCGACTATAAAATTGAGTGAAGCATATAATTTAAGCATATACTTGTTGCTGCCATGTGTGAGAACTATCGAGTTATTTGCGAAGTACAGTCTCCAAAGGAGATAAGTAACCAGATTCTCATACTACTAGTATGAGAAACTGGTTACTTATCTCCTTTGGAGACTGTACCTAGCGCGTGTGCACAAAGGAGCATATCCATCGCTAAATGCGACCACATACATTGTGATGAAATATCAGAGAGAAAGCAAGGCTAGTGAGAGTTGTTGTTTAGTAGAGTGGTACCTCTTCCTCCGCGTTGCGCAGCTGTTCGCGCAGGTCCGCCTCGCGCTCCAGCGAGTCCTGCAGGTCGCGCAGCAGCTGCGCCGGGTCCTCCTGGCTGCCGCCGCGGGTCAGCGATGAGCGCGACACTTTCTATTACACACACAATGTTTTATCTTCAGTTTTAGGTAATGTAATCAATCTGTAAATGTTCAAGTTCGGCTTCGACATGAATCCTCATACAATATAAGTTTACCTGAATATCCACGCATTTTAAAATAAAACCAATTATGCACTAGTTATAAAATTCAGTGACCTGATAATCAATCTTATCAAAAGCTGACTGACTTAAAAATATATACTTCAAGGAAGTAAGTAAACTGTGGATAATACCTCCATCTTATTAAACAGCTTTATTTTGGAATTTAGTGTAGACAGGAACAGGACAGGTCCAAAAAATATCTGTACATATTCTGATTCGTCATAAAAGTTTGCAGCAAGATCGCGTATTATAATACTTAACGCTCTAGTTACTTCTCTGAATAGAACTGACCCCATCGTTAAGTTGGTTCTTCTTGAGGTTGGCAGGTGGGGCTCCCGAGGCCGCGGAAAGCTTCGCGTTGGCCTCGGACAGCTCCCTTTGCAGCCTCAACGCTACTTCGGTCGACCGCGCCACTTCTTGTTCCAAATCCTTGATGCGGTTCTCACGTTGCATGCCGTCTTGGCCCCCAACTATCTGGAATACATAAATCATTTTTAGTAACATCTTCATCATCTTTCAACCGAAAAACGAGTACTTATGATTGCTGAACTATAAGTTTTCCAAGGATCGATAGAATAACCAGCCAAATGGCAATGTAAGCATTCATCATCATCATCATTTCATCCCAAAAGACGTCCACTGCTGGACATAGGCCTCCCCCAAGTGTCGCCACATTGATATTTTGGGGGGTTTATATAATATATGTAAGCATTATTTTAACGTAATTCTAATTGATGGGTTGTAGAAGTCGCAAAAGGATGAATCGTAGTAGACCTCGGTCTGTAGTATCTGCCTAACCCCATGGGAACACATAACAAAAACTGACATCTTTTAACGTCAGTTTTTGCTATGTGTTCAAAGACTATTTGAAAAAGGATAATCAATTAACAGTTCTGGGTTGTGGAGATCAGATAGGCAGTGGCTTCATGTAAAATACTGATACTCAGCTGCATCCCGTTAAACTGGAAGCCGACCCCAACAAAGTTTGGGAAAAGACTAGGCAGATGACGAATAAACAGTTAATCATTTCCTTATTATGAAGTCACACTTCATCATTCCTATTGTTTCCTTTTTTTTCACTATCTTTTAAGACCCGAAAACACCAGCTCAGTTCGGGTCAGCCCTATGTCCAGAAAACATATTTCATAGTCCAAAATGATTGATAGCTATTGCAAGGTCGACTAAAACAGAAATGACTTGATTGGCTACCTGGCAGCAACCCGGATAGAAACTGATTTACGACTATAAATATTTACACAGGTAATTTATTGATATTGTTCTAGTTAAGATTTATTGCAGTTTTTATTTTATAATCACCATGAACCGAGCCCCGAGTCATAGAGTAATAATTTTTTCTTTCAACTATGCAGTAATGTTATCATTAATCACTACAAAACCGATTACAAAGGATATCTTTTTTGCTTAGAACCAAAACAGTGCAGAAAAGTTATATGAAATCTCATTATTGCACTGTTTTTCATTACTGCACTGTTTTAAATATTAAATTTGGAATTAAATTTACCACAGAGGTGTAATGTCTCCTATTAAGTTAGTAAAATGTATGCATTAGAACAAAAAGATTACTGGCTGAAAGTAAAAATCGGCTGAATAAAACAGACTTGGTGGAAAAAAAAACAAATGGCGCGCATTTTGTACCATTGTAAAACTTTGATACTTCTTATTTACCAAATAAAAAGGTAAAAAATCATGGAAATTTACAGCGATAGCGATATGAATTCAACTCCAGAAAATATAAAACAGCTGCAAATGAAGTTGTTTGACCTTTAATAACTGCACTTTTAAACTTTGTTTCATTAACTTGAGTTTTTATTTTGAGTAGGTATATTTTGTCAGGGTAGTTGAAAGAAAAGCAGATTACGCACCTCGATAAAGTGAGTAATTAATGCACTCGTGATAATTTAGTGCCCTCGCATGCGCTCGGGCACCAACATAAAACTCGTGCATTAATGACTCACTTTGCGCTCGATACAACAATCTACTATTACTCAAAAATGCATGTAATGTGGTCATTATTTTGACAACCTTGTTTGAGCAAAGTCGACCTTGCCGTACTGTTTCAAGGAGCGGCCGGCAAAGTTTTGCTGGCCGCTCTAACAGGCCGGCAATGTTTTGACGTTTCAACGTTTAAAAAAATCAAATCCAAAATAGTAGATTGTTGCATCGAGCGCAAAGTGAGTCATTAATGCACGAGTGTTATGTTGGTGCCCGAGCGCATGCGAGGGCACTAAATTAACACGAGTGCATTAATTACTCACTTTATCGAGGTGCGTAATCTGCTTTTCTTTCAACTACCCTGACAAAATATACCTACTCTAAATAAAAACTCAAGTTAATGAAACAAAGTTTAATTAATCTTCCCTTCAAACATACAATTATTAAAAGTGCAGTTATTAAAGGTTCATTGGCAGCTGTTTTATATTTTCTGGAGTTGAATTCATATCGAAATCGCTGTCAATTTCCATGATTTTTTACCTTTTTATTTGGTAAATAAGAAGTATCAAAGTTTTACAATGGTACAAAATGCGCGCCATTTGTTTTTTTTTTCACCAAGTCAGGTTTATTCAGCCGATTTTTACTTTCAGCCAGTAATCTTTTTGATCTACTGCATTACATTTTATTAACATAATAGGAGACATTACACCTCTGTGGTAAATTTAATTTCAAATTTAAAACAGTGCAGTAATGAAAAACAGTGCGATAATGAGATTTCATATAATTTTTCTGCACTGTTTTGGTTCTAAGCAAAAAAGACATCCTTTGTGATCGGTTTTGTAGTGATTAATGATAACATTATTGCGTAGTTGAAAGAAAAGATTTTATTTAGAACACACCTGTTTGTATCTATAGAGATAGGTACAAAAAGATTTTATTCCATATTAGGCTGTATAGTTCCAATTACAATTACTCGAAAAAAAAAAACAAAGAAGTAACAAAAGCGCGGTTCAGCGAAAATTTTAACTAATACTTAGGTACGTTTTTTATTTAAATTACTTGCTGGTTTTATTTAGATTAGGTACTTGCATTTTTGAGTAAAGCACTATACAAACCTTGGCCCACAATGACTGCTTCGCTGGTTACGCTATGATTGCCTCGAGCTAGCCTAGCTACGCTCTAGGCCTTTCAGCTTGGCCATCATTGCAGCCCCTAGCTGTCCTCGCTGTAAAGGCCTCGACCTACGGTCTCGGCCATTATCTCAGCTCGTCCATCAAGTGCTGCACGCTGACCGCGCTGTGTCGGCCTGGAGCTGCGCTACGCTGCGCTGTCGGCCATAATCAGCGCGACCAGCAAAGTAGTCATTATAGACCGCGGCAGTAATGTACCAACTTTGTTTTTCTGAACCTTACATTTTCTTGCGCGTGTTCTGTGCAATATTTTCTCGGTTTCTTAAATGGTATTCTTTAGCATTATCATTGATAGAATTGTGCTATCCCCTGTTGAGTATAGGCCGGCTTCCTTTTGTATCATGCTTCCCTGGTATTTGCGAGTCTCAACCAGGGGGGTTACTATGACGTCTTAAAATATTATTGTTTCATTCTTATTCCAGATTGGGAAAGAGATGGAGCTAGACGACCTGTATAGCTCCGTCTCTTTTCCACTCTGGAATAAGAATGAAACAATAATGTTTTAAGACGTCATGGTAGGCCACCCGGTCTTATATTCATACAAGTATTTATTTATTTATTTGAAAAGACATGTACAGTATTGTATTCATCATCATCTTCCTTGTCCCATATCTGGTATTTGGGGTCGGCGCAACACGTTTTTTCTTCCATTCTCCTTTGTCATTCGTCACGCAATCATTGACTCCTTTTTCCTTCATATCTTTTCTCACACAATCTATCCATCTTTTCTTTGGTGTTCCTCTCCCTCTGCGTCCATCAACATTTATATTCATCACTGTTCGTCGCATTATATTACTTACCTCTAAAAGTTTCTTCTCGTGTTCAGCTTTCTCTTGTTCAAGCTGATCAGCTTTCCTTTCAGTCTTTTTTAACTTAAACGATAAAACTCTACAATTCTTAATTGTCTGCTCTAACTCCCTTCTGAGTGACGAGTACTCATCTGCTTGGTCCTCTCTGGAAGCATAAAACAGCAGTGATATGATATTAACATCACCTTCATCCAAAGAACAGCTTCGCTTTGAAAAAAAATATCTGTCACTTTTTACAAACAATTCAATTTAAATATTACACTCTCCTTGCCTTTTTTTCGCCAAACTGATTTATTAAATCATTTATAGCTGATGATGACGTTACTTTTTATTAATTTTTAGGGTTCCGTACCCAAATTAAGGGTCAAACGGGACCCTATTACTGAGACTTCGCTGTTCGTCCGTCCGTCCGTCCGTCCGTCCGTCCGTCTGTCACCAGGCTGTATCTCATGAACCGTGATAGTTAGCCAGTTGACATTTCTACAGATTATGTATTTCTTTTGACGCTATAACAACAAATAATAAAAACCGAAAAAATAAATATTTAATTTTCTCATACAAAAAACTGTTTTTTTTTTCGTTTTTATAAGTAATGGTACGGAACCCTTCGTGCGCGAGTCCGACTCGCACTTGGCCGGTTTTTTGCTTAACACGTCGGGGGCCCCCGTGGCCCGGGGGCCACGTATAATTGATACGGCAGATACGGCGGTAGCTACGCTCCTGTCAGTCTCCCTTGTAACCCAAAAGTATTGAACAGATGTGTAGGCAATATGGTACCCACATTAACCCTAGGCACGGATACCCCCTAACCACGATGTGCATGTATATTATGTACATTAGACCAATGATCGGTAGATACGTAGGACAATCTTTTTCAATTTATAGACTTGAAAAGAGCGCCAAGGTTAAATCTTTGAGTGATGTGCGCACTATCGGCCAAAACTATTTTGGCTACAACTCATTAGTACAATGAACTCAGTTTTTATGTCTAACCAATAATGTTATTAACATACTTATTGATATCATCAACTGTCCAGCCTTTTTCCAACTACTTTAGAGTCGGCTTCCAGTTTAACACGATGCACAACCCACTTACTGAGTAATACGATACCCCTTGGTAAGACTGGTTGCCAGACTTTCGGGCATCTGACCACCGACGACTGTCAAATCAGGACCAATGGCTTAACGTGCTTTCCGAGAGACGGAGTTTTGATCTAAACTAATATTATAAAGAGGAAAGATTTGATTGTTTGTTTGTTTGCATTGAATAGGCTCCGAAACTACTGGGCCGATTTGAAAAATTATTTCAGTGGTATATAGCCCATTAGGAAGGCTACAGGCTATATATCATCACGCTACGACCAATAGGAGTGGAGCAGCAATGAAAAATGTTGCGAAAACGGGGAAAATGTGACGCAAACGAAGTTGCGCCGGACAGCTAGTATGTCATAAATTGTGAATCATCCACGGGCTAACCTCGACAAGCTTAGCTATACCATCTATCGAACCGTGCGGCTCTTATTATTTTTCCACATACTTATTGATAAATGAATAACAATTATAAGCACACAGTTACGTTAGACAAGCAGACTGCGAAAGTATTTTGGTTTTCATAAATTAGTCATACGACATCTGCGTGGTTGCGTCTAAAAATAAGTCTTCCGCGTGTCTCGTTAAACTTAACCCACGGTTTGTAATACGGGGAAAGGATTTATGTATTCTGACGAGAACAGATATAGTCCACTGTTCTATTACTTTTACCATACAATCGTTGATACTATGGCATCATCCAAACTGCAGTCCATGCTAACAGTGTTAAGAGTATTTAAATGGTCGAAGAACGGACACTTCGAATATCAGAATAAGTTTGGCTTTGTAGAGCCTTGTCTTTGCCACTCATACCTGTGCATGTGGCATTCTCTTTCGAACGCGTGGTTCATATTCAGTGTGCCAGGATACTATACAGTATACAATATTTAGTTGCACAAGAATCTTTTGGCGTGTGGTCAAAATCGCAACCAAATCCACCTTCTCTTTTTTCTAATACAATTTCCTGTTAATTTCATTTAAGTCGTAAAAGATCCATATAAATCCGTATGTAACATTCACCAAAACTTCTTCAAACTACTTAGTTTGGAATTCACTACCTAGGTCCCAGTTCATATTACCTGAAGTTATCCTGCATCTCCTCGATTTCCTCCTCGAGGTCTCGCAGTTCCTTCTTCATGTCTTCGTTCTCGTCCATCAGCTCCTCGCACAACGTCTCCGCAGCCAGCAGCTTCGCGCGAAGCTGTTCTAATTGACGGGTCTGCGCTTCTACTGAGGGGCGAGACTGGAAAGCAAAAGAAAAATTGATCGTTTTCAAAGCTCAAAATTTGAAATATACGATCTGACCCTTTTACTTTTCTTTACTGCGGCTAGTCTATTGTATGCCTTAATAAAAACAACAGACCCTGACAGTGCTTGTTTAAATCGTAAAAGGGTCTAGCTAACCCATGGTTACGATCTCTCCCAATGAAGACTTTCTTTCTTTTTTTTGATCTTTCAGTATAGAAAATTATTTGTTTGTCCAGGGCCCAAGATTCTGTATGCTTACCTCAAGTTCACTTTCAATCTCTCTAACTCTCAACGCCAGATGTTTCTTCTCGTCCTTCAGGTCTTCATTCTGTGACGTCAGCTCGTTCACCTTCTGTTGCAACTTTAACACTTCTGAGGATCTTCCCGTACTGTACTTATTTACTGAGTCAATATTTGCCAGCCTTCGTAACAATATGTCACTTTTCTCTTTCTCCACCCTCTCGCAGCGTTTCCTTAGCGTGTCCATTTCTTGTTTCAAACTCTCTATTTGCTCCTGAAATTAAACAATAACATTTTGAAATCATTATGAAGAGCAAATAATCTAAGACCTTGAAGCTTCGCAATACAGGTGCGTGGTAATAAAGATAGCAAGGAGTGCTTACGTCTGTTGTAATAACGTACACAAGAAGCCAGATTAGGATAGGGCTATTATACGTATTAATAGAACCAGTGCACGGTATGTTTTGGCAAAATTTCTCAAACAGCTGCAGAGTTTTACTGATTTTACATTTCCGAGCAGCAAAACTGGACTATGAGCATATTATGTCTTGTCGCAAAAGAGCTTTTATGGTATTGAGTGACAAACAAACTGGTGGACCTATGTACCTATCATTGGGGCAGGCCAAAACCAACTCTGGACGTCTGAAATGTCAGAGGAATCGCAAGTGTCCGACCGATTTTGAACGAAGATGAAATGTTTCAATTTGGCTGAACTTAGTCTTACACCGGCTCGCAAACCCTTCTAGCTTGAACACAGCAAATGCTTAGCAACAGTATAGCCGTAGCTATGGTGCTAGTATGCACTTTATTGGAGTAGGTCTAAGAAGAAGAGCTCATACTGCTTAAACCATATTCGTTTTCTTAAAAGGGGTTGGTCCTCTCTCACCTGATACTCCTTAACGTTGACATCGACTAGCGTAGTCTCGGTGGTGACGGTTCCCGCGGTGCTGGTGTCATCATCAGACTCGTCCTTTTCTCGCGAGGGTCCGCCTCGGACTGGAGGCTTCGAGCTTGTTGATGAGTTGCGAGAACTCTTCACCTGAACAGACAAAGAATGTTGTTAAACTCTTCCTACTTAGTTGCAATTTTCTCAGATCTGGTGGGTTCGTCTGAGTCAAGCAGAAGCTAAAAATCCAAATTGGATATAAGAAAGTTCCATATAATGTTCAGTCACCTGGATCATAAAATTGACATCGTCTTTAGTTGAACTTCTGTCTTCTTTCTGCCGGGCAGGCTTTTCTTCTTGATGCGCTTCTTTACTTCTGGATAAACTTCGCCTCTCTCGTTCTTTTTCTCTTTCTATACTGGATTCCTTTTCAAAACTATTCTGAGATTTAATTAAATTCATCTGGAAATAATAACCGGTGGATATTTTTAGTCCTGGATAATTGTAAACTGGAGAAGGTAAATAAATACTTTGCGTCGCGAATACGTCAAGCAAATAAACTTTCCATCTTGATCATTTACGTTACACCGTAGTTACAATTGATTTTGAAATCCATAATTAATCAGTTCTATATCACAAAACATTCATCGTAACTGTTTTGCAATTCTCCATTAATAGAAACCATGTATATTTTAAAGTAGCATAAACAGATTATAGGTCATTTCCTCAATTAATTATAAAGCTAGCGCATTGCCAAGCACTACTAACTTTCATGGTGACCTTTTATGTTTATTTTGGGCAGCGCATCGCGTTCAGTTCGGGTTGAACGCTAGGCACAGTAGCGGTAACGATCAGACGGTTCTATCGTTGACCCACTTCCACCTCACACGTCTATGAACCCAAGGTGAAGACAATAGTGTTATTTGGGCAGTACATTTTTAAACCAGTCGAATTTTATAAATATTTGTAGAGAAAATGTTGTTGCTAAATTCGGCCGAACTGTTGATACTAACGTGATATTGTGATAAATATTTTCATTATGTAAATGTAAATTTTTCATACATACTTTTTAAAGATTTTGCAAGCGACTTCTTTTGACCCAATTATGTTTACCTACATGTAAGTAGGTCAAGGTTGGGAAACTTTCCAAAAGTGTTGCGCGTGCGAAGAAGTAATTTGTACTTTAGCCTTTAGTAGATATTTATGGTTACTTACCTACTAATTAATTTCTGAACGTCAAAGTCATGACTTATCTTGTATTGTTTCTAAATCGGGTCGGTGTCCTTAACTTCGCACCCAAAGCTGTGATTACTGTGTCTTATTGTCAAATAAATAAAGTATGTTTTACCTTTCGCACGCGTTCCGCTAGCGAGTCGTTCTTGCTTATAGTAATAGGTGTCTGCACCGGCGCAGCCGACGGCGGAGGAGATGGCGACGGTCGTCGCAGCGTCACCGTGTCTGTGTACAAATAAACTGATTTTTTATCCAACATTTACCATTCTGCTCTCAAAACGGTGAAGGAAAACATAGTAAGTAAACCGGCATGCCTAGAACTAAATATCCGAAAACATGGGACTTCTACGCCGACGCCACGACGCCCGCTTGGTGGATTACAGTCCACTCCCTCTCATAGAGAGGAGGCCTGTGTCCTAGTAGTGGTAACATTACAGGCTGATGATGCTATTTGCCAGTAATGAAACGAACAACTTGGATTTTTTCGATCGAATTAGTGTAATTTTTATTTGTCTAGTGATTGTAAGCGCCGGGAGAAGTGTTATTTGGTATTTTCATTACGCAAGAGAGTCTGAGAATTTTTGCCTGGTGGTTAGTGGTAATACGCGCCTCCTAACCACGTGAAATGGGCTGGATCAAAAAGAGCATTATAACGTAACATCACATCTGTAATCCCGGAAGAGGTAGACTTATACCTAATAGTACAGTACACCAACATTTTGCCAGTTATGTTTTAGTCAAAGTCAAACTCTCCCATGTAAAATGGGCGAGCAAGAGAGTCGGCCGTGCAAAAGGCGACCGACGTCTTTTTCGCTTTCATTGAATATAATGAAAGCTTTTGCCGACTGGTACACGCCCATTTCGCGTCATCGAAATCATAATAACTGGCTTACCGTGGGTGTGTAACTTGCGCAGTATCAACTAAAGAGCATGCCTAGGCTTGATCTCACTCAGGATTGAAAACATCATAACCAGGTTTCCAATAAAGCGGAGAGGAGATGTGCAAAATTCGATCAATGTGATTGGTCGATTCCAGAACGTCCCGGGGCTGGCTGATTATTTGTGAGTCTTAAACAAACCTGAAGTTTGATTTTGCCCCGTATCTAAGGATGGCAGTGGCCCCGTGAGCCTTCTCTTGGGCAGCTTCAGACTGACGGTGACTGCATTCGTGCTGTCGGACTCGTTGGCCCCCAGGTCCGGCGTCGACGTCCACGATGCACTGGTTTTTGTGAATCCTGGACGAAAATAGTGGGTGTTAATGGTGTTATTTATGATGTAGATATGATCATTATGTTGTGCACCTCTATGTATTAGGTGTGTCCTCACCGAATAGATCTGCATGCTCCTCGTTTGTGCGTTATAATCTCCCATCTTTCGTCTTCTATTGTCGAATCGTCTTGCGTTTTGGACATGCATCATTTGAAATATCAGCTTTTAAAAGCCAAATCAGTGTATTAACAACCAGTATTTAAATGGTGTAATGAGCTTTAGGGTTACGTGTCGAGCAGTCCACAATCATCCCGGGCGTGGCGTACACGTGCCCTTTAAGTCATTCATCTGCTTACTGTTAATTTGGTGGTTTTATTCTAAACCCTAACTAGTGTACCTAGTGAACACCACATTGGCGATACCTTTAGCACATTTTTCCTAAAATCTTACAAGCTGCGAAACAGAATTAGTAGTTGGATCGATAGAATGCGCGCGTGCGCAGAATGTGTTTAATCTATTTTACACGGAAACAAATGAGCAGCAATGCAAACAAGTGAAGATCTAAAATTAAAATTCCTTGACATTCAGAGTGTGAGTTGTAACGATTTTAGGTAATAAACCGGGTAATAATTTAAAAGCTCATCGTTAATAAAAATCATCTGGCTTTATTGCTATCCTAATAAAACTTTTAATAGCATCCAATATGAATTGTTATTTGTTGGATGTATGAGCAAAAATATTAATCGTCTTTATCTGAGTATTATGGCTTGTTTGATGCTGGACTGGATGAAAGATAATAAATTAATGAGTCATTTAACACAATCGAACAGGATCAACTACTAAAACCACAAAATTATTAAAAATACCGCTGTAGTACCGTCTAATATAATAATGTTATCAAAATCTTATTTTTTTATTCTGTTAATATACAGTTTGCAGCGATGCAATAGCATTGGGACAATTACTTGCGATGTCTGTGGTTGGTATCATAGATGTCTATCAGGTGGACGCTGAATGCTGACGGCATTGGTTTGATGACCACCACAAATATAAAAAATATACCCGGAAAAGAGTATTTCAATCCAGGCCATAGTTTACCCGTGTCTTATGTCCCAATTACCTACAAACAAATTCATGCTTTCGTAAAATCATCTACCTAAGTAAGAAAATGTGACAAACATCCAAAGATTCACATATTTTTTTCCGGTTGCGCCAGAAGGAGGGTTATTATAATAATAGAGTTTCTCACATGAATGTTAAGTAAATGGTTAAATTAGACAGCGATTATCAAAATGTGAGCGTGGCCGTGAAACATTTAATTTCGGATTCACAATGTATGACTAATACAGGTGTATCGTTTTGGTCTTGGCTCGCTTTCGCAGATGTATCTGGATCGATGTTTTCTGGTTGTAGGTACGTTTTAAAGACTGCATTTAAACTTTTAGTCTGCATTTAATTTTGCAGATTTTTGACATATTTGCATATTACTGCCTTGGTTTTAATAAGAGCTGTTTACAATTTTGAAAAAAAGAGTTCTAAATTTCAGCAGCTGTACATTTAACTTGGACGATGATTATAATGTACAGTTTATGTCGTACTGTTGCACGTGCTAAGTCGCCAATTCCTCGCACTCTGGCCACGCTTAATGATCTTTTTGAGTCTAATCCAACTAGCGATCTGGTTTGCGGATGGATGGATGAAGTTAGTTATTGGTATGCCAGAAGTACTGTGAGTGGGATTTATAAGTGTTGTTAACCTCTTTTTATTTATATCATGTTTTATATAAGTTTGAACTTAAAATGCTTTACTTTGTCATTTTGTATTTTTTAATATGTGTAATAATTGTCATTTCAATTTTAGTTACTGGTGATAAACACAACCGTTGTAATTAATAATAAATAAATAAATAGAGAAAGTTAGGTTTGGTAGGATAGGACCCGATGCACGTCTCGTCGTTTACTTTTGCAGGAAAGTGAGAGTCAAAAAGGTGGTGGCGGAAAGAAACCCGGACCGTGGAAAGAAAAGAAGCTCGAGCGCCTCTCAAAAGAAGAATTGTTGCCACAGGACCGCAGAGGGTGACAGGATCCGCATGTGAGGCAATACCTGACCAGAGAAGCGACAAGAACTACGCAAGTGCTTCAGCACCCCGGCCAAAGGTAGTTGAAGAACTCTGTTTAAAAAAGGGCCCGATAAACCTTTTAAAATCTTATACAGGTTTAGATCTTACTAAATTCTTTATGTGTAAGCCCCCGAGACGAGATTAGGTAACCTGTTAGTTAAAACAGGAAAATATAGGACCACATCACATGGGGGCAGAAACCACAGAACGCCACCGGCTACGATCCTTAATCCTTTTGTATCATCCACGTTCATACATCGCACACGGTCACACAGGCACGCCGGTTGCGAGTACTACGCTCCTGACCTTTCTGAAGAACCTCACCAATAAGGCCAGTGTATGTCCTGTTTCTGCTTACCACCATGGGAAAACGCGTGACTTTATGTATGTGTCAGATCATATAATCCGCCTATAATATAGGTGCTCGAACAGGTCATCTATGTTATTAGATGTGCTAGCGTCGTACAATAGTAATTTACTGAACTACTATTGTTATGTATTATTTAGTGCTTACTGTTGCCGTCAGCCAGTATTCTAATAGTTTTAAATGCACTATGTTGTTGTGTTCTATTTTTTGGGAACGGGATTTTTGTTTACCTAGGCAGGCAAGAAACGTTGGCATGACGATCTGTATTGGTCGGAAAAGGCAATAGATAAACAAAATTGGAAAGCCATGGATACTTAAGCAGTGGGACAGAATAGGATCATGTAAAGTAGGTAACTGGGAACGTAGGGTTAAGTTGTACTTCTACCGACTAGCATCCGATTGTGTTCCTACTACTTCCATGAGTCGGTAATAGAGGATTTACAAGGCATGTTTCATGTTTAAATTAGGTAGTTTATTAAGTGTTGCCTTATCTGGCAGCACGACTTTTCTGTCGCACATAACCATTATTTCCTTTAATGGATCCATCTCGTTTACTGAGGATTAGCTTACCTGAGGAGAAGGCGTCTTTCTTGGCAGTGTCGATTGTGCTGAGGTTGGTACTGGAAGCCCAGCCTCGCCCCACCTTCTCCGCTTCCACAACATTGTCTTCATCACGACTTCTGTGTACATAAAGCTTGTATTTGTAACATAACTTAAAATAGGTACTTATTCTCTAGGGAGATGTTAAAGCCACTACAGTCAACGATAGAATCTTTGTCTCAAAAACTATGCTACGAGCATAGTTTTCTTAATGTGAAATTTTGCGAAATGCGTTCTACACGAAGAGATCAGCTTCTAAATTCGAGGAAATTAGTATAAAGTCAGCCATCAACTGGGTATACTGTACCGACAAGTCTCTGATTCAGTTTGCATGTGTGGATCGCGACTGTACCGTACTTAAGACTGAATATTTCATAATTTCATTTAGGTAGTGGTAGTAGATTTTAGCGTATTCAGTTCCCACTGCTGGGACCTTCCATAGATAATATAAACAAAAATCATAACAGCTGGCAATGCGCGGTTGCGGCGTTGTCAACTTTCTGATTGCACTCCATAGCGACCTTTCATGTTACCTTAATATAAAGAATACTATTTACTATCTGCGACTACCCACCAAAAATTTAAACAATCTTTCAGTTCCCGAAAATGGAATTTAGTACGGTTTTGTTTCCTAAGAGCTTTCTTACGTCAATCCTGCTGGCCTACCATGACGTCTTAAAGCAGTATTGTTTTACTCTTATTCCAGTGTGGGAAAGAGACAGAGCTATACAGGATATCTCTTTCCTACACTGGAAAAGGAGTAAAACAATAATGTTTTAAGACGTCATGGTAGGTCATCTGATTGACGTAGGTAACCCCCTAAATTGGTACAGTAAGGTAGGTAAATCAGCCTAATGGTAAACTTGAAGATGTAGCAAGTCGTATGAAAATGAAAGATGAAATTACACTGTTTGTTCTTCAAAACGAAGCCAAGTAATCGCTTTACACTAATATCAAAGAGGTGTTTATTTGATACACAATTCCTATTTTGTTTGTAAATGTTGACAAACCAAGTATCGCGTTTAGAGCAGTTATAGGCAGATGTACATGATATATCTTCATGATTCAATCTAAATATTTATGATTTTACGACCTATTCTAGATTATTTACGATTTATCTATCTTCCTTTATGAACCGGCATGGCTAACAGCTCTTAACCAGATCAAATTGAAAGCTTTTAGCAGCCATGGAGTTATGAATCATCCTATTGATATTGAGTGCGGACTCACAACATCCTTTTCGTTGCGCTTTGCCACAATAAGATTAGACTCGAGTGATTTGTGTATTATGTTGCCGTACATTACAACTGTGATTTGGTCGTAAACTGTGCGTACTGGGTATGTATATAGTGTACTACATATAGTGATAGAACGGACGTACACACGAAGGCGGCAGGCGTCAAACTTCAGCAACCGGGCGCAGTACAAACAATCCACAAAAAACGCTCAGGAATTTGGAATTGTGCCATCTTTTTTTGTTAAACATTAGAACGAATCAACTAGGGACAGGTAGTAAAGTAGACCGGCCAAAACTATACTTGTTATAGGTCATGGCTACCTCATGTTCTGTGACAATCTTTCTGACCGATACGGTTAAACAAGAAATTAGATAGTACGTAATGAAAGTTTCAAAAATACCCTACTGAAACTTTTCACCGATGTTTTAGTATCAAACTTACACCCATTTTATTAATACGGCTATGGACATTATTCGACAAATTGCTATAAGGCAATCAAATAGCCGCCATAAAATTAGCGAGCTGTAAAATAACTCTGTGGAAATTACGAGCGTGCATTCGCACTAAAGTGAGCATAACATGGAGTTATCTTGAAATACATATGTTACATGATTTAAGCATCAGAGAAAAATGTTGCTCTTTAGAGGTAAACACATAATTGATGTTACTGTTACTGTTGGTTTATGCAATGAGTAGAATACTTACACCAAACGGGATTTATGTATGGCCCACAATCACGGACATAAATGCTTATTGAATGGAAGAAGAAATGTCACTATCTTTATTAATTTATCTATGGTTCATAAGTTATTATTGTAGTTTTGGTTTTCCTCCTGGCACTTGACTTATGGCAGAGTTATTTCCATCTCTCGAATCCAGATTGATGATCGATCGATCAACTTTGTGGTGAGTCATTGATCAGTCAAGAGGAACGACACAAAACACTAGCTGTAAGGTGGTCTATTTCATCTACCTAAGTACCTACCTAAAGGGATGTGGTGGAACTTAGACCACTGCCTTACACTTGAGATCGGACCGCGCATACCTATCACCAGATAAAAAAACACGGAACTTTTCTTTGTTCTATTTAAAATGGCAAAGTACCTAAACCTAATAAATTTTTCCTAGCTTCCTATTTCAGCCTAGTTTGTTACGAAGAGAAAACTTGTGAAGTTTATGATTTGATCTAGCGGTTATTCATCTTACTAAGTAAGATCAGCTAAGTGATGCTAAGATTCACACGTCCTGTACGTTAACCATTACTAACTGAACTACCTACCTAGGCTAAAGTCTATGTAAGTGTATGTCTATGTTAGGTCAATGTCTTAATCCCAACGAATGAAATGTAAGTGCCTACTTTGAGCATGTTTATTGATTTGGTTCATGGGTCATCATTATCTAACTGTTCTTTATGTATGGCCATAGACTTTTAGCCAGGGACAATGTGAAGAGGATGGTTTTGGCACAGTTGGACATGGATCCTCCCTGATAAGAACATACACACAACATCACGCCCGCAAGCCCCGAAGGCAGAGGTGTAGCTTAGTAGGTACACCCACATTTTGCCAGCTATATTTAAGTCCCATGTCATAGGGGCTGAGCCTATTGCCATCTACCGGGAACAAATCCAGATACCGTGGCTGCTAGGTACTGAGAATTTTCTAATGGAAAAACCTAACACCCTTACCCGACCTGGGAATCGAACCCAGGACCTTATGCCCAGCAGTCGCGCTTCCGTCCACTAGACCTATACCAAGATCAATCCTTACGCCGAGCATGGTGGTTAATTGCAACACGACGGATATTCTCTCTATCAGTCTAGTACCGATTCATGTCCAACCACTAGCACTTACGGGTAAAAATGATAGGCTTCCTGTGTGCACAGGTTACGTGGGAAACCTTGGCCAAATCTGAATCAAACCCTTTAGTACTCATTAGAACATAATTGAATTTACTTAGAGGCTTCCCGCAAGTCGGTTCAGTGATGATATTAGGTACGGGGTTCGGTCCATTATGTCAGGACGTAGTTCTAAATAAGTGAAGGGTAGTTGGTAATAGAGCTGGCACACTGACCGTGACGACGGCGTGTTCCAAGTGGAGAGGCTGGGCGTGGACACCGCGAAGTCGTCCTCCTTCTTGCGCACGCCGCCGTGCTCCTTGTAGTCGCGGAAGCAGCGCTTGCAGCGCGTCGGCCAGCGCACCTGCGGGTGGAAGCCCAGCGGGCACAGCGGGTCGCCCTTCGCCAGGGGATACAAGTGATGCATTCTCACCACAACACACACAAATGCACTTTACAAATGTCAAAGTTTCACCTAAATGCCGCTAACGAAAACAGTTCCGTCACATTCCTCCTCTCAGTCTCACACGCAGTCAATGCCACCACTCGTAACAGCATCGCACTCGAAAGGGAACTACGAATAACCACATACACACGAAAATGTTTATGGAATGAACTTTACGATTTAACTCTATAAATAATAATTTATTTAACCGGCAACGTGTTCAGGCGGTCGTACGTCTGCACCCAACAGTGGCAATAAAAATATCTCGCTGCTAGCACTGAACCGGGCGACCTAAATCGGCTGCTCTGAAATCGCTACTAATTCTCAGACTTTCTAGGCGCGTAAGAACAAACGCGATTTTATCAGTAGAAGTATGTTCCGAGAACGCCTCGCGGCGTTAGCTCTGTGGTAGCAGGCTTACGAAGGATCGCGCTCGTGGAGTGGGTCGGTCATGTAATACGCAATAGGCAGGAGTGTCGGGTCGTGCGCTTGCGGCAGGCGGCGGGCGGGCCGGCGCTCCGGGGACTGGCGGCGGCGCGGGCACGGAGCCAACGCCGCGCGCGCGCCCGCACAGCCACTTATGTTCTATTACACCACACACCGCTGAACCACTGCCCGCCTGCTGACCGTCTATAAAAATAAAACAGACTTGCTAATAAAACGCGTCAATATCTCGCCGCATCGGAGCCGGATACGTGAGTGCGAGCGTGTCGCACTGACTGCATAACCTGCGCCGGCGCATCTGGGATCAGATGATGTACCTACCTGCGCTGCGGTGACATGACAGGATATATAATAATAACCTAACCTGTTAGATGAGTGCAAAAGCAGCCAGTTTACGCCAGAGGAACTTCGCGTTATAGATATAACAGTCAAAGAGTCAATAATAACTTTATGAATGGGTGTTGACGTCAAAGCGAGTATTTTTCATTGCGTAGGTAGGTATATACTTGTCCATACATCTCAAAGTCAGCCACGAAAATGTAAATAAAAGGCGTTTCATAATAGTAAAACTTTAATAAATCTGGTATAAAGAAAAATAGTTGAAATATGTGTGAACTATTTAGGGAATTAGGGGTTTTAACTCTATGTTATCGTAAGCTAAACTTAAAGTCTATGATCTATTCACATAATTTACACTTGGAGACGTAAAATTAATTTGAATGATTATGCTATCAATGCTCTGTATGGTGTCGGACGTAAAGAATAGCACCATCCTATATCTTCCCGTGGGTGTCGTAAAAGGCGACTAAGGGACTTAGCAGAGAATAGGCAGCAGCGTTCTCTGTGCTTTTGTAACAACCGTACTGCGATCGCCAACCCGCCTGCCAAGCGTGGCGATTATGGCAAAACCCCCCATGTTATATCAATGTGGCGACACTTGGGGGATGCCTATGTCCAGCAGTGGACGTCTTTCGGCTGAAATGAATGAATGAATGCTATCAATGTGCTTGCGCCGATATCGTACGGAAGTTAATATTATAACTTTGAACACAGTGGTGCTGATGATGATATTACATTTACGGTTTATTCCCTGTGTTACCTCATGGTTATGTACTAGATATAATAATTTTCTTTGTTAAAAAAATAAATTTGTTTCTGGAGGTCATATAACGTTTACATATAACTTTAGACCTCCTTATATGTTCGAAGAAACTTAAATACAATGTAAGTTATGTTAGAATTATTGGTTATTCTTATGTACTTTGAGCATAGTTAGCAGAAGTCTCCTTGATTAAGTGGTTCGTCCTCCTTCTTGTCATAGACAAGTGTTTTGTATATGACCTCTTCGAAGTGGAGGGCGTTTAGACCCTTGGGTTCAGCGACCTTGATTTTGACGTCTCCGGGGTAGAGGATCTCGCCTTTGTTCTTGGTGCAACCCATCACGAGGGATTTCTGTAGTTTGTCGATGCATGGGATCTCTGTAAGAAAGATAGATAACTGTTAAATTAATCAGAAAGGAAAAACAATTAATCAATAAGCCAATGGGTAACCGTAAAAAAAATTAAGGACTTTTTCTTTTGATTTTCAAATCGGATAATTATATCATTGAATTACTGCGTAACGTGTTTTAGCATTTTGGGACATTTTAAACCTTTAAAATAGTAGGTTGTGTTGAGGTGTTCTAATTTATCACGATGATTAATAATTTTCATTGTGTTAAGTTCTAAACATGTGCTGATGTTTCTTATCTAATAATTCTACATTATATTTAAATTGAAATCCAAATACCTTACGTCATATCAGTTGCAGAGTATATTAGAATGGAATATCATCTGCCTAGCCTTTTCCCAAACTATCTTGGGGTCGGCTTCCAGTCTAACCGGATGCAGCTGAGTACCAGTATTTTACATGAAGCGACTGCCTATCTGACCTCCACAACCCAGTAACTGGGTAATACGGTACCCCTTGGTAAGACTGGATATCAGACTTTTTAGCTTCTGACTACTCGTAACGACTGTCAAAGATCTACAAATGACAGCCGGGACCAACGGCTTAGCGTGCTTTCCGAGGCACGGAGGAAACTCGATATGTAATTATGGTCACCCATCCACAGACCAACCTCGGCAAGCACGGCTTAACCTTAAAGATCGACCTGGGCGGCTGTTATTATTTAGCCACGAGCTCCTCCTATATTAGAATGGAATAGATCCATGTTATGTCGGTCATAAGACACCTAATTAAGTAAACTAGATTTTAAATATATCTTAATTAAATCTCAAACCAAATATTTTATAAGCCGTATCAGTCGCATAGCACGTTAGAATCTACCATAGGTACATGAAACACCTATCTACTCAAATCTTATATCTATGTATATTATTGTACACACGACACCTAATCAACCTTTGCTTTGCACCTAAAGTATACCTCAGTAGGAAAACACTTATTATATTCCCGTCGTGTTAGTACATAATACTTATGTCCTCAATTAAGTGTCAGTGGCTATGAAATGAATCGCATTTTCTTTATTTATCTACCGACAAGTAAATAATTACTAAAGCTTGAGTTACATTGTTGACAGTAGAAGCCCTTAAGCTGTATGTCGAAAGACATGCCGCATATTGCCCTATACATTATCTATGGTTAGGTTATGAGTTATGACATTGCGGTTGCTTTGTCATTTCGCAATAGGTCGGCTGGTTTCTCTGGAACAGTATTATTATTTCCAGTATAACAAGGCCTCGCTTTGTTTAGATTTCCAGTACAATGAGAGATCCGCACAAACTGGTTTTATATAGCTTGACTAGTCGCCGTGCGTACTATAAACATGCTGTTTAATTTTTTTGTCATAAATATAATTTAAAGCCATCTTATTGCTTCCTTATTTGGTGTTCTCAGTCAGAACCGTGTAAGCTAGCGACAGAGATCCGTGTTGGTAAGGTTGCTACTTGGTTTTCTAAACCGAAAAATATTGGAGGTTTTTGAAGGAGAACCTTTTCCAAGGTAAAGTGGTAAATTAACTCAAGTTGATCACTTCAATTATTTGCAAGGTGTACCTATCTTTTTAGACTAGACGGATAGGAAACTCGGACCTCATACTCATCTATTTTTATAAAAAGACCTTTTTATAAAACCAAGTTACAGAGTGAACATCATTTATCAAGTCATAGGTACCTACATGTAGGCTTGTTGGCTGCTTGTGGCTAGTCGCTAGACTGACCACTTTATATTATTATCGCTACAAATTGTACCTACTTCAATAAGTTAAGTATTTATAAAATAGTACCTACTCCAAGACATACTCCAGTTTATTTATGGATCTACAGAGATACGCGTTTAGCATATACAAATGGACGTAGATAATGCGCAGCAGGGTACGAAGTACGAAACTCAGACTACCTCATTACTCAGGTGCAACTAAATTGCGGCCGATCGATAACATCGACCGTTTAAACCGATCTAATGGAGCATGGCAACCGCACGACCACACCCCAATAATGAAACACACTTACAATCACAAGCCGAAGGAAATTCATGATCCAGTTTGCTCGACAAAGTTGTATTGAATTGTCTAAATGAAAAGCATTGCCATAAAACGTATCAAAATATATACAATTAGGCGGGTTCAGTAAGATCGATGTGCCAGATATTTGATATTGATATAAGATAGTCCTCCAAATCAATTGATCACTGAGATTTTATTGATCATTGATCACTGAGGAAACAACATTTTTATTTAAAAGAGCGTCGATGATGTTTCTTGTCCGTTCTTCTCCATACATTTAGGTACACTTTGGAAAACGGGTAACTGTAGTTCTTTCGCAGTTATTGTGCTCTGTAAAAGGCCTGTACCTTTTTGTTTTTGACTGATACTTTAACAATTCTAAAGTGCCTGTAACTGGCCGATTTGAAATAAACGCTTTGAGTTTGAGGTCATAGATCGTGTTAAGACCAATATCGATTGGTTTACTTTAACCAACCTCAATCTAGTTGCATTTTTACGTAGAGGTCTTGAACTATCCAATAAAGTTCTACAAACCTGAAGTGACAACTTTCTTAATGGGCGTGCCGAGTGCGTTCTCAATAACGCGTACATCTCGAACTAGCTGCTGGAACTCCGTCGGGGTTAGGGAGCACACGTGGTCGGTTCCCTTCATCGTCTTCTCCAGGGTTATGTGCTTCTCTAACACCTGGACATGGAAAGAAAGGTAAGTGATATACAACATAGGTGTGCTAAGTATGGTATCTATATCCTAAGTGATGGGCGGTATCGAGTCACAACAAACTTGTCGTTTAAAGATAGACTAAGAATAGACTGGTTAACCACCAGTCTATTCTTAGTCTATCTTTTTATTTATATTAACTCCTCTTCCTCCGATGAATTGGAAAAAGATTCCAAGCCAATGTTTGGAATCTTTCAATAATTATACAATACAATACAATTATCAACTACCGTACCGTACCGTAAGACCGTCTATTATAACAGCTAGGAATAAGCTACATTATTTTTCTGTTTGGCGTATAATTGCAATCTAGTCTGCCCAAGATTGATCTACATCAAGATTCATCTATATCTAAAATGTTTAATACTTTTTCCGACTTTCGTCGACCTAGCTGGCTCAATGTTGGTAAAGGCTTTTCAAAGTGAAAGATCTGCTGTTACAACAGCAGCTGATGACCCAGAACAGAATCACAAATTAATGCAATTGTTTTATTATAAGTCTTGTTCTTTATCATCCACCTGCTGCAGAAGAAAAATTAAAGTTATAAACAATGCGATTTGTCACAACGATAGGCACTTCAATCAACAGACTAAATAACTGTCTAGTATCGTCAAGACTCTCGTTAACCGGGGACTCGCAGTTTAGACAAACAAATTGTATGAATTTTGACCAATAAAGACCAGGAATGTAACACCCTGGATGTCTTCAGGGTTAGGCACAGTCGTACGTAATAAAATACCCACATTTCGCCAGTTATGTTTTAGCCTCATGTATGTAATAGGGACGACGCTATTGCCATCAACCGAGCGCAAATTCAGACTATGACTACAGAATTCCTGATAGAAAAGCCTTTTTTAAATGCCTTAGATTTTGTTTTGCTTTTTTCCTTTCTCTGCCTGGAAAACTATTTATAGCCAGACAAAGAAAGGTCGAATTCGACGGTAATCATTATTTCGGGTATCAACAACATCATTATAAACGTTATCGCATGTATGGGTATATTTTCGACATCTTGTCGATAAACCGCACTTCATTATCTATACAATATAACTATAGGAGAGGCAACAGGGCCGACACACAAACTACAAATGTACAGAAACACACTGATGAAAAACATGTTTTTAAATATTTTTCGTGTGAAATAGAAATCGTAAATTGTTTGCCTGAGTTGTGTGTGTGTGTTTTGGAAGTAATCCCCTACGGGAATGCTGGATTAGATTATATCTACTTAACAAGTTTCTTAATTTCTCAAACTCAGTGGTTTAGGTTTAAATTAAAGCTTAGACTTATGCACCGCAGTTACTTGAAGGATTTTTATGGATATAGTTTGGATGGGAGCACGTCATTTTAGCCGATGTGAAAGACCATCTGGCACAAGGCTAGTAAAACATAAAAGTACAAACCTTAGCTCCTAAAGCGACTGAAGCTAGCGCTACTGCAGTGCCAACTTCCTGCCCAGAGTACCCAATAGGGATATCAAACGTGTTCATATAATCCTGGATCACAGTCAAGTTGCAGTCTTCATAAGGAACAGGATATGCTGATATGCAGTGCAGCAGACAGAAATTCTTATGTGTAGCAGATATTATATCATAAATAGTTTTTACTGCAGTCTTGTCGACCATCCCCGTTGAGATAATGAGAGGGACCTTTTTGGAGGCGGCGTACTTCAAGAATAATAAGTTGTTCGAGTCACCGGAGCCGATTTTGATGAATGGTGCCTTATTGTTGACGAGAAAGTCGAAGGAAACCTGAAATATTATGAAAACTTTTGGTTAAATGTTGTTTATGATAAAATATTATTGGTTCTTGCTGTGTTATGAATTCAGTGGGAAGTTGAGTAGATGTTTTTGTAGTTCCGAATTTTTTCTGTATAGGTTCGGAAATTATGATATATTATTCTAGTTTTATGTGTTACCTTTATAACATCTTTTCACATCATATGAGTCCAATGTTAATAACAATCAATGAATGACAAATAATGTCTCGGCCAAATGAAGAATGCGTCATACGAGCTATGTGGCAATATCTTTCTACCTCTAATAATTCATTTAATAGCATGAAGCGTGAAAGTGTTTCGTTCGGCCACATATTGCCAACACACAACAAATATTTAGTATAACTTCTATGCGAATCTGCAACTAAAGTGAGCGTGGCTATTAGAGATATAAATAAGTTTTGCACTGTGTTTATATCTAGCGTCCGTAAACATATTTGTTTCCAGTAGGTACATACATTCGTAGGTGCTTAAGAATATTGTGGTTACTGGTCAATGAACTATTTTATTGGCTTAATTCGTTCCTTCCAGTATCGAAACACCAATTATTACCGCTAATTAAAGTATGCAGAAATTTAACTTACCATGTCCATAGCAGAGGCTGTGCATAATATGCCTATTTCATGCGCATACTTGAACAGTTCCCTGTACTGACTCTCCGAGAATTCCAGATGTCTTTTATGTTCGCCATAAGTCTTGCCCCAAGAATTGGGGTTATCGTACGGCCGCTCTAAGTATTTCTTTGTGAATTTCTCGTTCAGACAAGTCTTTTGAAACTTGACACAGTTGGCACCTGCATCCTGGAATGTCATTTAAGAAATATGTAGCAACAATCTATACTAGTTAGCTAGCTATATGTTGTCCATGGATATTTCGAGATCTAGGTACATTATATACAATTTTGCGATAGTGTAAGTCTTATTAAGCCGTCTTGTTTTGATGACATCATCTGTACAAACAGAACACCACGAAAGTTTTACAATATCACGATGTTTATGATATAATCCAATGTTAAAAGTAGGCGTGGAAAGTAGGATGCCAAGCTATGTAATTTAAAATACTGATTACGAAACGATGAACCCGAGTGTGACTTCACGCAAGCAAGTAGGTAATAGATAAAACGTGTGTAGACAGCACATGCATCCCAATGTGCTTCTATCAACCTAGCTTACACAACAGATTAGTATAGGATCACCGATCAATCAAGGTATAGTATTCTGTCTTTATTGTGTATTGTCGCAAAGCGCTATCGAATACTTATTATTGCAAGTCTGTCAAAGAGAACATTGGTTCTCTTTGTTTTGTTTTTCAACGTAAACAAAGCGATCAAATGTTTTCCTGCCACGGTTGTTTTGAAAAGTAGCTTACCTTAGCGGCTTTTATTAACTTTTTTGCTATTTCGATGTCGCCTTGATGGTTCTGTCCAACTTCCGCTATGATGAAGCAGGGATTGCTGCCGCCAACTTTGACGTCGTCGTTTATCTTCACTTCTACCATGTTCATTGTCACGCTCGTTCCATAAAAACAAACAAAGCGAAACCGGCTTTCGGTTCCGACTGCGCGTAGGGTTCGGTTCACACTGGCACTGCGCGGCGGAGGTTTATCGACCTCTCGTTCAAGATCAAATCGGATAAATAAGGTCAATTCAATATAAGCGAGCAGCTCGTTGCGCGGCGGTCGCTCGAGTGCGCGCGTCTGCGCCGCCTCGCACCCGCACCCACTCCGCATGATAATTGATAAAACCTGTAGGTACCTATGTACGACAAGCCGTGATAATCGGCATGTCCTGGATGAAGGCAAAAATACACAAACAGTATCTCAATATATTATTTATTGGTAATAAATTGCAGTTCTCGAGACTTATACTAATAAAGAAAATATATGTATAATATTATGTAGGTATATAAGTAGTCAAGTCTTTGTTTTCAATTTCAGAATGTTTACATTTACGCTGATTATAATTATTCATGGTCGAACATCGCACGAGGCCATTTTTGCGATATCATTGTGATTTTTGAACCGATCGCCTGTTGCACGGTTGACTCTCGACTCGGTGGGTTTGCCGAGAAAGTTGGAGATGTATCGTCCCGCCTCGATGAGTTTGACGAGGTCTATGTGTGTGTTGAGTCCCAGGCCATACAGGAAGTACACCAGGTCCTCGGTGGCGAGGTTGCCGCTCGCCCCGCGCGCGTACGGACACCCGCCCAGCCCCGAGATAGACGAGTCCACAGTTTTTATATCGAACTGCAAAAACAAGTTATGTTGAGAGGCTTGTCAGGTGACGTAACTGTAAGTCATGCGGGTGTGTGTTACGGCTAAGAAACTGGTCAACGGCATAATAAATGATTTACTTCTACAATGTATCCAGCTGTTCTAGATAGGAACTGATAAATTTTATCAGCGACAGTGGCGGCGATGTCGTTGTGAGCGTATCAACAAACTTGAAGAGGTCTGATAAGTAAGATTCTAGAAGTGGTATTATTTATATAACGGATGAATATTAACTACTTATATATAACGAACTACTTATAACATTTATGTACCTACAAAGACAATAACAGCACGTAACATAAAATGTGTGTTATCGTACAAAGCAAGGTAGGGACGTGGAGCTTCTAAATTAATTTATCGTATAAGGAAATATGTTTGGCATCTGATGGTTTGTAAACGTGGAGCAATCAGCACTCAATACATAATGTAGGCCGCGACAATCATAGCGACTTGCCCTGGTTTCGTCATACATTTTTTGTACGCTGACTTTTATCTTGAGTACATTAAGTCTAATATTCACGGTCCCAGGTCATTTTTATATAACCGAACATTAATATGGACGTGAGTCTTTGGTAAAGTGGGCCCACTCGAAATGGACCCCACTCGGCAAGTCACATTTTGAATCGATCGACTGGACCCACTGCCCAATTTCAAACTAAAAGATTCGGGTTTACTGCGTGACTGTACTAATTAGTACAGTCACGGAGTAAACCCGAATCTTTTAGTTTTATTTTAATTTAGAATTTGACTCTGATATAGATTTAACAACATTAAATTTTTGTAATCCCAAAATTGCCTAGTTTCATTAAGCAAGACTAACCAAATATTTTATCATAATTTGACTAAAAGTTGTCCAATGTTAGAGGCAAGCCTCCAATGATCCAGCAGTCAAAATTATCAGTGAACATTATGTTCTGTACAAATACACAGTTCTTTCCTTATCTCTCTAATCAAACAAGAAAAAGGTAGGCAATCCACATAACAGTGTTTTTATCACAGCCTTTAGAGACACAAAATCATAACACAAGTACCTCTAATCCAGCCAGCAGGTTAGACAGCGCCTGTCCGTATGTATCGTGGAAGTGCAACGCCAATTGTTGAGGCTTGGCGACTGTCAGTACTTCTCGCATCAGTCGCTTGACAGATCCCGCAGTTCCTACGCCTATGGTGTCCCCCAAGGAGACCTCATAGCACCCCATCTCGAACAGCCGTTCCGTTATCTGTTATAAACGGTATTATACACTTTATAACCTTTTTCGTTGACTTGGCAACAACAGGGAAAACTGATAGATGGGTTAAAAAATCTATTAGTGCTCAGACTCGTTACTATTTTAAGTTCTATGCAAAAAAATTGTTCTGATTTTAGGTAGTTACATTGCACGTTATATTTATCACAGGAAAATTATTTCAAAAACCATTGTTATACAACTAGTCATTTTAAATATACTTTGTGTCGTGCATGTATTATTATTAATGTATAAGTATTATTTATCACAAGGATCACAAACGATTATTTTCCCTATGTGGCATTCTGTTTTTTTTAGAAGTAAAAGTAGCTCATTTGTATGTAGCCTGTTACTTATTTATATTTACGCAACAAAAATAATGTTAACACAAACGACTCACCCCTTTTGGAATTTACGTGATATGTTCTCTTCGATTTCTTATAATTCGAAATGAAATAATTCCCAGAATTGGAAAATGGTTTGTTTACACATCAAACGAAAGGTGCAAGATGTCATGTGTACGATAAGAATTACTTTAGCGTGGTCATAAAAGTTAATACCGTCTGGGTGAGTCGATAATGTTGCTATGGAATTTACGAATGACGTAATAATTGTTAACATTGCAGAAAACAACATTGTGTTTTAATAAACAATGCTCCGGCTCTTCGAATTTTAAACACTATGTTACTGTCTAAAAAAACCTGCATGGATTTCGAATTTAGAAATAACAAAAATCATTTGACTTTTCGTCGTTTAGAGCATCAGACTGTTCTGACACTGGTTAATGCTGCTTAAATAGGGATTGTAATACATTAAGAAACAATAGTCTGTTCCGTGCATTGTTACTGTTACAGCTAGTAAAAGAATTGCAAATCACCTTGGCGATGCCTTTCGGATGTATAGGTCCATCGTAAGGACAGCCGACGACACAGGACACATAGCCTCTCACCCTGAGACCGTCCTTCACAGCCTGTTCAGCGACCAACTTGAACCTCTTCAAACCTTCTTCTACGGAACAGTTCAGATTCTTCTGAGAGAAACCTTCGGAACCAGCCGGAAATATTGCTATTTCTTCGACGTTGCATTGTTTCTGTGTGAAATTAAACAAATATTTTCACATTCAAGTGTCTACAGAAACTATAACATAAAACATCTAGAATTCTCTGATATAAATATGATAGATCTAATGTTTTCGACATCAGCTTTAGCCTCTGAATATGTGGTCTTCGGACCGGTCCTGAGATATAATAATTGAGTTAGCGACTAAGAATTTATATCAGTATTATTGGATTGATCTTCGGTAAAGTCAAAAACTTTCCGCGCCTTTGTTGAAACTGTATAGTTACCTACATGCGTCCGCTTAATATAGCAGTGAACTATAGTCATGAGAATCTGCAGCAATACACTGCAAGATAGATAAATATGTAAATAAGATCTTACAGCAGTCTCATATCCCTTCAAATTAGGCACGAGCACTGGGTAGTTGACTCCAGGGGCTCTCGGTACATTCTTCATGACATCAACGCCATCGCTCATTTGTTTCACCCATTTCGGACTCACGAAACTGGTCAAAAAATTACACACTTAAGGATATTTAGGCAGATTACGTACGCATGGATCTCATTAAAGTGCCGTATTTTTAGACCTAGATGTAATCAAGTTAGGTCCTGGGGACTGAGAAAGCCATGGGTTAAATGATTTAAGCGTATCGGTTGATCCTGATACCAAACTCATCTCCAATATAATAGACTCTATTGAGGTTCTTTGGTGAATCAGATTAAATAGATAGATGTATCAACTAATAAGTGTAAAATCGAATTAGAACAACAGTTAATTAGTTTTTAATGTTTGCAATCGTGGAAAGTTCTCAACGCCTTAAGAGCCAATACACAAGTTGATAACGCGATTAGTTCGATAAGTACTGTTGTTGCTACGACAATTACCAGTTTTATTATGCAGTTGAGACTAATCCTAACTTCCTCACTAATATTATAAATGCGAAAGTAAGTTTGTCTTTGTTTGTTACCTATTCACGCCTAAACTACAGAATCCGAAATTTCTCCTAATAATATAATAATCCTGAAATTTTCATATGCGCTGTCAGGTGTACAGAAACGGACATACCTTTCATCCCCAAAAAAAAACAACTGTTCCCGAACTGTTCAGATGGCTACATAATAGTCTGATATAATTTACGTCTATCGACAGGCAAAGAAGTAAGAGGTGAATCGTTGGCAAGGACAGTTTGTGTTGGAGATGTTTGTCAGGAAAAGTCCCAAAGTTTCGCCCGCAATTGCAAGACAGGCGCATAACAATGCTTACTTGGCGGAGGAAGTATGTTCGACTAATGACCCTATTCACACATAAATACTAAGTGTCGAAGCTGCTACCTTGTCTAATTACGGCAAAAATAAGTAGTTACGTAGCTTAACAAAGTACAAACAACATGACTTCTAAAAATAACTCAGAGGGTGGCCAACTATCAAGATCTAGTAGAAACCTAGCTCGTCTAGCAACCGAAAACTACACATCTATCTAAAGTTGAGTTCTGTACATTAACATAATAACAACAGCTAACGTGTTTGGACAACAATAATGGCTATTTTTTATTTCTGCAAGCACCTGACCAGCTCTATTGTAGTGTTTTTGATCTAGATGTGAATCTATACTACTACTAGCTGTCCCGCGCAACTTCGTCTGCGTCTCATTTTTCCCGTTTTCGCAATATTTTTCATTGCTGCTCCGCTCCCATACAGCGACATCTATTGAATACTTACTCAATCCAGTCAACAGATACCGCAATCTACACACATCAAAAGTGTCTAGGGATCAACATATATTTTTGCAATAACTTTTCTCCTGATTGATATTAATTAAAATTTTCTTTAAGGATTCATCAAATAAAGTGTTTTCGTTTGTCACAGTAACGATAAACCAAGTCACCTTTGCATTAATAAAGAAATTTGCCATTTTCTAATAAAGGGATTTTTGACATTTGAACCACTAACATTAAAGTTCGAAAAAAAGACTGAAATAACAGTTTTCTTTAAAATTTTATTGGGTAACTTAAACAATTAATAATCCGTGTTTCTACCGCGAACACTAACAACACAATAACATCGGTTTGGCATACTCAAAATGAGTTCATCCAAATCACGCTGTGGAATGGCCGCCCATGTTCGTTGCAACAACAAAAAAAGGTCTTCTTGCGACTGGATACCCTCCATATTCGGCAGAGCTCTTCTCTGTAGCATATCCCATGCATGCTCAATCGGGTTCAAGTCTGGCGACTGAGCAGGCCAGGGCAGGACATTGATGTTAGCTGCGGCGAGAGTCTGTCTTACAACTCTTGCGGTGTGCGGTCGTTTTTATTATTATCATGCATTAACTGAAATAAGGGACCGATTTGCACTTGTAGAGGAACGATGACGTCTGATACAATCGTCTCAGCATAAATTTGAGCGTTGAGGTTGCCTCTGATCCAAATCAACTCAGTTCTTCCGCCGATCCAAATACCCGCCCATACCATGATGGTTCCACCACTATAAGGATGGACTTCCTGGCAGGATTTTAATCGCTGTTGGCGTCCAGGGGTTCTCCAGTGTCGTATACGTCTTGTATCCGGTCTCATACCAAAACGAGACTCATCAGAAAAGCACACGAAACGCCATTGTTCTTCTGCCCAATTTCTGTGTTCAAGAGCCCATTGATATCGAATCCTACGATTGTGCATTGCTATAGGTGGTACCCGTAGCGGTCTTCGGGAATGAAGGTTCACTTCATGCAAGCGGTTTCTGACTGTTTGGTCGCTAATTAAGTTCCCTGAAGAGTGATGAAGCCTCACGGCTAACATCATGGCGGTTATTGTTGGAGCTCTTCGAGTTAAGATTTGAATGTATCGGTCTTGTCTCCGTGTGGTGCAGCGATACCGTCCTCCATGGCGCTCAGCCACGGTACCAGTGCTTCGGTAACGTGTCCAAAGTCGACTGATAACACTCTGACTTGTATTCAGAGCTAAAGCCACAGTACGTTGCCGGGAACCAGCTTCTATCATTCCCACGGCTCTGAGCATTTCTTCCCTGCTTAAATGACGTCGCCGCTCCATAATAACGTTGGTTTTAATCAGTAGTAGGGAAACAGTAGCACTAATAATGTCTTCAATGCGTTGTATGTTTTTATAGGGAAAATATTGACAGCTGATTTTCATCTTTTACTCGAATTTGATTCACAGTTCCTGATTCAAATTATGAAATGCACCAAAAAGGATCCATATAAATTTATAAAATCATAAATTTATTACAAAGCCACATCTCAATCTCAAGAAATCCGCATAAAAATGCTTGATCCCTAGACACTTTTGATGTGTGTATTAGAATCGTTTGGAGCTAACAGATAATTGTGACTTAATTTGCAATAATATAATATTGCGACTATAAATTGAGATGTAAGCTATCCTATCTTTCAAATTGTAACGTGACACGTAATTTATATATTATATAGAAGAGAGTTTTTTGTTTGTTTGGTTGAAAGCTCTAATCTCAGGAACTACTGGATCGAATTGAAAAATTATATTAGGGCTGGATAGTAAGAAAGCTATACAACAGCACGCTACGACTAATAGGAGCGGAGCATCAATGAAAAAACTTGCAAAAACGGACGAAAATATGACGCAGACGAAGTTGCGCGGGTCTGCTAGTAAAATATCCGCGCCGACTGGAGAACCTACTCTTTTCCAATCAATCATTTCAAATCAATTTCAGGTTGCGCACAAAGAGTTCCGTAGCACCAAATAACATCATCATCATCATCATTTCAGCCGAAAGACGTCCACTGCTGGACATGGGCCTCCCCCAAGTGTCGCCACATTGACCGGTCCCGTGCGACTCGCATCCAGCGGATCCCCGCAACCTTCACCAGGTCATCGGTCCACCTAGTGGGAGGCCTTCCAACGCATCGGTTGGCGGTCGCCATTCCAGAACTTTTCGGCCCCATCGGCCATCTGTTCTGCGAGCAATGTGCCCTTGCCACTGCCACTTAAGTTTGGCAATTCTTCGGGCTACACCGGTAACCTTGGTTCTCTTGCGGATGTCCTCATTTCTGATTTGATCACGCAAGGAAACTCCGAGCATAGCCCTCTCCATTGCCCTTTGGGTGACTTTGAGCCTTCTGATGAGGCCCATTGTAAGCGACCACGTTTATGTAATCAGTGGCAACACACACTGGTCATAGACTTTCGTCTTGAGTCACTGCGGTAAGTTGGACGAGAAGATACCACGCAGCTTCCTGAACGCTGCGCAGCCGAGTCGGATTCGACGATTGACCTCTTTCTCGAAGTTAGACCTACCCAACTGGACCGTTTGCCCCAGGTAGACATACTCGTCTACAACTCCGAGTGTAGAGTCTCCGATCTTGATAGGAGTGGGTGTTACATGGGCATTCAAAATGACCTTGGTTTTGTCGATGTTCATTTTTAGACCCACTCTTTCGGAAGCTCTACTGAGGTCATCGAGCATTGTACTGAGGTCCTCCATGGTCTCAGCCATGACCACTATATCGTGGGCAAATCGAAGGTGAGAGATGTACTCGCCATTGATGTTGATGCCTAGCCCTCTCCAGTCCAGAACCTTGAATACATCTTCAAGATATGTCTTCGAGATATGAAGTCTCCCTGTCTAACACCTCGGTGCAGAAGGATAGGTTCCGAGATCTGGTCCTGAAGTCGGACTGACATGGTGGCGTTTTTGTACAAACACTTCAACACCTCAATGTACCGATAATCAATTTGGCACCGTTGGAGAGACTGCAGTACAGCCCAAGTCTCGATCGAATCAAAGGCTTTCTCGTAGTCCACAAACGCTAAACAGAGAGGCAGGTTGTACTCTTCGGTCTTCTGTATAACCTGTCGCTGCCTATGTATGTGATCTACGGTGCTAAAACCTTTTCGGAATCCGGTTTGTCCGGGAGGCTGAAAATCGTCAAAGCTGCGCGCGAGATGATTCGTGATGACTCTTGAAAACAACTTGTAGACATGGCTACAAGTGAAATGTGCCTATAGTTTTTCAACCGGGCATTGTCGCCCTTTTTGAAGAAGAGTACCACCGCACCCCTGCACCATGCCTGTGGCGTTTTCCCCTCGAGTATGACGGAATCAAACAGCTTCTGAAGGGCCTTAAGTACCGGTTTTCCACCCGCCTTCAGAAGTTCGGCCGTAATTCCATAATCACCCGGTGCCTTGTTGTTTTTAAGCCGTTTCAGAGCCATCCTAATTTCGTACAGGCCTAGGTCCGGGATGTCTTCGGTGTAGTGTCGGGTCAGTCTAGCTCTTGGGTCATTCGCTAGATTTACAACGGGTTTCCTGGTTGACGAGTACAACTGCCCATAGAATCTCTCGATCTCCCTCAGTAGCTCCGGTTTGGCGGATACGATCCTGCCATCGTCGGTCTTCATTTTCGTGAGCTGGCTCTGCCCAATAGCCAGATCTCTTGCAAATACCTTTGAGCCTTTATTCCGCTCAATGGCGTCTTTAATACGCTCGGTATTAAAGCGGCGGAGGTCGCTCTTCAAGGATTTAGAGATCCGTCTATTGCCGCAATTTCCACGCGTCTTCTGAAGACTGCAGGATTATCTCACGCCGTTCCTTCATAAGCTTGAGAGTATGATCAGAGAGTTTTTTTCTGGAGTTCAATCTGAAAGCTCTCGGGGTTTTGGATCTGGATCTGTGCTGGTCGGAGCGTAGACTTCATCAGTCGAGACCTTTCAAGCTTAATATTGATGTTCAATGTGCCTCTTAACATGCGGTGATCGCTCCCAGTTCGAATTGATCACAGAGACATCATTGAACATTTGCTTCATGGTTGACATAACGAAGTCAATTTCATTTTTAGTTGCAATTTCGGGGCTCTGCCAGGTCCACTTCCTGTGCTCACGCTTTCTGAAGAAGGAGTTCATCATATAGAGGCCCTCCTTCTCCATAAAACTAGCCAGTTGGTGTCCCCGGTGGTTCCGACATCCAAACCCAAATTGCCCCACCTGCAGCTCATCACCAACTCGTTTGCCCAGGTTCGCGTTGAAGTCCCCCATGACAACGGTAAAGTGTGAGTTTTGAAACCATGCATGGCTTTGGAGATATCCTCATACATGATCTCCACTTCGTCGTTGGGGTGGGCCGAGGTCGGGGCGTAGACCTGTATGACCTTCAGCGAATATCTTGAGGACATTCTGAGTATCAGTTACGCCACCCTGGTCGACACACTCTCGATCTTCACCAAGTTATTCACAAAGGACTTGTGGACGATAAACCCAACACCACCCTGGGACTGCCGGTCACCCTCTCGGAAATAGAGCAGGTTGCCGGATTTCAGGATCATCATGTCCTCCCCCTCTCTTCTTCGGACTTCAGATAATCCTATAATACTCCATCGCAACCTGCTCAATTCATCTTCGAGTTCGGTTACCTTCTCATCAGTTCGGAGTGTTCGCGTGTTGTATGTTGCCAGGTCAAGTCGTCGGTATAGGAAGCCGGATCCCTTCCGGAGATTCTTCGCACCCCTTGCCAAGCCATTACTTTTCTTTGATTGCCACCATACTTACTGTTGATTTTTAACTTGAATTATTTAAATTATGCATGTTCATACTGTTCATCTCGTCTTTCATTTTATTTTATTGATTGAGACTGATATTAATTTTATACATTCTATTGATCGAAGCATTCTTAATTATTTTTTGCCTATGTTGTTTATTATAATTTTTAAAATTACCTGTTACTAATGTCAGGTAGTGCTGTATCACGCTGAACAGTCGGTTATTCAATTTGCCTTTACTGTCTATATTGGGCCGCCAAGATTCAGGCTGTGCCTAGTTTGGGGCCCACGGCTTCCTCTAGTTTTTAACTTTAATAACTATGTTCAATTTTCTTGTTTGTATAATTTGTAACTTGTGTGTCAATAAATTGATTTATTATTGTTTATTATTCCCTTTATTCGTTTTTATATACAAATTTAATACATTTTTAAATATTTCTTATAAATAATAAAAAAGAACATTTAAAAATATAAAAAAAAAATATTTATTATTATCTCCTTTATTCATTTTACATCTTATTTACTATATTTTTAAATATTTCTTATAAAACAAATAAGGTAAAAAAAACATTTAAAAATATAAAAATCAGGTTTCCGCCGGTATCGGGAGCAGGGTCCAAGCTACCGGTGGTTAGGGCTGCAGAGACAGGAACCTCCTCACAATGCGGGCCGTATCGAGGAGTACTGCCTTCTGAATCTGGCTCTTGATCCAACTGCCAAGTGAGAGCTTCGATAGATGTTCATCGAGGCTTTTACCCATTATGCCATTGGCCGTAACGACAATCGGCACAATGATAGCCGAGTTCACATTCCACATGCTGACAACCTCGTGTGCTAAGTCGAGATATTTTATTTGTTTCTCTTTCTCAGCCTTCACGAGGTTCTCGTCATGCGGGATGGTAACATCGACTATCATTACGCAGCGCGCTGATCGGTCTATCACCACTATGTCAGGCTTATTGGCGACAATAGTCCTGTCAGTAATGATAGGCCGATCCCAGTACAACGTGACGCAACGTGACGCAACGTGTCTTTCTCGAGAACTGGGTCGGGCACATACTTGTAGTATGGTACCTCAGATTCCACAAGTTCATATTTCAAGGCAAGTTGCTGGTGAATAATCCTGGCTACTTGGTTGTGCCTGTGCAAGTACTCGCCGTTAGCCAGACGAGAACAACCAGAAATAATATGTCTGATGGACTCCCCCGGACGGTGGCATGCCCGACACACGTCCACCGTCCCGTCCTTCATAATATGTTTCCGGTAGTTGTTCTTCAGCATAACTTCGTCCATAATCGCACAGACAAAACCCTCAGTTTCCCCAAAGAGGTCGCTGAATCGTAGCCAGTACACGGATGCTAGAAAATCTACATCGGGCCCATGAAGAGCCTGGTAGAAGCGACCGTGAAGCACCTTGCCTTGCCATACTTTCTTGCGGTCATCGGTAGTAAGTACGACAGGTTTGCGCCAGTTCTCTTTAGCCATGGACAGCGGGGTGAGTACCTTGTCCACTGCGATCACATCTCGGTGCATATCCACCTCTGTTTTTAAAAAATATTCTCTGAGGCTGCACACCTCGCGGTTGTGGAGGGTCTTCGCGTTTAAAAAGCCTCGACCCCCGCACTTCCGCGGAATGTACAGTCTCATCACCGATGATCGTGGGTGATGCATCCGGTTTGCGGTCAGCAGTGTACGAACTCTCCTATCCAGGGCGTCCAGTTCGGTCTGAGTCCATTTGAGTATGCCGAAAGAGTACCTACATTAAAACCGGCATGACCCAACCGTTGAAGGCGCGCACCTTGTTCCCGCCTGAAAGAAGGCTATTTAGTACCTTCTTCAGACGACCAAAGAAGCGCTCCCTCAACGATTGCTTCATGTCAGCTACGTTAATACCTAACGCTTCCGACATACCCAAATACTTATAGTTTTCGGATGAGGAAAGGGATCTTAGGTGTATGGAATCAGAGAGCTGAAGTCCCTCGGATTTCATAATCTCCCCTCGCTTTACATACATGACTGCACATTTCTCCACACCAAATTCCATCCTGATGGCACTACTAAAATTTTCAGTTACTTTCAGTAGCTCCATCAGTTGCAATTTGCTGGGGGCAAAGAGTTTCAGATCATCCATGTAAAGAAGGTGAGATATGACCTGACCACCTCTCCTCAACCGGTAGCCTAGACCTGAATCCTCCAGCAATGTGCTTAGAGGAATCAGGGCTAGACAGAACCAAAGAGGACTCAGACTGTCGCCCTGAAATATTCCCCGTTTAATCCATACAGGCTCCTCGTTCCCCTGGATCTGTCGACATCCTGGATATCGAAGGACCGTCCTCCATTGCCTCATACACGACTCAAGGAAGGCGCGTAGAGTTGCATCAATCTTGTACAACTCCAGCACCCTCATGAGCCATGTATGTGGCACAGAGTCGTAGGCCTTCTTGTAATCTATCCAACATGTCGACAGATCCTTGCGGGATCGACGAACCTGTTGGCTAATGGCCATGTCGATGAGGAGTAGCTCCTTAGTACCACGGGACCCATTCCTACATCCATTTTGAGAGGCCGACATAATGGAATTACTATCGATGTGCTTGTTAATCTTCACTCTCAAAATGGATGTAAGAAGTTTATAAACCGTCGCCAAACACGTGATCGGTCTATAATTCCTGGGTTCCGCAGGACTACCGGACTTATGAAGCAGGTGGGTAACACCCGTTGTAAGAAACTCTGGTAGCGACCCAGACTCTAAGCATGACTGGAATTGAGATGCCAGGCGAGTGTGTGAACTACTCAGCCATTTAAGCCAGAAGTTGTGCAGTCCGTCCGGTCCCGGAGATTTCCAGTTCGGTAACGGACGAACTGCTCTGGCAACATCTAACGGTGTTATTATAATTTTATCCATTTCTGGGATGGATTCACACACTCGCTCGACATCTCGCATCCAGTCAGTCTCCGTATGACAGACGGGCACCGACCAGATGCTGCGCCAGAATGAACTCGTGGCAGCATCATCTGGGCGGCACACGTCCGTCACACTTTGCTCGGGTCGCTCCCAAGCTCTGTATACCCACCTCTCATCACTCTGGAACATGCGATTCTGCGAGTACCGATCAACACGTTTCTTATACCGCCGAATACGGTTCGCCCATGCATAAACTTTCTGCTTCAGGAAGTCGATGCGCTCTGTGACTCCGGACATGTATTCTTGAGGGCTGGTTCCAGTCCCTAAGAATGCCCGTCTCACAAAGCGCATCACACGTGGGCGTGTATTGCCCTCCCTGAAGCAGTATAGTTTGCCGATGAGTACCCTGGCCCCATCGATACGGCTCTCGATCCTGCGTTGCCAGGCTGGTACGGCTGGTTTTGGTCGAGTAGCTACGTCAAAATTTGGGAATTTGACGTTAGCTAAACGACAAGCCGCTACAGCCCCACAATACAAGATCGAGTGCGTATCAACGAGGTTCTCACTACTCTCAAAAATATTTTTGAGTTGCGAGTCCAAGGCACACACCAGCGCCCTATTTTTCTTATGCATGGGTAACCGCGGTAATCGGGGCCTAAGTTGGGCAGGAGTGGATCGATACTCGTGAAGCGCATCTTCCAGAGCGCTCCTCAAACGTTCGTTACACTGGCTACTTACCGTGGCAACCCTATCATCCTCTTCTACAGCACCAAGATTGGACCGCGGTGGTATTGCGTCAATAGTTGACGCTTGCTCCGCGGTTTGCGCCGGAGTCAAGTCGATGTGGTTGCTCAGTACTTCTGAGCGCAGCCTACCAAAGCGCGGCGTCGTCCAACATGTGATTGCGTTGGATGACCCGCACCTGATCCGACAGTCGTTGGGCCGAGACGTTGACGGTTGGTTCAAGAGTCTGAAAAAGAGACAGCATCCTAACACGGTACGCAGTGAGGTTAGTTCCCCCCTCTGTAGACCCATAGTATGCGCGCATGACGTTTTCATTAATGGAATAAGTCCATCTCATGCGCTGCACACAACCACCGGCAGCGGGGACCCGGCTCGGGACCGGTTGGCCCCTAGGTCCGAAGCTTGACGGTGGCCGGCCTCGCCCCGGCCGACGTACAGGTGTTGGCGACGTCGGCGGGGAGAAATATTCGTCGCTGGAGCTCGACGCGACTGCCGCTGCCGGTGAAACAGGTGATCCGGGGACCGGCGGCGGCTAGGCGGAGCTCAGCGACGACTCCGGGGGTGGAAGACGTGCGCGTTGTGACGCAGCTCTCGTTATCATTTTCTGATCCGTTTTAATTCATCCATAATTTTCTTGTATGCCTATGACATCTGTCATCTGTCTGCTCTAGTTTTGATCTTTGATCCATGTTTCAATAAATAATATATGTAGGTTTTTAAATCATTTTCTGATTAGAGATGGAACTGGTAAATACCTTCTATAAAAACAGATGCTGAATGGTAGCAAAAAAAATTGATATTTGAAAAAAAAAAATGAAGAATTTACGAATGACACATGACAGCTAGAGTTATTATTATTATCCTTTATTCATCTTTAACCTCACTGTCCTTTCGCGCGTAACAGTAAAACCCCGCGTGAAACCCTTCGGGGGCCCCTTGATTACGCCATTGCGTGAGTCATCCGATATCGTAAAGATAAACACTTATAACTCGAGTTATATTAGCTCTAATCTTAAACGGTAAACAGTGTCGGGTTCGTGATGGACGGGGCCATTTATTAATAATAACCAACTCTTTTAGAACTACTTGAGAATTATACATATCCCATAGATATGAGAGAGGTCGCAGCAAATACTTCTGTTTTCGTTGCTTATTTTTGTATGGTAAAACTACTCATTCAATTTACACGAAAATTTATATCTAACATCACAAATATACAAGTAATCTAATGACAGAGTTTTTTAGGAGTCCTACATACATTATTCTTATAAGATCCTAACTCAAACTTCTTGTTAGAATCGGCCATTTTAGAATTCCGCTGTTCAAAGCATGAAAATACTTGAAATATCAATAAATATGAATAGATATGCCTCGAATACATGAAATAATGAATTATCACTATTTTTTCTTTGCTACTATTGTTTCCAAGACCATTTTACATGGTTCAAGAGTCAAATTTTTTTTTTATTTCGACTAACAAACTTCACAACAAAGGATTTTTTGTTGGCTCAAATCATAATTTTTTTGTTATTTTTTCAAGCAAATGACTATCTAAAAAGTTGCATTATACACTTATAACATACTATACATTTACTTATCAAAGTTTTACAACGTATATCTCACAAAAACAACACTTTTCCGAACATAATAACACGGGTTGCCATTGCGTTTGACATTCGACATAGACGAGTTTCTATATTTTTTTTAATAATGTTGTGCCGTTTAGTATTACTAACGATTAATTTTGTTTGAATCGACTACTAGTTGACCATAGAGGTAAATTTTGACAGAACGATTTAGAAATTTACTTTTTTTTATATTAGCGTTTAAGTTTGCTGGTTCAAGCCGTTCCATAAATGGAACGGCGAGGCTCAAGGCAAAGGTACAAATTTTATACATTTTTAAATTATTATTATTATTACTTCGACCGCTACCATAGCCGAGGGTAGACGGACTGCCGGGTACTAGGGGCCATTTTCGTATTGCGCTCATTAGGGGGGGGTTTTGCCATAATCGCCACGCTTGGCAGACAGGTTGGCGATCGCAGTACGGTTGTTGCAAAAAGCACAGAGAATGCTGCTGCCCATTCTCTGGCAAGTCCTTAGTCGCCTCTTACGACACCCACGGGAAGATATGGGATGGTGCTATTCTTAACGTCCGACACCATACAGAACAAATAACATACTAACAATATTTTTAACAGTCATTCATAGGTCAATTTACACTCAACAGCAAAACTAAATTTGTTTGTCATGTTAATAAAAAACACATTTACTGCTGCAATTCTACAAAGAAGCCCCATATCTCTAAAGCTAAATCTTATTATTTAAACCAGTTTTCGTTGAAAGTTCTTTTTACGTTCTAAAAACTCACATATTTTCAGAATTTTCCCCCTCTTACTTTAAAATGGCCAAACTAGGTTTATTTCTTTTGAATACAGTGTACCATACAAGTGAAAGCCACAAACCTTGCATTTTTGCAACATCTCTAGAAGGAGATAGAAGATCTCTAGAGGATTCAGAACTATAATCATAAATGCAAATTACTAAGTTTTTAGTAGCCATGCAGACACTACAAGATAATTTACATGCATACTTAATTATTTTTTGTACCTACCTATTATTTCAATAGCAAACGTGAATGGTGGGCTGGTTAACAATAGAAGAATATTTTAGTTGATGATGGAAATGTATGCTAATAAACACAAACAAGTCTAATAAAAATCTGATTACAATATTGCAAAACAAATAGTACCTAGGTGTGTGTAAAACCAAGTAGGTAGGTAACCAAATTTTATAATTAGCCATTGGGTTATATGCATCTAGATATTTATAATCCAGATCAATATCAAATGGCAACACTCTGATTGCAAATGGAAAAAGAAACATTATATTAATTAACTTGCCGTAAGTGGTAGGAATTAGTAGCCACTGAATTGTGCTGATAAGAATGTTAGGTCTTAAAGAGAGAAGTTAGAAATGCATTTTTGAATACTTAATAAATAAACTTTATGGAGCAGTTGTTTTAAAGATTTCTTACAGTGATGGTTGTGGGTAATACTCCATACCCATACTCGTACCCGTACCAAAGAAATGGAGAAATCTGTTCAGAGATATTTACACCATTGAGACTAGACTCAATGATTTACTCACACACCTGAACTCAAAAAAATTAAACAAGTTGTTTTTAATTTTTTCCTGTTTATTAGTTCTAATGCAATAATGCTCATCATTTTATAGCTTTATAAGTATTGACTGTGTAGAGACAAATAATAAATTATAATAACAAAAGTACCTGGCAGACTCAATGTCTTTTATTCCAGCTGCAACCAGTTTATTTATGAGTTCTATTTTAATGTCGGTGGGAACGAATTTAGACTCATTTTGGAGCCCATCTCTTGGACCCACTTCATAGATCCTGATTTGGGGTACTACTGTGCTCTGAAAAGTTTTTATGTAAATGTTTCAGTCAAGGATCAGATAAAGTGAGAATGGTCAGCTAGAATGTACAACATTTTATTACATTAACTACTTCAGTAGGAAAAAGCGAAATTTAATGGATTGATGATAAATGTTATGTGTGAATGAATTGATATACTTACAAGACTGCGATGAATCAAACCTTTCACTAATTTGGAATTAATTGTTTTTGTAACGTGTGTCATTTTAACTACTTTTACGTAACAATTAACTAATTTATTCTCAGATACGCAGAGTTAAGATCGTCATCTACTTTTGTTATCAATCATTATCAAAAACTTGAAGATGGAATGGAATGTCATGTTTTTGAATTTGTTTAGCTTTTGATAACATGTTATCATCTGTCAAACTGAATGACGGCGAAAAATTTTGGCGTACTTCTATTCGTGCTTACCTTGTTGCGGTAATGTCACTATTTTTGTTTTCTGCGTGCTAAATATAATAATTGATCGAAAGTAGTCATAAAATGAGGAATGTCGGAAGACAACCGACTAGGTGGACCGACGATTTCATTAAAGTGGCCGAAAGAAACTGGATGGCCATGACACGTTACCGCCAAAACCGGAGAGATTTGGAAGAGACCTACACTCAGCATTGGGTGGCCAAGGGTTGAAAAAGAAGAAGTTATAAAAATTACTATTCATAACTTTCTCCATGATGTAATGTGTGACTTACATGAAAATAGTTATGTTTTTTTTTTAACATTACCTAAATGACTCTTATTCAACCAGCTGAAACTGAAATCGTTGCTTGCTTTGCTTTGACAGTAACGGGATGACAGGGACTTAAACTGTCAAACGTTGTGTTCAATGCGGCATTGTTATTTGCCGAATCTATTCGTAAAATAGCAAAAATAAGCGAAACTTCACAATGGGTTGAGTATTACTTAAGATTAAATGAAATACTTGTGTATAAATAGTGCGAATGTACAACTTTAACTTGAAAATCTATTATTTCAGCCGTGAACAGTGCCACGTCTTTCGTGTTATCATCAATTTTGACCCTGCTAATATTTTCGGGAATGCAGATGTACAAACCGGTGCTGATAAGATCGCCAGTTACTATAATATTTGGGGGCTATCTTGGTTCATTGATGTTCTTGTTCTTCGTTACTGTATCCTTTTTACAAACCTCTGTTGTTTAACTATTAATTTCTATGATGTGATAATATCTTATTAGCATAGGTGCACATTAGTAGACAGATAAACACATTATATGCTGAACTTAAATCCTAACTGTCAATAATTGTGACTAGATTATGAAGGTCCTTTCAGCTATTTTACAGAATGCACTTCATCTTGCTTGTGTCGCCTTCACAACAGTATTTTATAAGTACTTTGCTGCCTCAAACCGTAGCAACTTCCTCAGTGTTGTTGGCGATAACTCAGAAGTCCCTTAGGCTGCATGGGTTGGTGCTCAGAGAGCAATATCGAGCATAGATAGTTTACAATACTGTTCCACACCTACACCCCCCTGCTGATTGCATTGATTTACATAATATGAAAGTCTCTGGACTCAAGTAAAATATGTAACCCTTTTGGTGCTAAGCACCCAGCATATGGGTCGCACAATAATTCATACATGTGCCCACAACCCGCCCCCCAAGTTGTCACTGACACTTGATCACTGATGACTTGCTTACTAGTAAAAATGGATTATTTGAACTTGGTAGACAAAGTGTTAAGGGACTTCCAGATGGACACCGACTCTGCATGAAGATTCTCATATTGAGGTAGATAGTAAATGGGTGGGAGGTTTCCTGTTAGGGGCAGGGAATAAACAGCTGTTTGGTATCAGACTCCCAATTGTTGTCAGCATTGTCAGAGGCAGTGACCATTTTTTTTTCTTTGCCAATTGAGCCAATGTGTACTATTCTGCCAGCATCATGTAGTATAGTAACATCAATAACGGTCTCTGTGACATTGACAGTGATTGAAAAATAATTGTGAAAGGGCTGTATTTCACTTTCCTAATTTATTGTGAGGCACAAAGCTGAATGCCAAATATTTCTAACTCCATATCCTACTATTTTTACACATGTATATTTGTTCCAATGTATTTTATCCTTAACATTCCATCACAGGCTATTGGTAACTTAGAAGCGACACTTTTTGGCAAAAACTTCCAGTTGAAGTTGCCAGAAATAGTCTTGTCTATGACAATATCATTGATTGCTGCTGGCATGGTGCACAGGATCTGCTTCACTACATGGTATACTATATTTTATATTTATTTGCCAGTGTGGAGGAATTTTTTACATGGACAATTTATTTTCACAGCGTTTGTGCTCAGCAAACTTTTACTTGTAGTCAATTAGCAACTAGTAAAAATCTGAGTTTGTAATCAAATACTGACAGTATTTTGATATTTGAATTTGGTTGATTCTTTAAATTGCATTTTAGGAGAGGCCTTTATGCAAAGTCAAAATGGCTGCTCATAACAGCAAACAATCAGGAAATAAAATAGCATGTCTTATGTTAAATTGATATTTACCTTTACAATATGTTAATAATGATCATAAAATGAAATTTCCATATTTTCGTTTCCAGTTTGATATTCTCCATAACTACAATCTACTACATGAACAAGTTGTCACAGAAAGCTTATGCAACAGCAGCCCCTGTAGCCGCCCCAGCCAAAAGTCGGCGTCATAAATGAAATGTTAAAAATAAGTTTATTTTTTACACTGTCTAATTAAAAATCATTTCCAATCATATCGTGTTTTATTATAAAACTAGTAAAATTAATTTATGTATGGCAGCAGATTAAAATAATATTATCTTTGTACACAAATAAAAGCCATTTTTTTGGAAAAAAGTTTATTGAAAAAAATTAGTTTCTGGATAAAGTAGACATGTTATCTGGTGGTTTAAACATACTTTCCTCTTAACTTTTTAATAAAATTAACTTAAGAGTAGGTAGTTCAACCTAATACAAAAATAAATTATCTATTAGGTATAATAAAATAAATAATCATCTAGTTTTCGATTATCGAGAAATTCAGTAATACAAGGTCTTACTTTTTATTTTTAACTTCTTTTTTCGATTTATAATACAATCTACTGTTAATTTGTTCCGTTTGTTTTTTGAACAAATATCACATTACGATTATAAGGAAAATAATAATATGTTATAAATCAATTTCTATTCTATTTACCTACCTACTTTACATAGATAAGTCTATGACACTGTTAAATTATGTTAAACATTCCTCAGATCACCAAGAATCAAATATAACTTAATTGTTACAAATATCTATAAATGTTTATGTTAATAAGTAATACCTCAATGTTAGTTAAACATAAAAATGTATAGACATCAATCAACAAAAACAATCTACCCACTAACTTTTAATTATTGCACAAAGGCATTTCTTACAAAATAAGTATGATTTACATAAATTACATGAAAAGTTAATATGATTTGCACTAAAAAATACTTGATATATGCATGTTAATGCCACTATAAATAAATGAAAAATATTTTAACACTAAGAAATAAATAATGATCAACCTCCTTGAATTAGTTTGGATGGATTACTTAGGTACTTGTGTTGTCAAGTCACTTTTGTTAAGGCTTAGGAATTGTTTGCGCTATCTATCGAGACATTCAATGTCTTAGTCATTCTTATTATCATACATACTTCTGAATCATACACACATAATGTGTCATCATGTGATTGTAAGACAGATCAGCCGTTTGTGTGGAGAAGCAATAAGCATATAGGAATGAAGCATGTTGGATATAATTAAGAAACTCACAATTTACATAATTCCAGTTAATATTTCTTAATTTTAAAATGAACAATCACACACAGTCAATATCACCATCTTTAAATACATTTTGATGTTTATAAATAATGTCTTTTTGATAATACTATATTGTAGGTAACTATTATTTTATGTTAGAAAATGGAGTGTTTTTTTATATTTAAATAATTTTGGCACAAACTTTAGAATTGTCCAATTTCGGTATAAAAATGAGAATTACAAATTGCTTTACAAAATTTCATGGCAGTGGGTAATTATTACACATTCTTTGATTACTCAATTAAAATTGTAGACTGCTAAACATTATTTGAATCTGACCTTCTACAATAATACAGCAGTAAGTTTGTAACATAGACTATTTATCATTGTGATTACCATCTTGTTCCGTGAGATTTGGAAATTGTAGATAAGATAAAAGTCATGTAAAACTTTCATATGCACAAAACAACCAAATAATATCTATCACAGACTTATTCAAATACATAAGGCACTAAGTTTGTATGTGATTAGATCTTTAGAAGAGTGAAAGTTTACCAGCATTAAGATTTATATTTCTTTATAATTCATACACACAACTCTCTCACAAGTTAAGATACAGGTGTCACTGGCTACACAAGTGATTACCTAATACTTACTAAATATGGAAAAACTTAAATTCCAAATATAAATCTTGTTCATTCTAATAAGTTTACTAAATAATTAATATTGAAAGTTTCTTCAAATAATTATATCTGTATTACACAAACAAACATTGAATAGAATGAGGCATGCCACATTACTCTTAGGCAATCATGCAATTGATAATGCATTGGAATTTTTTAGGCAATGCATAGAATTTATTTGTTTCTAATATGCATGCTGTTATTTCTATAAGGGTTCTGTAAAATTCTTGGTGTTGTTTCCATTACTCTGAGAAGCAGTTCATCAAGGTAGTTTTCCAGGTCTTTATTCTTCTTTTTCTCAAACTCAACATCTTTTTGCAAGTTATAAACCATGACCATCAAGTCTTCCCGTGACTTCCCATCAAAGTCCTTCACAGTTGATTTTGGGATGTTATTGAATGCTGGGTTGATAGAATCTTCCTCTGCTATATTCTCTTCCCCAACAATAATGCGTTCTTCCAATAATTTCTTTTGTTTGTTATTATTGCCAAACTTCTTGAAGAACTTAGGGCTTGGTCTCTCTTTTAAAGAACTTGGACTGTCAAGTTTCTTATTTCTTTCTAGACTTGAAGACTTTTCGCGATCAATAGCTAATTGACTGTTAGATTTCCGCTTTGAGTATAGTTTCTGTGACCACTCATCATTTTTGTCAATGACCTGTGCTGGCAGCTGAGGAGGAGTAAAAGTATCGAGGCTCAGGCGCACAGGTTTCTGTGGGACTGGTTTTTCTGGCACTGCCAAGTTACTACTTGTGGATCTTCTCAAAAATTCTCCACCTCCAAGATTTTCCAATGAAGCATTCACAGGCGAGGGAGTGTATTTATGTCCTCGTGGTAAAGTTTGAACATTGAGTGAACTACCAGAGCTTTTATGGGATAAATCATCAAAAGCAAACTCATCATCATCTTCACTAATGACCCCGGGGTCAGCTTCTCCTGACAAGCGTTTGGGTGTGGAATGATCAGGGGTTGAAAGTGTTGAACTCTTAAGATTCCCAACACTACCACTCAGAGATGATGAGTCACTTTTTTTATCTTTTTTATTTAAGTTCATTTTAGAACCAAGATTTTTAGCAAACTTTTTAAGGCTTTTACGTTTTTCAATACTTCCAATGCTCATGAGACTGCCACCTACATTCTGGGCGATACTAGACAAAGAAGACCTATGTTTATCTTTCTTACTCAAATCAGTCAAACTTCCCTCTTTTACAGTGAAAGCAATTTTCACCTCTAACTCGCCTCTTGGCTTATCATTTTCTTTACCAGACTTCCCCTGCAGGGTGTACCAACGGCTTCTCGGCCGCTCGTAAACATCGAGGTCTTTTAACGGAATCGATACTTGACCTAGTAAATGGTCCTTTAGCAGATCTTCATCGTAAATCTTTAGAACAATCTCGGCAGTATTTCCTTGCGAAGGTATTCGTAACTCACATTCTTCTATCCATTCGACATTCTGAGTCGCTTTGTGTTTGACGGAAGTTTGGAATTTATCTTTACCGAGAGCGATTGTAACAAAACAGTTATTCGCACCGTTTTTACCTTTGATCAAAAGTCCTTTAGCCCGTTGGATAGTAACTTGAACATGAGTTGGATCCCACATCTTGGTTTGTTTAATTAGATCACTACACTAATTTTGAAGATTTTTAAACTATAAAAATAACATCGAAAACAACGTAACGATGAGCTGTCGACCGTCACTTTATTTCACTTACTTTTTTTTTTTTTAATTTACACGACCTTTTGTTTACTTTAACAGACAGGTAAACGTATGAAGCTATTCAGCCTTAGTGATTCTAATTAGATTGTATTAATTGAATTAAACAATTAAACCACAAATCCAAAGTTACCATATTAATATTTCATCTTAGAAAATTATATTTATCTGCATTATGCATTATCTGATTACTGTGTATGATTTTTAAACTCGAACGAAGCTTACTTCGTTCGAGTTGGAATTGTTTCTACGAATCAGTGTAGATGGCACTGCGGTAGCGACAGACTAATAACTTATTTTTGCGTTTTCCGTGAATGGCTTATTATACGGTAGCTAAAGTTAATGAAAAAACATCGTGGGAGTGACTCTCACAGTTCCTTTTATATTTTTTCTTTACACAATGAAACAGTTATTTTAGAATTTGCAAACTGTTCTTGTTATACGTGGCGTCATCTGTGGCTTGTAACGAACAAAAGTCCTCCAAAGATTTCTAGACTGACATATTTTGTAACTAAGAGAAGTTCAGTGTGGCGCAATATACACGAAGAGAAAGTAGAGAAGAAAATATTATTTTTATCTACATTGGATGTTCCAAGTTTCAATGTTCGTGCAATTCTTTATGTAAGCACCTAATCGTAGGTACTAAACTAAAAACTTGGTAGGTACTCGTACATACGCAAATAGGTACCCACCTCTAAGCTTCGGAAATATACAATACGTAATTAAATGTTAAGCGGATGTAAGTTATTTCAAATTGATTAGTATCGAACAGAAATAGGAAGAAGTCTCAAGGTTCTAGACAAGAAAACAAACTTCCTATTTTGTATCCATTCAGCATCAACAATGCATTCGTTCTGTACGAGATTAGAAATACAATACAATGCGGAAATGCTTCTAAACAATTCACTTTGGAAAATGAAAAATGGTACCGGTCTACTTAATTTATGAAAAACATTCAACTGCACGTTTGTAACTATTCCTCTAACTATACTTTTGAACCGAGTTCGGAATAGGTAAATCCAACCGCATGTCTTTCTGGTCCATGTTGACAAAAATGGAAATGAATACTCGTAGTTAAGTATCTAAGTACTTAGGTATGCATTTCTAAGTCTACAGCATGTATCATACAACATTTCAAGACTTACAACTTACCTACTCGACGAAAGCCTGCCTTTCGTGGCCTATTAGGCATAGGCCACGAAACTTAACCCGTACAAACGTATTCCCTGTTTTGTACCTACCCGTTTAGTACAAACGTATACCTGTTTAGTTCCCGCAAAATAAACTTGCCTTTATGTTTCGTTTTTTTCCATATTTTTTATTTATGTTTATTAATAATAAATACATCTGGTAAGTACATGCTGTATACTGTAAACTACTTAGTACCTACCTTCAGTACCTTCATAAACCTAAGAGTCAAGTCAGGGGCGTATGATAATCTCTGAACGGTAATTTTCAGAAGAAACTCTCAACAATTCATATTTCACTTTGTTACTTATGTGACCCATTACCCAACGCCTCTATTTACCCTTTGCCTATTAAAAGTTGGATACAAAGTTAAACCTGAGTTAGTCGTATTTTCGATTCGTTATTTTATGGTAAATGTTATGGTTATTTTTTGGAAATAGGTAAGCAATATAATTAATCATTATTTAATGTTTGGGACGGCGCGGCGTCCAGTCTGACCTACTAGTATTTATAAGGAACGACTGCCAATCAGAAATGAAATTCAGGTTTTGAATACCCGCAACGTTTTCAATTTTAGTGTAAATTCATACTTACTGAGGTAAATGATAAAAAAACCTAAACATTTTGTACCTACATACAATTTTACTATTTTCTATAGCTTCATAGTAGGTAGTTATAGGGTATTCCACGGAAGGATTGGCAGAGGTGGGTCTGTCACCAGGCTGTATCTCATGAACCGTGATAGTTAGCCAGTTGAAATTTTCACAGATTATGTATTTCTGTTGATGTTATAACAACAAATACTAAAAATAGAATAAAATATTTTTTTAAGGGGGGCTCCCATACAAAAAAGTGTTTTTTATAAAAAAACCGGCCAAGTGCGAGTAGGACTCGCGCACGTGCCGTACCATTCTTTAGAATAAATTACTTTTTTGTATGAGAGCCCCCCTTAAATATTTATTTTATTCTGTTTTTAGTATTTGTTGTTATAGCATCAACAGAAATACATAATCTGTAGAAATTTCAACTGGCTAACTATCACGGTTCATGAGATACAGCCTGGTGACAGACGGACGGACAGCGAAGCCTCAGTAATAGGGTCCCGTTTGACCCTTTGGGTACGGAACCCTAAAAATGGTACGGAACACTTCGTGGGCGAGTCCGACTCGCACTTGGCCGGTTTTTTTATTTTTTACTTTCGTTTCTATGAATGGGGAGCCCGCCTCCTTAATCTTTGTATTTTTTTGTTTAAATTTCGTAAAGCGGTTCACAGAATACATCTACCTACCAAGTTTCAACTGTGTAGTCCTAATAGTTTCGGAATAAAGTGGGTGTGACATACGGACGGACAGACAGACATGACAAATCTAGGTATAAGGGTTCCGTTTTTTGCCATTCGGCTACGGAAACCTAAAAAACAAAAGAATACGATCTTGTCTGAGAGCACTTTACACGACATACGTATCTATAAATATTTAAAACATCGCAAAATATAACGGCCTAGTACCTACTTACCTAAGGAAAATTATTGTTGACGGTACAAAATGAGTTATTGCGGTGTTGCTTTACATTCAGCTCGTAATCTTTCAATTGACTAGGTATCATATTCGCATTCTCTGGAGAGAACCAAGTGGTGTTCTACTTACAACACAAGTAACTAATATTTCGCCTTACATACGCGTGTTTGCATTAGATAGGTAAGCAGCTTGTTCCCTGTTAACTAGGTCTTAGGTACCTAACCTACATGCCGGCTTTATACCGGCCGGCAAGGCTCCATCGGAACCCAACGTCCCTATTCGTGCCGCGAAGCCGAACACTCCGGTGTACATCTCCCGCCTACACTACACCACTACGGCGGAGGACGCGTCGTGGAGTACGTGCGACAGAAGACCAAGTACGTGGCGAGAGTGCAGCTGCTTGAGTCGCGCCGCAACGTCAACTTTAAGGCGTTCGTGGTGCGAATACTAAGCAACGTGCTATCTGCACCTCGTCTTGGAAGAGGACTTTTGGCTGCAGGGACTGGTGTTCCGTCGCTTCCGCAGGCAAGAGCCACATGAACGCACAGTGACATAGCGCGCAAGTGAAGTGCTACTAACATATGTAGTTTTAAGGTTTTATTTACTAACACGAATTGTATTTAATCTAAAAACAGAATAAAATAAATATTTAAGGGGGGCTCCCATACAAAAAAGTAATTTATTATAAAGAACGGTACGGAACGTGCGCGAGTCCTACTCGCACTTGGCCGGTTTTTTTTATAAAAAACGAGCAAAAAAATCACTTTTTTGTATGTAAAACTAAAAATAGAATATTTTTTTTTTTAAGGAGGGCTCCTTAAAAAAAAATATATTCTATTTTTAGTATATGTTGTTATAACATCAACAGAAATACATAATCTGTGAAAATTTCAACTGGCTAACTATCACGATTCATGAGATACAGCCTGGTGACAGACGGACGGAACGGACGGACGGACGGACGGACAGCGAAGTCTCAGTAATAGGGTCAAGTTTGACCCTTTGGGTACGGAACCCTAAAAATCATTAAACCTATACGTGCGGGGTGTCTGATAGGTCTTTAAAATTACATTGAGGTTCCTAAAACCATTTTTTTTTCAAAGTCAATCGTTTAAAAGATATGCACTTCCAAAGTGGTACCTAAAATTTGTGTCCTCCCCTCTAATTTCTAGAGTAAGTTTGTAGAACGTAAAACAAACTTTCAACGTAAATTGGTTTGAATACGATTTGATATTTAGTTTTTGAGTTATGGAACTTTTTCACCAAACTGCAGCAGTAACTTACATAAGTACTATGAAAAACTAATTTATTTTTCCTGCTGAGTATAAATTTACTTATGAATGACCGTTCAAAATAATGTTTGGGGTTACGGAACCCTGTGAACGATTAAGACTCGCACTTGCCTGGTTTTTGATTAATTGGTAGTTTTGATTAATAGGTTAGTTTCTAGAATTATATGTAGGTATATCTTCGAAAGTTTCGAGCAATTCACCTACTTGATAGCCTATAGCCTAGTACCTACCTGGGCCTTAATAAAGTCAGGGCACAAAAATTGAACTGTAAATTAAATCAAGCATTAAATTCTCAACTCGCTAAGTTTTGTTTCAAACAACAGTGTTCGCGTAAATATTACCTACAAAACAATTTGCTGTTACAAAGTTATAGGGTTCATTTCATAGTTGTTAGAAATCAATTTATCACTTAACGCCCGAAGTTTGCTTTAAATTGCGGTTAGGAGCAACAACGGGCAGTTTCTAACACTAACCAACTCCTGAATGAATGACTACCCTGGATATTATTGCACTGTGATATTTTCAACCCTCGATACTGAGAAAAGCGTTGAAAATCCCATAGTGCGCTTTTATTAATGCTAATGAAGACGGGCATTCATACCTTTCAGCTTTAATACCTTATGCGTGTATGAAAGTAGGTATGTATTCTGCTGTGATGATGTCTCATATATTCCTATCTTCTTAAAACTGCATAGGTACTCGGTCTAGTGACCGCAAGTGCGTCTGCTGTGTTAGAGCCTGCCTGCGTCTGATCTCGGGGCCGGATAGTGTTCTTGGCTAAGGGCTATAAACAGTGACCTCACCCCAAAATAAAAAATAAATGATAAGGATAATCATCATCATCATCATTTTAGCCCAAAATACGTCCACTGCTGGACATAGGCCTTCCCCAAGTGTCGCCACATTGACATTTTGGGGGGTTTTGCCATAATCACCACGCTTGGCAGGCGGGTTGGCGATCGCAGTACGGTTGTAACAAAGCACAGAGAACGCTGCTGCCCTTTCTCTGGCAAGTCCCTTAGTCGCCTCTAACGACACCCACGGGAAGATATAGGATGGTGCTATTCTTTACGTCCGACACCATATATAAGGATAATAATAATATATAATAAGCAAGTAGCTTCACGGGCGCTTCTACCAGGCTCTTCAAGGGCTCGATGTAGATTTTCTAGCGTCCGTGTCCTGGCTACGTTTCGGCGAACTCTTTGGGAAACTGAAGGTTTTGTCTGTGCGATTATGGACGAAGTTATGCTGACGAACAACTACCGGAAACATATTACGAAGGACGGGACGGGTGGACGTGTGTCGGGCATGCCACTGTCCGAGTGAGTCCATCAGACATATTATTTCTGGTTGTTCTCGTCTGGCTAACGCGTACTACTTGCACAGGCACAACCAAGTAGCCAGGATTATTCACCAGCAACTTGCCTTGAAATATGAACTTGTGGAATCTGAGGTACCGTACTACAAGTATGTGCCCGACCCAGTACCGATTGTCGTAACGGCCAATGGCCTTATGGCCAAGAGCCTCGATGAACATCTGTCGAAGCTCTCACTTGGGGGTTGGATCAAGAGCCAGATTCAGAAGGCTGTACTCCTCGACACGGCCCGCATTGTGAGGAGGTTCCTGTCTCTGCAGCCGTAACCACCGGTAGCTTGGACCCTGCTCCCGACACCGGCGGTAACCTGTTTTTTATATTTTTAAATGTTATTTTTGTATTTTTTTTAATTAAGAAATATGTAAAAATGTAAAAAATGAGACGACAAATGAATAAAGGACATAATAAATGATAAATTTAAATAAATAAACTACTTTGTAGATACCTATTAAGTTCACGAAATGTCATGAATTCCTTTCAAATTAATTTTGAATTCCGCCTAACCCTTTGCTTGCGTCTCCCGGGTCGGAAATAGTGAAACGAAGATCATTTGTAACAAGGGGTCAGGGTTAATTTTCTACATAGCAATGTCGACAGTTTATAGTGGGCTATTATCGTCCTGTAGGGTAATTGAATCATCTGTCAGATGACATGACGTGGAGGGTTACAACACCATGGTCGCATTTCTCGAAATGGTATCACTCACTATATTAGAATCAAATCTTAGGTAAGGTGTAAAATTAATTGTTTTCCGACTTCCACGCGGATGAAGTCGGAAAACAATCAATATGTATTCAATATTTGAAGTTTATTTGCCCTGTTCGGAGTTTTTCCCTCGTGGTATTAAAACACCGTTTCAAACTGAAGAGTCAACTCTCTCTGAGTTGAGATTTAATGGCACGCTTCGTCAATTACTTAGGTATTTTTTTCGTACATCGTTTTACGGTGGTGTGATAAAGACATCAAACCTACTCAAAACAACTCAAACATCAAATATACTCATCAGCAAAATCTGCAACTGTCGTAATATCCACATGACTTATTTATTTATTTATTAATTATTATTTTATTTATTTATTATTTACTTATTATCTAATTAATGATTGCCTCTTCTTGACAATCACATCTGTGTCCAAGATGTTACCGTCATAGACGTACGGTAGTACCTACTAGGACAATTAGTATAGATGTTGCTTCTGAATTGTAGGTAATATTAATATGGTAGGTAAGTAAGTAGGTATAATGGTGTACATAAATACTCATTAAGCAGTCGTAACATAAATACAGATTAACGGTAAAGGAGAACGTATATATTTTTGTGTTATTATTGATTCTTTATTGTTGGTTGTTCTCGGTAACAGCAAAGAAGTTACCTACTTAATCTTAGTAAATACTAGTTTTGAAAAAAAACCCTGATAATAAATTGTATCTAGATAATCAAGCTTGTAGCCAAGATAATAAGCCTATTATCAGTTAAACAGCAAACTGTGCCGTTAGTAATATTTCAACTCAATGACCAACTTAAAAGCACCTAAAAATTTCATTTTGTCGTTGATTGAAAATTAATTCATCACGAGCATAGAAAGAAAATAATAGATTGTTACACGAGGGTCGAAAGGAATCGATTCCCATTCGAGGTATTTAGACGGCTATAGTCCGAGTAGGAATTGATCTCTTTCACCCGTGTTAAGCACTCTAGCACTTTTCATTTCGAATATAAGGAAAGTAAAAAGTAGTAGTGTTTTGTAAATATTTATTATTTTCTTATCTGCTCGCCACTTCATAAAGTCATTAGTATGTATTTAAGTATCTTTCCTCAGAAACTTCTGGCAAAAGATTTTCGATAACTGTATTCGCCGCGTCATTAACAAAATCTGGGGTCAAAATTTCAGAATCACTTGAACTCATTTTTAATAAGATATTAGTCTTAATCCGAGATTTCGATACAGCTTACAGAGTTAGTATCCCGCCAAATTATTCAGGGTGTTTGGTGCATCGTTTTCCAAATCGAATAGGCCGAAAGAAAAGGTCATTTGCTATCCATAAACTACACCAGGACTCTCTACAACTGCAAGCGTCGTAAACGCATTGCTATGACTGTCATCAGCCTGCGCTCTGATTGGTCGCGAACTTTAGAGGAAATTAATTCGCGGACCGGCGGATTTATTCTGGCACTTCAGGACGAACATCACTTTCGCGCGAGAGCGTTCAATCCAACGATATTTATTATGAAACTTATTTAGTATCAGTAGCTGAAGCTGTTATAATCTCCTTGAAGAAGTATCCCCAACATACACGAACAATTCCTAAAGCCGAAAGTGGTTTTTCAGCGAAGTTGTGTCTTAAAATTGTTGGTAAATGGTGTCCATTACTAACCCGATTCAATTGTGTTAATAAACTTTGTAAGTCTACATAATTTGCACAGGTACTAGGGATAGTACAGATATAAATAAATAAAAGAACAAACAGTCGTAGAAAAACCGCCAAGTTCGAATGAGACCGTTCTGCAAGCAAATAGCGCAGTTTGGTAGGGTCACGGACTCACGGCATGCCAGCATGCTTGAATATTTTAGAACAAACGCCGAGATTTAACTCGACCCGTGCGTTACGAGTAGTGCTGTCGGCACGTTATGTTTTCCTAAAGCAAAAACATTGCAGAAGTTTGCGTTGCATTATTATTTGACTTTTGCCCACTCATGTGGTTTGTGTGGTCAAAAGTAGAATAATGCTTGCGGAACCATTGTTTTGTTGGATTTTGTTTGATGTAAGTGCACAAGCAAAATGTTGATTTTTGTTTGGTGCAGGTAATTTTGCTTTTTAGGGCTCCGTACCCAAACGGGACCCTTTTACTGAAACTTCGCTGTCCGTCCGTCCGTCCGTCTGTCACTGAATCGTGATAGTTAGCCAGTTGAAATTTCTACAGATTATGTATTGCTATTGCCGCTATAACAACAAATACTAAAAACAGAATAAAATAAATTTTTTGGGGGGCTCCCATACTAAAAAGTGTTGTTTTGCTTGTTTTTATAAATAATGGTAAGGAACCTTTTGTGCGCGAGTCCGACTCGCACTTCGCCGAATTTTTAATATGAAATCAGTCTGTGTGGCACCGTTAAAAAAGTGGTCCTTTTTCTTACCCACCTAACAAAAAATACTTAAGTATGTAGACTATTATAAAATTTTGCTTTGTTTTCAAACGACACAATACTGAAAGGAATTTTGACGGTGATTTAATATGGTATGTGGCCAACAACGTCTTAAAAGTATTATAAGTAAATAAAATAGAGTACTTGTTGGTATCATGATGTATTGATAGGTACCTAAAATCTCTTTTAAAGTTTTGTCCTGATTTACCTCTGCACCTCTATTCACCACGGTTTATCTTCCGTACCTACTTATATATTTTTTTTTCAATTAGATAGTCTTATCTGTCTACAATACATATAGGTACCTATAAAATCACCAATCAACTAGGTCAGTTTTGATCAGGTTTGGATTTTGTAACAAAGCTTTTTGGTTTATTTTTTTGTGACGTCTTCTTTTTGGTTGGGCGATCGTTGTGGAAATGAGAAAGGGCATGCTCCAGTGGTTAAGATATCATGAAAGAATGCCCGAGGAAAAATGACGAGTAGGATATTTCGTAGTAAAGTGGAAGGCGCGAACCTTCATACCTTTACACAGAGAAACTGATTGTGTAGGTAAAACATAGCATAAATTATTTCTACTAACTCTCAAAAGACCTGCAATAAAGAAGCACACTAAAAATGATAAAATGTAAATAATTTATATAAAAAATACGAAAACATTCTTTTGATCTAGTACACAAGTTACAACAGAATAAAAATGTATTTTATGAAAAAAATAAAGGCTCTATAAAAACCATAAGCCATCTAACAAATTTTCGTGAATTACTCAAAAGAATATCACCGTACTAATGTAGCACATAAACGCGTAACTACGTACACTGTAGAAAACAATAAGTGTAAATACGTGCGTATTGTACGACACACATTCGTAGTTCCATTGTTCGAAACAAGGTAACTTTCAAAACTTCAACCGGCGCGATTGAATTAAACGAACTTATGCAGTCTGTCAAATTCAAGAACGATTAATGATTTCTGAGTGGAGCGAAAATAAACAATGGCTATGACAAGTTTAGCTTACGCTTTAACCAACTTACCTGTGTGGGCGCTAAAACACAGTAATAAAATAAATGTACCAAGTTTGACATAGCGTTGCAAGTTTTCTTGATAAGCAACGCCAACTTGGACAGCACATTTAAAGTGGTCAAACTATAGAGCAGTATTGACTACTGCTCTATAGTTTGACTATGATCAACGCCATGTGCCATAATATGGCACTGATACTTGACTATCAGTGCCATATTAAGGCACGTGGCGTTTTAGAAAGATAATGTCACACAGAGATTTAATGTTCTGAAAATCCGAACTTCTTTTCAAACTTTATGGTCATGTCCCGTCGAAGAAACCTTTCAGTTGTGTCGCACTGTACAAAATTATGATGGCCCACGTAACAGTGGCTACACAGCTACACATCTCTACGCCAGAGGAATGTTATTGCCCTTTAAATATCTAAAAAGCATACCTAAGTTTTTCGCCAAGGCTGAAAGACAGTGGGCAATCAACCGAAAATACGAGATTTCATAAGTCCGACAGACGGTAAATATTTTACAGCTGCCATAAAACTGATATTAGATATTTTTCTATGATTTTATGTAACGCCATGGTTTAATTGTTATATTTATGGTTAGGTACTAGTTATTAGCTATGTTATGATGTATCGGAAGGAGGGTTGTTATTGGAAAACCTGAAAATAACAGTCATCTGTGTAGTAGGTACCTTTTAAAGTTGACTGCTTTGTATTATTCTTACATTGGGTAACGGTAAAATTATGGTAAAATCCAAAACCACACTTCGGCTCTAAGTACCCTTTTTACATCTTTATCTATGCTTTACGTTTAACTTGCAGAAGCTTTAAATTAAGCTAACTCCCACTGCACTAATTAGATTTAAAAATAAAACGAAAAGTTCTCTATGGTATGCGTCCATCAATTATCAACCCGTTACAACATGGTCGCATTATAAATGAACAAGAGCAACATCACTATTCGCGCCAGTTTTCACTGTAACATTTGGTATTCCGTCAAAAAGCCTACGCTATTTTTTTTTTCTAGAACGCGGCAACTTGCAAATGCTGCCAGTGAAATGTTATCTCGTTTTGTTTTCCTTGGGTCATTTGTTTGCTGTGTCGTTTTCTAGCTTTACCGGACACGAGTGCGATTTTTTACTACTTAAATGAAAAGTAAAGATACAAAGTTGAAAACAATACAAACCAACAGTGAGTGATGTTTTTATTAGTGAGCGAAAACACACACACGCATAAATTCAAAAGGTTCACGGCCTTTCGGTTACTCGATCCTGGCTATACTTAGCGTGACATTTCACACAATTTCGGGTACTTTATGGGATTCTCCGTCGTCAATTGCGTTTGGCACAACTTCCGTGAAACTAAAGATCGAAAAATTTAATGTTTATTTTCAAAGAAATATTTACCAATGTTTCTTTACCAATGTTTTTTGTTTTTCTACCTGCCTATCTACCCTACCCTCTACCCTACCTACCCTAAAGTTATAATAATAATAATAATAATTTCATTTATTTTCAGACACATTGATCCATAATTCTGTTAGTAGGTATACTTAAAAATAATGTTAGTAATGCAAAAATCAGAGACAATAAATACACACAAAACTATACGATTATTATAAATAAATTAACAATCAAAATCATATATCAAAATTAATTAACACAATAATTTGCGCGTACATACATGTAGCATATTGGCACGTAGCTGTGGTCATAGCTGGACCTACCCTCATACTATGACATCCAAAGTATTTCCGCTTGTCATGTCATGCGACAACAGTGTCAACCATGATTTATATGTAACTAGCTGTCCCGCGCAACTTCGTCTGCGTCACATTTTCCCCGTTTTCGCAACATTTTTCATTGCTGCTCCGCTCCTATTGGTCGTAGCGTGATGATATATAGCCTATGTCCTTCCCCAGGTTGACATCTATCTTCTTGCCAAATTTCATTAAAATCCGATCAGCCGTTTAGTCGTGAAAAGGTAACACACAAACATACAAACAAACAGAGTGACTTTCGCATTTATAATATTAGTATGGATGTGGGGTAGAATGTGCCACTTCACTATAATTTGTTGCGTTACATAGTGCTCTAATTTGTATATTATAGCTTCGACCAGACCTCTGCCAGCTTGACGGTATTTTTAGTGGCTTCGGACAGGTCCCTCAATGTGCAGGTAGTAGAAATAGCGCATTCAGCTAGAGCGGCAATATTAGGCCCCCAGCGACCTAAAAGCGGCTTTCCCTTTTATAACGGGAGCTTTAGCGTAAAAGCGTCCATTTAGCATGTTAAAATTCGTAAAATGGTCACATAGTATTAACTTAACTGCGTCCATTGTGTGACCATTTTAAGAATTTTGGCAATTGGCATCATCACTTATTTGACTCCAATAAATAAAAATGGGACCATCGACACGACGAAGAAAGTGAAGATTTTTAAAATCATATCGATTAAAAAGTCGTGTTAGCTTAAGACCTAGACTAATGCTTGCAAACTATGTCTAAACGAATATTTACATATTATTGTTGGAATTTCGGATCATTCCCACTAGTTCCTAAATAGTGCCACGGTAGAACTAGTGGGATTTTTTTCCCAGTAGCGCCGCCGCCGCGCCCAGCTTCTAGCCGCCACCCTTCTCATTGTTATGTATTGTTTGTTACTTCCCACAGTTACTGTCGTAAGACGCACGGAGCTCTGTTTCAAGAGGTTACTCTGTTAGCTTATGAATCAAATCAAAATCATTAAACAGCTCTCAGTGGTGAAAATCTCCCAGTAGAATTGCTTTTATTAAGGTGTCTCTTACCTGAAAATGGACATATGACGATAGCTATGAGGTTAAAATCTATTAGATCGTTTTTTAACTCACACGTAAAATTTTTTCATAGGTGCTCTTTGAGTGAATATTTCAATCTCAGTGGTAAGACGCAGTGGTGCTTCCATGGTTGGCTGGGAGCCATCTGCGCTCGCTATTGTCCGGCGAACCAGTAAAAGCTGCTGACTGGAAAGGCCATTCGCTAAAAAATGCCGCAGTACACAAGTGATGGATACAGGTTAGGTGTGTATCCATATTACTAGATATATACTTTATTATCTTCACAAAAAATATTGGTACGAAATAAGTTTCTGGATCTTTATTTATTTATCCTTACGAGTGTGTTAAATAAATGCCAATATTCAGTTCCACGTTTTAAGCTGTCACGGTTTATAACTAAAACTAAATTGTGAGGTGATATACTAATTAATTTGAGGTTCATGGCGCTTGCAACAACGTCAAAATATCGTGAGCTCACAATAATTCATCTGGAAAGATATCCCCCAAGTGTCAGTGTAAGTTTAGTATTCAGTGGCATCCGGTTAAACTGGAAGTCGACTCCTACCTAGTTGGGAAAACACTAGACAGCTCGAAAACCGTCGTTTGATTTTACTACACTTGCAGCAAAATGAAATATTTTCTACATTACAACGAATGTGTATCTAGCATGGAGCACATGTTCTAAAACACCACTAGTTTTCAAAAGTAGGTTTAGTGACCTTCAAAATGAAGCTGTGAATCGCAAAAAAGGCTGCCCATACTTCAGCGATTGGTATTGTTGTTTTTGTGGGGTTATTACGTTTGTTTAAAAACCGTAAAAAACCTGTAGTCACTGGTTAACTTTTGTGGTGTTTTAGCTGATTCTACAATTGTCAACTATTAGTCACAACCTATTTAGTTGACTTATAGCATCTCATCATCCTCATTTCAGCCGAAAGACGTCCACTGCTGGACATAGGCCTCCCCCAACGCCAAATTGACATAAGGGGTTTTGCCATAATCGCCACGCTTGGCAGGCGGGTTGGCAATCGCAGTACGGTTGTTACAAAAGCACAGAAAACGCTGCTGCCCATTCTCTGGCAAGTCCCTTAGTCGCCTCTAACGACACACACGGGAAGATATGGGATGGTGCTATTGTTTACGTCCGACACCATACAGAACAGAATTTTACAGATTTTATAGCATCTAAATCTATGCAACAAAATGATATGATAACATACTCGTACTTACCCTGTTCATTGATAGCAAAGAGAATAAGTTATTAATGTAGCGACTGCTGAGCATGAAGTGGGTACGATTCCCAGGTCAGCCAAACTGTGGGCTCTTTCAAATGTAATTTCTCAGATTTGTGCCCAGTTGATGGCAATAAGCTCGCCCCCTATTACATGGGACTTAAACGTAACCGGCGAGATGTGGGTGTACTATTAGGTACACCTCTGCCTAACGCTTCGGGGATTACAAGCGTGATGTTATGTTATGTTACTGTGGCATGGACTTTACCTTTTCCAGTTTAAAACAGAAAATCAATTGAGCATCCAAGTGATTACTTCCAATCTTAACAAATACAATAAAATCAACCAACTCTATTTGAAGTTGGTAAATTAATTCGTAAATGTTCGAGATCTCTTCTAATTTAAGGTAATTACATTATTTCTGAGCAAAATATGAAACGCCGATGGTGAATTTAATTTAACTTGAGCGTTTAACGTTTTGCGAAGCATGAAGGTTTAATTAAACGAAGCAAAAGTTTATCAGGACGAGGTCAAAACAGTTTTAAATGTAAAAGAATTAATATTATTAAGTACAGTACAGTAGGTTTGAATTATTCAGGTGTTTGCTCTGTTAATAATAATCTATATATCTATATACAAATAATAAAGCTGAAGAGTGTGTTTGTTTGTTTGCTTGAACGCGCTTATCTCAGGAACGACAAGTCCGATTTAAAAAAATATTTCATTGTTAGATATCCCATTTATTGAGGAAGACTATAGACTATATATCATCACGCTACGACTAATACGACCGGAGCAGCAATGAACAACGTGACGCAGGCGAAGTTGCGTGGGTCAACTAGTTTTAGATATTTTTGGAAATGTATAAAGAGTAATGGGTGTACTATTAGGTCCACCTCTGCCTAACCCTTCGGGGATTACGATTGTGAGGATATGTTATGTTATGAAGTAAAGGTTTTAGGGGCTAATACTGGTATTTTAGTCATGAACTGAACTTAAGTCGGACTAACCACGCCTACATTCCTTCATTTTGTTTGTTTATAATCTATACTAATATTATAATCTATCTATACTTTATATAAATATTATAAAGCTGAAGAGTTTGTTTGTTTGTTTGCTTGAACGCGCTAATCTCAGGAACTACTTATCCGATTTGGAAAATTCTTTTAGTGTTAGATAGCCCATTTATCGAGGAAGGCTAAAGGCTATATATTATCACGATTTCAAGTAATATATTATCACGAAGTCAAATTTGAAGTACCGGTAAACTATTATACATCTTTAACATTGATTGAAGCAGAATGCAACTATGGGTTTGACAAAGATAGATAGTGTGAGGAGGTACCTTATTCGAAGATCCGCCAATTGAGGCCAAGAAATTCTAGGCATACAATTTGGTGGATGTTTTCAACTTTTTTTAAGGCAACAACGGTCAACTCAGTTCAAAAATGGACTTGGGAAGGCTTTTAGAATATGGATGTCAGAAATCTGTTAATGTTTGGGTTCACATGTTGTGTTTACATCTATCGCATCATTTTTAAATACATATGTAAAAGTCTTTCATATTTTACTTCTGTTGAAAAACATTATGCATTCATGTGATTTATTTGACATAAGTTCAAAATAATAGATCCATAAAACGTTCATGGTCTACTTAAGTCCCGTTTTATGATTTGTTATATAATATATCTTAAATAAAATTGGGATTTATTACAACTGCTTTTATTTTTATCCTGCTTTTAAATAAATTATGTTTAAAACGCGTCCCAATTTATTCAATCTTCTTTATTGTGTGGCAAAAACCAAATTAAATAAACCATTCCATAAGCAGGACGATATATTATAAGTGAGTAAAGGCTTACAGTCTAAAGATTGAAGGAGACGGCGGCGGCGGCAGGCGAAGTACTTTGATTGATGAGTTCGTAGCTTATCAGAATAATAATTACACTAGCTTGCTACTGGTTAATCTAAAAATCTCATTCTTGCTCATTTGCGGCCTTTCAAATGGTGCCAGATTGATTGATAGGGTCCTGTATCGATTATTTGTATTTATAGACCTTCCGTTCTCGTCAATTTCGTAATCCATTCATTCATCTTTTTCGATGGGGTAATATTTACGTGTAAAAGGGGGAGGGTTTATACCAATGATATACACCAAAAAAAGAAACTGTAAGAAAGAATGGAGGAACACCACTATTGTATGTAAATGTGTCTATTGAAAGTGATAAAAAGTAACTCGTTTCTCTTTTCTTGAAAAACACTATCTATCTACAGTGAGTACTTTCATAACTTGTCTTAACTTCGACCATCGGAAAACGCGAATACCTCCTGTGACCGAAGTTTGGGCATTGATGTAGTTTGTTGGCAAGGCAAGCAAATACCGGCTAATAACAATACTTACCAGTGCCAAAGAGGGCGGGAAAAAAACGAGGTAATAAACCACTAGTAGTATTTTATTTCTAACTTAGTCGTAACTTTATTAAAGACTAGCACTTCGCCCGCGACTTCGTCCGCGAGAATTGTGATATAATATAGCCTATGTTACTCGGTAAAGATGTAGCTTTAAAATGGAGAAACAATTTTTAAAATCTGTCTAGTAATTTTTGAGTTTAATCGTAACAAACAAACAATCAAAATTTGCCTCTTTATAATATTATTATTATAGTATAGACGTAGAAGCTTCACGTAACATTTTACAGGTATATTTGTTTATATTACCAAAGTTCTGTCTCCACTTGATTCGTAATCTTTCGCCATCGAACTAAGACCTAAGTTTCAATGATTTATCAATAACCTTTCTGGTAACGTACTTTGTTAACAAGTTGTTTCTGATAATAAACAACAAGTTCAATTTACCAGCACCCTGCCGACTTGTTTGGGGGAAAATTCATTAGCTTATCGTGGTATCGGTGTCGCGGTGAACTAAAGGCTACTGTCAATATTTTACTACACTACTGTAACCAGGGTTGTCACATCGGCGTTTCAAGCAGAACTTTCAGTTCTAGCGAGTATATTTCCGTGGAATGGCCGCAACTCTCCGGCTTAAGACCCTATATTCAGAGTTAAAATCGCTATGTTTGTTTAAGACTGCAATTTCGACTATAAATAGCTGTTGTTGGCGAGACTAGTGCCTTTCTTTACAATTACTACTTTTGGGAATTTGGTTTTCTTGTACAGGTGTTTTTGTTTGGCTAGTCATTCTAGGTAGCAACCCTAACGATACTTGGGTAACTTTGTCGGTAAACAACTATGGTTCAATTTCTGACCTCTCTATCATCAAGAAACCGCGTTGCGTTGGTTAGATGATAATTATTTAGTTTCCATGTATAGTGCAGAGTCTGTCTAACTAACATTACTGGGGGTCCGGCTTTCGTGAGCAGACAATAGCAGTGGAGAATGTTGAAGATGTTCGGTTATCGAATTATTTACAAGAACTGATTAATATCAAACAATCTAAATAACATATTACTGTGTAGAATTAAGTTGAATTTTTTAAAGTTTTTTTTAATACTGAAAAATTTATCAGAAACAAAAACAAGTTCAATTAATGTTAAGCTTCAAATATTTTATTCAAAAAGCGGCTGTACGACACGAAATATGAAACATTGTTCTCCAACACATGAAATAAAGGAGTCATTAATATATTTATTCAAACCTGGATCTCTTTTTATCTGTCGCGAATGAAACCGGGACAATTTGGGGTACACTTTACTGTGGCGAAATGAAATACCGAACAGGATAAGTATTATAATTGCTGGCTCAATCCGGATTACTGCGGGAGCCGCCGTAATGCCGCCTCTTTGTGCCTCAAATTCGTCTTTGTGATGCGGCCTCCGCAAACTTAACATTGACAATTTTATTTCTGCCTTTATGACTTGGTTTTACTTTGGTCGTATTAATATGCATCACACGGCATAAATTATATCATTCTGTAGAGATACTAATAGTTTTTAGATTTGAATTGAATATGCAACTTTTAGGCGCCATTTTCCGCCATATATCATGCTAAATATGAAATAATATAATGTCTTTAATTTCAGAAAATCGTAGATGTGTTCTCACTGAAATTAGTTCTTCACCCATCAAAATTGTCTTTTTAATTAAACACTAAAATAGCAGTGTTCACAATCTGCCCGGCTTATAAGTCGTAGCTAAATTGCTACGTGAGCTACGCCGTAGCCGCGTAGCCAACTTATATTTTATGAGTTTTTTTGGCGGTATCTGTCTTGCAAGAAAAATCAATAGTGGTAATCTCTAAACATCACTTCTTTATTCAGATAAATTAAAGGTCGGTTTAATTATTTTAAAGATTTTTTTTTTTGGGAATGGCATCTCGCAGTTCAACCTAGGAGGTTGTCGTCTGCTTAATCGGACTATCCTGTGGGTGCCTTAAGAGTAAGGCCTCCAGCCAGGTCATAAAAACTTACAAACTAAGCGACTACACGCTAAGGGCACTCCCTGTGGGGTACGAGCCTCGGCTTAGGGCGTCGCTGGGGGAGGACTGCATGGGGACAGGCTGGATCTGAATGATATCATTATTTAGGGGCTGATTTAAAACTCACAGCACAGCATCGCGGGCTGGCTCGAGCGAGGGTCGGGGAGGGCATGGACCGGGACGTCGCGATGGACCTCGAAGGCGAGGTCGGACAGACGGCGGTTTGTGTCTGAACTTTTTAAGAGTGCTAGTCTCTTTGCTACTCTCCTGGAGGAGGGTGATAGCATCATCGGGAGTGACGAGGGTATGCCGAGGACGGCGTACTGTACTAATGCGCGAGGGTTGTAACCGGCGGCCGCTGCGATCAGGGGATTACGGTGTTTAATGGCGTTATCGAAGAAACGCTTCGAAAGACGTTTCATAAACTGAAGGACGGTGGGCATTCTAAGGTCTACGTGTAGACGGTCATTACGGACATAAAAAGGGGCTCCCGTGACTCTACGTAAGAACCGGTTCTGCAAGGTTTGCATTCTATGGATGTACTTAGGCTTGGTGTACACGACGCAAGCGTACATAATGGGGCGGATCACCGCGGTATAAAGGCGCAACTTGCACTTGAGTGACAACTTGCTTTTTGCCGAAATCATGAAATGAAGCCTACCCATAGCAAAGGCAGCTCGGTCGCGAGCTGCTTTGATGTGCGCCGCGAAAGACAGGTGGTTGTCAAGTAAGACTCCTAAGTACTTGGCTTGCTTCTCCCAAGGGATAGATCGCGCTGAGCGCGAGTGGCTTATTTTTACGCGGTTTAGAGAAAAGAACTGCCTGGCTCTTGTCGGGGTTCACCTCGATTCTCCATTTCCGGAACCAAACGCCTATTTTAAAGAATGTTGGTTTGTTTTGTTTTATATATAGTGCTGGTGTCCACATCTCCACGTCCAAAACCGCGTATTTTGTGCACGGTAAGAAAGATACCGCGTTTTTCATCTCTTTGATTTGTCACACAACTCGGCTGTGACGATTTTTGTCGTAAACAAAATAAAACATGTTTTACTATTTTAACAAATTAAAATAAAGTTTAACAATTACTGATTGGTACCTCCTTTTAACAAAACAAGCATGTATAAGGAACTCCGCGCTTCGTTCGACTTCGTAAAAGGATTATTATAAAGATGGTGATTAGATTAAAAAACATCATCATCATCATTAAAGATTAGGTACGTAAGTATTTAATAGTGTTTTTTTATATGTATAATAAAAGAAAATTACAAGTAAATATTTATTATAGTAAAGGTGCACATTTACACTTTGCTCTTTCAATTAAAAGCTTGACGTATAGTATTAAAATGGAAAATGCTTAATACCGCATTTAATTTTGAGTTAAGTTAAAATATCAACAAATATTGTAAAAAAACCTTTCGGAATAATAAAGGGACGGATTTATATAATTCACCATCTAGTTAAGTTAAGTGAACATACGCTTAAATGATTTGTAAGGGATGTCCTCTTGACCCGACTAGTCTAGGGGTCTTTGGGTAGGTACTCATAGAGTCGTAGTAGACATACATATGTTTATTTCCAAGTATTATACCTATACATGTCTACGTTCAGTCACCAGCATTAATACTTTACGCTGACGCAATGTTTATGATCGATTTAAGAAAAAACATTGTGGTACGAACACAGTATTTTTAAAACAAGATACCAGATTTTAAAATTCCATAAATAAAAGAACAAAACATTAGTTATGTAGGTACTGAAGATGAAGCATAAAAACCTAGGTACCAAAACCTAGGTTATCTGAAAATAATAATAACTAATTGTTATTTAGTGAAGCTGGAAGGTATTATGCTCGTGACTGTACCTTTTGGCTACAATGTACAATAATTTTTTTGATGGTCACGTTGCATTAGGCAATGTCAATGCCCACAAATAAGACCCAGACGCATTGTGATTGCAGTACTGTGCTAGCTTGCACTACAATATAGGTACTGAATAAAATAAAATGTTCTTGGCCATTGTTGGTCGTACCTGGCGAGCCCTTGTGTGCCTACCACCATCTTTGCACCTAATTATAGCAGTATTATTTAAAACTTTTATCAGTGAAGGATATATTATGAGGCCATACGTCCTGTATGTCCTATCTCTGTCCCTCTCAGGTCTCTAATATGCCTTGTATATAACATTAAGTTTATAATTTTAATAGTAATGATCTATCGCTCAGGAGCACTGATTTCATCTTGATAGTGTGCCGTCCCACACACGTCACAGCGCAGCTTGAACTCCTAGAATAAAATATACAAGTTTTGTATTACAAATTAAATACAGCCTTGTTTTTAAACAATACTTTTCGGATTATTGTCCGTTTTACAACTCGATGCACTGAGCTTAACGTTGAAAATCCAAGAGTGCTTTTAGAAACTTGCTGTCACCCGCGACTTCCGCAAACCGAATTTAGTAAAAAAATATTTGTTTAGTTAGGTACTCGACTTTTTTTAACCTAGTTTACTCCTTATCACAACAGCTATCTGCCAGTAAACGCTTCGTTAAAATCGATCTCGCCGGTTTGGAGATGAGTCGGAACTAACATACGGACAGACAAAAACATTTTTTTTTGTTATAAATACCGTATTTACTTTCGTCTGCATTCTGTAAAAAACTGTTTTTGAAATTACAAACAGACACTTCAATTTTATTTCTTTGTATTCATTTTATTTTGTATTAGTGAAAACAGTCATCAACTTTTCTTGGAATTCAAAGAGAGTGAAGAGTTAATTGTTCAAGTTACCTGCGTGAAATTTTCAAATCGGGGCAGCAGGGAAAACAGATGAAAATACCTACACGAGTTGAATTAGCAAATATATCCAAACTATTGGGCAGCCCAATCGATTGTTAAGCTGCTAATTATATTCCTTGAATGATTTACAGATGTTAAAGAAGACCTTGGACGCAGCTGAGTGAGTATGTCGGATGATAATATAATCAGTGAGTCGGTCAATCATGTGGAAAGGTGTCTGTTATTGTAATAGATACAGCCTTTGATATGATACTGAAGGTATCGAGTTTCTAGTAAGATAGTAGAAATATTGACAACAAATAGGAAAAATAACCAACTTACCAAATTAAAAAGTTGCCGCAGTCGATTCATGGCGATCTGACGTACATTCGGATGATTATCCGACATCGTGCTCACACAGTTAGCTGCTATGTCTGCGAATTCTTCCAACTCGATGAGTCTAGAGGGAACGCCGGGTGTGTACATGTTACGATTCCTCTGGTACCTTGCCCATAGCTCCCCCACCGGAACAGGCACGTAGGATTCGTTTTCTGGTAACTGCACCATCTCTGACTACTCGTACTTAACACGCCAAATTACTAACAGCGAATGAAATATAATAATGACTACCTGGAACTTGACCGGTGGGGATGTCAACAGTACAAACGCATTCAACCTATTGTCTATTATTTTTTTACAATAAGTGACCTGCCAGGATGTCCATTGTTATCCAGCCCTTTCTAATAACACGTGGTGTTTTCATATTTTTTAAAACAATCACCACATTCGGTCAAGCCTTTTTGTGTTGTTGACTCAGATATTTGTGTTGTTTACTTAATTTTGTGAACATTCTTGATCCATTAGTTAATGAATTCGTTCATCTAAATTAGCTAATTACTGGTACTTAATATTAGTTAATTAGTTGTAGTACTTTAAAAGACGGGGTCTGGGAAGATGAAGTATCATTATTAAAGTGTAATCATGGTGAAGTTAACGGAACCGAGCGAGCAGCCTGCCAGAGCTATGGGGGAGCGTGGCAGTGTCCGAGGCCCGAGGAGTCATCACAACTGGGGAGCCAGGATCGGTCGACGAGGAGATAGTCAGCGATCAGAACCAAAAGGACTTCTCGAATTAGAAGCTTTGGCTCATCGATCTGTTGAAGTCATGGAGAAGCACGTCCCGAAATCCGAAAAAAATTATGATCGAGCCATGGATTTGCTGCGACTTCAATATAATCTTGTAAGTATTCTCAACTACAATATTTATTTTTTTAAGATTAACTCTAAACAAATTCGCATCCGCTAATATTTGTATTCGAATTCAATTTTAAAATATTCTGAGTCGAATCGGGCCGAACAAATATTTTTTGTTTGATCTATCGACAGGAACGTTTTATAGTTTTTTGCGCTCGACTTGTTGGCAAGGGACCAATTGATCACAGCCCCAAAAGATACCGATGCATTACTTTCCACGTTTTATTTGACCCTTTTCAGAAGTATTGAATGTATAAAGTACCGTCGGGCTGTTAGTCCATAAAATTATTTTCATACAAATGTTGATGCGCTAATATTGGTTTTACCTTTACAGAATTTTATTGTGGTGTGCGAGAAATGCCGCGGGCCTCATGTCTACGATGAAATTATTGCTCCTGAAAGGTGATCCTCAAAAAGCTATCCTGTAACTATAATGTTATGAAGTAGTGTGTGCAATTTGTAAAGTAATCAAATAATTCAATAAGATATTACTAAGATATTTCAGGTATTTCTAAAACATTTTTTTAAGTGTTGTACAAACGCTGTTATGTAGATACATAAGTAGTATTTTTAGACGATGGAGTCTTAGGTATTCATATTCAATTTATTTGCATTCTATAGTGTTTATAAGGTGTAACAAAAATGCCTATAACTAAGTACAATATTATAGACCCTGTTAGGGCACAGCAATATACATAATAAAATTAAAATAGGTAATAAGTAGGTACATAAGTTCTGTAACAATAAAATACAAGGCTCGTGTAACAATATTCTTGAGACGATGTTTATTGTATAAATTACTAACCATTTATTTGCTTGAATCTTTTGATGTGTAAATAAAGATCGAATATTTATAAGAGGCTTTTAATTGCATGTTAATCAGACAAAAGTCAACTGTGGCAAACGGGTTACTTCCTCATTACCATTCTTACGACTTACCTCTTAATAGAATCGTTTTGCTTAAGAGAAGTAGGAGATGTCGTTTGAGAACAGCATCAATCGGCAAGTACTTAGCTCTTTCCACCATTATCTTTCTGACGCCCGAAATTTAAATGTCGAACAAATTTTCATTGCAACGATATTTCGAAACGATTGGAACAGTGAGAGGCAAAGAACGTGTGGAACTTCGTTATTCGTTGATCAACAGTAGTAGTAGGTTTAAAAGTAGATTTTCAGTTAAGTAATTTTTCATAAATACCTATCTCTTTGTATTTCGGTTAACCTAAACATATAAATTTATTTATCCGTATGCAGAAATTCATGACTTTGTAACTTCCTTATTAGTTCAATTCTGGTTTTAGTGTTAAAACTAACTTGTTCTTTGGTTACCCATTTGACTATGCACTTTATTATTCGCCAGCACAGAACGTACATGGTGAGAAATAGGGGCTATTTTCAGACAGGACCGCACTATAACTTGAAATAAAGTACGGTTAGCTGCTAAATTAAGTTGTATTTTTCAGGAGTCTGTTACTGCGACCAAGTCAATACAAATAGTCCAGTTTGAAACTATTTTAGTTAATCTCTATAGAGGTATATTTCTTTAATAAGTTATTACAGTGACGTAGAGAAGACATCCGTTTTCTTAGTAAATAGTAATCGTATTAGTAGTCGTTTATGGGCACTTTTTGTCAGGGTTCGTAATTATCAAAGTTTGCTAATTATTTTCTCGATAATTATCGTTATCTTCGAATAATCATCAAGATAATTAACATAGCCATTATCACTTGAAACCCTTTATTCACACACATTCACATAACATTCTGTGTAAAAAAAGCTACTGTTCTATGGTTCTCTAAGCTGCCGGAAGTACCCCTCTGAGGACCTTTGCCTACCCTGTGTGAGAAGTATGGGTACACACAGCTCCAATAAGTTCTTACCCCCCCAAAAGACATGTGCGTTCAAATCCGTGTCGGCCTAGTTCGTCTTTGTATTTTGTAAAAACACTTTATTATAATTAATGTATGTGAATAAATAAGTTTAAGTTTGTATTTTTCTTTTAAACTCTGTTTTTAATGTTGATTTTTTCAATAAAACGTTAAAATGTTCTATTATTGTTTATAACGACTAGCAATATTACGCTTAACATTTACACAAAGCTTGTCAACGTATAAATAGTCTGGAAGTTTCACACACAAAGCCTCGTCACATTCATAGGATGCAGACATTGCAGAACCGTTTCCTAAGTAAAATCACGGGCGCCCCCTGGTATGTCCGTAATGACAACCTTCATCTTGACCTTAAAATCCCGACCATACTTCAGTTCATGAAACATTTTTCTAAGCGTTTCTTTGACTCAGCGGTCAAGCACCGTAACCCCCTAATCGCATCGGCCGCCCGATACGTACCATCGCGTATTAGTAGGATTCGCCGTCCGCGGCATACCCTAGTCACTCCCGATGACCCTATTACCCTTCTATAAGAGAGCAGTAGGGAAACCAGCACGTTAAAACGTAAAAAACATAGACACAAACCGCCATCTTTCCGGCCTCGCCGCCGAGGCCCGTCGCGACGTGCCTGTTCAATACACCCCCCCTGACCATTGCTCAAGCCAGCCCGCGAAGCTGAGCCATTAGTAATAAATCAGCCCCTAAATAATGGAAATCAGATCCAGGCTGTCCCTTTGCTGCCCTCCCCCAGCGACGCCCTAAGTCGAGGCTCGTACCCCACAGGGCTTTTTGCCTGGCTGGAGGCCTTAAATTCAAGGCATCTACACGTTTGCCCGGTTAAGCAGTAGTCAGCCTCAGAGGCTGAACTGCGAGATGCCATTATCAAAAAAAAAAGACCGCTTGTCGTGCATGAGGTTGGAGGTTCAAATCCTAGGCGTGCCGTTTGCTTTTTGTCATGAATTATATTTTTTAATATTAAAGTATGTTTCTATTTTGTTTTAATTCAAGAAAAATAAGATACTTTAATAATATTTAGGTACTATTGCTATTAATTACCTACAAAGATTTATATTATATTTTACAATTTGTTTTGATAATTTACAGTTATCATAATATACATATTTTACCTGACACAAACGGTGGACAAGTAACATCCTATTTGCGCAAACCATTAAATAGGAAGCGATACAAATATTTTACTAACCTTTTATTGACTAACCTTTTTTTTTCGGATGGGAAATCATCAAATGACTTCTCCCCTTCTGGGCGGAGCGGAAGGGAGTGTCAGACTTGACTGACTAAAACCCATCCATGTTCCTTCTTAGGCACTTTGTGTTCCAGGGCCACGGTATCTCTTTCGAACAGTCCCGCAGCCCTGACAGGCATCGGCCCTCTCGGACCCCTTCCGATTTGCTGACATCTGCTTGAGGCGCGCGTGAACACAAACGCGCCGTCGGCACGGCCTGTCGTCATAAGACGGACGGACGGTGAGCTAGTCCATTACTCACCATCCACAGGCCCGCGCCTACGGTGGCCGGGGGCCACTGGTTGCCCCCCGACGCTCGGGGCGTCTCCCGCGGCGGCTGGGTCGTGAGGTTCTCTCCCTCTCACGTTCAGCCACCTCCTTCGCTAGCAGGACTGCTTCGCAGAAGGAAGCGACGGCTTCCCATTCCCTCTCGCTCCGGACCATGGATTGAACCAGGGCCTGACGCGAGAGGTCGCCGCCGCCAATCGCCGATACGAGGACACGGCGGTGCTTAGCCCAAGCGGGACAGAGCTCTACGGCGTGCTCTACCGTGTTCTCCGCCGAACCTCGCATTCGGTGCAGGAACCTCCCGAAACAACCGTGTCCGGTGAGGACCTGCGTCAGGCGGAAGGTGAGGGCGCCGTGGCGCCTCTCCAGCAACTCCTCAAAGAGGGGACTTATCGCCACTACGTGCCCTGCACGGGGTTGCGACAGTCGCTCTCTCCATGTCGCCATGAGATCGCGCCGGAGGTTTGTCCGCTGAGCGACAATTTGCCGCGGCAGCGGAATTTCCCTCCGGCGTAGTGCCTCCGCGCGCCATTCGTTCAGGCACGCGAGGACTATCGCCTCCAGATCCCATGGCGGCATTCCAGCCAAGAGGCTCGCCGCCTCGCCGGAGATCGTGCGGTACCCCCGGACTAGCCTTACTGCTACCACCTTGTGGGGCGCGTTCAGGTAGTGGGCGGCTCGCCACCTCAACGATCGCGCCCACACCGGGGCCCCGTAAAGGGCCATGGATCGCACGACCCCCGCGTAGAGCCTCCGGCAGGAGGCGTTTGGACCCCCCAGGTTGGGCAAGAGCCGCTTGAACGCAGCCCCGGCCCGTTCCAGTTTGGGGGCCAAACGTCGGAAGTGCTAGATTGACGAACCTAACGTTATAACTCGAGGGTATAGGATTAATTTTATAAAGAAAACGTAAGTAAGTAAAATTATTGATTGTAATTGTACTGACAGAGACCTAATGATAAAGTGACTCGGACGATACTAATTACCAAGTTCATCGCAATTTTCAAGAACTCGCTGGCTAATTTGTTAAACGGCCGGTATTAGTAAGACGAAGCGATGGTTCGGTTCCGGGTGGGAAACATTGAGTTCATTTTGAAAGTATTCTTTTCGAAAACGAATTCAATGTTGTAGCAGTTTAACATTTTAAAACTTGAGGGTTTAGGACATACTGACGCTGTCTGTACCTACAGTCCATTTGTCAACCTATGTCTATCTTTATTCTCATAACTTTAAGATAGCTATTCTTGTTGAGGAGCTGGTGGCTAAGTAATATCAGCCACTCGGGTCGATCTTCAGGTTAAGCTGCGCTTGCCTGGGTTGGCCCGCAGATGGGTGACCACACGTAACATACCGAGTTTCCTCCGTGCCTCGGAAAGCGTTCAGTCGTTGGTCCCGGCTGTCATTTGTAGATCTTTCACAGTCGTAACAGGTAGTCAGTGGCCCGTAAGTCTGACAACCAGTCTTACCAAAGGATATCGTATTACCCAGTACTAACTGGGTTGTGGAGGTCAGATAGGCAGTCGCTACATGTAAAATACTGGTATTCAGCTGCATCCGGTTAGACTGGAAGCCGCCCCCTACATAGTTGGGAAAAGGCTGGGCAGATGTCATCATCTGCTGTTGTGTTAAAATGTCTGTTCAAACTGATCCTATTAGTTCTCTAGCTTAGTTTCAGTAGACAAACAACATCGGTTTAATTTCATTTCAGTCAACTAGCTTACAGTAGCAATGTAGATTGACTTGACGTTTGACGTCGAGTGCTATGACGCTGCAAACGTAAACTTTGTTAGCACAGCACACACCCACCACGTTAAATGTCAAATAAATTATATACGTTGCGGAAACCGCCCTGGCTGGAGGAACGATTCAAAACAGATGTTTGGCTTCATACTCCCACTTTATTGGCTTCCACAATACGAGATTAGTTACGTTAAAATAACTGCTGTGATTTTTGATATATCATATTTCATTAGATGGAGACTATATTTCAAGTCTAAAGCATTTATAAGATTGTTTATTTTCATCAAACTGTCAGAAACTGTTGTATCTTCTGTCTAGTACAGGGTGCAGTAAAGCATCATCAATTACGTGCTATCGAAACAAATCTAAAGTTTTAAATCTCGCTTTTCGAAAAGGTCAGTGAACTCCCAAAAATATTGCTGAACATTTAGTACTAAGCAGTTGTACTAATATTAAAAAATATACCGCAGTAATGCCCACAATAATAAGTACCTATATACTTAGATAAATATCATTAAATTACGTGATAGAGCCGATAATATTAATCGACAAATACGTAGGTCTATCGGCAGGATTTAAATAGTATAATTTATTCGATACGTGACTTAGTATATAAATGGGTCGTATTCGGTGCTTCAATAGGATCTTCGGCGATATGAATTGGTAATGACTGCCTTACTCCCATTGGTTGTGGTGCTGCGGTGCGGGCAGTCTCAAAGTGCGGTCACTGATCGTAATACCCTGAGTTGGATCTCAGATATGTATTAGGGATTGTGGGTATTGGTATCAATGGAACCTTTTGAATTATTCCTGGTGTGGCTTAGCTTTATTGTAGGTACTAGCTGTGCCCCCGGCTTCGGTCAGAGTGAACTACACGTCATTAACATTGAAATTAAAGCGGACTTCTTCTGTGCGTGGACGAAGATAGGTCATATCAGAAGAAAAGAAAAGCGCTGCCTGCATGGGCTACTATCATCATCATCATCATCATTTCAGCCGAAAGACGTCCACTGCTGGACATAGGCCTCCCCCAAGTGTCGCCACATTGACCGGTCCCGTGCGACTCGCATCCAGCGGATCCCCGTAACCTTCACCAGGTCATCGGTCCACCTAGTGGGAGGCCTTCCAACGCATCGTCTCCCGGTTCGCGGTCGCCGTTCCAGAACTGTTCGGCCCGATTGGCCATCTATTCTGCGAGCAATCTGCCCTGCCCACTGCCTCTTAAGTTTGGCAATTCTTCGGCCTACGTCGGTAACCTTGGTTCTCTTGCGGATGTCCGCATAGGCTATAATGTTTTATTATTAGGAACTTATTCTTTCCATATACCCACTTAGGATGTTTCTTATGATTACAAAGAGATATTAAATAAAGATATATTTCTAAACCAACCACGAGATTATCATTACCACTGGGAACGGAATATTTACCATGTTTACAATTTGTTATAAACTCGGGAACTCATAACAAATAGTAAACAGGGTAAATATTCCGTGTCCAGTGTTAACGATACTATTAGTGACCAAGTCAGTTTTTAAATTTATTCAGCCAAGAGACGTTCAGATCTATGAAGACATGAAGTATTTATTTACAGTGAAATACCTATATTAAATCAGTCAATTTCACTACAAAACGGAAATTCAAAAGCTAGATTCAAGATTGCTCTAAAATTGCTGGCTACTTGGTATCAAATGGCGTTGATAGATTCCGATATTGAATTTTCAGTTATTGGCTAGAGCGACTCGTGATCTGATTACCGCTTTAGATTTAAATAAGTTTCTATCTTCGTGAACTCAAATATTTTAAAATTAATACCTTCTTTATACTTTAAGTAGGCATTTACTTACTTTAAGACGAGGGCAACTCGACCCTCATTTACAGTTGTAGAGGCAGATCGATTGAGTAGTTTAGAAGAACAACGCGGACACACAGACAGACGTGGACATCGACTTCATTTTATACTCTTTATAGATACATGTATGTAACCGGTGTCGACTTTTAGGTAGGTGCAGACACCAAAGAAAATAATTAAGTATTTTCTTTGGTTTCTGCAAGGGTTATATTAATTAATCTAGCTTTGCTAACTAGAAGCATAAATTGTTTCTGAGATGTAGAGTTTAATTAATTAGTTTGCAACGCCGGTGTAGAAGGAATGAGATTTATAAAATAACATTTAAGTATTTATGTGACTATCGTAAGGGATGTTTTTTTAGTTTTAGTTTTTGCCTCACTCCTATTTTTTTAATATTGACGCACTATTTTGCGATTATAATAAAATTAAAGTATGATAGTCACCATCAATATTTATCGCTAATTTATTTCTTTGCGGTTTCACAACGGCTTAAGTTTGTGTAGAGACAGCAGTTTTATTACCCGGTTGGAGTTATTGCCTGTTCATCTTTTGATCCCGGCGTACACAAGTTGAAATGAACCCAATGTATAATAAATGCCTTGTCATTTTGGAGTGGACCTACAGCATTTCGAAAGATGGTTAGTTAATAATGCATTAAAGCTTGTAATATCCTCTCGTTTTAGAAGTACCTTATCCATATTGTAACAAAAATTTCCCTTGGTAAGAATATCTATAACGTCGTTGTATTGTTTAATATGGCACAAAATATGTACGAGTATCAACATGCGAAAAGAATTACAGGTCGTCAAAGCGTTGACCTACACTATCAAATCATATTTATTTCTGTAAATTGGTTTTAAAATACACTTATAAACGTCACATCATGTTATGTTTTAAACTTAGATGGGCGAGACGGTGTTGCGTACTTGACTGGTCTGAGAAGAAAGAGCCGCAATAAACTCTGAGGTCACAGTCTCTTTTTAGGCAGATTAGTGTCTGAGATGGTCTTTTGAAGGAAGAACCATACCAAGATTTTAGTTGACCTGTCAGTCAGTGCAAGAATGTGTCAGTTTTCATGTAGCTCGACTCATAACTCAAGGAGCTCAACTACATGATGATCATTACCAAAAGACATTTGGTTAGGACGCATAAAGTACTCAGCCACACATCTCGTCTTAAAACTATTCAAAAAATGTCAAAAAAATTCAATTCAATTCGAGCAGTTCAACCCCATGTGCTCTCCACGTTATTTACAGACATGCAGCAAAAGTGAGCAGCACTAGGTACTTGCCAGCCTCCTACGTGAGAATGTTGACCTTTCAGACATTATCTAGAAGCTTAGCTTAGGTTCAAAGATGGCTAAACTGCATTAATATCTGACCAGTTGTTGGTCCAGCGTCCCCTAGTCTGCAACCATCTTGTTTGACTTCTATAAACTTTGAGAGATGATTAATAGCTTATGTTATGTTAGATAAAGTTTATGTGCTTCCACAGAAGCACACTGTCTATAATAAGGGTAGACAAAGACTTTGGACTATATGAAATATAAAATAAAGCTCAATAATGGAAAGCTATGTTTAGCTGGTTATTTTTATAAAGTATCTAAATACATAAATATTCGTATTGTCAGATACCGGCGCCGATTAGTTAGCTACGGACAAATATTTGAATAGAAATGAGGGTGCCTTTAAGGCTTATTCAGGGGTAAATTATATTTAAAGGGAAGTACCCACAGGGGTCGTCATTACGATGTCATTAACAACTCTCCACGTCTTTAGCAGGATATCCACGACCGTGTTACGAAGATCTGTTTACGCAATAATTTAACTAAATTCAACTACTTACCTTAAATAGATATTGTTCTAACTAACCATTTGTTGGTAATTGATTAAAACACAATGGGAGAGGTATGGAATAGTTTCCAGGAAAACAATAACAATGGTACGTAGTTAATTGGCGTCTCAGAAACATAGATTGGATTACGATATTGATATTAATTTGTTCTACTATTGTGCAATGTTGGAAATGTTCTTCGATGTCAGTAGAGTTATTTTCTACTTTGTTAATAACAACTATTTTGCTGTGTTAGAGGTTAAAAACTTTTGTCTATATTCGTAGAGCGTCGAACCAGCACTAATACTGTTATTTTAAATTTTAAATATGTCGTGTGGTTGACCAACGAACGATAAACTTTATTAATAAGCTGCGTTCAAATATGATTGGATTCAAATTAATTATTTCTAGAATTGCATTAATATTTTAAGCGGACACACATTGCGGTAAACCGAGGCAACGTTTTCCCGATTTTAAATTTAACTATAAACCGGGATAATTAGTGTAAGTCGAATGGAAATATTTCGGGATTTCTTTAATTAAGCAAATTGAAGTCAGAATCAACTGTGAAATGTCATAAAATGTACTGTGATCTTTACATGATTTGCGAAACCGTCTTTAAGATCTGGAAGGTTGTTTCGAGATTGAACCACCCCGGAATTGTAGGCAGGAAATTAACTGGAAGCTTGGTGTTAATCTGAGGAAGCAATATACGGGCTGAGGCCCGATGTCGCCTTCTTTAATTACTGCAAATCCGACGCAACGCTTGATTAAACTATTTCCGAACAAATTAAGTGAGCCAACGGGGCCACGCTTCACAAAATGGAACTCAATAAAGTAGTAGGTGTATAACGTGCTTTAGTAGGCGATAATCACGTCGCGAAGCCATTACTTTACGTGTTTTATTAAATTTGTGTGGCTTCCGTCATATTTTGTTTGTGAAAATGCGTTATCGGTTTTTGGCGTCACTATGACCTGGAGATAAATAACGACCCTGCATTAGCTTTGTTTTGCTTTTCATTTTTGCGTTTCGGAACCCAATTGATTGTAAAAAAACAGTTTAAATATTTCCCTAAAATAATCAACTTAATTAACAGTAGGGTATACTTACTGTACCACACATCATCATCATCCTCAGCCTATAATGTTCCCACTGCTGGGACACAGGCCTCCTCTCAATGAGAGGGAGTGGGCTGTAACACACGTATAAGTTATATTTGCCTGTTGATCTTTTATCTCATAGGTAGATTTTTTAAAGCTTTTTCATCATCTCCGAACTCCGACTCTGACTCTTCCACGCACAGAGAATTCTTATAAAAACAGTGTTCTCTGGATTGAGTTACGTACCTACATACTTGTTTATTAATTTGGCTGTGAGTTGAACTCAACGCTCATATCACATTATTTTTCAATAAATCGAAACCAACAATTCGGCACAATAAGTAACACTAGATTAAGCATTGCTTTCAATCAATTAATCCCTCAATCAATCAATCAGTTGCGAGTCCAAACGGTGCCAAAATTAGTCGTAATCGTTTTGGGTCTATTTGTTACAAAAACGTTTTCGGTTTTCTGGTTTCACTACTGTTTTTTTGTTAATAGACTCGTTGGTCTAGTGACACGGCTGCTGAGCATGCCGTTCTGGGTTCGATTTGCCGGTCAGGCAAAGTGTTATTGGGTTGGAAATTCCTCTCGAATGGCAGCCACGGATTCTGGATATATGCTCGTTTCAGCAAGAGGCTCGCCCCTATAACATGGAACTTAAATATAGCTGGCGATAACGTGTGGTTATGTACTATAAAGTACATCTCTGCCTTACCCCAACTTATAGGCGTGATGCTAGGTTTTTATGAACTTAATTTAGCTGCTGGTCGCTTAATATGATCCTCGAGATTATTCAATCAAGTACATAATTGATTAAAAGGTTTCCCGCTGAGACACGCAGAGGTTTCCAAAAATGTATTGTGCATCAAGATTTCGACGATGTGAAGCACTTTAGCACATTAGAGTTAGCATTTATCGTGATTAGGTTTCATTTGACCTGATGCAAAAAGAAATGATATTGTTTTTTGGAGGTTTGCTTTCTTTTTTCGGATGGGATATCATCAAATAACCCCTCCCGGAAGGGAGTGTCAGACTTGTACTGACTAGAACCCATCCATGTTCCTTGGGCCTAGCTCTTTCGAACAGTCCCGCAGCCCTGGCAGGCATCGGCCCTCTCGGACCCCTTTGATTTGCTGACATCTCCTTGAGGCGCGCGTGGAACACGAACGCGCCGTCGGCACGGCCTGTCGTCATAAGATGGACGGACGGTGAGCAAGCCCATTACTCACCGTCCACTGGAAGTGTGCTCAAGTGGGAATAAGATTCAATTATTGGGTATCATCTTCCTGCCCTTGTCTTATGTAATTTTGGATCGGCACGTCACGATTTTTTTTTCCATTCTCCCCTGTCAATCGTCACGCTATCATTTACTCCTCTTTTCTTCTTATTCTTTATTGCACATAAAATTAAAAGATATACACACAAATAATATATAGCTTATGTAGGCGAGCTTAACCCAGAAATGGGTTTTCTTACAGCAAACCTTATTTAACAGGAGTATTTGCCAAAGAGGATAAAGCTTTGTGCATGAACAGTACTTTTAAAACTTAATTCAACTTATTTTATAAACTAAACTAATACATACAATAAACGTAATACATACTATACATATATAGATCAACATACATATAAAATACTATATATATACTATTATATGTTGACAGGAAATGTTCTTTAATTCCTCTCTTGAACACGTCTAATGAAGGACTATCCCGCAAGGAGTCTGGCAGTGAATTCCAAAGGCGCACAGCACGAACAGTAAAAGATCCATCATACCGACTTGAGGAGTGGGGAGGGAAGCGAAGGAGAAGAGATGATGATGAGCGACAGGGTTTACCTCGAGGAACAAGATATTCAAAGCGTTACCGAAGATACGAAGGAGCTTTAGGGTTATGAAGAACAGAAAAAATAAAAGAAAGAGTGTGAGAATCTCGACGCTGCCGAATAGGTAACCATTTCATATTGCTTCCGAAATTACGACACATGGTCGTACTTTCGCAGCCCGAAAATGAAGCCGATACACAAATTTTGCAGACGTTCGAGCTTATCAAGAAGTTCTTCAGTTGCATCAAGAAAACAGACATCAGCATAGTCTAGGAGAGGTAGAAGAAGAGATTGAGCGAGAGTAATTTTAGTTTGAAAGGGCAGGAACTTCTGAAGACGCTTAAGTGACCGATACGAACAAAAAACCCTCCTGCTTACTTCAGCAATGTAAACATGCCAAAATAGGTTGCAGTCCAAGAATACACCTAAGTCTCTTACTTTCTTGGAGTAGGCTATAGCGACACCATCGTAAACCACCGGCGGGAGGGACTGATGACTCAATAAATTTACGAAGTACCTGCCACCAATAATGAGAGCTTGTGATTTAGATGGGTTCACTAACAGACCAAATTTTTAAGCCCACTGACTGATGTTTTGAAGATCATTATTGATGGCATCGATAGCTTCTGGAAGCTCTTTCAGTTTAAAATGGCGATAAAGCTGCAAGTCGTCTGCATAGAGATGATAATGAGAAGTTAAAATCTTAGTGATAGCGTTAATGAAAGCGGAGAAAAGAAGAGGAGAAAGGACGCCACCCTGAGGAACACCAGCAGAATGATCACACCAATCAGAGTAAGCCTCATTCAAGTGTACCGACTGCGAACGACCCCGAAGGTAAGAATCAAACCAAGCCGTCACAGGTGGATGATGAGGAGGAACAGGATGTTGAGAGAGGAAAGGATACCTAAGAGGATGTCAAAATCAACCAAATTAAAAGCACTGCTGAAGTCCAATAAAACCAACACTGTAAGAAGCCGGTTTTCCATGGCCAATCGGATGTCGTCAGTTATTTTAAGTAAGGCTGAAACAGTGCTATGGCCGGAACGAAATCCAGACTGGTAAGGACTAAGCAGGCTATTAGATAAAAAGAAGTGAGACAGTTGATTATTAACAACACTCTCAAGGACTTTAGATAGGATTGGAAGTATGGAGATTGGATGAAACTGAGACACTGAAGAGGGATTTGCAACTTTGGGAACATAGGCCTTCTTCCAAGCAGAAGGAAAGGAGCTAGTAAAGAGGGAATAGTTTACAATGTGTAAAATTACAGGAATAAGGACATCAAGGATAGGAAGAAGCATCTGAAGTTGGATCTCATCATCACCCACTGCCTTCGTGGAAATAGATGTAATGGCCCGCTTAATATCTCATTCTGTAACTGGGTAGTTACAGAATGAGATATTAAGCGGAAAAGAGAATGAAGTACATGGTTGCCGAGGAAGATTAGAGAGATCGTTAAGAGTGTCAGATTTAAGATTGTCATCCAGAGTCACTGGAGATTTAGAAAAATGTAAATTAATTTCGTTCAAGTCAATATCAGGCGTGCGGTCATTCGCAACTTTGCCGATTCCATGGGATTTAAGAAATTGCCATACTTGTGCTGTGTTGGAATTTTGGATTGAGTTGTGTATGTGTTCTTCATATCATTTCTTACACAATCCATCCATCTTTTCTTAGGTCTTCCTATAATAGGATCCAATATGAGTGCTCTATAATTTTGTGACCAGCTCTAGGTGATTATTTTAGCATATTATTCCAATAATTTGGTGTTTTGTTATGGGAGTGAAATTTAGTAAAATTGGGGTTGTATAATTACGTATAACATTGACCAGGCCATAAAGTTTATAAAGTTTTTTTGTCAAAGTTCAACTGAATGTTCATATCAGAGTTTTATGTGAAAATTACTTGGCATTATCTATCTGTGACCATGGCCATATTTTTTTTATAAAATCTAAAAGCATGAAATTTCGCCCAAGTGTGCTTTGATAGAAAATGATACGAAAGGAAATAAAAACATGAAGTTTTGGTGACGCAATTTAGGTGAACTATTAGGCACACCTCTGCCTTACTCTTCGGAGAATTTTAGTAACCGTTTAAAACACAAAAATTTTATATATTCGTCTGTGATTGGCTGGTTGCGAGTCGCGATAGTTCATCAGTCTTGCTTGACTGAAAACTGAAACAATTCGTGTACCTTGTGACGCGAATCGGATGGGAAATTCACCTAGTTGTGTTCGCATGGGTTGTGTAACCTCACGTTTACGTAGATATTTGCAAGTAATCTATCCTTTAAATGGCAATGGGCAGGGCACATTGCTCGCAGAACTGATGGCCGATGGGGCCGAAAAGTTCTGGAATGGCGACCGCGAACCGGAAGACGATGCGTTGGAAGGCCTCCCACTAGGTGGACCGATGACCTGGTGAAGGTTGCGGGGATCCGCTGGATGCGAAACGCACGGGACCGGTCAATGTGGCGTCACTTGGGGGAGGCCTATGTCCAGCATTGGACGTCTTTCGGCTGAAATGATGATGATGAATCTATCTTTTATCTATCTTCTATCTATATAATAATAATGAATGTTGGTAAGCGCCTACCTCAAAAATGGCTGGACCAATTCGACTATTTTATTTTTTTGTATGTTCTTAAAAGTCCACGGAAGGTTTTGATACAAAAAAAATATACTATTAGCTTTTGACAGAACGAAGTCTGTCCGGGCAGCTAGTTATAAATAAGTCAGTAGGCTAGTGTAATAGCGTAGGTACTTAATCAAGGAAAATACCTCCTTAATGTAATCTTCTTTCTTTCTTTATCGTGTGGTAAGTACTTCACCTGGTGTCAGAGATTTTCCAATGGGCCTCTGACTTGGCTTTGCATGCCGTTTATGAATATCTCTCAGGCATGCTGGTTTCCTCAAGATGTTTTCTTTTACGGAAGTAAGTGATAATTATACAATAAATGCGATGAACCAGAATTGTTTCAGCTAAAAACATCAAACAGCTCATGAGCTTTAACTGAGGAATATTATTAGGGAGTTTTAGTTTCGTTGCCGCGCATGCAGATCATGCTCTTACCCGTATTTTATTGTTTTGCGATTTATTGAGACGGGATCGCCATACGATTCGCTATTACTTTTAAAGTTTTTAATAACTAAAACCTAACAATTCCTACAAAAACTTTGTTTGTCAATACAAACATTAGGGGCGGCTATCGTAATTTCTATATCGTTAAATTATTCAAAATAGTAGATCGTTGAATAGATTGACACATTTCGATGTTTTATAATAATGACATTGAACACGTCTGAAACGATTTGTTTACACGAAACATTACATATCTATGGCTACATGCGATTGCTTATTAATGTTGGTTATATAGTTATATTATATACCGAGCGCTTTAGTAAAATATTAATGGTTTTCTTCCATTACCAATAAAAATAATGCTTGATTGACGTGATTCAAACTAATGTCCTGTAATCTTTTATTTATCAAATGATCACTTTTGAGCTGTCACTGCTAAAAGCTAAAAGGAAATGCAATAAGGAACTAACAGCTAATAATTATTTTTTAGTTTTAATTTGAAATGTTGACTTATTCAACCTTATTTTTATTATTTTGTACGTAATGCCACTTCGCTTCAGTGTTGTCGAGGTAGCGTGATGTTTGTTATTTTTCATGCTTATATTGCTAAATTTTCTTCAAAAATATTATCCATGCAGCGAAAAGAAAACATCTGTCAAGTTTATTTTCAGGAAGGTGTTTCTTGCGGTAGGTAATATAATATTAACCATAGCTTATTTATTACATCGATTTCCTCTAAGAGTATGAAAATAACAACATTTTTTTAGTGATAATTTTCATATTTAATTCAAGTTTTGTCAGAAAAAATTGGCCGATGTTTTTACAGTAAAGCAGTTACCAAGTTCTAAAAGCACTTAAGTAGCTTTCTACGATTTCCTGTTTTAAAAACTTAAGCACTCAAAATTAACGCCGCTTAAAATTTTATCTTAATTAATTCCTAGAAGTAATTTTCTGTTTGTCAAAGAAGCGGTATCTTCCAGAAAACATAGCGAAGGCGAGGAAGTGGCGCGACAAACTTTGCCCAGCCACCCGACGGTTTTAGAACAAAGTTTGCGCTAAGTATTATTAAGTCATCATTCGCTCCGATCTGACTTTATTGGGTAAATATCTGTGATGAGTTAACTGGTGACAGTCTCACACTTACAGTCGGGAATCTAATATTAAAAAACACCCTGTATTCCAAAAACTAGTGGTTTTGTAACGCGTACAAGACGGTAAACCAGTAGAATCTGTGTAGATGAAGCTTTAAAATAAATAATTTGTGTTTGTTTTGTTATTTTTTTTTTGGAATAAAGACACCTTCCAAAAAAGCGGTAAATAATTTTACTTTCGGTAGTCAGTGCAAAAAAATCATCGAAACAAACTAAAGTCACCGAAAACTTATAGAACGTTTTTTTATATCAGGTAGCATCCATCATAATGTCAGCCAATTAAAAACGTATCAGTCACAGACATGGCTAATTAGATCTACGTGTGATAGATAAGTATAAGTAGGTAATATATAATTATTTTCAAACAATACAGGCAATCAATGTGGACGTTAACCCCAGTGGGTTATCGTTACCCCCCTGCCCCTTCGTCCTGCTATCATGATGATGATTACTTACATAATTATGTACTTAAATCTTAAATTAAATTTTGAATGCACTTCGTAAACCAAATATTATTTGTAAGCAATTTCATTTTCCCCAGAAAATCATCTGGAAGAAGCCAAAGTTTGGTTAGGTTAGAGCCTAAGAGAAGTTTAACGGCTGATATAACTAAGTTAGCAGGTTTCTTTAACTATTTCGGGAAATGAAAAATTATGATAATATATTCATAACACTTTGAAATCAAGACGTTTACGAATATTCGTATGCATAATTAATTTTAACCAAGTTTTCCATGCCAAAGGCCCGTTTGGTCAAATTACCTAAAACCCATTATACAAACACGCGAGGCGCCACGCTTCGCTCCTTTCCCTTGTTTTACTTTGCATACGAAACTCGAACAAAGTACAACCACCCTTACGTCAATATACAATCCTTGTAAATCTTGTAGAGCTACATTTACGACTCACAATGCGTGAGATTTCTGTGAAGCACTATTTATTTCCATACTTTTATTCTTGACACAATCCAAAGTAGACAAAGACAGCTAAAAAAACATTTTATATCTCTACCATTTTAGCTGCATTCTGAGCAATTTTCTCCTGAATTTTAATTCTTACCAACTTACTCAAGCACATAACTTTTATTTAGTACCGTTCTCGAGTGAACAATATAGTTTTTCTTGTTTAAAATAGAATGTCTGCAATGCAGACGGTTCCGTGAAATGAAACAAAATAAAATAATTTATGTGAATGCGAGCCTTTTCAGAACCAGACTCACCGTAATACCAAGCTGTACCAAGCCAACAAGACTCGGTCAGCTCCCTAATTTAAAGTATCCTTCTTCTTACAGCATCAATATGTTAAAACGCTTTTTAAATGTACCGAAACCCTTTTTTCAAGAACTATTGCTTAGCGTTAAAAATACTCGCGTAAAGCATTACGTATATTTTAATCGCGTGTAGTTACCAATGTGCTACGAGTTTCATAAATATATGATTTACGATAACAGAAATGAAAATGGGAAATTGCCGTGTAAAATAATATATAGTGCACTTGTTTGATAATAACTGAAATGTATTTTTTCACGAGTTTTTCGACTGAGTACTGCTGATAATGTCGATCCTAGTGATATGGTTTGTAGGTAAGTGTTTCATTTGGAGATGAAGTGAGAACGTGCAAAGTAAAGTAAAACACAGGATGTTTCATATTTCAATCTAATACTTTTCTATTTATGTATATTATTTTTCTCATTACAGCTTTGGTTACAGTAATAGGCTCGTCAAATACAGTTGAAATTTCCCCAGCTCAAGCCTTAGATTTAAATAAAGTTTTAGGACTAGTAAAACAGCTACGGCTTAATAACCCCAGTGAACAACGCATACTGCGACTTCGCGTAGGGTCTTCAGATTCCAATTCAGATTCTGATTTTACTTCTGATTCTACTCCCGACTCATCCTCTGATTCCTCTGATGATAGTAACCGCATTGAAACCAAAAGGCGAAAAGTCAAACTTTTAAATTTATTGATTAACTCTTCCATAAGCAAGGGAAAAATAAACTCCGATGGGAAGTTAGTCAGATCAGGTGATAATAATCGTTTAGCAAAAGAGAGAATTATTGATTTAATAGAAACAGTCTCTGCAAATGAAAAGAAGAAAAACGACCGTATATCAAATCGCAAGGGTAAACCGAGCCGTGGTCGGAACAGTTATTTGTTCCGCAGTGAAAATCACGACACTAGGAACAATAATGTTCAAGATCAGATTTTAGAAAAACTCTTCTCTCAAACTTCTAACGTCGAGGAACGTCCACTGAAACCAAAAAAGAAACTTATACCTAACCCGTTAACACCCACTTTTACTATGAATGATGTAATGAAATACTATGGAGATAAAAATAAAAATGATGAAGTTACTGGTTTGGAAGAATACTCAAAAGTATACATCGTCTTGAATCCCCAAGCTGTTAAAAACAGCAAGAATAAAAACGCACTGAATGATTTGTAAGTATTAATACAGATTGATTTTAGTTAAGAACCAACTCTTATATAGTCGACAGACATTTATCACGTTGTTTTTAAGATTACCTTGATTCAGCTAGGTTATTTTTTGATTTCCTGTTTTATTATATAATTGGTGTTTTATTATTTTTTCGTATGGAGGTAATCTTAAGTTCTCATCTTTATTCAGGATTTCAAAAGTTCTCTCGTTGTCTTCCCAAACACCGAAAGGGGAACCCCAGGAAATCGACCCATTTCGCTATAAAGGATTCGCTGTAAAACCGAGTAATGGTAAAAGACGCGTCATGGAAATCAACGATAGTGAGTATGACAGTTAATGGGTAATACGAAGTGTAAACAGACCCTTTACAGAGCCATCGACCAAGCATTCTGTACATCACTCTACTAGTCTACTTTGCTTGAAAACGACTTATTTTGTTTGGGGTGAAAAATCACTTAACGATATGACTCAATGTAACGCACTCAAAAATTGTGCTAATGGATGCAAAGTATGTTTTTTTTTTTAATTTTTGCCCCACACTAGGAATTTCTCCTGTATCGTTTACAAATATTGAAAATAACATGCACAAACAGCCAGACTCGGAACAACTACCTGTAGGCCATACAAATATATTTTGTACCGTGCGGGGATCGAAACCGCGACACGCAGCGCAGCAGTCAATCGCTCAGCCACTGCGCCAACCGTACCGTTAAATTGTACAGTCGTCGTGCCGTCAATTTGTACTTGTATTAAAAAAAAACTTGTGGAAAAGTTGTAAATTGGACCCCTAATATCTCCGTAACTAGTACGTTCCCAGGTATGGTCCAGAACAGCAAAGACGTAAAGCACAAGAAGCCTTTCGGCTTCGTTAAGGGTATTTTAATTGGACCTTCTTTAATGGGTGACCAATGTGATAGAATAGAATAAAACTTTATTGTACACCAAAAATGAAAAATAACGGGCTTACAAAACTACTAATCTTATGGTTACAACGGCGGTCTTATCGCTGATAGCGATATCTTCCAGACAACCTTTGGATGGGCATTATGGAATATAAATAAAAAAAGGGGTGTACTTATTACACAAAAATGTTAAATAACTAAAGTTAAGTTATCACTTCATATATGTACATATACATGTATAAAATAAATATAATACATAAATAAATAAATATATATATTTATATATATATAGATATTTGTGTTTGTGATGTGATGCACACAGCTGTTAAACTCTAACAAATGATACGCCCGTACTGCATATTGCGTGTTCTTTTCGAGAAGTTGGTTCGTTTCACATGTCATTAAATAGGTAATAATTATTGGTTTGTAACTATAAATGTATCATGTTTAGCGAATAAATTCTACTGCTTTCATGAATTACTCAAGATTATGACATTTGATATTATGAATAATTAATTTTCTTAAATATCAAATCGGCCGTATCAACGTATTAAAAAAAAAAAAAACTAACACCGCCACATAAAAAAATTTCAAAGGTATTTTAAAAAAAAGAGACGTCTAAACGTATAGCAGTTTAAAAAAAAAATACTGATGAAATATTGAATACGTGGTAAGCGTTTATCCGTCAATGTACTTTCCACCATGTTAACCAGAAAGAGGAATTGCGGAACCCCAATTTTTATTTTTAAACCCCTAAGTATTTAATTTTGTTCTGTTGCAGACATTGCTCGCATGGGTGATGATGAGGAAAAGTTAGATCCACCAGCAGCCTCCTTGGGTAGAATCACTGCTGCGCCAAAATAGTATTAATGAAGTGTAAGAAAATGCGAGAGAGGTTTAATTAAATACATGTTCATTCACTTATTAATTAAACTAAATGTATTTATATATATTTGCAACTGAAAGAAGAAAATGCTAAGCTTTTCTCGCTTGGAAAAGCTCAATTTGTTTCTATCACCGTTTCCGAGTGCAAGGTCGCTACTCTCAAGTTAAGATGTTTATTTCCTGCCAATCTAAACAGGGCTAATACGAGGATACTTATTCACGACAAACGAGGCGTTATTCCAGGCAATCCTTTATAATGATGTTGTTTAAAGTAACCTCGTTTGTTTTGTAACTAGATTTTACTCCGTGGAACTTTCGTGTGGTTTCATGGTTTGACTGTTGAAGCAATTTTTGGCTTGCGGGATAGAATATAGCGCATATAATCTAAACTAGCTTGTGCATATGTCTTCGCCCGCGTTTTTAGGGTTCCGTACCTAAACGGGACCGTTACTGAGATTTGCTGTCCGTCCGTCCGCCCGTCCGTCTGTCACCAGGCTGTATCTCAAGAACCGTGATGGTTAGCCAGTTGAAATTTCTACTGATTATGTATTTCTGTTGCCGCTATAACAACAAATACTAAAAAAAATATAAAATAAACATTTAACCACTATGCCCGACAAGATTTTGACACATGACACATCAGCTGAATCGGCGGGGTGATGCGAATTGTCATGAATTTCACGAAATTTTCATCAACTTTCAGCGTTCGATTTTACTGTGAAAAATATGTCACGGGATCCGTTACATACGATAAATTTGAGGTTAATATCTTCAGTATCGTGTTGAGGTCGGTAAAACGGAGTCAGTCTATTGCCAAATATGCGTAAAATACATATTACTACACCCTTCCAAAAAGTAGGTACCTTATATGCGCTGAAAATAATGTACATAGGCATGCTTATCGTATGCTAAAACAATTCGGAAGGGCAAAATAAAAACAGTAATATTCTATCTGCACTCTTATTTTTACAAAGTCTAGACAAAAATTACTGAAAACTATATTGTAACATAACACTTCTTAGTGCTGACCGAAAACCCAGGTTTCTTATTTACGATTAATTAGTTGCATTCAGCCTAATCGATAATCGCAATTAAATCGAGTTTGAAAAAAAAAGAGTTGAGACTGAATAAAAACTCATAAGTATAATTTTAAATAATTATTTAATTTTGAAATTGGTCATAATAACCATCTTTTTTAATAATTTCATTACGTAATTATTAGATCAAAAGCATCTTATAATTAATTAATGAACGTTGACTTCATGGGAAGGAGATTTATTACTAAGTAATAAAAACGACAGAAGACAGTAATCCCAAAAAAAAAACAAGTCAATATTTTAATGATTAGGCTTAATTCCAGCCGTTTTTTTCGATTTCAAAATTTAAATAAAGAATGCGCTCGTAATTCTCATTATTTAATAAGTATTTTAATTTTACTAGATAACATTTTAAGAATTTTATTGTGTAATATCTGAAGGTTGGTTAAAGAATGCCCAGGATCTTGGAAAGCATAGTAAATAATTATTATGATCTAACAAGATAAATTATATTTATTCTTCCAAGATTGTGTATCGTATGATGGCGTTATTGTTATGTTACAGCTAGTCACTGACCCGAAAGTACGACAGCCAGTCTTACCAAGGGGTATCGTACTACCCGATACTAACTGGTTTGAGGAGGTCAGATAGGCAGTCGCAGGTCGCTCCATTTAAAATACGGTTATGCAGCTGTATCTGGTTAGATTGGAAGCCGCCTCAAAAGTTGATGATGATGGTTGAAAATCGGCAATTCATAAGCCGTTTCAAGGAACATTAGTTTATTGTTTCAAAGCGGTTCAGTCCAGTCTAAAAAGGTTTTTGAAGTGATAACTTCTTATGGGAGGGTAAACCGCTTCGTAACGTAACGCGTTACAGCACCACTCTGTGGCGTTTCCCTTTCTCTCACGCATACGGCAGCAGGCTTAGATTAGTTTAAGTTATCACTTCTGTCAAGCGTCCCGAGACGCACAAGTTTTTTTTAAATCTGCCTTTTTTAGGTTATCCATCAAAGGCCGAGGGCCGAGTCACTTGAATGAAGCCATGAACAGCCATAGATATGAACCAGAACCATCAAGAGTCTACAAAATATACGAGTAAGACTCTACTCGAGAGTCTTACCGTATACTTTGGATAGTTTTGTTTAAAATGGTTTCTTTTTCATTTTTGGGGTAGCTATCCCTAAACCTAGCCTATCTAAGTAGGTGTAAAAAAATATTGTCGATTAAAAGTATTGGACGGTGAAGGCAAAAGATAAACTAAGTTGGAAAGACTAGGGCAGGCCTTTACCCGCAGTGGGACAGAACAGGCTGATAAATAAAGTAAAGAGTAAATACCCATTAACCAACCCAACCTCCTAACCATAATCAAACTACATAATTCTTTTTTACTATTCCTACCGAGATCCTGTGCATTCTACCAATCTTCAGATAGTTCAAAACAAATTCACTATAAATTATCTATAATAGTAAATTTAAATGCCTACAATAGAAATTGGAACAGCGAACGAATTCCAAATTTAAATTTTAAGATGGATAAAAAAATCGGCGCGAATTTAGTCATAATATCAGTCCGTGCTGTTTATAGTTGGGTCGGAATGTACGAAAAACAATTAAGATTACCATTGTAAAAGCCTAAAAAACATTATAATAAATATTTACTGTATTTTACACTTAAAATAAATTTATTTTAATTTTCATCAATCGATTTCTTAAATTTCTCAATTCAATTACTCGAGTTGATCGAAGATTACAAAAAAATAATCGATTGGAATAATCGCTTTCACACATCGCAATAATTAAAAAAAAAATATGGTCGTCTATTTCAAAATACAAATTGAGCGGTGGTAATGAATATTATGTGTTATTGGTCCCGTATTAGTAAATAACGCTAAGATCTGGGCATTTACATGCGGTTTATAATATTTGGAATGATATTTGTCATGTTTGTTACCGAATCTATACGCGTGTGTGTGTTATATGTGAAAAATAAAAATGTAAACACGCAAGATTGGCGCGAAACTTCGACTTTAGATTTCAAAATTCATCATTACCACTGCTTATATAAATTGCACTATGGATGAATTAGCCGCATAAATAAATGAGAAGTTGATTATTGGCCATATAGTGGAGCTCGAATGTTCGAGAACCACAATTTTTATGATTTTTAGCCTCGACCAGCACAGCCGTCAAAATGGCGATGACCGTATTTATGCACTTGAATTTTATAAGGGTAAATTAAGATACTTGCGCGCTATTTACAGATGTTTTAATGGATGGAGTTTTATGAAATTTTTATCCAACTTTCTTAATTAACGCACACTCATAGTATTTGATAATCAGAAAATTAAATATGTGCATAAAATACGAGGATGACGAATGACTTAATTGCTAGCCCCTTTCGGGGCCGATACCAACCCAGCGGAGGTTAGTTCGTCGAGCCCCTTTGGGGGCCCGTACCGAACTATATGGTTAAGAGGGGCTTCCATACAAAAAAGCGAATATTTTGCTCGTTTTTATAAATAATAGTCCGTAACCCTTCGTGCGCGAGTCCGACTTGCACTTGGCCGGTTTTTTGATAATATCCCACGGAATAAAAAGTATTCTATGTGCTATTCCAGACTTTTCTCTATCTATCCCTGTGCCAAATTTCATCCAGATCCATTTCGTAGTATTTGCGTGAAAGAGAAACAAACATCCACACATCCACACAAACTATCGCATTTATAATATTAGTAGGATGTACTACTTCTGCTTACTTTTCGACGAAGTTACTCAATGTTGATGCGGTTACTCAAATATGTACATATCAAATATGCGCAGTTTAGAATAGTTTACTCTAGATAAAAGTTGCGAGTGTACAGTTTTTTTCCCGTTTCCAGCAATACCTTGTGTTTTATAGAAATTGATAGTAAAGTTTTAAATTTTCAGTCATTCTGTGCGTCCGTCCATGTTTCTATACTTAATTACTTACCTACATGTTGGGTCACTGGTATTCTTTGTCCATTTCTATAGCATGCAGCCAAAAAATAAACAAATGCCAATCGTTACACAGATATTTAGTTCCCAGAAAACTATTAATTTAACTAAAATAAATAAACTAACAACAAACTCTAAACGGGCATCAAAAACTCCTTTGCAACGCTGTCACCTGGTAATGCGCCCCAGAGACTTGCGGCGTTACTACGTTAATACATTTCGGAAAAATATTCATACAGGCCACCTGGTAAGCACAATGTCGCATAAATTAGCTATTGTTTAAAAATAAAATATTCTTTTGTAGAGTTTAGAGGATCAGTAGCAGCACTAAGCCAAGTTAATACGTCCGTCCGTACTCAGGTACCCGTCTGACCCGGCTCTCGCGACTATGTTAAAACCTTATAACGAGTTGTGCATCCACAATTACCTCCTAAAACTAGGTTCACAAAGTAATTAAAACTGCGTTGTAATTCAATTACGTTTTTACTAATGCATAATTATTTTCTTCTATTATAATAATTTAATATATTACGAGTATATCACAGTCTTCACTTTAGTAAGTGGGTTATCATAATAGTGTATTACACAAATAGAACCGTTAGGCTGTTTGAGTTAGGGCTGGTTTTTCAATCGCCAGTTAACTTTTATCCGACGAATAAGTTTGTCATTTTGACAGTTTGTATGGACACTGTCAAAACATCAAATTTATTCTTCGGGTCCTTAATTGTATAACAGATGAAGTATAGAAAAGTAACAAAAAAACACTTTTTGTCTACGTGTTGTGTGCCTATTGATAAATTAATGATATCGTGTCTCTAATTGCGTGAATTCTACTAATTTACTTAAATTAATTATTTATTAGGTACCTGTGTTTGCAGTGCACTACATTAAAATAAATATATGTACTATGTAGATACAACAGTTAATATCCACTCGATAAACATTACTTATTGTGTTACATCTTATTCAATAACTATTCTTTTAATATAGATATTTTTAGGCAACATTTTACTAATATAATAATTATTGAGATACATGCGTAACGTAATAAGATATTTAAATCTTAATAATAAGACGTTTTAAACTTATATTGCATGAGATTAATATGTGTCACTGAAGGCATATTTAAAACAATTAAATTATTTATGTACAAAAAGGTTGAATAAACACGAGCACACATCATAGAAAAATCGGCGTAGTGTATTGAACCATAGATGAAGACTATGGTTTATAAGCGTAGCACGGAAGGTTGACATGCAGGGAGAAGAAAACATCAGCATTTTTAAGATAATATTCGTGTTGCTGTACCGATGAGCTATTGGCTACTAGCTGACGAGGGACCGTGATGAGTATTGTAGCAAAAATACGTAGGCTCCATAGAAAAAATGTTGTACTCGTATTATCCATTTTTTAAACATAGTAGCGGACAACGTCAAGCTATGTAGCACTAAGTATGTTTCATACTCTTATTTCTTATATAATCATGAAAATTAAAAAGGATGAACCATGACCTTTTTTATGATGTGCACTCTTCTTTAAACTCGTAATAACCTTTACAAAGTATAACGTTATTGATAAATAACGTTATACTTTGTAAAGGTTATTAGAATTTAAAATATATTTATTAATAGATATATTAATAAATATATTTTAAATTCTGTTTAGCATGCTTAATTTAATTTACTTAGCAATTTCATGGTATTACAATAATTGACTAGAATATTCAAGATTAATTTACGTAACAATGACTAGGCCATCGATTAAAACAAAACTTTATAAGTACTTGAAGTATCCTAAAGTGAGCTAACATTTGGTATTTTGGTAAATAAAACTAGAAATTCTTGTCTCCTTGGAGGTTTGGACTTACAAATAGCATGTGAGCACGTGACTGTACTATGGGTACACCTCTACTTTCCCCTTTGGAATTTAAAGGCGTGATTAAAACTAGAAATTCCAAGTTTGTAACAGATGAAGAAAAAAAAATACATAAGAATAGACTTATATTTATTTACAAGTATGAGAACTACATACTCTTATATCTACTGTATAATAAAAATGACTAGAAAATAATGTCACAAACTCGAAGGACAAAGACAAGAACGGTAAGTACCCGACTAGAATGTACTTACTGAAACATTAGGCTATTTTGAATATCTAACAGCATACGAGATAGTTTTCTAGATTATAAATAATGTAGTGAGGGATGGAAAAGTACCTAATGCGGAAAGTATAAAACAAAAGATAGAAAAATACCGAATACAGAATTTATCATAGATCGAAACCGCGTGAAAAAGTAAAACTAATAATACAAAATGTAAATAATAAATAAGTCACAGCCATCAGCAATGACCTATGGTGCAAAAAAAGACTAATTATTTGTATTATAATTATACTACTTAAACGCAATTGATCCCATTCCAGGCAATTCATAATCAACTCTATGCATGATTGTATGCAGTACTTACACGACTAATATACTTAATTATAATTGAACTACATTTACGTGATAATAATACGATTTCAAATGAACATGTCAATTCGCTAATTGGTTACTAATTAAACAATGTAATGGACCCATTCTGCGCACGTACGTAGCGTCATTCACTGTCACAGTCACTTGTTGGAGCTGGAGTCTCTGGTCATCCATGTGCCATCCATGTGTCCTAGCGTGCCGTGGAGCTGATGGCCGCCTGTTCGGGGACCTGCCGCCGCGAGGGCGAGACCTGTCACCCTCAGAGGTAGTTTGGCCTCGACACACAACAAAGCACTCCCATGCCTTTGTACATAGAACCTCTTCGCTTGGACCTCCACAGCCCGTTGACGTCGTCCCCTTTGAGCGCGATGTTGCTCTCTGCAAAAGACGCTGACAGTTACTTATGTATGATTGTGAATGTTTTACGTGTGAAGTATTGAATCAGTATTTGTGTTGAGTGCTCGAGATAGTTTGGATGGCACGTAATACATTTGCTGCGATCGTATTAGAAAAATCTTTCACAATGTTTAAAAATGTTATCAAGTTACTTTTCCACTTTTTCGTATACAAACACAGTTTTGTAGACATAATAAAAAAATCCTAAAACTTGATTACTCTCATAATGAGCGGGGAATGTAGCTGTAACCTGGAATTATTTTTCTTACCAAAACACACCTTACAAACTCGCATTTAGCGGTGCGATGACTACGCCGACTACGCGTGTTATTTCCCAGTTGTGCGCATAACTTCAACGGAAAGGGCTTTCTCAGCGTTAATAGTCTGTAACTACATAGATTACGTTGGAGGGAACAGCTTTATTCCGTAAGTAGGTAGATATTTAGCGGCGCAGTGGAGTATAAAAGAGTATTTTTCCGCACTTGGTTACCAAGTATTGTTAATGTCAACGAAAAGACGCAGAGGTGTTTCGGTGGTAATTATTCTAACTTAAATGGGTTTCCGTGTTCCTTGTTTTGTAAGTAGGTCTTATTTTAACCTAACACAGCAAAATGTACGAGTACTTTAATATAGTGTCGACTAAACACCTCCCGTTAAGAACAATGGCCACGCCGCAGAGACTGAAACTCCTTCCGGCATTTAAGTTCGAAATTAAAAGAACAATCATTTCAACATTAATGACCGTAGAATGATGTTCCGCGAAATATAAATGCAGTGTATTTCACGTTTGTTCTGGATATTATTATAAATTAAAATCCCTAATTCTCTGGAATAACAAATAATACGGGAATGCTCGCGTTGTACTCGCTTTGTAAAGTGGTTGTTTAAATTTAAGCGCGCCTCATATGTTGCCTACTCGTACATTGAGAATTATTATATTTTGATTTATGCATTCTGAAATAAGTAATTTAAAATTACTTGACAAAGGAGCTAGTGATCTATGTGGGAGTACGGGAGTACATACAAAATAAACTATCCATAATCTTGAAATTACCAATAATATTCGATAAAATTCTACGCTGAGAGTTAACAGTCAACATGCTGGCTCTTTTCCGAAGAACACCCAGCAATTACTTGAAATAATTGTATGAAGTAGGTACTCGTGCTTTAAAGATTCGTCGTACCGAGTCAAAACATTATCACGTTTCTGTTTTGTCACATTCATATCGGGTGAATAGGATTTTCTTGGTCTTACATGGGTACTGAAAATAATACGAATCGTTTCATGTGGGATGTGCAAGGTCACATTTGTAATGTGTACTAATTTGGGCACGAAAATCTTACATTTTAAAATTAATTAATTTGTTTGGTTTCATGAATATTTCTTGTTTTGTATTTTAATTTGGTAATGTCATTGGTATGCTTTTTCTTATCGGACAGGATTTTTTATTTTCATATTGTATTTTTGAAATAGGTTTATCTTACCTAAGTGATTCAAATTTTCATGCTGCGGTAAATACTCCTGCATATCGTTGACTATTTTCGTGATTTCCTGTGTATCCTTCACGATGCTGCACAGTTCTTCCGCGTTGAAGTCAGGGGTGATCTGCTTGCAGAGCAGGATCTGGCTGATAACGTTGCCGAAGTTTGACGGACCCGCCCGATTCTCTGTAAAAAAATTATCTGTCAGGGGCGTCGGAACAATTTCTGGATGGGTCAGAGTTCGTGATGCAGTTTTTCTGTCGGTCATATTTTATATATATAATTTTTATATATATTTTATGCAGTAGCTAAACTAAGAAAAAATGTTAATGAACTTGCAAAAAATACAAAGGTATAAACTTATAATAATAAGTTGAGTCTACTACGAGCTCAGAGACTTAAAAAATTACAGAGTATAATATATTTAAAACAGGTCCATAATCTTCTTTTGCCCATTAGCATTAGTAAAGATAGTACATTTTAATACAAATGGGGAAACTTTGTCATTGCAACCGAGGCGGAATTCATTTTATGGAGCCGAGAACTGCAGTGACAAATGTTCACGAGATCAAACGATATTATTCAATCTTCAATAAAAATTAACAAATTAACTTTTATTTGTGTTTTAAATTCAATTAGATATATATATATATATTTTTTAATAATAAAAAACTAAAGTTTTGTACACCAGTTACATTGGTAGGACATAGAGTTCAATTAAAATGTATGAATAAGACCTTTATTTCAATTCCTGTGTTCACAAATAAAGATAAAGATAAGACTGCGGTACTCGGCTCCATAACGTGACTTTAGTCTCGGCTGCAATAACAAAGTTTCCCCACTTGTATCAAAATTTACTATTATCGAAGTGACTATGTTTTGATTTTTGACGAGAAATAGCTCTTGCGATGTTTTAACTCAGAAGAGGCCACGTAGTTTGTTATATTTTTGCAATAAATCTCATTTGCGTGTCGCTGCAACAACTATTATATTAAACTAGCTGTCCGGCGCAACTTGGTTTGCGTCACATTTTCCCCGTTTTCGCAACATTTTTGATTACTGCTCCTCTCCTATTGGTCATAGCGTGATGATATATACCCTATAGCCTTCCTCGATAAATGGGCTATCTAACACTGAAAGAATTTTTCAAATCGGACTTGTAGTTTCGGAGCCTATTCAATGCAAAAAAACAAACAAACAATCAAATCTTTCCTCTTTATAATATTATTATTATTATAGTTTAGATAGATTAACCAACAGTCATACCCTCAAACTACCAAATCGCATAGAAAATTAATGCCATTATCGTTTGCCGAAAGTTATCCCAAAAATATGATGTTGTGGTCGGTATCTAGTCTAGATAAGTGCAGCAGAATTTCAGTATGTTTTCAATAGACCTATGTGACCCAGCTAGTTACTGGATAACACGTTACGTCACGGTACCTCTAAAAAACCCCAATTGCTTCTATGAGTTTTAGGCGTTATTAATCTCATTTCATAAAGGCTCTGATATTCTATTCCAAATCCAGCAAATCCCATTCTAAATTATGCGTTGTCAATCATCGTCACCAAAAAACTAGTTACATATTGGCGTTGAATTGTAATAAAAATAACTTGTTGTTGCACACCGCGTCTTGTCCTAACAGCCCCTAAAATATTAATTTCTATAAATTAATAAATATAAATAATATTAAATAAGTTAGCACAAAATTCTAGCATTACCGTTTCAACTATACCAACAATAGAGCTAGAATAAAAATTGGAATCGAAATCCAAACGACATCCAACTCCGTATTATCTTCGGATCTAACTGAATAGGCTTTCAAAGAGGAGATTAAACTTATACGAACGTCTGTAAAGCCAGGCTGAGTTTCACTGCAACTGCAGGTAGATAAATACACCCACTCAACTACTACTTACGACACAGTTACAATCGAACCATCACCACAACCAACCACCTTTGTGAATGTTCACAGGTATTGTGCCGTAAATATCTTAGATCTTGTTGCTCTTCCAACCGGTAATGTTGCTCCGAACCCGGATAAATATTGCCCGAAATTTTAAAGCAAGTCGAACATTGCGGTTGGTGTCTTTAGCAGTGATTAATTGCCACTAATTGTTCGCGGCGGCACGCTATTAAAATGGTACTTTTGTTGTTCAATCTAGTCGCGTTAGAAAGAAATTGTGGCTTTTGGTGTTCAAGAAAAAGTTTTCAATTAAGAGTTAAGTGGATGGTCGTGAAGATAAGGACTTTAATGGCGGTAAGTTAGGGCAAAAACCTTACCAAAGTGCGTGATAATAGAGAATTGTAACGGACATAATGAGGTGAATTAAAAACCAATACCCGATACACAGCTTTCCAATACCGTTAGCCAAATCTCTAAGAGCAACCGAAACGGGTCGTTCCATTTAATCGACAGGTGAATCACTTATTGTCTGCCATCCCATTACCCTCAGTTGCCTCTAAGCGAGGGAAGATAAACATCTGCTTCTAATATACTCCGCGAATTCGTTTCCTTTCTGAACCATCTCAAGAGAAAAAACTTTTGTTACAAATGAATTTATAATTCGAGAATACCAACAATGTTTCTGAAATGTTTAAACTTTGTTTTCATTTGCTATGCTAATATCTTTTTGTTCTAGTATAATTAGAAGACTGAACAGTATTACAAAATTTTACGGATCGACCTAAAAATGTAAACTAACTTTTCTGAATTATTAATTAACAATTTTATAAGAAAAGCTATTGTTGTGTGTGGTATTCGTGATCGTTAGGCGTCAGAAGAATACTTAGGGCACGCCAGACTAAAGTTTTCTTCGGAATCTTAATAGGAGACTAGAAGACAATACTAAAAGATGGCTTGTCAAGCTCGGTAATTATTGGCTAAGGCAACGTGACAAATGTCCTCTTTAAAATTGCCTGTTACCACCACAGCAATCTTTCTTGGGACTTGGGAGATATTGCAGTAATGCCTACAATTGGCAGATGGACTGGGTTCAGAATGTTGTTATTAATATATAAGCGGTTGCGGCCAGCCATTCTTCTAATACGGGTGTAATCCTTTATTCACTTGTTACGACACCCGCGGGAAATAATAATGCGGTATATTCGACCACACACTTAGATGAAGATACATGTGTGTCTGTAAGTTATTTATTTTTCAGTGCTATCTTAGAGGCATTTTTGTAGACTCCGCTGTTATGTACAGTAATACACAAAAGTAATTTTATGTGCGCAAACAAATAAAATTACAGGGCTACGGCGGCGTAAATCGGCGTAGTTACTCCGGTTATTAAATAGAATTAAATAGAAATAAATTTATTTAAAAAGTATTACAAATAAGTATACATTTAGGCGCAGTAGTATTATTTCTCATACAATGGTATAGTTAGTACTTATAAGTAAATTATAACTAGATCATGTTCAAAAGTTGCAAGTAATGTTAGTTCAATTCAGATGTTTGGTAGCGACCTGCCCGAACTAGGTTTATTTAAACCTGTGTTTCAAGCCATCACTTTACATAGCACAATTTAATTTGGACGTTAAAATTATAGAATATTATCAACAGGACACAACACACAGGACAGGGTGAAAGAACATTTTGAAGTTATTACTTACTTATACATATAATAATATACTGAATTTTTTCTTTATGTCATAGGATAAACTAACGTCAAAAATAATAATCGAAAGAACGTTAAACTATACGTTAAGGTTTACATACGCTAACGCAAGTTGTGAACTTCCAAGTAATTTTATATTATGGTATAAAAAGCGATACCTCCGCTTCCAAAACTTACCTGTGTTTATTAAACAAAAACTATTAGTACTAAGGTAAACTGCTGATATAATATCTGACTCACACGGCGACAGATCAAGCTACACATTCCCTGTATAACTTGGACTCGTTTTGTATTGATTTCCCGTACATTGAGATCTCTCAAAACTAGTTTATGCGGATCTCCGCATAAACTGGTTTTTTATAGCTTGATTGGTCGCCATGCGTACACTCAAAGGGATTCACTAATTTTACAGCTCAACATACCATAATACGAGGTCATATCCATCGGCACGAGCTGCACAAGCCGGTGGCACTTAGCGAGCTCCCGCAGCAGCAGTTGGGCCATGAAGTACAGCAGCACCAGTTGGGGCTGTTCCGCGCAGCCGTCGCTCGTTGACCTGGGTTATAAATAGCTCTTCACATTCACCACATAAAGATATTTAGGGCTTCAGTACATCAGTGTGAACCCGTTTACATAAGAGGGGGGGGGGGGTTCAGAATGATGAACCCCCCACAAAATACTTGATAAGCGTTTCAGCGTGGGTGTCCCTTCTATCCTGTATACTTTGTTTCTAGTCGCTAGCTCTACGCGCTTATCGCCAAACGTCGGCGGTCGGATAAGTGCCTTAGGAACTTCCCCAATATGATTTACGGGCGCCGCAACGCGCCGAAACTAACGTGCATTCAAACGGCCATTTCACGCGAATAACCCATAAACAAAATACGAATTGGATTTCTGAAAATTGTTTGTAGAGAGAAATCGAAAGTAATCAAGATTGTGCCACTGGGTTTAGTTTCATTTCATTCAAAAGTTAGATTAAATAGCTTCTCGCTTTGATGAAATAATCCGGAGAGGACTGAAGTAAGATAGAGATATACGAATAGAAATGGAACTAGACGTTGTTTTGTGTGCTACTCATCATGATCTGCCTAGCCTTTTACCAAACTATCTTGGTAAAAAATCGTCGGCTTCCAGTCTAACGGATGCAGCTGAGTACCAGTATTTTACATGAAGCGACTGCCTATCTGACCTCCACAACCCAGTAACTGGGTATTACGATACCTTTAGTAAGATTGGATGTCAGACTTTTGGCTTCTGACTACTCGTAACGACTGTCAAAGATCTACAAATGACAGCCGGGACCAACGGCTTAACGTGCTTTCCGAGGCACGGAGGAAACTCAGTATATAATTATGGTTACCCATCCACGGACCAACCCCGGCAAGCACGACCTAAGCTTAAAGATCGACCCGTGCGGCAGTTATTATTTAGCCATTTTGTGTGCTACTATGGGACATAAATGTTGGAAATATTCTTTGTGCACATATCACGCATAAATTCTCTACGGGGTAGGCCTGTGCCGAGATGGCGCGAATACGCTATTTCGGATCTGTGTTAGTGACCCTGTTGTCTTATTCAAACTATATGTCGCATCGAAAACTTATCGAGACTGGAATTGGTATCGATACAAAGTGGTAAAAATGTGTATAATACGGTATGTGTGGTATGGAGTTGTCACAAAGTTAATTGCGGACTCTGTAGGAACAAAATAAAACGGTTAATTAAAGAAAACTTTAAATGGCTTTAAGTTAAGTTAGTTTTGTACCCAGCTTAAAGTCACATGTATGTAGCATTACACATTTACTACTTCTAGTGGCTCGGTATCTCTTCACATAATTATTTACTTTTTGTGTAGCTAATTCACTGTAACTAGGTTTGTACAATTGCGCAGAAGTCCGTAAGACGGTGGCAACACTATAAGTTGGTCTAGCATTGTACGGAGTCTCAATAAAATGTGGTCCCAGCTAATACTGGTTTTGCTTTCGCTGACTTGCGGTGTTCTGTACGTCTTAACTAACTACACTATTTATGTGTCCAAGATGCTGCACTGGATTAAGATAGCCACTGGTATTTTGGAACAAGTAAAACTTGGCAAACTAAGTAGTTGTTAAGTTGTAGAGAGAGCTTGTAATTCTAGACTGCAGTTGTTTAAAGATAATCTAGGGACCAAAGTTCTAGAGTTAAAACAGTTGTGAGCACGCGAAGTACAGTTATTGTTAAAGAAAAAATAATCATTTACTAACATTTGAATGGTCCTTCAAATAAATTTAACTCTAGTAATAAATGTTTCGCAACGAAAAAGTATTGAACAGGTTTTGTTAGAGGACTCTTCAAAGAATCCAAAGTAACAATTTATTTCCAATCATTCGATATTACAACAACTTCAGTAAACATCAATCCAACTCGTTACCTAATTCGTGAGCTCCGTGAATAAAACTCATTGATACAAAGTTGTAAATCCCGGCAGATCTTTTATTAGACCGCTTAGTAAATAAATTAAATCGAATCAGCGTAATACTTGTGAACATACTAATTCTCTATTAACGTCTGTAGTGAAGACATCAGTTATAGTTCGGATTCTCATCAGTTTCTGCAGTGAACACATCCTTAGATCTCCTTAGAATTTGACATCAAAGACGGCGATTTGGTTCGGTTTTTGAAATGCAAATGGCCGGTGTCAACGTGTATTGCGATCTACAGTATAGATAGCAGGCTTACGACACCACAATTTATATATTAAGGTGAATGTGTTATAATCATAAAGCAGAATAATAGAATGGTGAAACTCCAGGGGGCCAAACCGTGCCGTTTCAGGAAACCCCTGAGCGAGCAGGAACAAAAGAGTTACAATTTTAAAGACAACATTTCGGCTGAACACGCTGTCATATAAATAGCGGCAAAATGTACAGAAAATTGTTATTTTATGAGCTGTATAGTGAATAATGCGATGTGTATTGTTTTGTGTTAAACGGGTAGCCATTTATCTAGTTGGGATGGCGCATTAATCTAACGGCAGACACAAATTCGCGGCCACAAGAGGGATTTGATTCAGACGCTCGCATCGTTCTTTAATCATTTTTTTTACGTTCGATAATTTAATATTTACGTTATAAGATTACGAGGTTAGGCCGGCGTTCTATATTGATTTAAAGGAGCTGTTCTGTCAGAGACAGAGTGCCCGCAAATAAATAAACAACTATCGGTTAAACCCTTCTCAAATTGAGATATCGGAAATTTCTACTCGATCTTCTACGTGATCGATTCTTCGGTATGTGCAATGAAATAAGGCGGTCTTCATATCTTGGTGCGCGGTGAACTAGGTATTTTTCAATATACACACATCAAAAGTGTCTAGGGATCAAGCATTTTTATGCGGATTTCTTGAGATTGAGATGTGGCTTTGTAATAGATTTATGATTTTATAAATTTATATGGATCCTTTTTGGTGCATTTCATAATTTGAATCAGGAACTGTGAATCAAATTCGAGTAAAAGATGAAAATCAGCTGTCAATATTTTCCCTATAAAAACATACAACGCATTGAAGACATTATTAGTGCTACTGTTTCCCTACTACTGATTAAAACCAACGTTATTATGGAGCGGCGACGTCATTTAAGCAGGGAAGAAATGCTCAGAGCCGTGGGAATGATAGAAGCTGGTTCCCGGCAACGTACTGTGGCTTTAGCTCTGAATACAAGTCAGAGTGTTATCAGTCGACTTTGGACACGTTACCGAAGCACTGGTACCGTGGCTGAGCGCCATGGAGGACGGTATCGCTGCACCACACGGAGACAAGACCGATACATTCAAATCTTAACTCGAAGAGCTCCAACAATAACCGCCATGATGTTAGCCGTGAGGCTTCATCACTCTTCAGGGAACTTAATTAGCGACCAAACAGTCAGAAACCGCTTGCATGAAGTGAACCTTCATTCCCGAAGACCGCTACGGGTACCACCTATAGCAATGCACAATCGTAGGATTCGATATCAATGGGCTCTTGAACACAGAAATTGGGCAGAAGAACAATGGTTTCGTGTGCTTTTCTGATGAGTCTCGTTTTGGTATGAGACCGGATACAAGACGTATACGACACTGGAGAACCCCTGGACGCCAACAGCGATTAAAATCCTGCCAGGAAGTCCATCCTTATAGTGGTGGAACCATCATGGTATGGGCGGGTATTTGGATCGGCGGAAGAACTGAGTTGATTTGGATCAGAGGCAACCTCAACGCTCAAATTTATGCTGAGACGATTGTATCAGACGTCATCGTTCCTCTACAAGTGCAAATCGGTCCCTTATTTCAGTTAATGCATGATAATGCACGACCGCACACCGCAAGAGTTGTAAGACAGACTCTCGCCGCAGCTAACATCAATGTCCTGCCCTGGCCTGCTCAGTCGCCAGACTTGAACCCGATTGAGCATGCATGGGATATGCTACAGAGAAGAGCTCTGCCGAATATGGAGGGTATCCAGTCGCAAGAAGACCTTTTTTTGTTGTTGCAACGAACATGGGCGGCCATTCCACAGCGTGATTTGGATGAACTCATTTTGAGTATGCCAAACCGATGTTCTTGTGTTGTTAGTGTTCGCGGTAGAAACACGGATTATTAATTGTTTAAGTTACCCAATAAAATTTTAAAGAAAACTGTTATTTCAGTCTTTTTTTCGAACTTTAATGTTAGTGGTTCAAATGTCAAAAATCCCTTTATTAGAAAATGGCAAATTTCTTTATTAATGCAAAGGTGACTTGGTTTATCGTTACTGTGACAAACGAACACACTTTATTTGATGAATCCTTAAAGAAAATTTTAATTAATATCAATCAGGAGAAAAGTTATTGCAAAAATATATGTTGATCCCTAGACACTTTTGATGTGTGTATATATGTTTTACTATTGCTGCTCATGAAAATGGAAATTGAAGGAAGAGTATAACCATGCTTCGTTCGATGATATAAAATCCACTTTGTTCTTTTGATAAGGGTAATTCCTTTGAGGTGAGTTGTATTGATATTATGTATACATAAATAAATGCAACTTTAAACCCAAAGGTTGTTGTATGTTACAATGTTTATCAACTTACAGACAATGTTTTGGTGAAGCGTGATCTACTAACTGTTAAATCGACTCTAAGGCTCTGTAAAGTTATTTATAAGACATATGATCGTGCTGATTTCGTGTCACAAATAAAAAATACGAGTCACTAATTAATAATCTTTAGGCCACTGGAGCTCGGCTAGGATCTCCCTTGGAATGATAAGATATATTAGAAAAATTTCTAAATCTTGTATTTTATTATTAAGCATCTGTATAATGTCACAGAACAGTAAGACATTACACTGTTACAAGGACCGTTTGGCGCTTGAATACCAGAAAGGATGATGTTGGCCAAAAAAAACTTGGAAGTGTTAGTTCCGATTTTAACCACGCGCCAAAAGATCCTTGTACAAGAATATTGGTGGTGAACTATGAATAATGAATACCTACATTCGGAAGCACTGACACTGATGTCAAGCAGACCTTGAAGTGACTAATCCAAATTCAACAAAAAATCAAACTTACTTTTTACAATTAGGTAGAACTAGCGCGCTGGTGGTCTTGGTGGCCTCTACGCATGCACGGCGCAGACGGCGCACGCGCTCGCGCAGCTCGGGCGAGTCGTGCGGCTGCCCGATGTGGATAAGCAGATCGCGGAACAGCGCCAGCTGCACGTTGATCTCCGTTATCAGCTGGAGGGAAAGATACCTTGTTTAGTAGGGAGTTTTGTTTCATTTTGATTAGGGGAATCTGGACTATCATCAGTGGACATTCGGTATGTACGGTATCCGAAGACTGAGACAGCACGGTCGATGTTAGAGAGCACCCGTTCAAGGTTAACACTCTATCGAGAGTAGCAACCTTATGCAATTATATAAGCACTGCATCGGATTGGCATTACTTTACATCATTTTTACTAGCTGATCCCGATCCGGGGTGGCGGTTTGCGTATTAACGTAGCGTTTGTGGGTTACGTAGTATATAGAATCATAGAACGAATTCCGAAAAGGTCGACTAGAGGCGATGCTTCCTATCTCATAAAATGCTTATAACTGTCTGTTGACCTTTCGAGAACATTCAGTCAGAGGATCACCAATCAATATTAATATCTATGTTATTTAAAATTTGCAAAATTCTTCCTATCACCTTAAAACACAAATACCTACTTCTAGTTAATAGTCATGGCAGCTGGGGGCGCCACTCGCTTGTTACCCATAACCATGCTACTAGGTCAATATCAGCAGGCAAGTTTGATGTACCTAAAATAAGTAATTATTTTGGGGACCGAACGCTCGATAAAAGAGTACCATACCTTCTCAACCGATTGCCTGCTGATATAAGAAGTCAGAAAATAAAAAGTAAGTTTGCCAAACCGTGGAAACGGTTTTGTGGGGCATAGTTTTTAAATGAAAGTTGTAATAAAATTGTTTCATAAATAAATAAATAAATAATAATGTAAGTATAAACTCTCGTAAACTAGCAGTTCTTTGTATTTTTTTTTCTTTTTTGTACCCTAACACAATGTTGTCGTATTTAACCCAAAGGTTGACTACTAGAGAATGCCTTGTGGCATTAAGTCCGCCTATGTACCACTATTGTGCATGAAGTGAAAAATAAATAAATATTTGTATTCATTAAAACTTTTATGAAAATTAATTATTTTTTTAAAACTTTCAGTACAATGGGTTTCGAGTGTGTTGGGTGAACAGTAGTCAGATGCTCATTTATCAACTGTTGTTGTAGATTATATGGTTACTCTTGCTGGTCAGCAAGCCAAACAGTAAACCCATACAGGCAGAGGTGTATCTAAATTAGTACATCTACATTTCACCAGTTATGTTTCATCATCATCAGCTTCCTCTCTATGAGAAGCCACTCCCTCTCATAGAGAGGAGGCTGTAATTCACCACGCCGGCCCAGTTCGGGTTTTTAGATGTCACATGTCTTCGCATTTTTAGATCTAGGACATGCCGGTTTCCTCACGATGTTTTCTTTCACCGTTTTTGAGAGTAGTTATGTTTAAGTGCCACGTAATAGGGGGCGAGCATATTGTCATCAACCGGGCACAAATCCAGACTCAGTAACTGCTAAATAAATAAAAAGTAAAATATATTTGTTGTCACAATTACCGATCCCTTTTAAACAACCTATTGAATCGAACAGGGATTACACTTTGCGAACCGTTTTGGGAATTACAAGTGACACATGGCAATATTTAAACGTAAAGAGGCTTAACATCTTTTATCAGGACCGCGACTATAATCCGTATTTACATTAATTCATGTATGAGCTCTAAACACATCTGTTTAATAATGCAAACTGTTTACCAACGAGTAACGTTTGATCATGAATTCTAAATTATACACCACTTTTCTATTAATATGCGAAGTTGGTGGCTAATTTATGTATGTATATATATATATACATTATACAATTAAACAGCTAAACATAGCTTTCCAGTACTTAGAGGAGCTCGTTGCTAAATAATAACAGCCGCTTGGGGTCGAACTTTAGGTTAAGCAGTGGTTGCCTAGGTTGGTCCGTGAATGGGTGACCACTCATTACGTACAGAGTTTCCTCTGTGCCTCCGAAAGCACGTTAAGCCGTTGGTTCCAGCTGTAAATTGTAGATCTTTGACAGTCGTTACAGGTAGACAGGGGCCCGAAAGTCTGACAACCAGTCTTACCAAGGTGTATCGTAATACCCAGTACTAACTGGTTTCAGATTGGCAGTCGCTTTATCTAAAATACTGGTATTCAGCTGCATCCGGTTAGACCGGAAGCCGACCCTAACATCGTTGGGAAAAAGCTAGGCAGATGATGCGAAGTTGGTGACGCCAATTATTAAAATCCGACAGAGATTTTTTTCAACATCCGTAAAATACAAATTATCATAATGGATAATAGTCCCAAAGACATTATTCTAGTAAACTTTATCTGAGAAATAATCCTTGATGTTTGTAAGGTTTTTTATCATACAAAACAATTCAGACGTCCTTTTTATTCCATGCATAAAAGATATCAGACGTTGGAAAAAGTAGCCTGAAACTGAATCTGAACTGAATGGTTTATTTTTTTTGTCGTTACAAAGTAAACGTAGTGACGAAGTTTCCCAACTTACTTAGTTTATGTACTGTATGTTAAACTTAGCCGTATTTTCAGCACAACTTTTAGTGTTGAGAATGAGACCCCAGAGAATAACTTTATTTCACTGCTCTTCTATATGCAAGTTAAAAGACGCCATTCGTTATTGAAGTTTAAATCTCACTTCACTTGTTTCCCATTCGATTTAGGAGACTTCATGCCATGAAATAATTAACGTTGTTCGCCGCACACTCTGGGCGGTTCGCCAAATAGCTGTCAGTTAGCATAATGACTCACTTTACTACCCATGCTTATACACTTTCAAACTAACATAAAATCTGCTTCAAATTTTAATTGGCTAAACTGTGGGGAAACTTTCAAGTTTACCCAAAACTTGAAAGTTTCCCCACAGTTTAGCCAACTGATTTATATCTCAAGGTCATCTTTACCGATTCAACATTTAATAACAAAAAACAAATAGCAAACAATACAGTCTTTTCTTTATCCTCAGACACAAAAGGAACACATAGATTCAATCAGACGGTTTCACGCTAGGCCACATGTACGTACATATAGTAATCAATTTGGTGTGTGGGCACGACCAAATTTACGAAATCGAGCGAAAAAACGTAATGACGCACTGTTACGGTCGGGTGCGATAAATCGAGAAGAGAATTCGGCAGAAGTAAATACAAATGAAAGCTTAGTGTAATTAGTAGCCAGGGGACTTTCGATCGGTCGTCAGTCGCAGGTCTTGGCGTCATTTTTCAACCCTCGGAATGTACTCTCGATTTCTTTGCTGTTCTGAAAATAGATGAGACTATTTATCAGTCTCTATCTGCGTATGTAAACTCGATTGGTTTTCTTAGAATCAATTTCCAAATGCTCGTTCATGAGAAAAATAATATCCGATCGTTTGAAGTTTGGAATATCATTTAGACATTGTGTTACGATGCGGTAGCTATTGATATAAATAGCTGACAGGAACTCATGCCTGTCATTCATTACAGGATATAACCAGTCGAAAGAGAGGCGCTCGAGCTGCGGACACGCGAATGATCAATTCCATAATTTATCAAGTAACACGATCGCGTTCCTCACTCAATAGAACGTACGGTCGAAAAAGGAAATACGTTTTTTCTAACAAACCATTCAGTCAATTACAACCGTAGAAATCTATTCCCTTTTACTATTATAGCTGGCATATAACTAGTTCCATGGTGTTCGGTTTTATTACTTTTATATGGCGCAAAAAATATATGGCATTCGTTTTACTAAGGTCAAGGTAGGTCGATTTATAAATCAATTTATTTACACGCAATCCGAAAGCTCAAATACCGTAGTAACCTATGGGTATTCAATTTAGTTCCTTGATTTGTGTTAAATACGTCGCGAGATTTGTTATTTTTTAAATTATTTTATGACGTCATGACGTCAGCTTGATTAAATTATTTTAAAAAGTGGTCTTGTCATCGGTCCACGTCCAAATAAATTGGGTGTTGTTAAGTGCTGTGAAAATATATCGACTTACAAATATAGCACGAAAGGTATAAATATTTTCAACCGCCCGACTCTTCAACCGGTGGCCATATAACGCAGAGATATACGGATATATTTCCGGACAAGTGTATGTTCAGACAAGATTTATTGAAATCCAACACCTAGAGATGGTAAAATAGAAATTGTGAGGAAAGGTCAAATACACAGACATTGTGTATTTCTTGCCTAGAAAAAGTCAACAGAGTTGTTTTGTCAAGTTGGTACGTATTAGGATAGCCACAAAGCTGTCTTGTTATGCGCAGTACTAAACGAATTTAGCACATAATTGTTTTCTCGATGAGATCTGATCGAGGATTCTGTTATTCGTACCTACGAATTGTCAATTTTCATTACTTTTCCTAAAGTCCCTATTCTATTTACATGACCAATATAGACACCCATGTAAGTTGAACGCCACCCTAGAAACTAAATATTAATTGTGTTTAATATTAGCGCAATGTCCGCATAACACGTCACTTAATTATTGCGTGTATTTTGTTACCCAGTTTATTACTAGGCATGCCTGTAGCCTGTAGCCTGGGGCTTAAAATAGATGTACTATAATCGTTCCATTCGGTTCAACTGTCCCGAAGCCCTTGGCCGAGAGGGTTAGGGTTCATACAAAGAGGTGAACTACAGGTTCATTCAAAAACGAAAATAATGATGTCAATAAAATGCACATGGTGTCTCCTTTGCTGTACATAAATGGACGGATTGTTTTATTGCACGTCATAAGTTAAAATACTTAATTAGAAGTCCTTATCATCATTCTCTTGCCTTTATCCCAATTTATTTGAGGTTGCCACAGCACGTCATCTTTGGCCAAATAATTAGCATTGCCATTCAACTTGGCAATGCTGCCAGTCTTCTGAGCACGGTTTCGGATGACAGCGATGTGGAGTAGGTACATAGACGTCTATTAAGCGTCCTGTTGTTTATCTACTTGAGCTGGCTAAAACTCTTTAGAAGTATCATACATATTCCCTGACATAAACCAGTTACGAAGTATAATTGTTTTTCTTAAGCAAACGGTAGTCGGGTCGCGTGTGGCATGGTTTTGACAGGCAGATAAGTAACACAAACGGCAAATAAGGCGCGTATTTATTCAAACTACGCCAGTATTAGTGATTGTTGCCAGCCATGATTAATGGACGATAACGGTGAAATATATTCCAAGATTGACTTATTATAACACAAACCTTTTTGATGGAATAGAAACGTGATTCACAAAGTCATGACCGACGAAGTTATGATTAGGCCCTTTTTGGAACCACTTAAAAGACGTACAGAGGCAATATTTTAGCGAGGAGGATAATAAATGGTTTGCATCAAGTGGCTTTATGCGTGGTTTGTGCTAGCGACTAAGACATATGATGTACCTCACTAAAACATGAAGATTGTGATTGTGTAACATTTATCTTACTCTGCGGCTGGGTTGTTGGGCGACCTAATAACGGCTTGCTATGTAGATCTTTTTATCCTAGCATTTACTAGCTCAGCGGCTAAGTCATGTTTCATTTTAAAAAATAATGCTATAGAATTTGGACTTCATTTGCTACGAATAATAATTAAATTACTAGGTCAAAAAGAAACACTGATAGTTTATTAATTCAGAACAAAATATTAAAACTGTCCTCACACTTAAACTTTCATTTTATTGTGACATTAAAACACGACAACACCGTTCGAATTTCTAACTTGAATATTTTACACAAAGGACACAAATTCATAAAGACATAATTGGCGGGCGGAAGGCGAGCCTACTCGCCAAAGGGATATAATTAAAATTCAGTTGAGCCATGCCTCACAAAAGGGAATTGCATAGTCAAGCGATCGGCGAACAGTGAGAAGCCGAAGTCATGACACGGGTTTTTAACCGACTTCAATAAAATGAGAGCTTTCTAAGTCGACAGAATTCGTATTTTGTTTTGGTATACCATCTCGCTTCCAAGTTTGGCTGTCACACCAAAACTTTTAAGATCATAAGACTAGAATGTACGGCAACTTTCGTTCAGGACAAAGGTGTTTGCCTCCACGCATGCGAGCACAAAACGTAATCGCATGGGACAGGCCCAAATCTTCACGAGACGATTTGCAATACCGTTCTACTTCATAATTATAGTGGCAGTAATAAATTGGAGTTACAACTAATCATAACTTGGGATGAGACCGGGCTAATTTATAAAAATATTCTTTACAAAACTACCAAGTAATTTAAAATCAATTTTTTACATGATTATATCTGTCCTCTGGAAGTACCTCAAAACTGTTACCAATTATCGTTACTGCATATTGTTATAAAATTGCAGTTAACAGTATAAAGCTGTTTATAAACGAGCCCAATATTGAGGTTTTTTTGTGGTTTAAACTGCCAGCAAGCTGGTAAAACTGTCAAAATGCCAAACCAAATTTGCAGTTTGCGTAACAAGTTCTTTCACTGGATTCGCGGTTTTTGGCAGGTGACATTTTGAAATGTTGGGACAGTATTTCATTTATGGATAAATTTTAGCACCACTCGGCTGTGTCCTTTGTCATAAACGAAGAGAGGAAAATGCGATCTCATAATCATATATCAAAACATGAGCATGTGTTAATATGTTTTCCAATCACTGTCTATCAAAAGATAGCTCATGTACGCTACGATGAACATTATTAGAAATAATTGGTATAATAAAAATATCGAATATATCGTATCATGAATGTCGTAAGTCTTTTAAGAAATTAGACGTGGCTTTAATGTTTCCTCCTGCCTGGATTTTGGGCTAATTTCGAGAAGAATACTGATTTAATTCGGACGCTCTTTCCCTATAAAATGTTTAGAAAAAAAGCTTTTACGTATAAACAGAAGAAATGTGTTAATTAGGTGCGAAGCCTGCCGGCCGTTACTGAATTATAAAGAAGCGACGTGGCTGCCTCGACCATTGATTCTCTTTTAAGGACCTCTCCTGACCCCACCAAAAAACAATAGGATTAAGTATTTACCCCGAAGTCATTAAAGTTGCTATGTTAGGTGGTGTTGTGCGCCACAAAGAAAAAAAAATGAATGAATTTGAAAAAATAAAACCAATGGCCAGGGAAATCGTGATAACATTTTTTTACCGTGGATTGAGTACATGACTGTCCAACAGATCAGATATGAAAATTTACCATCAGTTTAAATAAAAAAACAGCTGTTCCATACAAAAGTAATAAATGTTCAAAATGACTTTAACAGCTGATGTTTCTTGCTCTCTGAATTTGTGTTACCATGAATAAATAAAAAGAAATTGGTCTCAATGTAAAATGTATTTTTGACAAATGTACTGAGTTGTGTGTTCATTGATCAAATAAAATGATAGGTACAAAAGTACACTCAACTTAGATCCCTGTTCTAAAACGATGCTCAAGCATGGATCTCAGCTTAAAACTAGTTATGAGCTGAATTTAGTATGCAGTCCAATAGTTTTGAATCAAAATTAGAGCTGAAGCAGCGTTTTAGGAAATGGACCTTAATTTTCTCGCTACACTTAGGTATCTCGCTACGTTTACTTATATGCGTTAGGTATGTAGTAAGGTATTGTAGAAAAAGCATTATTTAAAAAAAAAAATCTTCATTCTCTTTGTTAAGACACGACCTACGACCGTGGACCGACCTACCTATAAAAACCTACCCTTGTCCTGTAGTTATTAAAAGGATTTTTTTAAATTGGTCTATTCTGTCCCACTGCTGGGCGTAGGCCTCCGCAGTGACTTTCCAAATTTATTTATCATTTGCCTTCTCCGAGCAATCCGTTAGCATGAGTCCAGAAAGTCAGTTATACTTACTATTTACGTACTTTAAATACTTAAGTACTTCAAATACACAACTGCTGAATTATTTTATTAATTTAACAGTGCTGGTCAGTGTGCAAGTCTCACACAGAAATTAGATGTTTCATGTATGTACAATTTCTTGCTCCAATACTTCGTACTATTCCAGCTTAGATTACTTTCAAACCTCAGAAGATACTGCAGTGCGCTTTCAATAAGTGTTAAAAGACAGATGAGGCCTCGTTTCACAATAAAGTATTGAAATCTTCTCCATTCTTTTTTTCCAGAAACAGTGCTAAAGCTTCGTAGCGCGGTTGATATTGCATGAACTCGAAACTCGACAACCCGACGACCTTCAAGCTCGGCGACAATACTATTTACTTCTGATGTGAAATTTTAGAGTTCACAATAAAAAAAGCGCGGTTTTTTATTCTTCATTGTAAAAAAGTTACGACTTTTGCCACTAAGAGGTATTGTGTTATATGTGTCTACTGGGACCCGCCAAATGAGGTTTTATATGATGTAGTTAATAATGACGCAGCAATATATTGTTTTAAGTACAATAATTTTCTACAGTAGTAACATTATTTGTGATCATTCGGTTTTTAAATTGCTTGTCGAGAATATTGACAAGGATTTAATGGAATTTTTAGCGACACGTTATATTCTAGCTATATTTATTTTGTTTAAGTTATTTAGGGTATTTACTATTATACCTTGTACCTACATATGTAGATATCAAGATGAGATACGTGAGCTAAAAAGGTTATCGTGAAAAAAAAAACAATCTCTCATCAACACTGAATGAACAGTTTCAAAGCTTTGTAATTGAAATAGAACAGCGTTGTTACTATTCTAGCGTGAATTGGCCTGAAGAGGGCAAAGGTCGACTTACACTTTCGTTCTAGTAGGCCATTCGATCGCGTAGGTTTTATAGTAAAAATAGAAGTCTTAATCGTAGGTTTTAACATTTATTTGAAAACAAGTGAGCAAAAGGCTTTTAATAACCAGAGTCATGTGAATTAATGTTTTAAAAAGAGACCAAAATAAAAATTACACCTTAAAAGTTTGCTTATCTTTCAGTTTTTTAACTTCTTTTACCATCAGAGAATCTAAAGAAAACTTCTGTTTAATTTGTTCCGAGGCCCTAGTATGAGCGCGCTGTGTAAACGTTACGAAAATACGTTTCTCACTTGGCACTTAGTTTTCTGACCGAAAAGTCGGACCGAAAAGTCTGAAATAAATGTTTTGAATTGAATATTCTCATTAATGGATGGTACTGATTGTGCTTGTTGCATATAATTTAACTAAAATGCTGGCTTAGTAGGTGATTCGGCCGCTGAGTTTCGTCTAGGAATTTCATTATTATAAATATTTTTAAGTTGTGTTTCGGACGAAAGCTTTTTTAGAGACAAAGTAACGTCAGAAAGATGATTAAATAATACTCACCTACTTATTTTACTCTCCGTGGATAAATTTGAAAATGATGGTAAAGTGACGATATTCAAGGATGTTTTTTTAAATACGTTGCTTGTAGAAACATTTTTTTTGCAATAGATGGTCTTGTTATAATCAACAGAATCGAACTACAAACATAGTTGAATATTGACATGAAACTGTCAATAAAAAAAACGCGAAATGTGGCACAATTTTGCAATTTTGGCTTTTGCCTGCGACTTCGCTTGTGTAAATTTAGAATTTGACAATAACCGCCTCGGACACGTGGCGCCATCTATTAACATTATCGTTGTTTTCCTCGGGTACTGCTACAGTACTATTTTTCGGGATAAAAGGTACTCTATGTCCGTTTCTATACACCTGACAACGTATATGCAAAATTTCAAGAGGATAGTTCAGTAGTTTAGACGTGAAGAGGTAACAAACAAACAAACTAACTTTCGTATTTATAATATTAGTTAGGATTAGGATAATGAAATTCCTGTTTCGACCGGATCGGACAAAACTCAGCGGCCAAAACCCCTACTAAGCCAAAATGCTACAGGATAATTATTGTATTTTCGATTCAAAAATCGACGTATTTACGTAACATTTGCACCGTGCGCTCATGTTAGTGCCTCGGAACAAATTAAACTGAAATTTTTATTTAGATTTTCTGATGGTTGGGGAAATTGCGAAACTGAGAGATAAGTATACTTACTTATTATATACCAGGCCCCTCAGAAAGTATTGCGAAAAAAAGTTTTTATATATGGGAGACTGGCCAGTTATTATGTTTTTCGAAAATATGATTATTTATAAGTAAAAATAAGTAAGTTCCAATTTCAAAATTTCCCTCCACATTTTTTGCGAGTTAATTCAAAGTATTGTGTCTCACTGAAATATGGATCTGCGCCGGGAACATTTTAGAGCTATGATTTTATACGATTTCAAGTGTCGCCTGAAACCGGATGAATCGTACGATAGACTTCAAATGGCATTCATGGATGAAGGCCCTTCCAAGGCAACCGTGTATCGTTGGTATAACGAATTCAAGCGCGGTCGACCAACTTTGGGGGATGACGAAAGAAGCGGTCGCCCTTTGACGGCTGTTACCGAAGAAAACGTGCTAGCAGTGAAAAATTTAATCCAAGACAATAGGCGAATTACATATCAGGAGATTCAACACATATTGAAGATTGGATCGGGAAGCGTTCACGAGATTCTACACAGCCATCTTCGCGTGAGGAGGATAGTATCACGCTGGGTGCCGCACAACCTCACCGATGCTCAGAAGCAGGCCCGGGTGGAATGGTGCCGTGATATGCTTAACAAATTTGAAGCAGGCTCGTCTCGGCGTGTTTACGACATCGTTACAGGTGATGAGTCCTGGATTTATCAATACGACCCAGAAACCAAGCGCCAGTCGACTGTTTGGGTGTTTCAAAATGAGCCAACGCCTACCAAAGTGAAGCGATCTAGAAGCGGGGGTAAGATTTTGATCGCTAGCTTTTTTAATTTGACTGGCCACTTGGTATCAATTCCCTTACGGGATCAAAGAAGCATTAATGCCGAATGGTATACTTCCAAATGTTTGCCAGAAGTTTTCTCTGTTATAAGCAACAAGCGACCAAACACAGGGCTCCGCGGGCTACTGCTCCACCACGACAATGCACCTGCGCACACCGCACTCAAAACGAGGGACTTCCTGGACAGCACGCCAGTCAAACTCCTGGGTCACCCTCCTTACAGCCCTGATCTAGCACCGTGTGACTTCTTTTTATTCCCAAAAATAAAAAATCAGCTCAAAGGGATACAATTTTCGTCGCCGGAAGATGCGCTGGCTGGGTTCGAGCAGGCTGTAAACGAGGTGTCTGCGGCGGACTGGAAAAAGTGTTTTGAAAACTGGTTTAGGCGCATGAATCTTTGTATAGAGGCTGGTGGAAAGTACTTTGAAAAGATTTAATAAAAATATATGTACGTATAGAACAATTTTTTTTAGTTTCGCAAAACTTTCTGAGTGTCCCACGTATATAGGTATAATTGATATAATGTATGTCAATTAAAATGTAACATCTTTAATTTGTTTTAAAAAATTGTTTTACCAAGTATGGGTCAGCTGATACTTTTTTCGCTATTACAATGTTTGTCCTTTAGTATGTTTATAAATTAACTAATTACTGAATTGGCATTTATTCTAATTTGGCATTTATTATAAATTTAATTTTAATTTAATTTGGAATTTTAATTTTAACTTTTATTTGAATTCAATAATGTAATTTTGCAATCTGGGACAATCAAGACGACCAATGATTTATCTGTGGATTTTTATTTATTTTTGTTTATATGGGTCACGGACCTGAAATAAATAAACAACATACTACTATTATTATAAATGTAAAAGTACCTGTCTGGTACATTTCTATGAAAATTGGCACACATGTAAACTTCAACATAAGTTAGGACATAACATAGGAGACTTTTATCAAATGCAATATAGGGTGTGCATAGTTTCTTAGCTAAATTGTTGTGTGTAGACCCAAAACAAAGCTTGCCAAAATAAAGAAGTGCTATTTATCACTTTATCATAATAAAGCTAAGCGCATATTGCAGCCGCAACAGGCCGCAGCGCATCGTATTTAAATTCAAAATAGCGCGATGCGGCCCGCATGAAATGTGCGATGTTCATACAAAATATGCAAAAGCATTGATAGAGATTCTTTATAATGGGTTGCGTTGAGACACGACATGCCGTAACCTGCATCAGCCTTTAAACAGCAGTAGCACATCCATAAATTAATTCAAGTTTAAACACTTAAGAAAAAATTCAATTTTCATGTAAACAGTCCAAATAGATCTAGATTTAAGGATTAATGTATGCACACCCTAAAACCGTTCAGACGTAGATTGGAATAAGCCCGAGCTCTGACAGCCGGGATTAGGAATTCGTTTTACAATGCTATCTAGCTTGAAACATTAATGGAATCTGAGAATCACACAACTTATGTATGTCTGGGTTGTTTGCGTAGATTATCTCACATCCATGCTAAGGCTTTGGTCACACTCGGGCACATTTTTTTCTGAACGGTTTTAGAACTGATTTAGAATATTTGCGCAAGTGTCCTGATACCTTTTGGAATTACTTTTTAAGTGTAGTCAATCTCAAGTAAGTTTGAGAGGCAACGAAGAGGCTGATAGATTAGCTATTTTAGCGGTTACTCTGTTTCAAGAATTTTAAGTAGTATTTAAATATTTAGAACAAAAGTTCTTGCAAAAGAAATTGTAGGTTTAAAGAATGGAAGGAAATTGTCTGGTATAAAACTATTCAATATCTGCCTCTTCGAATGCCGACTTATGCTATCAAGGAAATAAGTAGATGTCATATTGTTCTGCTTCATAGACTCGGATGTTTGGTTTTTCGATGAAGAAAGTAAATTCTCCCAATTGTGAAACATGTAGAACGGTTGAAAATGCTCAACATATACTTACTTGTAGAGTGTACTAAGTACAAGAAGGAAAGAGAAACTCTGTTCAGTTCGATAAAATTAAATGTATAAGATTCCGGTCCATAGTCCTTGCTGAATTAAAAAAAATATATATAATTTACAATGTATGTGTAGTTTAGTTTAGAATAGGTTACGATATGATGAGGCTGACTTGCCTTTGAGGATAAAAGCCTCTAATAAAATATAAGATAAAAAAAGTTTAGTCAATATTTTTTTCTTGTGGTTTGACAAAAGCGTTGTGTTGGTATGTTTTGTCAGCCGTGAGTGAGTGAAGAAGATCACAAATCAATTTTGTAGTTTTTGGTTTTGTGCGATCAACACATGTCATCAAAATGGGTTCTGTTCGCGAAGTTTTCGAGACAGAAAAATCGTTTACAGGGGGCGCTTAGAATCAAGTATATAAGTAGTCAAGAGTGATAGTTACATTTTCAACCTTTTTATATTAAAGTAATTTTCAAACGTTTGATGTTCCCTGAACGTAGTTTATGATAATATTTTGCCGTTTAAAGGGATCCTCGTTCATTGCGCTCGTTTTACACATGAATCGAGTTCTAGAATTCACTGCATGAGCAATATTAATACAATATGGCCTATGAGTTATGCATAATTTATTAGAATATAAATACCACTCAAGGAAGTTCTCAGTAGTGCAATTCAGCTTAATTTCCTTTACTAAGAATGCGTACATTATATTATTATGATATTTTCTGCATAACTGAACATAATTTATTAAAGTTAAGGTGAAGTCTGTCGAGAGAGACAGGTGGTAAGACAGTGGTTGAGAAGAACTCTTCGTGTCTTTCGGATTCCTTAAGGTATTTTTACACCCTTTTTTAGATTTGTGAATGAACGTAGCTTTTAAGGTGCTGCAAGCGACTATAATTGAGAGCAGCGGTAGCCCAGTGGTAGCAGCCCCGACTTACGAGCAGTAAGTCGTAGGTTCAAACCCAGGCAGGCGCATTACTTTGTGTAATTTATTTCATCACCACTGCTCTGAAAGCGGTGAAAGAAAACATGGTGAGGAAACCGGCATGTCCTAAAACTAAAAAATCGAAGACATGTGACATCCACCAACCCGCACTGGGCCCGCGTGGTAGATTAAAACCCACTCCCTCTCATTGAGAGGAGGCCTGTGTCCCAGCAGTGGGAACATTATAGGCTGATGATGATGATGAAGCGACTATTTGTGATGAAGTGTTTTCTTAGAGTTACATAGTTATAGGTACATAGAAAACAGTCGTATCACCGCAGCCTATTATTCTTATTCCGAATGGGTCGCGTTGCTGATGAAGTTTGCGGTCGTGGACGCGTTTGGCTACAGTTCTTTCACCATTATTTTACCTGTGACAGGACCAATCCCATAGCAACCTTAATTCAACGCGATTAAAGATCACTGTCATTTTAACCGATTTCCAGTAACAGCGACCAAAAAGAAATCTTAAAATGATGGAAATAGAGACCACTACGGTTTTCACAGTGATTCAAAGTCACATTAATTTGAATATGCGGGAATGAAGATAGAAGAAGACGATAGAAGCAGAATGCTGTTGAACTCACCGAGGAAGCTGAAGGCTCCGTCTCATGATGGTAGGTGGAGTGATGCCGGATAGTCCCCGCCATGCCGTTGTCACGTCGATCTACATGTCAATGACGTCACATGACGTCAATTGTCATTTAAATGTTTTCGTCATCACCTCACCTCCTTTGCGAGCGACTTCGACAATCCATGGTACGAGTAATTTACTCACAAAGTTTTTAAAGTTGCATTTACTTGGGATATGTATCACTGTCGCATATAACGTTTGTTTTAATTTATTGTGTAGTTATGCACTTTGTCTGGATCTATAAATTCTGGATATTTTATTCACGGCAGATGTACTAAAAAGATTTCTAGAAGAAAAAAAAATGTTATTTTATTCTCTGTGCTAGTAAATGACTTTCATTAGGTATTATTATTATATCGTTATAGTGTATCAGCATATTGCATATAGCATATCGTGTCAGGATTTTAATTAATTAATTAATTCCTCTTGTGACTTCTCAGAGAGGATTTTGTGGGATAACTGTCCACTTCCATTCAGAACTGTATTTTGCGTGGATGTGAATTATTTATGCGTTTGGCGGAATGGTTAATTTTATGTAAGTATTTAAGTTTTGGGTTTATCTCATTTAATGGATAAAAAACTGTGGTAATGTAAGATAAGTTATTTATAATTGTTTATAAAATAATTTTGAAAACTCTAGTTATTAACAGAGTGTTCCAATCAAATCATACTTACTAAGCTTAACGGATATCTAAACGATTATTGTAATAGTAGAAGGATAAAGCTTTCTGGTCACGATTGTATAGGGATAATTACCTCCGAACGACCTTCTCAATAAATCCTAATTCATTGTTAAGGATTCTGTATAGATTTCTGTGGCTCAGCGTAATTTATACGACCAGATGCTGAATAATTAGTTTTGAATCCATTTATGCATGTAATCATACTTTTGGAATATTGATAAAAATAACATTTATAGTTAGGTATTTTATTTAATAAAGTAGCTTAGAAGTGAAGAAAAAATATAAACGATCCGTCGTTCATATTTTTCTCTTTTCATTAAAAGTTAACGATAGTTTTGTTGTTTAACAAAAAAAAATATATATATATATAAAACAAAAGTTGTGGTTAAGTTTTAAAGTTTGACCAAATATTTTTAACAGTTAAGTGCAACCTAAAGCAACTCACAAAGTACGACTTTTTTCACTTTACTTCGGTTGAGGTCTCTACGCCGTAGACGTCGTAGCGCTACGGCCTACGGTGCTACGAGCGTGCGGGTCTCGACGTAGCGGTTGGCGCGCGACTGCCGCAGCGTGTAGCAAGCGACTCGCTTTAGCCACGCGGTCCGCGCACTCCGCACCGTAATGATTGACAAAATACTTCACCTGTGTTTTTTCTTAAAGAAAAAAGCAGTAAGCATGCAACATACGTCCTAAAAATGCACCAATTTAAAAAAAAAGTGTTACGAAAAAATTATAGCACGATATTCGCGGGTCACTGGGTATGCACTTGCGTAGTCGTTTTGTTATCAATAAAATTGCAGTTTGAAGTAAACTTTTCAAAGTGATTAGAAAAGATGACCAAGGCAGAGATTTTAACTATAAACAAGTTCACGAAAATATAGCGTAATAATAGTAGTAATTTTTCTATTTTACTATTTTTAAAAACACGTTATATGGGACATTAAGCTGTGTATCGTTTTTCTCAAGAAATAAGAGTCAACACACAGTAAATTGAAATGGTGCTAGACGATAAGCGGTCGCCGTCTATATTGTTTTTCATTATTACCTATTGGTACAGAAGAGTCTGCACTTGCGGTTTCTTGTATTGGAAGACACACACACACAAACACATAGCTACACCCGAGATCTATGATCTGAAGCAAGTTTTTACTAAAACTATTTCATCATAATAAACGTAATGTAAATACGTCGATTTTTGAATCAAAACTACAATTATCATATAGCAGTTTAATTAAATTAAAAGCATTGTGTTTTTAATTTAACCAAACTGTATCACGCATAGAAAATATTTTGTTTTAAATTCAGATAATATTATCACACATTCATTTAACTACTAATCTAAACAGCGTTACACTTTGATTGCAACATTTTAGAGGACAAACTTTTATATTTTAGTTTTTTTTTGTCACAAATCACATTTTGTATTTTTTTACATTTAAACCTACTAAAATACCTACAGAGATTTCATCAATAGGTATACTGTCTACTGAAATAGAATAAAGCAATAAATCCCTATCTCGATGTTCATGCATCAGCATTTTTTTTGTTCTTCCCGCTAATTTTAATTTTTTTCTGCCATTTTGGAAAGTATTATTATAGACTAGACAACATTGCCACAAGAAAAAAATAAACTTTAACAAAAATATCACAGGATATCGATAGTTAACTGTAAAATAATTATGATGATATGTTCCCGCCTTGAAGCTATTAGCTACGAACTAGGAAAATAATACTTAATGCATTATCATCGTTAATACATATATAAAACCTTCTTTCATACAAAAGCCAGTTTACTTAGATTACGTACTGACTGAACATAGGTATATGCAAAAGTTGGTATTGAATAAATAATACAGTAAACTTTAAATGAGACTCATACAAGAACTGACGTGGTGTTTAAAAATCTCATACTTACCTGTTTCTATAAATTACACGATACAGTTTCAAATTATTATTTTTCAAGTGATGACTTATTAGTAAAGTACCAATAAGATGATTTATTGGAAAATAAGTACTTTTTACTTTCAATTTTTTCCCATTAAATCTAGACAAATAAATAAAATTGAACTGTCTGTTTCTTCCGGCTAATCTCCAAAACGCCTGGGCCGATTTTGACGGTGCTTTTACTGGCAGATAACTGATGTTATAAGGAGTAACTTAGGTTACTTTTATTTTTGAAAAAGGATTAAGGTTTGCTGCCAAAAAAAATTAAAACCCTTAAAATTTTAACAAGATCCAATTAAAATAGGGAAATAATATTTTTATAATAATTTCACGTGAACGAAAGTCATGTGGAACAGCTAGTTATGAATAAATTAAATTATATAACGTTTATGATCGGATGAATAAACGTGAACAAAGCAACAATGTGAAGAACGCAAGGATCGTTGTAGCAAAGGAAAACTCTCGAGTTTTTGCACGTGATTAAGTAAATTAAATTATAAAGTGCGTTAAAACTACTCGGTTTGTTGCAATGGCTCCGATGCCCTCAGCATTTTTGCTAAGCGGGATTTTCAGTAAGTCGGTAATTTATTCAGTAATTATTTATTTAGCATAATCAACCTGTAAGACTGCTGGAACACAGGCATCCTCCATATAAGAGGGAGTGGGCTGTAATCCACCACGCGGGCCCAATGCGTATTGGTAGATGTCACATATCTTCGAATTTTTAGTTCTAGGTCATGCCGGTTTACTCACGAAGTTTTCCTTCACCGTTTTGAGAGCAGCGGGGATTAAATAAATTAGACAAAGTAATGCGTCTGCCGGGGGTTCGAACCCATGGATTACTGCTCGTAAGTCGGGGCTGCCACCACTAGGCGACCGCTGCCCCCTTTCTTTAATGCATATCAAAAATTTCATAAAAACTATGTTTCAAACGATACCTGCATTAAAACTTCAGTATTTTTCTAAGTTAAAGTGGCAGTTGGCGCAAAGCACCCACTTACACATCCCACGTGAACATCTTTGTCAGACTCTATTGCAATAAACTACGAGTTAATATTCCTTCGTCGAATCAGTATATAAAGTGCAGGAAAGTTTGAAAATAGCTTTCATTGTGTGCAAGGGTACGAAGTACAAGAACTTAAGTTCGTTTGTTTTTAACAAATAAAACTGGAGCCGGTGTAACACGATACTTCTTACTTTAAGTGTGTCTATTTACGTTGGGATCCTATTTCTCCTTAGGGATCAGTGTGAGACAACACTGGAATTACTGGAATTCAATTAAAGGAACGTAAAATAATTTAGTGGTGTAATGCCTAGGTAAAACATATTATAATGTAATGTAATCTTGTACAGTCGAAATAGCTGCGGCTGCTCATTTTTAAAACATGCCACAACATGCATTATTCCTCATTTTTAAACAAAGCACACGATGACCACATCCACCATGCGGATGGTGCGGACCAATAGTAGTAGACCGAAAAATATTCGAACTTCATTTATCACATAAATATTTGATTTAAACAAGACTCATGCTCTGTTACGAGCGTTTACACCTTACGACATTTCATACAAACTTTCAAGACCTTATTTTCCGAAATGATTGAACCGATTTTAATGAAACTTCATACGCATAAGCAGAATACATAGGTCTAAAAAGTTACAAAAAAACATTTTTTTCGGAAATTATGGACTTGAAAGTTTGTATGAAATGCCGTTAGGTGTAAACGCTATTAATGAACACAGATGTTTGACCAGCCTTTTTCGACCAATATAAAGAAAAAAAAGCACTAAAAAAGAGAAAGCGCTGCAAGCAGGAATAGTCGTTACGGTGATCAGACGCAAGTTTTGGTGATTGTACCTAGCCTTTTCCACAGTATGTTGGGGTTAGCTAAGTATAGTCTCAGCAGATAAAGCTGAATACCAGTATTTTGCATGGAGTGATTTTCCATAACCCAGTTACTTGAATCGAAATAAAGGACGTTAAATAATTAAAGTACTTAAAAATAAGTGTAAAAGTATAACCATGTCAAATGAAGCTAATTAAAAGCAATGCCGGCAAAATCTTGCCTTTTTATTACTATTTATGTACCATAAAACACAATGCCTGCGTCAATGTAATAAATCGTATGCTGAATTTCCTTGAAATATTGTTGTTTTTATGGAATTACTTTCCGTACATTGGAGTTCTAAAATAGACTGAACTGAAGTGTGCAGAGGGCTGGCCATATCTGTCGAAGGAGCGATGACCAATGAAGCATACGATTTCTGGAATGGAAACAGCGTATCGGCAAGTATAGCGTGGGTGGCCCCCAGCTAGATGGATCGGTGGCCTTGTCTTGTCCGGGACAGATTGAGTGTACAAGACTGAGGACAAATAGCGTTGTGGCGCTGTTTGGAGGAAGCCTATGTAGCAGTGGACTGCGACAGACTGACTGGATTGAGCACGGGCAATATTCAGAAATGGTCGTGTAATTATTCACTACCAAATGCAAATCACATAACTAATATACATAACATCACGCTTCTTATCTCCGAAAGGTTAGGCAGAGGCACATTTCGCCATTTTTTGTTTAAGTACAAGGTGCGGCCGTATTGCGATCAACCAGGCATAAATCCAGACTCCGTGGTTGCTACTGAAAATTCCTGACGGAAAAATAACATATAAATGGGCTAAAACTGGCCTGTAAATACTGAGACATTCCTGAAGGAAAAACCCAATAACCCTTTGGCCGACCCGGGAATCGAACCTAGGACTTCATGCTAAGCAGTCGCGCTTGCAACCACTAGACCAACAAGGCAGCTTTAATATACCTTCACCTATTTTCCAAGCAGAAAACCGAGAGGTGTCTATTAATCTAGGTACTACACTGTGCAATGCATGTCCTAAATTATAAACTCCCAAACCATGTTGGAACCAGCGAGCACAATAATATTATTAATATATTCATGTGTCGCTGAATCAAGTCTTGTTCACCAAACACGATATACCTAACCTAACCTATACATGTATATTTATATACTAATACTAAACTACTAATAATAAAGCTGAAGAGTTTGTTTGTTTGTTTGTTTGCTTGAACGCGCTAATCTCAGAAACTACGGGTTCGATTTGAAAAATTATTTCAGTGTTAGATAGCCCATTTATCGAGAAAGGCTATAGGGTATATATCATTACGCTACGGCCAATAGGAGCGAAACAGCAATGAAAAATGTTGCGAAAACGGGGAAAATGTGAAGCAGACGAAGTTGCGCGGGACAACTAGTCACTCTATATATATATAGTGTTCCTACACAATTGTTCAGTCTAATTTATACAGCCATGTTGCATGCCAGCTTAAATCACAACTGCTCAATTAAGTATTGATACGTGTAATGGATATTACTACGTCATGACTAGGTACTGTTTTAAGCACGAACAGACACGATAGGGTCTACCTGTTGCAAGCGAAAACATCGACAGTCGAACATTTCGAACTTATTAGTTTGGGCACGTAATATTATTTCGCGGGGTGTTACGTCCAGATGAAGTTGTAATAAGGCCGTCTTTTTACATGTTTTTGGCGAGTTTTTTGGTTGCTAAATTAAGGTAGTCTACACGAAATTAGTTTTTTTTTTGGGTGGACGCCCTTGCTTAATATTCATACCTAGAGGTAAAAAATGTTAGCCTAGAATAACAGAAAGTTTAGGTTGAATATTTATAAGCTTTGCAACTGAAATAAGAGGTTCAGTGATTCCGGTATATTTAAGGAGAGAAATAAATAAATTAACATTTCGTTTTATTGGTCAAAAATGCCTCAAAGCAGTCACATTTGCTTATTGGTACTTACAAATCCTGAACCTTTTTTTTGAAAGTCGTTAAAACGGGATAAGGTAAAGTCTTAACGAAATTATTTACTTACTTACAACAAAGATCCCTTGACCAAGCGACTTAATTTCATTTTCGGGGGTTGTTTGTTCGCCGTAAGAACTCTTGGCTATGTAATTTCATTTATTGCTTATTGTTACGACAAGGAAAAACGAAGGACTAAGATTAATTAATTACAATGTAGAACGTTGAATGTTAATTATGTTAATCAGCATGCTATTCAGGCTAGCAGGCAGCTGGCTTTATATGTATAATGAAATCATGTTCCGAGGATGCAGGTTAACCTTTCCTTGAGTTTATATATTTACCTTATGTAAGGCATATTGGCTTCACAGTTGATACCTATATTTTTAGCTAGTATTAATACGTTATTATAAATTTCCACTAGAACTCTCTATTTGGTTAAATAATATACTTGGTAGGTATAAGGTTCCAATTCTGACTTTAATTTGGTTATTGGAAATAGACTAGGAAAAATACCAACACCAAAACGGAAGACCGACCTAATTTTCCAGCTTTCTTATGGAAGGTTTCAGTCGTTCTCACGATTTTTTTTAAAAACATGATTTAAATAAGTATTTTAATTTTACGCCACCACTTCACGCACACATTCATAAACATAATTAATCGTACAGATACGCATACACCATCTTACTCTTTCTTTTATTATTTCCGTACAATAGTCCTACCCGTAACTACAATCTACAATTGTGATAATTCCAATCTCGGCGAGGGGGGCCAGGAGTCTATAGCACAGGGTATCCTAGTTTGGATTCCTGACTACCACAAACCTTTGCACCTCCAATATTTGTAACATCAGTATTTTGTAATTGTACATAATTTATGGGAGAAAATAAAAAATCGTTATTATTTTATTATTAATGTTACTATGACCCCTTTACTATTCAATGCATCTATCAGCACAATGTTTTGAACGCGTAACATTAAGTCCTACATTAAAACATCACTCAACTCAAACAAAAAAAATGTCGTTACCCAGCAATAAAACTTTTGCGTAGATCTTGATAGTTTGATGTACACAAAGCTTGGCTTGACGGTTTCTTGCAAGATCCGTTTACATCTAGTAATTTTTAGGAAACCTCAAGACTGGACTAGGAAATCTAGCGCCAAACGAGGATAAAACATCAACAAAATGGGTCACGATGCTCAACACTGACGGACCAAGAAAAAAAAAGGTCTAAATGTATCTACATCCTACGAAACATTTTGTGTCTCGTGCTCGCTAAGTTGTTTGATATGTAGGTTCCCAATTTTCCTTTCAATTACACACACTTCCATCGCACACACGAATTGTATTTACAAACAATATTTTTATCAACGCATTCCATTACGCTACAAATGGTGGATAACATCGGCACGAAATGAAAGTAGGTCATTGTTACAAATAATTCGACATTCCTTATTCACTCAGTCTTACAATAATATTATGTTAACCTGTTTATCGTTTCACGTGTAAAGAGGTAAATAAAACGACAGTTTGGGATTACATAAAGTTATTTATGGTAATGTATCGTCCATGCACATATATTTGAGAGGTTATGGTAAGGTTCGACGGGCCGGTCAAATATTTGCAGCGAACATCGAAGTCGGTCTCAAGGGAAATCTCAAGTTGTCTTTTCGTTTCAAACAAAAATGTAAGACTGAGAAACAACACCGCCTCATCTTGGTTTGTGTTTCATTCTAAACAACGCTGACTTAATTAAAATTAAAACGAGGTCTGTGTATTTTGCTTTGTTTATGCGTTTGTCTGGTACACACACGTTTGTGGTTAAAGATACAAAGTAATTATAAGGTACTGGTGAGTTAAGATCTCGGTTTTTTTTAAGGTGGAAGTGTCAGGGTTACCCGCTAATTGAAGTTATGTTTTCAATAATTTGCAGGTCAGTGTCAGGTGACCGACCGTGATCGCGTGTTTGTTAAGTTTTAACGAAAATATAAAAAAGAGATTGTTTTTAATTGTTAATTGATTTGTTACTTAACCCGTACTAATCGCGTTCTGCGTGGCCGCTCACAATGGGCCTCATCAGAAGGCTCAAAGTCACCCAGAGGGCAATGGAGAGAGCTATGCTCGGAGTTTCCTTGCGTGATCAAATCAGAAATGAGGACATCCGCAAGAGAACCAAGGTTACCGACGTAGCCCGAAGAATTGCCAGACTTAAGTGGCAGTGGGCAGGGCACATTGCTCGTAGAACAGATGGCCGATGGGGCCGAAAAGTTCTGGAATGGCGACCGCGAACCGGGAGACGATGCGTTGGAAGGCCTCCCACTAGGTCGACCGATGACCTGGTGAAGGTTTAGGCGATCCGCTGGATGCGAGTCGCACGGGACCGATCAATGTGGCGACACTTGGGGGAGGCCTATGTCCAGCAGTGGACGTCTTTCGGTTGAAATGATGATGATGATGAATCGCGTTCTGAAGTTTGATTATTTTTCATGATTTTTGTTATCACTAATGATAACTATTACTTTGAACTCTGACAAATAGAATAGGTACCTAAGAGAATATAATTTATTTCATAAGAATTAAACGGCGACTAATACTACACTTTTCAAAATTTGATCTCTTTAGAAGTTTCGAATTGCTTCGATCAATTATAATTTATAGAGCATTTACTTATAAAACAGTCTACACTTCACGAAGGGATGAGGGTAAGACCTTACACCTAAGTGATTCATAACGATTCACGTCGACTTCTCATAGTAATTTATGATGCAAATCCAAGTCTAACTGAAGCATCCAGTTGCAGATTTTTCGACATACATAAAGTCAGTGAGCGAATGACGTTTGCAGGTGTCCTTGTAATACTTTCAGACGATTTGATCACAAGAAAACGATTCCGTCATCCCCTGTCAAGCAAATACAAGTTTATGAAGGTCAGAAGGTCCCACTGCGATCTGGATTAAATCAAGACCAAGTTGGCTTGCATATCGAAAGATGACGTCACTTCTGTTTTACTTCAGCAATAATAACTGTGATTTCAGTCGACGTTTCAGTGTGATTATGTTTCTCGTCTCCTTATGCAAACTTCAAAGCAGAAATAAGCTTTTGCTCCGTAATGAGACATTAATAAACGCTTATATATACCTTTGTATATGTACTGTACTTTACTCGTTGTCGTTACCACGATAATTTAGAGTGAAGCATTGGTTTTGCAAATTGGTTATTAGCTTATCATTCAAAAACATAAGAGCGAATTTAAATGGGCCCATTTAAATATCTATTTATTGAAGCTTAAATGTGGAAGTTAAGAGCGTTTTCGCTTTACGACTTTTCATACAAATTTTCAAGTTCTTATTTTCCGAAGTTACTAAACCGATTTTAATGAAACTTCATACGCATACGCAGGATACATAGATCTAAAAAGTTACTAGAAAAGATTATCGAGATGTCTTAGAAAAAAAGATAATTGGAAATTTCTGTTTCTATAGATAATTTATAATCTGTCTAATTTAGCAGTAACAGTATTTTGCAAAAATGTTTTATAGTAACTTTTTAGACCTATGTATCCTGGTTATTCGTATTAAGTTTCATTAAAATCGGTTCAGTAACTTCGGAAAAGAAGATTTTGAAAATTTGTATGAAAAGTCGTAAAGCGAAAACGCTCACTTCCACATTTAAGCTTCAATAAATAGATATTTAAATGGGCCCATTAAAGTTCGCTCTTATGTTTTTGAATGATAAGCTAATAACCAATTTGCAAAACCAATGCTTCACTCTAAATTATCGTGGTAACGACAACGAGTAAAGTACAATACATATACAAAGGTATACATAAGCGTTCGTCGGTTCAGACATTTCGGAAAATAAGGACTAGAAAGTTTGTATGAAATGCCGTAAGGCTTAAACGCTTTTAAAGTCAATATTTTAAATTGAATTGAACCATTTTGAACTTTGATCTTTATGAATCAAAGTACAACAAGGAGCAAAAGTGTTTTAGGGTGATTGGGAAGCGAATGTAAACAGACGAAAGTTTGTTAACAATCACGTAAACAAAGTGGGTGTATAAAGCAGGTGATAGTGGAAACTAGCTACCTGTTGCTGAGAGCGAGGTATCGAGCTTCCGTCGCGTCCTCCGGTCACAGCCGCTATGATAAACAGACAGTGTGTTATCACAACATCACACCGCTTCTACATAATCTGATTAGGAAAACGAACGGTTCGCTCAAGGAAGTCGCGCCAAGAAAAATACTGGCGTGTTTGTTGTTTCTTTTTTATTCCTGTTTGAATGACGTGTTGATGCGTGTTTCGAGGCTATATAATTTTTCAGAATGTCACGATTTCAATAACGCGGTCTGTGCCGTTTCATAATTAAATTATTTATTTATTTTCGTATTGGAAATGAGGTAAATGTGACACGTTGTAAAATTACCTTATTGAAGGTAAAGTGAAAGCCAAAATATGGTTAGCAAAAATGTTGTTTATCTAAACTTTCTCCAACAACGAATAGAGTTTTAACGAAACAAAACCATTAGGGACAAAAATACAAATGGCACGTTCGTTTGTTTGGTTTATGTAAAAACATTTAGTAAATGAATATAACTACTGGAAATATTTTACTGAGCCTCAAATAATATTCAAATTATGTACCTACATCTTGTTTTAATAAATGAGGGTATTCTTTTTTTTGGTCCAATTAAAAACTTTATTTCTAGGTATCTTTAAAGTTTTTTTTCGAAAAACTCCCAATGTGAGCTTCTAAATACTATGTAGTAGCTAAAGATTTCAGGGACGTCTCCTATACTTACATCATTCAGTTACCATACGCCATTTCTTGCAAGTGCCCGTTTGGCATTCTCAGCTAAACCTTAAGAAAACGCGCGATTAAACGTGTTTTCATAGCAAACCTGGCATTCAGAATCTGCGTGTTTTCAGCTTCATTGCATAATTTATGTACAATTGTGTGTTTATTAGATTTCTCTCGAACATTTGCTGTTGTGTGCGCATGCATTTGTTTTCGTTATTATCAAAACAGAGGTATACATAGCTATTTACATTCTAAAGGTTTAGTAGAAGTTACGACTATGGATGAGCATTACCTTCAAGTTTATGATTGAACTTCGCACAGTACAAAATTCTACCGTAAGTTACATGATATAAAGTTCACATTTCAATGTTTTACAAGTTGGCGTCGAGTCTATGTAATGTGCGAAGTCCTATAGCTACTCATACGCATACTGAACAATTTGCCTAGATCCTCATCATTAAATGCAGAATACTCAAACTAAATCAAAATCAAAATATTTTTATTTTACATAGGCCTACAGGGGCACTTATAAAACGTCGACAAAAAGGTGCTCGGTTCGGGTTGGTCGTTTCCTATGGAGAAGAACCGGCAAGAAACTCTATGGTTACTCTTTTAAAATCATTTGGTTTTACAATATTTCTGTTACAGCGTTAGTACTAAAGTATGGGAGGACATCGTAGGTCCGACAATAAGTCGGTGCTTACTACAACACGTAGAACGAGATAAAAAGTTACCAAGGATCTAGGAATCTATAAGGCCTACAATGTCCACACATTTACAAACAATACATTTACAGTAAATAAGAAAAAGAGTCTTTACAAAAACAAAAATGAAACAAAATATCACAAAAAGACTAGATAAAACAAGTGACACAAATGTTGTCATCCGTGCTGTAACTATTCCAATCACAAATCACTATTGTTATTACTGCTAGTATATAACAGAATTTTTTACTTTATTTTAAAAAAATTACTACCCGCATTAGGCCAGCGTGGTGGATAATGGCCCACTCACTCCCATAGATAGGAGGCCTACGTCCACGCAGTGGGAACTTTGGGAGCTGATTGTACTTATGCAAAATTCATCATCTTCCTGCCCTTGGCCCATGTTACTTAGGGTCGGCGCAACACGTTTTTTGAAGTGGAAACTTCTTTAGCGGCGTTGTGCACTTTTGTGATGGGTAAAAATGTTAAACTCGCGTCAGGTGTCACGTGTCCTGATCGAACTGATTGACATTAGGTCACGAAGGGATTTGAACTTTATGACATCTGTCATTGAGTTTGGGTTTCCAAAACTGGATAATTATCTTATGCACAAACAAAACCTTCGGTTTGTCCAAAGAGGTAAAATTCGTAAGACGGATTGTAATAGTTCTGAAGTGTTATATGTTTAATGAAATATAAATTGTCATGTTTGTGTACGATAGCGCAATAAATGAATATTTATTTTACCACATACATGATAATTTTGTACTGATAATTAAAGTAATTCGTGCAAAATTATTCCCTAATCATTCCAAAATATCAAAAATGCACAAAGTTAATATTCAAGTTTTCACTTCTGCCGGCACTCCCGGAGTGCTTTTTCTTCCTTTCTGCCGGTGCGTGACGGTTGTCAGCGGTCAACCGTCACGCTATCATTTATTCCTTTTTTCTTGCATATCATTCCTCACACTAACCATCCATCTATACTTTTGTAAAATTTAATAAAAATAAAAAAAATATCGAAAACCAAGACAAAATATTGTTCAGTGACATAAACCTTAATAGAAGAGTAGACAACTTATAACTTAACAAATTATTCACTTCTTAGAAAGTTAAGTAAAAAAAAACAGGTCAAGTGCGAGTCTTACTCGCACACAGGGTTCCGTAGCCCCAAACAATGTAATAACAATATTTTGAACGGTCATTCATTAGTAAATTTAGGACACACATTTTACCAGTTTGGAAGTGTCTCTCGTCCAAACTATTCAGTTTAGAAAAAAATGATATTAGAAACCTCAATGTCATTTTTGAAAACCTATCCATAGATACCCCACACGTATGACTTTGACGAAAAAAAATATTTTGAGTTTCAGTTCTATGTATGGGGAACCCCAAAAATTTATTGTTTTTTTTCAGTTTTTTTTTGTGAAAATCTTAATGCGTTTCACAGAATACATCTACTTACCAAGTTTCAACAGTATAGTTCTTATAGTTTCGGGGTGGCTGTGACATACGGACGGATAGACAGACAGACAGACATGACGAATCCATAAGGAATCCGTTTTTTGCCATTTGGCTACGGAACTCTAAAAAATTTCTGTAAGAAAAATAAGAGAAAAAGAAAGTTATTTAACATTAAAGTTGGAACGTAGTTAAAAGAAGCAAGTGAACCGTTACCGCGATTTGCGTCACCGGCCCGCCCACGTCACCGTCATGATAACTCTTAAGAAAACACGCAAGTCTCAGCCCTACTCAGTACAGGCACGTGCAATCATGTTCATTTATTTAGACAAGAACATTTAAAATTTTATAAGATTACGCCTGTAATTCCCGATAGGTTAATCAGTAGAAATTCAATCTCAATGGACTAGCTTTAGATTACGAGGAGCCCTGAGACTGCTAGAAGAGGCGAGGTCGCGACAGACCGACGAGAAGATGGTGGATGGCGTCCTCATGACTTGGCGAGGAGAACCACAACATTAAGAGAACTGAAAGGATTAGGAGGCCTTTGGCTCAGAGTACGGTAGTTGAGGCTAATAAAATATATATCTGAAGAAGCAAGTTACTTATTCAAATTGATTTTTTATGACAACCAAGCAAGAACTTGACCCACTTTGTGCTAAGTGTAGGTCTCACAGATGAACGCTTATGGACTGTAATATATGAAACAAAACAACTGTGTTGCCATCCTAAGAGACAAAGTTGAAGTATTTTGTGCGCTTGTTGCCTCGCTAGCAACCAAACCTTCTATTCGAACTCAGCAATGCCGATTGGCGGTAGAAATAGGTAGGTGTTTACCTACCTATTTCTACCGCCAATCGGCATAGTCTTCTTCTTCTTCTGATAGTTCTTCCCTAGATAATCACACAAAAACTGCTATATATACTATACTCCAAAAGAAAGAATTGATGAAAATGTAAGCAAATGGATCAAGAAACGTTTGTATCTACATAAGGGTCCCCGCACACGGGCCACTGGCCACAACCACAAAACGACGCCACCGGCATATTTCCTGTAGTTTTCATACATTGCAGCAACGATTTATAGCATGTGGCGGCCACCGGTGTCAACTGTGTACGACGAATCTATATAAAATGTATGAAAACTACAGGAAATATACCGGTGGCGGCGTTTTGTGGTTGTGGCCGGTGGCCCGTGTGCGGCGACACTAAGGTGTATACCAATTTATAGTGTCACTTACAACTTTTCATCAAAAGGTTTTGGAACTGATTATACAGAACACTACTACTTAATTTATGAATAGCTGGCTTTAAAAGAAATTCATCTATTTTGCAATTAATTTAAAGATAAAATTTCATCCCTGAGTATCCACATTTTCAAGCCTTTTCAAAGCTATTTTGACTCCGGCTTCATGTTTACCCGGTGCGGCTGAATATCAGATTACGGAGACTAACTAACTAATTAGCAAGAGAAATCTAAGCTATACACTAAAATTAGCCGGGTTTTAACATTTCGCGGGTTTCAGCAGGCTCGTATCATTTGCCAATAGACAAGGTATTTGCTACACAACGCGGCAAGTAGAAGTAGTTAATAACTAACAACGGCGAAAAATCTGTCTGAGAGAATGGAGATTATTCGGATGGCAAAGGTTTGTATGTTACAACTACAGGGCTTCATGTTATTGTTTTCGTTTGTTTGTTTTTCTTTCTTTTTGGTGTGGTTAGTTCGTAACCTGGTGTCAGAGATTTTAAGCCGCCTATGGGCCTCTCTGTCTTGGCTTATCAAGCTGTCGAGAAATATCTGTAAGGCAAGCTGATTTTGTTTCCTCACGATGTTTTCTTTCACCGAGTCAAGTGATAATTACGCACATGAATTCCAAAAATATAATTTGGCAGTCGGACGGTCACACCACCAGGTTATACCATTATAAATTGACTGATACGTCGATTTGTGCTGGTTTTGCAAAAAAACATGCACTATAGTGTACGTGTATAATTAATTTACGACCAGACTTGCTCGCAGTACATGATTGTACTGGGAGTGCACAATTTGCTACTTTGTGCTCGCTAGTACATGTATATGGCAGTTTTCTACAGAGCGCTGATTGAATGAACAGTAATGGCAGCTAATGAGACTTGTTACAAGACAAGATATTTTTATTTTCTTCGGAGGTGGCATGGAATGTTTTCTATGTGTTAAAGCTTGGTACATAGCAGGATCAAGAACAGTGGCATAATTAGTGTTATGATGTGGCAGTGGCATCAGTTTTTAATGTTGCCGGACATCGGTGGCAGCGCAAAGGTTACACGTCTGCATGTTTTTTGCAGGCGGGAAGGATGTGGACCATAGTTTGCGACACAGCTCCAAACAACACCACGCTGCTGTTTCATTCAGGTAGCCCCACTTAACGAAGTTCGGAGGTTGGAGTCATCTTCTCAATTTGTGCTGTTACCGACGACGACGCGGTTAAAGTGGCGAAGTTCTGGGCTAACAAAACATAAAAATTGTCGTGCGAGTGACACGAAGAAGAAGAAGAATGTTCCCCGTACTGGAAACTGCCGTCCTTTCTGATAGTGGGCTGTTATTCACCACGAGGGCACTGTGCGAGTGGGTAGGACCTCTAGGACCTACCAAGTTCCTCATTGTGTTTTCCTTCACCGTTTTGAGAGCAGTCGTGATGAATTAAATTATACAAAGTAACGTGCCTGCCTGGTTTCGAACGGTAGGTACTGGCCGCACAGCACTGATGTATGTTTATATGTAAACATCAGAGCTGTCACTGGGCAAAGCTAGCTTTATAAACACAACAGGATGACGAGGGATTTTCTACAGTAAATATTTTTCCTAGAACCAACTACTTTGAGAAAATGACTTATCATTTCAGACGATTTTCAGAAAATTCGTCAGAACAGACTGTTAACGCATCAGTCCCACCGTTGGCTCCTGTTAATTCAGCGCAACTCGTAGATAATAAGATTTTAGCTATAAGTATTTTACCAGGCGTTTTCTGTTCTGTCCTGGCTTACGTTTTTCTTTTTTCTGTCAATAAATCAAAGTTGGTTCTCTGCGTGCTACATCCTGAGTTTTAATTCTATAAATTCCTGCGAAGTATCCACAGTTTTATTCATGGTCCAATCGAACCGGATAATATATTATCCACATACTAGCGAAGTGGAATAAGCTGAATTGGATAATTTGGAAATTTTATATTGAAATTGTGCTGGAGTGACGAGGTAACAAACACGTGCTTGGAAGAAGTGTGATTCAGACATTAAGTGAAATAAAACAGGAAGTGTTTATGCATTATAATATTAATCAAATTCACCCAACACTCATTATATTAAAACAGGTAAAATAAAATATAGGAATTAAGTATTTATTAATAATAAGGTTAGTAACATATTTTATATTACCTACATTCACAAAGTAATTTACTTATTTTATTCCTTTGTGTACCTATACATATTTACAAGGAATTATTTACAGAGCATTAGTAAGGTTAAATCAGATTTGTATAATCATAGTTAACGCGTGCTTTAAATACAGTACAGTAGTGTTATTGTTAACCTACATTAGTTAGCTATTTAGTTCACAAAATACAAATATTATTGTCTAATTAAGACCTTTAAAATTTGACCTTTGTAAACCTTTAAAAAGTAGATAATTGTTTTGTTTGTTACGTTATTCTTTAGAGTAGTAAACCTTACATACTTTCCTAATATCAGCAGTGATAACTAAGTCAACTTTGTACACTTAATAACTTAGCCTATATTTGCTTACAGTCTCATTGGTAATTACGATAGGTATTTTCGTAACGAATAGTTTTGTTATAACATTATAATTGTGTAATTACAGGTCAACGACACTCACCTTTCAAAATGACTGATATTAAAGAACTTAAAAAGAAGCGAAGCAGTTATAAAGGAAGATTGACAGTATTTGGAACTTATTTAAGTAATTTAAAGGATGCCGATTTATCCCCCTTTCAGGTAATGGAGTTGCAATTGCGAGTCACTAAATTAGAGGATCTGTTTAATGAATTTAACGAGGTTCAATTGAAAATAGAATGCATGTGTGAAGCTTTTGATGTTGAGACACTCGAAAGAACCACAGTTGAATCTCAATATTATGGGTTGCTAGCTCAAGCTAAAGTTATGTTAACTAACTTTGCAAAATCTGAGCAAGATGAAGTAAAATCAAATTGCAGTAGTAGTAAGCGTCAGTTCGTCAAGTTACCTACAATCCAATTACCCAAATTCACAGGATCATATGATAACTGGCTCGAATTTCGCGATACCTTCGCAAGTCTCATACATGGCAATGACGAAATAGACGAGATGCAATCACTGGATTTGTGGTGGTTCGGTCCATTGTTTTTAAAGTGTGACAGTACCACATGGCCACCCTCTGCTATAAATCCAGGAATCTTACCAGAGATGAAATCTAGTATTTTAGTTAATTTAGCTCAAGATTATCATGCTAACGAAGATTTATATAAATCATTCATCGAATTTAATCGTTTTTCCAACCTTAATAGATTACAGCGTTCTGTTTGTTACGTTTTTCGTTTTATTAATGCATGTAGAAGGCGTTCATTAAATACATCTTATTTAAACTCTCAAGAATTACAAAATTCATTAAACTTTATTATTATTCAGTCGCAAAAAGAGTCTTTTCCTGAATATAATCTACTAGTAAATAATAAAAAATTACCACATAAAAATAAATTATTAAGTTTAAACGTGTTTCTAGATGAACATAAAATTATTCGTGTAGGTGGTAGATTAAAGAATTCCGACTATTCGTTTGAAAAGAAACACCCAATATTATTACAGTCCACTCATCACTTTGTTAAACTTTTATTTAGATTTGAGCATATCAGATTGATGCACGCAGGTCCTCAATTATTACTAAGTACAATTAGAGATACTTACTGGCCACTTGCTGGTCGCAATTTAGCCAGAGCCTGTTTTCGACAATGCGTTCGATGTCAGCGCCTAAAGCCACAGCCAGTTGTCCCTCAGATGGGTAATCTTCCATTACATAGACTCTCACCAGCCGATTTTCCTTTTCAAAGCGTAGGAGTTGACTACGCAGGCCCTATAATCTCGTCTAGTCGTCAAGGTCGTGGATGTAGATTAGTTAAAGTATATATCGTTATTTTTGTATGCTTCACTACAAAGGCCATACACTTAGAGTTGGTCGATGACTTGACGAGCAGTAATTACTTACAGGCTTTACGTCGGTTCATGTCTCGAAGAGGAAAACCTCTCAATATTTATTCCGATAACGGAACATCGTTTGTAGGAGCATATAATGAGATAGCTGATTTTTTGAAACGCAATTGTGACTCCTTATCTGATAGTGCAGCTCAGGAGGGTATTAAATTTCATTTTATTCCTGCTTACGCTCCACATTTTGGCGGTCTTTGGGAGGCGGGTGTCAAGTCGACCAAATTTCATTTGTTCCGAGTGTTGGGCAATTGTCATCTAACGTACGAGGAGCTTAACTCCGTTTTGGTTCAAATTGAAGGAATTTTAAATTCTCGGCCGCTCACACCGTTATCGTCCAATCCAGAAGACCTGTTGCCTCTCACTCCAGGTCACTTTTTAATTGGACGACCTCTCACGTCTCTTCCTGTTAAGGATATCCGGGACCACTCTACTCATCATCTGACGCGCCATCAACGTATTGAGCAGCTACGGCAGCACTTTTGGTCGAGATGGAGCAAGGAGTATGTCTCCGAGCTTCAGCAGCGTGTTAAGTGGCGTACGGGCGATGACAGCCTGAACATGGACTCCCTCGTTGTCATTAAGGAGGATAACCAGCCGCCGTTAAAGTGGAGGTTGGGCCGCGTTGTTGGTCTTCATCCTGGCACAGATGGCATAAGCAGAGTTGCCGATATCAGGACCTCAACTGGAACTATCAGAAGGGCATTCTCCAAGATTTGTCCGCTATTACAAGATGACAACTGTTGAAAGGCGAGCTTCCAACGGCCGGGGGCATGTTAACGCATCAGTCCCACCGTTGGCTCCTGTTAATTCAGCGCAACTCGTAGATAATAAGATTTTAGCTATAAGTATTTTACCAGGCGTTTTCTGTTCTGTCCTGGCTTACGTTTTTCTTTTTTCTGTCAATAAATCAAAGTTGGTTCTCTGCGTGCTACATCCTGAGTTTTAATTCTATAAATTCCTGCGAAGTATCCACAGTTTTATTCACAGACAGATAGTACAAACAAACATGACACAGAATCACGTGAACGAAGCACGTCAAAACAAACGATATTTAAAATTATAAGAAATAAATATAACACAAAAAATACTCAGTTACTAACTATTTAAAGAACTTCCAAGAAGTTTTTATTTTTAAAGACTCGTTAATTAGCCATACAGTTTGTATAATATTGGTATGTTAACCCCACTAAAGATGGTCAAAATTACAAATAATCCGGGGTGGAAGGGACACCAACTCACAAATGGCTGCCACGTGATCAATACATCATTCTGAAAATCGAAATAAAAACATCTGTTGTTTCCCACAAAAGTGCAATACCTACGCATAATGATGATGTCGACCGTTTTTGAGTAAGTTTTTTATCATTAAAAACAAACTAAGCTTCAGAAGCTGAGTTTCTTTTTAATGGTAAAGAAATCTGTTCGTGGTAAAGAAGCAAAGAATGAAGGATTATGGCTGTATACATTGTAATCTTTACATAGTATTAAAGAAAGTCGCTTCCCGTCGTTTGTACGCTTAGATCTTTTAAAAAACGCAAAGAATTTTGATGCGGTTTTATCAATATACAGAATGATTTAAGAGGAAGGTTTGTATATGTATAATTTATGGCTGAAAAACATCAAAATTTCCCCGCTAACGAACTCGCGGGAAGTTACAGATATTTTCAACAATGTGTGGTTCGAAACCAATTTATTGTTTGTGCGAAATCTAGTGGTGTTTTTAAAATTTTGCCAATAGTGACTGTAGAGAGCGAGTGAAATAATTACGAATTGACGCGAAGAGTTCAGTTGTTACATTTTATTCAATAGATGGCTATTATATTTTTATATATATATTTTTTTATATTAACCACTATTTGTATTTTTATATTTATTATATTTAAGGATATTTAAATAATGGGAAAATAAACGGTGGTTAAAATTTCCTTTATGGGCCGCTGATTTAAGGGGCGGGCGGGGTGGTGGGAGAGGGAGGGGGGAGAGGGCTACCCCCCTGTACCATCCAAACCCAGCGCAGCCCCATGGTTATGGAGATATTCATGGTTAAAGTTTTTAGGTTAGAATAGCGCTATTGCCAGGCCCCCCCCCCAAGTTTGACCCCGCCTTATCTCCAGCGCTGTTACTACTGCTGTAGGCAATGTTTCTTCTGCTGCCAGGAGAATTTGGATGATAACCTAACCTCAACATATATATTCGCCTATAAAGCGTAGTCGACGTAGCCGGGGCTCCTATTTCTGTCTGCAGGGTTTACAGTTACCTAACACGAAGGGGATGTAGGGGTCTTAGTTCGATCGCTCCGCTCGCTCACTAGACCCTGCCATCCCCTTCGAACCTAACCTGTCCGAGTCGGGGTGACCCAAGTCCAGAGCTCGCTTCGCTCGCTCTTGCATCCAAATTCTCCTGGTAGCAAAAGTAACATTGCCTATTTTACACACTTACAATCAGTGGGTTATTTACAGATAAAAAACGCTGTAAAACAAAATGCCGTCACGTTCCGTTCACAGTGTACAAAAAAAAAATCATTATTTTTGTGTAAAAAAGTAAATGTAATTGCATAATATTTATTTTTTTATTTATTCATTAACACTTACATTTGTTTCGACAGGCAAAACCTTAGCTAACAAAGGTAGTCATATAAATACATTGCTAATTGTCCAGTCCCAAGTAACAGGTCTGGGTAGAAGCACAAGTTATACAGTGGATAACATCCTAAGTGTCACCCTCTGGAATTCCGCCAAAGAGCAAGAAAATATGTCCAAACGCAGAGAGACACTATTGAGCACTCTTACTGCCCGAATCACTGGTGCAAACTTTAATAAGTTTAAACGGGTTGCCGGAACTTTAAAAAGCCCCTCTCTCGGTCCGAACCGTAGCCTCCTGTCTGGAACGAGCAATCCTAACGATTCCAATATTTGTGGATTGTTTAGCATACCACGAAAAACCATAAAAACGTATTTTGCCAGAGCGAGGTTGCGCCTGACTTCCAACTTATAGTACCCAACCATCCCTATAACAAAGAGAGTTGGATACATAAGTGGGAAGAAAGGGTAGACACCAAACTGCTTCCAGTACAGGTATCGGGTAAATTTGTTCTGCATCTTTTCCAGCATCTGGGAATACTTCACTTCATAAGGATTCCAGATGATAGCACTAGTTTCCAAATTGCTTCGCACCAACGCATTGTAAAGTGCTTTCACTGCTGCCATATTAGTGAAGTCACGGGTTTCACGCATGACAAAACCAAGATTTTTAAACGCTTTTTTGCACACCTGCACTACATGAGCACGAAACGAAAGATCTCCAGCGAAAGACACCCCAAGATCTCGCACTAGCCCCACCCGCGGTATGACGTGACCACCCATGCAATAATCATCGCGTAGGGGGTACCACGGCCCGCGTGAATGACATTACGCTACACTTCGTCACGTTGAAGAGTAGTTTATTCTCTTCACTCCACGCTACCACCCGATCGATGACTCGCTGGAGCATTTCGCAGTGCGACTCGTCTGTGATCCGCAAAAATAGCTTAAGATCGTCAGCAAATAACAAACAGCTAGCGTCTTTAACGACTTCTGGAAGATCATTAATCATAATTATAAATTCTAAAGGTCCTAAGTTTGTCCCCTGACTTAACCCTGTAAGGGTGAAATACGAGTCAGAGGTGTAACCTGCATATTCCACCATTTGTTTGCGGTTGCCCAGGTAGCTAGCAAAGAACTGTAGGAGGGCTGGGGTAAAACCGAACCTTGCAAATTTACTTGAAAGTATGTCGTTATCCACACTATCAAATGCCTTCTTGAAGTCGAAGTAAGCGACGTCAAGTTGGGCACCAGTCTCCGAGTCTAGTACTGTGGTGGCCTGATTTAAAAAACACATTAAATTGGAATTCATTCCACGGCCCACACGGAAACCATGCTGCGCGTCGTTGAGCTGTGAGGCTACTTGCGAGTGGATAGTTGAGCTCAACGCGGACTCGAAGACTTTAGCAAAAGCTGACAGTACTGCTACTGGTCTATATCCATTAACATCCGAGCTTGGGGCCCCTTTCGGTACCGGAGTAACCCTAGTCAATTTTCAGCCGTCCGGATACGAGCATAGCATAGAATATAGCACGGTTATTATGAACACTAATTACACACCGTAATTAATTAGTCAATATGTGAAAATAAAATTATATTTAAGTAAAAATATTCTTATTCTTATTCTTTATTGCACACAAAAAAAAAGAAAAAATACACACACAAATTGCAATATAAAAACTTATGTACAACGGCGAGCTTAACCCAGGATTGGGTTTTCTTACAGCAAACCATTTTTCGATTGCGAGATTTGCAAAAGAGGATAAACTTACGATTATATGCAAGAACAGTACCAGGCCCCTCAGAAAGTATTGCGAAAAAAAGTTTTTATATATGGGAGACTGGCCAGTTATTATGTTTTTCGAAAATATGATTATTTATAAGTAAAAATAAGTAAGTTCCAATTTCAAAATTTCCCTCCACATTTTTTGCGAGTTAATTCAAAGTATTGTGTCTCACTGAAATATGGATCTGCGCCGGGAACATTTTAGAGCTATGATTTTATACGATTTCAAGTGTCGCCTGAAACCGGATGAATCGTACGATAGACTTCAAATGGCATTCATGGATGAAGGCCCTTCCAAGGCAACCGTGTATCGTTGGTATAACGAATTCAAGCGCGGTCGACCAACTTTGGGGGATGACGAAAGAAGCGGTCGCCCTTTGACGGCTGTTACCGAAGAAAACGTGCTAGCAGTGAAAAATTTAATCCAAGACAATAGGCGAATTACATATCAGGAGATTCAACACATATTGAAGATTGGATCGGGAAGCGTTCACGAGATTCTACACAGCCATCTTCGCGTGAGGAGGATAGTATCACGCTGGGTGCCGCACAACCTCACCGATGCTCAGAAGCAGGCCCGGGTGGAATGGTGCCGTGATATGCTTAACAAATTTGAAGCAGGCTCGTCTCGGCGTGTTTACGACATCGTTACAGGTGATGAGTCCTGGATTTATCAATACGACCCAGAAACCAAGCGCCAGTCGACTGTTTGGGTGTTTCAAAATGAGCCAACGCCTACCAAAGTGAAGCGATCTAGAAGCGGGGGTAAGATTTTGATCGCTAGCTTTTTTAATTTGACTGGCCACTTGGTATCAATTCCCTTACGGGATCAAAGAAGCATTAATGCCGAATGGTATACTTCCAAATGTTTGCCAGAAGTTTTCTCTGTTATAAGCAACAAGCGACCAAACACAGGGCTCCGCGGGCTACTGCTCCACCACGACAATGCACCTGCGCACACCGCACTCAAAACGAGGGACTTCCTGGACAGCACGCCAGTCAAACTCCTGGGTCACCCTCCTTACAGCCCTGATCTAGCACCGTGTGACTTCTTTTTATTCCCAAAAATAAAAAATCAGCTCAAAGGGATACAATTTTCGTCGCCGGAAGATGCGCTGGCTGGGTTCGAGCAGGCTGTAAACGAGGTGTCTGCGGCGGACTGGAAAAAGTGTTTTGAAAACTGGTTTAGGCGCATGAATCTTTGTATAGAGGCTGGTGGAAAGTACTTTGAAAAGATTTAATAAAAATATATGTACGTATAGAACAATTTTTTTTAGTTTCGCAAAACTTTCTGAGTGTCCCACGTACATTCAAAATTTAAATTAACTACTACATACGTAATTCATACAATACATATATAAAAATAAACATACATATAAAATACTATATACATACTAATAACATATTGACAGGAAATGTTCTCTTATTCCTTTCTTGAACACTTCTAACGAAAGGCTATCCCGCAAGGAGTAAAAAAAAAAAACAAAAAAAGAAAAAAAACAAAAAACAAAAAAAAAAATAACATAAAATTAAATAAAGGCTTTTAAAATACACCTCTACCGTCAACGGAACGTGAAATGTCAACTTTGACGTCTACCATGACAATTTATCCAACCTTAAAATTGCAAATGGCGTGATTTTTTCCAATTTGTATGGAAACTTTAAACAATTATATCTCGTAAACCGTGAATACTCGCGACTTGATGCTTTGTGAAAACCTTTCTATTTATGAGTACTATCTACAAAAAAAATATGAACATTCGGAAGTTTATAGTTCAGCGGCCCACAATGGAAAGTTTATCCTAAACGGTTTTGAAAACCAATATCAGAACAGGGAGCGAAACTTTTTTTACCCCAATATCGTCAGTTCTCTAATTGGGCTTTGCCCCCGTTTCATTGGAGGCACGCCACTGAAGCTTCAAAAGACTGTCCAAGAAAAGTATCGCCGGAAAACTAAATTAAAGTAAGAAGAGATCGCACTAAAAAAGGTTAAAAACATGTCAATCTTAACAGAAGCTGGCAACGTCTATTTATTACAAGTATCGACATAAAAGGAGGCTTTATGAAATGTTTGGGAGAGTCTTATTTAGTAGGCAGTTCAAATGTTCGAGCAATTTTTCATAAATATCAAATTTTGATTACAGTATTTTTGTAAAGTTCAAGTTGGTACCAGTTAGAAAAGAATTTGTCTATGTAGGTTTTACTTGGATGGAGTATTACCACATGACGCTGTTGAAGTGAAACGTCAATAAAATGTCTCCGAAACCTAAGGGTATCAATCAAAGAAAGGAATTGTAACGAAAAGGGTTATGTCATCTCACCTTAATAACTACAAAACTATAAGTCATAAACAGATAAACCTAGTATTATTATTTAGCTCAGTCAGCTCGCTGTTACAACCGCGTACAACGCGTGTGCCGCGGGCCTGGTCCCGGGGTTGACAGGGAAGAGACACTGCGCAGAATGACTAAAACCAGCGTTTTGATGCTTAATATACAGCGTAGCTCAATATTCAGAGGTGATAGCTCGGTGATTTGAACGTGTGTGTATAGAACTTCCCTAGAACAATTATTGATTCGAGCAAAATTTTGTGTAATTTGAATAATATTTATAGTATCATAACATCACGCCTGTAATCCCAGAAGGGTCAGGCAGAGTTGTACCCACTAGTACACCCACATTTTGCCAGTTATGTTTAAGAGTGTTTATACCCTACGATATTTCATACAAACTTTCAAGTCGTTATTTTCCGAAATGACTAAACTTATCCACTTAAATGAGTTTTAAACGTTTATCACAAATGCCACTAAAAATTAATTGCATCAAATTAATTATTGCTTTCACCAGTCTGATATAACCAATCGAACATTATGGCGTTAATTATAATATAAAAGATTAATTAATGCACTTAATGAACTGAGTATTGATAGGATATTATTGCAAATAATTTTAACCATCTACGAGTAATTGAGTATGGTTGTTATAAGCGACTGCCTCGTTGGTGTAATGGATGATGTGCATAAGCTACTGGGTTCGGTTCCCGGGTCGGATGAAGCGGTGGGTGTCACCTATTGGAGGTCGCATATACTCGTACGTATGCACTGGCCTGTGTGAATAATTATATTTACACATGTCTGACACCAATTTGAAATTAGCATAGTAACTGAAACTAGGTAAAAAAATAGGAAATGTTGTGTTTTGCATTTATTTTATTCTAATGTCTACCATGATGTTGTACTGTAATTTTTAATAATGTTATTGCATTCTTTTCTAATTCTGACTAATTTGGTGTACTTTTTACTAGTTCTTAATGTTTAACCAATAACTTGTACGTGTGGTGTAACTGTCAGTGTTAGTTGGTAATAAATAAATAAAATCAGTCATAAAGTCAGTTGTGTAAAAATATAAGCCACGAATAAATGTAGTAACTGTCAGACCACTTCTGCTCTGATTGTTGCTACTATTTTATAATATCATCCCTGCCTAACGCTGTTATTTGTAGTTATAAAGCGAATAATGCAATACATTAATGTTTAAACTCAGCTTTCAGGCAACTAGCTAATACTCAAACAGTCGGTGTTAGTGAGATATCCCTCTATGAATCGCTTAACTGATCTAGCAACGCAAATCTGATGTTAATCTTGACGTAATGATATGCGTTTTGATTATTTGCTTTGTAACAGACGATTTCTCCAACACTAAGTGATTGGTTCATTCAATTTGGAAACGGATCTAAGTATTAAGGATACGAATAGTTTACTAGTTTGGTATATCTACTTGGGGTGAATCGCTCAGATTGAGTGCATTAAAAGGGTCAAAGAAAAAAGTGAGACGTTGCTGTTGCGCTTATTGATTGTATTTAAGGAGGATTTGGACAATGACATTCAATTGAGTCAAATACAATCATTCTTATGGATAAACAGAATAGAACGTTTTCTCATATTTTTTGCAATGTTGCTGCAGATTTCAGATTTTGGGTAGACCCTACCATCTTCGTTCTCAAAGTTTGATTAATTTTATAGGTAAATTAGTTCAAATAAATCTTAATATTTTAATGTGAATAAAAAGATACAATAACTGTGAAAGGACTGTAGTTCTCCATTCTAAAGCACAGATCTATGGAGAAGAATGGCCAAGAAACTTCATGAACAATTTTTGAAATCAAAGTATAATTAAAATTTTGGTTTTTTAAAGTCAGTAACTACAAATATCCCACGTACACTTGTTCAGAACATTTCAACAGTAGTTGGTTTTATACCAGTCTGCATTGACGGTACAGTCAGCAAATGAAGTCTGTTCACATTGTTACTTTCGCGCGTTACGTACTAAATTATCATAGCATGACGCCTGTACTTCCCCAAATGGAGGCGATTTAGAGCCGTTCTCATAAAAGACCCACATTTCGTTGGTTATGTTTAAGTACCATGACAAGACAAGTCAATTGCCACAAATTCAAACTCAGAGCTTTTACTAAGAAATTCCTTCTAGAAAAATCGTAGAACACTTAGAAGACAGATGACACTTTCTGCGACCTGGGAATCGAACCCAGGACAGCAGTAGCGCTTACTATAGGTATCTATTTATATACAAAAAAAATATTTGATAGGCACTCCGATACTCTGTTTTCAGTATAACACGAGGTAAGCAAAAAGAGCTATGTTCCTACCTGTTTTATTTTGTAATTAAGCTTTTTTTTTAAATTGTTGTTGTTTTGTTAACCGCTAGTTGCTAACTGTACTTTTATTAGCTCAGCACACACGCCATTCTAATTCCAATCAAGCGGGTTGCACAGTGTGCTCAATCACGACAGCCGAATTTGTTTGCTGACCATTCTGTCAATTTTGTACATGGTACAATATGACCAAATAAGATGCACAAAAAGGTCCGTACTGGGTACATAGGTACATAACGGGTGTAACAACACCCTTAACGAAACTAAGAGGCAGTTTTTGATCCCATCATCGTGATATGTTTTTTGTTCCGGATCATATGGGAAACCTCTAGTTACGGAGATATTGAAGGTCCATACCATATGTACTAACTGATTATTTATTATTTATTTATTTAACAATATGTACACACTAAATACAGAGAAAATGTTTTTAAAATGTTATCACTTTACTTTTAAACACCTCCATCTCTGTACTATTAAAACCAGCCAGCACAATGTATTGTGTGTATTTCATTGTGTGCTACCGTAAATCGTGATTTTCCGCACCACAAAAAAGTCGTTTCCTAGTACTTAATATTTTTTTATGTGTAGTATAGCTTTCTATTTTCTTATAGCTTCTATTCTTTTTCTAAATATTATAATTCAATATATTCTTCTATTTTCTTATAGCTTCTTTTTTCATTAAAAAAAATATTATTTTTTATAAAAGTCACTTTAATACTAGTTTTTGCTGCTTCCAGTAGTTAGTGACTTTTATAAAAAAAAAAATTAATATAATTTTGTAAAAATATATTCACTCTTTCTAGACTTTCCGCACAGTAAGCGATCGGTACGCCAGCTCCAATAGGTAATACCGCAGCGAGCTAATTGCGCAGTTCGCACGTGCCCCATTACGTCCTGACCTACAGCACCGGAGCAACGTGAGCCACATAAAGTGAACGCAATTGTATCGCCAATAGACTTACCAATGAAACAAAATTACTATTGACAGTGTGAGAGTAGCGTGAACTTTGAGCGCATTAAGTGTTGTTCAGAGCAAGTCAATTAAAAATCTTATAGTGGTATGAGGAAGGCTTAAAGTCCCTCATCTACCACAGAATACGGAAGATCCTCTGACTGGACATGTAGAGTCTGGTGGGCTACTGCATAATAAAGCGCATAACCCTTGCACGATGTGAGATAAGCAAGACCTCAGATACGCAGCAGCCCCATACATTTGGGTCGAATAGGTATTGAAATTTTGTATGGGGTAGTAGATAATTTTTTCGCTATTACGATGTTTTTCCGATGGAGAAACATGTTCAGTTTGATGGTCTGTAGCACACCCTTAAGTATTTATTTTTTGAAAAGACATGTACAATATAACAGAAAATCCAAGTAATTGTACAGTGAAAAGAAACATATTTAGAATAAACTATGATAAGTATGTACCTATATACCCGGCCTTTCCGTTACATCTTTTTTTTTTCTTTATTTGTTTAGGGACATTTATAATCGCAATGCGTATGTCAGTCCTATCGTACTCTAAATACACATTTCTCATATCTGGGCCATGAACCTAAACAGACTCTTCGCATCATCGCCATTTGGTTGAGCCAGGATTTTATGGAATGTGCCTATTTCAAGTCTGTTCAACCTCAAGACCCTAAACAAATCATTTCTCCCATACTCATACCGAACACAGTCCATCAATAAGTGGTGTAAGTCTTCAACAACTCCACACTCCACACAGTTAGGCGAGTGCGTTTTTCTCATCACGAACGCAAACTCTACATCACACACTCCCTCAACTCTACATCTTTTATAGGTTGGAGAGCTCCGTCTCAACGAATGATAATTCAACAGGATATTGCCCAACGTTGCTAACCACTGCTGGAAGCTAATCTTTTTACCAAGATGGAGCTATTTATTTTACGAGTTTAAGAAAATTAAAGATAACGAGCACTGTCTCCAGTTTCTTTAAATTTGTATTTGCTGATCGGAGGTCCATCATCGGAAGTCATCTGCCTGGAATTTGTATTTGCTGATCGGAGGTCCATCATCGGAAGTCATCTGCCTGGAATTTTCCCAACTATGTTGAGTTTTCGGCTTCCAGTCTAACCGAATGCAGCTGAATACCAGTATTTTACATAGAGCGACTGCCTATCTGACCTCCACAACCCAGTTATTACTGGGTAATACAAGGGGTGTCCCCTTGGTAAGACTGGAGGAAAATTGCTTCAGCGTAGGTTAAGAGAACCATTGGCAAGGCACTTCATAGTAATTTTGTATTTACTTTAATTCTACAATTTGAAGACATTAAGGTCAATGTCTGACGTCGTATACGCCCAATGTTTCCCCCACTTTGTATAAATTCTCATTGAACAAGGAAATTTCTTAATTTCCTCTGCCATCTTAAAATTTGCTTGAGCTTTATAAATGGCGTGGTGTATGATTTTATTTTTAATAGCAACTGGAAATATAGGTCCCACTTAGTTAGAGGAGTTTTCGGCAGTTAATTAATGTTTCTATATTTAGGGCAGTTTGATCAAAATAAATTTTGTTTCCAACTAAACATAGCTTTAAAAAATAAAAATAAATAGTTTTTACCATACTGCTGCGAAGCCCAAAAGAAGGCTTTTATGTTTTCTTAAAGTTGACCCAATACGTTTTAAACTTAATTATACCCAACCTATTTAATAATATAATGTACCCTACTCAACTGAATGTCGAATGAACCGAATTTTCTCAAACCCAAATCAGTAAACATAAACAAAGAACCCACCGGTCACATTTGCATTTGAATCACAAATAATGAAAGAGGGCAAACTAACATTATAAGCAACGCAAACAGAGTGAGCAGAGATCCAGCGATGCGGAACGGGTGCTAGCAACCAGGTCGGCTAAATCAAACAACAAGGGTCAATCGTGGCCTCGGGGGCCAATCGTGGCGTCGGAGGCCAATCATTTTGCATGTGACACCGCACCCGCCTCACGCCATACAACTATTCAACCGAACATACTTCATCATGCAACCAGTCATCCAAGTAAATGAAAATTGATTGTTTTTGTTGTTAATTGAATTATGGAGTTTTCCATTGTTTTCAATCCGATAGGTTCATACTAGAGATGTATCAACTAGTAGGGAAAGCCGATTATCCAGCCATATGTGTAGTCGGCAAATTAATAGTCGGCGGAAAGCACCGACTAGTCGGCTCGAGTAATTAAAGTTAAATCATAATCATTATTATTTTATAATCAGCATAACAGTTTGTTATATCACGAACGACGAACTCGACCCCTGGAAATCAATAATTGCACTTAAATTTAAAATAAAACTTAAACGAAGTTCTAATTTCTCGGCGGGTGCGAGCGAATGCGTTGTGTGATGTACTTAATGCGAGCGACTCAGTTGTACTTTCTTATGTATGTGGGTATTGCTAATTCGAGCTTCCTGAACTTCAATGAAAGCAACAGTCAGCTTAGGCGACTACCCGGCCAGTTGGCTAGTTGGCCAAAGTAACAATTGTACAGTCACAAGAAGCAGCTGAATGCAAGTATTTTACATGAAGCGACTGCTCTGACCTCCACAACCCAGTTTTTACTGGGCAATACGATAGCCCTTCGTAAAACTGGCTGTTAAACTTTCGGCCCACTGACTACCTATAACGACTGTCAAAGAACTACAAATGACAGCCGGGATCAACGGCTTAACGTGCTTTCCGAGACACGAAGGTAACTCGGTATGTAAGCTCAAACTCATACGTCATCATCATCTGCCTATCCTTTTCCCAAACTATCTTGGGGTCGGTTTCCAGTCTAACCGGATGCAGTTGACTACTAGTATTTTACATGAAGCGACTGCCTATCTGATCCGATACCCCTGGGTAAGACTGGGTGTCAGACTTTCGGCTTCTGACTACTCTTAAACACTGTCAAATATCTACAAATGACGGCCGGGACCAACGGCTTAACGTGCTTTCCAAGGCACGGAGGAAACTCGGTATGTAATAATGGTCACCCATCCATGGACCAACCTCGGCAAGCACGGCTTAACCTTAAAGATCGACCCGTCAGGCTGTTATTATTTAGCCACGAGCTCCTCATACTCATACGTATGGAAGTAAAATTCTTTACTATCGAATTGTGTGAGATAAAATCGTTTTGGTGGCGTTCCAGGGTGTCTATCTAAATGGCAAACACGTCAAGTGTCCACTGGCCCGTTTAACAAACAAGGTGACAGTCAAACATGTTTCACTACGTCCAAGAGAACACCGCTGTGAATACCAAACACGCGGTTGACACAATACCGGTCGGCAAAGTGGAAAAGTGAAACAAAATGGCGTAAGAAAACAATTTAATCTTCAACTTGCATAAAAATTGCATGGCGACCCACATAAAATGAGAATAAAAGTTGCCAGCCCATAGGGACAGACAATAACTTCCTTAGCAGAACATGTTTCATTCTTTTACACAAAACGCTACAAAAGTCGTTGAAAATATGAGATAAAAACAATAGTTGAGGTAAACCTTCAAATAGGTACCTATTTCTCTTAACGAGGCTAATTATCCCTAGATTTATTTAGTTATCATATAAATTTACAAAAAGTCATTTAATCACGATATTTTCACCATTCTGGTACTATTTTAATTAAATCACAAAAGCTAGAAAGGTATTTAAAAATGCTTGATGGTTTTAAGAAAATAAAAATAAAAATGCGTCTGGCAACTTTATACCAATTATGCTCGTCTTTTCTTAACGAAATAAGTGATAATGCAGGCGTTAAAAGCAATATTATTTTTCAAAGAAATAATATACTTAATAAGATTACGCGAACCTGAGAACTTAAGTAGCACTGAAGATTTCTTTATGAAAATGTGACTATGTGTGTGTGTGTGTGTATACACAGTACATATTTAGGGAAAACGGGATTGTTAAAAATATTGTTTATTGCTACGGAACGATGTGTGTGCGAGTACGACTCACACTCGGCCGGTTTTTTTATTGATGTAACATTATCTCTTTTAGGATCCCGCATACCTTAGGCCCTAGCAAGAGCGCGCTATGAAGTGTAACGTAATTACGTCGATATTTTATTCGAAAATACAATTATACTAAACTCATCATTCATTCATCATTTGCCTAGCCTTTTCCCAAACTATCTTGGGGTCGGCTTCCAGTCTAACCGGATGCAGCTGAGTACCAGTATTATACATGAAGCGACTGCCTATCTGATCTCCACAACCCAGTAGCTGGGTAATACGATACCCCTTGGTAAGACTGGATGTCAGACTTTTAGCTTCTGACTACTCGTAACGACTGTCAAAGATCTACAAATGACAGCCGGGACCAACGGTTTAACGTGCTTTCCGAGGCACGGAGGAAACTCGATATGTAATTATGGTCACCCATCCACAGACCAACCTCGGCAAGCACGGCTTAACCTTAAAGATCGACCTGGGCGGCTGTTATTCTTTAGCCACGAGGTCCTCATACCATTATAATAAACTATTTTACAGAAATTGTTTCAGCGCATTCAAAATCATACATTAATTATGAATAAATTCTTTAAATTATTTTTCACTTCAGTAGCTCAAACATGTAGGTTTTGCTGCCTGAAATCAGTGAGCAAAATGCGATTTTGCTCACTGAGTGAGACAAAGTAACTTTTTAATTATTTTTTTAGAAAGCCGCGAATATCTTATTCAGCCTTGGATTAATCATACAATTCGAAACATTTACACTCTATCTCTTTCCCGCCATTAGAAAGAGAGAGAGAGAGAGACAAAGACCAGCCCTTTCGAAGTTCCTATTTTGAATTCGACCTCAAAGACAAACACGTTCGGAATTTCGTTCTAACTAAAGAAATTTTGCAAAAAGATAATTATGTCTTTTAATGTAATTTATTGAATTTTTAACTTATTGTTGTATTTAAACGAAAATAAGTTTTTACTGCATATAAAACTAATACTTAACCTGTAAATATTAATTTCTAGTTCAAATAATGTTACGTAATATATTTTGAATAATAAAATATCATGGGTGCTATTTCGGAACACGCCATAATTTAAATAAAAGAGCAGGAATAAAATTTCGTGGCTGGCGTAAAGAGTTGAATAAGTTAGAAAAACCGATTAAATATTAAAATAATCGTAAAATATGAGTGAAACTAGCGACGAGAACAGTACCTCTACCTACAATGTTAATTATTTTGATTCACGATAAATAGTTATTTCAATCTATTCCTGTTTATTATTTTATCTCCTAAAGTGTTCTCGCTGCTGAAGTGAAAAGTTGTATGTGCTACAGGAGACCAAAGTTATTTGCATCTCGTGTCTTTGAATCCCTCGCTGCACTCAGGATTCTAACCTAGAATCACTCGCTACGCTCGTGATTCAAATATAGAATCCTTCGCTTACTCGGGATTCAAAATCAACACTCGCGGCAAAAACCAACTTTGCTCTCTTGTTGCACAAATAACTATTATTATGTGAAACAAGTATGATTCAAATTCAAACTTTTTATTGACCAATGGGTCCACTTAAAAATACACTAATCGGCTACATGAACATGTGCACGCACGTGTTTTCCAGCCCAAATTCTATTAAAAGGTACGTCAATCTTGTCCGCCAGTGTAGCTAAAATACTGTTAGGGCTAACCCTGAATCGCCACAATATCGATGTACACCGTTTGCGTATAATGGCATGAAAGTCATCTATTCGATGAACTGCAAAACCTAGGCAGCCAAAACAATATCCTAAGCGCATTATTATACTGGGCGCGCAGAGCGTTGTAAGTCTTCTGCGTATACCTAACCCACAAGCTGCACGAGTAAAACGACTGGCAGTAGGCTTTGAAGAGCGTCAGTTTAACCTCGTCAGAGCACCGCGCAAACCTGCGAGCAGCAAACAGCAAAATGTCTGCTTGAGACACAGGCCTGCACTTTCCGTCGACGAACCGGTTCTAAAACCAAACTGCGCGTAGCGTCGTTGATTTTAATATGCATATTCAACTGTTTCTCAAGCAGGGTGTCCAGCACCTTGCCAATGACTGTACCTACTGAAGTAAGGCGTACTTCAGTGGGTTGTTTTTATCGGATGAATTATGATGATTATTAATTTGTTGCTTACTTACATGCTACTTCATGCTTTGACTAAGTACTATTGTTTCAAAGTTTAAAGTGATTTCCAATGCAGGATTCACTTTCATCGTTATTGATGATGACAGTTTCAAAAATGTTATCCATTCAGTGAGATTTGAGCAGGTTTGAATAGCTGATGTGTTTTATACCTGAAACTTTTTAAACACATCTAAATTCATCAACTTGCTCACGCTTGCCTAAAAGAAACCGATTGATTCGAGCTTTGAATAGAAACAGATAGTAATGTTCAGGGAACAGAAACACCAGTGTATTATGTCGTTTCTGCTTGTAATTTCGAGAAAGTTATGCCAAACTCAAATGTGTACAACAAGTCTGTATTGTACTCTTGTGACGTACACTAGACACCTTTGGGAGTGATAGACAAGTAATTGTTAAACATGCCATAACCGTTTGTAAACTGTGCGCATGACTTAAAGCAGTTACACAAATTGGGTTAGTTGAAATTTCTGGTGTCGTGAACATACATATTTAATAGAAAAAAACCGCCAAAGATCACTTGCTTCCAGATTATGAAGCAAGCCTCCGCAAATTTACACAAAGAAAATAAGATACAGAGTTAACGGTGAAGATAATTAAACAAAATTCTATGCCCAAAAAAACCTAATGATCACCACCACATCATCATCGGCCTAGCCTTTTCGCAACTAGATACTTATGTTGGGGTCAGGGGGGCGGAGCCTAACCGGTTTCAGAATGCAGCTGAATACCTGTATATTACATGGACCGACTACCTACCTGACCTCCACAAACCAATGAGTACTGGGTAAGACTGGTTGTTAGGCTTTTGGGCGACCTGACTACCTTTAACAACTGTCCAAGATCTACAAATGAAAGCCGAGACCTAACGGCTTAACGTGCATTCCGAGGCACGGAGGAAACTCGGTATGTAGTGGGTGGTCCCATCCAAAGACCAATCTAGGTAAGCGCGGTTTACCTGAAGTTCGAACCCCAGCGGCTGTTTAGCCACGAGCTTAATAGATCACCACCACAATACTACTAAATAACGAATTCCCGTTAACATCACATTGTTCGATTTTCAACTATCGGCATTGAGCCGAGTCTTAAAAAACCGGCCAAGTGTGAGTCTTACTCGCACACTGGGTTCCATAGCTCCAAACAATATAATAACAATATTTTGAACTGTCATTCATTAGTTAGTATTATTAGTTAGTAAACTTCCACACAACCGCAAAACTAAATTTGTTTTTCATAGTATGTTTATGAAAAACAAAGTTACTGCTGCAGTTTGATGAAAAAGTCCCATATCTCAAAAACTAAACATCATATCTTATTGAAATCAATTTTCGTTGATAGTTTTTTTTACGTTCTACAATCCTAAATATTTTCAGAATTTTCCTCCTCTTACTTTAGAAATTAGAGGGGGGGGGACACACATTTTACCACTTTGGAAGTGGCTCTAGCGCAAACTATTCAGTTTAGAAAAAAATGATATTAGAAACATCAATATCATTTTCGAAGACCTATCCATAGATACCCCACACGTATGGGTTCGATGATTTTTTTTCTTTTTGGTTTTACAGAATACATCTACTTATCAAGTTTCAACAGTATAGTTCTTATAGTTTCGGAAATAAGTGGCTGTGACATACGGACGGACAGACAGACAGACAGACAGACAGACAGACAGACAGACATGACGAATCTATAAGGGTTCCGTTTTTTGCCATTCGGCTACGGAACCCTAAAAATTGATATACTAACAGCTCTTTGTGTAGTGTTAACGATGAGTAATGTTGTTACTTCGTAAGCCTTGGACCATATAATACACTTCTTAAATACGCGTGAAATGTATTATTATTTTATCAATTTGACATTGATAAAGTCTTCTTTTCTCACTGCATAGCCTGGTTGGCAAAGTACATCCATTTGTATGTATCAGATCGGATACAACGTGGATTTATGAGTAGCCATCCAACATGAAATTGAAAATAGAACCAATATATTTGACTTCAGTGTCGAGTTCTGAAAGATCACCACAAAATATTGAAATCTAGTCTTTTCTTGCTGGCACCTTTATTATTTTGTTAGTTTAATAGGCCTCACGTCACTGGTCTTTGGCCTAAAGCTGGCCTAGCCTCATTGCGATTTCTAAAGAAAAAGAGCCTAAACTGGTAATTTCTCTTCACCGTTCAATGCAATCGTTCATATCCTTGGAGACCACTGCCACTGCAACTGATCTAGTTAAAGGTATACATAGTACAGTGCCCTTCACCATTATACCTGACCCATCTCACAAAGCAAAAAAGAGGCAAATGGGTCAGGTAATGCTGCTCACTGACTGTGCATTGTCGCTCTCAAGCAGAGGCCTCTCGGTCGCGACGTCTTGGGAGAGACATAGAGAGTGCTCTCAGTCGAGAGTGTACAGCCGCCAACACGATATAAATGTAGGCTAGGACCTAACCAACTGTAACACTACCTTACCCCCTTTGCCAAAAACCTTAAAAAATAAAACACAACATGTATTACATTAACATGAAGATTTATAAAAGTAGGTTATCCCTTACCATCTGTTACTGGGGTAGGGTACAAAATATTACACCTAATGTAACGCAATATTTTTCACGAGCTTTAAGAAATAAGCATTTTACACAGCTCTTATTTTTCGAAGTAAATATGGATCGCGCATGAACAGCGCTATAGAAATAAATGTTTGAAGTATCTTACTACAAGACTGAATTTATTGGGTTGGGACAATAATATTAGGTAGCCCGTAAAGGGTAAAAATACGTTTATATTAAACGTACATATAATAACGACATCTCTGTTTCGTCAAGTCGTAAAAACTGTACGATGTGGGTCGCTAGTCTACATAAATAAAAATTTATGTTGGTAAGCGCATAACTCAAGAATGGCTGGACAAATTGGACAAATTAATTTTTTTTGTATGTTCCTTAAAGTTCACGGAAGCTTTTAAAAATAAAAATAAAAAAAAACTTTCGACATAACGAAATCTGTCCGGGCAGCTAGTCTATACTAATATTATAAAGAGGAAAGATTTGATTGTTTGCATTGAATAGGCTCCGAAATTACTGCTCCGATTTGAAAAATTCTTTCAGTGTTAGATAGCCCATTTATCGAGGAAGGCTACAGGCTATATATCATCACGCTACGACCAATAGGAGTTGAGCAGAAATGAAAAATGTGGCGAAAACGGGGAAAACGTGACGCAAACGAAGTTGCGGCGGACAGCTAGTACGTTATAAAACGAACTCTATAGAGAACTGGCTCGTTGGTCGAGTGGTCGCAAGCGCGGCTGCTGAGCATGAGGTCATGGGTTCTATTTCCGGGTCGGGCAAAGTGTTATTAGACTGCAATAGACTCGCCCCCTTTTACACGGCTTAAAACATAACTTGCGAAATGTGGGTGTACCATTAGTTACACCTCTGCCAAACCCTTCCAGGATTACAGGCGTGATGTTAATGTCTATAGAGAACTTACAATAATTATTTTTATTTATGGCAAATAAAAAAACTTAAAATCAATGTAACTAATAACACGTTCTGATCTGGATCAAATTTATTCATAAGTTCAATATTGAAAGTTGCAACGTAGCAAAAACATATCGAAGGTGGAATGCACAAAGTTTTCTTACTCGTTTAAAATTACTTATTCGAATAGTTTCACAGTGTAGATTGTATCAGTACATTTTTCACTTAACATAGGTTAGCCCGATTTATTATATTGCAAGTTGGTAAACCAAGTTTTCAGTTTGGTCACGAAAGGCGAAGTAGGTTCGCGTGTGCTGGGAATGATTGCACTCAAAATTAATGGCTATTGCTTTTTATTTCTTTATTTTTGTGGTATTTAGTTTGTGTATATTTTTATTTTAAAATAATTTATGTTCCTGTCGTTTTGAGCAGTTTAGCGCTGGACTTTTTCTTTGATAAAATATAAGTATACTTGGCCCGAATCTTTCATGGGGTCATTTTCTGCAAGTACTACCTAAATTATTGCTTGTACCCAAAACTATAGGAATAATAAAACACTGGTCTAAAACAAAACAGAAATGCGAAAAGTTTTTTCGGAACTCCCGAAAGACGTAGGACTAAATTTATTTCAGGGCCCAACCGTTTTGGTTCCCCAAAGTTTGTCTTGTATTGAATTGTAACGTTCTACACCAACTACAGTTGTATATTAACGAAACAATACCGCGACAATATGACATCTTTGTTCAAGTTTAATCTAGAGCTAAACCAGCTGTTTGCGAATATTAAGCGCTGTCAAATCGTGCGCCATCTTCTAAAATGCTACGTCATCAGAACAATGAGAGTTATCTACACAACAGACTGCTCAAAGTGGGTTAAAAAAGGGGCATATTTATTCTGCGTCTAGGTGCAACTCATGTCACAACATTCATTTGTTTATTGATAAAAAAATCGACGTGAAAAAACCTTATGCAATATACCCTTGGAAATGTTATTGTTTTTCTTTTTAATTCTACGTATTTATACACATGTCCTTGCAGGTTTCCACCAGGTGTACATCGGTAAATCAAATTACTCGTCAGCTGCGAGAAAAGCTGCAGAATATGAAAATGTTATTTATTATTTTGCTTACCTATCGGTTTTTCCATTCCATTTGCATATTACGTACAGGATATTACAGTTTAAATATTTATACATATGTGCTAAACTTATGTTTCGAGTAGTCGAAATATGAGATAAAAATACGTAAGTAAGTCAGAGTATATTTCAGCGAAATTCTGGCTTCAAAAACTGAGCGGTGAACGTTCGTTTCGTATACACACTTATAAGGGTACGTTTGGGTAATTTTCATGGTATTATGTCAGCCGGGAACTGAATATGTAAGCGCGGAGGCCGTGTTACGCGTTCAGGAGCCATCAACGTACAACCACAGCCAAAGGTCTGGAGTTAATTAGCCTTCACCGTAATTTTGACGCCACATACTTCAAACCGGGACGCTCGCATAACTCACTGAATATATCGTCGAGTCACTTATAGCATTTACATAAGGTTAAATTAAGAGTGACAGACTGTATTAATGCTGACGGATTCGAAAATTTGTTTTAGAATTACTTATCACCATTTAGAAAGGCAAGCAGCTGTCGAAAATCATTTATAAACATTTATTTCATCCATTAGCTTATTCTGTCAAAACGGTGTTTTTTTGTTGTTTTTAAATGTCAATGCTGATATTATCAGCTGCTGTCTGTGTGATTATCCATTTCTTTTCTGCTTTACCTCATTGGGTATAATGACAATGTACAAACCGAACGTTATTTCATCTAGTAATTTATCTTAGACGAGTTGTGGTGGTCCGTGTAAACGATGACCTAACGTTAGGCCGTACTTCATCAATCTGGTAATCAATCAATGAACGTCGGTATTGCCAAGATCAGCAATTCTAGATAACGCGTAATACTGTAGGTTACGAAGGCACTTTTGCGTAGGTGTTGTGAGGGTTTTGGGAAAACAATGAGAAAAACTAAAGAAAACTATATAACATCACAATATGAGCTGGACTTAAGATCGCAAGCAATGAATAAAATAAATCATCTTTTATTTGAAAATCGGAAGAAAATCTAGGATTGTGCAACAATGAAATTTCAGTCATAGCGAACAATCCGGTAGACAAAATACATGCAGTTATTCAGTCCATTTATGTCAACTGCACACAATTTGGTTCACCTCTGTTCCAGACATGAACATGTTTAAGAAAACAAGCACAACACGACCGAGTGACCGAGTGCTTCGCGAAACATTTTAAGGTATTTCTTTCAATTGTCCGAGGCATTCAGCTCTCCAAACTGAATTGAATTCGCTGAAGCCAGCACAACTCGAGAATGCTCGGTTTACCCCAAAAGGAGTCTTGAAAACTGGTCCCACTTGAATTCAAAGTTGTATGCACTTCAGTTACTTACAACTGGGCTTTGTCTAATACTGAGCTTTATTGATAATGGAATTAACTGGAATCTATTATTGCATTGTTTCAATGAAACTTGAACTTGCAGAATAATAGAGCCGTAGGTACTTTGGTCATACATCTTGGCGAAAGTCTCTGTTCAAATTATCGTTTTGATTTTGTAGTGAAACATTAGAATGGATTAGGATATTCTGCTATACATGCCATGATGAAATAGCGACGTTTTGGCCTCGTACAGTACCAATCTTAGTTTACTGTGTGTGATATTTTTAACGTTATTTTTTACATTTACTTTTTTTATATATTGTGCCGACTATGACTTTGGGTGACTAGCTGACTAGTCGATTAGTCGGTTATAAAGGTACCGATTAGTCAGCAAGCCGATCACAGTTTCGGGGGTATGCGGAAATTTCCGTGACGCTTCGTTTACAGCTGATTCTCGCACAAGTTGCAACCACCGCCTGCGAGCATGTTGGAACATGTTTTTTTACTTCGGAAAAGCAAAAATCAAGAAAAAAATTCTTGATGTTTGCTTTTGCTTTTGATCAGAGCTGTTTTTGTGTGAAAAAAAAGACAATACTTTTACTGTACATTAAAGTGAATTTTGTTTAGTTAGTGTAATTCCTCCTATACATTTTATTGAGAAGTACACACAAAGTAAGAAGCCGGATAGTCGGCTTTCATTATATAATTTTGTTTTACTGTTAATATAGCGACCCGCCCCGGCTTTGACCGGGTGCAATGTAGATACTTATGAGCATGTATTATACATATTATAAACCTTTCTCTTGAATCACTCTATCTATTGCTGAATTGCATTAAAATCCGTTGCGTAAGCGCACAAACTTTGCGCGACTTTGTTTTATACTATGTAAATATATGTCGGCGCCTTTGCAAAAAGGCTTCATATGATTCACGTTGCAAACTAATCTGTGACCACAGACGAGAGAGAAAGGGTCTACAATTCTCTCTGGCGGAACGTCAAGTCGTTGCGGGTAGCCATATTGACTTGAGTAGTTGTCATGTAAGGTGGCGTGTAGCAAGTCGTTGACGGATCGCCAACGTCTGTTTGCTTAATTTAATTAAATCTGGTGCGAAATATCATAAGTAATTCCGATGCGGCGGGTAAGAGCCTTCATCAGAAGTGGGATAAAGAATCGCGCCCTCCACGAAAGTAAAGCCAAGTGAGAAACATAACCAATGAATTTTTCAAGCAACAAGGAAAGCGTCCAAACCTGCGAGCACAAATCATCAAGAGGGTACCCTTACAACATCATCGGGTGAGACCGTTTCTTTTTCTTTCGATAAATAGGTCATCTGACTCATTGCTTAAACATGGCTTGTTTAATTGGTTTATGGGTGACATCATAACCAGTTAACCTTACTGGCATCGGAGGTTATGATTTAAAATTCACGATGGAGATCTCCAGTTACATTAAAATAGACGATATTTTGATAAAATAGGTTGTCGGCCAATAAGTTTAGGAATTATTAGATGCTTACGTAATTCGTAAAAGTTCTTCGGCGTTTGGAGTAAGCGCTTGTCTGGTCCACATGTTTCAGTCGAAAAGAAAGTGTGTTCAGTCGAAATGTCACTATTTCCCGATTCATGGTGCCTAGTGTTATTGTGTTGGATTGTAATTTCAAGTAATTTGTGAGTTCGACAAAAGCAGTGTACCGCGTGTAGTGTGTGTTTTCATAGCACGAAACCCATGTTCTGCCCACATGATGACCGAGTCTAACAAAATAAATCATGACAACTACGACATCACGAGGGCTTAATGGAATTAGCTGAAGGCATTATGAATGACGAGGAAGCAGTGAAGGCGGTAGATATGCAGTCAGAAGGCATTATTGATGCCGATTTTGAGACTATGTCGGCTCGCAGTGTTGACACCTTGACTGCAGATTCCGCTACTCTGACTGCATCGTCTGAAACGCTTGCGGCCCCTTCTGGGTCAGTGGGTCGTTTTAGGGGCTGAAACAGCTAGTGCTGATTCGGAAGATGAGGGACCTATGACCTTTGACGTAGAAGTAGACGTCCACCGAGCATAATGTTCAGAACCTAAGGTACGTTCAGATTATGTGATGTGATTACGTGTGGGTGTTGTTGTCCGGTTTTGCCCGTTGGTTGGTAACTCGAAAGGACGCAAACCCAAAGACGAGATGTTGTCCGGTCCTGACTAGAGTGCTAGCGGGTTCGTAGGGACGCATGCGTCTGTGTGTCACGAATGGATTGTATTGTCCGGGCTTAGCGGTGCTGGTCGAAGGGACGTACGAATCTAGTTCGTTGACGTGAGTGATGGCGAGTCGAAGGGACGGTGTTGTCCGGTCTTGCACTTGGGGTAAGTCAAAGGGACGCATTTGTCCGGGCTACGCATCATGAGTGAGTCGATGGCTAGTCGAAGGGACGGTGTTGTCCGGTCTTGCACTTGGGACAAGTCGAAGGGACGCATTTGTCCGGGCTACGCATCATGAGTGAGCTGATGGCTAGTCGAAGGGACGGTGTTGTCCGGTCTTGCACTTGGGGCAAGTCGAAGGGACGCATTTGTCCGGGCTACGCATCATGAGTGAGACGATGGCTAGTCGAAGGGACGGTGTTGTCCAGTCTTGCACTTGGGGCAGGTCGAAGGGACGCATTTGTCCGGGCTACGCATCGTATGAGGAAACAGAGCGGTGCAAGTTGCGAGAGTGAGTTCGAAATAGGCTGTGATCTAAAGTAAGAGGCACTGGGTCATGTCAGGGTGGACGAGCGGATGTCTTGGTGATTAGACATTGTTTGTTCCAGGAATACAATAACGCCCGAGGGCGGTCGTATGTCAGTCTGGCCGTGTCGGCGCCTTTGCAAAAAGGCTTCATATGATTCACGTTGCAAACTAATCTGTGACCACAGACGAGAGAGAAAGGGTCTACAATTCTCTCTGGCGGAACGTCAAGTCGTTGCGGGTAGCCATATTGACTTGAGTAGTTGTCAAGGAAGGTGGCGTGTAGCAAGTCGTTGACGGATCGCCAACGTCTGTTTGCTTAATTTAATTAAATCTGGTGCGAAATATCATAAGTAATTCCGATGCGGCGGGTAAGAGCCTTCATATATTAAACATTTTGTTTAGTTCGAGGCAAAAATACTTCTTCTTTCTGGTTTTGGACATTCTTCATAAGTAATTATTGCTCGGAGCTTCCTTGCATGATCAAATCAGAAATGACGACATCCGCAAGAGAACCAAGGTTACCGACGCGACGTAGCCCGAAGTTGCCAAACTTAAGTGGCAGTGGGCAGGGCACATTGCTCGCAGAACGGATGGCCGATGGGGCCGAAAAGTTTTGGAATGGCGACCGCCAACCGGAAGACGATGCGTTGAAAGCCCTCCCACTAGGTGGACCGATGACCTGGTGAAGGTTGCGGGGATCCGCTATATGCGAGTCGCATAGCTCCGGTCAATGTGGCGAAACTTGGGGGAGGCCTATGTCCAGCAGTGGACGTCTTTCGGCTGAAATGATGATGATGATGAATTATTTATCAGAATAATTTTATAACGCATTTCGAGACTCCCAGACATGTAATCGCCAATTGTAAAACTAAAATAATCCCATTATTTTTCTTTTCACTCGTCCAGGCACTTGACAGTTGTAATTATTGAACAGTGGTTCAAAATAGTACATGTTAACCATGATTTTCATGAAATAGGACTGTTCTCTACGTCGTCATTGCAAGAGAAATTTGCGTTAATGTAAGGTACTTATGCTCGTGACTGTACGTATCGTCTCAACGTAGTTACTGTGACATGAATCTCTAGGAAATAATTATATTTCCAATAGAAGATACAAAACCTAGATAAATGACCGCAATCTATTACTTAGCTGTTGTCATTTGCCACTAGTATGATTGATGTTTATTGCTTTAGATATAGATCTATGATCATTACGTAATTTTATAGAAAAACGTTAATAAGTTGTAAGCGATAAACTTCTTCATGACAAAATCCCAAGTTTTAATTTTTTTTTTTAAGTTTTTAGTAAACACTAATCAAACACTCAATCAGAAAGAGAGAGTTAATTTCGATTTAGACGGATTGCCATCGACAAAACGATCAACGTGGTTTTAACTTAGCCACATAAGACTCAAGGCAGGGAACCGGGAGAAGAGGTGACATGAACATTTTGAATATAACAGAATTTAATATAGTTGTGATTTTAGGGTTCCGTACTTCGAAAGGAAAAAAATGAACCCTTATAGGATCACTTTGTTGTCCGTCCGTCCGTCTGTTTGTCTGTCTATCAAGACTTTATTTTTCAGGAACGCATGGAGATTTCAAGCTGGAATTTATATTAAATACTCAGGTCTACTGTCCCTCGGAGCTGTGAAAAAATCAAACATCTAAGCCAACGCAATCAAAAGATACACCCGTTTATGCCACAAATTTCCGCAAATTTTTGACATTCGCAAATTGCGAATGTGCGAATTGCAATGGTATCAAAACCTACAGGGTACTTCCCGTGAACTCAAAATCTTGAAATTAGGTACGAAGCAACATCTTACAGCACATATCAAGGAAAAATTGCGAAAACCGTAATTTTTATGTTACACCATAAGATAATAAAAATATTTTTAATAATTTTTATACGGAACCCTCGGTGCGCGAGTCCGACTCGCACTTGGCCGGTTTTTTTTAGTTATCTTTTTAAATTAGGTACACAAACATACGTATACTCGTATTTTAAAAATTAATATTATTATCTTGCGGAGTCCGGATTCGCGCACGATTGATAGCAATAGGCTCGCCCCCAATCAAATGGGACTTAAATATAACTGCAGGTACTGCAGGCGTTTACTGTTAGGTACACCGTATATAAAAATGTATGAATTGAAAAATATTAAATAGAATAATAAGTTTAAAGGGCTACAAATGAAGCCATACATAACCCAGTCAATTAGCTTAGTATTTTTACGAAGATCTCTGAGAATAATAAAATAAAAATATAAAGTAATAATATGTCGTCTAGACGAAATACGTACGAATATAAAAAGTGTGGGTGTGTAACTTTATGGTAATATAGGGAATCTCACACGCAAACGAATATAACAGTGACAATAAAATGATAGGGTAGTTACATTGCTTGCTATTAAACCCTTCTACTTTGTTAATTGAAATTCAAGCAGCATAAGATAAATTCACAATAATATTACGTACATTCAAAAGGAACTTAGGCAGTCTGTTACGTTGAGGTACACATCTTATGGACTAGACAGATTTCAATGAAATTTGATACAGGCAGTATATTACGCAGGGCGAAGGGTACTTTTTTTCCCAGTAAGTTGTTCGCGTTGGATAATTCCCAACATATACACGGACACCGCGTCGCGGGAAAAAGCTTATATGTATATCTTTTTTTTTTTTTTTGAAAAACCAAATTCAGCACGGCTGGCGCAGTGGCTGAGCGATTGGCTGCTTCGCTGCGTGTCGTAAATTCGATTCTTGCATGGGTCTAGTTCCGGGTCTAGTTATTTGTGTATGTGAGTTTAAATGTTTGTTAACGCACCCACCGATGCAGGAGACATTCCTAGTGTCGGGCAACGTTTAAAAAAACAAAGGATCCACGTTCAATTACTATAATATTCCAGTTGTACAGACTTGACACACACAGACGAATCAAATATTTAACTTTTTTAAACGAAACTGTATCGTTTATCAGCACTGACCAAAATAGAAGCAATACAAAGTCAGAGTCACGCTCAGCAGTAAAAGTTAAAGCACTGGTCGTCGTGTTTGGGTTATAAATGCTTGCACTTGTAGATTACCCCTTGGGGTCTAGTTTGTAAGCCCTGGCTGGGGGCCTTAAATTCATTTTAGGTCCTTAGCAGGTTGATCTGCCTATGGCCAAAAAAAAAACCCCTTGGGTAGTTCATGGGTGCACCTGGCTACTCAATCTGTCTCTATGCATTAAATCTTTTCTAGTTTATTTGTAAACATGCGGGCCGTAAGATGAAAGTGAAACTTTCTATTTTAATAAATAAAGGATTGTTAGAAGAAAAATCCCGTTTCCTGGGACTGGACAATTAGTAATTTATGAGCTTGGGTCTTGCCTGTGAAAAAAAAATGTAAGTGTTTATGAATAAATAAATAAATTACAAACTTACTAACGAAACCCACAATTTTTTGATCTACAAATATAAATTAAAAACAAACTTCAAGAATTTCATTTTCAAACATCTCATTTAAAAACGACACCTAGCGAGGTAAATCGCAATCTCTAGGACGATGGCTTTCCCGCTTTTCAAGAGGAGGTTCGAGAGTCTCTGTACACCACTTTAGAGCGAACCTCCCTTATACGTTCTCGGCGTACCATCAACAGATGGCGTTACTGGTACTTTCAGGGGCTAAATTGAAAACAATGTTTTTGCCATCCTATTTCTTACTTAAGTTTCATCTAATTTTTACTAGAAATACTTAAAGTTATGCATACTCTCATCGAGGTAGAAAAGAGTAGTGTATGAATAACTTTAAACATTTCTAGTCAGACTGACCAGTCCGGAAACGTTTTATCCCTATCCTCTAGATTTATCTATACTAATCTATACTAATATTATAAAGCTGAAGAGTTTATTTGTTTGTTTGTTTGTTTGCTTGCTTGAACGCGCTAATCTCAGGAACTACTGATCCGATTTGAAAAATTCTTTCGATGTTAGATAGCCCATTTATCGAGGAAGGCTATAGGCTATATATCATTACGCTACGACAAATAGGAACGGAGCAGCAATGAATAATGTTTCAAAATCGGGGAAAATGTGACGCAGACGAAGTTGCGCGGGACAGCTAGTTTACTTATGAAAATGCCTTCAGGCATGCCTGGAGGCAATTAATGGATCAATTAATCATTTCTAAAAGCTTCTATCGGTAATCACAACAATCCATTTTGACGTTACAACCGGCCAGTAGTGAAGTATTTTTCCCAGAACAGGAAACAAATCTCCGGTTACTTAAGTTTGTTTAAGTTTTACGTTTCACCAAAATATACAACAAATAAAGCCCGAGTCTTTGAACAAATATTTATCGATGCCTATGGAAGAAAATGTGTCTAACGAAATTATGATTCCAATTTACGATACTTTTAATAAATAGATCCTACCGGTTTCTATGCCATGTTAAAAGATAGCCGAACATTAATTTGTAAAGAGCTTAAGTTATTTTGGGTCTTTCTGCTAATAGCTGAAGAATCATATTTCTTTGAATGGTGTTCAATAGAATTATAACAACAATAGGCCTTTAAATCGCCTATTGGATATACGGAAACGCTTATTTTCATTTACAGAGAAGGTACAAGCATGCTTGCTTGCATTTTGTGATAGTAATTGAAGGCATGAGCACATCATAGACTACAGATGCAAGACTTACCTTCAACGACCCTACTCAAAAGTAACGCGTTACTAACTCTAATTGCCAATGAGAGTCAAGAATGTCATAGCGCCCGTATTTCAATAGCTGACCTTGTTAATGAAGTGTTAGTAAGTCGATAGGTTTATAAAAAACGAAAACAATAAAATTAGGTTTATCTATCAAGATACACGTATAAATTTCGTGTCCGTGCTATTAACCGTTGAGGAGTTTTCTCGTGAGGATGCGATCTTACTTGCAGGATCAAATCATGACTGTACTTAAAATGTATTGTTATTAGAATCAAAGGTGTATGCAAAATTTCTGCTTAATCGGTTGGGCTTAGGGGAACTGGTTTGAAATTCAGTTGCAACACTAACTAACAAGGCAAGTTAGATAAAAACGTATTTATTTATATTGTAATCGGTTAAAACTATTTTAACAATAACTGACATTTATTTAGAAATTCATTAGGTTGTTAGTATTTTACCCTATTATGTAAACCCTTTCAAAAATATCGTGTTGTAGTAATTCTAGGTAAATATAACTGAGGCGTTCTCAAACAAAATATTTTTAATTGAGAAAACGCCATTTAACTTAATAAGGGTTTTGACTGACACCAGTCAAAAGTGGTTTTGTCCGATTAACAGTTTTGACTGTAACTATCTAGTCTTTTCCGACGCAAGTTTTCAGACCAACCCCAGAAAACTAACAAAAATACGCAAACAAAGTAGGTACAGGTATTCTTGTGAACATACATTTTAGCAAAAGTGCCCTTGCGAACGTAAACACTGGCAAACACGTTCATCTCGCATATATTTTCATTTTTATAACTCGCACACATAATATGTATGAACACCAATGTATTTGTTTATTGTATGGAAGGAAGCAAGTGGTTAATATTGTTATTGTCACAGATATCACGATCCGTTTTAAAACCAAGGCTACGATTTTTTGACTTCCTACAATGACGTCATAAACACTATTTAGTTACTATAAAAACAATTTACTATACAAATTAGAGTATGTTTTTGTTCTTTAAATGTCTAGAATTAAGTTCTTCAGTTAAAACGTTGTTGTTTTAAACAAATTAGCTTGCCGCGACAGCTGCGTTAAGAATAAATGCTTGCTAAGCCGAGCACGCGAAGTAGGTGCTCTTGCGTTATCAAGGTATGTTAGTACTTTTTAGCGAGCAGAAATATTAAACCAAATACTTGTAAGTACTGATTAATTTAAAACATGATTAAAATGCTGTAAAATTAGGTAAAAAAAAAAATACCTAATACTGGACACGACATACAAACAAAAACATTTATGTCAGATGATTTTTAGAAAACTTAGATCATTTTGTTATTGTTACTGGCTCTAACTTTGTATACAAGGTGTTCTGTTTTGGCTAGTCTATTTTCAAGTTTTTCAAACTAAACCTGTGTCTTTATACATTTTTATCCTAAAAAATGGTTAAAGAGTACGTTTACATAGTTTATTGTTTACTGATAGGATGATCAAAGAAACTGGTTTTTATACACAAAAGCCGTATTGTATCCACAAATTGTATGATTTATGTACAATTTTTCTTTTGTTCTTTAGTTTATATTCCTTACTATCTGTCTACGTTTAAAAATGTAATCATCTGGTATCTAGGTACTGTTTTCGTTGGTTTTGAGAAGAAGGTATCTTTGTGTGTGGAAAACATTAAAAGCAATTTGGTGTTCGAGTGTAATACCGCAGACAGGAGAATTCTGGGTACTGTAGATAAGTAATGGGATTAACGTATACCCTTGGATACACAAACGTTTCACATTTGAAAGCATTTTAAGTACCAATTATGGTAATACTCGAAGTGAGTAACAAACTGGATTTTTTATTTATCATCGTATCTTTAAATAATGAAGGGTTTGTCGTCGTTCGAAAAATTATGTGCAGGTATCGTAAAACCAAGGGATCACCCATCACCACTTATGAAGGTGAGCAGAGACATCGTTCTATTAACTGAGGAAGTAATTGACCCGCACCGTTTATCGCTATGATTACGAATTCGATTGCTATGTGGTGATTTTGACTTTTATGTTCTCTTGACCAACGAGTCTGCCCACAACATAGAATCACCATTAACCATGAACCATGACCATTGACCATGAACGTATCCGGGACGGAAAGAAACTTGGAATATTATGCACACTAGAACGTTTCACCAGCGTGTCATACCCGTTTATGAAAAGTTTGGAACGATCATCATACGCGGTTATAACCCAATAAGTATTTTTTGTATTGAAAAGTATGAGACTATGTATGAGACCGATCAACACCGTTGCCATGGAGTGAATCGGCACCGGCCAAATATTCTCGCCGACAACTGTTGACGGTCCGTGCGTGGCACGCGACGGTGTTCTGGGCCTCAAGTCTGCTATTACAATAGTGTCAGAATGGCCTATCATTGATTTCATTATTGTTGATTTTGAGAAGTCTGTTAATCTACTAATTATAATGGCGTCATTATGACTTCACAATGGTCAACCACTGACACTCCATTGAAAGAAATGGCATAGAATTTGACGAACAAATGACAGATCATTATGAATTTAGCAGATTACGAACTTTTAGCAAAATGACAATGGGATCGTGCTGGAATGACGTTGTTTATAAAAATAGCAGACTTGAGGCCCTGGTGGCCTGATACGTTCATAGCACGGGCATGGCATGAAACAGTGTAGTGGGTAGACTCCTTATTCCTAACATTACCGGCTATTAAAATGTTTATACGAAAGAAGTCTAGTTAAAATAAATTTAGAACTAGGAATTTCCATTTCTTACTTTGTGGCCAAGCACACATAATAAGTAGCAATTTTCTTACAGTATTTTTCACAAAATCACATTCTTTTACAAAAGAATTTCGTCGTTTTAGAAAATGGGATTGTGCATTATTCTCTTACTACAGAAACCTTAAAAGGAAACGGTTCATTTTAGGAACTTGCGCGTTTTAATAAGAATTAATAGAAGGTTTTTTTATGTTATAAAAAATAATTTTGAGCAAACAAACATAAACCAATAAAGCATGACTCAACATCGAAACGATAAATAACTAAAATCAACTGTTTTCTAACACATTCAGTAAACTAGAAACGGTTCGTTTTAGTTATGTCCAATGTTCAATAGAAACAAAGGTTCGGTTGTTTTGATTTATTCATGCGAGCAAGTTAACTTTGTTCACGAAAACAACTATCGTGTGAACAGTCTTGTTGTTACACCAACTAACTTGCAACTCATATGGGTCACCACACAAATCCTCCACATTGGACATTCCCAACTTTATTTAAGGTACATAAGGAGTTATGGCCGCAATTCGCTGAATCAAATTGGTCGTTACCCACTAATAACAAATTACCTGCTCTTAATAATTTAATAGGAAACATTACATCCCGAAGCTAAGCTCGTTAGGCAAGAGAGATTTAATTACTAATAATCCGAAACTGAGAACCTGCATGGGTTGAGCGGAACACTTTCTAAGGCACAGGTATTAAGGAACAAAGTAATACAATAAGCATTGATAAGATATTAATATAATCAATATAATATATTAACATATTAATTAAGATATTGATCCTTTGCTGTTGTATCCTAAGTGCACGGATTGGATAACAATTACGGGATTTTATACTCTATTAGTCTACTCCTCTGAGTGGACTATATCCGGCTGTAACTCATTTATCTGGTGCCCGTACAGTGCTGGCTTGTGATATGGGTGTAATATCGGCAGGCCAGTGTACAGTAGTTAGACAACTTTGTGGAGATAGAACGAAATCGAATCACGCAGAAGCAATATTCTCGTGTGCACTGGAGTGGCTGCAGTTTGGAAATCTTACATCTTGAAATTACGTTTTGGCTGTATGATCGATATTTTACAGCCTAAGTAAGTTTTGAAAGTTTCTACGTATGTTACGGAACTGTATGAGAAATATTAATTTTGAATTTCGTAGCTAACTCGAGAGCAAGGAGACTGCATTCCTAAGATTACTCAACCATTTTAGTTACTTTTTCTGTTGTATTGCTAAAGAATTTTGCTATTGAGACTGAAACCTCACGTAGCATCAGTCAACGTGTCTATTTTCAGCTGTTAACTTTTGGGACAGGAAACTGATAGGTACTGGAACGGAAATGAAAATAAATAATACGATTGTACACACAATGAAAAGGTGTGTATTGTTATCAGTTTACAGCAATATCTTCCACTCGTGTAATCTTTTAACAATAGCTGTTTAAATATTTGCGACTATTGTGATTCTTATTGAACAATTGGAACGATGGCAAAGACATAGATCGGTTCAACAAAGAATTCGTAACAAACTTTTAAAACCAAAGAAGTCCACAAAATTTTCAACATTTAGAAAGTTTTCCAAGGACCATTTTACCAAAAATATGGCCTCAAATCGACCGTAATAAAGGAAACCAACAGCAAAACAACAATAAATCCCCAAGTTATGAACAAACAGACAAAAGACAGATTTTTATAAAAGCATTACAGATAAAGTTTGACCTAGAACTCACAAAAGTGAGGGAATTGGGAGCCGCAGCGTCAGGCGACCTAATTGCTTTTGTTTAGGGCTTCCAAACGATAATATAATTTCACAATAGCATTTTTAAAGGGAAAAGTTAATTTTACTTGCACAGGGGCTAATAAATTGTGGGGGCAGGTTCGCTGGCTCATTTTTTCGAGATCGGTCGGTGTAGACGCAATCTGGCGAACGTTGCAAAGAGGTTGTATATCAGTCAATGTCCGAGGGGCACTTTAATTGCGTCCTAATTTATTGTCCTACATAACGAAAGTAAAGAGGACGTAACAGTATCCTGGCATTTGGGTATTAGGGGAGGCGGCGCGATTACGACGATAAAAATGAATATTATGGAGATAATGCGATGATGGTATAAATTTTAGTGTAAACGATTTGTTTTTAGTGCTTCTCATCTACTGTCTAAAATATGCTGATAATGTAATGGCGCTACGACGGAGCTATACAGGATGTCTAGCGCCATCTCTTTCCCATACTGAAAAAAAGTAAAACAATAATGTTTTAGGACGTCATGGCAGGCCACCTGATCTTGACACTGCTCCAACAATATAATAATAGCAGCAGAGTTTAATATTATCATAATAACTGCGTGTGTAAGAATAGTACTCGTACTAGCATCCATCTGGCTTAGTTCGGCTTTAACACATCAACGCTTTTAGCACTAACACCTCATTAATCATCCCTTTACATCTGTTTACACAATCTTCATAACTCCCAACCATTTCACACAATTTATTTATTAGGATTTTAGCCTATTGAAATAAACGACGACTGCCTCTTCGGTCTAGTGGTCACAATCGCGACTGCTGAGTATCTGGTCTTGGGTTCGATTCCCGGGTCGGGCAAATCGTTATTAGGTTTTTCAATCAGGATTTTTTCAGTAGCAACCACGGATTTGTGCCCAGTTGATGACAATAGGCTCGGTCCTATTACAGGGGACTTTAACATAACTGGCGAAATGTGGGTGGACTAGGTATTAGGTACATCTCTACATAGCCCTTCGGGGTTTACAAGCGTGACGTTATGTATGTTATGAAATAAGCAAAAATAGATTAGTTACTAAAACAATTCAATATAATGGTTTAAGAACTTTATTATTCCTCATAAAGAATTAACAATATAGTCCGGGGAATTTACGCCGAATATTAGGCTAACTTTGCATTAATTAAAAACAGCGATTTTTTTCATTGAATGTGTAGGGTATGGACTAGAGAGTATCGTCGGTGCGCCGACCGAAAGTGATATGTGCATTTCGTTAACTTTTCAGGGGGCTCAAAAAACATCATTACTCAAACTGAGTCTTACTTAAGAAAAATCTATGAATAAGAAAAGTTGTACAAAAAATATAAAGTTTAGGAGATTTAAAGAAAAAGCTGTTGTTCTGGCTAGTTTAAGGCTCAAAATTTTTTTTTTTCTCTTTTCGTGCACATATCGGTTTTGGTTTGAGACTTCCAAATTAAGGATGTGCAAGTTATACACATATCAGTTTTTATTATTCAATTAATGAACATAAAATGGGCTTCGTTATGTGCAAAATTTTGAGAACTATAGTAATTATTATTGGTTATTTTTATAAATAATAATACCAAAGTACATTTTATGCCTTTATTTAAAAAAAGAAAGATCTTCAAATTACTAATCATTACAAAAAGAAATAATCGACCGTAGTTCTTACAATATATTAATTATCTTAGACCCAATAAAAACTTCAAAAAAATGTACCTACTAAACACTTTTTTGTTATTTTTTTTATATTGTTAATTACAAAGTTATTCTAAGAGATCAAACGTTTTAATACAATCATATTGTACTAATTTTGAGGTACATTTATAATAAAAAAAGTTCTACAAATGACTAAGCATTACAAAAAGAAATAATCTAGGTACCGTAATTTTAACGAGAAATATTATTTATTTTAGACCTATTAAAAACATCAAAAAAATATATTTTAAACTTGTTATTTTTTTTGTTATTTTTAATTACAATTCGAAGAGATCAAACATTTAATACAATCATATTGAACTTATTATGAGGTGCTCATTCTAAAAAAAATATTACTCAAAAATAGGTACTCTTTCTATATTAATTCTATAAAAAAAAAAAAAATACTATTGTATTTTTTGGTCCCTAACAGTCTTGTTGAAAAAATCTGTTTTCATTTAGTTAAATTTAAGATTGTCGTAAAAAAAATGATTATCGCGGTGCATGTATTTTTTCAAAGACTGCAAGCTATCGTACTTGGACTTTTCAATTTTTCTTGGTTCAACGTATAGATCTACTAGATCTTTGTCATTGTTGTGTAGTCGTTGTGGCAGTAGCTGCCATTCATCTGTTTGACGAAGTTTGTAGAAAATTTCTCCACCTTTGTATAATGCTGCTCTTAAGTCAGTTACAACTGGATCTCCGGCTTTCTTTCCAGGCCTAATGGAATCCAACTGGCATACGTCTTCATAATTCTTAAAAAAAGTGTAGTCTACATTATGAATAATGTATGGCTTACTATGACGAGCTTGCGCCATTAAGGAGACATAGTGGCTAGGGCTGTAAATTGGAGGCTTAAACAAACCTTCTAGCGTTGAATGCACACTATCAACTTGCATCATAGTATGCCCTTTTTCCAAAATCAGTTGCTCAATGTCCAACTCTTTTTCTCTGGAAAGGTTTAGAAGAGCTGAAGACAACGTTTTATTCCGATTTTGATAGCAGCAACCGTCAGATATTATTATCATTTTTTTAAAGCCTTCCGTAGCTTTTTGTCTCAAAAAGTCTATAAGACAGGTAGTGAACTCATTTGCTGTAACGCCTCCGTCACCCTCATGCCATACATACAAATGTACTTCACCGTCATTGTTGCAGTAAATGGTGTAATTGTGCATTTGAAGTTTCTGCTTGTAGTACTGGACAGATACTTGCAGTTTGGGACAAAGCAGTACGCTTTGAACATCGACTGTAACCACCAGAACTTCAGAAGAACATAAAGCAGTGGCCTGCTCTTTCGCGAGGAGGTACCGTAATTTTAACGAGAAATATTATTTATTTTAGACCTATTAAAAACATCAAAAAAATATATTTTAAACTTGTTATTTTTTTTGTTATTTTTAATTACAATTCGAAGAGATCAAACATTTAATACAATCATATTGAACTTATTATGAGGTGCTCATTCTAAAAAAAATATTACTCAAAAATAGGTACTCTTTCTATATTAATTCTATAAAAAAAAAAAAAATACTATTGTATTTTTTGGTCCCTAACAGTCTTGTTGAAAAAATCTGTTTTCATTTAGTTAAATTTAAGATTGTCGTAAAAAAAATGATTATCGCGGTGCATGTATTTTTTCAAAGACTGCAAGCTATCGTACTTGGACTTTTCAATTTTTCTTGGTTCAACGTATAGATCTACTAGATCTTTGTCATTGTTGTGTAGTCGTTGTGGCAGTAGCTGCCATTCATCTGTTTGACGAAGTTTGTAGAAAATTTCTCCACCTTTGTATAATGCTGCTCTTAAGTCAGTTACAACTGGATCTCCGGCTTTCTTTCCAGGCCTAATGGAATCCAACTGGCATACGTCTTCATAATTCTTAAAAAAAGTGTAGTCTACATTATGAATAATGTATGGCTTACTATGACGAGCTTGCGCCATTAAGGAGACATAGTGGCTAGGGCTGTAAATTGGAGGCTTAAACAAACCTTCTAGCGTTGAATGCACACTATCAACTTGCATCATAGTATGCCCTTTTTCCAAAATCAGTTGCTCAATGTCCAACTCTTTTTCTCTGGAAAGGTTTAGAAGAGCTGAAGACAACGTTTTATTCCGATTTTGATAGCAGCAACCGTCAGATATTATTATCATTTTTTTAAAGCCTTCCGTAGCTTTTTGTCTCAAAAAGTCTATAAGACAGGTAGTGAACTCATTTGCTGTAACGCCTCCGTCACCCTCATGCCATACATACAAATGTACTTCACCGTCATTGTTGCAGTAAATGGTGTAATTGTGCATTTGAAGTTTCTGCTTGTAGTACTGGACAGATACTTGCAGTTTGGGACAAAGCAGTACGCTTTGAACATCGACTGTAACCACCAGAACTTCAGAAGAACATAAAGCAGTGGCCTGCTCTTTCGCGAGGTAGGCTTCTTGTTTCATGTTTATATGCTTGTTGTATTCATCTTCAGCCAAATTACCTTCTTTAAACGCAGTGCAGGTGTCACACTGGTCTTTTCTGGGTTTGAAAATTGATATTTTCTTTTCTTTTAAAATCTTACAGAAAAGTTTTCTTTGTGAAAATGGTTTATTTTTGGATAAACACCATTTTTTGAAGACTCTATACATGTGTGTTTTATTCCTGAAAGAATCTTCTACGTAGGTTCTAGTAGAACTCGATCTGCAATAATGACTCGGTACCTTAGGTAACAAATTCAGCCATTCCTCGATTGCGGATGCTTTTCGAAGTTCACTTCTGTTGTTTGATGTTGCATCATTTTTAGTTTTACTACTCCTTCTGTGGGATGTAGAGGAACCAGGCCTGTTAATCTGTTCGTCTTCAAACATAGTATTTATCCAATCCCATAGGGTGTCATTATTTATGTCAATTGTACTCAACATAAAGTTTTTACAAACTTTCACCATCTCATTGTTTTCATTGGGCAGAAACCAGTCAAATCCTTGTTGTTTCTTCGAAGATGCTGCGCGAGATGTTTTGCGCCTTCTTATCACAGGACGCATACGCACTAGATTTTTTATGTAAGCTTTTTTAGCTTCCCACGTCTCAAGATCCCAAAAGTATTGGAAAATTAATTTTCTCTGTTCTTCATTTATCATGCCACACTGGAAACTCCGGCTTGTTTTTATGGTACATGAGTCATGGTTGCAAGTCTTGCTCTTAATACGCCTTTTCTTTTTTAAAACAAAGCTCTCTTTTTCATTCTTGTCCTCTTCTTTCTTGTCCTCTTCTGTCTTATCTTTTTCTTTCTGGTCATTTTCTGTCTTGTCCTTCTTGTGTACTTTTTTTCTGCCTACATACTGCTCACCTTTAAGTCTTTTCATCATGTTATACTTCCTGTCTCTTCTTTTATCATACATTTCTGCAAAGTTTTCAGAATCTGACTCCTGTATGTCTTCTTCCTGGCAACATTTATCAAACTCGCCTGTTTGATCATTCAATATCCATGTTTGTCCATATGTAATAGTTTTAGGCTCCATTAGCCCTGTCACGTCGTTAAGAATAAATTCATTTTCATTTGAATGTTTTGGTACGGCTGCATCATCATGTTCGCAACTTTTAGAAGCATGATTGGTATCACAATCATTTTCAACCAGCATAGGTTCTGGACGCTCAATATGTTGCACGCCTGTTTGATCATTCAAAATCCATGTTTGTCTATCTGTAACATTTATAGGCTCCAGGAGCCCCGTAACGTCGTTAGGAATGCAATCAGATTTATTTGAATGTGTTGGTACGGTTTCAACATCATGTTCGCAGCTTTCAAAAGCATGATTGGCCTCATAATTATTCTCAATCAACATAGGTTCCGGAGGCTCAATATTATTATGCATAATGATGCTTTTATGTTGTACAATGGACCTTGGAGATTGTTCTTGATATTCCTCATTGTTTGAAGTCAGATCATCATTTGTATTGTTAATAATTTGCTGCGGGTTTTTGTAGTCTACAGTAGGGTCATAGGCATTTGATACAAACTCGTCTGCATTTTTTTCAATTGATACATTTCCTGTACTTAGATCAACAAGCAATTTTCCCCTCCAATTATTTCTACCAGCCATTTTTAAAGCATTGTCTTTGCAAGTTGGCAAAAATCTGAAGCAAAATAAAAGAAGAAAGCTTAAAATGCGAAAAGAAAACAAGTGCAAGTAACATGACTTTTACATAAATGGAAATAGAATGAGGCTTTATAGAAGAAAATGCAAAAAAAAACTCATACCAAACAATAGCTCAAGGACTTAACTTATGTACGGTTCTTTTTCTTCCGTTCTATGTTATTTTGTAGTAACATTCGATTAACAATGCAATTAAAAGCACTTACCAGATCTTCAATTGTTTTCCAAACGATAAAATGTTCACATAACCTCAAAATCATACAACACGTGTTCACGGAAAAATCAGATATGTGCAGGGCTACTACGAGTGTAAGCCAAATTCCGTATGTGCATTTGTACACATAGTTTTCTTGTCGACTTTAGAAATGCACATATCTGGATTGGTTTTTTGAAAACTAAGCCTTATATTCACATACGGGTTTTTGTAACGGATAGAGATTCTCAAACTTACGCCATCTAGCGAAAAAAAAAAAAAACGAAAAAATGCACATATCGCTTTCGGTCGGCGCACCGACGGTATATTAAGCTGTATCCCGCGAAAAGTTCACCTCCGCGTATATGTTTTTTTTAAGAAAACGTCTAATATGTATTTAACTTGGTGGAAAAAAATATAAACAGGTATGTTTATTTGGAGTATTTGTAGAACAGATTGAGTACTACAGGTAGGTCAGAAAATTAAACATTTTCGTCCACGGAACATTCGTTTTTTTTTTAAAAATCTTGTATTTTGACTTCGTACTTAAGGCAAAAATATTAACAGGACAAAAATAGTGCTAAAACGATTTATATTACCATGTCTAACTATTATTATGAAAATTAAACAAATTCTGCTCCGGACTTCACAGAAAATCAAGAAAATCAAAAAATCTTAAATACTACTTACGGCAAAAATGTAACAGGATTTAAATTCATTTAATAATGAGAAATATATAAATCCAAACCTTAATCCCCCAAAATTAAACAAATTAGAGCGATAAATAATATTGTCAAAGTAAAAATTTAATTACGATGCACGGTGTCAGCGCTAAACAGCGTGCGGCGTACGGCGTGTGCTAGTGTGCGTAAACAAGATAAGCGCTGCGTTCATTGTGTGCGTATGACTGTGTTGTTGTTTGAGTCGGTGTTTTATTGAGTTACGCGATTGTACACCTTATCTCTACTTCGGAAAGATCACATTCCTATGAAAGTGCTGCGCCAAATACAAGAATAAAGCTTGCAGACGTATTTTACGTAAACATTAATTGATTTTTTTTTACGATTTGCTTTAATGTGTTTAATTTTCGTGTAAATAGGTTAGAAATAGCCTTTAGATGAAAGTTAAACTAAATTAAACCCTGTTACCTTTTTGCCTCAACCGCTATTGTAAAAAAACTGGTAATAATAACTTCCGGTAGTACAATTTGTTTAATTTTGTTTATTGGAGGTGTAATATATTAATTTAAGTTATTTTATGTAAAAAAACCGCTGTTTATATTTTTGCCTTAAGTACAATCCAAAAATTTCGTAAATGTTTTTTTACCGTAATTTCCGTGGACGAAAATGTTTAATTCTGAAAAAATATATTACTGTCACCAATTCTTTACCTAAAGTAACTAAATTTGTCCTGTTAACTTTTTTTTCCATGTTTTTATTCACAAAAACGCGTTTTCGTCTTTTTCAGCTTGATCCGGTCTCGGAAAATGTTTAATTTTTTTTTATTATTTGAGGTCAAGTACACGATTCAAGAAAAAAATCGCTGTTTATATTTAATGCAGGGTTCAAATCTAAAAGCCCCGGACTAATAATTCACTTACGAGAAACTAAATTTAACTAACATGTTATTGAGCGCACAGAAATATACGTTCGTAAAAAGTAACAAACATGAGGGTAAGTGATCACAATAACAAAAAAACCGGCCAAGTGCGAGTCGGACTCGCGCACGAAGGGTTCCGTACCATTATTTATAAAAAACGAGCAAAAATATCACTTTTTTGTATGGGAGCCCCCTTAAATATTTATTTTATTCTGTTTTTAGTATTTGCTGTTATAGCATCAACAGAAATAAATAATCTGTGAAAATTTCAACTGGCTGCCTATCACGGTTCATGAGATACAGCCTGGTGACAGACGGACGGACGGACAGCGAAGTCTCAGCAATAGGGTCCCGTTTGACCCTTTGGGTACGGAACCCTAAAAACGAATATATCTAGTAGCTAATCAAACCAACCAAGCAAACACGGATTCAAACTAAAAGTAGGTGTACTAGATGTGGCAATGCATGGCAACATACTGATTAATAATGTTTCTTTTTAATTATTGTTATTATTTGCTCAAAATGTAGGATTTCAGCATTTTTTTAAAAGAAGACATACTTTTTCCGTCTTTTATAATCATCGGTATTTTATTGTACATGTTAATACCTTCAAATTCAATGTTTTTTCTTGCCGTAATTAACTGTTCTGGGAGGACGTAATAACACGTTCTTCTTCGTATTTCTATTTCCGTAACCCAGAGATCTATTATAACAAAAGGTTGAGCTTTCCATTGCGTTTTATTGCGGTCGTTCACATTACATTCGTTTACGGTGATGTAAATTTAGCGCAATGGACTGCGAAATAAAGCCGGAAACTTTTGTGCTTTTATTGGTATTAAAACTGGCTACTGAGCAACGTCTCAATGCCGGGTTACATTAGAACGGTCAAGTTTTTAGGTCATGTGTGTTCAGGAGATGACTGGTCATTCATCTTACTGGAGATTGGTTCATATCCTTTATCTACTAATGGAACAGCTGTTCCCATTTTGGTAACATGGCTTGCGGAGATGTGATGACCACCGATCGTTAGATCACGGCCATTAAGCATCGTACTGCTAATCGTTCTATCAAATTAGTACTATAAAAGACAGGTTCTTACTTCAGGTATAAAAGCAATTTGGATTCGATTAGCAAAATTGAGATTTTATTCCACGGAATCATGTCAGAATAGTATTTTTGCCAGATGCCACCAACGTATTTTTATATTCAAACTCTGGCTAGAATTATTTTATTTCGCCGTTTTCCGGACTTTCCCGTTTGTTCCCACTTTTCAGATTAGTATTCAAATTACTTGATTTGCCTAAAACGTTAACTCATTTCAATTCAATTTACACGAACAATTGAGCGTTCGAAACCAAAACTGCAATAGATTTTATTTTTTACTTTTAATTTATTCTACGAAGACAATAAATCAATTTTAAATCCCGAATAAAACAGCGGCCCTTTTCAATAGTTTTTTTTTTTAAATAACGCGAAGTAAATCACAGTTAGGCTTGGATAACGTTAAAAGCTGGAGATTAATAGCCGTGAGAGGCCGTGTACCAACATTGACGAAGCATTTCGCGAGTTATATGAATTGTAGATTACATTTCGTACAATTAAAACCTTTGGAATCCACAAATCAAGTAAGATGTCACGAACGGGCTCTGCGAAGCTTTCGTAGCGACCTCTATCGGAGAAACGAGAATTTTCTATTCCAAGGTTATTTCAGTTCGTATATAACGGAGTTTAAACTTGTATGCTGAAGGATTTGCTCGATCTCTGTTGATAAAACCTCCTTCTAATTTGAACCTCTTTACTGTACTTAGGTACTTTGTGCATAAAGGAACAAGCGTTGTGAACGATGAAGCTTGCACTTCACATGCACTAAAGGCCATCACACACAGGGAGCTATGAGGATGATGGGGGCGGGTATCAGGCATCTGTATTTCATGTACTTATATGGACGACAACACACAGAGAGCGTGCGCGGGACACACGTCCCGCACCCGATTTTAGTGTGTGTTGCGCTTAAGGCTCGTAAATGTGCACATAACGACTTCAACTTTGAAGTTAACGTCGACTTTAAAGAAATACAAGTTATGGCGTATTGTATATCACATACATTGTTTGCTTTATACTGACAATGCTTGTAAATTAAGTAGTTTAAGTTTACAACATGATTATCAAATAGTCGTTTGCATACTAAGTACCTACCTACATTTACACGAGCACATTTTGTAGGACAGCTACAAATCAGCTTTCTTATGGCTGTGCTCATACAATAGTGAACACGGTTGTGGGGGGTGTGCGTACCACAGAGATTTCGCTTATTAACACGAACTACTTATTTGGAACAAGCTTTCGAACGCGAGTTTGATTGCGTGGAGTTCGGTAACTATTCCATGGAAACGTTCTAATGGGGTTTAAAGTATCTAATGTTCTTACCCAGGTCATCACGCTTGGCAGGCGGGTTGGCGATCGCAGTACGGTTGTTACAAAAGCACAGAGAACGCTGCTGCCCATTCTCTGGCAAGTCCCTTAGTCGCCTCTTACGACACCCACGGGAAGATATGGGATGGTGCTATTCTTTATGTCCGACACCATACAGAGCTAACCTACCCAGGTCATAGTATATCCGAATGCCCATCAAAATCCATCCACCCGTTAAGGCGCGAAGGTGTGGCAAACAGACACCATCATCTGCCCAGCCTTTTCCCAAACTATCTTGGGGTCGGCTTTCAGTCTAGCCGGATGCAGCTGAGTACCAGTATTTTACATGAAGCGACTGCCTCTCTGACCTCCACAACCCAGTAACTGGGTAATACGATACCCCTTGGTAAGACTGGATGTCAGACAGTGCAAACAGACAAACATACTCATATTTATAATAATAGTTAGGATCAATACCTTTTGTGACTGCGATAATGTACTCTCTACCTTAGTCACAGAATACATTATAGTACAAGTACCTTAGTACCTACTCATATTAATTAGATCCTAGCTCACCGTATCTTTTCGCAAACGTAAAATGTCCGCGACACAGTCGCGATGACGTCGCTGGCTGTGAAGATTTATATTGTATGTACTTGTGGCATGCGCCAATAAATAATTTTCTTTTTTTCTCAATTATCGCCCACAAAACTATGATTTTGTATTGCTACTAGCGCGATGATCTCGATCGGTTGAATCGCTTCTTTCGTGTGTTGCAAGCGCGACTAATACGCGACAGCATTGCAAAAAGTCGCCGTGGGCGGAGGCCCTTAATCAGAAATTGATGATAGGAAACGACTGAGCTTGTTATTTCTATTAATTAAGAACTGGTTTCGGTTTGATTGGAAACGCCTCCTCCTTTGATGTAATGAGTGTAACAATGTAAAGGCTTTGGATAATATCAAACAATATGGCGATGGCGCAATAATTAATAACTTATTTAACAAGTTTTGCTACCAAATTAATGATTTCTGAATAATTCTATAGAATTGATTCTCTGTATAAGTTGATACATTTCTGTTTAGAGGCGGCAGAATTCGGTCGAAAAGGAAAAGAATTGTTAATATAAAAAAGTGTTTTAAGATTTTTTTAAACATAATATCACATACCATCACGCCTGCAATCCTCGAAGGGTTAGGCAGAAGTGTACCCCCACATTACGCCGGATAAGTTTTAGTCCTATGTGATAAACTGGTTAAAGTTTGGCTGTAAATTATAGTCAGGATTTTTACACTGCATTTGTATTACACACATTTGCTGCTGATCACAGAGGTTTTTTTTTTAATAATAAGAATATATTTTTCACTAAGATTTTTTTTAAGAAAACGCTGTTTCTTAAGGTAAATTATCTTCTAATAAAGTTATAATTATAATATAACTTTATAACAAGTTCAACAATTCAAGTTTTTTTTATAAGTTCTAGCTTTAAGCATTAAACTTTCTGTTAATGTAATTGAGGTTTCTATTGGCTATCGTCGCTTTCGAATCACAGTGGTGGTATATTTTAAGAAATTATATTTCGTCATTTAAGCTGACATTGAAATAATGTTTAATAGATGTTAACTGAAGTTTTGAGTTTGGAGACTTGATCGAACATAGCTAATTACATAGCTAAATACAAAAAAAAACGCGAAGCTACAGTCCCAGTCACAGGGCATAATTACTTGTGAAAGTTCTGTAGTTGCCATTCCAAAGCGTAGATCTCTATGGAGAAGAATGGGCAAGAAACTCTATGGACACTCTTTTAAATCAAAATATGTTACAAAATCTTGGTTACATCATTCGTGTTGAGAATTATTAGTATGTGAGAACGATGTAGAAATACGGGCAAGTTAAGAGCGTCCAGAGTAAAAGAATAAATCAGTAATTCGAAAATAAAGTAATTAACTTACGGATACTCCTTTCGCTGAAATCAGACGTGATATTATGTTAAAAACACACTAGTTACAGAATACACAGAGCCTCAAAAACCTAGGCACAAGAACAATGTGTGAACATTTTCAAAGCCAAGAGCCTTAAACATTGGACGTCAAAACCTAACCCCGCCCCAATACTCAAGCCAAGAGATTTGTACCACGTTCTCACTCCAGTCATGTCTGAAAGGGGTTCAGAGAACTAGAACCTATTTTTAGATCCCTTTTGTTCAAAGATTTAGGGTTGAAGTTATTGTTAAGTTGTCTGTTTACTTGGTGTTATTAATTTGCTTACAATTGGTAACGGTTAGGTATTAGTTAGCGAGCAACGGAGGCCCCGTGTTAGCAGCTCCGACTTACGAGCAGTTAGCCGTGGGTTCAACCAGGCAGGTGCATTACTTTGTGTAATTTATTTCATCACCGCTGCTCTCAAAACGGTGAAGGAAAACATCGTGAAGAAACCGGCATGTCCTAAAACTAAAAATTCGAAGACATGTAACACCTACCAACCCGCACTGGGCTCGCATGGTGGATTACAGCCTATTCCCGTTCATAGAGAGGAGGCGACCCAGCAGTGGGAACATTATAGGCTAATTATGAGGTATTAGTAATGTGCTTCAGAAAGATCAGATTGGGTTGTATCCGCAAACGGCGTGTGAGAACTGTGTGAAGGTGGACGAAGTAGAAGTAAGGGTCGTAGTAGGTAGAGTTCTGTAACCTTTTCCCATGAGATTACCCATGGGACAACATCTTAGGTTTATGTTAAACTAGCTTTCGACTTCGCTCCCGTTATTTACGGTAATTAATCCACGAGAACGTTTTGAATGATATATAACGTCCATGATATTTGGGGATAATTTAACTTCCCGTGAGTAAAATAATTTTTACCCTTTCCTAAAAATTTACAAACTTATAAATTACAATCAAATTTTACCTCTTTATAATATTCGTTTAGATTAGTATCAACCCTTCATCCAATTGTACATAAACAAAATCATTCTCCGCAGTCTATTTTAGGTTTGTTTTTACTAAAGCAAAGACCGAGGGTATAGGTACCAGGGTTTTCATTGAGTTTCTAAGTTCGTTGTGGAGTTTAATCAAATTGTAATAAGGTTTTCATTGTACCAGTATTATTTTTCAGTTATTGCTTCATATTTCAAGCGATGCATGAAGTTTTTATTCTTATAAGTCTTATTCTTATTCAGAAAAGTTTTTCTATCTATTATAAAGGGTGACTAGAAATTATTGACAGCCAAATAAAAAAACAGTTGTTCTACATACATTTTTGGCGTAGGTGAACACAAATGAATCAAAAAGCTGTTTTTTCCGTGATTTCAGAGTGTGTACATGAGACTACTAGTGCCACATGAGAGAAATGGTCCTAAAGATATGTACGAATTTGTGTTTAGCCGCTGAACCGCTGTTCAAATCGACGCGCATGATGTACTTACGCGTCTCCGCGCACTCGGAAATTTGTGCCGCGTAAGCGCCCCGTGCCACTTCGCACTAAAAGCTTAATATCTCGTAAACTTCTGCAGCTTCACCAAAATAAAAAATTATACAGAATCTATTTAACTTAAAACTAATTTCAACAAATAGATATAAGTCCTTAGAAAAAATGTGAACCTTAGAATATGTGTTGAATGTCAGTTTCTCCAAATAGAATTGTAATTACCAATCTCCCTATTTACCCCCCTTACCTTCAATTACTGCTAAGTGTTCTTAAGGCCATTTAATAAAATTAAACAATCCATTATATCTCCTGAAGCAAGTTACTTACCTGCTCCTTAAAACAACATTTACAAAATTAAGAGGAGAGTTTTCCTCAAAGCATCGGGGCTTATCTCGACTAATTAACTCGTCAAGAGAAACACCTGCTTTAAACGATGCGCCTGCATATACAATCTCATTAAACGGAAGTTTATTGCGTATAATATTATACGTATATTTGTGTATTTGAGGAAATCGTTAGCAAGCCCGTCCTAACTGAGACATAGTTGTCAAACTATTCCCGGGCACGTTCTATACGTCTTTCAATGACACTTGGTTTGTACAATGACATAATTTTAATGGTCACACACTTGTGTTACGTGATAGTAGTGATGTTGGAGATATTGGATAATGACATCGTTTGTTTTGACAGGGTTTCGGCTTGATTTGATTCTACAAGTTATGCCAAACCATGACTCTTTGACTATATGACCTCATTTAGTCAGAGAGTCATGGTTTATTGTTATACCCTACCTTGTTACACATAAGTACTTAAAAAAAAACCTTACAAGGTTACCTTATCAGGTTTTATTATTGTCTAAATTGTATATTTAGTATATTCATACAGCGGCAGTATAAATATACTATATAAACAAATATACACCATTAATTAATTCTGTAGAAAGAAAACATCGTGCGATAAAAATGCGAATAGGTTGGACATTACTTTCCCTCTGCTCTGTATAATAGGAGACTAGATGCGGGCGCTACCAGTTTAATCATAAATTCTAAACATGTGTAGCGGTCTAAGAAGTTGTCCGGACGAGGCGTTTACGTGCGTCCGCATATCAAAGGCAACAGCTGTAAATGGGTGCTACAAAGAAAACTGACTTACATTCTGTACGAATCACTGATGATAGGGCACAAAATAAACGTGTAAAATCACTTAGCCCGAGGTAATACGTTGTTCCAAACTTTTACTTTGTGTCACGAAATATCTCATGAGACGCAGAGATAAAATGGCAACGTCTTCCCATCTTCCTAAATCTCGACGATGTAATTTTTTGCGAGGAAGGCAGTTACGTCGGTAAGGCAGTGGTGACCGCACAAGTTTCGAATGCTTCCATTCAAAGTTGCGGCGCTGTTCGACTCGGCTTAGAATGGCGGGTGCCACAGTTTGTCTCAACAACTTCGACGATTTAACTCGCCTCGTGTCTGTCCCACTGTTCCAGACTTATTCACAGTTTGATAGCTTAAAAATTATCCAGTGTTCTCTCTGATTGTTTTCTTTATTTTCAGTTCAGTTTTAATTGCTTTGGTTATCTGAGTCTGGTTCTGAACGTTTAATCTTGTTTGTTAAAGTTACTAGCCTTGAAATATTATAAGTACATGGTGAGTTTATTGAGACAGGAGAACATTTATTTTCTGAATTTTTCGATACCAGCAACATAACCATATAACTATAACGTACTGTAACAGTACTATTCCTAACATCAAAAAGTTCAATTCGTGCTTATTATATAGTATTAAGTCCCATCTCACAAACTTATCCCATATTTTAGTGGATGAATAAGATTATTATAAATAAGTGTAGTCTTTTTTATCTGCATGTGATGCGAAGCGTTCAGATGTGGTGGCGTAACGAGGGCCTTAGCTACGATATCATATCCGACGTGCGATCTTATAGAAATATCTCGGATACCTGTCATCGTATCGGTGAATACATACATATACGGAGCGGAGTGAGATATCCAATTATCGCATTTATGTGCACGTGTTAAGTGTGAATTTACTATTTTTATGTTTTGTTACTTGCTGCCTTTGAATAATCAATACTCATATTATTATGCTGAAGAGTTTGAACGGGCTTTGATCTTAGAAACTACTGATTTGAATTGAAATAATATTTTAGTGTTGGATAGCCCCTTATCCAACATACATTTTTTTTTATAAGAGCAAAGCATAAATGAAACATCTAAAAATTTCTCTCACTCTCTCACTCTTTCTCTCTTATGAGATTCAGACGAAGTTGCGCGGGTCAGCTAGTTCAAGAATATACTGCCATTTCTTTGTAAATTACGGAAACTTACTATTCCTAGCTGATCTTGCAAGCGCTGACGATGTAACCGCGAAACGAAATAACCTTTTATCGCTTCCACCAACTTAGCAACAGTTCTTACTAAAATCGGCTACATTAGTAATATTTCTGGCAAACTTTTGACATAAACTCAGTACTTTTTGCAATCAGCCCAGAAAGTTAAATGAATGGCCGTGCACAGTCCCGCTTTTTCATTCCGACGCCGACGTACAAGCCGGCAATTCACAGCAATGTGTAGGTACTGTATAGGCTGTCTAACTTAATGACTTCGTAGCCTGAATGCCTAAAAATAATGTGACTGCCATAGCCTTTCAGGTTTTGTACTTAAAAACGTATTGAGAGAGCTTTTGGGAATGTGTTCGGTGGAAAATATTTCAGCTGCGAATAGCCCTGGCGTCTGTATGGGATTGCTAAGTTATATATAAGCCAGATGTACTTGTAAAATAAGATTTGGAACGTGATAGATGAAAAACTAGGGTAGGTTTTGAAACTCGGAACATAAATCCAAGACAACATTGATGATAAAATTTCTCAAATCAAAGTTACACTTTATGAGTAATCACGTTATGTCTTTTGTCATAATAAAACAGTATGACGAAAAGAAAACAGAAAATTATAGACATTAAAGCCTAGACATGTAAGTAATAACAAAATATCATAAACCTAGTTATAAAGACACGGTCTTTATCACAATAACGGTATAAGAAACGCCATAACACCAGAAAATATCTTGGACTCCATTCAATGTCGAAATGTGAAAAAGGTCCGAAGATATGAGTTTCGTAGATGCCATAAAAAGGGTAACGGACGAGAAATGCCGTCAATCCGATATCGAAATAAATAAACAACGAATTATATGGAGGAGCAGCTCTGCCTCCCCGATTTCAAAGAAATAGGAATATCAGAAAAATAACGCTGGAACGGATATTGAAAAGTTGATAGAAAATAAAGCAAACAAAGCTGCTTTTATACATCGATTTACCACGATAATTAGGCAAATATTTTGCGGTATTATGTATACCTTCTTGTATCGCCAAATTATTTAGCAATGAATCGTTTTTAATTGCCGATTATGAAGTACTTTCCCAATTAATCTCCAATTAAAATTGGCAAAGCTTTGAGAGCCAATAACCGATAATGTTGGTTAAATCTACACACTTCCTATAGATTAATTGGTACTTTCGCATAATCTAACCTTACAAAACTCTGTAGATACTGTAGCTCTAACTCAGCGTTCCTGTGGTAGGTACTAAATTAATAAAACACATAATTTATAATTCCAATAAGATAATAATTATTATACAGCGTGTACCAGAAAGTTGTGGTCATATTTCAAAGTGTGATTCAGACCATGAAACTGAACAATTTTCTTCATGGGACCACCAACGAAATCATATGTATACAACTACTTCTTGACATCCAGATCAGGTTGTCAGCTACCAGAGCTATCATTCTAACTCTTCTAACCTATTAAAAATATGAATTACTTTTTATCTCGCTGGTCCACTTAATATTTTTGAAAGTCAGTTGGACAAACTCTACAACAACATCCTCTTAAAATATCGTGATTTAGCATTAATCTTAAATTGTTTGTGATACCTACTTAGCCAAAACTATCGTTATTTTACTCATAGCAAACGTAATTTAAATTCTCCCAAAGAATAACACATTCTGAAATACAACAACTTTAAAGCTTTAAGTTTCGTGAAGGAAGCGCCAAGATAAGGGGAAGCACGACAATGCATCTGTAATAAAACATTACCCTACTTTCGGGTTCGTCGTGGTTGGGTAAAAACATGTAACACATGCAGTAAATTGTTCTTTGGAGTAAAATGATTCATGGCTCTTGTGTTAGTGTGTTTGTGGGTGCTTGAAATACCGTTTTTTATCATTAAAAAGTATAGAAGCCAGCACATCTTGCTTACCGAAACTGTCAACCTTGAACCTAATTCTTTAACGATAAAGTTGAAAATCTATTAGAGAAATTTGACACATTGTTGTAGATTGATGTCTGGGTGTCTGTACTACATTGTTAAATTAATGAGCATCGTAATTCCTCGAGCTAGTTATTCGGCCAATCCGAGAAATAATTAGGTTACCTGCATATACAGGACTAATAATAAGGCTATGTATGGTTTCGGACGTAAAGAATAGCACAGTCCCATATCTTCCCGTGGGTGTCGTAAGAGGCGACTAAGGGACTTGCCAGAGAATGGGCAGTAGCGTTCTCTGTGATTTTGTGACAACCGTACTGCGATCGCCAACCCGCCTGCCAAGCGTGGCGATTATGGCAAAACCCCCCATGTTATGTCAATGTGGCGAAACTTGGGGGAGGCCTATGTCCAGCAGTGGACGTCTTTCGGCTGAAATGATGATGATGATGATGACAGGACATGATACACGGGAGAATACACGTACAAAAGACGTTGTACCTCGTAAGTGATTCCCGCAGCGGTATTAGTGGCTGCATAGTGAACAGTAGCGCACGTCATGACACAATGTCTTGTCTGCACAATATCGATAAGCGTCCTAACGCGTGACGTGGGGCTTTTAGCAGCCACAAGAGGTGTACAGACTTATTAACTGTGCGATGCCAGTGGGATGTTTGCTTATCTTCTTCTTCTTATCGTGTCGATGACAATTCAAATTAAGTCAGCGCAAAATTTGGCGAATAGTTTGGCACTTTCAGTAGCGTCTATCAGCTCCTGTGATGTGATGACAGGCAGGTCACGATATCAAGGGATCAATATACGGGTATGCCCCTGATTTATTGTTTTTAACTTACTAGAATAAGTCGTGTCTATAAATGATACGATTATTATAGTTTGAGCATTGTTATTTAGTTTTTTTTTAATGTACCCGGGTACTATCGTTTGTATGTGTAATTTGTGTCTAGCTTTTTTTTTTCAAGGATGCTTTGTTTGTTTATGTCGGATGAAGGATTCCCAGTGAAATATTAGCATAAGATTAACGTTAGCCAATAACATTCCCATTGCTGGGATACAGACTTTTCTCTGTGAGAAGTGCTAGGCTAATATACCACGCCGGCCTAACGTGGGCTGTTGATTAAAGTTAATTAGAATAGAAACTTGAAGTCGTGTAAATTTAAAATTCAGAACATTGCGCATTGTACATCATTCCACTTAGCGAAACACCGATAAATCTTCTCCATGCAGATTTGATTTTGGTGTTTTTCCTATATGCAAATTATTTCGATCTTATGACCCAAAAGCTAGGTATTACTGTAACAAGTAGGCCTAGGATACATGACAAATCCAATATCTATTTTTACAATCAAATTATTCAATAAATTGGTATCCCTTCAAGTCTAACTTAGTACTAGATCTAGTCCGCTGGAAATTTTAGGTTAAACTTGGCTAGTCCTAAGTCGGAAACGATCTTTCTCGCCGCCTATCCGTTGTCTGACAACCAACTTTTAGATAAAGATGTTTCTCATGTTACTTGTAGTACTCTGGACCACTAAATCTTATTTGTTGGGACGTGGTATAATCTGTTTTGCTTCGTAAACAAATAAGCTGTTTTTGTTTAAGGAAGACGCACCACCGCGAAATTCGAATACTACTACGTTTTTTTTTTGCAATTTGCAAGACAGTGTCAGGTTGTATGTTGTTTAAAATCATCATCATCATCATCATTTCAGCCCAAAAGACGTCCACTGCTGGACATAGGCCTCCCCCAAGTTTTGCCATATTGACATTTTGGGGGGTTTTGCCATAATCGCCACGCTTGCCAGGCGGGTTGGCGATCGCAGTACGTTTGTTACAAAAGCACAGAGAACGCTGCTGCCCATTCTCTGGCAAGTCCCTTAGTCGCCTCTTACGACACCCACGAGTAGATATGGGATAGTGCTATTCTTTACGTCAGAAGCCATACAAAAATAGTGATTCAATGGGATTGAATGAAGTCGTAATGATTCGCGGGCTACCTTGGCGCTTCCCCCTTAACGTGCTGTCTAATAAGTAGGTAGATTTCTTCATCGGTTTTTCTGTGCCTTTCTTGTTTTGGCCTGTTTTACAGTTGATGAAAACTAGTTTAAGTAGGTAGGTAGATTTCTTCATCTGTGTTTCTGAGTCTTCCTACATTTTGACTTGTACAGTTGATAAAAACTATTATAGACATCTAGAACAAGTTTCCAATGACCAGGGATTATTGAAAGCCATATTCCATTTATTCATTAGGTACTGGGTACTACATTCGCTTGATCCTATTTCCTCTTCATTTTTACGCAATAAAAGGTTGAAATAAAATCTAAAGTGCCAAGGCCAAGTTTAATATAATGCTGCTATCACTAAATCACGCAAATGGTAAACTACCATTAAAGCAAGAATTAGGATAATGGTAATAACAGGTAACCAGGAAACATTTACCAGATGTTAAATGGTAATGGTGTTATAAATCATCTGACCTTTTGAGTGCTTAATATGGATTAATGTAACCTTTTGCCATCTCTGTGAGTTTTTATAAATAAATCGATATTCATTTAACATTTTTCGTATAAAAATGTTGGTGGGACGGGAAGGTTACAAAATCAATTTAAAAAAGGTTTCGGGCGACCCATCAATCCGCAATATTGTTTCCATAATTAAGTAGAATTCTCGATACAAACATATTACATTTTTCAAAGAATACAGAAACCATGGTAGGAGACAGGAAACCGAGTAAAGTGAAAAATACATAAAATCTGTTTCGGTTTGGTACCTGCACTTTCGTTTTTGATGAAACGCAAAAAACTTGGAATGTTGCATTTTTCGGTCCAAACTTTCAATTTAGTGCGAACTAAAAATCTTGGTAAAACGCTACAATAATAGTCTGGAAAGCTGCCACTTTTATCTACAGGAACAGCATTTCAAAATGGTTGGGCAATTGGCTTATGTGCTTTGAGTGACGGCTTGGATAACTGCATAGAGCAAACAACTGCATTATAAATATGCAATGTGCAGTTAAATTTTGCAAGCGAAATAATATTTTAGCCAATCGTCGTTAAAGTTCTAAGTTTTGACGCTTTTTGCTAAATCCGAACACGCCTTGTTTCACCCAATCAGGAACAAGCAACGTCTCATCTATTAAGAATTGAACACAAATTTAAAAAGGTTTTGTATTGTTACCTAGGTAGGTATAATTATGCAGTATTTCAATCTCCGTAAAGTTGCTATTTTTGACTTACGTGTTGTAAGCACTTCAGCGACGCAATGTGACTTCTAATACGCTACATTTCTTTTCTTAACTCTAATGTCTAATTTAGCAATACATTGCGAAGAAATAGATTTAGAAAATAAATGAAAAACCCAGGCTAAAGAGAGACAAACCACTTTGGAAGTGAGGCTATAAATACTCGTCTATTTCGCCGCGTAAAATAAAGCGGTCACTTGAAAGTTTCGCTACTTTGTTTAGCAAAGTAATAGGAATCTTTTCTTTTGTTTAATGCGTTGCTATTTCTTTAGGCTTTTTATTGATACCAGCGGCTAAAAGACTTACGAGTCCGAGGTCGCGGAATATTTTTTGCGGTTCGATTTCCGCGAAATGTCCGTAGTTATTTTGGGTGTGGAATTGTTTTGGACTTATTTTTGGACAATGGAAAATGGAGATTATAGCGATACAGCCTATTGTTTTGTTTTTCATAGGGAATGCTTTTATTTTTGCTTGAGGTGACAGATTTTGTGGTTACCTAAGACTAAGAAAAATCTCTAAATACTGAAGAGGTTTAATATACATATGTGTTCATTAGTTTTTTTGGACACGCATCTAAAAACCTACAGTAAAATAACTGCTTTTAAAAAAGAGAGGGGGGTTTTTTTATTCAGCTTAACGTTGACATGAATCATCGTGAAAAAAAAAAACCAAAATCAGCCTAGAAGCACACTAACAAGAAAATATATTCAACTCACAATGTAATTCACCTAACTGTCAAAAGATAAGGCCTAACAAATTCATGTGAAGGCCGAATTAATATTCAGAACGAGATTTTGATACGTCAGCTTTACCATTAGTTTCAACAAACAAATCTGCTTGTGTAACTTCCCATGTAACCTATAAAAAGAGTAATAAATCAGCTGACTTGGAGAAGAATAAAGACTACCACCATACATGGAAATGGAGGGACTACTCCAAATAGATGAAAAAATGTTTACTCACTCTGCCACAACTCGCCTGATCTAAAACGATGATGCGGCCTAGGGTGGTGCACGCTAACCTAGAAGAAACCGATCCACTCGAACTTTGACCTTCGCCACATCGCTCTGAATGGAAGTGCGCACGAAACAATCTCATCAGCTTTCTATGGGCTTTTCTTTCTACCGACACAACAACGGCAGTCGGTGAAGCACATTGTATCAACATTTGGTTCAGTTTTCCGGACCGATGGTGTGCTCATCAAGCCACCAACTAGTGGAAATTGGCCACTTCGGCAATCGCTGGCGCGTAGATCATGTTCCATTCACGAATGGAACGAATGAGGTAAGACAGACAGGTACAAGCACGAGCGTGCGTTGTTAGCGTAACATAAGAATACGAACGATTTTAAATCGAAAATAGAACAATGGCGACAAACACGAAAATCGAATCAGCTGACTAAGAGAAACCTAACTAATTAGTCCATACATTACGTTCGGAAACTGCGATATCATGTAAGGTTCTATAGTCATGAATTATTAAACTGTGTAAGGCAATTCGGGGTGTTTAATAATGTATGTAGCGGTGTCAAGTGGCTGCGGGACAGCCTGAATTATGTAATAAACTCATTTCACTAGTTTCATTCATGTCGCTAATGTAATGAATGGGATAGTAGGCTTATTGAAGTCAAACGGATGAAAGTAAATTTTATACCTATTTATTTTACTATTTAACTTTAAATAAATAATAATATCGCTTCACATCAGGCGAGTTGGGGTTACTATTTTTTCTTTAATTTCTAGTTAAAGAACCTACATATCTTACGGGGCAGTTATTTATATTTCGCGACTAGCTGTCCGGCACAACTTCGTTTGCGTCACATTTTCCCCATTTTTGCAACATTTTTCATTGCTGCGCCACTCCTTTTGTTCGTAGCGTGATGATATATATCCTATAGCCTTTCTCGACAAATGGGCTATATACCACTGAAAGAATTTTTCAAATCGGACCAGTAGTTTCAGAGCCTAATCAATGCAAACAAACAAACAATAAAATCTTTCCTCTTTATAATATATAAGTTTAGATTACGCTGTTCGTCCAATGGAGAAAGTAATTTACTTTTATGTTCTGTACCACACCTTTCTGATACATATATGCTGTATAGACATAACCCCATGTCCAAACCAAAGCGATCGGTCCCGCGAAACCGAATCGTCTTGTTCCTGTGTCACTTGTTTGTTCGGAAAACCATTCAGCGCCCTTAGTCGATGCGATGACGCGAGCAAAAAGAGCCTGCCGTGTGTTCGTGAGACGATCGTTTTAGTTAGGACACGGCCTGAAAGCGTTTACAAATGCCGAGCTATTTGATACAAACCATTGACATCTCTCGCACCCACGTTGAAAGTCAGAGGTAACCTATTTTTATCCTCAATGCACGCCTATACACAAGGGATTCCATCTTATAATAGCATGGACATTTATTTAGCGCTATTTTCGTTAAAATCATTTATTTATGAAGGTTGGAATTAATTCTGCGTATCAATGGATGTTTATCTGGTACCCATATACATGATTCATAACATGAGAACTTTTATATACCTATTAATGATTCAACGTTTACATGGAAAACTAAATATACAGATACTCATCATCTTCCTGTCCTTGTCCCATTTAATTTGCGGTCGGCGCAACACGTCTCTTTCCTCCATTCTCCTCTGTCATTCGTCATGCTATCATTTACTCCTTTTTCCTTCATATCATTTTTCACACCATCCATCTTTCTTTTCTTTGGTCTTCCTCTCCCTCTCCACCCATCCACATTTATTACTCTTTAGTTACATGTGTTCCATAAAAAATATACAGATACTACCGGGTTAATATATAAACCAGGTTTTTTTTTTCAAGGAGATCGTTGCTTATGTCGAATTGAGGTGATAAAAACAAAATTAAGACGTGAGATGAAATAGAGAAGACAGGAGTCCAAAATCGACGTGGTTTTGACAACATAATCATACATTATTGCTAATGTCGCATCCTTCATTGAAAAATCCTACTAATATTATAAATGTTTGTGAGGATGTAAGAATATCTGCATGTTTCACACTCTAACACGCAAAACCTACTGAATGAATCTAGATGAAATTTAGCACAGGAATAGACAATAGTCTGGAATGGGACGTAGAATACTTTTTATCCCGGCAGTACGATCACGGAGGACAGTTTTCGAACAAAACGCGGGCAAAGCTGCGTAAGCTAGTAAATCAATATTTGTCAAAATATATTTCATTTAAAAGATCGTTTCTGTATTTATTCAGATTATGATTATCGCAGCTTTACTTACGAAATAATTCCGAGAAAACACGTTATGAACTCAGAGCTGTTACTGTCGTAAATTAAGTAGATTATTTGTTTTTAACAAGTTGTTTTTTCCTGTTTCTTCTTCCTCTCTCCCTAGCTATGAAATAAACAATACACTGAGGAAGAAATGAGTGCTGCTGTTTATTTAGAAAATCACGGAATTAAATGGCGAAAACCGTGATATTTGCGTGAAATGTTTTAAAACAACAGTACTTTTATACTAACGAATGCATAAATAATAAGACAAATAAAACAAAAACACAATTAACCATTCCAAGACAACATAAATAGTTTAACACAATGCTCGAGAAATTCACTGTCTTTTTCCTGTTACACTATTTAATTAAAGACGCCAATACACCGAACTCGGTTCGAAGGAGACCCAATCCCACTAAACAACATACAGAAATCCTTTTCCTATCCACTAAAAACCATTACAGGATATCTAAAACCCAATAAAAGTCTTTTATTCCAGTCAATGAACAGAGAAAGTATCGGACAAGTAATGTTATCCACACTTAGCTAGGTACTTGTTCGCACACTGAAACTTTGTAAGAGACAAACGGTTTCAAGAAGGCTAAACTTACATCTTTCAGATAATGCGCTTGTCACTTTGATTTATTGAACAAGGGATCTTGTTTTTCGGCGACGAAAATTTTGCATAATTAGGTGAGGATTTTATTTGCGGTTACGAGAAGGAGATAAACGCTTTTGGAGTTTAGAAAGGTTTAATGTTTCTCAGTAGTGTCAATGTCGTTAGGTCGCAGTAGTGTTAATGAGAAAAATATATTAGTAAAGCATAGTTTGGAAAAGGCTAGGCAGGTGGTAGTTATTGTCAATGGTTAAATGGTTAGAAGAGTTTAGCGCAAGGTGCTTCTTTGCTTCGGAAAGCACGTTACACAGTTGGCCACGGTTGTCATAATGTGATATTCGTTGTCTAGTGTCATGAGGCCGCTGGTCCACAGTAGACAACCAGACTTCAGGGGTATCGTATGATCGGGTAATTAGGTTGTGGAGGTCAGGTAGGCTGGCGCCTCATGTAAAATACCGATATTCAGCTACAATTAGTTAGATTGGAAGCCAAGATATTTGGGAAAAGGCTTGGCAAATGATTTAATATACAGCAAGATTTTTTAGTCACCGTCCAAATTTTTTCAAGGCATTATGTATCATTTACTAACTCCATTTTTGAAAAAAAAAAAACGATATGTGAAATTTTCATATTTTTATATGAAATCATTTTCTCGAAAAAATTATCCGCTCTGCCTGGCCACTACGTTAAACGTTAAAAATACTACACTTGCCGCGCAAACATTCAATGGAAAGGGGGCGGCCAGCCCGCGTAGTTACCCAGCGTGTACCTACGCACGGCGCGGCGATGTCCATGATATCTCAATATTTTTGTATTGAGTGATAATAAAAGAAAAAACAAGTATACAATGGTTTTCGCCAAAGATTAAAATGTCTAAATTTGGACGGTGACTAAAAAAGCATGCTGTATATTAGATAAAATGCGTTAGAACATTCGAAAAGCCTACGGTGCTACGAAATTCTCTCTTAAAAAAAACCGCTACACAGCTCAAAAACCACCTCATCCATATTCATAAACGTTTAATTGTTACAAATTAACAAAATCACACGAGGTACACCGAAAGTTTCTGAAAAATTACACAGCTGAAATTCACGAGGGAATAAAATGTATTACAGTATTTGCTGAAAGTTCACTGTAATGGTGTCGATTAATTAAGGGTGGGTTTGGGTAACCACATGTATTGCCATTTATATTAACACAACTTTATACAATGTTAATTTGACCAGATATTGTTTAATTTAATTAGTTCTATGAATTTAAGATGAACCGTTTGGCAGCGGGCCATGAATTTATGATTCCAATCTGAATCAATTAACTGTATTCAAATTGCATATGTTAATGAAACAATTAATATACAACTGTTTCAAAACCATAAAAAAATCAACTTAATGTTACCAGCTAAATAATGCACATAATTTTTATTTTTAAGGTGAATCTGCAGGTTATTTTTCACGTTTGAATTCTCTACTTGTTTGCTTTGAAAATACTCATGACTTGCAAATGAGTCGTCTGCTGCAAGATTTTTTTGTCCTCGTGCATTTTTATACCATAATTTAAAAAAAAAAAAACGTTTTTTTTTTGTTGTAAAAAACTTTAAAAAATGAATGGAAAATTAAAATATGGTGATGTATTGCTAGCTGCGAAAGTCCAGTGCCAAGTCGACCAAAAGCGAATTAATTGCAGTTTTCTTTTTATAATATTTACATAAAATTGACAGTATTCCACAGAAATTAAAAAAAATAAAAAAGGCATATAAACGCTGCGATCCCATATAAAGTATCATATTTTTTGAAATTTTCTGTTTCTTACCCTCCATACTTTTCTTAACGACGGTACGATGGGCTACTTCTCAATATTCCTCGAATGTCTGTCCTCCTCGCTCCCATAATTCCAGGTACATCGTTTATATTCAAAGAAAGCAGGTATTTTAATTCCACACCATTCGTACCCTTTTCAAAATGGCTGTGAGTCACTGTCACTTCTGCGTGATTTCGCTAAAGGTATTATCGAGAAAATTGGAATCCTTAAAGTAAAAACTCTGTTTGAAACCATTTAATCTCTACAAATAAATAACATATACTAATAATGTCAGTTTGTAATTTCAAAACAACAGGTTTTTACTGGATGCATTTTTTTTTGTGAATGGCATCTCGCAGTTCAACTTAGGAGGTTGTCGTCTGCTTAACCGGACTATCCTGTGGGTGCCTTAAGAGTAAGGCCTCCAGCCAAGGCATAAAAACTTACAAACTTACTGAATGCATATAAAAGTTACGGTACTTATAACAACAACAGATTTTTTTTTTAATTTATTGCCCGTCTTTCTGTTTGTCCCGACTAATCCCCGAAACGCCTGGACCGATATTGACGGGACTTTTATTGGCAGATAGCTGATTAAAGAGTAACTTAAGCTACTTTTATTTTAGAAAAAGAAACAAGGTTCGTGCAAAGAAATTAAACCCTTATAATTGGTAACAAAATCCTATTCAAAAGGGAAGTAATATTTTTTTACAACGATTTCATACGAACGGAGTTCTTGGACCTCAGCTAGTTTTATAAACGCCGAGAAAATGTTACGTTCACGAAGTCATAGATAAAATTTCTCATATTATTTTAGCACCGGGAATACGGAACCTGTGCTACCCGAGATATTTGCTTAAATAAGTTCGCATTTTGGAAATAAAAGAACAGGTCAGTTTTAGCTGACCTTTTCGAATTTTAATCGTTGCAGTGGCATTATGTAATAATAATCCATGTTTATGCGGTGGTTAAAATGTGATAACGACCAATTTAAAATTAAGTTACAACTGTTTATTCTATATTGTGCTGAGAATTTTGGCTGATTGTGGACATCAACTGTAAATTTTAGTTAAATAAGACTTGAAAAGAAAAAAATTGCTCTAGAAACCCGATACAAAAACTGTTGACATTACAATTTTGCCAAAATATACATCCCTAGCATGTAGTCAGCATTTTAATTTAGCATATTCGCGAAATAAGACATTGTTCGTCGGATGAATGGAAGAATAGAGGCCCGCGTTGAAGCGTACGCTGCTGGTACCTCGCCGAACAAATATCGTACGCAAGCTGGTAATAATACACAGCTCATGTGTACTGTGTTTGTTTGTGTATCGCTATGCCCGCCACGCTCATAACGACGCCATAACTTCACGCAAATTGTGTGATGGAATTTGTGACGCGAAAATGGTAATGCATTCACGCTATGCAAAGTCGCGTCGAAATATGTTTGAGTATAATAGAGCAATTATGATGCTAATAAAATAATAAATCTGCAGTGTAATATGTTATTTTATTTATACATTAACCAAGTAATAAAAAGCTCTATAAACACAGCTATTTTCATCGCTTCCATCAATCAATTTGACTTAAAATCGTTGAGTTCGATCACGCACTGTAACTATGTGCTAACGGCTCCAAAATACTGTATAACACTCGTAAACCTGACGAGTAGTAGCGCTTTCGTAAACATTTATATTTTGCGAGCACTATCATTCATAGCACTTGTATAAATCGGTATAGCACACTTCTTTGATACGCCTATAAAAGTTGTATACAAAAAAGTTGCGAAGAAAATTTATGGTAGCTACGTTTATTTATAATACTATCGGGCTATTCTTATACGATAAAAAGATCTTTAGAACTTTATCATTATTTTTCGAGGTTTTCCACTCTATTCACTGTTGTGTTCACGATAAAGAAATGTTCGCTTGATAGCCTCAACATCATTTCTGCTTTCACGTACTTTGATGTATGTTCTCGATCCTTTAAGCTGATCTAAGCATGATGACGTATTTTGTGTATATTTAGAAGCAGATTATTCTTATCCAGGGAGTACGAATACCCACGCGGCAATCAAGGCGCATCTATAATCCAGATTGCTAAGTGTTATGGCTAATTGAGTCGTGTTGCCAAATGTCCATACGGCTAGATAATACAGGCAAACTATACACAGCCAGGAGATTAAGGATTCGAAAGTACCGAGAAACAATAATGTTTTTTTCCTTGTTTTTATTTTCTAAGTAATTTGTAATATGAGCAAAGAGAGGCTTAGACTCAGTAGTGACTGTAGCCGGACGGGGGTTTACTATGACGTCCTAAAGCAATATTGTTTTATTCTTATTTCAGAGTAGGAAAGAGATGAAGCTAGACGACCCGTATAGCTCCGTCGCTTTCCCACTCTGGAGTAAGAATAAAATAATACTGCTTTAAGACGTCCTGGTAGGCCACCTATACTGTATGATGATGATGAATCTTATCCAGTTGGTTGTACGGATCGGCCTGGGGAGGTTACTATGACGTCTTAAATCAGTATTGTTTTATTCTTATTCCAGAGTGGGAAATAGATGGAGCTAGAGAGTACGTCTAGCGCCATCCCTTTCCCGCTCTGGAAAACAATACTGCTTTAAGACGTCATGGCAAGCCACCAGATTCGGCAAAGGCCAGGCGGCAAAAATGTAGATAGATATCAGTAAGGTCCAAAAGTTTCTGGCCCACACACGTTAGATTAATCAGAGATATGATGTCACTAAATTACTGAAGTTTTCTCTAAGTTAGTCGGTAGGTTACCTTAGTTACCCACAGTAAAAAGTAATATTTTTGTTCAATAGAGTTTCCCTCTAATTCAATCCTTTTTTATTTATTTAATTACAACGGTTTACCACCAATGCAACTAAAATTAAAATGATAATTATTGCACATATTATAATATACAAAATGACAAATTAAAGCAAATTAAATTGAAACATATAAAACATGGTATAAATAAAAAGAGGTTAACAACACTCATAAATTCCTCTCACAGTACTTCTGACATACCAATAAAATCTTCATCCATCCATCCGCAAACAGATCGCTAGTTGGACTAGACTCCAAGGGATCATTAAGCGTAGCCAGAGTTCGAGGAATTGGCGACTTAGCACGTGCAACAGTACGACATGAAGGCACGGCAAACAGCCTGTGCTTTCTTCCCCGGCAGTAATAGTCTGGGACAAAGAAACGCGCCAGCACTTCAAGCAGATCAGGTGCATCTATAGCGCCACGGAGCGTCTTACAGGCTATTGTGAGCTGATCTCGAGCTCGCCTTACCTCTAGCGAGTTGTATCCGAGGCAACCCAGTAAGAATTTTGTCGGATAGAGGTAAGGATAGTAGCCGTGCTTCTGCTTATAAAGGTACCTAAGGAACGCTTTTTGAACCTTTTCTAATAAAAGTGCATAGGTACTTTAGTGAGGATTCCACACGCAAAAGCTGGTTTCCAGCTTGCTACGTACGAGCGCATTAAATAGTAATTTGACGGCATGAGCAGTGCGAAAATCGCGGCAATTACGAAGAACAAAACCTAGTCTCTCGTATGATTGTTTACTTACCATGACCATATGGTCGTGGAAGGTGAGTTTTCGGTCGAATGTGACTCCCAGGTCTTTCATGGCTGTTGACTTCGTGATGGTGGCATTATTTAAGTTATATTCAAAATTAACTGGGTGCCGCATTCGACCGAATGTCATAGCAAAGCATTTGGACGAATTAAACTCCATCTTGTTGTCTACACTCCACTTGTAAATCGCATCTATGTCTCGCTGCAGTGCCAAACTGTCACCCTCGGAGTTTATTTCAAGGTATAGTTTCAAGTCATCAGCATACAAGAGACATCTTGCATGAAGCAGAACTTGAGGAAGATCGTTGACCATAATCAGAAATAGTAAAGGCCCCAAAATTGAGCCTTGACTTACGCCGGAACGCGTATGATAGGTACCGGACACGTACATACCAAGCCTAACAAACTGCTGTCGATCACGTAGATAGTCCGCAAAGAAATGGAGGAGAGATGGTGTGAACCCCATTTTACTAAGCTTCATTAGCAGCGTGTCATTGTTAACCCTATCAAAAGCCTTCCGGAAGTCGAAGTAAAGTACGTCCACCTGGCGCCCGCGGTCCAAACTAGACGAGATATAATCTACAAGTGTTAGAAGATTTGTGTCAACTGACCTTTTGTTTCTGAAACCGTGCTGTTCATTACAAAAGTACTTGTTTATTTGCTCATAGATAGTATTATGGAGGATGTTCTCGAAAACCTTCGCCGGGGAAGATAGGATTGTGATGGGGCGGTATTCTTCCACGGAACTTTTGTTTTGGGTTTAAGGGATCGGTGTAACTCTAGAAGTTTTCCACTCAGTGGGATATGTACCAGTCTGCAAGGCTAAGTTAAAGATGTGGCAAAATTTTGTTTGGATATTAATCCTAATAATTATAGTTTAAGCCAAATGTACTTATTAAGATAATGAGGAAACTTTTGGACCTTACTTAGTATAATTTGCCGCCCGGTTGTGCCAAATCATCTGGCTGACTCGAACCTATATGTACCTAGTAGGTAGTGTAGCGTAAATAAAAATAAAAGTCGTCACAGCTACATGTCAATACGTATAATTTTGCGGATATAAAAAAACCTAATACAAATTTTATATAAAATTTAAAAGGATCAAAGAAAGAAAAAAAATTAAATAATTGGCGACATATGTGGTTTTAAGTAAAGCAGCGAAATGGGTCGTTCAGAATTGTATAAAGTCTGTAATTTTGAAAATTAAAACCAGAAGGTGAGAAAGGGGTTGCAACACCTATTCAGCCCTAGGCGCGATCAAATTGTATCCGAGTTTAAATACTACACCGGAAAAAATACATTGCGCGACCTTTTGACACGAATAGGGTTTAAATAAATTAAATGATTGTACAAAAAAAAAAGAAACTATACTATTGCTAAAGATTAAAAAAAAGGATTAAAACAAAATTTGTTCCCTGAAGGTCCGGATCCTCGCTCGAAATCGGATCTTCGCTGTTGCTCCGGGTCTCAGGCGGCAAGCCTCGGAGCCAACCGCCAGTACGCGTCTCCCGACCCCTGGTCGGCCTTGAGTCGCGGCGCCGATAGTATACGGGTCACTAGATCTTCGCTAGGTCAAAAGTCCTAGAACCGATTCTGAGCGAATCGGTTCTTGGTGAAATCACTTATAACAACCGACTACTCAGTACGGCGCTACAAAATGTAAATTATCTTTCTTAGGTCTTTTTTTTGACTTAAGATTACAAATAATTTAACAATTTAATTACGAAACGAAATAACATGTAGGATAATTCCAAAGATTCGTCGCCCCATCTGAGAAAAATTTTCTTCCGTGACATCCCATGGAATCGTCATATTTTTAAATTTGAACCGAAGTAAGAAAAAGTAAATTGATTAGAAATGAGGTCGACTTACACGAACAGAATAGTTTTTATTCAGCCGAAAACAGCGTGATAATGCTGCAATACCCGCTTTCTAAGAAAAAAAAAAAGACGTAAGTACGAGTGAGAAAAAAGAAAAAAAACTGGATCAGGCAAAAACAATTAACAGGAATCATATCTGAATCAAATGATATCGAAGTGCAACAAATACTGAATAAACACGGAGGCCACCATATCTAAACGTTATCCACGCGAACTCGCGATATCTCAATTGCATCTATGGAAAAATATGAAAGAAAATAACGAACTCCTAAATCTAAATATATATTGTTCAGTTTGAGCCAAACTCTAACCTACCACATCCTTACAATTATGAAGAACAACCAGTGAACTATAGATCTAAGTAAAACTAACCTAACTTAACATAAGACTTAACTATTACCTATCAACTATAAGAAAAAACTTGGGGATCAAATAACCTATCAACTGTACGAAAAAACTTGGGGATCCCCAAAAATAATTAACGTGAACACGTAAAGTCCAACCTTTAGTTATAGAAACAAAAGACAAGTTGGACAAAAAAACTAAGTTTAAGAAAGAAAAACTTAAGTCAATTAAGTCAAAGAAGAACTCAAGACATAGAACTCAAATCAGAGAACTCAAGTCATAAAACTTAAGTTTAAATTCAAATTTAAAATTAAATGTTGAATGTCACGCCATCTGTGTTAAAATAAAAGAAACAAAATAACCTGAGAACACAAGTTGACATAACACAGAAATAAATAGATGTCACTATTAACAGATAATCTATGAAGTTTTTAATCTAATCAAAAACTTATGCAAAGAAATATTCCAAAGAGGAAAACGGATTAGAAAGCAAATGTCAATGTTAAAATGGAACAAAGAGAATTTAATCCAATTTATTTTAAGATATCTTTGATATGATATTGTCCGGAGTGGACTGAATCACAATCCTGTAGCAAATAGGTGGTCCTTGAAATGACTCTTATTACACGGCACTTAATAAAACGTGGAGCAAGCTTCCCAGAGAAAAAATCACCTCCAGAAGACTTGGAAAAATTCCTTCTCCATACAGTATCACCAACATTCAGAGTGACAGCTGATCGATTAGAATTATATGCACGAGAGTTACGGAGAAAAGCTAAAGAAAGATTATCAGCAACCTTTGCATAAACTTCGCTGAGAGAAGATAGGTTTGAAGCATGACGAGCCCGACTGTCTGCCAAATTAGAGCTTCGAGTCTGACTATTAACATGACTGCTATCCATAAGGACCTCTCTACCAAACATAAGAAAGTTAGGCGTAAAACCAGTAGCTAAATTAACACAAGAATTGAGGTAAAGCTTAACTTTAGGTAACATTTTAGCCCAACTTCTTTGGTTTTCACCAACCAAAATACCTAAACATGTTATAACGCTTTGGTTGTACCGCTCAACCGTATTTGCTTGGGGTGTATAATATGGCGTAAAAGTAGGTGATTGAATATGAAAAGATCTGAGAAAATTAAGGAATTGATTACTACGAAAAACTGTAGCGTTGTCACAAAGAATAGTACGCGGAACCCCAAAATTAAAGAAAATTTCAGACTCTAACGCTTTTATAACAGAAAGAGCGTCAATCCTTTTCAGAGGAACTAGCCAAACATATTTGGAAAAAACATCTACCATAGAAAGGATATATTTATAACCATAATAAGCGCAGGGCAACGGACCAATTATATCGATAGAAATCATCTGTAAGGGCAAGGAAACCTCTTTAGGGTAACACATCTGACCGCGAGGTTGTGTGTTCGAAATTTTATAGGCTTTACAAACCTCACATTGACTTAACGTCGAAGTAACGTCACGGAACATATTTGGCCAGTAGAACAAATCCCTAAGCTTTAGATAAGTTTTAGTAACACCGGGATGTATCGAAGGAAAACTATTGTGAATTTCCCAAATAGCGTCTGGAACTTTTTCAGCTGGTAACACCACACGCCATGGTTCAGAAGATAAAGGAGTAGAAACAGGCATGCGTCTCATAAGGATACCGTTATTTATAGCGTATGCTGGGAACATTTCACCAACGGTCATTAGTATGTTCAGGACCCTGGTCAAATGACACAGGATTAGCATGGATCCTGGAAAGAACATCGGGGACTATATGTTGTGAACCTTTACGATGCACAATATCAAAAGTATATTGGGAGATAATAGTAGCCCAACGAGCTAAACGACCAGATGGGTTGTTAAGAGAGAGGAGCCACTTAAGGGCCATATGGTCTGTTATGACAGAAAACTTCATACCATCTAAATAACATCGAAAATGTTTAATTGAATCCAAAACTGACAAGAGTTCACGCTCTGTTGTACTATAATTGCGTTCAGTTTGAGAGATTAAACGCGAATAATAGGCGATTGGATGTTCCACATCGTCTATCTTCTGTGTCAGTACCGAACCAAGACCAACAGCTGACGCATCACACTGCAGGATGAACGGCTTCGAGAAATCAGGACATGCCATAACAGGCGTATCGATTAGCGCTTGTTTCAACTTAGTGAAAGCTTGATCGGCTCCATCATTCCAACTTATTGGATCATTACCCTTTCTCTTACCGATAAGGGCAGTAAGCGGAGCAATTATAGAAGAAAACCCTTTAACGAAACGCCTATAATAGGAACACATACCAATAAAACCGCGTAATGACTTAGCTGAAGTAGGAGTAGGATAATCTTTAATAGCATCAAGTTTGCCGGGATCGGTTTGAAGACCCTTTTCATTAACAATATAACCCAAATATTTTAGTTCGCTTTTACAAAACTCGCATTTTTTTAAATTTATAGTTAAGCCTGCTTCTTTAAGTCGAGCAAGCACCTTCCTGAGCAGCGCCATATGACTAGAGAAATCTTTTGACACGATTATCAAGTCGTCGACGTACCCAAAAATACAGTCGTCGCTGGTAGAAGTAAACTCGAAATTAACGATCATATCAGTAAGGCGTTGCATCTCCGAAGCAGCGTTCGTTAGACCAAAAGGCATCCTAACAAACTCAAAGAGACCACGTTGTGGAACAATAAACGCTGTTTTCTCACAACTTTCTCTATCAGCGAGTGGAATTTGCCAAAAAGCACTTCTAAAATCCAATGAGCTAATATATCTAGCACCACGAAGGTTGTCGAGGATATCGTGAATACGGGGAAGAGGATATGAATCTCTAACTGTCACACTATTCAGTTTTCTACTGTCGACACAAAAGCGAACAGAACCATCTTTTTTTGTCACCATTACCACTGGGCTAGCCCATGAGGAACGAGATGGACGAATAACACCCATATCTAACATTTTGTCAATCTCTTCATTGAGAATCTTCAACTTGACAGGGGATAAGGGATAATATCTTTGACGGATAGGGTAACCCGTAGTATTAATTTTATGGGACAACCAAGATGTTTTACCAAGACCAACTTTTTCCGAAGAGATAACTTCGTACTCTTTAATAACTTGTTGAAGACAAGACTCTTGATCCGGCGACAGGATGTTACGAGGGTGAATATAACGGACCTCGCCAACAGTGGAAACTTGAGGGGAAGAGTGCTGAACAGAAGGGATAAACATATTACCATCAATATTTTTATTAAAAGCCTGACTAAAAATAGACGTCAAACCGAATTTATTCCAAAATTCGATACCTAAAATAACAGAAGATGACATCGAACTTGCAACTAAAAACTCATGAATAAAAGTTGTACCATTAAATTTAACTGGAAGGTACACAGAACCAAGAATATCAATCGGCGAATTATTAGCCGATATAACACGGGGACAAGCGTCTTTTGATGTCAAAGAAACACCAAGTTGCTGAATAAAATTATCGCTAACAAGCGACATCTGAGCACCAGAGTCGAGCAATGCTTTAACAACTCTACCACATAATAATACTTCTATAAACGGTCGGTTATCAAATGAATCTGAAGTAAACACTGGGGATACTGTACGGAAAGAAGCGTATCGCCAGTGGTTTATGCATTTTTTGGATTACATTTCGGACATTCCCTAGTAATAAACCCAGGAGTGCGACACTTAAAACAAATCATGCCTGTGATCTCTGGGCAAGAACGGTAAGAATGACCAACTTTGTTACATTTTAAACAAAGCTGAGACTCATGTAGCTGTGACGACTTTTATTTTTATTTACGCTACAAAAATGGCGCCCGAACAGGGACATGTCAATACGTATAATTTTGCGGATATAAAAAAACCTAATACAAATTTTATATAAAATTTAAAAGGATCAAAGAAAGAAAAAAAATTAAATAATTGGCGACATATGTGGTTTTAAGTAAAGCAGCGAAATGGGTCGTTCAGAATTGTATAAAGTCTGTAATTTTGAAAATTAAAACCAGAAGGTGAGAAAGGGGTTGCAACACCTATTCAGCCCTAGGCGCGATCAAATTGTATCCGAGTTTAAATACTACACCGGAAAAAATACATTGCGCGACCTTTTGACACGAATAGGGTTTAAATAAATTAAATGATTGTACAAAAAAAAAAAAGAAACTATACTATTGCTAAAGATTAAAAAAAAGGATTAAAACAAAATTTGTTCCCTGAAGATCCGGATCCTCGCTCGAAATCGGATCTTCGCTGTTGCTCCGGGTCTCAGGCGGCAAGCCTCGGAGCCAACCGCCAGTACGCGTCTCCCGACCCCTGGTCGGCCTTGAGTCGCGGCGCCGATAGTATACGGGTCACTAGATCTTAGCTAGGTCAAAAGTCCTAGAACCGATTCTGAGCGAATCGGTTCTTGGTGAAATCACTTATAACAACCGACTATTCAGTACGGCGCTACAAAATGTAAATTATCTTTCTTAGGTCTTTTTTTTGACTTAAGATTACAAATAATTTAACAATTTAATTACGAAACGAAATAACATGTAGGATAATTCCAAAGATTCGTCGCCCCATCTGAGAAAAATTTTCTTCCGTGACATCCCATGGAATCGTCATATTTTTAAATTTGAACCGAAGTAAGAAAAAGTAAATTGATTAGAAATGAGGTCGACTTACACGAACAGAATAGTTTTTATTCAGCCGAAAACAGCGTGATAATGCTGCAGTAGGTACGTCTAAGGAATCATGGTAAAGGACGGAGTAAAAGTCGAGTAGGTAAAAAGCGTACGTACTCGGAACATCACTGGGGCGTTACCACCGATTTATAATGCAAATTCCGCTCAGCTGTTACCGAAACCCGTCACAGCCGTTATCGTAGGGAAAACTCAAGCCAGTGATCCAATAAGTACTCTTAGCATAGTACAGTCAAACAAATAAAGAAGTGATAAGTAGTTAGAGAGTAGTAGTGAGTGAGTTGCAACTCCCATCAATACTAAATTTTAAAAAACACATTGAGGGTGCAGAGTAGTCAGGTCTCTTAAGTACTTCATTATTTTCAGTTTAATTTGTGTATTTGGACCTGTATAAGTAACTATTTGGTTGACAGTACACACACCGCGTTTCTCAAAGTACCCTCACGAGTCTGAATTATGCGGGTGCCTGCTATTGTTCACAAAAACGGTGCTATAGTGACGATAACAAAACTAAGAGCCTTTTTACTATAGTTGTAAGTGTTAGATAATATTTATAAGGAACGCGAATAAGGAGTCCTATGTAGAATATTTTGATATGGATAATTTGAGCAGGTTTTGATAATTATCTTTTTCCTAGTTTTATAGATTTGTTGTACAGTGAATTTTGTAAATTTCGAGAGAGTTAATTTTATTTATCAACAGAATACCTACTATTACCGCCACTTATGTATAAACTTTTGAAAATTGGTAGTAAACGTGGGATTTAAGACAAGGGGCAAAGGTTACACCGCATGGAGTCGTTCCAAAAGTCACTTCAGGGATGTCGATCCATACGATACATTGATTACTGTCATGTAATGTAGGAACATCATCCTACAAGGGTGTGACAAAAATTATTGACGCACCGCGTGACTTGGTCACTTTTTTATACCAAATAAGACTGAAACTTAATTGTTATTACCTTGGCAGGATCCTGGTGGTTGCCGGTGACGTACACAGAAGCTCTGCGCCCGAGCAGCGTCCGACTGACAATGGAGCTGCTGCGCCGCCCAGACATACGATCCTGAGGCACCGGCAACATCTTCCCTCTCTTTCACGCACACTCACACAAAACTACACCCTACCATCTAACATTACACCCTAGCTATAGCACTTTGATACACTCTTGATTAAAAACACACACATTCCGACACTCGCTTCATAGATTTTCCGTCCCTAATTACACATCTTTCATTTATCATTAATTATAATGGAGCGTTACACTTTAGCACTTAATTAAATGATGTTATATTATTTTTTAATATAGGCACTATTATTTTTGACGTCCGCTACACTTGTAATTATTTTCTTATTTCAAACGTTACAGCACTTTCTCGTTCATCTGAAACAATAAATAAACATTATATTTAACCGTTTAGTTTCTAGTTTTATCAGACAGAAAAAAAATGGTGTGATAAGGGTCATCATAAATGAACGCCTTTCTCGCGTCCGCCAGTCAGACGCAAGATGATATGGGTTCTTTTTCAAAATGGCAACATTGAACGGACGTCAGATAATATCTAGCGAAAACATTGTACGATGTTCAGTCAGACCTGCCCATTTACACTAAACAACATGGGGTTACGGAAACGTGAACACATTGTCCAATTTGTGTTTCGTTTTGTATGTGACGTATATGACGTATGAATGTGTATAATTTTGGTGAACATTGAAATAATTTTCACATGTAACTAAAATGTTTGTGTAATTTTCTAAAAAATATTCGTATTTTATTATTCCCAAACCTCCTCACTACCTCTATTTAGTATTTAATATAGCAATGAAAACTTGTCAATAGACAAAGACTCACTTTTTATTAAGTATCAGAACATCTTTCCTCATGAGAATCGTCAGTGAGTAAATACATAGATACCCATTACATGAAAAAGAAAAAGTTGCAGACTCAACAACGGTTCAGAAACTATTTACTGGCTACATTTTGTTGCCAATTCTAAGTCGTGCAATACGTAGCAAGTGTGGAGCCGCACACTTAAATCAATAATAAATTCCGCTATATTTCATCGCGTTAAGCTTAGGTTTGAGCTTGAGTGCACACCACACAGTAGTAAACATTCTTACTCAATCTTTTTAAATCTCAAACGCTTTCCGAATGAAAACGGTTCACATAAAATCTAGTAGTTGAAATTGAATCGCACCCTTAGGATTCGTTTAAAAAGTTGCGGTTCATCTCATTATTCTAAAACTAGCACGCTTCGAATATTGATAAGCAATATTGTGAAGGATTAGAAAAAGGTTTCTAAACTTCGATAGCCAGTGACAACAAACAACAAACACGCTAAATCTCTCGCTATATACAACACGCCGTTTATCAGGCCTTGTCAACTCTCAACTACGTCATCGGTGAACTTTCAGTAACTTTATCATTAAAAATAAATAATAATAACAGTGGCCACCTAATAAATAAAGTAAGCGACATCCCACGCACCCATCTAAAGATTATGCTATACTTACGAGAATAACCCTTCTGACATTGCTTAGCCGGTTCAATTTAAAAATACTTGACTTTTATTGACACAGGCTTTAAAGTTCCCTTCATGGATCATAAGACACATTAAAAGTGCTTATCAGGTATCTAAACGAGCACTTAGCGAAGCATTTACTCCGTACGTAAAAGGAAAGAGTTTTCTTTACTTTTTCTAGGATTTGTGGGCCCGTAAATGGGCTTGGAAGTTTCCGTGCATGTAGTCATTTGGTGAGGTTTTCGGGCCTCCCGCCGCAACGCTAATGCAGGCCTACCCACGCGACGGATCAGGCGAAATTGGACGACCGCGATGTTTTCTCTCTACTGGGAGATACGAGGTTTTGGGCAAGGGAATTCGTAAGTACCTCCAGTAAAATATACATGTTTTCCTTTTTCCTGTTTAGATAAAACTGTGCCAAAAACAATACCTATTGAATTGAACGGAAACAGTTTTGAATTAGAGCTATAAAACAGCGAAACTTAATTAAATGAAGTGTTATTCGGCTCCGCATTTAAAAACAGTACAGTCTAGAGTAAAAACATTTATTCAATTCAACAAGTACTACGGCTTGAATACCAACAAATAACCCGCAATCCATAAACAAAGCAAGAATCACACAGTTCATTAATTAGCACTTAAACTGGCCCCGCTTTGCATATTTAATCACTCTACTGGCTCTGCTATTCAGAAAATAATATAAAAGAAAGAGAATTCCGTCAGAAGCAGGCATACTCGTTAACCCGTGCCGTGGACATGGACAGTCGTGAATTAAACACGCGCAAATACGTGACGACGGACGGCCTCTCGGAGTGGAAAAGATGAAGCGCCCGGTATAGTGGGGTTAAATTGGAGCCTTGCTGCTTTGTACTAGAACATAAAGAGACTTTTGTCTCAGAATTTGTATTTGTATAAGTTGTTTCTCGTTTGTAGTATTTCTATGCAGTATTGTACTGGTATTGTTAGATGAACACCTGATCTTGACACCTGAATTAACAGCTTGTAAATACGAATAAGTACGAGACGACAGCTTCTCAGAGTGGAAAATTTGAAGCGGAAAAATTGGGGAAATCGGTGCCTTGCTGCTTTGTTATCATCATCATCTGCCTAGCCTTTTCCCACCTATGCTGAGGTCGGCTTCCAGTATAACCGGATGTAGCTGAATACCAGTATGTTACAGTCTTGCTGCTTCGTACTAGAAACAATTTGCTATTAGTTGTTTCTAGTTTGAAGTATTTTTTCGATGCTGTGTTACTACTTGTAAGATGTAGATTTAGACACTTGAATTAAAGCGTTAGGAGGGCGTCATCCTAGGCCGTGCCTGGGAGCTTTGTACTAGAAACTGAGATTTTTGTTTCAGAATGCATTATTCAGTAAGTAGTTTCACCTAGTAACCCTCTTGAGAAAAGACTTCTAAAACTGTATTTCACTGTGTATTACAATTCTGTAGGATGTTGGTCTAGACACTCGAATTAAAAGCGTGCTTATACGTGATGACAGAACTTTGTTTCAGAATTTGCTATCTGGTAGTTCTTTCTAGTTGGAAGACTTTTTGAGAATGAACTTTCAAAGCTGTTTATAACTGTACCAGTATTACAACATAAGAATACGTAGGTGACAACAACGTTACTGTTCTTAGTCCACAGAAGATGAAGCGTCGAGATGTCTACTAGAGTGACATGATCAAGGAAACAAACGCAATGGCATCGATAAAAGTTTTAAATCGTCAGATTTAAATCTCTTTTGGACAACGATTTGATGGTGTACGGCCCATTTGCGATTTCCTTCCAGCGATTTTCTTTTTTCATTTGTTTCAAGTACATAATTATATCCACCTGCGGTGGTACAAACTACATAGAACGGGGTAAAAACACAAACCGATATTTATAAGTACCTATCTCGTTTTAATTAAACGAGACACTCCAAAGCAGGCTGGTGAAAGATTTAAAGATAATTGTAAAAGTAAATGTCGAGGATCCACCACTATACTGGTGACCTAATTCTTTCAGGTTACTTTTTTTACTCGCAGATTTGTGAGCAGATAATTATTAATGTTCCCTTTCATTAGCAGAGCGGTCTTGTCGTATAAACCTACTTTGCTTAGAATATTTAAAATAATTGAATTTTTAAAATATGTCAACTTGATTGATGTCGCCGGCGTCATGTTTTATATCCAGCCAGACAGATGGGACATGGCCTCACGAAAAAGATTTGAAACAACAACAGATTTTAGAACGATAAAATACAAAATTGAGGAAATCAGTGAACGTTTTTCAAACCTACACGGTTTCTCATACAATTTTTTTTTGTTAATATAGCATCGAAAACAATAGCTCCGAATATCACAACCCGATTTCATGCATCGAAAAATTCAACTCTGCTTAAAGTTTGGCAGTTATAAAAATACCTAGTGAAAACGTTTAGGAACATTAAAAAAAGAAAACGCTCCGTTTCCTATTTCAAATTCAAATTACGGAATAAGGTCAAGCTACCGTTAGTAAACGGTTGTCAAGTCCAAGTCTGGGGCAGTGAGCCTGCGGAATTAAGATGGACAGGGCACTAATAACTTTACCCTAGAGAGGGCTCTCTTAGCTGGGGGCAAGATGGCGATTAGTCCATGCAAATGAGTGTTGTGACGCACACACGATGACCTAGGTATTACTGGCGTTAAAAAATAAAGCTTTTCTGCCTTTACTCACTGCTCAAAGTTAAATAATGCACAGCCCAGGAGTTATTATTTAGTTGGTAGTTTGCGTAACTAACTATTGCTTGTTAAAAGTTTATTTTTCTACCCTTAAGGTGGCAGGGGCGTAACTAACACTTTATAGTTTCGCTGGGACTAATTTATTTTGTTGACCTTGTTTTTGTTTTTTTTTTGTTTTTAGGGTTAGAGTTAGTGTGAAGTCACGGTCATTAAAAATCCAGTCTCAGCAGCTGAATCAAAAATGATTTAGTGATTCTGTAGGGATGAATTTCAAATAAAATAGTTGTGCATAAACAATAAATAACAATGAAAAAATAAACTTAACAATACAACAAATTAAAACAATAACTGATATGAGAGAATACGTGATAATATGTCTATACCTATACATTTGTAGAGTTTAATTCCCACCGCGCCACAGTCGTATGTGCAAAGTGGGTCAAATAATAACACCCCTTGAATATTGCCAAGCTCACCGAGCAGACAGATAACTCCACACTTTAATCCAATAGAACTTATTGAATTATCTACACTATCACCGTTTTATAGCCACGTCCGTTGAAATTTAAAATAAGATGAAAATACTTTTGCACTAACTCTGAGCAATAAATAGCTCAGGAGTTGAAATATCCATTATATAGCAGATTTATCTGAGATAAAGCTGCCCTAACATAAGCCTTAGTAAGCTGTGTTCAATTCATCTCTAAGATATCTCAGCAAAGAGTGAAATCAGCCTCTAGGTGGATTGATTCATTACAGACAGATTCACTGCTCATTGAAGCGACGGATAACAGATAGGCGTTACTCACGTACTTAGACAAAGGTTAGAGACGTGCCTATCGTTTAATTGTGGCACATCATGAGAGGATAAAATGCCCTTTAAAGGTTGATCACGCTCCGTGTAAGTGGATACTAATATTAAATCCCGCATGCCCGGATTTTGGACCCTCAGGCGTAACAAAGTGGAGCGATATTTCAGGCAGTGGTACGATCATCAATCTGTATTACAGCTCGTCTCATAATGCATGGCACTACGTATGCGTCACCTTCCACTAAATCTGTCAATCGATCAAATAAATAAGGCATTTTATTTTATTTTCGGCCGACATTGCAGCGGCTGTCGGAAACGGGTTCAATTGATTGGACAATTGGCAATCGGATATAGTGACCGAAGCGAGCGGTGTGCTACATACTGCATGCCGTCTCCATGCAGTATACAGTATTTTTATGGTTTTTATTCAAATCTCATGATTGTTATACGAAAGTTTTTGGTCCCAAAAGTGGTGTCACTACACTTTTAGATATTTTTTGTTGTACAGTCAGCAACAGAAGTCGTTGAACATAATTTGTTTCCAATGTTTCCTAATCATTATTATTTAGCATAAGTTACTGACCAAAGTAAATTATAAAACAACTTGTCATAATTAAACTACAAAAGTCGCTGAACTCAGTTAAACCATAAATTGCTATACATTACTACAGACAAAATTGTATGATCTGTAATAAATACAAAAGTCGCTGATCAAAGCTAATTTCCTACATTTCCCGTTCATTGAACCCGTTTGCTACAAGGCACTATCCAGAGAAGCGCAGCGCACCGCATTTTTCATAATCAAAACATTGCCGAATAAACACAGCTACTAGTTCAGAATATAAATTCTTTTTTTTTTTGTTTTAAACTTCCTTTAAGCACCTCGCACTGGGAATTTCATCTGTATCGTGCGTGCGTCTAGAAACATTTAAATTAAGATACACAAACAGCCTTTTAAAAACTAGGATATATTTATTTATTTCTAGCATAACAAATATCAATAATGGCCTACCCATTACCTACATAATAAAATACAGAACCTTAAAATATATCCTAAAAATATAATGCTAGTTTGTTTGTTTGCTTGAACGCGCTAATCTCAGGAACTACTATTCCGATATGAAAAATCTTTCATTGTTGGATAACACATTTATCGAGAAAGGCTATAGGCTATATAACATCACGCTACGACTAATAGGAGCGGAGTAGCAATGAAAAATGTTGTGAAAACGGGGAAAATCTGACGCAGACGAAGTTGCGCGGGACAGCTAGTTATTTATAAAAACGAGCAAAGATAACATTTTTTTGTATGGGAGCCCCATGGGCAAAAGAAATACAAAATCTGCAGAAATTTCAACTGGCTAACTATCACGGTTCATGAGACACAGCCTGGTGACGGACAGCGAAGTCTCAGTAATAGGGTCCCGTTTGACCTTTTGGGTACGGAATCCTAAAATCTCGCGCTAAGTCGGGGGTTCATTCAAATTTAAATTTTTTTTCCTGCTTTTTAATCTTATATTATTTTTTCTTAGCCTTGACTGTCTGTCCCACTCCTGGGCATAGGCTTCCCCCCCATTCCTTCAAATTTTTTCGGTGTTGCGCTTCTGACAGACACACAGATACACAGACACACAGATACGCACACGTCAATCTTATAACACCCCTCTTTTTTGGTCGGGGGTTAAAAATGATAGTTATCGACTGTTGTAATGATGTTTAGCGACTTACGGCTAAATTATAGTTATCGACTTACGCTGTAATGATGTTTAGCGACTTACGGCAAAATGATAGTTATCGACTTACGCTATAATGATGTTTAGCCACTTATGAAAATATTAATGCTTAGCTTAGTTTTTGTAGCATTGAACTGATAACCTTAATGTGTACTCTATTCTGGTAAGTGATTTATGGTCCGTTTTAGTGTTCAGGTTTTTTGAAAATTAGTATCTCTTCATGGACTTTTGTTGCTGACTGTACCTAACCAAATTAGGTATATTTAGAAAAAAATCTCCCCAAAAAGTATGAGACTAGACATACCAACATAGCACAAGTAAAAACACTAGCTTAAAATAAGACTTCATTCAAGGCTTCTTCTTAAGACATCTGAATCCCATGACGTCAGCATATACAATTAGCAAAGCACGACTACCAAACATAACATACGGTGGAGTTACGCGAACTTTACGAACATCCCAGCCACTATTATTCGTGAAAGCGAGCTCCTTAGCATATTTAACGTATTATGGGGTTAATAGGCAATGATGGCGGTAGTTCGTGCCTCCGCCACGGGCCCGCTCAACTGGTAATTTCCCAACAGTTGGTTAAGGTGAAAGCGTCAGGGTATGGAAAATTTAAATACGTTTTTTGAAGTGAAAACTTCTTTAGCGGCGTTGTACACTTATGTGATGGGTAAAAAATGTTAAACTCGCGTCAGGACACGTGACCGTCAGATTTTATTGACATTGCTTACGAAGGAATTTGAACTTTATGACATCTGTCATTGAGTTTGGGTTTCCAAAACTGGAAAATTCGTAAGATGGATTGACATTTGGTTACGAAGGAATTTGAACTTTATAACATCTGTCATTGAGTTTGGGTTTCCAAAACTGAATAGTTATCTTGTGTACAAACAAAACCTTCGGTTTCTTCAAAGAAGTAAAATTCGTAAGACGGATTGTAATAGCTCTGAAGTGTTAAAATTTTAATGTAAAATAAATTGTCATGTTTGTGCACGATAGCGCAGTAAATGAATATTGTATTTTACCACATAAATGATAGTACTATTCGTGCAAAATTATTCCCTAACCATTCCAAAATATCAAAAATGCATAACGTTAATATTCAAGTTTTCACTTCTGCCAGCACTCGCGGACGGCAACCCGTTTTTTTTTGCAATTACAGCTAGGTTTTAAAATCGTCAACAATTTTTTTTTGAGTCTTGTTACCCCAAATAATTATTAATTCATTTAATCACTTAATAATTATAATTATTATAATTCTGTATGTATAATATTATTATTCGCAACTACACACATCAAAAGTGTCTAGGGATCAACATATATTTTTGCAATAACTTTTCTCCTGATTGATATTAATTAAAATTTTCTTTAAGGATTCATCAAATAAAGTGTTTTCGTTTGTCACAGTAACGATAAACCAAGTCACCTTTGCATTAATAAAGAAATTTGCCATTTTCTAATAAAGGGATTTTTGACATTTGAACCACTAACATTAAAGTTCGAAAAAAAGACTGAAATAACAGTTTTCTTTAAAATTTTATTGGGTAACTTAAACAATTAATAATCCGTGTTTCTACCGCGAACACTAACAACACAAGAACATCGGTTTGGCATACTCAAAATGAGTTCATCCAAATCACGCTGTGGAATGGCCGCCCATGTTCGTTGCAACAACAAAAAAAGGTCTTCTTGCGACTGGATACCCTCCATATTCGGCAGAGCTCTTCTCTGTAGCATATCCCATGCATGCTCAATCGGGTTCAAGTCTGGCGACTGAGCAGGCCAGGGCAGGACATTGATGTTAGCTGCGGCGAGAGTCTGTCTTACAACTCTTGCGGTGTGCGGTCGTGCATTATCATGCATTAACTGAAATAAGGGACCGATTTGCACTTGTAGAGGAACGATGACGTCTGATACAATCGTCTCAGCATTAATTTGAGCGTTGAGGTTGCCTCTGATCCAAATCAACTCAGTTCTTCCGCCGATCCAAATACCCGCCCATACCATGATGGTTCCACCACTATAAGGATGGACTTCCTGGCAGGATTTTAATCGCTGTTGGCGTCCAGGGGTTCTCCAGTGTCGTATACGTCTTGTATCCGGTCTCATACCAAAACGAGACTCATCAGAAAAGCACACGAAACGCCATTGTTCTTCTGCCCAATTTCTGTGTTCAAGAGCCCATTGATATCGAATCCTACGATTGTGCATTGCTATAGGTGGTACCCGTAGCGGTCTTCGGGAATGAAGGTTCACTTCATGCAAGCGGTTTCTGACTGTTTGGTCGCTAATTAAGTTCCCTGAAGAGTGATGAAGCCTCACGGCTAACATCATGGCGGTTATTGTTGGAGCTCTTCGAGTTAAGATTTGAATGTATCGGTCTTGTCTCCGTGTGGTGCAGCGATACCGTCCTCCATGGCGCTCAGCCACGGTACCAGTGCTTCGGTAACGTGTCCAAAGTCGACTGATAACACTCTGACTTGTATTCAGAGCTAAAGCCACAGTACGTTGCCGGGAACCAGCTTCTATCATTCCCACGGCTCTGAGCATTTCTTCCCTGCTTAAATGACGTCGCCGCTCCATAATAACGTTGGTTTTAATCAGTAGTAGGGAAACAGTAGCACTAATAATGTCTTCAATGCGTTGTATGTTTTTATAGGGAAAATATTGACAGCTGATTTTCATCTTTTACTCGAATTTGATTCACACCTGATTCAAATTATGAAATGCACCAAAAAGGATCCATATAAATTTATAAAATCATAAATTTATTACAAAGCCACATCTCAATCTCAAGAAATCCGCATAAAAATGCTTGATCCCTAGACACTTTTGATGTGTGTATAATAGAAAAATATTCAGGTACTTTTTACGACTGCAAATCTGATTTTGAAAATTTCTAAATACCTGATAAAATTTTAATTTCGCTGTCTAGGCTAACACTTTCCCCTTAACAACACGGGCACCGAACCTGGGTACTTTGCGCGTCGTGAAGGATTTACGGGATTTGAAATAATACGCCGTGAGACTGACGTGTAGTGCGTTGTTTTGATAATAGGGTTCCGTGGTGATTTAATGAGGATTATAATGAAGGGGCTATGTAAAACAAAAAACAGGAGGCCTCCTTTTCTTTTCGGGTTAAAACTGAAAATAAAGGTAGGTTACCTTTTCATTTACCTTTTGTAAATGAATAGGCCAACACAGATTGTTTTGGTCACGTTGATTTTGCTGTCCATAGAGCACCAATGGCAAGAAAACCGGTTCAAAGTTTCTATTATAATTTTCTTAAATAAGAGTTTGACCTTTTTCAACTCGCTTTCTGTAACTGAACTGACTTATTTGTTCAGTGCATTCTCCATGTAATAAGGTAATACCTGCACTTATAAATAAAACAAGAATTTTGAGTAGTGCACCTAAAGGTAACTATGGATACTTTGCGAATAAACAGGCAGATTTATTTCGAATCTCAAATCCAGCACTTTTATCGTCAAATAAAAAATACACATACATATGATAGCAAACTTTTGCCAAAGTTGTATTTGAAAAATTCAAAATGGAACTGGTTTATTGGTTTACAAAACTATTCGGTTTCGAGAGAGCTACAGAAAACAATTATATTTTTAAATTTTTCTCGTAGTTTTTCAGTACTTACCTAAGAGCGCTCGCTCGTATATTTTAAGTTGGCCAAGTCACTTTATATTCCTGTCAGCAAGTTGCCATTTACTTACTTAAAATACGTAACATGCATAATAACATACTTATTATCTGAGGTAGGTTAAGCAGAGTTTCATGCCAGAACATTTTAAGACATAAATTAAGCGTTAATCAGTATGATTATGAGCTTTTGTCTTCCTACGAAAGTATTATGAAGCTACATTACTCTGTGTTATAAAAGGGGAGATTATCTGCCCTAAGGCAGTGATTAGTAGGAAGGTAAAATTAACATTCGAGATATTCATCAGGCAGAAAGCATATTATTATTCAGTTCATACTGTTACCACTGCTGGGCAAAGGCCTCCCTCCACTCCTTACAGTTCCCACGACTGCTGGGTGTTGTGGACCAACCACTCAAGAAGGCGTCTAGTTCGTCTATCTTCGCCTGAGTCATTCACGGTGTCGCATTTTGAATATACAGAATAGTGATGAAAAAAAAAACAGTATGATGTGATTAAAGGACTAATAAAACAAACCGGCCGGGCACGTACCCAGTTAACTATTCTAACAAGTCCACGAAGTCATAATAATCATTAAAAAAATCCGCCCAGCGCGAGTCGGCCTCGCGCACAAAGTGTGCCATAGCACCTAACAATATATTTAACTCTCATTCATGTCAATTTGCATTCAACAGCAAAACTGTTTTTTTTTTTAATATGTTAATGAAAAATAACGGAACCCTAAAAACTCTACAACAGAATCAAAGTTCCACCACACATTACATAACCTAACCAACAAGAATCTGAAACAAAAAGTAAATCCTATTGAATACTGCTCAGAACTTTACCAACTTCCTTAACCTAACATTAGTAGATTAACGCTTCCCCTAAACTTTCGCCTTGATTAAAACCACAAGACAACGTGACATGAATTATAAAACGGTATAATTTACTTTCTTTGCCGACCTTAAACAGTTTCGTAGAGAAAATGTTCTTTTTGTGATGAAAGAAACGATGACTGACGTATAAACACCCTGTAGATATATATGAATATATCCTACCCGCAAAAGTTGCGGTAATACTCAAACATCTATGTTGAAGTTCTTAGAAGCTTTTTTGCATGACTATGACGACTGTATTTGCAATCGCAAGGGTATGCAAATTACCTTACACTTTCTTTTGTTTTACGATCGCGTTTACCTTTAGGTAAACATGTGTCTTTCAAGGACGGCTTCCTGTGATGGGTAAGTTTGTTCTTTTTATACTACTGTAATATTTAGGTACCTGAACGTAAGAAAAAAAAAATTACGTTTGCAAGTTATGAACATAGGTATACTGATACTGTTAGCCTGCGTCATCCCACTGCTGGGCAAAGGCCTCTCCTCATGACTTCCAATTGTCTCGATCCAGGGCCAATGTAGACCACTGGTCGTTGGTCTTGTCTAGCTCGTCCCGCCATCTTTTACGAGGTCTACCGCGACGCCTTCTGGCTGTGTCAGGGCTCCAGAAAGTGGTTATTTTGGCCCACAGATCATTGGGCATGCGGCAGACGTGGCCAGTCCAGTCCCACTTCAGCTTAGCGGCTTTTTGAGTAACATCAGTAATTTGTGTTTTGGAGCGCAGTGTGGTATTGCATAGACGGTCGGCTAGTTTGACGCCTAGAATGCTGCGCTCCATGGCACGTTGGCAGACCTTGAGTTTGGACTTTTGAATATTTGTCAAAGACCAAGTCTGGGATCCATAGGTCAAAATGGGAAGAATGAACATGTCCATGATTTTTCGCTTTAGCGACAAAGGAAGGCTTCCCTAGATAAGCTACTTCAAAAAAAAAAAAAAATTGTCTCAAACGGTTACATTTACAAATGTGAATGAAACAGCCCCAGTAAGTAATTAATAATACTTGTGTTGGGATTGTTTCGCTCTTTCCCTTAATGATAGCTAACAATATTGAGACTTTACAAAAAATTAAATAAAATTAAATTTTTAAACTTGTTGACCCAGTAGCTCTTCCAGGCATTTTCGGTTCGTCTTGTGACTTCCTTGTCTTGTCTGGACTGTAAAGAGAGTAACTGGCCCAAGTAGATGTATTCATGGACTTATTCCATAAATTGAACATAACCATATAGCATATGAACATAACCAGGAATTAAATAAAAGCTAAAAATACCCATTGAAAGAATATTTGACACATCCGCAAAATCCAGGCAGCGCGCGTTCTGTCGGACAAATACTAAACAAAGCCACACAGCGAATGTTTTCAACCAACCACCTATAATTAGAATAATATATTCTATACGAATATCAAGTCTATTATATAATAATAGGATTAGCCTATTCTTGACGCAATACAAGTCACGGGAGATCCTCTATTCTCCATAACAATCATACCCGAATGATTCATACGATATTAAAGCAAGAGTTTGGCAACTATTCAATATATCTACAACATAATAATAATATAATATACGGTTGTTTTGTTTGTTTTTCTCCGTTTTATGCAAAACAGCTTGTCTGATTGACGCGAAGTTTTTAGCGAAGTTTAGATAAATATTGTTGGCAGTGGGATTATTATTCAAAAAGTTTTTGATATGTGTCGACTATCGAATAGGTACATAAATACTGTCTGGTTAGTTTTATGATGAGTTCACGTCGAGAAAAAAAGACAACAATTCATTGTTTTGCATAAAAAAATTGTAGATACCCTCTGAATTTTCCAGGGAATTCCTTACACTGGTTGCAAAAGTCTGGTTTTTAAAAGGATGTCTGGTATTCCTAAGTGCCTTTAGGAACACAAGAAACAAAGCTACCTCACTAGCTAGATTTGCTTCTTGTGTAAGCGTCACTATACTTAAAGGACTTACTTACCAAGTACTGCGACCACTTTCTAAAGCAAACTAGAAAACCATGCAAAAGGCTGAAGGCTGAAGGGTTTTAAAAAACGTGAATAAGTTCCAATTGCAATCTCGAGCTACACAGTAGGTCAACCTTATTTTTTTCTTTCATGAACTCACTGTAAAGAACTAAATTTTCGTAATCACCATATTTTAAATAACGTCAGATTTCCCGCCATTATTTATGTCTTTATGTCAAATGTCACCTCGCGTGTTCCCGCTTCCAGGATATAATTATTCATTTAACGCAGTAATTTATGAATAGTTTAAACATGAATTATCACGAAATACAATCTGTACATGTTTATAATTGGAATAGCATGCAAATTGGTATACGCTCGCGTGAATTTATGTTTACCTATACTCTGATACTACTGATACTTTTAAATATACCTACATAGATATAGATATTAGATTTCTGTAACGTGCCATTGGGACTCTATTACTAAGGTTCCGTTATCTGTCCGTCTATCGGTCACAGAGCTGTATCTTTTGAACCGTAATTAGTTGACACTTGAAACTTTCACAGAGTGTGTATAAGTATGGCCACTATAACAACAAATAACATAACATCTCGCCTGTTATCCCCGAAGGGTTAGGCAGAGGTGTGCCTAATAGTACACCCACATTTCGCTAGGTCCCATGTAATAGGCGGGAAGCCTTTTGCCATCAACTGGTTGTACATTGTCATCTGTTTTTAGGTAAAAAGCTCACCCTTTGTTAAAAGTGACTTATGCCTGGCGAAAAAAAACAAAAACTGACCAAAAAACTCTGGGCGAAGAAGGGTTACGTTGACATTACGTTACCTCAGCACAATAAATTACGCAAAGAAAATTGCCTGCCTGGATTCAAACTTTAAACCTTCTCATGGTTCGGCGCCGTTACCAATGGATAACCACAGCTCCAGACCAGCATCAGTTATGTCATAATTGGTGAGATTTAGGGATAATTACCGTGCTTGCCAGGAAGACGATTATGGCACGATGCTATTAGCACAGGTGGACGCCATTGGCCATCGTTCTGATATCGCTTAGCCGTCTTTTATGACTGCTATAAGATGCAATGGGGCAGCGCTATCTGTGACTATGTTGTGTGACCAACATAAGCAGATATCTACATTGTGCTTTGAGTGAGACAGAGAGATATTTTGGGTCCGTATAACGGGTGTAATAAAATACATAACGAAGCCGAATATCGTTTGTTTTTTCTGGTTTTTAAAATAATGTTTCTAAAGCAAACTAGAAAACCAAGATCGTTTTATTTATTAACTAGCTGTCCTGCGCAACTTCGTCTGCGTCACATTTACCCCCTTTTTGCAACATTTTTCATTGCTGCTCCATTCCTATTGGTCATAGCGTGATGATAGATAGATGATGAGTTTATAGCCTTCCTCGATAAATGAGCTATCTAACACTGAAATAATTTTTCAAATCGGATCAGTAGTTCCTGACATTAGCGCGTTCAAGCAAACAAACTAACAAAGAAACTTTTCAGCTTTATAATATTATATAGTATAGATAATCATTGAAATCGAATGATGCAAAGGGCAATTTTGTTTTAAATTAAATATTTGTGATGGATAATGTATTTATTTGGATATAAGGAATAATATCAAGATTATAAAAACACCTTCGAAAATAATGCATTATTTTGAAACAAATATGGTTAGCATAAAAAGGTTATAGTGAGTCAACCTTAAAATAAAGACATATGCTGTGGCAGACTTTTTTTAGAACTTTTAAAGGGAAACAATTCTGTCATACATGATTTTTGCGAAACTTTAACCGTTTACGCAGCGCACGCAGCGGAAGCTCTCAAAAGGAAAATATAACCCCTGATTTTGAAACATTTTTCATTGCTGCTCCGCTGCTATTTGTCGTAGCGTAATGATATATAGCCTATACCCTTCCTCAATAAATGGGCTATCTAACACTGAACGATTTTTTTAAAATCGGATCAGTAGTTCCTGAGACTAGCGCGTTCAAGCAAACAAACAAACAAACAAACAAACTCTTCAGCTTTATAATATTAGTATAGAAGTATATAGATAGAAGTTTAAGATGATAAGACTGAACTTTAAATACCAACATGATCCCTGCAGCGTGGCATGCCACCATAAGCACAATACATTGCGGGCTACGTTGATTAGCAAATGTTTAACAGTAAAGTTGCAGTAAAATTTGAGTACTAAAAAGATCTATAGGCGAGCTTAACGCCTAATTAGGCACCTAAACACGCTAAGTCTTAGTGAAATGGATATAAATCTACTAACTTACATTCTATAATCAAATCATCACTTAATATTAAGTTTCATTAACACTCTATATGGTGGCCCAGTTGTGGCAGCCCCGACTTACGAACAGTAAGCCGTGGGTTCGAAACCAGGCAGGCGCATTACTTTGTGTAATTTATTTATCACCGCTGCCCTCAAAAACGGTAAATATAAGGCAACATCGTGAGGAAACCGGCATGGCCTAGAACTAAACATCCGAAGACATGTGACATCTACAGTATCGTGGGTGCGTTTAGAGACATTTAAACTAACATACACAAACAAACAGACCCGGAACAACTATCTGTACGGCATACAAATATTTGTTCCATACGGGGATCGAACCCGCAGCGCAGCAGTCGATCGCTCAACCACTGCGCCAACCGTGTCGTATTCTTCTGTTAGTTTCGTTGATGAGCAAGATAAACAACGTCAGAATTATAATCCAAGGTAACTTCACTCGCAATTCGCAACTTGAAGACGACTTCAAAACAATAGTTACATCGATGTCTTCTTTAATAACTTCTGACTTATAGGACCTCTAATATACTACGTATTCTCTGCTAGTTACCAAGCTGATAGTACCATAAATTAAAATTAAAACACTCCAAACTTTGAGCAAGTTTGTAAGTGGCTCAACTCTAAAGTTCAATTTTAAGTTCATATAAATTAAACTAACGAAATCAGTGTTTGTCTAATGATACTTATTCGCAGCTTAATATTCGAGTTTATTATAATTAAACATTTTGATAAGCGATTTTCCGAGCTTACTTCTGCTAAATATTTGAAAACTTTTAACCAACAATGTCGGCTTTTACTTTCATCTGTTTAACTTCCAGATTTATTTACCTGACCGTATCGGCCCACTTTTACGCTACATTTTCCCTTCCCTAACGCTATTCGATTTAACCGAGGCGTCGGCTTATCATTGAACCGTCTTCGAAAACCAGTAACGTTAACATCACGGCGTCTTTATCGGGTGAAGGTATCGGTCATGAAATAGATAAGTAAGGAAGGTCCGCTCCATACAACGACTGGATATGCACATCATCTGCGCCTTTTCCCAAACTATCTTGGGTGGGCTGCCAGTCTAACCGGATGCAGCTGAGTACCAGTATTTTATATGAAGCGACTGCCTATCTGATCTCCACAAGCCAGTAACTAGGTAATACGATACCCCTTAGTAAGACTGGATGTATAACTTTTGGCTTCTGGCTACTCGTAACTACTGCCAAAGATCTACAAATGACAGCCGGGACCAACGGCTTAACGTGCTTTCCGAGGCACGGAGGAAACTCGGTGTGTAATTATGGTCACCAATCCACGGAACAACCTCGGCAAGCACGGCTTAACCTTAAGGATCGACCCGTGCGGCTCTTTTTATTTAGCCACGAGCTCCTCAACGACTGGATATGCACGCGTTTGGATAATTATGTATGTGTATTTCTCTTGTGCGAAGAGTGCTGGCCAGCTCCAATGCCGTTCCATGCCGTGGCCGTTCTAAGTATGATAGCAAATAGGTTGGACTGTCTTTACGTATCACACTGTTGTGACAGACAAGTACATGTAGTGTCGCACGTAAAAGACCACTGCAATGAATATGAATTGATTATGATTTAATTTGACTTTGATATTCTTAACTTATGACTGTGTGTGATGATGTTGTATTTATATTGTATTTTATCGTTCGTATTTATTTGTGTGATTTTGTATTTACCGAGGGCTAATTTAAAGATGATTTCTAATATGGGCTATGCAATTACCTGTTTTTTTTACAGACACAATTACGCTCCCTCACTCGCGACTGGCGTTTGTCAGAGATCTCCGTTCGCGTATCTTTGTGTGCGTGCCCCTGTTTTCGCCTGTTTTCGGATCATATTGAAGCTTTTGTATCTTTTTAGCTCATGTATCAACTATGCCTCGTTGTAGTACCGTTCGTAGCCCGGTATCGCGTCTACGTTCGCCTAATATCTCGGATAACGGTCATCCGTTAGTTCAGGCTTATGTCGACCTGTTATCAATCCGAAATGAGCTTCGTCCTGCTAATAATGGATGTGTTTGCTAATATAGTTGCGTATTTTCTAGCGGCCGTCAGTGATTGCATGCTTAATCGACCTCGGACAGATAATTCCTGATCGTGGGCGGTTTTGGTCGCGGTATTGCATGATAAACCGTATGATTTGATGACGTCTAGTGTTATTTTATGTGATGGTTTATGTTTATCTAGGTAATGTATTTGTGGCGCTTATTGTTATTTTTTAGATAGTATACTATCTAGATTATGTGAGCGCTGATTGTGTTATATAAACGTAAAAGGATTATTGCGAGGAATATGTGACGAAATAAGTTATCTTTATTTCCACTGTTAGTATTCCCTGTGCTGAAATAATGATATTATGAAATAATCTCTGTATATTTACGTATAATTTTCACGTTCTTAAAATCTAACAAAAATGAATCCCTAAATATATACAAACACAGATTACTAAGGATTACCGCATTTTTATCCCCTCTTAAAATCGCGGTCTCTTACAAAAACCGTCGAAATAACGTTTTCGCTGACAGTATTTCAAATAAGTTACACTCAACTTAGATTATTGTATAAAACACTCATCTTTTACTTTATTCGTTCAACACAAGCGCAAAAGTGGTGATTCCTTAAAAACGATCCGGGCTCCAAAAAAGATAAAAGTCATGCGGAAGTTTTTCAATCTTTGTGAACTGTTCCAATTTCTATAGAAACAGGGAACTTATACCTTTACAGACTTTACTTGGCCATTACTTTGACTTTACTTTATGGGAAGTTGTATTAAATCCGATAAGTGTAAAACTTGTACGTATCTTCTACTAATTTTGCCCAAGGTCGTAGTTTATACTACGCACGCATTAGTTAACATTCCGAGATAATGTAGCTTAGCTTCCCATTAGGGAAAGATTTTATGAAACTCGATTAATTTTTTTTAAACGTTGCTCCACACTAGGAGGTTTTTCGATTTACAAACATTTAAACTACGACGGCACGGTTGGCGCAGTGGTTGAGCGATTGACTGCTGCGCTACGTGTCGCGGATTCGATCCCCGCACGGAACAAATATTTGTATGGTCTACAGATAGTTGTTCCGGGTCTGGCTGTTTATGAATGTGAGTTTAAATGTTTGTAAACGCACCTACGATACTGGAGAAATATATATACGCTAATGTCCTAGTGTGGGGCAACGTTTTTATAAAAAAAAAAACAATTTACACAAACGGGAACAACTACCAGCAGTGTGATTCTGTAAGACCTCATTTAGAACTTCGAATCTGAATCTGCTGTGAGTTTCTTGATTGGCATTCTAAAAACTCGGTTGATAATTCAAATTTACATCAGCGCCACCCTGACGAGCGTGTCAGCGAGTTGAACTAAATTAACAGGGAGATTTTGACAGATAAAGTATGAGATGATGTAAGAAGTGGCATTCTGTACGTCTACCATTGTCATAGTTAGATCGCTTGACGTAACTGCAATAGTTCCGTCAATACGCAAATACTATAGTTAGCTTTTTCAATTGTACCATGAGCTGTGTTGGTGCTTACTACTAATGTCATAGTTACAACTACACAGTGTTGTTATGTTGGCATCATTTTATGAAACGATGCTCACTTCACATTGCATATTTTCATCTCTTTTTAAATAATGCACGATGATAGAGACGAAAGACAGGTCATATGGTACTATTATCCAACAAAATGTAGAAAGTCGCCTGACTCACTCTTCTCAATGAAATCTAATGCAGCCCAAATTTATTCGTGTTACGACGGTTCATCAGCTTGGTGTCCGTTATGCAAGAAATCACACAAATTCTCAAAAGCTTCTTTGGTTAACCTATAAAGATACCCAAACCTGGTATCACTTAAAGTTTCAAGTGGATTTCCAAGTAGAACACGCATCACACTTTAAAACTTTTTTTGTTTGCGTCGTTCATTTTCTAATTCGGCAACGGCTTACATTTCCCATATCTTCCCGTGGGAGTCGTAAGAGGCGACTAAGGGACTTGCCAGAGAATGGGCAGCAGCGTTCTCTATGCTTTTGTAACAACCGTACTGCGATCGCCCACCCGCCTGCCAAGCGTGGCAATTATGGCAAAACTCCCCTTCTTGGGGGAGGCCTATGTCCAGCAGTGGACGTCTTGTAACGGTTAGGACTACGCAGGGTAGGATGCGTAGGCCGCTGACAAGTAGGTAGGTAGGTTGTTGTTCAGTAAAACAGCCGGACTAGTTAATACATATATTTAGACTATGCTAGGTCGCGAGTACGCTGTCACTGAGTTCTGTTCCGTTCATTATCACTGTAATTAACCGGAGGGTACCGTCCCTTGGCAGCACGTGCAGACGTGGGGGGCCTGTCAGTACAGGCTCAGCAGTAGACGTGTAGCGGCCAGGGTTGCGCAGGGTAGACTGCGCAGGCACCGGCTCGCGTGGCGGTAGGCCGCAGGTGAGCAGGCCAAGACCTGGTCAGCGCACTGGCACAGCAGTGGGTAGCTTGCTTAGCTGGCGAGCGTAGGCAGCGTGCAGGAGCAGGCAAGGGCACAGCAGTAGGTAGCGTGCTTGGTAGCGCGCTTAGGTAGCGCGTGTGGCGTAGGCAAGGGTACAGCACTCAGCCTGAGCGAAGAGCCCCTAAAACCGGGGCTCACACTCACAGAATCTTGAGGTCAGAGAATAACTTCCTTCAGCTAAGCCAGCGGAAAAGAAATGCTCGAGCCATAGCGTCCTGTCAAAAACTAGAGTTGTACCGCGTTTTTAGTGAGGTCCCTAGTTACTTACTAATAGTAACATTTTAGAATCACTCGACTAATTTCAGTTGAGAACCTCACAACGCTACAGTCTTTTGGCTGAAATGATGATGATGATAACATTTCCCACACAAAAAGTGATCTATTAAACATTATAATTAAAAAATAACAAAATTGATCGCAAACTATAGTCTTTTCACGGAACAAAATGTCGGTGAGTGCTGCAACTACAATAGTAATAGTTCGTTACTATGACATTTATCAAATTTGTAACTCATGGTACAAAATTCTAAGCAAATGAAGCCCAAACTACAGTCGCTGTAGTATAGTTTACTACACGGTGACGTAGGATAGATAACTATGTGACTCATACTGCGCATTTTAGTACCCAACTATCCGCTAGAGGCGCTGTAAAAGTTTTCATACATTTTTTTAACTACAGATGGTTGCGTGTATAGATTGTTAAAACTCATGGTAGACGTACTGTAAGGTAATTCCACCGTCACTACGACGTAAAATGCAAAATGCAAAAAAAGGTCATTTTGAACCTTATGCGAAATGAGAGTGAATAGCGATGTGAAATGCGAGTTGTTGTATGAATTTTACAGAATCGACGTGCTGTAGGCCAAAGAAATGTTTCTCAGACACACAGCGCAGCAGCCAATCGCTCAGCCACTGCACCAACCGTGTTCTCAAGTTACGAAGACTACTTCCTACATCCTAAACTCACAAACTTTACCTCTTTATTATATCATTTCAACTATGACTAGCGACCCACCCATGCCTCGCACGGTATGCATCTTTACAAAACATCTAGATTTCTTTTAATTTAATATTAAAGAAGAATTTAAGCTCTTCTCTTATAAATTCCCTAAATTATGGTGAAAACCGCATCAAAAATATAATTTATTATTTAAAAGAACAACGCTGTCGCACAAGCAGACGCCAAAAGCGACTTTATTTTTCAATATGTATGTATATGTTGATATCAGACCAATCAAAGATTAATTATCAAAGCGAAATGTATCAAAACTCAATACCATGAATATCGGTATAATTAGTCAAGCGATTTGGCTACAAATTGCTGAAACGGTATTTGAATAGCAATGTAGGTAAACAATTTGGCTAGCGCCGAATTTTATATCACCGAAGCAATGAAATTTTCATTTTTTAAATTGCATTTAATATCTTTAGAGGTAATAAATGAAATGGATCTTTAATCTAGAATGCAGATCAATTTGGCGCTTCTCCAAAATTGTTTTTCGCTAAATTTCATATTTAATTGGAGTTTTGTACGTACAAAAACACGAGACCATATTTTGGTGGAAAAATACTTTTTCAATACCTTAAGGTATATCATTTCATTTTAATTCTCATTTTAACTGACCCTACTTCGTGTCTGGATCAACAATATTTATAATTCACCCATAGAGTTCGAATCGCAAAAAAAAAGATTTTTAACCTTATTAACTTAAACGTGTAACAATTTTCATTGAATATTCTTAAACTTTAAAATCCTTTTTAAGCAAAGTTGTTGGAACGGTCTAACACTTCGGCAAAGATGTTCAAGATAAGAAACCGGCAGTTAAAGCCGGAATAATATCGTTATTTTCTCGCAATAATTTCTTTTGCAAAACTTATTAGTCTTTACCTCTTTATGCAAATTGACACGATGGCTTTGCTCCCGAATTTCGAAAATCTTACGAGAATTTTAATGAAAAAAGCACGAAGTTATCTTTGTTTGAAATAGGTATTTAAAACGAGATGTGGAAATAAAAAGGCTTATTATTATAATTATTGGTAATAATTATTGGTTGACTGGTAGAGAATGCCTTGTGGCATTAAGTCAGCCTATGTACCACTATTGTACATGAAGTTTACATAAATAAATAAATAATTTATTTAAAAATAGGGATGCAAATTATTATTGTCCACTATCATTAATCAATCATCTGTCATCATCCATGTCTGTTACCATTCACCCATCTTAACCCATAACTAAAAATAAGAAAATGTATCTGCCTGTACTTTAAAAACCGTTAAAAAGTGGCAGGTCATCAGTCTGGCATCTGCTAAGCAAAAATGTAACAAATGACGCAGACGGTGCAAACTGTCTTTCGGAAGCTCCATTCCGCACAGAGTGCATACATTTTGCACTACCTAAAAGTGGTAGATATAAAAATATTAGAGGGTAAACAGAGAAAATGTGTAATCCAATCTCCTGTAGACAGTGGATCGATTTATTTTATACACGACTTTATGCTTCTAGACATACGGTCTTAGCTCGGATCGACAACATAAAAGATGACACAATAAGTATAAAGCTTCTTGTCTATGTCCACAGAACCCCGCTAGAAACCAATTTTGAGATGAACACAGTTTTAAAAATCATCTAGTTGTTAATTTATTTCCCACATTTGTGTATTTTCACCGTTCTTGGCCGCGGACGGACTAACTGGCAGTTTAAGCAGTTTTAACACGTACCCTTTTTATCAAACTGGTGCAGCACTAAATATTTAGTTTGTTTTAATACTTTAATCCCAACTCCAAAACTACAGTTTTTGAATAGCATTGAGAGATTTGATATGAGCTTTGTGGGAAGTTAAATTGTTTCTCTTCACGATATGCGATGAGTGTTTGAAGCCACACTTTCGCTGATTTGCTTAAACCGCACATTTTAAAACGAAGTTCCATGAATATTCGCGTGAAGACAACCGAAGACAAAAGGCGTATTCGGGGGCACAGCACTGGCAGGAGCTTTGACGGCTCTCACTAAATGTAATCCCAAAATTCCCCACTTACTCGTGACCAAGTAATCAGCAGGCATTACGGGTCCGACACGCTTTGACGGCAAACGCCTCTAATGTCGGCTGAGACCGACAGCTTAACGTGGTACGACCGATCATTAATCTAGTTTAAAGTACGCCGCTTCACGGACCCACTAAATGTGGCCGCCTTGAATGTCACTGACATGTTGGGAACGTGGACTACAATCTTTTATTGTTCGGACTTTGTTTCCAGACCATAAAATGCAGGATATGTAGAATGTACATCACGTCGACAAGCCTGCATTCCCTTGATAATACAATGGACTGTTGCAAGCCCGGGCCATATTTCACCCGAATTTAAATGTCAAAACAGGAACAAGCATAAATACAAATTCGCTATAATCTATCATCAATCATCAACTAATAATAATCTATCAACTAATAATAAAGCTGAAGAGTTTGTTTGTTTGTTTGCTTGAACGCGCTAATCTCAGGAACTGCTCCTCCGATTTGAAAAAATCTTTCAGTGTTAGATAGCCCATTTATTGAGGAAGGCTATCCAAATGTAGCAATTTAAAATGTTGCAAAAACGGGGAAAATGTGACGCAGACGAAGTTGCGCGCGACAGCTAGTACATTTATGTCAGCTGACTATTTTCGGCTAAAGCTCGACATATTTTGTATGGAATCGGGAGATAATAAGATCAACTAAATAATCCAAAATTAGTTTATAATGAGCTTTCAAGTGTCTGGAGCACTAATAGATAATTCATGGCTGAATTATCTATTAGTGCCTTGCTAATATTTGTACATGAAATGTGTAACCCGTCAACTCGCACAGAACCCGTCAGATAGCCAACTAACTCCTTCTCGCATACACGGGGCAGTGAGAACGTTGAAGGCTGATTATGTCATGAAAAATTCCCAAATGGTGATTCCAGAAAATAAACATAGATTTCTAGGATAAAAACTACGCAACTGTGCTAGAAAGTTACCAATCAAAAGTTCTCGTATCAGTATATGTCCCCAGACTCTGTGACTACAAATCTCGTTTAGTATTTTCCAACTTCATTCGTCTAGTCGCTCTTTTGCTTTGGCGACTGCATGTTGGATGCTACTTTCCTTTTGTATTTTATTCTTTTCTGTAATTAAATTTAGTGTTCCCCAGACATTGCTACTGAAGGTTCTGGGCATTTGGTAGACCGATATAATTGGTGCTCTTTATTTAAAGCAGATATTCCAATTTCATCAGAAGGCTCAAAGTCACCCAAAGGGCAATGGAGAGAGCTATGCTCGGAGTTTCCTTGCGTGATCAAATCAGAAATGAGGACATCCGCAAGAGAACCAAGGTTACCGACGTAGCCCGAAGAATTGCCAAACTTAAGTGGCAGTGGGCAGGGCACATTGCTCGTAGAACAGATGGCCGATGGGGCCGAAAAGTTCTGGAATGGCGACCGCGAACCGGGAGACGATGCGTTGGAAGGCCTCCCACTAGGTGGACCGATGACCTGGTGGAGGTTTCGGGGATCCGCTGGATGCGAGTCGCACGGGACCGAACAATGTGGCGACACTTGGGGGAGGCCTATGTCCAGCAGTGGACGTCTTTCGGCTGAAATGATGATGATGACTCCAATTTTTGATTACCAATAAGTGGAATTTTTCAAGTATTCGTAAACGTTAGAAATTATCCCATGGAAACTTACTAACAGGATTAAGAGCATTCTTTGTCCTAAAACAGGCTGAAGTCCATCTATGTATGTCATCAACATCTTCCTGCGCTTGTCCCATTTTATTTGGGGTTGGCGCAACACGTCTTTTTTTTCTCCATTCTCCTTTGTCATTCATTCATAAGTCACTCATAAGTCCATCTATGTATGTGCCGAACATGAAAAGGGTAAACATTTAATAAACAAGCAGACAGACGTTCACAATAATAATAATATTAGAATGGCTTGCCCGATTTATATTAAACGTCATTCAACACAACTTTTTTATCGTAAGTTTTAGCGTTCCTAGCATTAGGCATGGCGGCGGAGCTGTCGGTAACTGGGCAATTTTTCGTAGATTTTGGCGTGCAATCCACCGGTATTCCTATTACCATAACAACAGGAAATTTCAATTAAAATTCAGCTAAGCCGGGGTTGTGTGAATACGTGATTCTTTAACACTGCCTTCACCTTTAATACCGTGTACCAGCTGTGAGTGCAATTTAAGCACTTTTAAGAACCGTGACTCGGAAATATCGAGCATTGGAGTGTAAAGAAAACTGCGGCACTACCGCCTCTAACCTCTTTGCCATAGATAAATTAACAATTCTATCGAAGTGTGCCGAGTCGTATGCGAACGGAAAGGTCTTCTTTGAGCATCGACATTTCGCTTTGTGACTGAATTAATTTCTTGTGCAATGTTATAAATGCTTTTTGTCTCATATTTGATTCTACCCACCGATGAAAACGAGCTGTTTCATTTATTTCGACCGAATAGTTACTGCACTTCTGCATAAATCAGTTGTTTTTTTTTAGAAACCCTTAAAGCAGCTAAATTTAAATTAGTTTTATACCAAAAAAATAAACTACAACATTTTATAGATTATTGTAGTTTGTAGGTTTAAACTTGCATGGTTTGTAAAGCTTGTTGTATTTGTCATGTATACCGTGAAAAACTTGTTTTTTATGTTTATTTTAACGTTACATATCACTGTTTTGGTCTCCAATAAATTAAATAATTTAAAATTAAAATAAACTAATTAACAAAATTTACGCTTGGTAGTCTGAATTCAGCACATGATTCTACATATGCCAAGGTAAAAGTTTATAAGTCGATATCAAATTATCATACTTACGGGTATAACAACAAAGCGTTTTCATCCCTTTTCCCTTTGCAACTACATGAGTGTGTAATCTATGTATGTTCCGATATCGTTCTGTACCAAATAGTTTATACATATCCCTTCGATTGTTTTGGTATGGGTGTAATTAACAAGAAAGGGTTCCCATTGTTCTACTTTAACAACAATGATTATTTAATCAGATTCAGATCACGTGAGTTACACATACTAATGCAGTGAGGGGTATAAGATACTCGTTCAGACACTCATTCGACATATTTGGCAATATTCGTTGGACATTTGTTCATTCGTTGCTCTGTATGGTGTCGGTACTTAAAGAATACCACCATCCCATATCTTTCCATGGTTGTCGTAAGGCGACTAAGGGATTTGCCAGACAATGGGCTGCAGCGTTCTCTGTGCTTTTGTAACAACCGTACTGCGATCGCCAACCCACCTGCCAAGCGAGGCGATTATGGCAAAACACCCCAAAATATCAATGTGGCGACACTTGGGGGAGGCCTATGTCCAGCAGTGGACGTCTTTTGGGTTGAAATGATGATGATGATGTTGTTGGACAACAAAGGTGGCACCAAGGTGTCATTCACATATATTCGGCTTTTGACAATCGACCAACTCGTTCGGCATCTACCATCACTGAGTCATGTTCTGGTCGGGTCGGATGAATGAAAACCAGCGGCTGCTTCGTTGCTCTAGTGGTCGCAACTCGCGAGCGCTAGCTGAGCATGAGCTTCTGTGTTCGATTCTAAGGTTCTTGGGTATTTTCATTACAAACCTTTGCCTCACCGTCAGGGATCACAGGCCTGAAATCATTTTATGTTTTATATAGCTACACAAGCTGTGGTTTTGCAACCTCGTCAAATTCAAGGAGGTAACTATGCTAATGATTCTCGATCCAAATCAATAATAAAATGGGTAGGTTTTTTTAAATTTATTTATGGTCGTTGATAAGTATCCTCGCCCTATAACCACGCTTTCACAGATACAAACAATCGCAAACGTTTATTCGATAATTTCTTATTACCTAAATGACGTTAAGTGGGCTTTTCTGAAATACTGACAAACTTAAACTTAAAAAGCAGCGTTTATTAATAATTAACTAGGTACCGTAATTTAAATTGATTATTTATGTCTTTTGTGATAACCTCCTGAATTTTGACGAGGATGCAAAACAACATCTTGTATATTTTGCAACCCGGCTGTGCCATACAGACATTACTCCGATTACTTTTATGACGTTCTGCTGTTTTTTTTTTAAATAAATTTAATATTATAAGTAGTTAAATCTAAAGTTTCATTGAAATATGAATCAAAGTATATATCTGTCTCCGAAGCATGAAATGTATTTCTTTGACAACTCCACCTTATTTCATAGAGTTACCAATATCTCGTTTATATATCTAGGTTAGACAACAGATTTCCCTGGCGACGTAGAGGACACAGCCAATATACAACCGATTTCTTATTTAAAGTCGTTTTACTTTTGGCTGATTTTGTTTTGGCAGTTTAGCGTCAAAAGTAATTAAGAGTCAAGATAGTAGGTTACAATATGTTAGAATGTATCCTTCTAAGTACGAAAAGAACCTTTATGATGAGCAGTATTTTTCCTATTTTTTCAACTAATAAATATATATTTTTTAATTTGCTCCCCTCTTCTCTCTCGTTATGGTCGTAAATTATCCCACGGGAACGATGGAATTAAATATGTAACAATTATTTGTAAAAAGGTCACAGACGCAGTTAATATTATCAGTTAATATAACTTTGTGATTTTTTTTCTGTTAAGGCGGTAATTTTCCTTTATCATTCCAAACTAAACATAGGCCTTCCTTAAGCCGTCTATAGCGTTCATAGACATTATTTATTCCTTCCTTATCAACGGAATCCTTTCCAAATTACTGGATCTGATACTCATGACCACGGAGTTTCATAAAGGGTCCATATTTTGCCCGCTTCCGACCGTTATCTGACGCTGACCCGAATTCGGTCTTAGACTAAGCTGTATTTACACGTATGACAGGATTGGTCAAGTATACCCGATCTTCTTCGCTGTCAATGCGAAGATAACGTAGTCCCATTGACCTTATAAATGGACTTTAATGTTTATAGCTTGATTCGTATTTTAATGAGTGGTAGAAGGGAAGATATTTGCAAAGTATTTGACAGATTTTTTGTAAAGCTTTAACGAAAATGCTCGTTTCGTTAAATGACAGAGGATTTAGAAGACCACAACAAAATACTTAACCGCATAATCAAAGTTTCATCTTTGATTGGAGATTTTCTACTTCCGTTACTTAGTTGTGGATCACCACACTAATGTGAACCATTTCCGGAAGGAAACCAGCAGCAAACTAACCGTAGAAAATGTTTTCAGTTGCTGTTTCTCAAATAATACAAAGACAAGCATATATTATAAAATAAAGCCGGTATTAAAAAAGATAGGCAACATTTTCATGACGTTCGCCAAGTTCGAAGTTCGGCCTTGCGGTCTCTCTGCGAGGAGAAGTAAATTCCATTTTCAAATTTTGGGCGTTATTGTGCGTCACCTTGCGGTTCAGGGGACGGTGAGGTGAAGTCACATGTGACGTGTCGGTGTAGTATATTTTACTACATTTTCAATATCACATAGTTTATAGTTACAGATAGTGCCCCGTGGGAGCTATAAGGCAATTTTCCTGTCTGGTTTCAAAGACCAGTAATTACCAAACTTTCCTCTGCCTATCGAATTTGTCGATTGAAAGTACGTGTGGTTTCATTAGTCGCTGTTGCTAATTAGTTCTCGTAATTGGATGCTTTTTGAGTAACCTCCTTTGAAATAATTTCTGAGATAATCGAGCGAACTATTTTGTCTTTGACCTTGTTTTGATAATTTTTATAAAGAGCAATGTTGATATCTTCAACAACAGTATTGTCAGTCCGCCAAGAAATACTAAGTTATTTAAATAAATATCGCGAACCTATGCAGTACAGTTCATAATTCATGAGGGCGTGAAACGGCTGCGACAAATATTTACCTGCGTAGACGACAAAAGCAAAAATATTTTCGCGAGAATTAAAAACAAACGGGGCTGATGGAAGACATCTTTTTATTTTTATTTCATTTTATAAGGTTCGAGTGTGGATAAATATGTTTTCAGTTTTACTTATAGTAGTAATAATGTAGTAAAAATAAAGAATCGGACATTGCGCACATTCTGCGATTTATTTAATTAACACTCATCAGCACAACGCCAACAACAACAATCAACACAATCAACAACACAACCAACAACTGTGGTACATGGATACATTTACAATAAAATAAGTAAAAAATTACAGTACCAACAACTTACCATAAAACACTAAAACGTACCATAGACAACTTCCTTCTCTCTCAAAATTATGAAAACACTGAAAATATAATAAAACTAGCTGACCGGCGCAACTTCATTTGCATCACATTTTCCCCGTTTTCGCAACATTTTTCATTGCTGTTTCACTCCCATTGGTCGTAGCATAAAGATATATAGCCTATAGCCTTCCTCGATAAATGGGCTATCTAACACTGAAAGAATTTTTCAAATCGAACCAGTAGTTTCGGAGCCTATTCAATGCAAACAAACAAACAAACAAACAATCAAATCTTAACTCTTTATAATATTAGTTTAGATGTACAAAATAAAGCCTCTCACGCCCATGACCACACGCAAAAGAAACACATACATACACACCACACACTAAACACACACACATATACACACACAAAAACATAATTATGTTAGCGTAATGATATATAGCCTATAACCTTCCTCAATAAATGGGCTATCTAACACTGAACGATTTTTTTAAATCAGATCAGTAGTTCCTGAGACTAGCGCGTTCAAGCAAACAAACAAACAAACTCAAGCTTTATAATATTAGTATAGAAGTATAGATAGAAGTTTAAGATGATAAGACTGAACTTTAAATACCAACATGATCCCTGCAGCGTGGCATGCCACCATAAGCACAATACATTGCGGGCTACGTTAACTAGCGAATGTTCAGATCAAAAGTAAAGTTGCAGTAAAATTTGAGTACTAAAAAAGTATAATGGCGAGCTTAACGCCTAATCAGGCACCTAAACACGCTAAGTCTAAGTGAAATGGGTATAAATCTACTAACTTACATTCTGTTATCAAATCATCACTTAATATTAAGTTTCATTAACACTCTATATGGTGGCCCAGTTGTGGCAGCCCCGACTTACGAGCAGTAAGCCGTGGGTTCGAAACCAGGCAGGCGCATTACTTTGTGTAATTTATTTATCACCGCTGCCCTCAAAAACGGTAAATATAAGGCAACATCGTGAGGAAACCGGCATGGCCTAGAACTAAACATCCGAAGACATGTGACATCTACAGTATCGTGGGTGCGTTTAGAGACATTTAAACTAACATACACAAACAAACAGACCCGGAACAACTATCTGTAGGGCATACAAATATTTGTTCCATACGGGGATCGAACCCGCAGCGCAGCAGTTGATCGCTCAACCACTGCGCCAACCGTGTCGTATTCTTCTGTTAGTTTCGTTGATGAGCAAGATAAACAACGTCTGAATTATAATCCAAGGTAACTTCACTCGCAATTCGCAACTTGAAGACGATTTCAAAACAATAGTTACATCGATGTCTTCTTTAATAACTTTTGACTTATAGGACCTCTAATATACTACGTATTCTCTGCTAGTTTCCAAGCTGATAGTACCATAAATTAAAATTAAAACACTCCAAACTTTGAGCAAGTTTGTAAGTGGCTCAACTCTAAAGTTAAATTTTAAGTTCATATAAATTAAACTAACGAAATCAGTGTTTGTCTAATGATACTTATTCGCAGCTTAATATTCGAGTTTATTATAATTAAACATTTTGATAAGCGATTTTCCGAGCTTACTTCTGCTAAATATTTGAAAACTTTTAACCAACAATGTCGGCTTTTACTTTCATCTGTTTAACTTCCAGATTTATTTACCTGACCGTATCGGCCCACTTTTACGCTACATTTTCCCTTCCCTAACGCTATTCGATTTAACCGAGGCGTCGGCTTATCATTGAACCGTCTTCGAAAACCAGTAACGTTAACATCACGGCGTCTTTATCGGGTGAAGGTATGGGTCATGAAATAGATAAGTAAGGAAGGTCCGCTCCATACAACGGCTGGATATGCACATCATCTGCGCCTTTTCCCAAACTATCTTGGGTAGGCTGCCAGTCTAACCGGATGCAGCTGAGTACCAGTATTTTATATGAAGCGACTGCCTATCTGATCTCCACAAGCCAGTAACTAGGTAATACGATACCCCTTAGTAAGACTGGATGTCTAACTTTTGGCTTCTGGCTACTCGTAACTACTGCCAAAGATCTACAAATGACAGCCGGGACCAACGGCTTAACGTGCTTTACGGAGGAAACTCGGTGTGTAATTATGGTCACCAATCCACGGAACAACCTCGGCAAGCACGGCTTAACCTTAAAGAACGACCTGACATCGGCTCTTATTATTTAGCCACGAGCTCCTCAACGACTGGATATGCATGCGTTTGGATAATTATGTATGTGTATTTCTCTTGTGCGAAGAGTGCTGGCCAGCTCCAATGCCGTTCCGTGCCGTGGCCGTTCTAAGTATGATATCAAATAGGTTGGACTGTCTTTATGTGATAGACAAGTTCATGTAGTGTCGCACGTAAAAGACCACTGCAATGAATATGAATTGATTATGATTGAATTTGACTTTGATATTCTTAACTTATGACTGTGTGTGACGATGTTGTATTTATATTGTATTTTATCGTTCGTACTTATTCGTGTGATTTTGTATTTACCGAGGGCTAATTTAAAGATGTTTTCTAATATGGTCTATGCAATTACTTGTTTTTTTTACAGACACAATCATGCTCCCTCACTCGCGACTGGCGTTTGTCAGAGATCTCCGTTCGCGTATCTTTGTGTGCGTGCGCCTGTTTTCGCCTGTTTTCGGATCATATTGAAGCTTTTGTATCTATTTAGCTCATGTATTAGCTATGCCTCGTTGTAGTACCGTTTGTAGTTATCCCGGTATCGCGTCTACGTTCGCCTAATATCTCGGATAACGGTCATCCGTTAGTTCAGGCTTATGTAGACCTGTTATCAATGCGAAATGAGCTTCGTCCTGCTAATAATGGATGTTTGCTAATATAGGTGCGTATTTTCTAGCGGCCGTCAGTGATTGCATGCTTAATCGATCTCGGACAGATAATTCCTGATCGTGGGCGGTTTTGGTCGCGGTATTGCATGATAAACCGTATGATTTGATGACGTCTAGTGTTATTTTATGTGATGGCTCATGTTTATCTAGGTAATGTATTTGTGGCGCTTATTGTTATTTTTTAGATAGTATACTATCTAGATTATGTGAGCGCTGATTGTGTTATATAAACGTAACAGGATTATTGCGAGGAATATGTGACGAAATAAGTTATCTTTATTTCCAACTGTTAGTATTCCCTGTGCCGCAATAAAGATATTATGAAATAATCTCTGTATATTTACGTATAATTTTTGTTTGTTCTTAAAATCTAACAAAAATGAATCCCTAAATATATACAAACACAGATTACTAAGGTTTACCGCATTTTTATCCCCTCTTAAAATCGCGGTCTTTTACAAAAACCGTCGAAATAACGTTTTCGCTGACAGTATTTCAAATAAGTTACACTCAACTTAGATTATTGTATAAAACACTCATCTTTTACTTTATTCGTTCAATACAAGCGCAAAAGTGGTGATTCCTTAAAAACGATCCGGGCTCCAAAAAAGATAAAAGTCATGCGGAAGTTTTTCAATCTTTGTGAACTGTTCCAATTTCTATAGAAACAGGGAACTTATACCTTTACAAACTTTACTTGGCCGTTACTTTGACTTTACTTTATGAGAAGTTGTATAAAATCCGATAAGTGCAAAACTTGTACGTATCTTCTACTAATTTTGCCCAAGGTCGTAGTTTATACTACGCACGCATTAGTTAACTTACCGAGATAATGTAGCTTAGCTTCCTATTAGAGAAAGATTTTATGAAATTCGATAATTTTTTTTTAAACGTAGCAGGTGCGTTTACAAACATTTAAACTACGACGGCACGGTTGGCGCAGTGGTTGAGCGATTAACTGCTGCGCTACGTGTCGCGTGTTCGATCTTCGCACGGAACAAATATTTGTATGGCCTACAGATAATTGTTCCGGGTCTGGCTGTTTATGTATGCGAGTTTAAATGTTTGTAAACGCACCTACGATACTGGAGAAATATATACGCTAATATCCTAGTGTGGGGCAAAGTTTTTATAAAAAAAAACAACTTACACAAACGGGAACAACTACCAGCAGTGTGATTCTGTAAGACCTCATTTAGAACTTCGAATCTGAATCTGCTGTGAGTTTCTTGATTGGCATTCTAAAAACTCGGTTGATAGTTCAAATTTACATTAGCGCCACCCTGGCGAGCGTGTCAGCGAGTTGAACTAAATTAACAGGGAGATTTTGACAGATAAAGTATGAGATGATGTAAGAAGTGGCATTCTGTAAGGTAATTCCACCGTCACTTCGACGTAAAATGCAATATGCAAAATCATGGTCATTTTGAACCTTATGCGAAATGAGAGTGAATAGCGATGTGAAATACGATTTGTTGTATGAATTTTACAGAATCGACGTGCTGTAGGCCAAAGAATTGTTTCTCAGACACACAGCGCAGCAGCCAATCGCTCAGCCACTTCACCAACCGTGTTCTCAAGTTACGAAGACTACTTCCTACATCCTAAGCTCACAAACTTTACCTCTTTGTTATATTATTTCAACTATGACTAGCGACCCACCCATGCCTCGCACGGTATGCATCTTTACAAAACATCGAGATTTCTTTTAATTTAATATTAAAGAATAATTCTCTTCTGTAATAAATTCCTAAAATTATGGTGAAAACCGCATCAAAAATATATTTTATTATTTAGAAGAGCAACGCTGTCACACAAACAGACGCAAAAAGCGACTTTATTTTTCAATATGTGTGTATATGTTGATATTAGACCAATCAAAGATTAATTATCAAAGCGAAATGTATCAAAACTCAATACCATGAATATCGGTATAATTAGTCAAGCGATTTGGCTACAAATTGCTGAAACGGTATTTGAATAGCAATGTAAACAATTTGGCCAGCGCCGAATTTTATATCACCGAAGCAATGAAATTTTCATTTTTTAAATTGCATTTAATATCTTTAGACGTAATAAATGAAATGGATCTTTAATCTAGAATGCAGATCAATTTGGCGCTTCTCCAAAATTGTTTTTCGCAAAATTTCATATTTCAGTTTTAATTGGAGTTTTGTACGTACAAAAACACGAGACCATATTTTGGTGGAAAAATACTTTTTCAATACCTTAAGGTATATCATTTCATTTTAATTCTTTTTTTAACTAACCCTACTTCGTTTCTGGATCAACAATATTTATAATTCACCCATAGAGTTCGAATTGCAAAAAAAAAAGTTTTTTAACCTTATTAACTTAAACGTGTAACAATTTTCATTGAATATTCTTAAACTTTGAAATCCTTCATAAGCAAAGTTGTTGGAACGGTCAACACTTCGGCAAAGATGTTCAAGATAAGAAACCGGCAGTTAAAGCCGGAATAATATCGTTATTTTCTCGCAATAATTTCTGTTGCAAAACCTTATTATTCTTTACCTCTTTATGCAAATTGACATGATGGCGTTGCTCCGAATTTCGAAAATCTTACAAGAATTTAAAAGGAAATAGCACATAAAGCACGTGAAGTTATCTTTGTTTTAAATATGTAGGTATTTAAAAAGAAGGATGCAAATTATTATGGTTCACTACCATTAATCAATCATCTGTTATCATTATCATCCATGTCTGTTACCATTCACCCATCTTAACCCATAACTAAAAATAAGAAAATTTAAATTTATCTGCCTGTACTTTAAAAACCGTTAAAAAGTGGAAAGTCATCAGTCTGGCATCAATGACGCAGACGGTGCAAACTGTCTTTCGGAAGCTCCATTCCGCACAGAGTGCATACATTTTGCACTACGTAAAAGTGGTAGATATAAAAATATTAGAGGGTAAACAGAGAAAATGTGTAATCCAATCTCCTGTAGACAGTGGATCGATTTATTTTATACACGACTTTATGCTTCTAGACATACGGTCTTAGCTCGGATCGACGACATAAAAGATGACACAATAAGTATAAAGCTTCTTGTCTATGTCCACAGAACCCCGCTAAAAACCAATTTTGAGATGAACACAGTTTTATAAATCATCTAGTTGTTCATTTATTTCCCACATTTGTGTATTTTCACCGTTCTTGGCCGCGGACGGACTAACTGGCAGTTTAAGCAGTTATAACACGTACCCTTTTTATCAAACTGCTGCAGCACTAAATATTTAGTTTGTTTTAATACTTTAATCCCAACTCCAAAACTACAGTTTTTGAATAGCATTGAGAGATTTGACATGAGCTTTGTGGGAAGTTAAATTGTTTCTCTTCACGATATGCGATGAGTGTTTGAAGCCACACTTTCGCTGATTTGCTTAAACCGCACATTTTAAAACGAAGTTCCATGAATATTCGCGTGAAGACCACCGAAGACAAAAGGCGTATTCGGGGGCACGGCACTGGCAGGAGCTTTGACGGCTCTCACTAAATGTAATCCCAAAATTCCCCACTTACTCGTGACCAAGTAATCAGCAGGCATTACGGGTCCGACACGCTTTGACGGCAAACGCCTCTAATGTCGGCTGAGACCGACAGCTTAACGTGCTACGACCGATCATTAATCTAGTTTAAAGTACGCCGCTTCACGGACCCACTAAATGTGGTCGCCTTGGTCACTGACATGTTGGGAACGTGGACTAGAATCTTTTATTGTTCGGACTTTGTTTCAAGAGCATAAAATGCAGGATATGTAGAATGTACATCACGTCGACAAGCCTACATTCCCTTGATAATGCAATGGACTGCTGCAAGCCCGGGCCATATTTCACCCGAATTTCAATGTCAAAACAGGAACAAGCATAATTACAAATTCGCTATAATCTATCATCAATCATCAAATAATAATAATCAATCAACTAATAATAAAGCTGAAGAGTTTGTTTGCTTGAACGCGCTAATCTCAGGAAATCTCAGGAACTGCTCCTCCGATTTGAAAAAATCTTTCAGTGTTAGATAGCCCATTTATTGAGGAAGGCTATCCAAATGTAGCAATGAAAAATGTTGCAAAAACGGGGAAAATGTGACGCAGACGAAGTTGCGCGCGACAGCTAGTGCATTTATGTCAGCTGACTATTTTCGGCTAAAGCTTGACATATTTTGTATGGAATCGGGAGATAATAAGATCAACTAAATAATCCAAAATTAGTTTATAATGAGCTTTCAAGGGTCTGGAGCACTAATAGATAATTCATGGCTGAATTATCTATTAGTGCCTTGCTAATATTTGTACACGGGTCCATACCCTTGCAGTACAATATTGCCGATGAAACGTGTCACCCATCAACTCGCACAGAACCCGTCAGATAGCCAACTAACTCCTTCTCGCATACACGAGGCAGTGAGAACGTTGAAGGCTGATTATGTCATGAAAAAATTCCCAAATGGTGATTCCAGAAAATAAACATAGATTTCTAGGATAAAAACTACGCAACTGTGCTAGAAAGTTACCAATCAAAAGTTCTCGTATCAGTATATGTCCCCAGACTCTGTGACTACAAATCTCGTTTAGTATTTTTCCAACTTCATTCGTCTGCTCGCTCCTTTGCTTTGGCGAATGCAAGTTGAATGCTACTTTCCTTTTGTATTTTATTCTTTTCTATAATTAAATTTAGTGTTCCCCAGACATTGCTACTGAAGGTTCTGAGTATTTGGTAGACCGATATAATTGGTGCTCTTTATTTAAAGCAGATACTCCAATTTATGATTACTAATAAGTGGAATTTGGCAAGTATTCGTAAACGTTAGAAATTATCCCATTGAAACTTACTACCAGGATTAAGAGTATTCTGTGTCCTAAAACAGGCTGCAGTCCATCTATGTATGTCATCAACATCTTCCTGCGCTTGTCCCATTTTATTTGGGGTCGCGCAACACGTCTCTTTCCTCCATTCTCCTTTGTCATTCATTCATAAGTCACTCATAAGTCCATCTATGTATGTGCCGAACATGAAAAGGGTAAACATTTAATAAACAAGCAGACAGACGTTCACAATAATAATAATATTAGAATGGCTTGCCCGATTTATATTAAACATCATTTAAGACAACTATTTTATCGTATATTTTATAAGTTTTAGCCTTCCTAACATTAGGCATGACGGCGGAGCTGTCGGTAACTGGGCAATTTTTCGTAAATTTTGGCGGGCAATCCACCGGTATTCCTATTACCATAACAACAGGAAATTTCAATTAAAATTCAGCTAAGCCGGGGTTGTGTGAATACGTGATTCTTTAACACTGCCTTCACCTTTAATACCGTGTACCAGATGTGAGTGCAATTTAAGCACTTTTAAGAACCGTGACTCGGAAATATCGAGCATTGGAGTGTAAAGAAAACTGCGGCACTACCGCCTCTAACCTCTTTGTCATAGATAAATTAACAACTCTATCGAAGTGTGCCGAGTCGTACGCGAACGGAAAGGTCTTCTTTGAGCATTGACATTAAGCTTTGTGACAGAATTAATTTCTTGTGCAATGTTTTAAATGCTTTTTGTCTCATATTTGATTCTACCCACCGATAAAAAAGAGCTGTTTCTTTTATTTTGACCGAATAGTTATTGCACTTCTGCATGAATCAGTTGTTTTTTTAGAAACCCTAAAAGCAGCTAATTATATAAAAAGATTATAACAGTATTTTATACATTATTGTAGTTTGTAGGTTTAAACTTGCATGGTTTGTAAAGCTTGTATGTATTTGTCATGTATACCGTGAAAAACTTGTTTTTTTTTTTATTTTTATTTTAACGTTATATATCACTGTTTTGGTCTCCAACAAATTAAAAAAAAAAATTAACTTATTAACAAAATTTACGCTTGGTAGTCTGAATTCAGCACATGATTCTACATATGCCAAGGTAAAAGTTTATAAGTCGATTTCCCTTAGACCGAGTAGTTATAGATCCCTATATCAAATTATCATACTTACGGGTATAACAACAAAGCGTTTTCATCCCTTTTCCCTTTGCAACTACATGAGTGTGTAATCTATGTATGTTCCGATATCGTTCTGTACCAAATAGTTTATACATATCCCTTCGATTGTTTTGGTATGGGTGTAATTAACAAGAAAGGGTTCCCATTGTTCTCCTTTAACAACAATGATTATTTAATCAGATTCAGATCACGTGAGTTACACATACTAATGCAGTGAGGGGCATAAGATACTCGTTCAGACACTCATTCGACATATTTGGCAATATTCGTTGGACATTTGTTCATTCGTTGCTCTGTATGGTGTCGGTACTTAAAGAATAGCACCATCCCATATCTTCCCGTGGGTGTCGTAAGGCCACTAAGGGATTTGCCAGACTATAGGCTGCAGCGTTCTCTGTGCTTTTGTAACAACAGTACTGCGATCGCTAACCCGCCTGCCAAGCGTGGCGATTATGGCAAAACCCCCCAAAATGTCAATGTGGCGACACTTGGAAGAGGCCTATGTCCAGCAGTGGACGTCTTTTGGGCTGAAATGATGATGATGATGATGTTGGACAACAAAGGTGACACCAAGGTGTCATTCACATATATTCGGCTTTTGACAATCGACCAACTCCGTTCGGCATCTACCATCACTGAGTCATGTTCTGGTCGGGTCGGATGAATGAAAACCAGCTGCTGCTTCGTTGCTTTAGTGGTCTCAACTCGCGAGCGCTAGCTGAGCATGAGCTTCTGTGTTCGATTCTAAGGTTCTTGGGTATTTTCATTACAAACCTTTGCCTCACCCTCAGGGATCACAGGCGTGAAATAATTTTATGTTTTATATAGCTACACAAGCTGTGGTCGTATTCTCGCCCTATAACCACGCTTTCACAGATACAAACAATCGCAAAAGTTTATTAGATAATTTCTTATTACCTAAACGACGTTAAGTGGGCTTTTCTGAAATACTGACAAACTTAAATTTAAAAAGCAGCGTTTATTAATAATTAACTAGGTACCGTAATTTAAATTGATTATTATGTCTTTTGTGACAACCTCCTGAATTTTGACGAGGATGCAAAAAAGCACCTTGTATATTTTGCAACCCGGCTGTGCCGTACGGACATTTCTCCGATTACTTTTATGACGTTCTGCGGAAAATTTTAATCAATAAAGTTAATTTCAATTTAAATTTAATTTTAATTCATCATCATCATCAGCCTAAAATGTTGCCACTAATGATACACAGGTCACCTCTCTATGAGAGGGCTGTTATCCACCATGCGGGCGGGTCCAGTGCGGGTTGGTAGATGTCACAAATCTTCGAATTTTTAGTTCTAGGTCATGCCGGTTTCCTCACAATGTTTTCCTTCACCGTTTTTGAGGGCAGCGGTGCTAAGATAAATTACACAAAGTAATGCGCCTACCTGGGTACGAACCCACGGCTTACTGCTCGTAAGTCGGGGCTGCCGCCACTAGGCCACCGCTGCTCTCCAAAGTTAATATAAGGAATAGTTAAATCTAAAGCTTCATTGAAATATGAATCAAAAGTATGTATCGGTCTCCGAAGCATGAAATGTATTTCTTTGACAACTCCACCTTATTTCATAGAGTTACCAATATCTCGTTTATATATTTAGGTTAGACGTCAGATTTCCCTGGCGACATAGAGGACACATAGCCAATATACAACCGATTTCTTATTTAAAGTCGTTTTACTTTTGGCTGATTTTGTTTTGGCAGTTTGGCGTCAAAAGTAATTAAGAGTCAAGATAGTAGGTTACAATATGTTAGAATGTATCCTTCTAAGTACGAAAAGAACCTTTATGATGAGCAGTATTTTTCCTATTTTTCAACGAATAAATATATTTTTTTAATTTGCTCACCTCTTCGCTCTCGTTATGGTCGTAAATTATCCCACGGGAACGATGGAATTAAATATGTAACAATTATTTGTAAAAAGGTCACAGACGCAGTTAATATCATCAGTTAATATAACTTTGTGATTTTTTTTCTGTTAAGGCGGTAATTTTCCTTTATCATTCCAAACTAAACATAGGCCTTCCTTAAGCCGTCTATAGCGGTCATAGACATTATTTATTCCTTCCTTATCAACGGAATCCTTTCCAAATTACTGGATCTGATACTCATGACCACGGAGTTTCATAAAGGGTCCATATTTTGCCCGCTTCCGACCGTTATCTGACGCTGACCCGAATTCGGTCTTAGACTAAGCTCTATTTACACGTGTGACAGGATTGGGCAAGTATACCCGATCTTCTTCGCTGTCAATGCGAAGATAACGTAGTCCCATTGACCTTATAAATGGACTTTAATGTTTATAGCTTGATTCGTATTTTAATGAGTGGTAGAAGAGATATTTGCAAAGTATTTGACAGATTTTTTATTTATTTATTTATTTATTTATGTACACACAAAACACTTAAAAGAACAATACATTAAGATACAAGAGCACAAAGGTACTGCTTATTCTTATTTTTTTGCTTTTTTTTTTCTTTTTTGTAAAGCTTTAACGAAAATGCTCGTTTCGTTAAATGACAGAGGATTTAGAAGACCACAACAAAATACTTAACCGCATAATCAAAGTTTCATCACTTTTTCATCTTTGATTGGAGATTTTCTACTTCCGTTACTTAGTGGTGGATCACCACACTAATGTGAACCATTTCCGGAATAAAAATTTGTAAGCGGAAACCAGCAGCAAACTAACCGTAGAAAATGTTTTCAGTTGCTGTTTCTCAAAAAATACAAAGACAAGCATATATTATAAATAAAGACGGTATTAAAAAAGAAAGGCAACATTTTCATGACGTTCGCCAAGTTCGAAGTTCGGCCTTGCGGTCTCTCTGCGAGGAGAAGTAAATTCCATTTTCAAATTTTGGGCGTTATTTGGCGTCACCTTGCGGTTCAGGGGACGGTGAGGTGAAGTCACATGTGACGTGTCGGTGTAGTATATTTTACTACATTTTCAATATCACATAGTTTATAGTTACAGATAGTGCCCTCGTGGGAGCTATAAGGCAATTTTCCTGTCTGGTTTCAAAGACCAGTAATTACCAAACTTTCCTCTGCCTATCGAATTTGTCGATTGAAAGTACGTGTGGTTTCATTAGTCGCTGTTGCTAATTAGTTCTCGTAATTGGATGCTTTTTGAGTAACCTCCTTTGAAATAATTTCTGAGATAATCGAGCGAACTATTTTGTCTTTGACCTTGTTTTGATAATTTTTATAAAGAGCAATGTTGATATCTACAACAACAGTATTGTCAGTCAGCCAAGTAATACTAAGTTATTTAAATAAATATCGCGAACCTATGCAGTACAGTTCATAATTCATGAGGGCGTGAAACGGCTGCGACAAATATTTACCTGCGTAGACGACAAAAGCAAAAATATTTTCGCGAGAATTAAAAACAAACGGGGCTGATGGAAGACATCTTTTTATTTTTATTTCATTTTATAAGGTTCGAGTGTGGATAAATATGTTTTCAGTTTTACTTATAGTAGTAATAATGTAGTAAAAATAAAGAATCGGACATTGCGCACATTCTGCGATTTATTTAATTAACACTCATCAGCACAACGCCAACAACAACCATCAACAACAACAATCAACACAACCAACAATCGTGCTACATGGATACATACATTTACAACTAAATAAGTAAAAAATTACAGTACCAACAACTTACCCATAAAAACACTAAAACGTACCATAGACAACTTCCTTCTCTCTCAAAATTATGAAAACACTGAAAATATAATAAAATGTATAAAATAAAGCCTCTCACGCCCATGGCCACACGCAAAAGAAACACATACATACACACCACACACTAAACACACACACACACACACACAAAAACATAATTATGTTCATACACACACGCACATATCAATCTGAAGTTTGAATAGACATGGTCTTTCGACCACCATCCCGTTTTTTTTGCATGATTTTCTGTTCTGATGTTAGTGTCAGGTGGTCCCTTAGTGCAATTCTTTCAGAAACCTATTAGGTCTTTTTCTAATTGATGAGAATATCCTATAATCGTGAGTATAACATCTGTATGTACGTTATTAACTTTAAGCATATTGGCAGGTACACACGTTTTTGCCGTCAGTACCCTTTCATGATCTTCTTTTCTCCGTAAATGGAAGGAAAAATGTGAAAGTATATTTGAGGCACATACCAACTTTTTTCGCCCTTGTTATGTTTTTGTTGTATGCGGTGTGAAAATTTACCTTTTTCTTATTTGCACTACCGGCTGTTACATTCACGGAGAATGAAAAATGAATTCATTTTTACACGTATGAAAGTCAATGTTGGTAACAATCGAATTTTAAATAAGCTTCTATAGCAGTTGTCTACGATAGATATATGTATATTTTACAGATGTGAACTGACTTTTTCTATTATTATGCGAAAACTGTTCAACTTAAATGATTACAATCCATTACTTCTAAAAGCACACATTACAAAAACACGTAACACCTTTTTACTCCATTTACCAAAGCAAAAGAAGTCTTTATCTACGATCTTCCTAATGATGATTTAAAGTCTCTTTTCAATAATGGAAACGCGTCATGGCGGGCGTAGGGTTAATTACTTGACGTGTCATGTTTTCTCACTGTCATGGGTGCAATCAAAGTCCATTAACTAATGGTAGGCGATGTATATGAACGCTGTTACATTGTACATCGACCGTAAAATAGGGTTAAGTTACTGTAGAATGGACAAATCGTTTTGTTGAGACTGTAATTAATATTTGCGGACGCTGGTTCATATTACTGTCGGTTATTCGTGCATACTTTGCATTGGAATTAATTCTTATTTATTGGGGTAAGGTTATTTTTTTAGATTTTGCATTTTAAATCAAATCAAAATCAAATGATTTATTTCTTTGCAAACATGGGTAATAGGTACATGGATGTTTGATTATAATAAGCTCCTCCATATATATATATTTTTTTTATGACTTTCGTTTGCATTTTTGAAATAAAATCATTGAAATGTGGAACTGTAAGCCTGAATCATCTCACTGTTGAGCAAAGGTGCAAGGATTTATTTTCTATACAGAGCTAATGTAGATGACAGCACGCGTAGCATGACCTCTGTAGAAATAAGTTTTGTCTACGGAAGAATCGACATAATGACAGATAGACAATGACATTGTATCAGTTTGTCGATTCTTCCGTCGACCTATCCCGTTTCTACGGCGGCCATGCTACGCGTGCTGGCCGTTTGATTTGTTGATTGCTGTTATATGGAACCATTTATTACAATTTCGTTTTTATAATATATTAAGGACTTATGACACAAATTACCTACACACGCATTAGTAATCCTTGTTGTGTAGGTCTGACTGTTTGTGTAAGTGAGTGTATTTAAATGTTTGTAAACGCACCGAAGATACCGTACAGGAGCAATTCCTAAAGTAAGGTAAAGTTTTATTTGAATGAAAAAAAAAATTATGATCGCGACAGCTAGTACGTTCTTATGTGTTTAGGAACATGTTATAACTGTGTATACAGAAACGATCAAAAGAAAAGCACCAATCGAATCACGTATCAATGAAGTGTAAGGTACGATATGCCAATAAAAATAAGTGGGAACAGTCAGGGAATCGCTTACAACGGCCCTTCACCCTCATTCCCTAGTTGACTCTTACAAACGTGTAGAATCTTAAGTAGGACCTCTTTTATCCCAAATCATAGCGTTAATACAGTACGTAATTATGTAAATCTAACATTGTTTGCTAACAAGATGATATCTGAACAACGGTCAGTCCGTCTGAGTACCGCCATTTGTTAAATAGAATTTGTAAGTGTTGTTCTGTACTTTTCGTAGCGAAGTTTCTTTTTTGTTGCTTAATTTTTAGGTACTCCTTTGTTTTAGATATTTTTTTGTTGTAATGATAAGCAGGTGATATTTATCATGTTTCTATGCTGGGAAATTTACTGTCTAGCAATTTGACTTTTAAAGTAGTACGTACGTAGTAGTAAGTACCTACGTAGTATATTATTTACTATCTAGTATATTATTATAGTCATAGAAGAGTGTCAGTTGTGAATGTGATTTAATATCACAACTGACAGTCTTCTATGACATAACACCATGTCTGAAATCCCCGATGGGATAAGCAGGGGTATAGCTAGTACATGCACCCGTTTGCCACCAATAAGAAAAAAAAATCCTATGATCGTAGAGTGTATTGGGTTTTTACTACATGATTTTTTCAGTAGCAGACACGGAATCTGGACTGGTGCCCGGTTGATGGCAATAGGCTCGCCCCCTATAACATGGGACTTAAACGCATCTGGCAAAATTTGTATGTACTATTAGGTACACTTCTGCCTATCCTTTCGGGTATTACAGGCGTGATGTACAGATGTTGAATTATTCTAGACAGTCAAGCACATTATCACATTTCCAAAAACACTAATACAAGTTGTTGTTTTGCAACCTCGTCAAATTCAAGGAGGTAACTATGCTAATGATTCTCGTCCCGAATCAATAATAAAATGGGTAAGTAATTTTTTTTTTCATATCTACGGATATCGGTAAGTGTGAAACACCCGTGTTTTAAACGCGACTTGTCTGTATCTCGCCCTATAATCGCGCTTCCACACTTCTTATTCCCTAAACCACGTTAAGGGGGTTATTATGAAATACTGGCAAACTTAAACAACCAAAAATATCAGTGTTTATTAATAATTAACTAGGTAACGTAATTTTAATTGATTATTAATGTATTTTGTGACAACCTGAATTTTGGCGAGGATGCAAAACAACACCTTGTATACTAAGAGTAGGTAGGTATGCATTAAAATTATGTAGGATCTTCTCTCGCTACATCGCATCCCTTCCTATTTATAAATAAGTATTCGGGATTTGCAAAGCGGGATCCGCTCCGAGAGTTTTGACAGCAGATGCAAATGAGTTGATCGTCAGCTGGCGCTTTTGTAGCGGCCTACGTAAACGGATCGCCTTTCATACAAATTGTTCCTGTTTTATGTAACTAGATACCTGCCTTCGTTTTTGGCGAGTATTTCGGTTTTATGTACGTGTATCTGAGGTCATAAACCGGTTTTTTAAAATATAGTTTACTAAAATGATTAAGGTTCTTTTGGCACATAAAATAACATAACAACACGCATGTAATCCTTGACGGATTAGGCACAGGTGTACTCACAAGTACACCTACATTTCGCCAGTTAGGTTTAAGTCCTATGTAATGGAGGGCCAGCCTATTGACATCCAACAGGCACAAATCTAGAATCCGTGGCTGCTACTAAGAAATTCATAATGGAAAAAATCAATAACACTTTTCACGATCTGGGACTCGAATCCAGGACCTAGTGCTCAGCAGTCGCGCTTGCGATCACTAGACCAAAGAGGTGTCAAAAATAAGTATTTTGTTTCGAAGAGAATTGCTTTTAAAAACTATATTTTTTTCTGATTTTAAGTTCCAAACGAACCATGCCCTAAACCATACCTAATGTAATTAAAAAGTATAATAGTAACGTGCCCGTAATTCGTTAAATCGGGCAACATTACATCAGGCGATCTAAACATTAATGAAATGGCTTACTTACCAACTAACTTCGTTAAAAAAAAACCACGGAAATGCCTAATCACCTCTTTAACCCATTTTAACTCAAACGAAACCGCTCAGTCATTTTTCTTTGAGCTTTCAAAACATTATAAAAAGGGGCAGCTGATAATAAAATTACGTTTTATACTTTTATACCAAAGTGATTCTAACGCCCCCTCGTGGAAAAATGACGCAAGATATGTTAATGTGCCACTCACTTTGGGTTATCTCCTGACGTTTTGGCAACACGCACGCCCCGTTTATTCAAGGGTTATTCATTATACAATCTAGGTAAATATTTACGTATTTTGAAAATTGAATTTTCAAAAAGTTTCCCTAAGGAAAATGGCCCCCATGACAAAATTCAATCAAGATTTTTATCGTAAATTACATCGGAGTCTTTGACGAAATCTACAAAAAAATATCTCCTAATATTAAATTGGTTATAAGAAACACGTAAAACATTTATTAAGTATATGTTTCGTTAACCGAAGTCCAGTATTGGTTTACTAAAAATATATAAACATTTCAATTTGGCTTTTATAATTTAGCATAAATAAACAGCGGCGGCGGCGTCTCAATTTATTTCTCAGTTTGCCGATACTTAGTGAAGGACCAAAGAAATCGCCGCCGAGGTCGCTAGAGATTAATGTCATTCGAGCACAACTTGCGCGGCCATTTTGAAAACGAGGATCAGCATTATTTGAATAACTAAAGTGCGTTTGCAGTCGTCCTCGTCTCGTAGCTAAATAATAACAGCCGCACAGGTCGATCTTCAGGTTAAGCCGTGCTTGCCGAGGTTGGTCCGTGGATGCGTGACCATCTTTACATAGGTACCGAGTTTCCTCCGTGCCTCGGAAAGCACGTTAAGCCGTTGGTCCCGGCTGTCATTTGTAGATCTATCATAGATGTTACGAGTAGTCAGAAGCCGAAAGTCTGACATCCAGTCTTACCAAGCGGTATCGTATTACCCAGTTACTGGGTTGTGGCGGTCAGATAGGCAGTCGCTTCATCTAAAATACTGAAACTCGGCTGCATCCGGTTAGATTGGAAGCCGACTCCAACAAAGTTTGGGAAAAAGGCTAGACAGATGATGAAGTGCAGTCGTTTTCAAGATATACAAAGCGCTATGCTTCCATATTTATTGTTCGACCCGCCAGTCTAGAATTCACTTCCGGCTTCTCTGTTCCATTATAATCTGGATCTCTTATTCCAGCGAATCGCTTTCTTTTAGGCATGCGTGCACCACCCTAGGCCGCATCATCGCTTCACATCAAGCGAGTTGTGGCCAAAGGCGAATTCAGTATATATAAAAAAGATATTGAACACTACACAATTTTTCAAAAAAGCTTGGGCAAGAGGTCAATGTTGAAATAAAATACGTTAATAATGGGTGGGAGGACATTCAGAAGAGTTGTATTTGTGAGTATAAATGTTTGTAAACGCACCCACGATACAGGAGAAAAAAAACATTGCCTACATAGATACCCACATATATCATGCATGTATGCTATACAATAGTACACACATCAAAAGTGTCTAGGGATCAACATATATTTTTGCAATAACTTTTCTCCTGATTGATATTAATTAAAATTTTCTTTAAGGATTCATCAAATAAAGTGTTTTCGTTTGTCACAGTAACGATAAACCAAGTCACCTTTGCATTAATAAATAAATTTGCCATTTTCTAATAAAGGGATTTTTGACATTTGAACCACTAACATTAAAGTTCGAAAAAAAGACTGAAATAACAGTTTTCTTTAAAATTTTATTGGGTAACTTAAACAATTAATAATCCGTGTTTCTACCGCGAACACTAACAACACAAGAACATCGGTTTGGCATACTCAAAATGAGTTCATCCAAATCACGCTGTGGAATGGCCGCCCATGTTCGTTGCAACAACAAAAAAAGGTCTTCTTGCGACTGGATACCCTCCATATTCGGCAGAGCTCTTTTCTGTAGCATATCCCATGCATGCTCAATCGGGTTCAAGTCTGGCGACTGAGCAGGCCAGGGCAGGACATTGATGTTAGCTGCGGCGAGAGTCTGTCTTACAACTCTTGCGGTGTGCGGTCGTGCATTATCATGCATTAACTGAAATAAGGGACCGATTTGCACTTGTAGAGGAACGATGACGTCTGATACAAAATCAACTCAGTTCTTCCGCCGATCCAAATACCCGCCCATACCATGATGGTTCCACCACTATAAGGATGGACTTCCTGGCAGGATTTTAATCGCTGTTGGCGTCCAGGGGTTCTCCAGTGTCGTATACGTCTTGTATCCGGTCTCATACCAAAACGAGACTCATCAGAAAAGCACACGAAACGCCATTGTTCTTCTGCCCAATTTCTGTGTTCAAGAGCCCATTGATATCGAATCCTACGATTGTGCATTGCTATAGGTGGTACCCGTAGCGGTCTTCGGGAATGAAGGTTCACTTCATGCAAGCGGTTTCTGACTGTTTGGTCGCTAATTAAGTTCCCTGAAGAGTGATGAAGCCTCACGGCTAACATCATGGCGGTTATTGTTGGAGCTCTTCGAGTTAAGATTTGAATGTATCGGTCTTGTCTCCGTGTGGTGCAGCGATACCGTCCTCCATGGCGCTCAGCCACGGTACCAGTGCTTCGGTAACGTGTCCAAAGTCGACTGATAACACTCTGACTTGTATTCAGAGCTAAAGCCACAGTACGTTGCCGGGAACCAGCTTCTATCATTCCCACGGCTCTGAGCATTTCTTCCCTGCTTAAATGACGTCGCCGCTCCATAATAACGTTGGTTTTAATCAGTAGTAGGGAAACAGTAGCACTAATAATGTCTTCAATGCGTTGTATGTTTTTATAGGGAAAATATTGACAGCTGATTTTCATCTTTTACTCGAATTTGATTCACAGTTCCTGATTCAAATTATGAAATGCACCAAAAAGGATCCATATAAATTTATAAAATCATAAATTTATTACAAAGCCACATCTCAATCTCAAGAAATCCGCATAAAAATGCTTGATCCCTAGACACTTTTGATGTGTGTAGTTAAGTAGGTATATGGGAACTGGGGACTGGGATCTCCTTTACACCTAAAAAGTTGTATTCTTACTTCCATACTTATATAAATAATGTGAAAGTTACTCGGTGTGTCTGTTAGTCTGTATTTGTTATCTTTTAAGAGCGTTTACATCTTACGACATTTCATACAAACTTTCAAGTCCTTATTTTCCGAAATGACTGAATCGATTTTAATGAAACTTCATACGCATAAGCAGGATACATAGGTCTAAAAAGTTACTAAAACATTTTCAATTGAAAGACATTTTGGAACGCTCCTAGCGGAGAAACATTGGATACTTTTTTCCTGGTAAGTAATCATTCCCGTGATATAATCCCCTACATTTACGCGATCGTAACCGAGTTCAAAAGCTAGTGAGTAAGACTTACCCCCGGGTCCCTTAATAAGCAACAAAAAGCACTCATAATAAAGGGTAATATTATCGTTATTTGTCAAATACGCAAAATGAAGCAATTACGCTGTATAAAATAAATGGTTCTAATTAAAGATCCGTTTACGAAAACAATAACTTAGAAAAAGAAGTTCGTAAACAACCTAAAAAGAAATAAGTAGGTATTTTGACCTGTTTTCTTTCCGGTTTTTTTACTGCATGTATCTTAAGCTCAACTTTTGACAAAAATGCGGTATGTTACTAGAACTTGTCAGCATACTGTGGTTATACATTGTTCCAGTCCAATTGGTGAGCAAAAAGGACATAAATTAACATCACGCCTGTAATCCCCGAAGGGTTACGCAGAGGTATACCTAACAGAACACCCACATTTCGCCAGTTATGTTTTGTAAAAGGGGCAGTTTGTAAAAGGGGGCGAGCCTATTGTCATCAACCGGGCAAAAAATCCAGACTCCGTGGCAGCTACATATGATTTTCTGACGGAAAAAAAGCATATCACATTGCCCGGCTCGGGACCCGAAACTGAGTTCGGTTCAGACGTCATGTTCAGCAGTCCTGCTTGCAACCACTCCACCAATGAGACAGTTAATTATCATACCTTCCTAATGAATACTTTAAAAGCTTTGAATCACAGTATTTGAACTACTGATGAGACAAACTATCACTAGTTTTCATAAATGAATGCTCACATGATGGCTGAAGATGGTAACACCCTGTATAAAGCCACTTATATACAAGCTGTTATTCTGACGTCACTGATTACCCTCGAAACGTTAACGACGCTCAATGTTAGTGTTGTACTATTAACTATTATGATAATGGCACGTTATATTCACAAACACGTAGTGGTAAGGCAATTAATAATCTTGGTATCGCATGTCGCGAAAATCTTGAATACAAAAGGTACTATTTAATTGCCAAATTAATTATGTCTGTATCATCCTCTGCACAGCCTTTTCCCCACTATTTTGGGATCGACTTTCAATCTAACTGGATGCAGCTGAATACCAGTATTTTGCATGGAACGACTGCCTATCTGACTTTTACAACCCTGTTGGTACAGACTGGTTGCCAGACTTTCGGGCGTCTGAACACTTGTAACGACTGTCAGAGATCTCCAAATGTCAGCCGGGACCAACGGCTGAACGTGCTTTCTGAGGCACTGAGGAAACTCGGTATGTAATGTTTCACCATGTTAGCCATCCACGGACGAAACTAGGCAAAAGCGGCATAACCTGAAGATCGTTGCGAGCGGCTTTTATTATTTAGCCATCAGCACCTCTAACTCACTAACTCTGCTTGTTACTTTTTCATGCCTTAGGTTAGGTTCTATTAGCCAGGCTGTTTCCGCACTTAGAATCTTTATTAGGCCATTGTACGTATGAAAAATCCTCTGGTTACTCCAACCATCCCAAGTCTTCCCAGAAAGCTAGCAGCCTTTTCAGGCTGCTGGAGGCTTCCCGGAGCGATGCCGGTGATTGAAGCGTCCGTGCCCGTTGATCTGCCACGCTTCTGCACTCCATGAGTACGTGCTGTGGTGTTTCTTCCGCCTCCATGCATCCTCTGCACAGAGGGCTCTTCGTCACACCTATGGTAAATAGGTGTTTGTTTAGGGGACAGTGGCCGATTATAATACCTATAATCTTGCGAATTTTGTCCCGTTTCAGTCTAGTGATGCTGCGGGCAAGTCTCGTTGAGGCTTCCAGAACTGCACTCTTTGTTTGCCTGCACATTTTTTCATGCCTTAACGACTGAGGGTCAGTCTATCCATTTTTCACAAAGATAGACTGACCTTGACATTCCCGTGGGATAATTTTCGACCTCCACTTGAGTGAAGCTGTAGATAAAGGCTAATTAATACAAAAAAAGTATTATAACTAGCTCGTGCTGTCCCATTGCTGGGCTAAGACCTACGTCCGTTCAGTCGGTCATGAATATGTGATCTATTTTTAGGGTTCCGTACCCAAAGGGTCATACGGGATCCTATTACTGAGACTTCGCTGTCCATCCGTCCATCCGTCCGTCCGTCCGTCCGTCCCTCCGTCTGTCACCAGGCTGTATCTCATGAACCGTGATAGTTTGTCAGTTGAAATTTCTACTGATTATGTATTTCTGTTGCCGCTATAACAACAAATGCTAAAAACAATAAAATAATTATTTAAGGGGCTCCCCGACAAAAAAGCTTTTTTTGCTCGTTCTTATAAACAAGGTATGGAACCCTTCGTGCGCGAGTCTGACTCGCACTTGGCCGTTCCAATTCTCAAGAACACCATCCAGATAGTAAAATCGATAATAAATGAAATAAATAAAAAAAATACTGTTTTTACGGATTTCATTTTAATTTGCTTCGTTATTTATCAAAAGTTTAACTTAGGGTTTCGAATTAGTACTAACAATATGACTAGAAAGATTTGTGGTTCTTTGAATTAGGCATTTTGAGCGTAAATTAATATCTATAAAACCTACTTTGGGTGTCGCAGATATATCTTGTAGCTAAGAACCTAAACTATTTAGAAATAAATAAATACACAAGTCTACTTTTTCACTTATAAAATATCAATAAAACTGCAAAACTATGCAGCTCATTCCCAAATATTCACACCAAGTTAACCACTGACTAACCATTGATGTATTATTCAATAACAAGTTATACCACACTGATAAAGTATGCAAAATCGACAAGCAGAAAGTTAACAGCGACTGATTTTAAGCTATGTCGTACTTGTGTTTAAGTCTGAGTTTTAATTAAACTGCGATTGGTAGTTCGCGTAAGTACCTATATAAAGTGAAAACGAAGAAAAGAACTTTAATAAGATGCTATGCTTATATTACTTTAATCCAAATTGTCTAGGCAACTGGATACACAGCCATACACATGTTGTAAGTACATAATGCTATATATATTCCATGTGTGTAAGGAATACGGTCCACCTTCCACTTCATCTACAAACCTCGCTGCGCTTCGCTAAGCCTCTTATTTCCGCAACACTATTTGTCATTTAAGTGTAGACAAGATACTACTGCAGCACGCGCCGCTGACGCGCGCGCTACGTGCACTCAATATGGTGTCACAACAGATTGACTGCTTTAATTGTTCTCTGAGTGAATTCACACGGGCCGCATTTTGTAAAATTGTTAGTTATTAATTACTTATTCATATAATTATTAGTTTAAGATTTATGTGTATTACGTTTTTTGTTTATCTATTATATAACCATAACTGCACTATTGTATTAGGTAACCCTGTAATGATAGTGTATGTGTTTTTTAAATAAATAAATAAATACTAAGTTTATCAATAAATAGTACGGAATAGATTTATTTTATGGTTCTCCCAGCAATAATTTTTGCGTTGAGTAAGTTAGTTTGATGTACAGGGTGCTAGGTTGTCGGCTTCGGTCCACATTAACACTATGTATACTAGCTGACCCGACAGACGTTATCCTGTCGCAATCTTGTTTAACATTTTCTGGATATCAACAACAGTGCCATCTACCGAATCCAATTATTGTTAATAACTAACCAGGTGTCGTACAAAAAAAAATTAGTTATCTGTAAAGTGGGTTTACGGACGATAGTTCAACGTGACAACGTCGTAACAAAACATTGATGAAATGATTGCATGCTTTTATGAATAGCAAGCCGAACGCTCAAGCCGATCGTGCCTTTCGCTCGCTCGTGCAGCGCTCTTGCTCCGACAATGAGCGTAACGTTACAATGTGTCATCGTTTTTCGTGCGTTTAGCCGGCGTTCATCGATTTATAAGACGTTGTCACGTCAAAATCTGTCTAGTCTATAAGATCGAATAAGTCTAATTTATCGAGATCGGTCAAGTCGTACAGAAGATGAATAATCACGAACGCACACCTACTAGATTTATTAATAATTAAGGCTATAAACGATGATAACATTCAAAACGAAATTCACATCTCTATTAACCTTTGGCGGTGAAAATCGCATTTGGAAAATCGCTCTAAAGAGAAAAGTTTAAAATTACAAAGTTTTCTTTAGATAAAAATTATTCGAACAAAAAAAATTTCGTCGTCAATACAAAATTCTTTTATTACTATATCTATGTTTAAGAAACATCCCTGTTCTACCAGATACATACACATATTGGGGCACCGGTCTACATATAGTTTTAAGGAGATCGTCCGTTGTCACATAGGCCTTTAGTTGTAAGGGGATCGTCCGTTGCTCGGTGTCAGGCAACATTCTACGAGCCCGATTGAGCAACAATATACCATGTACGTAATCAAATGAGAAACTATTCACATTCTACGAAGGCACATGAGAAATTGTAGATAATTTACATTTCCGAATCGAAGGAATCAAAATACATTAGATACTATAGCATGACGCCTGTTTATCTGCGAAAGGTTAGTAGAAGTGTATAAGACATCCACATTTTGCTAGTTCTGTTTATGTTCTATTTAATAAAGGGCAAGTCCATAGCCATCATCACCCCGGCGGAAATCCATCCGTAAGACCTTCCTTATGCTCCATCCCGATAAATCTAGATTTTCAACAATAAAGACAGTTAAAGCTAAACTTACTAAAAACGACTGATATTCCTTGCAAAATTAGTTATTCACAATAAATGCCTCAATGCCACAATAATTTTATCATTTTCTTTACGATTAAATTCAAACCGCATTATTACAGCATCGATAAAAATTTCAACCATTCTTTAGCATTATAAAAATTTCATGATGGCAAACAAGAAAGTAATTGCTTTATTATTCGCTGAACTGTATGTTACTAGGCTAAACACACAGAGCCTAGCCTACTCAATTACTCATAGAGAATACCAGCATGCTCATTGCATGAGTGCATTAATAATATGCACCACAGTCCACAGTCCAGGTTCTTCAACGGCTAACGACGGTTTAAATTGGTGTCAAACTCTGCAGCTTAACCTCAGTTAATTGTGTTAGCAAGGAGTTCACAGCTATAATTTAACGGAGTCGTATTTGAACTGCGGACCTTTGGCATCAGTTTATGTGCGAATTAAATAGTGTGTGTTATGTTATTTTTGTACCTATTTATAGAAAAAGAAACATAACGGCTGTATTTCCAAGAAGAGTTAGGCAGATCGAGCCACCCTCATTTCGCCGGTTGTTTTTAATTAGGTACCATTTATTAGGGGCCGAGACTATTGCCATCAATCGGGCACAAATCAAAGCTCCGAGCTGCATCATCGGTAACGATAGTATACAATGGTAAAAATAATATTGCAATAGCATTTCCCTTTTGACCGCTGATGCTTTGTGAATTCAATAGATTATTTTAGCAGACTAACATGTTTGTCTGTTCATTGCGATGCTGTTTTGTTTACCAGCCGTTTAACAAGCTTATTTTTGGGGTTAGTCACCAACTCAACACGAAAGACTGGACATACATAGGTATGTCCAGTTGGTGAAACCCAAAATTTGTTAGCACTAGATTCCTATAACCTAAACATGCAATCAAGCAGCAATGGCAAGAAGGCCACAAAAACACGGAATTATATTCACGGAACAGCAGGAAGCCTACGCATTTGCAAAATAAATGATTTGAAATGAAAAACAACTCGAATGAAATTAACTAGAACATGATATTAATCATTTCTATGTTAGCTGTCCGGCGCAACTTCGTTTGCGTCACATTTTCCCAGTTTTCGCAACATATTTCATTGCTGCTCCACTCCTATTGGTCGTAGCGTGATGATATATAGCTATAGCTTTCCTCGTTAAATGGGCTATCTAACACTGAAAGAATTTTTCAAATCGGACCAGTAGTTTCGGTGTCTATTCAATGCAAACAAACAAACAATCAAATCTTTCCTCTTTATAATATTACTTTAGATTCACGCCTCGCAAGAAAAAATAAATCTCTCTACCAGCATTAATGGGTGAAAGTAAAAGTCACGTACACTCGATAATTTACTTTTTCATTATTTTAATCTGATTTGCGACTTATGGTTCGGGACATTTACAAAATTAACGGGTTTAAAAAAGCAAAATACCCATTTTCTCTAGTACCTACCGTTTCGCGTTTGAACTAAAATAGGTCCCTTTTTACTGGCACGTAGGTGGGGAAAATGCTTGGAAATTTTCCATAGTGGGTTATCGCACGAGGAATGTCGAATATTCAAGAAAAATAAAACGGAAATGAGTGCCGTTTCGAGTTATCGATGGTTTCGGTTATAAAATCGTCATCACAATTTAACTGTACCTATTTACAACGGTAATCCTAAGTCTGAAGTTCCTATTGGAGACTTTCAAATTGTTTTTCTATCTTTCTCTTTTTAAGGCTATTAAAGACCAGTATTTTTTAATCTGATTATAGCCACATCGCAAAATTATGGCGCTGAAAACCGATTCTTCCCTGGACTTATAATTAGACTTAGAAAATAGTAACATCTAATTGTAATTATTTTACAATTAGATGTGTTCATATTCTGAATTATATTTCCAAAAACGACTATGTTTCACAATAATTAAAATGCACTTTAATGACTCAGGATAACTTTAAATAGACCTTAAACCAAATTCAACATTCAATTCTACGCCTACGCCATGCTATGTCAGGATCTAACAGCTCCTAACGACAACCAGAAGAGCAGTTACCATATTTTCAAGAACATTCATATTCTTATCTTAGTTTAAATCGGTTCTAAAACTAATTTACAAACATTTTTGACAAGCTTCTGACATTTATTATCGCTGAAATGGGATTACGACTTGGTTTTATTTAAGTTGTTTAATATTTCAAAAAGGGAACTAACTATATACATTACAACGATTAAAAAAAAAGCAAATAAAAATGATTATGACTCGGATTTAAACCTTTTTACATACGGAAATAGGCCTTCACTTCTGCTAGTTAAGTTTGTATCTTGATCAGCTAGGTACCTACTTTAGTATCGAACTCAATTCAGAAGTTTTCTTCCGAACTCTATACTTATCTCTCTCTTAGAACTCTGTATTCACAGAGGGTCTACTTTCCAGCATCACTACGAAGTATTCTGTGTTGCTTTATGTAACTTTTGACCCGCACAAAAAATGCTAAATTTGTGTTCTGTATTGAATTGACAGCAGTAACGCGTGTGGTCTTAAGGTCACACGCGTTACTGCTTTAAATAAAGATAAAACAATATTGTTTGTAAAACGTGAGTAGTAATGTGCACACTATACAGGTCTTATAAATAAATGAAAAGTAGTTATATGTCTTGCCATTTAGGAATGGAGTACAAAAAATGGTTTAAACTATAAGGAACATATTTAAAAGTAAAGTTAAAATATAAAAAGAAGAAAAAGGTAAAATAAGTAAGGTAAGGTAAGGTGAAAAGGTAAAATATGGAATGGTTAGTAAATAATTAAAATTAAAGTTAAATATATTCCTAAGAAATAGTAAATTTACAAGAAATGTCGTAATTGAATTGCCGATGCATTAGTCAACCTTTTTTTACGCAATATTTTAAAGAGTCTTGTGGTTTAATTATATTGAGGATTTTATTATGAGCTTGAAGTCTTGACTTCGATTTCCCGGTCAGGCACAGTGCTTTGTGTTATTTCACCAGGAGTTTCCCAGTAACAGCATTAAGTCTGATTTTTTGCCCTGTTGTAACATTGGACTTAAATATAACTGGCGAACTGTTGGTGTACTATGGTAACACCTGTGCCAAACCCTTAAGGATGATTTTATTATGTATAAAATTGCGTTAGATAGCTAGTTTTTGCAGAATAGCCTAGCAGTAATTAAAACAATGAGCAATTTAACTGTAGTATGTCCCAACACGAGTAGTTTCGTAATCCAGAAGGACGGTGGCGTGGCGTTGTTTGTGTACCTATAATTAAATTAATTGAGTGAGCCATGTGGTCGGATAAAAATACGCAACCCAATCTTTCTCGAGGGCGCCATTAGTGGCGGTGGCAACTGAAGGTTAATGCCGAAGAGAAATAATAAAGCACTTGTGTGATAATGAAAACATAGTGCGATCACTATTCCGATTGTTTAACATTGTAACATTACTACTGTAAGGTTTGCAGTACAAACATGAACTAAGGTGGTCTTTGTGCAGAAATTAGGATGTGTTCATTTGGATGATTTCCTAATTAAAATAAAAAAAAGAAAAATAATGGCCTGTGAATGAACTACTGAATATTTTAGATTGTATTTTTGTATGCAGAACGGAACGTCACGAAGTGTACGCAGTTTAATTTATTGTCTTATTGTCGGCGCCTTTGAATATTTTTTTTAGATTTTGAAGTGTCAAAACTTATCACAATCTTGGCAAAATGAGTTTCTAGAATGAGTTTCTTCGACTCATTCTAGGTATAAAAGTTTATGACAAAGAAAGCCAAGTCAGTGGTAAGTTCCGGTCAGAAATGAAACCAGTAAATTCAGCACCAAAATCCTTATCCAATAAATAAAGAATGTCAGAGAAGATTGATCCGTAACTAATCATTCATCCCTAAATGAGATCACGTCCAGTGTTTTAAACGAAAGCCAGAGTCTAGTCAGTTCAATCATGATCTGAATACAAAACCAACAATTTAGCTACTATGTTACTCTGTATCCCTTATGTATAATATAGGGCTACTTTTTAAATTATTCGATTCTTAAATGCATATTGGATTCTTCCATTTGGAATTTATCAGTATCAACCACAGAGTCGATAGAGCATATCCTAGAACTGAAACTTCGAAGACATATGACATCTACCAACCCGCACTAGGCCCGCGTGGTGGATAACAGCCCACTCCCTCTCATAGAGTGGAGGCCTGTGTCCCAGCAGTGGGGACAATATAGGCTGATGATGATGATGAAGCACAGAGTCTGCTTTGAAGAGATTGATGGTAATAGGCTCGCCCTCTATTACATGGGACTAAAACATAAACAGTGAAATATGCGTGTAGTATTATACCTCTGCTTACCCTTCGCGAATTACAGGCGTGATGTTATATAACGGAGTAACCCTTACATAAAACATAGGGCTACTTTTTTAAATCATCCGATTCTTAGCACAGCTGTGTCTCAGCTTTTATGAGTACTCCACGCAATATTTTTTACATATTTTTGGGGTTCGAATAAAAATAAAAGAGGACGAATATGTTTTTCAATGGTTCTGCTAGTAAGTAGGATGAATTATGCGATGTTCATTTGTTATAGTTTGGGAAATCATCGGGATTATGTGCCTGTCATGATTAATTTAATTCTAATGAAGTATGTACTTGTCGTTTATCAGCTGTTTTGTCTGTCACCGAATAGTGACAATGTATGGTGATGGAGAAGCCAACCCGCCTGCCAAGCGTGGCGATTATGGCAAAACCCCCCATTCTTGGGGGAGGCCTATGTCCAGCAGTGGACGTCTTGCGGCTGAAATGATGATGAATGATGATGGTGATGGAAACTATTTAGTAGGAACAGAATACATAATAAAATAAATTCTTCATTCATCTGTGAATATTCTATTGCATTATTTGCAGTCTGTTATTTTTAATAGAAGTACTTTTCATCATCGTATGAATTTATCTCATTTTTTGAGTAGACTTATGAATAAAAAAAAACATGTAGTATAAATTTACGTCCAATAACTTTTATATATACCCATGTCATATTAACCCACTATAACGTGTATTAAAAAGTATGGGTTCTGAAGAATAACACCATAAATAGCGATAAAAAATTTTCGCTTTTGAGAATTTAGTCTTTTTCTTCTGTTCAGAGGTCACATTCGGCTGCGGAATGTTGACCTCTTTTTTTAATGAGAACCCGTACTTTCGATATTTTAAAAACTAAAAAAAACTGCATAGTACCGAACATAGTTTTCTAGCATTTTTATTATATTAACTAAAAGTTGTCAGGAACGAAACACCAGCCCCAACTAGTTTAAAAAAAAAATTTGACGTGTAAAAGTGTTTGTAAAAACCTACTTGCAAAATAAACATCATTTATCATTTAAACACTAAACTACTTTCAAAACTCTAAAATTCGTACTTGCCTTAAGCACGTGTGTTAATGAATTCCATGGAACAGTAAACACTTAAATGGAGTTGTGTGAAGTGATCAATCGTAAATGTTCTGTGTGAAGTTGACGTCGGCGTCGAAGTCGAAGTCGCGAGACACCGGCGCGGCGACGGCCGACTTCCACGGACCGCACGCGCTTACTGAGCTACGAGTGGCTACGAGTGGCTACGAGTGGCTACGGTGCTACGCGCTACGAAAACTGAACGGATAGATGATTTGGGATGTCGATGTCGCTGGGATATTTGCTGATGGGTTAAACCTTAAATTTGATTAAAAATAAGAATGGTTTCCATTTGTGAGTATATAACACCTAAATACACATTGCGGAATACAATAAACTATTAAGTAAAAATAAATTATCCAAATATAACATTTGTTTTTAAATATTTTACGAAATATCGTAAAATTATAATTGATAAAGAAGGAGAAAATAAATTTAAAAGATAGCTACTAATATTATTGAATTGCTCAGTGCTGTATAGATTTTTGGTGCTAAGTTTTAACGTTTCATTATCAGTTACTATTATTATACGAGTACTAGAAAACTCGCTAAAGCAAACCACGTCGCACAATTTAAATAATTAACATCCATTGTACAAAGATTTTCATTAGCACAAGTACAATAGACAGAGCAAGTTATTTCTATTTAAACGGGCAAGTGGCAACAATTTAGTTTTATAAGAATAACTGTGCCAAGTGAATGGCGCAAACTATATTGTTTTACAAACAGTAAGCCTAAGATCGCAAAGACAATTTTTCTGCTACGTTTTACCGCTAATGGATTTTTGACTCTCGGTCTACAGCTGAGAGTTGAGAATACTTCTGAGTGCACACATGTGCGTTTAAAAAAAAACTAATGTTGATTTTGCAACTTGGCCGTAAGACTAGCGTTGAAAATACAAAGTGATTTTTTATCAACGTTAACGATAAAGGACAAAACAAAACTGTATTGGATTGATATAAGCTACCAATAAGCTAATATCAGTGCTCTTGAGAGTCGGTTTAGAAATATGAAATGCTTTAAGAGCAATTGCCATTTTTCTGGGCTTTCCATTCACGGTAAAAAAGAAGTACTCCAGGCGAACCAGGGGTAAAAAAGCGGTAGAATGCAGTGTAATCGACGCCTTAGGTCTGAAACGCCTACCAGTTAAGGCTCGTATAAACATGCCACTTTAGAACAAAAGTATAGCTTGTCACGTAAAATGGTAGAAAAGCAGGTATTTGTAGTAATGAAAATTGTTTTAGAATTGTTCAATTATTGTAACAAAGTAGTAAATGCTCGGTCAAACTGGTGATGCTTCAGTACATAAGGGTGAGTCCACACAATGTTCCCTCCTTCCCTTCTACACTACTAAACCGCACCACTAGTAGTGTCGTGGGGATTTTTTTTTCCTTCTACACTACTGGTCCAGTGGTACCGTGGGTAATTGTAAAATACCATGGTTATATAACACAATTCAATAGAGAGGTTACCAATGCTATACAAGGTGTTGTTTTGCATCCTCGTCAAATTCAGGAGGTTCTCTCAAAAGACATAATAATCAATATAAATTACCTAGCTAATTATTATTAAACACCTATTTTTTTGGTTGTTTGTTGTTCAGTATTTCAGAATAACCCCCTTAACGTGGTTAGGGAATAAGAAATTATCGAAATACTTTTGAGATTGTTTGTATTTGGGAAAGCGCAGTTATAGGGCGAGAATCAAATGGGACGCGTTTAAAACACGAGTGGTTCACACTTCCCTATTATATAACAAAATAATTTTGCGAAATTTTACTTAATCTGGACGCATCATTATGTGTTAACGAAGTAAGAATACTTAGAATACTTTTTTGGTGCCATTATTAATTTACTTTTTTTCTACTGTTGTCTGTCATGTATGCTGTTCCAAATTCAACTGATTATGCACTTAACGTGCTTCCTGCACGACAACAATAAATAGTTCAGCAATCAACATAACGCGTCAAAGTCCGATGTCCGGAGTCCGGTCCGGAATCTATCAGAACCGGTTTGACTGAACCTTCACTGTTATTGTTGTTTATATTATATTACAATGCCGGACACCAACGTATGGGAGTTATTAATCATACACATTATTGACATCATTGTTAGTTAAAAGCGCTCCACTATTTGTGACCCATTGGTTTATTGCTCGTGGCTAAATAATAACAGCCGTACAGATCGATCTTTAAGGTTAAGCCGTACTTGCCGAGGTTGGTCCGTGGATGGGGACCATAATAACATTTTTACCGAGTTTCCTCCATGCCTCGGAAAGCACGTTTAGCCGTTGGTCCCTGCTGTCATTTGTAGATCTTTGACAGTCGCTACGAGTAGTCAGAAGCCAAAAGTCTGACATTCAGTCTTACCAAAGTGTATCGTATTAACCAGTTACTGGGTTGTTGAGGTCAGATAGGCAGTCGCTTCATGTAAAATACTGGTACTCAGCTGCATCCGGTTAGACTGGACGGTGACTACAAGATAGTTTGAGAAAAGGCTTGGCAGATGATGTTCTATGAACACGAGTTTTCAATTACTTTTCCGTTAACAGTTTCTAGAAACTATAGAAAACAAGCCGGACGTTGGTCATTATCTAATGAGTAAGTCCTACAGACTAAATCTTAATTTTATGTCCTTACTCCGATAATAATCTACCTGTGCGCACAATTACATCGAAATCCGTTCAGCCGTTAAGGCGGCAAAACGTAACAGATAGACAGACAGAGAACAGTTACATCCGTATTTCTAATATAGGTATGGATGTGTTAAATCCCACACGCATCGCCGAATGTAAAATAAGACGTAAATTGTCCATCTACGACCGCCCTTATGAGCGTTTACACCTTACGTCATTTCATTCAAACTAAGTCCTTATTTTCCGAAATGACTGAACTAATTTTAATGAAACTTAATACGCATAAGCAGGATACATAGGTCTAAACAGTTAGTAAAAAAAATATAATAATAAGGACTTGAAACTTTGTATGAAATGTCGTAAGGCGTAAACGCTCTTAACAACTAATAATGTATTTACCGCACAAGTTTTGAAAGTTAGTTAAACGCTACTTACTTACGCAATGTTTGGGATAGATAGTGTTTGAACTTTACCCCTATTGTATGTATTTTGTGGTCGTGAATATACGTCAGAGTTCTGGGAGGTCTTATTATTCCATTTTCGTTCATTCTTCGAGAGTGTTTTGTTTCAGTCAAGTTTTAATAAGGAACTGTGAGCAGTCTGTGCCCTTAGGAATGTGATTTATTTTTCTTATCATTCACAGTTTTCGATGTAATATTGTAGCTCGTTTTCACGAATAATGGGCGAATGCGAATGGCTAAAGGACAATACCCAAATTAGTATGGGAGTTCGACTGTTCTTGTGCGTTGACGGAATTATCGGTAAAATATAGAAAATGTAGTCCGGCTTATGTAAATGAAAAATTATTAAAGTATTCGATGGGAATTTACATAAATCAGACTTTAAACCTTCCAATTAACTGGCTTAATTTGGCGACAATAGATGGCGGATGCTTAGCTCCGAAACAATACACTAGTTATTTATATATTTATCTTCTAAACCCGTGGTTGGTTCAGACTGAAATATAAATACATGTGAAATATGTGCGCATGTATGCATGTAACAGGCATTTAATTATCAACGTAAATTTCAATCGGAAGACAGAGTAGAGACACCAAAGATGGATGGATGCATGTGGGGCTGACTTATGAGATATCGGCAAACGGAGTCAAAATCAAAATCAAAATAAAAAAATTTCAGACAGTCAATCAAACATGGAACTATTACATATGTTTTAAAGATAGTAATGACTTTGATAACGTAACTTAGTTTAACCGCTTATTTAAGGAAGTGGGCCACCACTTTCTAAAAAACATATGTGAACAGAAAATATAATGCGAAAACTAACTCGCATTTCAAATAGCTAAATCCGTGTGTCAGAGAGAATGTAGTTGTACGATGAATTATGACCATACAACGTGTATCCTGGTAAAAACTGGCAACTCATGCCGCCAGCGAAACGATGACAAATATTTATTATTTATTCTGATGACTAAGACAGTACGCACGAGAAACGGACATGTTGTTTTTGATCATTTTTTGAACTTTGACTATGACGTAAAATATAGTTCTTGTTATTAGCTTATTTTAGTTCATGATAGAATAACTCTTTTTGTTTAAGTTCCTCAAAACGATTTTAAAGAGTTATAGAGAGAGCGGACATTGAGACTAAAGTCTCACAAAATGATACCGAATATTTTAGATTTTGACATACGAATGCTATTTGCTATAATGTTTTTTTTTGTTTAATCTTTATCATGTTATCCACCTACCAAAACTAATAATAAATACTGTTTTAAACTTTCACTTACTTTCACTTTCATTGCGCTTGCAATAGCGTCGAAATATCAGGAACTCATAACAATAAATAATCATGGACGAGAACCTCGTGAAAGCAGAGAAAGATAAGCAATTCAAATATCTAGATCTGACTCGCGAGGTTGTCGACATGTGGAATGTGAATACAGCAGTCATTGTGCCGATAGTCGTGTCGGCCAACGCCTTAATTGCCAAAAGCCTTGACCAACATCTTAGTAGGCTTTCGCTTGGCAGCTGGATCAAGGGCTTGATTCAGAAAGCAGTACTTCTGGACACGGCGCGTATTGTTAGGAGGTTCCTCTCTCAAGAGCCCTGACCACCGGTAGCTCGGACCGTCTTCCCAATGCCGGTGGGCTCCTATTTTTTATGTTTTTAAAATGTTTTTTATATAATTTTGTAAAAATATTTAAAAATGTAAATTATATGTTTTAAAATGAATAAAGGGATAATAATCATGGAAGATATCTCGTAAGTGATAGTAGTATAAGTTCATATAATAAATTTTCTATTTTATTTATCGCTGCCTTCCTTATGGTCACTTTACCCAGATAGGCTAATAAGTCTGTCGAAAAGATGGTTAAGACTATGGCATTCTACGTAGAGCCTTACCTGGCGCAACTATTGTAACGAAAGTACTCCAGAGTAGGCTTAGTAAAGTGTGTGTGCGGGAAATGATCCCGCACAAAAAATATAGGGTAATTAATAATAATGACTTCATGTTAGGATAAAGAAACTATCGGAACAAACAATGAAAAATATGAATAATGTTTAAATAGGTATTTTAGACCTATTACTCATAAGTAATTTTGAAACATACTAAAAATTACCAATCTGACATCGGACCTATGTCATCATTATCTGCCTAGCCTTTTCCCAACTATAGTCAGCTTACAGGCAAACCGGATGCAGCTGAAAACCAGTATTTGACGTGGAATGACTGCCTATCTAAACTCCACAACCCAGTTAGTACTGGGTAATACGATACCCCTTGGTAAGACTGTATGTCAGACTTTCGGACCACTGACTACCTATAACGACTAACAAAGATCTACAAATGAAAGCCGCGACCAACGGCTTAAAGTGCTTTTCGAGGCATGGAGGAAACTCGGTATGTAACAATCGGACCTACGTCAGATTTCTGTCAAAATACATGCTAAAAAAACCGGTCAAGTGCGTGTCGGGCCACGCGCCGTAAAATAGAATAGCCAATAGGAAATAGCCACTACTAATAGTTTCGTACCATGCTGTAACTAAAAGCAAACATGACTACCTATGTGTAAGGTCGAGAAAATAAGAAAACTCGTTTATTTATTTAAAAATCTGCGGCATGTTGCAAGTTGGAAACTGGTCAAAAATGTTTACGAATCCCTCTGCCAATCAATCCTATCTTATGGTGTTACCACCTGCGGCGGTTCGTATAAAACGAATATCCTAAACGTTGAAAGAGCTCACCACCACCACCACCAGCAGACTTCTCCTAAAAGTTGCTCTCTTCAAACCACGTTTATATGCTACAAAAACCCTCTATAACGAAGCAAATGTATTAACGATCAGGCAGCTTTACATACTACAAACAGTTTTACAGAAACATTTAACATTACAGAAACATATGGAGTTGCACGAAATTTTCGAGTCAAATACAATTGGTCGACTATTACTCGTAAACTTGTAAAGCCCACTTAAGTGTGATAGTTTTCCTTTAAACTTCGTTATATATAGGTACTACTGCCGTGACATTTGTATTTCTAACTACAACCGTTTAGTCTGTAGAGGGGGGGGGACACTTGACCATAACGAAAATTGGTACTTTAAAGCTTGATAAGTCACGAACGGTTTACTTAATCAAAAAACGGTCTTCACAAATCCCTAATAATTTTGAAAGACCTATCCAACGATATGCCACTCTATGGGAAGGACGAAAGAAAAAATTATCATCCCCACTTTACATGTAGGGGAGGTACCCTAAATAATTGCTTTTTTCAAAATTTTATTTTACCACTTTTTCGGCGTTATTAACGTGTATACTCAAACTAAATTACAACTTTCTAGTACCAATAGTTTTTTAGCTAAACCGCGGACAGACAGACAGGCAGACGGGCATGGCGAAACTATAAGGGTTCCTTGTTAACTACGGAACCCTAAAAAGAACACAATGAAAAAGCTTTGAATTGAACTCGAATAGGGATTACATTTAAATAAGGCATAAATATTTGATTGGTTGGATGTCACTGTTTAATTCCGATACATTAACATTAAACCTTGGCCTAATTACCCTAATTGCAACTTTAATTAGCAAATTTAATTATACAATGCCCAAGAGATATCATGAACATCATTGATATGCTGGGTAGAGTTAAAAAAGAGTTGTCATAGATCTATAGACTCTTTTTTTAGTCTGCAAAAAACAGCTGTGGCCTTAAGAAAACTTTGATACAATATAAAGAATACTTACCTGTCATTTCTCACCTTCATCTTTCATCATCATCATTTCAGCCGAAATCCGTCCACTGCTGGACACAGGCCTCCCCCAAAGGGGGGGGTTTTGCCATAATCGCCACGCTTGGCAGTACGGTTGTTACAAAAGCACAGAGAACGCTGCTGCCCATTCTCTGGCGCTTCATCTTTCATCGGAGAGAAACCAACAAAAAAACAATTCAAAAGAAAATTAATCAATTTATGTTCAAAGTCTAGCCAATAGAAGACATAACTTTAAAATTGCAGAACACATTTTGGTTTGAATGCAAATAATTCGTTTTAAGGCGGAAATAACTGAACAACCTTACTCGCATTATAACTTAGTAAAAGGCCCCATGTTGTTGCAACAGAAGCGCATGTTCTTCTCATTGAGGCATTTATGACGATACCGTTAATGCCTTAGAAAAAAACCCCTAGACCCCTCGGTCTTGTTGGCCTAGTGGTTCCAACCGCGACTGGTGAGAATGAGGTCTAAGGTTTGATTCCCATGTCGGGTAAAGTGTTATTGGGTTTTTCCATCTGGGATTTCTCAGTAGCAGCCACGGAATCTGGATTTGTGCCCTATTGATGGTAATAGCGTCGCCCTCTATTCCATGGGAATTAAACATAATTGGCGAAATCTCGGTGTACTATAATATAAATATAATAATAACTAGATGTCCCGCGCAACTTCGTCTGCGTCACATATTCCCCGTTTCCGCAAAATTTTTCATTGCTGCTCCGCTCCTATTAGTCGTAGCGTGATGATACGTAGCCTTCCTCGATAAATGAGTTATCTAACACTGAAAGAATTTTTCAAATCAGATAAGTAATTCCTGAGATTAGCGCGTTCAAGCAAACAAACAAACTCTTCAGCTTTATAATATTAGTATAGATTAGTATATAGTCATAATATAATAGAATATAAATATAATAATAATAAACATATAATTGGGTACACCTCCACCTAACCCTTCTGGAATTAGAGGCGTGATGTTATGTAATTTTAGAAAGAGTTCCTTGTCTGTACCAGTATGACAGGATTTATCCGAAGCTCGGTACTGTCATATTTACGCCCGTACCGTACTAAAGAGGCAACATGCCATTCAATATTCAATAAAATCCGTCAAACGCTTTGAAGCGTGAAAGCGTTTTAAGTCAAATCCTATTTGGTTGACATATAAACGGAAGTTGATTGTCGCTTGGTCTCGTAGAGCAAAAAAGTACCATGTTTTATTTCGGTTTCTGAAAGGCTATTCGATTTATTCTCGTGTTAAGTGATTTTGTTGGATGCTGTAGCCAATAGCAACAGTTCACATAAATGGCTCAGGCATTAACCAGGAATTTGATCAGTGCTTCAAAAGCAGGGCATACAGGGATTTTTCTGAAAAGTGTTTCTCAATCGCAGTTTTTTTGGCAATTTATTCGACAGCTGGTCATAGGATAGCGCTTTATGATTAAACAAATATAAGTAGTATCAGTAGTAGTCAGGAGGAGCTCGTGGCTAAATAATTACAGCCGCACGGGTCGATCTTTAAGGTGAAGCCGTGCTTGCCGAGTTTGGTCTGTGGATGGGTGACCATAATTACATACCGAGTTTCCTCCGAGCCTCGGAAAGCAAGTTAAGCCGATAGTCCCGGCTGTCATTTGTAGATCTTTGACAGCCGTTACGAGTAGTCAGAAGCCAAAAGTCTGACATCCAGTCTTAGCAAGGGGTATTGTATAACCCAGTTACAGGGTTGTGCAGGTCAGATAGGCAGTCGCGGTACTCAGCTGCATCCAGTTAGACTGGAAGCCGACCCCAACATAGTTTGGGAATAGGCTGGGCAGATGATGATAAGTTCACAGCAGTACAGTACAGCGCTATACTAGTTTGAGCTTCCAAAAAAGGTCTCTAATAAGTAGATATATATCTAACATCCGCTGAACCCTAGCTCCTTTCCTCATCATTCATACTAGCAATTCCTTTTAAATCAAATCGAAATAAAGCAATTAATCCAAAACAAAACCAAAATAACATTGATTAACATTGTATCTGTCAGACAAGAATAGAGCATTAAGAGCTAGCTTGTGCACAAATATGTGCACTGTGCAGACACTTCGTAACTGGGGCATACATATCATGAACTACAGTCTTGAACATTGACCCACTGCAGCTGAAAGGTCATGGTTCACAGAACATGCTTGTTACAGATGTAGAAAATTGATGCTTAGTTTGTGTTCCTAATGACAGCAGTTGGAAGTCACTACAGTGTTGGAATTCGCTGGCATTAGTGTGTTCATGCTTTGTAACAATTTTTAATTTTTGTAGCCTAGTTGTTGCTCTCCCCTATTACATGGGACTTAAATATAACTGGCGAAATGTGGGTGTATTATTAGGTACACCTTTGCCCAACCCTTCGGGGATTACAGGCGTTCTGTTTGATGATGTATGTCATATGACCGTCGGACTGCCCAGTAATAGGTCTTAAGTTCGATTTCAAGACGTTTTTCGAATTCATGTGCGTATTGTATAATTATCACTTGCTTCGGTGAAGGAAACAGCGTGAGGAAACCAGCATGCTTGAGAGATATTTGTCGATGGCATGTAAAGCCAAGTCAGAGGCCCTTGAGTGGCATTAAAACTCTGACACCAGGTAAGGCACTAACCACACGATAAATAGGAAAGAAAGAACAATTTTTCGTGAATAATTCAAACTCAAATTCAAAGCAATGGTATAGTCCCAGTCACAAGGCATTATAACTTGTGAAAGTACTGTAGTTCCAAAGCGTAGATCTCTATGGAAAAGAATGGGCAAGAAACTCCATGGACACTCTTTTAAATCAAAATATGTTACAAAATCCTGGTTACATCATTCATGTTGAGAATTACAAATATGTGAGAACGATGTAGAAATACGTGAAAAGTGAAGTTAAGTTGCTCGCAGAACAGATGGCCGATGGGGCCGAAAAGTTCTGGAATGGCGACCGCGAACCGGGAGACGATGCGTTGGAAGGCCTCCCACTAGGTGGACCGATGACCTGGTGAAGGTTTCGGGGATCCGCTGGATGCGAGTCGCACGGGACCGATCAATGTGGCGACACTTGGGGGAGGCCTATGTCCAGCAGTGGACGTCTTTCGGCTGAAATGATGATGATGATGATGAAGTTAAGAGCGTCCAGAGTAAAAGCTTAAATCAATATTTAAAAAATAAAGTAATTAAAATAAACCGTGGCAGCTAAGAGATGACCAGTCACAACTGACTGCACCCGTTCGCGAACATGATGCATGTATCAGCTATAATTCGACTCAACCATATTGAAGGAAAAATTGGGCAAAGACCAGTATTAATTCAAAAATCAGAGTTAGTATAGCTATGGGTATTGAGCACTTCCAACATTAGTGTAATATCTAACGACGAGTCCCATTAAAACGAGTCGTTACGTATCTAAAGCATCTTAAGTGTCAAATACATTTTCAAGATAATTTGTGGTAAAGTTTAGCAAGTCTAACTTGACCTATTAAATTCTTCTGCAAAAGTTATATTTTCTTTGTTAAAGCTTTTAACGACATCTTGGCGAATAACTTTAGTTATCTACTCAGTTATTTTAGATTCCTCAACAAACTTTGCACTTTCATAAGCTTATTGCATAACAGAAACTTGAAAACGCGCTCTTTGTGTGTTTATGTCAAAACTCAAAAAGTCTGGCGACATTAAGAATGGCTTCCGTAAATCTGTCCGCCATTTTGTTGACAATGACAAATATTTGATGGTGGATTTTCTTTACTCATATTCTGCGCATCAAAATCATCCGATTCATAAAAATGGTAAATATGTTTCACGTGAACGACTCGCAGGCACTGAATGGAATGGAGTGCGTGAGTGAACGATGTAAAACTCGCGACACACATGAGCGGAGCGAGGGATGAACTAAGAAACGAGTGATTCGCACTCACGCGTCACTGGCGACGTTATTGCACACCCCGAGTGTCTTTTTTTTTCATATGTGCCTGATACCTTTGACATTTGACTGTTTAAAACTCCTCTTTTTTATTTCTGTTCAATAGTTATGAAAGAAGCAGTACATAGTAGCAGCAGTGTATGTACTGGAAAAACTCGTTTGTTCTCACTAGTTCGACTCATCAGTTCGATCGTCAAACTATTATTTAATCAAGAAACAACAAAATAAAATTTAAAAAGGTTAAATTTGTATAATTACACATAATATGTTTGTCTATGTGTACCACATCCTTGGTTAAATACATAATTAAAAACATATTTTTCTGTCTATAGAAGGTGGAAGGGCCGCCGACGCTTAAACGGTTACCACGAATTCAGAATATCATTCTGAACCCCCCCCCCGCCCATGGAATTTAAAATAATCAGCTATTCCATACATTTTGAAGGTATTGCAGTTTTGTACGAAAACATTCCATTTGATGTACAATATGTACATACTGCATACGTGATAACCGGTTTAACCTCCATCCGTAATATCCACCTTAAAATATAACATTTAAAGTAGCTGACGTCAAACGAAGATTTTCAATAAAAATCCCACGTGCAAACATAGACATTTAACAAGAGAACTGTAAATGAATAACCCTTTAAAGCTTACATTGCGAAGAATATTTTCATATTTAATTTATTCGGCATAATCTGCTGATACAAAACAATAAAACCGCCCATCCATTGCTGCGAATATTTACCGCAAACAAAGAAACGCAACGTTTTGTTTTTCAGGATTTATAATCACCGTGTAGCGATGAATAAAGTCATAAAAAGAAAATAAGGATGAACTGTGGAAGGTCGTTTCAGCATTAATGTGTTTGTTGAATGAATTGTATTTTTAGCAAAAATATTTTTTTTGTTTGATGTTTGTGGTAGGTTGATTAGCAGAATTGACCAGGTTAGGTTAGCCGGGCTGTTTCCGCACTTAGCCTCTTTATTGGGCCATTGTACGTATGAAAAATCCTCTGGTTACTCCAACCATCCCAGGTACTCCCAGAAAGGTAGCAGCCTTTTAAGAGAATCGACTAAACAGTAAGTTGGTTTTAGTAAAGACATTTTTTTTTAAATAATATTCATTTTGACATTGTAATAAAGTGTCTAGATTTATTCCTGGTAAGTAAAATAAATTAATTAATTCTTAAGTGAATCACACCACCCAGTCGTTAAACCGCATTCAGAAGTCTAATACAACGTAGTTATATAAAAACACTAGCTGTCATGCGCAACTTCGTCTGCGTCACATTTTCCCCGTTTTCGCAACATTTTTCATTGCTGCTCCGCTCCTATTGGTCGTAGCGTGATAATATATAGCCTATGTTCTTCCCCAGGTTGAAATCTATCTTCTTGCCAAATTTCATTAAGATTCGATCAGCCGTTTAGTCGTGAAAAGGTAACAAACAAACATACAAACAAACAGAGTGACTTTCGCATTTATAATATTATAATATATAAATATAATATTAGGTCTTTACCTATGAAATTGCCGTTTTGTTTGTAAAAAAGTTAAAGTATTTTTTTTTCGAACTTATTTATTTCTTTTATTCAAAGTAATCACCCCTGCAATCAATGCATCTTTGCCAACGCTGTGGCAGTTTATGGATGCCCTTCTTGAAAAAATCAGCTGGACGGGAGACAACAAACTCTTCAAAGGCGTTTTGTACTGCCTCTCGGGAATTGAATTTTTTTCCCGCTAAAACGTTGTCCAAATTTTGGAAAAAGTAATAGTCGGAAGGCGCAAGATCTGGTGACTATGGCGGATGAGGGAGAGCTTCCAAACCCAACTCATGCAGCTTAGAGACGGTCTGTTGTGCAGTATGGGGCCGCGCGTTGTCGTGAAGTAGCAGTGGAGACGACCGATTGACCAAAGCTGGTTGCAGACGTGCGAGTTTCGCCATCATTGTGGTCAGTTCTTCAATGTACACATCTGCAGTAATGCTCTCGCCGTTTTGTAAAAAGCTATGATGAATCACACCAGCACTAGACCACCAAACTGTGACCATCACCTTTCTAGGGGTCATTTTTCGTTTTGCACATTGCTTTGGTACCGAACCAGGATCTAACCAACTTGCTGAGCGCTTTCGATTGTCAAAAAGAATCCATTTTTGTCGCACGTAACAATTCGGTTCAAAATTCCTTCATTTCTGTGCCTGTTAAGCAGCGCAAGGCAAGTCTCGACGCGTACGTTGCGCTGGCGATCGTTAAGTTCGTGGGGCACCCATCTATCAAGCTTTTTTATCTTGCCAATCTGTCGCAAATGGACCAATATTGTTTTAATGCTAACATCAAAAGCTGCTGCCAGCTCAGCTGTAGATTGAGTTTCATCAGCTTCAACAATCACCTTTAATTCATCATTGTTGACCAAAGTTTCCGGACGACCACGAGGTTCATTTTTCAAGTCAAAATTCCCAGAACCGAGCAAACCAATAACGGGTTGTTAGTTCGTTTGTACAGTTCTCTCCGTAAACGTCGTTGATGTTACGGGTCGTTTGTGCCGCGTTGGTGCCACGACGGAACTCATATTCCATAATTACACGAAATTTCAAAGTATCCATTATGAGGAAAATTTTTGAAATGTAATGAAAATACAACGCTAATCAATAAACAAAAGACTGATTTTGTAAATAGAATGTCATATTTTTAAAACAAAATTAATTTGAATTTAGAACTCATAGCCAATCAAAGCTTTTTTTTGTTTGAAAAAGTCTGTACTGCAATACGGCAATTTCATAGGTAAAGACCTATATATTATATATATATATATTATTATAAAGAGGAAAGATTTGATTGTTTGTATGTTTGTTTGCATTGAATAGGCTCCGAAACTACTGGTCCGATTTGAAAAATTCTTTCAGTGTTAGATAGCCCATTTATCGAGGAAGGCTATAGGCTATATATCATCACGCTACAACCAATAGGAGTGGAGCAGCAATGACAAATGTTGCCGAATCGGGGAAAATGTGACGCAAACGAAGTTGCGCCGGACAGATAGTAGATTATATAAGTACTCCTACAAATCACAAGTTCGACACTACGCAAAACTATTTGGCTTAAAGATAAATAGTGCGACCCCTTGTCACAATACAAATAAATTACTCAGAAAAACACTTAAAGAAGAAAAAGAGAATCATTTTGAGACAAATATTGTTTAATTAAAAATAAACTTTAGGTTTATTCTTATTCTTATTCTTTATTGCACATAAAATTAAAAGATATACACACAAATAATATATAGCTAATAATGTACAACGGCGAGCTTAACCCAAAAATGGGTTTTCTTACAGCAAACCTTATTTAACAGGAGTATTTGCCAAAGAGGATACAGCTTTGTGCATGAACAGAACTTTTAAAACTTAATTCAACTAATTTTGTAAACTAAACTAATACATACAATAAACGAAATACATACTATACATATATAGATCAACATACATATACAATACTATATATATGTATACTATAATCATGTTGACAGGAAATGTTCTCTAATTCCTCTCTTGAACACGTCTAACGAAGGGCTATCCCGCAAGGAGTGTGGAAGTGAATTCCAAAGACGCACAGCACGAACAGTAAAAGATCCATCATACCGACTTGAGGAGTGGGGAGGGAAGCGAAGGAGAAGAGATGATGATGAGCGACAGGGTTTACCTCGAGGAACAAGATATTCGAAGCGTTCCCGAAGATACGAAGGAGCTTTAGGGTTATGAAGAACAGAGAAAAGAAAAGAAAGAGTGTGAGAATCTCGACGCTGCCGAATAGGTAACCACTTCAGCTGCTTTCGAAATTCCGACACATGGTCGTACTTTCGAAGCCCGAAAATGAAGCGGATACACAAATTTTGCAGACGTTCGAGCTTATCAAGAAGTTCTTCAGTTGCATCAAGAAAACAGACATCAGCATAGTCTAGAAGAGGTAGAAGAAGAGATTGAGCGAGAGTAATTTTAGTTTGAAAGGGCAGGAATTTCTGAAGACGCTTAAGTGACCGATACGAACAAAAAACCCTCCTGCTTACTTCAGCAATGTGAACATGCCAAGATAGGTTGCAGTCCAACAGTTGCAGTTGCAGTGTAGGTTTCATTACATATGTATACTTTTACCTAGGTACATTTTAGGTAAAACCCGTAAGTATTTAATCCAAGTTTATAAAACCCTTAAAATATTATTAAAAGAAAATGCATGTTAATTTATGAATAATGGCGAAATATTATGCAAATAAGAAAAGTTTTAAAATGCTGATGTTAACAAGTTAAACCTAATCTAGCTTTCTCAGGCATTAGTTATCCAATCAAAATGCTAATATGCCTTTAACAACTGAATGACGTTCATATATAATATTATAAAAATTGCAGCCTTACATTTAAAATTAAAATGGTCTCCATTTGGAACCCTCACGAGCTTCAGAAAATCAAATTATGTTCTTTTTCATGTTTGATCTCTAAAATAATCAGATTTTTTTATTTTATTTACATGTTTGGTAGTATTTTAAATTATCTAAAAATGTTTAATTGAATTGATTATTTAAGTAGTAGATATTATTTTAAATTATATTTGACATGTACCATTTTCCGTAATCCAAAATGTTATAAACGAAATTTAAAAAAAACTCTTACGAATCAATTTATCTGCATCGTCAATAGAATATCTTCGAAAATTACAAAAAGACACTACGATTACATATTCCATCAATACTTATAATCATAAAGTCCATAATATTTTCTTTTTTTAAACCTTACACGTGGACTCTAACTAGTGAGCTGGACATAACACATGATTGCTCATGCCTGTATGATTGCTCGTGCTCGTGTAGGTACTTGTATCTGTATACCACGTCCGTAACATGACGCTTAAAACATTATTGTTCTATTCCTATTCAAGAGTGGGAAAGAGATGGAGCTAGACGACCAGTATAGCTCCGTCTCTTTTTCACTCTGGAATAGGAATGGAACAATAATGTTTTAAGACGTCATGGTACGGACCTGATCACACCTGTGTAAGGCACACACAATGTTTAATAACGAAACGTGTACCTGTTCATGTCGAGTGTCAGCCATTCGCACCTTCGCTCGATTATTTTATTCTTCATTTTCTATAAAAGAAAACGAAAAGAGATATTAAGTTACGATAATATTTAACTGCATAATGTAGCTTCATCTACTTTTGATTATTCCCGATGCCTGCGTTAAGCTTGTTTTTTAAATATATTATAATGGACAGATGAAGATTAAAAATAAATACTAATTAACCAAACAGAAGTTTATAAAAATACAAAAACGTAAACCAGCCCATAACTCATATAATTATATGCAAAATATATATTATTTTTCGTGTTAAAACTTTTTGTTTATCTCAGGAGCGAAGGTTACGCAGTAACAATTATTCAAAATTATCTCCAAAGGATGCTCGGTCTTATCCGTGCAGTCAACTAATGGACGTGGTGGACCTCAGAGGGCGATTACAAGCAGACACACCACTTACTAACTTCTTACGTGACAGAAAAATGTACAGTAATACCATTTCACACAGTTCAAATTACTAGACACGTATTCGAGACCTTTTTTGAAGATTCTCCATTTATTTTCTGTTCTTATCTTAAGGTAACGGGGAAGCCCCTGGGTAGCCCGCGAAATTCTTTTTTTTATATCTAGTTCTACATATAGTCTGACAATGACCGGCAAACCTAAGAAAATTTGAATTACCCTGTGCCTGTACCCTGGCACCTCCACCATAACTTAGTCTTTCTTCCCTTTGCAAGAAATAATTTTCAAGGCGCTTATCCGACTGTAACAGTAAACCGCAAAATTTTCCTTTTGAACCATTTATTTAGAGTTGGCGTAGCATGTCTTCATTTTCCATACTTCTCTATTCCTCATCATCTCATCAGAAATCTCCTCTCTTGCTATAGAATATAGATTTGCTCATCAAGAAGTAGTGCCGTTGGCGTTACAAGCTGTATGTTATGTGCCAAGCTGAAGGCTTTCACACATTGTTGCTCATGTGAGCCGTCTTGGAGAATCTGAGCTCTCAAGACGGGCAGTGCTACTGCCAGGTTATCTTTCCTTTGAAGAGAACTGCAAGTTTCTTTGTCTAATTATGAATAGCTTTCAGCTCAGGTCGTCTACTCGATTGCCCTGGCAAATGTCTCATTTAATTTTAGCGGTATAAAGATTGTATTACGGTGAAGGAAAACATTGATCTGGAACCAAACATGTTTCTTTGTCTAATTAGGACTAGCTTTCAGCTCAGGTCGTCTACTCGACTGCTCTGGCAAATGTCTCATTTAATTGTATCGGTATGAAGAGTATTACTGTGAAAGAAAATATTGATCTGGAACCAAAAATTCGAAGACATCTGAGATTTACCAACCCGCACCCGTGTACCAGTAGTGGGAATATTATAATTTTAGGCGTATTTACGTGGCATTATCACACCAAATGGTTTTGGGTTTCGACCTTCTTTCTTGACACTGTTATCGTTACACCGCTTTACAATTTTGCCCATCATTGTTTACATTGTATTCCCACAAAGACACGCTATTGACAAAAGGAACCAAACAGTAAGTACTTGGTTCCTTTTATCAATAAGGACTAGGGATGCACTATACCTGCATTTGATACTTTGGATGGATCCAGAACGATACGATACGATTCTAGAAGGTATCGAATGGCGTCGATCCGATTCTCTCAATTTCGAATCGTATCGTGTCGTATTCTGGGATGCTTGACTCTTGAATTCGTTTCGATTCATCTGCAAATATCGTTCTTAATATTCTAGTATTCCTCTAATAGTGTAGGCATTCCAGGAATCGTTTTTTATTCTTTTAAATGGTCATGCAATTCATGAAAATTTGGTTCGTTACCACGAATACGATACAAGCATTGTATTGTATTCGTTTGTATCGATACAAAATATAAGACTATCGGATCATGTAGTCTCGATACTGTACTGTAAATATCGGATCGTATCGTTCACCACTATTACCTACTTTCAAATGACTCGGTATAGTTTCACAAGGTCTGGCCTCTATGGTTGCGATTTTTCTACCGCAGTGCGAACTACCGATTAAACTCATAATGTAAGTTTTAGAACTCGAGTCAGCTGCTACTAAGGGGAGAAGTGCCATCGTAATGGCGTCATATAGGGCTGTGTCTGGTATTACAATGTTTTTAACTGAGCAATTTAAATGCATAGTTGCAAGCAATTAAAACATAAAGCAGCAATTGAGCAATTTAAAACATAAAGTTTTAGGTAATTTTCCGAAATATGTAGTTAGATTGGTTAATATTCTTTTTTTAAATTAACGTTTTATAACAGATTCTGACTGCAAACTTACGACAAAAAGGTATTTAACAAAATATTTCAAAAAGGTCACTTTTAATGCCTTCTTTAACAAATACTTTTCACGAACTTGGTAAACAAAGTAAAAAGAAATTAAGGTAGCTGTTTTCTACGACAATAAATAAAAATAAGTAGAGAAGTTATAAAATATTGACGTGAACGAAACAGCGGTTATAGAGTTTAATTTTAAAATGTAATTAAAAGCAGCGCGTTAATGTACTTTTTTTAATTCCGCGAATTTATCACGCCTATCGAGCAAGCGTAAAACATTAAAGTCGTTATAAAACACGGAACTTACCTATCTATACTTTCAAACAAATCAATTAAAACCATTGTGGCAATATTAAACTGAATCGGGTCTCAATTAGACCATAATAATTAACTCTAACAACAAAAAACCCTTAAATCAAAACTAAAGAAAAACGAATAATTTTATAAAAATACGCAAATACAATTGGACCCGAAAAGAACGTGACGACCCAACTGTACTGAAATCACGTTTAATATTTTCATTGCGAGTGTACATGGTACTGTCGGCAACAGCGTTGTGTGGGCCGTTATTGACAATCGCATGACAATTCCGTACAAATACGAGCCCATAAACGGATACCCTTAAAACACTTGAGTACTGAAAATGTACATAACGTTTAAAAATAGTACAACGCTTTTATCAAAATTTATCCGTACCTACATTTTCAACGTAATTTGCAGATCTTCCGTCTTCACAAATTGTTTAAGTGCCTTTATGATCCATTAGGAAACAAATACTATAATGTTCTTTTGAAGATTTAATGGTTTAGTTAAACAAAATGTTGGAGGTTAGAGATTCTATTTGCTTAGGGAAGTGTTGTTAGAATTAAATTTTGAAAATTAATGGTCGCAGTAAAACCATTAATTATATAACTATTGACCGTTATACATATATATATTATTAACCATTTATTGTTAACCTTATATATCATTAACCATTACACATATATAACCAGTTAAATATCGAATTTAGAATACTTTTAGTTTACTTTTTTTTGGGGACCGAGTCACCCACGTCCGTAGGAGAGTACCCTTTGTTTCCCTATACGTGGTCCCTGGGTGGCGCAAATCAGGTGACACTAACTGGTGGTAGGCTTCGGCCGAAGGCTTGCGACCACCCACCGGGCAAAGACGTAGCGCCAAGCGGCCTAGCCGTGTTTCGGTACGATGCTCGGTGTAGCTAACTAGAGGACTTGGGTCGAGATAGCTGTTCCACTGTAGGCAGACCAGCCTGACGCGCGCTGTTATGGATGTATCAGGATACTAGTCGCGGAGGGTAGCGGGATCCGAGGCACGGTGCGCCGCTGGCCGACCGCAGGTAGTTGGGGGCCCAAGTAGTGTGCCAGCCACACACGAAAGGCTGCCCCGCCAACTGTCGAAAAATCCCGGAATGCGCCAACGTGCTGGTTGGCGACCAGTTTGGGAGGGCCCGATGGACATTCCGGGGGGCTCGGGTGTCCCCGCAGTCTCCAGACTAGTGCCCCAATGATGGCATCCTTTCAGTGCGTGTCTGTAGGTTAGCTGCGTGGAACCTCGTCTTACTTCCTTCTCCTCTTCTCCCTTCACTCTTATAACATGGCAAGGAAAAATAAATCTAGAGTTCAACAGCGGCTGCACCCCCTCCCACACAAAGTGCACCTTACCAATATTAGAGGTCTGCACTCAAATCTCTCCACCTAGAGACTGAGAAACCAGCGCTGTTTTTCCTAACGGAGACGCAGATAGCGAGCCCGTCAGACATGTCGTACTTATCTTACCCAGGGTACACCCTGGAGCACAAGTTTAAACCACGCGCGGGAGTGTGTGTGTACTCCGTGTCGATAACTTCACCTTTGGGTAGTTCCGATCACTGTCTGGTGAAGGCTGTGTCCGTCTACTCCCCGCCCGATCCTAGCCCGAGAGGCACCCGGCGGGTTTGGCGGTACAGGTCAGCAGATTGGGATGGGACGCGATCTTTCTTCGCATCCTATCCATGGCGGCCTACTTGCTTTTCTTCGGCTGACCCTTCGTCATGCGCGGACGCCGTGACAGATGTGTTACGTCGGGGAATGGAGTACTATATTCCGTTCTCTGACATAACAACGTCAAGAGAAGACCGGCCATGGTTTGGTGCCGATTGTTATCGCGGCGATTGTTATCGCGCCGAAGCGCTCAAGCATGAGGCCTACCTGGCATGGGTCGATGCTCGGTCGCGCAAAGCGAGTGACGTGGGTCAGAAGAAGAAGGCCTTCAACAGGGCGGCCAAGTCCTGCAAGAAGGTGTTGCGAGGAGCTCGGTTCGACCACATTGGCCGAATAGGGGCTAAACTTTCTTCTTACCCAGCAGGTAGTAAAGCGTTTTGGTCCCTGGCCAAGTCGGTCGAGTCGAACTTCTGCCGTCCCTCACTACCACCTCTGCTGAAACACGACGGGTCGCTGGCCCACTCCGCTGAGGAGAAAGCAAATTTATTTGCCTCTCTTTTTGCGGAATCTTCACGTCTGAGTCCTGGTGACGCGCGGCCCCCTCCTTTTCCTGATGGATGCGAGACGAGTATGTCGGATATTCGCATCCATCAAAAAGACGTTCGTAGGGTGCTCCGCAACCTCGACGTGAACAAGGCTAGCGGCCCTGACGGTTTACCAGCAATCGTTCTTAGAACCTGTGCGCCTGAATTGTCTCCGATTCTGACACGCCTGTTCCGCCTTTCGTACGAGACTGGAAAAGTGCCCAATGCTTGGAAGCAAGCCAACGTACAGTCCGTGCCCAAGAAGGGCAGTCGAGCTGACCCGGCCAACTACAGACCCATCTCTATAACGTCCATACTCTGTAAGAGTATGGAACGTGTACTTAATTGTAAGCTCCTAGCATACCTAGAAGCTAACGATATCCTTAGTGAGTGCCAATACGGCTTCCGTCGTAATCGGTCTACTGGGGATCTTCTAGCGTATGCCGTTCACATATGGAGTGAGGCCATCGAGAGGCACGGGGAAGCGCTTGCCGTCTCCTTCGACATCTCGAAGGCTTTTGATAGGGTCTGGAATGAAAGCCTTATTGGTAAGCGTCCTTCATTCGGTCTGCCCGGTGGTCTGTGTGATTGGATTGCAGACTTCCTGAGAGATCGGTCCATTCGAGTGGTTATCGATGGCTGCTCGTCAGACCAACTGCATATTAATGCCGGGGTCCCTCAGGGGTCCGTACTCTCAGCAACATTATTCTTGCTGCACATTAACGATCTGCTAAGACCCGGCACCTTTGGGTATGCAGACGACAGCACTGTTGCTGAGAGATACTTGTCTAACGCACGGGCTACCGGGCCTCAGATCCGGTCTCTCCGTGAGGCCCTGGTGGAGCGTTTGAACCTGTCCTTGCAGGCAGTCTCCGAATGGGGCGAGGCCAATCTGGTCAGTTTTAATGCTGCTAAAACCCAGGCGTGTCTGTTTTCCGCGAAAAAGAGCCAATTTCACCCGGCTCCAACTTTTCGAGATGTAACCGTGCCAATAGCAGACCATCTTGAGCTTCTGGGCGTTACTTTGACATCAACCCTCAATTTTGGCTCATATATTGAGGCAAAAGCACAACAGGCTGCCAAAAAGTTGGGGGTCCTTGCAAAGGTGAGAAGGTACTTCACGCCAGAGCAGCTGCTCAACTTATATCAAGCGCAGGTTCGATCATGCATGGAGTACTGTTCTCATCTCTGGAACGGATCTGCCAAATACCAGCTTGATGCACTTGAGTCGATTGAAAAGCGGGCCAAGAGGCTCATTGGCAATGAGGCACTGGTCAAGTCTAAGCTCCAGAGCCTTCAACATCGTCGCCGAGTTACCAGCTTATCGGTTTTTTATCGGTTATATTTCGGGGAGTGTGCGATGGAATTGCATGATCTGATTCCGCCTAGCCCGTTTCATCATCGGACTACCAGGCGTACGGCGATGCGCTATCGGTACTTGGTAGACATCCCACACATACGCACTAAGCGTTTTGGGAATACTTTTATAATGCGTACCGCTAAGGAGTGGCATTCCCTGCCGGAGTCTGTGTTTCCCGATAGCTACAATCTAGGGGTCTTTAAGTCAAGAGTGAATAGGTTTCTTCTAGGCAAGCGTGCTTCACCGTCGACCACATCATCGCTTACCATCAGGTGAGATAGTGGGCAAGCGCGGGCTTATAGATAATAAAAAAAAAAAACTCTAGGTGTTCTAAATAAAGACTTGCAGTTTCCTTTATATGACACCATTTTCAGCCTTTTTATTTAAATAGGATAATGATTGTGTAATACCATGTAACGCCTGTAATCCCTGAAGGGTTAGGCAGAGGTGTACCTATTAGTACACCCACATTTCGCCAGTTATGTTTAAGTCCCATGTAATAGGGGGCGAGCCTATTGCCATCAACTGGGCACAAATCCAGACTCTGCTACTGTGAGATTCCTGACGCTATTCGCTAAAACTTTGACCGACCCGGGAATTGAACCCAGGACCTCATGCTCAGCAGTCGCGCTTGCGACCACTCGACCAACGAGGCAGTCAGGGAAACTGGCCAATAATAATAAATAAATAAAATAATAATAAATAAATTTAATTTAAAAGTATGATTAAAAGTGTAAATGTATCACAGTATTTGAATACATCATAGGATTGAAAACATTACAAAAATGCCAAAAAAAAATAATGTCAACAAAGAAGCTCGGGTGTCAGAATTCAGAACTAAATTCGTATCGACGCTGTCACGTGACTTAGCGGCGATCAGCAGCGTTTTGAAGGATCTAGGTAAGCCGAAGTTTATAGAGTTACGACAAAGGTTGTATAGAAAGCTAAATTAGAACCACTTCTCGATGTCCATTGAGTTGAAATTTTGCACACACCTTTGAACAATACATTTTTATGTCAGACAGACTTAACTTAATCCTGCAGCCAGGATTGTCTCCTCACAAGAGAACTCCTCAACGGTTAATATCGTGGACACGAAACTTTGCATACGAGTTCAATCTTGATGGATAATCACGATTTGTATCATGAACTCATCCCAAAGCCAGGATCGTCTCCTCACGAGGGAACTCCTCAACGATTAATAGCACAGACATGGAAATTTGTATGCACGTTCATATTTGATGGATAAACATGAATTCTATCATGATCGTATCTTGTAGCCAGCGTATTCTTCTCAAGAGGGAACTCCTCAATGCTTAATAGCGTGGACACGAAACTTTGCATACGAGTTCATATTAGATGGATAATCACGATTTGTATGAACTCATTCTACAGCCAGGCCATCGTCTCCTCACGAGGGAACTCCTTAACGGTTTATAGCACAGGCATGACACTGTATAAATACGCGGTCACATTATATGAATAATCATAATTCCTAAAAACTAAACGCGACAAACTTTTGTAAAAACTATCCTTTATCGTTTTCATTTACTCAAAGATTTATTTTCTTTTTGTTTATAGTTCCTGTGCATTTAATCGTTACAATAAATAAATGAAGAAAAAAGGTCCAGCTGGCTTCTTCGAAAATTTTCGGTATTTTTATCATGGGTTACATTTTCGTGGTTTTCGGGGTCGCTGATAACCAAAATGACGCCAAAATTAAAAGGCGCTGACGTAAATTTTTGTTTATTTATCGTCATGGGTGTCATTTTCTAGGCTTTCGGCTTCGCTTATAATCAAAATGAAAATTGAAAAATGCGATGACGAAAGACAAAATTAAGCTTCTTATTTTTTTCTTCGGCTTCCCCTTACAAAATTATGATCCTTCGCCACTGCGCAGTAGTATTATTTCTCATACAAAGGGTATTTATTATTAGCACTTATAAGTAAACTATAACTAAAACATATTCAAAAGTTGCAAGTTATAATAGTTCAATTCAGATGTTTGGTAGCGACCAATACACTACATCAAATTTCGTCATATTGAAATGTTTACTCTGAACTAATATTAATATCATTTTTTTTCTTAACAATTGGTTCAAGAATATATTCTTAGCCGATCAACCTTGAACTAGTGCTCTTCTAACTGAAGGACCCAAACAATAAATAAGGGAACTAACCTGAACCTTTTAAACTTGACCGTCAGACCTGAATAATCGGTCAGGGTTAAAAGGTTTTTTTTTCTGTACGAAACTACGAAAGATATAAGATTGGAGTTAGAGGATAAATAAAAAGAAACACTCCAGTAAATGATGTCGGTATGTTGTCAGTGGCCCGAAAGCCTGATAACCAGTCTTCCCAAGGGGTATCGAATTTGGGCCTGTGGTCGGTGACGGGCCTGTGGACGGTGAGTAATGGGCAAGTTCACCGTCCGTCCGTCTTATGACGATAGGCCGTGCCGACGCGACGGCGCGTTTGTGTTCCACGCGCGCCTGAAGGAGATGTCAGCAAATCGGGGTCCTAGAGGGCCGATGCCTGCCAGGGCTGCGGGACTGTTCGAAAGAGATACCGTGGCCCTGGAACACAAAGGGCTAAGAAGGAACATGGATGGGTTTTAGTCAGTCAAGCCTGACACTCCCTTCCGCTCCGTCCAAAGCGGGAGGAGTCATTTGATAATTTCCCATCCGAAAAAGGGGTATCGAATTACCAAGTAGTAACTGAGTTTTCTAGGTGAGATGGGCAGTCGCTCCTTGTAAAATACTGGTATTCAGCTGCATCTGGTTATACTGGAAGCAAACCCAACATAGTTAGGAAAGGCTAGGCAAATGATGACTACAGTAAATTATGCTTTAAAACCGAAATATACTAACATTTTTTAAATAAATGCATAAAAATAATACTCAAACCTAACAGATGTCTAGAAATCTACAAAAAGCAACTTACAACAAAAAGTTCTACAGCGACATCTATGAAACGACGGAAGAACTAACATTAATTTCCTACAAGTCGCAAGCAAGTTTACATGGATTTAAGAGTATATAGGCAAACCCGATAATAACTTTCGGGCAGTTTCCCACTAGACATAACACCTGTCTGGTAGGAGGATCCTCCCTTTCCTATGGGGGATGAGGAACGTTACACTCGGTAAGAACAATAAAAGTCCAAAACTGAAAAGTGACTGTGTGAGTGTCAAAGCTAACAAAATAAACTCTCCAACTTAAATCTCTCCATCAATAAAACTAGATTACGCTCTCAAAATAATAGTTGACTAACATAATCAGTAACAACAAAAACAATCCTATTTCAAAAAAAAACGTGTTTGTAATACAAACAACGACCCTTTCGCATTGCACTGTTAGTACGGTCAGGGACTGTACTACCATCTCTTTTAACAGTACTGGCTCATGCCCGCGGCTCCGCCCGCGTGGGTTTCGCGTATTTGACCCATGGGGTCTCCCTACTACTGGTATAAAAAGTATCCTATGTCTTAATCCAGCCGCACGGGTGTATCTTTAAGGTTAAGCCGTGCTTGCCGATGTTAGTCCGTGGATGGGTGACCATAAATACATACCAAGTTTCCTCCGTGCCTCGGAAAGCAAGTTAAGCCGTTGGCCCCGGCTGTCATTTTTAGATCTTTGACAGTCGTTACGAGTAGTCAGAAACCAAAAGTCTGACATTCTGTCTTACCAAGGGGTATCGTATTCCCCAGTTACTGGGTTGTGAAGGTCAGATAGGCAGTCGCTTTATGTAAAATACAGTTTCTCAGCTGCATCCGGTTAAACTGGAAGCCGACCCCAAGATAGTTTGGGAAAAAGCTAGGCAGATGATGATGTTGTCTTAATCCAGGTTATAAATTTAATTCAAATCCGTGCAGTAGTTTTTTCGTGAAAGAATAACGGACATTCATCCATCGTCACAAATTTTCGAATCCATACTAATATTGTAAATGCGAAGTTAACTGTTTGTTTGTTTGTAATGTAATGAAATTTGGCAAGGAGCAAAACTATATCCTGGTAAAGGACAGAGGCAATTTTTTGTTCACACACAGTGACCATCAAAATTTCCACGCGAACGAAGTCAAGGCAACAACTAATTTATAATACTATTCGAGTATGATTACTTCAATCTTACTTTTCTTCCAATATCTCTCTCTCACACACGGAAATAATACTACCATAAGAGTTGGTGGTACACGACCAGGTGTTGGCAAACGACTTTATTGCATTGAGTGAAAAAACGCTCCTTTTCCTAACGGTCCGACTCGGCACGGCGCTCATATATTTTCTTTATCACTACTTACACCCCTGGACCCTTTCACTCAACTCCGATTGTTTAGAGCTTTAAAAAGCGAAATGTGTGTTTGTTATTACCACCCGAGGTATAAAACGCACGTCGTCCCCTGGTTTCTACGACGAAATAACACTGAGCTCACGAGTTATTTAACTAAGTTCGCTGTCGAAACACAAGCTACTATAATTTGACATAACGTTAAACGATATTGGGCTCATGATGCTTTTTGATGTTTACGCCACATTGGAGAATGAAATGAAAATGGCTGAAGTATATTCGTGACCACGTATCCGTGAAAAGAGAGGAGGAGCTCGAGAAGGAGCTCGTGGCTAAATAATAACAGCCACACGGGTCGATATTCAAGATTAAGGTCCGCTTGCCTAGGTTGGTCTGTGGAAGGGTGACCACTCATTACATACCGAGTTTCCTCCTCACCTCGGAAAGCACGTTAAGCCGTTGGTCCTGGCTCTCATTTTTAGATGTCTTTGACAGTACATACAGGTAGTCAGGTGCCCGAAGTCTGACAACCAGTCTTACCAAGGTGTACCGTATTTACATGGAGCGACTGCATGTAAAATACTGGTGTATTTAGCTGCATCCGTGCATGCTGTGTATTTAGTTGGAAAAAGGCTAGGCAGATGATGTATCCTTGAAAAGATTTTAAACGTCAGACGTTATATTAAATTAAAAGGAGTCAAGTCAATTTAAATTATTTTTCATTTCAATAACATAGTGTGGGTCGTTTATTTTCTATTAGGTGGTTCAAGTAATTTTAATGATACATTGCAAAGATTTTTAATCTATTTTTGTCGAGATTTTAAACGCCTTAATAAAATTAAATGAATTGCTAGTCTATAAAATGATATTAATTTTGATATCAGGTATTAATATGTTGAAGGAGTACTTAATTTCAATTTTTATTACTAATCTTATGTTAAAAAAAAACTCAGATCCAGTTGTTTTATAGAATAGCTGACATTTCATATCATATTGGTCCACTTAAAGTTTTCCATTACAATGAGCCAACGGCAATAGGTAGACGTAGCTCTACTACATCAATCCAATGAAATAAAAAAATGGATATGCCTTAGTACCTAAACATTTAAAAAGAGGAAAGTATTTTTTTAATGTTATAAAACTGAGATTCTCTGTAAAAATAAAATAATCTCTTTACAAGCTAGTTCTTCCACAATACATTTTTACTAGTCTTTAATATCCAATAACCATTGGGAGCCAAAAACAAAATCTGAAATGGAAGAACCTTGAAATCAGTTCGTACACCAATCCCTTCAGTGCTTATTTTGATATCAACATGTCCAAATAGGCCAAAAAAAATTATTACATAAACTATCTTAAGCTTTTCTTATTACGTTAGATAGAGTTATTCTTTCACGATATTCTATATTATTTCCTGGCCTGACGTGTTCAATATATTGTATTAGTGTCGGGTCGCGTCACACACGTGGTATCGCCGACTGTCGGCGGGCTGTGATTGTCGCTGCCGACTGGACCATTATTTCCTACTCTGTTCCTATTCATGAACACAACACTACATATTACTTTTTTTCATTTGAATTGTACAATCGCAAACAAATATGACTCAACGCTAAGATAGTGATGCGTTAACGGGAATAATGGCGGGTATTTTATGGACTAAATTGTTAAGTACAAGTTTAGGACCGTTTAAAAATCGCACGTTCGCCAAAAAGGTAATCGAATTGAGCAGAAACTCTAATTACTTAAACTTTCACTGTCCCAAAAACGTTTTACAATATTGGCAGTTAACCGAAAAAAAAGTCTACTTTGCGGCGTAAAGCCCACAATCGTGAGAAAGCCGAGGTGCCCGGCCAATTGACATTTCCAATCAACTTTTTTTCGAGGCAATTATCGTCGATCGTTTTCTTTCGCAGAGACCGCTTCCTCAGCTACTGAAGAGGAATAAAAGTGAGCTAATGAAATAATAGAGGGCAGCAGTCGTCCGTGTCGGGAGCTATCTCCGTTAATTAACGGCCATTCGGAATGTTTACCTACACGAACAATATTCAATTATTGCCCATTTTATCGCACACCACAGCCTTAGCTGGCAAAAAAACAAATAGCCAATATTTTCAATAGCTTACATACCTGTCAGAACAGCTCTCTCGCGATTGTTGAATGACACTGCGTTTTAATTTTAAATCGTTTGCAGCAACATAATGTTTGATTGAGTTTTGTTTGTTTATTTTCCTCTTGGGCTTTAAATAAAATAACTATAGAATTTATCCTGCTGTAATTTTTCAGATGGCTGCTCCTATTTTGGCATGACTAACAGGATAAAATTATGGAAATGATTCCTCGTCACACAAACATTCCAGCCTTACTACGTCACTTTACTATTCAATGCTGGCTGGTGCTTTTCTTTAAATATTCAATGGCTGTGACAAACTGACTATGTAAAATCACATGTTACATGGTGAACATCATGGGTATTTCCCGCGGGCGGCCATTTTTATTACGTTAACGTTGGGCCGTGTCCATCCAATTTGATCAGTAGCACTCCCGGATGACCGTCTCGCTTTCTATAACTCTATAGATACTGTTACACGATATGGATTGCGTTCGCGTGTTCATGCATCATCATCATTCTTCATAAATATCATCACTATCAGATTAGTATTCGTAAGAATGGTATATCCTATGTGACATCTAGTATTATTAACTAGTCTAACTCTGCTCTAGGTAAATAGGTACTTACATTTTTATAATAAGCTATATATTAGATATCACCATAGCGCGTTTGAATTTCTGGAGACAGACGATGATGACCTACCGAAGCGCATACATTTTCAGGTTTTACTGTACAACTGCGGCATAGCACACTGCTATCATGCAGAAGAACATCACCATTTTGCCAATTTATTTGCAAAGCTTTGGTAACAGTAAACTCTATGTTTTTTTTTAATACAAAATAAATAAAGGAGTATCATCGTCCCTCAACAGACATTCCACACGGAACTCTAATCACAATCTAAGGTGGGAATAGTGAGGGGTGCCCCTACGTAGGCACGAACGCCATATCGATGTAGCGGGCTACTGACAGTTCATTAATTAGCTCTGCTTACTGGGTACAGGTACGTGAGGGTGTGCGTACTACCTAGTGAAGTACCGCTGCATGTGTAAAAATATCGATATTAGATTAGGGAGGTACTGTCACTTTTGCTAACATGACTTCACACATGTATTTCCCCGAAGGATTAGGCAGTAGTCTCATAATACACCTACTATTCGGCAGTTTTGCATGATATTTATATGTACCATGCTCTCATACAAATCGTAAAGCCTTTTGGTTCTTATATATTTGCAGTTTTACTTAGGAGCAGGTTCTAGATCAAAAGACTGGTAGTACTTAGTTGTTAGAAAACCCAAGGCAAATCACGAGTATATATATAACTAAAAATCTCCAATACTACACGTGTATATAACTGCAAATAAAGACAAAAATCTCTCATGAAAGTTAAAGAATAAAACTAGATATTCTGGAAAGTTTTATTTCTCTTTCCTATACAAACCTGGAAAATGACCTTTCTTTAATTATGCATATGCACCATTTTATGTCCGTACTTTCAATCCATTAAAATTTTGTATGCGTTTCAGCTGCTCTGCTTTAAGAGATTGAATGACATTAGATACGATATTTTAGTGCTAGTCTTGTCTTTGACAATCAATCGTAAAAATATTATAACCCAATGTGGAAATGGTCTCCAACAGCAGTAACCTAGAGCATTTTAATTTTATATTACTGCCCAAGCACAGCTGGGTTTTATCGCGTCTCATATTTCATAAAATAAAAATTCCTCCAAAATATGCTCCTATTATTTTTTGGTCAATAGGTTTTTATGTACTGATAAATAAATCGTAAATGTTTAAAGTATTGAAGCTTTAGAAGCTAACCAAGTACAGTTAACAAGAAAAAGTACGGAGCTTCAGTAATTTCCGTGTTTTGGAATTATTACGGACATCGTACCATAAAGTAGACCAAAGATTACACCTTCTAAGTTTTATATCACGACAGTTTTATATACTAGTCCTGTCATTTTGCGTTTATTTTATGATTTACCCTTAGTTTTCTTACCTGTTTCCGTCGCTAGTTGCTTCCTTTGACCTTTCCTCGAAATAAGAGAAGAAAGTAATAGACATTGTAGTGTATCACTTTGTTACTTATTACACCCAAACATGCCATTATTGGAGCCATTAAGTTCACCAGGAAAGAGCCCTCCGCAAGACACTCGGAAATATAACTTCTGGGAATAGGTACTTTATTAAAATGTCATTACAACCAATATAGATGCAATAATACATATAAGGTTTATTTTAAGGTCATTTTATTCGGCGTGTATCAGAAAGGTGTCATAATTTAATCCCCATTTGGGAATATCATGGGACAACATCGTAAAGTGAAAAAAAAGTAGATCAGCGGTCCATATTTAATGCCTACTCGACCAAAATGTATGGGATAGCTGATTATTTTTTCGCCATGATGAGGTTGGTCCAATAGAGAAAGTTGTTCAGTTTTATTTTTATTCATTTTATTTTATATTATTTTCGGTTTTATTCTAAGGTCATTTTATACATTCGTTTCCAAACTCCGTTATCTATCAACGTATGCGAAATGTATCCTTCCTTTGTCACGTATTTTGACCAACTTTTGGTAGGCTTGTATTTTTTCGGTGAAAACTATTTGTCTTAGTATATCAGTGACAAAACGTTGCGAGCCCCTGCTCGTTAATCAAACTCTAGGCCGACCAACATTACTGACAAATAGATTTTCTTTTTGCAAAATTTTAATAGTAGGCGTTGAACGGTAAAATGATTAGTTGAGATCATCAAACTTTAATTTTATAAAAGTAGGTTTTTTATTATGTTTTCAGGTTTTCAGTACGTTCTTATGTCGTTATCTGTTTCGCATTTGTTGTTAATTTTCAGAAACAGGCTAACAGCTCAAATAGCAATTACAAGTACACCTTTCGCCAATCTTCTTTAATTAAAAAAAGTACCTACTAACACATGACTAACACCGTTTATGACAAAGGTCAAAGTAAGTTAAAAATCTTCATTGAACTTTATCAAGGTCAATGCGCAATACTGACACTTAGCAAAGCACTGATTAAACCATAAATGCCATACCTTTAACACTAGCTTGTTGAAATTTTTGTTTCACTTACAATATATTCAGGGGCGATAAGGTCGTGTATTATTCCAAGCTCTCTTGTTGTTAGGCCCGTGGTCCCACGCAGAGCCCTTTACATGAAAATAGAATATATCCTTAACTCGGCCTCGCAACAGCGGGTTTCTGGCTAAGCAGATTGTCCGAGTAACAAATGAGCCAATTCCAAGGGAAAGGCGATCTTTTAAAAATACTTTTGTGGATTCTCAAACAAAATCTTCTCAATTTACCGCTCGAGTACCGTGTAATGGCTTGCTGAAGTACGTGTTTTGCATAATTTAATTACGGTCATCTGTTATAATGTGTGTAAAACTAGTAAATTACGATAATCGTTTGGTTATGCAGGTAGGATTAAAAGGATAGTATCAGTACGAAAATTATGCCTGTGAGAGCACGTTAAGCGCGGACCTAAGCGCACAATGTCGATTATACGTGTAGGTTGCTGGTAGGTGTGTGGTATTTACGTGCGCCATGAAGCTTCTTGGTGATGATTTATAGGTACCAGCTCTACGAGCGAGTGTATCGCCGCGATATTATCGTCCTGCCACTTTATCCTATAACGTCTCTAACATAAACGTGTCTCCCCACGTTGATAATTTGTTAGCACAGCGTGTCTAGGGCATCGAAACCCCGAAAAATGTTCATCCGTGTATTTCCCAGGTTTTACTATGGGACCGTAACCGGGTTTCGCATACCCTAATGGTGACTTTTGTCGCGATTCTCTTGCCCGTTATGGTGGCGCCTAATCATCATTATCTACGGTTACCAATCCAATCCCGAGATGGAAAAACCAAGCTCTCCGCTTTAAAATTGGTCTATAAATTGCATCGTCGAGATAACCGGAAAAACTCGGTTCGACAACAATGTTACGACGATAAAATCTAAGCGACGGTTTATATGTTCCACACATACGAGAATTGTGGGTCCCATACTCATGTTCTATATGACAAACGCGCTTGTTATGTGTCCCCAATGCACCAATAGATAAATCATGGGAACAAGACAGGTACCCCAGTTATCGCTTCGAACGGAATTGCACCCGTCAAAGATTTTTACAATGTAAGTTTACGATACGTCTTCTGCTTCATACATCTTTTTAAGATCTCGATAAAACGATGCATGGGTCTTTCTTTGGAATATTGGTTAGTAATTATTAGCTTATTTGTATAAAACTACAATTTATATTACTTAAGATGAGGTATTCAAGTCAACCTACTTGGTGGACAGACGATCTGATCTCATTGAAGTGGCCGGAACAAACTGGATAGCCATGACACATAACCGCCAAAAGTGGGGAGATTTGGAAGAGACCCACACTCAGCATTGGGTGGCCAAGGGTTGAAGAAAGGAGAGGTATAACTTACTATGGTTAATTTCAAGACACAACCCGAGTTAGGCAATCGCCCGAATAACGTAATCGCTGACTAAAGCAGCGGATGCGCCCGTGCGTCATTTAACAAACTGCACAATTGCAGATTTGCACATTTTAATAATAAGTTTTAGTTAATAGAAATATGATAATTGTAAATTAGTCTTGTAGAACATTTCAATCAATAAACATTGTTTTAATTCAAATAAATATTTTTCTAATAATAAACGCGTTCGCCGTAACTTAACTGGCGCAGTCGGTAGGATCGCGACACTCTAATTCGAATACAACTCTTCGGTAAGAGTGAACGGTATCTATCGTTATCTTCGCGATCTCAAATTGAATCTACGAAGGCGAGCAACCTGCGGGAGTCCTGGAGAATTGGGAACCCTGCTGTTCTACAAGGCCCGGCTAGAGATGCAGAAGATACTGTGGTGAGTGCTTGTTGTATACCCAGTTTCCCATGCTATATTTCCTGCCGTATTTCTATGAATGTTACATGTGTGTTTGTTTATAGGCTAAAATCGCTATAGGCAAATTACGCTATACGAGTTTATTACATTCATTTTAATTTAGGTGTTAATGTACATACGTGCTAAAATCGCTGTATAGGTACATTTCGCATTTCATAACAACTCAATCTGTAACAAGAGATATTTAATCGTTTACGTTTTCGCTATAATCTTGATTCGTAGTACTTAAATAAAATAACTTAAAGCTTACCTCTTAGGGAGTAGGCAGTATTAGGTATTAGATATAATATCAATAGTATTTTATAGTGAATTAGAATTGATTCCTTTTGTATTTTATTTAACGATTTAATCGGGATGGCTATGGCAAGCATTGATCTAGCGACTTTCAAGTTCGTTTCAGAGCTGTTGCCAAAATACGATGGTAATCCTAAAACATTAAACTACTTTATTAGAGAAGTTGAAAATGTGATGCTATTACTGGATCCACAAGTTAGGGTGAACCCTGCTATTGTTAGTTTAATTAAAAGCAAATTAAGCGGTTCGGCGATCAGTGCAATAGCATCCGAAGAAACAGTTGAAAGCTGGCAGAGAATTAAGGCTGCGTTGACGCGTAGATTAGGCGAACCGCGTAACGAAATACAGCTGATGCAAGAACTAACGCGTTTGCGTCGTAATAAAAATGAAGACGCTGAGACGTTTGGTAAACGACTAAGGGAAATTTTAGACACCTTAAACGTAGTAGGTAGGCATACGAATAAGTCATACTATGAGAGTATGGTCATAGATCAATACGTTAACCATTTGGACTTTCACGTTTCTATCGGCGTGCGGATTGCGCAACCTACAACTCTTGAAGCAGCTATAGTAACGGCTAGGCAAGAGGAGGCACGTTTGGCATTCAATAGATTCAATAATAGTTTTAATGCACTTTCCATCCAAAACAAACCTAAAGAAATACCCAAGCCAAACCAAACAGTACCCCAAAATAATAACTTTACCCCGCGTAATAACTGGAACATAGATCAGGGACAACAGAGGGGTCAAGGCATACCCCAAGGAAGACCTGCTTCAGGTAACGTAAGACCTAGTGGTTCTGATACTGTCAGAAACTCAGGTAATTTTAGATCTCAGCCGAATATACCTCGCCAGCAGGTGAACCCGCCACAAAAAGTGTCTGACGTCACCATGAGATCGTTTAGTAACCCGAAACACCGCGTTTTGCGTCCGAAGAAATGTTTTATACACAGCACAACCAAGACCAGTGTTACCCTGACTACAATGCCTACTATGAAGGTGAGTATAATAATAATTTACAACTTAATGATGAAGACTACAGCTACACGCAGGAGTCGCCTGTGGATGGACCAAGCCATCAGGATTTTCCCCAGAACGAGGAGCCATTGAATCAAAGCTAGTAAAGACTGTCCACAACAATCAAGGCAAAGACCATCTTCCTTATATAGTGTTGCCGGAATTCCAAGGTAAATTTTTATTAGATACGGGAGCTTCGCGCTGTATGATATCACCTGACGTAATAGCCGGTACTAATCTTGAACACTGCGTTGAGCGCGAGCCATTTCAAGTAAAAACTGCGCATGCTGTTAGTCGTCACGAACATGTTGCTATTTTACCTTTACCCCCACAGTTTAAGACAGACATATATCATAAATTTTTACTTTTCGACTTTGACCAAACGTATAAAGGACTAATAGGAATGGACTTGTTAAAAGAATTAGGATGTAACATAGATTTTAAAAATAAGCTATTGCGAACTTATAATACCGAAATACCAATTTATTTTGATTATCCAGTAAAAAGACTCAAAATTGAACCTAATTGCGAAAAGTTTATAACAGTAAAAACGAATTGTATGGACGGTAACTATATCTGCGATGACTTTAATTGGCTTAAAGGACTCAAGTCACCCGCCGCTGTAGTAACGGTAAAAAATGGAATTTTTAAAACATCTATAATTAACTTGACCAATAAAGAACAAGTAATAAGTAACAATTGCCACCTACCCCTTGAGCCTTTACCGCCACAATGGACAAATCAAAATAAAACACACAAAATTAACACCCTTCAAACTAAAACTGACATTGACAAAGAACTTTACGAAAACTTAAAGAAAATTAGAACCAGCCATATGAATGAAGAAGAAAAACGTGAGGTTACCAAAATTTGCTATCAATATCGTGACGTATTTTACTCTGAGAACATACCGTTATCTTTCACACATACTGTAAAACATGAATTAAGATTAACTGACGACACACCTATCTTTGTTAGAAACTATAGACAAGCCCCGCAACAACGTACAGAAATTAAAAAACAAATAGATAATTTATTAAAACAGGGGATTATACGTGAAAGTATTTCACCCTGGTCTTGCCCTGTCCATATCGTCCCAAAAAAACCAGACGCTTCAGGGAAGGTTAAATGGAGACTTGTGATAGATTATAGACGACTGAACGATAGAATAGTTGAAGACAAGTACCCGTTACCGAACATCAACGACATACTTGATAGATTAGGGCGCGCACAGTATTTTACAACCCTTGATCTAGCAAGTGGTTACCACCAGTTGGAAATGCACCCCAACGACATAGAAAAAACAGCATTTACTACAGAAAGAGGTCACTATGAGTTCTTAAGAATGCCGTTTGGGTTGAAAAACGCTCCGAGCACTTTTCAGCGGCTTATGGACCATATTCTTAGAGGAATAGATAACGTATTCACCTATTTAGATGACGTCATAATTGCAGCCACCTCACTTCAGAGCCATAATGAAAAACTCAAGTTAGTACTTCAGCGATTCAGAATGCATAATCTCAAAGTGCAATTAGATAAGTCAGAATTCTTACAAAAGCATGTCAACTTTTTAGGACATGAATTGACTGACCAAGGACTAAAACCCAACAAAGACAAGATAAAAGCAGTTTTAAATTTCCCAGTACCACGAACACAAAAGGACATAAAGTCATTCCTAGGATTAGTAGGTTATTACCGAAAATTCATTAAAGATTTTGCGAGGCTTACAAAACCGTTAACAGCCTGTCTTAAAAAAAACGCAAAAATTGTCCATAGTAACGAATTTTTAGACGCAGTTAACAAGTATAAACAAATTTTGACTAATGCCCCAATATTACAATACCCTGACTTTGACAGACCATTTATCTTGACAACAGACGCATCTGACTTTGCGTTAGGCGCAGTTTTATCGCAAGGCAATGTTGGTGCTGATAAACCAGTAGCTTTTGCTTCAAGAACGTTATCAGAAACCGAGACTCGTTACTCGACAATAGAAAAGGAATTACTCGGGATAGTCTGGGCTATCAAATATTTTAGGCCTTATTTGTACGGTCGGAAATTCACCATCTATACAGACCATAGACCTTTGACATGGCTGATGTCTTTAAAAGACCCCAACTCAAAGTTAACACGTTGGAAACTGAAGCTGGCGGAGTACGACTATAAGGTAGTTTATAAAAAGGGTAAACAAAACACCAACGCTGATGCATTATCCAGAGCCAAAATTTTTCACAACAGCATAGATTCTCTAGCTGTCAATTTTGACGATAACGACGACGACGAGATTATAAACAGAATTTTTGAGAACGCCCGTAGACAAGCAGAGACAAATAACGACCGAGACGACAACAATGACGGACTTAGAAATAACAATACCGTGGTACCTATAGACAATAGTGTGAAATATTCAGCTGATTACTTAATACTGCAAGGAAACAACAGCTAACCCAAAAGACGTTTATTAACGAAGTGCCAGGACAGACAGAGTCGGCAACTACCTTCTACTTATCAACTATTTTCTTAAACATATTTTACACTAATACCTTACACCTCCACCCTTAAATTAAGACACACTTTGACATTGAACATAATACAATAGAATAGGAATACACAAATCATTCGACCCGAAATCTTATAACCGGCTTGCGGACTCTCGTGGAGCGCGACACGGATGGCGAAGACTTAGACTCAGCTAAAGCCTGTGCAGCAGGTGGAATGAATCGCGGAGGTGTACTAAAAACCTCGTCCGATTCCTGCATCACGTCGTGCTCACTACTACTCGTAGCTCTTCCCCTCTCAATCTCGCCCTGCTCGTTACAAGTCAAACCTTGTTCAATTGTAGGGGTAAGGCTATCTTGTCCCTCTTGCCTGTCATTGGTATCCCGCACCGCGTTGTCGTCAGAAAAGGTAACACTGGACATGCGTGACCTGCGGCGTACCTGATCTATGTGCCTAGTGTGTTGTCGACCGTTACCTTCCTTGACACAAATACGACGTGAACCCTCGTTATGCCCTACTGTTCCTTTTTCCCATTTTTGCTGGCCTCTGTAATCCCTGTACCAAATCGGTTCACCTGCCTCTAGTTCGCGCATCCTACCACCAGCGTACTCAACTTGACGGCGCTGCGCCTCACTTACACGGTCGACAACGGCTCTCTCCCTTCTTAACAAATCTAACCGTGATCGTAATGGTCGTTTTTGCAAAATTTGAGCTGGTGATTCTCCCGTGGTACTATGTGCCGCATTCCTATAGGCTAATAAAAAGGTTTGTAATGCCGCGTCGACATCTAATCTATCTGTAAATGCCTTCTTTATTGCATTCTTACATGTCTTCACCGCATTTTCCGCTGCACCGTTCGACGCCGGATGATATGCAGGTGAAAACGTTTGTCTTATACCATTGACTCTTAGAAAATCTCTGAATTCGGCACTCGTAAATGGTGGACCCTGGTCTGATACTATTTCCAAGGGAAGCCCAAACCTAGCAAACAAACTTCTTAAAACTTTAACTACTGCTCCCCCTGTGGTGCGTACCATATTGAACACTTCTAACCATTTTGAGGTTGAGTCTAAAATAACTATAAATTTCATTCCCTTTATAGGACCTAAGAAGTCAATATGTAACCGTGACCAAGGCTGTGTAATGTACGGCCATGGCTGCGGTGACGCGCGTGGTGGTGCCGGCAACTCGACCGCGCAGGTCACGCAACTTCGGCACATGTTCTCAATATCAGCATCCATTTTGGGCCACCACACGTAGCTACGAGCGTACGATTTTGTTTTTACTATACCTATATGGCTACTATGTAACTGTTTGAGTATTTGAGAACGCAATGACAAGGGAATAATTAATCTATAACCCCACATCAGACAATTCCCTTCAGTATAAATTTCATTACGCCTAGTAAAATACGGCTTTAATGTTTCGTCGGTACATTGTAGCGGCCATCCTGTTTGAGTATATAAAAGGGCCCTACTCAATATGGTATCAGTAGCAGTCGCCTTCTTTACCTCATTGTGAGTAACTGGTAAAAAATCTTCGACAAAGTTTAGATATGTTACCTCAGTTACGGGCTTGTCCTGACTGTGGTGTTGTGGTAACCGCGACAAGGCATCTGCACAATTTTTAGCGGATGATACATATTCAATATCGTAATTATATCCTGACATCAGTACTCCCCATCTCTGCATACGACTGGCGGCCATTACAGGGATACCAGCCTTGCTACCAAATATGCATGTTAGCGGTTTATGGTCTGTTCTCAACTTAAAACGCCTACCATATAGATATTGGTGAAACTTCCTAACACCATACACTATAGCGAGTGCTTCTCGGTCTATTTGCGCATAGGCACGTTCTGCCTTCGTCAGAGATCTCGAAGCATAAGCTATAGGCCGCTCGCCGTCCGGCGTGACGTGTGAGATCACCGCGCCCACCCCCACGCTGCTTGCATCCGTTGTCAGAATCAGTGGCAGGTCGGGGGAGTAGTGCGCCAATACTTCACTAGAGGATAACAACCCCTTTACGGTGTTAAATGCGGTTTTGCATTGTTCGTTCCATACAAAACTTATTCCTGCTCGTAATAAATTATAAAGTGGTGCTAGAATAAAACTTATGTTCTTAATAAACTTTGCATAATACATTACCATTCCTAAAAATGACCTTAATTCGCTTACGTTTGTAGGAGTGGGGGTTTTCATTATGGCCTTGACCTTATCAGGACAAGTGTGTACGCCTTTCTTCGATATGACATATCCTAAATACGTAATGGATTCGGCAAAGAAACTGCATTTTTCTTTTTTTAACCTTTAACCCCTTTGTTTTTAAAATATCGAAAACTTTACGTAGATTCTCTAAATGTGAAGGGGTGTCTCGCCCGCTAATAACAATGTCATCTAGAAATACACCAACATAAGGTAAGTGAGCGAATAATTGCTCTAATTTCTTTTGAAAAATTCCTGGACTTGACGCGAGACCATATACGAGTCGGTTATACCGAAATAAGCCCTTATGGGTATTAATTACTGTGAATTCACTACTTTTATCTAGTTCAAATTGTGCGTAGGCCTGTGACAAATCAATTTTTGAGAACCGCTGTCCACCATGTAAGCGAGCCAGTAAGTCTTCCACCTTTGGCAATGGGTAACGGTCGACTTCTAACACTTTATTCAAAGTTAATTTATAGTCAGCGCAAATCCTAATGTTACCGTCCTTCTTGACAACGGGCACGATGGGCGTAGCCCAGTCCGAGCGGTCGACAGGAGTGAGCACGCCATCACGCACCAGCTGGTCGAGCGCCTGCTCCACAGGCTCGCGAAGCGCGTAGGCAAGCGGTCGTGCACGCATGTACACCGGCCGCGCTCCCTCGCGCAAATGAATGGTGACCTTGCCATCCGTGAAGCGACCCAGGCCGTCCTCGAACACTTCACAATATCTGGAACTAAATTCCCTTAAGTTAAAATCTTCACAAGACACACTGTTTACATTACAACCGCTGCTACTGACTGTGGGTATACTTATACCTAATTCAATTATCCACTGTCTACCTAACAAAATAGTCTTTCCGTTATTAATTACAAACAAGTTTAAGTTTTTACTTCTATCTTTGTATCTAACAACCGGTTTTATGACACCCAATGGGCGAATAGTTTCACCCGTATAATATCTCAATAACAAGTTACATTTCTCTAACTTCATATTAGCAAAATGCTTTTTGTAAACATCATAATTAATACATGATACAGCACTACCGGTGTCACATTCCATTTTTATACATTTGTGAGCAATCTCTAGAGATATATATATTGGGGGATAATTTTGTAAGGATAACTGATTAATATTTGTTACCTCATCACTGCCGCCGCTACTGAACTCGGTAGTGTCATCGATAAAGTTATGTTCAGCATTATTAACTACTGGACACACTCGCCGTAGGTGGCCCGCCTGGTTGCACACTCGACACACATAGCGTGCAAACCTGCACGACTTCGAGTCGTGATTAGCGCCACATACTCGGCACTGCTGGCGTGACTGGGCCCCGCCCGGTCCACTGGCGACGACGGTGACAGATGCGCCCGCGCCGCGACGGGTAGCCGCGTTGCGCATCTCGCCAACCATCACGTTGGAGCGCGTGCTGCCGCTCGCCGGCGTTCGTCCGCTGCCTCGGCCCCGTGGCACCACCGCCTCCCTTCTCCTCTGCATCCCCGCAATCGCCTGGCAATCTGCAGATGCAACCTCGCTCCCGCTTTTGGATTCCATCAAGGCTGCGTCCTTTTCTGCCGACTCCATACTCAAAGCTAAAGTGCATGCCTTTTGGAAATCTAACTTCTCCTCTGCAAACAATCGCTGTCTTATTGTTTCACTTGCCAACCCGCATACCAGCTGATCGCGCAAACCTTCGTTCAGCCATTGCCCAAAATCACACGTCCTAGACATTTTCTTCAGTTCTGCTATGTAATCTGTTATTTTCTCCCCCGTATTTTGTATTTTGTTGTTTCCTATGATGAAACTTATAACGTTCCGCTAAAATACTGGGGCGTGGCTGAAGATGTTTCTCCAATATGTCCGTTAAATTTTTAAATGTTTTACTGGTTGGTTTTTCTGGAGTACAAAGATTCACCAATAGTTCATAACCTCTTGCTCCCATCACGGTCACTAATGTTGGCACCTTTAACTCTTCACTTATTTTATTCACGATAAAATATTGTTCCAACCGCTCCGCGTACAACCGCCAATTGTCCACTTCCACATTAAACTCGGAAATTTTTCCGATTGACATATTTGCGTTCTTAATACGTCTTTATAACACTCGATTAATGTGAAATCCCGTATTCTCGTCGCCACTGTGAAATATTCAGCTGATTACTTAATACTGCAAGGAAACAACAGCTAACCCAAAAGACGTTTATTAACGAAGTGCCAGGACAGACAGAGTCGGCAACTACCTTCTACTTATCAACTATTTTCTTAAACATATTTTACACTAATACCTTACAAATAGTAACTACCATAGTAATAATAACGATGTAGAAGAAAGAAGTACTAGCCACCCCCACACTGACAACGGAACAGACTCAATGAGCATTGTTACAGGCGACCCCGACCAATTAGTCTCGACAAACCATACCCAACCCGATAATGAAAACAACGGCATCCCGATTTTATCTGATGCAATAGATAAAAAACTGAAACAATTTTATATTAGGTCCACTCCGGGTTCAACATATAGGGTAGACAACACAAAATGAAAAATCATGAAAACATCTTTAATAACAGTCCTAGAGTTAGTTGATCTATATCAACTAACTCTAGGACTGTTATTAAAGATGTTTTCATCCCTGTAAACAATACGGAACCCGAAATCATCAGGTTCCTAAAAGAACACACAATAGCAGACCGTATCTTCCACTGCTATTTCTACGATGAAAATCTGTACTTGGCCTTCTCAAGAGTATACACTACAATTTTCAATGACAGAGGTCCTAAACTTATAAGATGTACGTCACGAGTTACCCTTGTTGAAAACAAAACTGAGCAACAAGAACTCATTAAGCGATATCACGAAGGCAAATCGTCGCATAGAGGTATTCAGGAAACGTATAAACAACTCCACAGAAATTATCACTGGCCTAATATGCTATTGACTATTCAAAGATACATTAACCAATGCGACATGTGTTTAAGAGCTAAATACGAAAGAAACCCTTTGAAACCCCCACTAACGTTAACAGAGACACCTACGAAACCATTTCAACATCTGTTTATGGACTTATATTCCACTGGAGGTGCGACGTTCCTGACAATTATAGATAATTTTTCAAAATTTGCCCAGGCCGTACCGCTAAATGCTTCAAGTAGCGTTCATATCTCAGAAGCTTTATTACAAGTATTCTCCATACTAGGATTACCTCTGAAAATTACCACAGACTCAGACACGAAATTCGACAATGACGTCATAAAGGAAATATGCGCGTCTCACGACATTAATATACACTTTACGACTCCTTACAATCCGAATTCAAACTCACCCATTGAACGCTTTCACTCTACAATTGCTGAAATAATAAGAATTCAGAGAATGACAAATAAAGACGACCCTATACAAGTACTAATGAAGTACGCCATTATTGCCTACAATAATGCCATTCATTCTACGACAGGCTATACACCGCGTGAGCTTTTATTTGGTCATACAGCATCCAGAAATCCACTAGAACTATACTATCCTAAAGAGTTCTATCAGGATTATGTACTTAACCATCGCAAAAATGCAGAAGCAGTACAGGAGTGCATAGCAGCTCACGTATCTAAAAATAAGGAGCAGGTGATAGAAAAACGGAATCAGGCTGCAGAGGCGATCACGTTTAAGGTAGGTGAAACTGTATATAAGCAAGTTGCAAAGACTACGAGGAGTGACAAAACGAAACCGGTATTTAAAGGTCCGTATAAGATCATCCACCTTCATCCTAACAATGTTGCCGAAATCATAGGAAGCCACCCCAACTCAAAATCCATCCGAGTTCATTTCAAACTTTTACGAAGACAACATCTTGTTCCAGGACCCTCGTCACAGGAACCCTCCTGCTCTACGCAACCGCCAACCTGACTATTAACCCCGTAGATAACGTCAATGGCATCCTTTTATTAAAACAAGGTCAAATTTTGAAGCAAGTAGATACGTTTAGTTTGGCCTGCGTATATAACGTGTCCTATTTACATGAAACAACTTTAAAACTTATGTCCTTATATGCCAATACTAAAGCTGCAGAAAATAACGAGCAATTAAATAGGGCATACAAAGATCAAATAGATAATAGCTTAAATTTAATAGGTAAGAAAATAGTGTTTATTGCACCGCACCATAGGTTTAGACGTGGTTTCATTAACGGCCTAGGTTCCATCGTTAAAACCATTACAGGCAATTTAGATTATGAAGATGCTATTAAATTCGAAAATGAAATATCAGAATTACGAAATTCAGTAAATAACATTAATGTGTCTCAAAAACAATCATTATTCATAGCAAAACATGCAGTCGAAGAGTATAGTAAACAGATTAAGCTTTTAGACGAGAACCAGAAAAAACTAAGCCTAATGTTAAGAAATACCACTTTTAATAATAATATTATAGTAAATAGGTTGCACTTTCTAGATTTATATATACAAATAGATTTCAGTCTGCAATTGCTGTTAGACAAGTTAGTGATCTTAGAAGACGCCATGACTTTTGCTCAGTTAGAAGTCATGCATCCAAGCATTGTATCCCCACACATCCTTATAAACGAAATGTTAGCTATTCAAAAATCATACAATTTTAGACCAGTGGATAGCGTCACTATTAGCAAAATAAGCTTATAGTACAGATCACACGTTAACGTTTATATTAGATGTCCCCTCCATCGATACAAACCAATACGACCTAATCTATCTATACTCCATTCCCGACAAGCAAAACCTGGCAATCATTCCTAAATCCAAATACCTCGTACTGGGCACCAACGAGTACTCGTACCTAGAAGAAAACTGCAAACGGATCACACAAGATACACAACTTTGCACGTCGTTGAACACCCAGGCTGTTGATAAATCAGAAGACTGCATAATATCCCTTGTAAAACACCAAAACACAAACTGCACACGAGCCAAGATAAACCTCAAACAAGGAAGAATCCAGAAACTCCAAGACAACAAGTGGCTTATCATCCTGAAGGAAGAAGAAGTCCTGAGAAGCAAATGTGGAACTAAATCTGAATACAAAAGGATATCAGGAATACACATCGCCAGTATTACAAGTGACTGCCAAATAATAATAATAATAATTTATTCAAAAAATATAAGGTACACATTAAATACAAGTTTTCTTAAATCTATGTCATGTTCACTCATGGTTTGTGCCTGAACTAGGTAATCCTGTGTTTCAGGCGATAGGAGGTAACATTAATTGATTAAATATAAATAATCACATTTCATATTAATCTTATTGGTACATATGTAAAAAGGTGTATAAAATTATAATATCTTAACTTACTAACTAATTGAAAAACCAAAATCTTAAACTTATTGGTACATGTGTAAAAAGGTGTATAAAATTATAATATCTTAACTTAATTGAAAAAACCAAGATAACAAAAAAACTAACAATATTTACTTTAGCACAAGTAATAACTTCTCTGTATCTTCATAGGACATAGCTTGTAGAGTTTCCTTAAGGAATTTTTTGCAATTATTATAATTTAGGGAGTACATGCTCCCATTTTCATTTAGCCTGTTATAGAGTAGCGGTCCGAGGTACATATAAAATTTTGCTGTAAAAGCATGTTTTGTACTTTTTTGAGGGCAAACTATATCTTTTCGTCTCCTTTTAGTAAATTCAGTGCTGTATGGAAGTGCTGCGTGTTGTTTTAGTACAGTGCTCATTACAAATAACTGTCGAACTGTTAGCACTTCACAGGATTTATACAGGAGGTTTGTGGGGAAAAGGAAAGGACGGCAAGTAGCTACCTTGAGAATAGCTCTTTGAGCTCTTTCAATGGCCAATAGCAAAGTCTTACTCGCCCCACCCCATGAAGTGATGCAGTAAGTCAATATTGACTGACAAAGAGCAAAGTATACTTGCCTAATTATTTTTGGATCTGCGATAAATCGTAGCTTTTTGAATATGTATATCAGCTTACGAATTCTATTATTTAAAGCTTCCATATGCAGTTTGAAGGAAAGGGTTTCATCTAATATAATTCCCAGGTATTTTACTGTATCTGTCTTTTTAATATTAGGACATTTACACTGGTTATCTCCAGGGACTGGGCAACAATGAGCATGCAACGATAAGGGAATATTCGATAATTGCTTGCGCATCGAAAACTTAATGTAATTTGTCTTCTCTGCATTTAGAGTTAGTAAGTTATTTTGAAGCCATTTATTTACAATATTAAAACCGTGTTGCGCAAGATTGTAGACTTCATATTCTGAGTCAGCCGAAAAAAGTAGAACAGTATCGTCAGCGTAAGTTATGATAGTGCCATGCTCTAGCTTTAGATTGCACAGGTCATTTATGTAGATCAAAAACAAGGTGGGTCCTAAAATACTTCCTTGGGGAACACCAAAACATGTGTTTTTTTGAAAAGCGCTAAGAATGTTGCCAATCTTCACGCATTGGGAACGATCTTCTAAATAACTTTTGAACAATTTCAGCTGGGTGCCTCTTATACCCATGATCTCAAGCTTGCGCAACAGAACAGGAATGGAAACGGTGTCAAAAGCTTTAGCGAGGTCCAGGAAAATTCCTACTGTGTGGTTACCCTTGTCCAGTTTTTGCGCTAGGTAGTCAGTCAGATGGTGTACCGCATCAGCAGTTGAAACTCCAGACCTAAATCCAAACTGCCGTTCAGAGAGAATTGATTTATCTTCCAAATATTTTAACAACCTTTTGTTTATAATTTTTTCCAATATTTTAGATATTGAAGGCAGTAGAGAAATAGGTCTATAGTTTGTCACTTGCTCTTTGCTGCCTGATTTATAGACAGGGACCATTACAGCTTTTTTGAGACACTCTGGAAAATTACCTGAAGATAAACAAAGGCGGAAAATACAAGTCAATGGCCGTACCAAAATGTCCTTGAATTTTTTGATAATTTTACTAGATATGTTATCCCATCCTACTGCACAATCTTCCTTCAAGGTCATAATTATACTTTCCACCTCAGTCTCGTCAGTATCTAGCAGCGCAAAGGATGTTAAAGCAGTGCTGCATGTTAAAGGAGTGCTTGTTAGATTTTGGGATTGACACAGATTTTTTTCTGCCAGACACTTTCCAACATTAACAAAGAAATTATTTGCAATGTTAGCGGATTCCAGCGGTGACGAGTGTGCTTGTAATAAACCTAAAGATGACTCATATTGTTTCGTGCTATGCGTTGCGTTTTTAATATTTTTCCAGATCTTTTTACTATTTGTTCCAGCCTTTTCCAATTCCACTTTTTCGTAGTTGCTTTTAATTTTTTTAAGGAGATCATTGCAGAAATTTCGATATCTTTTGTACGATATTTGCAAAACTGTACTGTCCGGATTAGATTTAGCTTTCACATGCAGTTTATCCCTATATTTCATACAGCGTATAAGACCTGGTGTAATCCATGGTTTTAAGTTGTGATTTTTGTTGCTCAACTGCGATATGATTGTGTTTTTCTGAATTGCATTTCGTAAGTTATCAAGTACATACATCATGCAAAACTGCGGGTCAGCGGAATTATAGACTGGATCAAAATTGATGACGCGTAAATCTTCTTCAAGTTTATTCATATTCAGTTTTGAAATATTGCGAGTGTCTTGTTTAGGTAATTTACAATTTAGGGTAAGTAGGGCAGCACAGTGATCGGTTATTGTTGAGTTAACAACAAGTGCAAGTGAAGGGAAATTCGATTTAAGCATAATATGATCCAAACAGGAGCCACTGTGATGTGTAGGAAAGCTGTGTGCTGGGAGCATGCCATGAAAGGCGCATAGGTTGAGGTAGTCCTGAGCAGACGCATCAGCACTTCCTGGTAGAATATTGATATTAATGTCTCCAATTACAACCGTGTTTTTGACGGATGACAGGGTTTGCAAGGTCTCATTCAAAGAGTCAGTAAAGAGGCTAGTATTTTTAAATGACGGCGGTCTATATAATGCTAATATCGCAAATTCTGATCCAATTGTAACTAACAGTCTGTTACATTCGTGCATATTAGGTTCCTGAACAGAGACATTTAGATGATCTCTTGCATAAACTATCACCCCATCATTTTGGTTGTAATTTATAGTACTTTTATACATATTATATCCCGGTATTAATGGTATGTTATATTGTTTAGCAAGCCAGCATTCTGTTAAAACAATAACGTCACAATTTATGTTTAACCGTTGCTGAAATGTAGTAAAGCTATCAAAATTCTTAAAGACACTGCGAATATTTTGTGTTAGTATGGTTAGTGGGGTTTTATATTCGGATAGATATTGTTTGCAGTTTTCCGCTTCACAAACTTTGGACTCGGATATAGAGAAATTATCTAACTCATTAATCAAATTATTTAACATAATTGCAGTTAAAAATAGAAGTTTAAAAAAAGGTCAGAAAAATTACTAATTAACGGCGCTCTTAGGCGCCTCCATAATCTACAGAGTTGATATACCTTTTTTCAGCCATTATTTTAGCCGGGCAGTCCGCAGCACCTGTGTTATGCTTGTCTGGCTTTTTGAAGAACAAGCAAGTAGCGCATTTTGGTTCGTCAGCCTTCTTTGGACATTCTTTTACAGAGTGTCCTTGATCACCACAGTGGCCGCAGGTATGCGATGTTTGTCGACATGACTTGGCCGCATGTCCATACTGCTGACACTTATAACATCGTGTGACCAAAGTAAAGTCCCTCACAGGGCATGATGACCAATTTACAAAAACTCGGTCTTGCGATATCAGGGCTTTGCGTATGACTGCAGATACTTCAACTATGTAATTACAGGTCTCAGCGTCTCTCTTACCTGACTTATGACTTATTCGAATTGAGTTCAAAAACGTCTCAAGGCTGCAGTCCTGAAGTTTTTCGGCTAGATTTTGGTTGTATAAACAGGTAAAAACCTCATTTTCCTGCATAGATGTCGGCACTCCTATAATCACAACTCTTGGCTTCCTTTTATGGGGCTCGTCGACTGTAAGGCCTGACTTGGTAAGCTGCACCGATTGTCTCAGCTTCTCGATGTCGTCCTTCGTCTCGGTGCTGATGATAACACCACCGTTTTTCGTCTTGCGCAGGCCTCTCACCTGGAGCTTCATCTGTTCGGGGCTGATAATTTTTTGGACAAGAGTTTTGGTCTCATCGCTGGTCTTCAGCTTGTCACTTGGATAGATGGCCACAGAACTTACATAACTCGGCTGGATGAAATTGTTGGCACCTTTCTTTACCATGTCAGCGAAGGTAGATCCCTGGACAGGTTTCGTCGAATCTTCGATTTTCAGCTTAAGGTTTTGTAGCTGCTGCGAAAGATCGAGTTGGTTTTCGAGAGTCCTGATGTTGTAGTGCGATTGGAGGGCTTTTGCTTTGACGGACTGGTACATGACGGCCATCTGCGAGGTCCCATGACTAACTTTCCGGCTAAGGTTAATGATGCGCGTTTTCTGCTCCACATTCAACTTTCCTTCAGCTGCAATAGAGCACACCTCGTTCAGGCTCTGCTCGATAATCGACATCCAGTTCTGAATTTCAGGCGTCGAGACAACTTCAGGGGCATCCTTCTTTTGGGTAGGCACTTGAGGGGAAGAAGTGGGTACGGCCACGGGTACGGCCACGGGCACAGGTGTAGAAGGCGGGGAGCGAACACATTTACCACTCCGGTTGAATGGACTATCCTCCATCGTGCAGCAGGTTATTAAATGCAAGTACTTAACAGAACACTAACGACAAACATAAATACTGTCGCAGCAGACGAAATCATACCACTTCCTAGTAAAGCTGTGATTACAGAGGACAACATCCAGTTCAACATACAATTGGAAGATATATCACTGGACAGCATTCACGACCTGATAGAACGAGCCGACAACTTACAAGAACCCACAATTGATTGGCAGACTATGATGGCTACGCCCAGTTGGTCAACACTAGGACTGTACCTCATTCTGATGACAATCCTTCTATGGAAGCTTTGGCAGTGGAAACAGCGACGACCAATACAGAATCAACCTCGCACCGAGGACGCTGCGGGAAGCTGCGGGACGCGCTTCCATCTTAAGGAGGGAGGAGTTAGGCAATCGCCCGAATAACGTAATCGCTGACTAAAGCAGCGGATGCGCCCGTGCGTCATTTAACAAACTGCACAATTGCAGATTTGCACATTTTAATAATAAGTTTTAGTTAATAGAAATATGATAATTGTAAATTAGTCTTGTAGAACATTTCAATCAATAAACATTGTTTTAATTCAAATAATTTTTTTTTTAGTAATAAACGCGTTCGCCGTAACTTAACTCCCGGCTTCCATTTTTTTTAAATCCGGATCCTCTCCAGATTATAATAAGTTGCCAAAGTCAGTTACGGAACTGACTGATGGAAAGTTTAAAAATTGCATCAAACGTGTCCTAATTAAAAAAGCATATTACAAAATTAAGGACTACGTTGAAGATAAAGAAGTTTGGCTCTAGTTCCTTCTGCTCATGCGGCTTCCCTGGTAGCTCATAAACGACACAAATGTGTGGTCGTCTCTAACTATTCCCAATTTTATCTTTTCCATTCTTTTTATTATTCAGATGTTTTACAGTAGTTTTCAAATAATTGCACCGTTCATTAATTGTTCAGAATAGTTACAGCACTGATGACAACATCTGTGTCAATTGTTTAATTTAGTATTCTTATAATTATTTTTACTTTTGTATAGATTCTTTTTCATTTACCTATTTTTTGTGAATGTGTGGACATTGTAGGCCTTGTAAATTAGTTTTTTTTTTTTTTTAGTAAGCAATGACTTATTGTCGGGCCTACGCTGTCCTCCCACAGTTATGTACTAACGCTGTAACACTCAAATATTGTAAAACCAAATGATTTTAAAAGAGTAACCATGGAGTTTCTTGCCGGTTCTTCTCCATAGGAAACGACCAACCCGAACCGTGCATCTTTTGTCGACGTTTTATAAGTGCCCATATAGGCCTATGTAAAATAAAATATTTTGATTTTGATTTTGATTTTGATGCTCCCTGGATTGCATACATGTTTTATGCCGCATGATTATTCCCTTATTTATTTTTCCTTGCCTTACTTTTTCTTTCTCTTCCGTATCGATGCTACTGGGCCTAAGAATTTTGATAATTTGTGTCAATTTATTGGGCCCGGTAGGAGGTCATATTAATCGTAGCGCCTGTATTATTCAAATATTTATTTATAATATGAAACGCACAGGGCATAACATTAAAACAAAAATTAAATAAAAAAAAAAAAACAACGACAAGTTTGGGTTTAGGACACTAAACATTCCATTTCATGGAAGTGGGCACCGTGTTTACTCAGTTAAAGTCTAAAGCTTTAAAAATACAAATCATGTTCGAAACAAATGAACACCTCTCCATATTGAAACGCATACGACATGACAGGTGTATATAGAGAAACCGATGGTATCGGGCAGAAGCACGTACGATTGCAGTAACATGTGACAGGTTGCCGATAGCGCTGGAGTTTTATTATTTACAGCATTTTCTAATGAATGAATAAAGACATTCAAATATTTACGAGCGATAGACGAGACAAGACAAAGAAAATCGTTATCCAATGTTGCGTCAAACTTGGTACTACTTAGTAACCATTTGTTATATCTAGTGTCATACGTCCGTTTGTCAGGTAGCATTCGTGTGTCAAAATCGAAATTATTCGGGATCCCTTTTTGTTATAAATATTCTTATTTTGTATTATATTAGCGACTAGCTGTCCGGCGCAACTTCGTTTGCGTCACATTTCCTCCGTTTTCACAACATTTTTCATTGCTGCTCCACTCCTATTAGTCGTAGCGTGATAATATATAGCCTATAGCCTGCCTCGATAAATGGGCTATCTAACACTGAAAGAATTTTTCAAATCAGACTAGTAGTTTCGGAGCCTATTCGATGCAAACAAACAATCAAATCTTTACTCTTTATAATATTAGTTTAGATGTTTGGTACAGAAGTTGACCATGTCTTGGGTTAGGACAAAATGTATTTGTTATCTGGGTAGTAAATATTGGAAGAGGTAATTTCATACATCCACTTGGCCAAGAGCTAAAGCTAGTTAATCATAAAAATATTAATGTATGTCTATCTATCTTCAAGGTTAAGCCGTGCTTGCCGAGGTTGGTCCGTAGATGGGTGACCATAATTACATACCGAGTTTCCTCTATGCCTCCGTAAGTACGTTAAGCCGTTGGTCCCGGCTGTAATTTGTAGATCTTTGACAGTCATTACAAGTAATTAGAAGCCAAAAGTCAGACATCCAGTCTTACTAAGGGGTATCGTATTACCCAGTCACTGGGTTGTGGACCGCAGTTAGGCAGTCGCTTCATGTAAAATACTGGTACTCAGCTGCATCCGGTTAGACTGGAAGCCGACCCCAAGAGAGTTTGGGAAAATGATTTTATTTCCAGAACACAACAATGATTTGACACCGAACGTCTAAAATTTTCAGCACTCACTTTAAACTGTAGCAAAATATTCGCCTAAAGAGAAGAAGGCATGCAGATTAAATATTTCGCCAACATTCTTTGTCTTAGTAAATTGCATACAATCTTGAAGTTGCTGAACAAACTTAACTTATAATGGGCAATAATTCACGGAGGTACCTCACTCCAGAGTGAGCCAAGAGCCTTCGTAAAGTGTTTCATATTAGAAGTAGCCGTATTACATCAGCTTCAGAAGATGTTAACAAGATTTCTGATATAGATATTCAGATTTCTCAGGGATTTTACCGTTGCAGTTGTGGAAACTGTTCAATAAATTCGAAACTCCTAAGAAATGTGGGATAAGTAATTTTTCACCTTTGAAAAATAGCTTATCCCACATTAAACAATAAATTGTTAAAGTAATTTGTTAATAACAAACAAATTAGTTAATAATTTATTTTTATATCAAAATTTAGTAAATTATTAACTAATTTGTTATAGTTTTTCAGTTTATTGTTGGAATACATTTCTTAATTTTTCACTTTAGACTGTGAAATTGTGTGTGAAATTTTTACTTTGAAGACCGATTTATTTTGCCATACCTTCAGAATTATGTAAGTAAATCCCAATGAATAACTCAAAGTATTGACACCACATGATCGATTGAGTAATCTCTTAAGGACTCAGAAAAGAACGAATTCTTGGTAGCTCATAATCTAACAATCCCATTTCTATTGTTGGTGACAATGAGCAGTTTAAAAACTTATGTAAGCAGTATTCAGAAAAAAAAATGATTTTATAGGCGTCACCCGCCTACTTTTTGCATTTTAACCAATCCAGTATTCATTTCTGGAATAAAAACACTAATAAACAATGATTTCCCGCGGGAGATAAAAAGAATATAAAATACTACTGTAAAGTTGTCCAAAGAATTAATGAGCAAAAACTCCCACAACAAGTATACCCTCTCTAAAAATGTACTCTTTTAGTCTGACGCTACTTATGCATAGCTAATACGCCTTTGAAATACAGCGTCTAGTCGGGCGTCATAAAATTGTCATTAATGAACGTCAAGATAAAACAATTGAATATATAACGCTCTATCATTGTGGTCGACGATTATTATTAATTAACTATTTGATAAATGTCGAATATTTCAATGACTACGTTCTGCCCGCGACTCCTGTCTCTGTCTGCGATACAGTAAAACATACATTTGAAGCATATCCTATAAATAGTAATAATCAGACCTCAGGCGTCTTCTCTGTGGATGAGACGAAAGAATTGCCGTCATCTTCCATCAGTGAAAGAATTTTTGTATTTGGATCTGTAATTACAATCATAACTTCTAATAAACTAACAAGTTTACTTACTAATTTTACTAGTACTAGTTTACATTAGATATAGACATACGGTAACACTGCTCTTTCTACCTCTTTCACTTATTTTGATACATTTTATTTTGTATCAATCACTATTATGTAATGTATTTCCCTGCATCAGTTCATTCAGATAGCAAACAGCTGCCTGCTTGAGATATGGGAGCGCTCAGCACAGAATATCTTATACTTTATCTTGTGTGTACAAAACTGAATTTGCTTTGGAACTTGACTAATTTAATTCTTTGTATGTGTTTTTTTTCTTGCAGCAGTACAGGCTGGGACTTATGTCATGCTACAATCACAAAGCTACCACTCCCAGCTCTCATTAAAATTAGTTACAGTGTAGCCGAAAAACCCAACAAAGAGACAAGCAGACGGCGGAGAGACTGTACAAAAAAAAAAACAAAATCATCGAGACAAAATTCATGCTTTATTTACTTGAATTCGTGCATTCTGTTTAAACAAAAGGTTGGAAAGCTCTCCACAGTTTGACTTAGGGTTGCCACACATGTTTTCGAGACAGTATAATTCGGCGCGTATAATATTATATGAAGAAATCCAATCGGGATCGTTTGTTCCAATTGCGCCGAGGCGACCTGATACCGAACGGAGATAACCGATCGGCTATCTGTTACGGCAGTCCCGTAACGCCGGACGGCACCTAGCGTCGGACACTCGAACTATCTCGACAAACGACAACGCGATCTATTCAAATATCAGTAAAAGGGGCGCGGGGTAACGTAGCGATACAGGATCACGCGACGCGATTTGCCAGTGAGCCGTACAACCGCGGTGGGAGAGGTGGTTTTTGGCGGAAAAGCGTTGCGTCACGTAAATTTTCAAGTGAGTATTACGCCTATGGTTTTGTGTTTAATTATTTTTGTTATTTATTAATAAAGACAGAGTTCCATTATAATTCGTAAATTGTGAAAGTTTTTATTAATTACCTAAACAGTTTTAGTTTGAAATACGTCATTTTGGACATTCCCTGTCTCCTAACCTCCGGACACAAAGGTGTCCCTTACCACTGGAGAGTTTATAAGTTGGCTTTTTACTAAGCATTTATACTTATATCATAATAATAATTGTTTGTTGTTTTACGGGATAGAAGGAGGGAGATATTTCAACACGTAAGAGACAAAAAAGAAAGGAAAATGGGATCAGTAAAAGTTTAAAAACTGCCATGGACAAGATTTTGTCCAAAGAAGTAGTGTATTTAGAGAACCACGACGAGGACTGGATACAATGATCCAGCTGCCAAGAATGGGCCCATGAAGCATGTGCTGACGTTCCGGAATGTAGAGATACCTTGATAGATGCATAATGTTTTAAGAATGTCCGGCGTTTGGGGTTTCCATCCCGGTACTAGGTGTCAATGTTAAAGACTAATTTTTTTAACCAAAACTTAATTAACGTTCCTAGATTATGTTTACGCAAAAGTTGTATTTTTAACCGACTTCTAAAAATTTTTTTTTGCGAAAAAAAAACCGACTTCAAAAAACCCTAAACGCACTAAAAAGTTAAAAATAATACTATAACCTACCTATATTAATAAACCTAACCTAACCGACGATTAACCTATAATAACATTTAATAATTCTTTGGAGTCGGTGCCAAGCAATATAATTTAAATTAATTAATATTTAGAAATTGTAAGATGTTTTGTTTTTCTGGCCTTAGTCTGTCTATATAGTCAAGCAGGTATCGTATATTGCTTGGCACCGACTCCAAAGAATTATTAAATGTTATTATAGGTTAATCGTCGGTTAGGTTAGGTTTATTAATATAGGTAGGTTATAGTATTATTTTTAACTTTTTAGTGCGTTTAGGGTTTTTTGCAGTCGGTTTTTTTTTTTGCAAAAAAAAAATTTATTTGTTAATTTTTAGTGGCATATTTTTAATCTAATAATAAAATATGGGTAGGCCTAGTAACGATGCGTCTCGTATGAGAAAACGGCGTCAAACTGAAACTGAGAAAAAGGAAAAAGGACAACGATCAAAAGAAATTAGGGAAAGAAATGATCAACGCATTTTGAATAAGAACCCTGATCATCGCGAAAACAGACTGTCAAAGCAGAGGACCTACATGTTACATAGGTTGAATAAGGAAAGTCAAGTCTGTGGTACACCTGGAAAATGCATACCGTTACAATTACAACAAGCCAACAAGTCAACAAGAGTTACGATGCCTGTCTCTTGGCTTCATCATCAGATTTGATGGTAGAATGGTTCTCATTAAACGCAAATATTTCACTTGTTGCAGAAAATACTAAAATCGCTGTACGTTTTCCTATAAAATTTGAAGAGTTCCCTCGATTTCGCCAAGATTCCATCATCAGATCCCGACTTGGTGACTATGGGACCAAATGGAAAGCATAGGCTTTGAAATAAAAAAATAATTTTCCAAATCGGTTCGTACATGACTGAGTTATGCGCGAACAAAAAACGCAATGCATAGTAAACGAAAAGTTAGAATATTTAGATTTTTGTTGATTTTTTCAAAACCACTTGTCTGATTTCAATAAAATTTTCATGGGACCATTTGGAAAGTATACGCTTTCCAACAAAAAAATAATTTTTCAAATCGGTTGGTAAACGACAGAGTTATGCGCGAACAAACATAAAAAAAAAAATACAAACATCCGAATTGAGAACCTTCTCCTTTTTTAGAAGTCGGTTAAAAAAGGAGGAGGTTCTCAATTCGGATGTTGGTATTTTTTTTATGTTTGTTCGCGCATAACTCCGTTGCTTGCCAACCGATTTGAAAAATATTTTTTTTGTTGAAAAGCGTATACTTTCCAAATGGTCCCATGAAAATTTTATCGAAACCAGATCATCAGGAAGCGGTTTTTGAAAAAATCAACAAAAATCTAAATATTTCTAACTTTTCGTTTACTCTGCATTGCGTTTTTTGTTCGCGCACAACTCAGTCATTTACGAACCGATTTGGAAAAAATTTTTTTTATTCCAAAGCCTATGCTTTTCATTTGGTCCCATAGTCACCAAATCGGGATCTGATGATGGAATCTTGGCGAAATCGAGGGAACTCTTCAAATTTTATAGGAAAACGTACAGCGATTTTGGTATTTTCTACAACAAGTGAAGCATTTGCGTTCAATAATTAAGAACCATTTTACCATCAGATCTGATGATGAAGCTAAGAGACAGGCACGGGAACTCCATAATAAGACAGTGTATTTTAGCTGTGTTTAGGCTTGTTGGAATTGTAACGGTATGCATTTTCCAGGTGTACCACAGATTTGACGTTTCTTATTCAACCTACGTAGCATGTAGGTCCTCTGCTTTGACAGTCTGTTTTCGCGATGATCAGGGTTCTTATTCAAAATGTGTTGATCATTTCTTACCCTAATTTATTTTAATCGTTGTCCTTTTTCCCTTTTTTTCTGTTCAACGCCGTTTTCTCATAGAGAAGCATCTATTAGATTAAAAATATGTCACTAAAAATTAACAAAAAAAATTGTTTTTGCAAAAAAAAACCGACTTCAAAAAACCCTTAACGCACTAATAAGTTAAAAATAATACTATAACCTACCTATATTAATAAACCTAACCTAACCGACGATTAACCTTTAATAAAATTAAATAATTATTTGGAGTCGGTGCCAAGTAACATACAATACCTAAATGACTATATACAGACTAAGGCCAGAAGAAACAAAACATAAATCTTACAGCTTCTAAATATTAATTCATTAATTAATTCAAATTATATTGCTTGGCACCGACTCCAAAGAATTATTTAATTTTATTAAAGGTTAATCGTCGGTTAGGTTAGGTTTATTAATATAGGTAGGTTATAGTATTATTTTTAACTTTTTAGTGCGTTAAGGGTTTTTTGAAGTCGGTTTTTTTTGTTGTTAATTGATTGATTTTATATTTTGTACATTTAACTAATTCATAAAAAATACTTTTTTCTCGAAGTAGTTTTTTTTTATTTCCGGAGAACCTTATATGTCCGCCACTAGGGGACTTCCCCCACTGTTACCTTTTTTTAAAGCAGATCTCAAACAAACTAAAAAATTGGGAAAGAAGTTTCATTGATGTGAAAATGAGAGACATTTAATATGCAAGCTGCCCAGCTTACATATCATATGACTCTCGTCTAAATCTGTCTGTTTATAAAAAGTCTTATTCCTGTTTTCACTGACTACACGAAAATAACCCTTAAATATTATTTCCTTGTTAGAATATCAACTCACACGACATTGATGTACGTATATAGGCAGAAACAGCCAGCTAGAGGAGCTCGTGGCTAAATAATAAGAGCCGCACGGGTCGATCTTTAAGGTTAAGCCGTGCTTGCCGAGGTTGGTCCGTGGATAGGTGACCATAATTACATACCGAGTTTCCTCCGTGCCTTGGAAAGCACGATAAGCCCGTTGGTTCCGGCTGTCATTTGTAATCTTTGACAGTCGTTACAAGTAGGCAGAAGCCAAAAGTCTGACATCCAGTGTTACTAGGGGGTATTGTATTACCCAGTTACTGAGTTGTGGAGGTCAGATAGGCAGTCGCTCCATCTAAAATACTGGTACTCAGCTGCATCCGGTTAGACTGGAAGCCGACCCCAAGATAGTTTGTGAAAAGGCTAGGCAGATGATGATGATGAGGAAGAAACAGCCACCCACATATACAATATGTTAAAAAAAACCTTGTCCGATCCTTGAGGCTATTGTTAGGTGTCAATATAAGACTATTTGTAAGAACCTTTTTGGAGAACAAGTAAAAAGAACACCCAGACAAAAATGTTATAAAAGTTAATGAAATGGGGAAACTTACATAGCAATACAGGGGCGAGGGGCGGTGGGGTAGTGCCGTCATAAAGACATGAACCGATGACGTCTGTCATTGGCTCTGAAAATATTTTTGTTTTGATTATGTTTCGAGTTTGTATCGTGCAAGATTATTCGATGAGGACGCCAATGCGATAGCTGCGACGAAGATTCTGTTCTATGTTTCCGCCTCTAACAGTGACACAGGTCTGGCACCGTCACACAAAGTTAGCACGGACGCTTTATAGCACATTTGTGTCTGACTTATGCAGCTGCTCTTCAATGTTAACATAATTCACACGCGGTCTTCCTACATCAACGTGATACGTTTCGTGGCCGTGACAGTGTTCACGGCCACACATAGTTCCACAAACCTTAGTGCTTGTGAAAAGCACAAGCTTAAGCGGGAGCGGCTGTCGAAGGACCAATTAGCGTTGTGTAATTTGAGGGGAAAGAGATTTATATGAGAATAGAATAGAATAGAATAGAATAAAACTTTATTGTACACCAAAAATGAAAAATAACGGGCTTACAAAACTGCTAATCATATGGTTACAACGGCGGTCTTATCGCTGATAGCGATATCTTCCAGACAACCTTTGGATGGACATTATGGAATATAAATAAAAAAGGGGGGTAGTCACTGGTGTACTTATTACACAAAAATGTTAAATAACAAAAGTTAAGTTATCACTTCATATATGTACATATACATGTATAATATAAATATAATACATAAATAAATATATGTATATATATAGATATTTGTGTTTTTAATATTATATAGCAAAAATAAAACTAGAAAGGTGACAAATTTTGACTGAATGCAATTACAGAGACTGAAAATGGTTTGTAACTAAGCTTTTAAAAGCAACGAGCGACTGTGCTTGTCTTACCGACACCGGCAATTCGTTCCACAAACGGACAGCCTGGACCGTGAAGGACTGGTCATAAAATTTGGTGGAATGTGCTGGCATCAAAAGTCGCAAATTCTCCGATGATCTCAAGTGCCTGCTATGAGTGTCATTTAGGAACTTGAAACGTTGTTTAAGATAGGAGGGTGTAGTGGGATTAAACAGAATACTGTAGAGAAGGGACAAAATATGCGCATTCCGGCGAAGGCGGATAGGCAACCACTTGAGTTTAACGCGAAACTCTGAGACATGATCATATTTGCGCAAACCAAATATAAATCTGATACAAAAATTTTGGAGTCGCTCAAGCTTATCTAGCTGCACTACAGTGAGATCTGGATAACAGGCATCAGCATAGTCGAGGATTGGGAGAAGAAGAGATTGAGCAAGCGCAGTTTTAGTGGCAGTTGGAAGAAAATTGCGCAATCTGCGTAAAGACCCCGCAGACGCAAACAGTTTGCGGCCCACTTCTTGCAACTGGGGAACCCAGGACAAGTCTTTGTCAATGTAAATTCCCAGGTCTTTTACCACATCGCTATATGGAATTGTGGCACCATCAAAAACAATGTGAGGAAGCTTCGTCCAGTCAATTCTTGAACGCAGCCTAGGGCTGCCGACAACAATGACTTGAGTCTTCGCAGGGTTAACCTTCAAACCATGAGCCAAACTCCATTGAGAAATACGTGCCAAATCCTTATTCACCAAATTCACTGCCTCAGACAATTCGTCTACGGGAGCCTGTGAATAAATTTGCAGGTCGTCAGCATAAAGGTGGTAGGATGAGAGAAGTTCATTGGAAATAGAATTTATAAAAATGGCGAAAAGAAGAGGTGATAGAACGCCCCCCTGTGGTACGCCGGCAGAGGTATTGCACCATGAAGAAGACGAACCTTCAATGCAAATACGTTGTCGGCGGCCACACAGGTAACTACGAAACCAATCAATTGCTGTTGGAGATATGTTAAGAGAGCAGAGTATACCGAGTAAGATATCGAAATCGACTGTGTTAAAAGCATTACTGAAGTCTAATAAGGAAAGGACCGTCAGATTCCCATTCTCCATTCCTAATCGTATATCGTCCGTAATGTTAACAAGAGCTGTGGTAGTGCTATGACCTGGACGAAAACCGGATTGGTAAAAATTAAGGAGACTGTTTTTACAAAGGAAAGCACTAAGCTGATTATGGATAAGGCGTTCTAGGACTTTGGATAAGAACGGTAATATGGAGATCGGACGGAATTCAGAAAAAGAAATAGGATTACTCTTTTTTGGGAGAGGGGTAATTTGGGCTTCTTTCCAAAAAGATGGAAAAGCACCACAGGATACGGAATAATTAAGGATGTGACAAATGACGGGAAGGATTTCATCCAGGATAGGAAGTATCATCTTGCGACTGACACAGTCACTACCAACAGCATTAGACGTAATGGATAGTATACTCTTCTTAACATCACAATCAGCAAATTGATTAAAGACGAAAGGAGAATAATCGGGAGTAGGAAGAGATGAAAGATTATCTAGAGTTTTGGCTTTAATAGGCCCATTGAAATTACAAGAGGTGGAAAAATGTTTATTAAGTAATTCAAGATCTATATCTTTTGGAATAGACTCTTGACGAGACTTACCGACTCCCATTGATCTGAGGAATTTCCAGACTTTAGCTGGGTCACCGTTTTCGACGGACTTATGAATGTGGTGGCGTTGGGCATCCCTACAAACCAAGTTGCTGCGATTGCGGATTGCAACGTACCTTTCACGATGTAAGAAGTTAGGTCTGCACTTGTATCTCGATTTTGCTGCCGCCTTTTTTTGCAAAATGACTTTCATTTCGGCTGTTAGCCACGGTGCAGGTAGATGTTTGATCTTTACTAGCCTGACAGGTGCATGGACGTCGTAGAGCTGGTTAAGGTTAGAATTGAGAAGATCGACTTTGACATCAATCGACTCCGCATTGACGAGATCAGACCAATCAATGTTGTCGGCATCCCCACGAAGGCTTTCAAGGTTCATACCACCAAAACTGCGCTGTAGAAGGGTTTTAGGCTTAATCTTAGGAGGGCGGATTTTGTAAGAGAGGAAAATTAAATCATGGTAGGAGAAGGCGTCAGCTGAGCATTGCCCATGCTTAGCGACATGTTGTGTGGAAGAAACGAAAATAAGGTCAAGGAGCGAAGGAGCACATATGAGATAGGTTGTCGTCGACACGCAGGTTATTTAGGGAAAAGAACTTACTTGGAAGCTGGCAGGTGATCGTTTTTAACGATGGCTGACTGGAGTGCGCGAGTTGATATCCAGCCCGTGATCCGGTGACTTCTTCCTGCTTCGCTTATATCCCCTTGTCGGCCGACACGTTTAAAAACCCAAAAAAGGTTGCGGGCGCGGGCGGTGATTTTAAGTTGGCGGTTATAAGAACAGTGGAGTTTTTTCGTTTTCTGCCAAATCATCGACGGACGCGAGCTTCATTGGATCTTGTGTGGCGGTGCTCCTTCTCTTTCTATCACATGGGCGCGTAGTAGGAGAGAGGGAGAGGGGTAGAAATGGATAGCGATCGACAACTTGACAAAAATATTATATTAGAGGCGGGTTAGGAAACGTGATAGCATGATGCATACCACGTTCGGATATACTATAGAAACTTGCGTAAGCACTTAGCGTACACATAGTTCCACAAACTTTGGAACCTACCGTACGTACGCTTTGCGGTACCTCGCGCAAAACGTGTCTCGTAATCTCTATGAACCTCTGCATGATTGCAGTAACTATAATGCTCTGGATTTGTAAACGACACTTCAACAATCCCAACAGCGGATCAAACACTCCTGACGTAATATTTACGCAATGACATAATTTTAAAATGACAAATGCTGTTACTTTTTTATCTCGTTTATATTTCTTTTTTATAGTTTTATTTTACAAAAAGGTTTGATTGATTTTTATTACGACCTCTTTTACTAATCTAATGTTGTCGCGTTTTAAAAAGTTGTCACATTGCGGCGCAATGGTGCTAATTTGGGCAAGAAAATCGTAATTTTAAAATTAATTAGCATGGTAACTTTCATGAATATTTCATTTTCTTTATTTTATTTGGTTATGTGATTACGATACCTATATGCCCCTTTCGTATCTGACAGGGTTTTTTTAACATACCTATTGTATATAATATATAGGTAGCTGTTATTGCAATTGAAGCAGGATGTATTTCAACTACTTATTTACCTTGGTAAACATAAACATATCACCCACACAGGCCACAGCTTCGTTAGATAAACCTAACAAAAATAAAACAAACGCCAACTATCTAAAACAAGCTACCCACATAATCATATTACCGGCAGTAGTCGACGTACAAATATGATAGCCGCCATACTTCGGTCCCAGGAGTGGCGGATCCAACTAAACTTGTCGCGGTACATATCAACTGAAGGTGCATTTACACGGGCCACTTATTGTTGCGGTTAACAATGACGTCACAGCAACATCGAGCAATTGTTGCTAAGATAACTCCACAACATGTTGTGTGGGGACCGTGACTCTGTATCGAAAAGAAGGTAGAGTGCATCCTAAGTGGTGGCGCATAGCGAATGTGGAAATTGACAGAAAAGTAGCCCGCAGGCTGAGGTGGTGGGAGATTCTAGTGTGGCTTATTACATCTGGATGAACCTATCAAAGGTCGGAGTTTTTATGGTTCCATAGCCAAAAGGTGCCAACGGAGCCTTATTGCTAAGGCTTCACCGTCGGTATGTCTGTCTGTCACAAGGCTGTCCATGGTTTTGAACCGCACTTCGTAATAGACTCCTGATTTTCACAGGTGTATTACTCATCATCTGCTTTGCCTTTTTCCAACTTTATTGGAGTAGGCTTCCAGTCTAACCAGATGCAGCTGACTACCAGTATTTTACATGGAGCGACTGCCTATCTGACCTCCACAACCCAGTTAATTCTAAGGAACGATACTCCATGGTAAGACTGAGTGTCAGGCTTTCAAGCTGGAACGACTGTCAAAGATCTATAACTGACAGCCGGGACCAACGGCTTAACGTACTTTCCGAGGCACAGAGGAAACTCGGTATATAATGATGGTCACCCATCCACAGACCGACCTTGGCAAGCGCGGCTTAATCTTGGAGATCAACCCGTGCGGCTGTTATTATTTAGCCACGAGCACCTCCGAGGGTGTGTATTACGATGGGTGCTTTTATTAAAAATAAAACAGAAAACGAGTTTTTGTCAGCCATATAGGATATGGAAACCTTCGTCTGCAAGTCCGACTCGCACTTGGCCGGTTTTTCGAGCCATTTATGATTTTAATGGTGAGTTTTTTATAGAGCCAACAAACTAGATTGCTCCACTACTCCAGCAACTGTTGCCGGCAACTATTGTTCGAAAAAAGGCCCGTGTATAACAAGCTTTATATCGGGTACATAATATTTGTGTTTGCGCCGATATTGACTTGGCCTAAGTCAATAAATATCCTATTATTGGGCGACGACCTCGGGGTGTAGGACATGTGACTCTCACGAGTTGGGATTGTGAAGAATCTTCGAGAAGTCTTATAGAACATTGTGGTGGGTCAGACAATAGGCCTGCTTTTTAAGCATCAGGGTTTGAAACAGGCCTGTTAGTACAAATGTTTATGTAAATCAAGGCTTTTTTTGCCATGTGTGTAAATAGTGAATTTTCATCACTTATCCTCATTTTCCTACCCATAACGCAATTTATTCGGGGCCCGTGCAGCATGTCTTCTTCTTCCATACTTGTCTATTACTCGTCATATGATCAGACACTTCCTTTCTTGCTGTATCATCCTTCACACAGTCCATCCATCGTTTTTTTGATCTTCCTCTACGCTTATAGCCATCCACGTTCATACTTGAAACTTTCCTCACGACATTCAATCCTCCGCTTTATATACAAATGTTCAGTCAACAGCGCCACTATCAGAATTCCTCTTATGACATCTTAACGAATTGGCGAATTGGAGAGTAGAAAACAGTTCGTTTGATTCGCTAGTTTAGTACTACTTAGCTTACTTACAGACTCATAAGGAACCATAGCCTTCGTGGCCTACCATGACGTCTTAAAACATGATTGTTTAATTCTTATTACAGAGTGGGAAAGAGATGGAGCTAGACGATCTGTATAGCTTCGTCTCTTTCCCACTCTGGAGTAAGAATGAAACAATAATGTTTTAAGACGTCATGGTTACTCCGCTGATCTAGGTCGTCTAACAAGTCCATAGAGAGGATAGATTTTTCAAGCTTGATACCGGACGCATTCTGCTACTTCAGTAGAGTTTTAGGTCCGTGTCCAGACCAGAATTCGCAATATGTCCAGACTGGTGTGACAAAACCTTAAGCAGGTTTTTAATTAAGATAAAAACTCTTTTTCTAAAATCTATGTCTAGTTCACCCATGATTTGTGCCTGAGCTAGGTAATCCTGTATTTCAGGGGATTTGAGGTAACATTATTTGGTTAAACAATCACGTTTCATTCATTTATTAATCTTAAAAGTAGATAATTATTTTCTCTGTTAGACGATTTCTACGTTTTTGCTGACATTGTTTGTCCCTACAAGATTTCAAAAGCAATCTCTAAATAAGATCTGTATCCATCGAACGAGGTTCTTCAATCATCTGATATCTCTTAAATGATAACAGAAGCAATCTGCATTTACACAGACTCGGTATAGTTTTATTTTTTACTGTTTTGTGGGTTCGTCAAGATTTTCTCAGAACTGAATTGCTGAAAGAGATATGCGTTAGTTATGTTCACCAAAATTAGAAAATAGTGTTAGTTTCTTTTGTGTTATTATATTAGCCAGAACAGAAACAGACGCAAATTGCCAACTTTTTCAATATAATATCACTCCTGTAATGCCCGAAAAGTTAAGCAGATGATTACCTATCTACGTAAGTAACTCACCTTTCACCAGTTATTTTAAGTCCCATGTAATTGGCGCGAGCCTATTGCCATCAACCAGCCACAAATCTAGACTCCGTGACAGCTACGGGGACATTCCTGATGGAAAAACCCAATAACTCCCTACTTTTTAAAATAATTCGCAATTATAACTAAATTTCAGAAAAAAAATGCATCTCGGAGATCACACAAACCACAAAATTAGAACAGCAAACATGCATCGTATTTACCCAAAAATATCTCGCGGAACCTCAAACGATTCCTAAAAGGAATTTAAAAGTACGTCTAAATGCGTACTTACGTATAAGTAACTCACTTTTCACCAGTTATTTTAAGTCCCATGTAATTGGCGCGAGCCTATTGCCATCAACCGGCCACAAATCTAGACTCCGTGACAGCTACGGGGACATTCCTGATGGAAAAACCCAATAACTCCCTACTTTTTAAAATAATTCGCAATTATAACTAAATTTCAGAAAAAAAATGCATCTCGGAGATCACACAAACCACAAAATTAGAACAGCAAACATGCATCGTATTTACCCAAAAATATCTCGCGGAACCTCAAACGATTCCTAAAAGGAATTTAAAAGTACGTCCAAATGCGGCTTCCACTTGTGTGGGAACTGTTGGCAGAACTGTGGCAGCGATGGATCGACGGCCTTTTACAAACATTTCTAGCTATCTACGGCCACTAAACGAGGCGTTGATAAATACAACTAAACTTTATATCAATCGCGTTTTTGCTTAGGCTACAGAGTTTAAAAGCAAAATCACAAATGTTGATAGGGTCTGTGGTGCCAAAGAAAAAAGGGAACAGTCAAATATCGATATGCAACTTTTGATTGATTGACATAGCATTAGCGATAAGCCATTGACGACTAAACGATAGATTATGAGTAAAAATATGTAGCTAGAAAAGGAGTGAATACTGAGGTACAGGAATTATAGGAGAATCCTTGTCCCAAAAAATATTCTTCGTAGAGCTATAATTATAACATCAACATTTCAAGCAAAATTTTTTACCATTTCATCAGTAATGAGACAGAATGGCATTCTAAGTAACAAGAATCTTTTTTTAAGTTATACTTATTAGTACTCATAAGTATTTGCCATTCATCGTTATTGTAGGAATTCTTCGCTATTAAGAATTAGAGTAACCGAGGAGTAAAATATTATTATGTTGCTCTCCGAACTTCGCAAATTAATTGTATAATCTATTTACTGAGCTGTGATAATGGCGCTGTGCATTTACTGCAATGTAAACTAGATATTAACTGTGATCTTCACTTAATAGCAATATCCATGTAATGTAGTTCCCCATATATTTAAAACTCAACAATGTTTTATCCTTCGAAGGAGTTATTTTTCCATTAGCTACGTACAAAACCTGCTGAAGGTATAATATTTCGATAAAGAGGCCTAATAATTGCCGTTTTCCCATCAAACATTCATTAAAAAGTAATCAACACGTTGCGCCGACAGCCTGCCATGGCCGGGAGAGAAACTCGCTAATTTCTTACAACAATACAAGCCCATCTCAGCCATATTTTCACCAGATTTTACTTTGAAAAAACGAATCAAGAGGAATTTTCCCTACTCGTAAACTTTCCTATAAACTAGTTGAACCTGTTGAAAGTAAATCAACTAGAAAGGTTTTATCCAAGCAAACCTACTGAATTACAAAAGTTTTCGTGTAAAACGAAATTCACACACACGGTTCGCAATAAACAATCTAGGTACTACTCCGTACTACTCAATGCATACAAAAAAGTCCCGGTATATTGGCGAACACCTAAACGACAAGAGGTCTACGGGTTCGCTTATACGAATGCTCCCGATATTCCGATCACGTGCTCCTAGGCTTAACTCGACCTCGATTCCACTCAATTTAAACGTCTAACACGATTTTATTTCCTCTAAAAGTATCAACGGGTAGTGAATGGTTGTCGACCTATAATTTGAATCTGAAAACCTTTGCTAGTTGGATGCTAGAACGTGGAACAAACATCGCAACAATCCTTCCCCAAAGCGCTTATGCAAACTATCTCTTTGTGTTTTGGAGGGCATTTTTCAACTGTTGCAGCGTCTCGACCTTAATAAGAGTGCAGCAATTAGCGCTGAGAGAGACAACAGCGCACGATCGCGGGGTTCATTACCGCGCGCTTTCGCCACCCGACAGCTTTAATGATCGTCGCTCGAAAATTATGCATAAAGCCATCCCTATTACGTCAAAATTGGAAGCTGACGGATTAAGGAGGTTCCATCGAGTGAGGCGTTATTCAAAACGGGTCCATTCACGCAATGTTAGCGCTGACAGGTTGATCCACCCTGCGGGACGCAACTTCACGTCGCGTCGCTTAAATGTGGCGTAGAAAAAACTTCAATAAAACCAGCGTAAACGTCTCTTTGTGCTTTATTGCTTGAAAGTCGTTCACTTGCTGAAACAACCGTCCCGATGCGAAGACGTTCGTTAAAATAGCTTTTACGAGGCCGTTGTTATGATATTGCGTAGGAGTGTTGCCTACATAATATATCCAGATACTTATCACGACATCCTTGTAATAAGAAGTATAAAAAAGCAAATGATTTTCTTCATGAGAAGAAGATGAGACCGTTCAGAACATAACGTTGATATTGATACAAAAAGACGCTCATTCAGTCTTTCCTTTAAGAAGTTGCTGAAATATGATCTGACATAAAGCCACTTCTATGAAAAGCGTTTTCCCACCTACTTACGAATTCGGTTCACGCACAGAACACCATTCGCACGTGTCTAGCGGACAAAAAAAGTTCTGTACTGTGTTCTTAGTTTATAGCGAGGAGTATAAAAGTTTGCACAAAGTTGCAAGGGTAAATCCGCGGGGCTTTCGTCTAGTATTGCCAGATTAAGCATGCTCCTCGCCAAGCCTTGCTCGGGGAGAATTGAATGCTTAGTTTTATTGCGTCTCTACGAGTATTTTAAAATACCGTTTGCTTGAATAAAACCTTGCAGAAACTGGTACTATATTTATTGTAGTAGCACTGAATGTATTGAAAATGTTAATTCTCTGCAGTATTTATTTTAGCTTCAGTCTGCAATAATATCGGCGTAATTTTAATAAATAAATGTAATAATTAGTGGCTCTCATATTTGTAGGGGACGGAAAAATAAACTGTATCATCTACTTATGTATGACATAATAATATTATAGTGCCATCACGAATCCGGCCGCCACGCGCAGTAATTATAGCAATATCCCTCGGGATTTTTCGCTGTAGGAGAGGCTCTGTTATGAATAATTACGGGTTGATATGAAAACGCCTACCTACATCACTAGGTAGGTACTTATATATTTTTATCTGGCTACCTTTAACTGATAGATGTTCTTTTCAAATCGAAGAGTATTTTGTTAGATTTTGTCATTTACGCGCAGATGCAATGGTGAAAGAAAGTATTTAAGCTTTTCCAAAGGATATTATTTTGAAAAGTCTTTTCATTCGTTCAGTATTACTTTAAAGAAATTGTTGAAGAACCATTCTATCTTGCATAGCAACGATAACGCGAAGAATTTCAAAAGTTTATTTTCGTCAAATTACCGATTGTGAGAGAGAAGAGAATTGTGATCAATCTTTATCATCCTTTTAGTTCATTTCTTTTTATTTAATCTAATGATTGAATATTAGACCGTGTCAGAGATAGACGTTTGTTAGTACTATTTAACTCCGTAAACAATAAAGCTCGCCATAAGAGTTTTATTGAGTCGTTTATCTCTGCTGAATCTTGGCTGAATCTGAGTTTCAATCTATTTTAACGAGGCCCATAATATTTATGTACTCTCTCTCTCTGCGTACCGAAATATATAATTAACATTTCATTAATCTTCCTAGAGTTGACGTTTATTTAAAGATTAACTAATGAAAAGTAAGACCTAACCATATAGGCACTTAACAATTAAAATAAAAACGATAGAATATCCTCAAGCAATTAATTAACCTAACATCAAACTAAAATACATGTTTACGGCTTGGAATTTTTTTTTAAATAAAATCCATTCGATCTAACTGGCAAATAGATCATATTGACCTACACGCATCATTTAATAAATTAAATTGAGTGTGAAAAATTTGAATTTAAAGCTAATAATAAGGTATAGACGGATCCTAATCACATCAGACAAATTGCAGTCAGTCACTTTAAAATTCAATTTACTCGAATTCACTTTAAATAATTGAGTTGAAAGAAAGCAATCATGTTAAATCAGGGGATTGTCAAAGTTTATTTGTTTTTTTTTTAGCGATTAATAGGTTTTTGCCTCAAGTACCGTCGTTTTCTAATTGTGTGTGTGTGGCTTCGATATTGATGTTTTTTTAATCGAATGCATTAACCGCCAACAGTGTGACAACCAGTCTTACCAAGGGATATCATGATACCCAATATTGTGGAGTGGAGGTCAGATAAGCAGTCGCTCTATTTAACATACTGATTGCTGCATCCTGTTAGACTGGAAGCCACCCCAACATAGTTGGGAAAAGGCTAGGCAGATTATGTTGAAATGCAGTAGCCAGCGAAACTGGGCCTCGTGGTCACGACAACTATGCCCAATGCAATAGAGGAGTTGGAAATAGACTTTTGGCAGAGACCAGCTAGAACTAGTGGAATAAAAAGAACTAGGTCAGCCTGCCTAGGACTTCATTATCTTCAACTTCTTCACTCTTCTTCTTCTTCTTTTTTTCCAGTGTTGTCAACTTCTTCCAGTATTCTTTATTTTTTTTTTTAGAAGCAAAACCAAATGGAAAATGAAATAGTATAATTTCTCACCCGCCATCCATCATCGCAAGTGAATGAATCGCGTATTCGCGTGACACCACATTTCATCGCGACGTGAAATAACTTGATGCAAATGGAGCACCCAGCAAGTTTGTGAAAACGTGATAAGTTGAATCCTGAGAAATGAGCTCGAGACCGCTCTTCATGTGAAAATTACGCTATCCGTTACGTGCAGACAGATTCTGATACTGCAGTAAACTGTGGTAGCTTTTTAGGGTTCCGTACCGAAAGGGTCAAACGGGACCCTATTACTGAGACTTCACTGTCCGTCCGTCCATCCGTCACCAGGCTGTATCAGATCATGAACCGTGATAGTTAGCCAGTTGAAATTTCTACCGATTATGTATTTCTGTTGCCGCTATAACAACAAATATTAAAAACAGAATAAAATAAATATTTAATTGGCCTCTGATACAAAAACGTGATTTTTGCTTATTAATGTTAAGGAACGCGAAAATAGTCGTGCGCGAGCCCGACTCGCTCTTGGCCGGTTTTTTTTTTTTGTTTATTTCGGATACCGGTAAGTATTTACGAGTAAGTAGGTATAATCGACCCCTTTGATTTTTCAGTTTTCACAACAATCTATACGAATAAATAAAAACGAAGAGTCTGTTTGAATTTCAAAATAACAGCTTTTTAGTGTGTGAATGCCTATAAAAAAGTTGTAGTTTAAAGAAGTGCAGTTAACGTTCAATCTTAGGCAATTACTGAAACCTACCTTTACCAATGTTTTTAAAATACACAAACCGTATTTTTTTCGATATCTCGGACGCTTAAGACTCTTTTCAAGTTTTTTATTTGTAAAGTTTTATTTCTTTCAGTTACAATGTGGATTCTCTTAAAGGTTTTTATTAAATTAAACGATTTCGGTTAAAGACTGCCCAGAGATTGACTCCGAAACTAAACAAAATATAACAAACTTGACCTTATCCTAACTTCAAACTTTTTAAAAAAACCAATATCCAACACATTCTTTAAAAACACACTGTATCACACACGTTCCTAAGTTTCTAACATAACCCAATAGAGCTTTGATAGAATTGAATTGTTCACACATAAAGTTTCGCTGGCGATAAAATTGTCTGGCGCGAAGTTGTCCCATTGGGCGCGTAGTGATATTATGAAACAATAGCCAATCGAGGCGGCGGATCCCAGGGGACGGGGGACACCATACATCGGCTGCAGTTAGCGATAGACAACGAAGTAATAACATAATAACCTCACGCCTTAAATCCCCGAAGGGTAAGTAGAGGTGTTCTTAGTGTACACATTTCGCCAGTTATAAACAATAACCAATCGAGACGGCGTGTCCCAGAGGATGGGGATGATGTTCCTTCATCGACACCAACTATAACGCACTCATATCGTTATGAGGTAAATTTGCTAATCGGAAGGGGTCCGAGAGGGCCGATGCCTGCCAGGGCTGCGGGACTGTTTGAACGAGATACCGTGTCCCTGTAACACAAAGGGCTAAGAAGGAACATAGATGGGTTTTGGTCAGTCAAGTCTGACACTCCCTTTCGCTCCGCCCAGAGCGGGGGGTGGGTCATTTGATGAATTGAAGAACATAAAATCAAAATCAAAATCAAAATATTTTTATTTTACATAGGCCTACAGGGGCACTTATAAAACGTCGGCAAAAAGGTGCTCGGTTCGCGTTGGTCGTTTCCTATGGAGAAGAACCGGCAAGAAACTCCATGGTTACTCTTTTAAAATCATTTGGTTTTACAATATTACTGTTACAGCATTAGTACTAAAGTATGGGAGGACATCGTAGGCCTGACAATAAGTCGTTGCTTACTACGAAACGTAGAACGAAATAAAAAGTTACCAAGGATCTAGGAATCTATAAGGCCTACAATGTCCACACATTTACAAACAATCGGTAAATAAGAAAAAGAGTCTATACAACAAAAAAAATAGAAAATATCACAAAATGACTAGATCAAATAAGTGACACAAATGTTGTCATCCGTGCTGTAACTATTCTAAACAAAAGGTGTAATGATTTAAAAACTATTGTAAAGCATCTGATTAAAAAGAAAGAAGAAAGGAAAAAAAAAAATAAGATTGAGAATAGTTAGAGACATCCACACATTTGTGCCGTTTATGAGCTACCAGGGAAGCCGCATGTGCGAAGGGGCTAAGGCCAAACTTCTCTATCTTCAACGTAGTCCTTAATTTTGTAATATGCTTTTTTAATTAGGACACGTTTAATATAATTTTTAAACTTTCCATCGGTCAGTTCTGTAACTGACTTCGGCAACTTATTATAAAAGCGTATGCTGTTTATAAGAAAAGACTTGCTAGTTTTGGTTAATCTGAATTTGGGTATTACAATTTCGTGTTTACTGCGTGTATTTATATTATGGAAGTCGCTTCTAATTTTGAAAAGTCCTCGGTTTTTGCGGACATATAAAATACATTCTAAAATATAAAGTGAAGGCAGAGTCAGTATATCGATTTCTTTAAATTTTTCTCTGAGGGATTCACGAGGACCCATTTTGTAGATAGCGCGGACTGCCCTCTTTTGCAGTATGAAAATTGATTCAACGTCTGCTGCCGATCCCCACAGCAGAATGCCATAGGACATAATACTATGGAAATAAGCGTAGTATACTAACCTAGCTGTGGCTATATCAGTTAACTGCCTTATTTTTCTGATTGCATAGGCAGCTGAGCTTAACCTTCCTGAAAGAGTTCGAATGTGCGCGCCCCACTGCAGTTTTGAATCGATAGTAATCCCCAAGAATACAGTTTCCGCTATAACATCAAGCTTCTTGCCGTCAAGATTTAAATTTAGGTCACGTTGTGGTACATTTGGTAAAGAAAACTTAAGGCATTTTGTTTTATTCGTATTCAATAAAAGATTGTTGGCTGCGAACCATTTCGAGAGAATAGTTAGGCTTTCATTGACATGTAAGACGTCCGTATCTTTTCTATCAATTTTAAAGATTAGCGAAGTGTCATCAGCAAATAGAATTATATCCGAAAATTTTGCCATCATATAAGGGAGATCATTAATATAAACAAGAAACAGGAAAGGGCCGAGAATTGAACCTTGGGGCACGCCCATCTTGACTATAGACCCGCAGGACGTCGCCCCATTTACATTTACTTTTTGCAGCCTGTTTGATAAATAAGAGAGCACAAGATCAGCAGCTTGTCCACGAATTCCGTAGTGGTGTAATTTACAGATCAGTGTTTTGTGGTCGACGCAGTCGAACGCTTTTGAGAGATCACAGAAGATGCCAATAGCATCCTGGGACTTCTCCCAGGACTCCAAAATGTGACTGATGAGTTTTACTCCCGCGTCCGTTGTCGACCTACCCTTCGTGAAGCCAAACTGCTGACTATGCAGTATCCTATTAGAGTTGAAGTGAGACAACATCTGGTCCAGCATGATTTTTTCATAGATTTTACTCAGTGCTGGAAGCACAGATATAGGCCTATAATTAGAGGGATCACTCTTACAACCTGATTTGAAAATTGGTACTACTTTACTATGTTTCATCAAGTCGGGAAACTTGCCGCTGTCCAAACATTGGTTGAATATGCCTGTTAAGACAGGAGCAATCGTATCAATAATATCTCCAAGAACCTTGACGGATATCCCCCATAAGTCTTCAGTATTTTTTATATTGAGACTTTTGAATGCGTTTTTAATTGTAGCAATACATACTGGTTTAAATTTAAAGTTTGGTATGTTCTTTGTAAAATTCTCTTTAAGAAGAGCTTCAGCTAATTTAGCTGAAGAGGGGAGAGATTTCGTAACCTCTAACGGAATGTTGGTAAAAAAGTTGTCTAGAGTCTCAGCGACTTCTAGCTTATCACAAATTGTTTTATTATCTATTTTCAAAGACAATTCAGTCTTATCTCGTTGTTGCGTCTTTCCTGTTTCTCTGTTAATTACCTGCCATACAGTTTTTATTTTATTCTTAGAAACACCGATTTTATTACTTATTATTTTAGATTTTGCTTGAACGCAGACACTTTTGAATATTTTTGAATAGTTTCTAACATAAGTGTGAAAGACTTGATCTGAAGTCAGAGATTTTTCGTGATATAAATTGTATAAAATATCTCTACTTTTTCTTATTCCCGCAGTGGCCCATTCGCTAAATTTGGATTTTGAGTTGACTTTAACATTTTTTACAGGACACGTTTTATTAAATTCCTGGCAAACTGTGGAAAATAATATACTGTAGTTTATATTGGGGTCTTCTAAATCAAAACTAGCATTAGAAAGTTTGCTAAGAACATTATTATTAAAAGATTTTAATTTATTTTTGGAAAGAGGTCTTAATTTAATTGATTTAACGAAATGTAACTTTTTGTCTAACTCAAAAGATACAAGTTGTCCAGTATGGTCTGACCTAACGCCACTTATTAATAAAGACTCTTTTACTATGCAATTAGTAAATACATTATCTATGCATGTAGCTGAGGTTGCTGTTATTCTAGTTGCTACACTAAATAAATATTTTAAGTTGAATGATTTAAACAATGAGACCAGCTTACATTTTTCAGGTGAATTGACTAACAGGTCAATATTGAAGTCACCACAAACAAAAACTAATTTATTATCTGAGAAAAGTTTACTTAATATTTCTTCCATTGTGATTAAAAATAGTGACAAATTTGATGCTGGTGGTCTATACACACATAAAACAGTATGACCCTCAACCTCTGCACATGCTACCTCACATAAGCGATCAACAGAGTAAGCAGTGATATCCTTCCTCTCCTTATACCTGAGACAGCTATTACAAAGTATCAGGGTACCACCACCCACTGAGGATCTGTTGTACGCACTGGCAACTGAAAAATTATTTACATTAAACAGCATCCTATCTGGTTTTAACCAAGTTTCACTAAAACATAAAATATCCATGTGGTATTTATCTACTAACATTTCCACGTCTAGAAACATATAGTTAGTACCAATAGTTAGCACGTAGTAGCAATAGTTAGCACGTATAGAAACATATAAAAAAACGTATATTTACTAACAATAACTATTGGCAAATATAACTCATAACATGTCACCAGAAATCTCCAGAGGGAATCCTATAATGCGCTCACATATCGCTAGTTACGTATAAGTGTGTTTGTGAGCCTTTTGCCATCATCTGGGCAATCATCCAGATTATGTCTGTTACTGAGAATTTGCTGATGGACGAACCCGAGACTTTGTGCTCAACAGTTACTTAGCGTGAGCATGTGAAGCGAAATAGATCACGCCTTAAAAGTTTCCAGTTATAAACTGTCGGTTCCATGTTGTCCTATCGGATATGCTATGAAGCGATAGTCAATCGAGGTAGATCATCCCACGGGACACCCGCCATCAGCTTCCTACTTGATTAGCTCAGATGTATTAGTTGCAAACTGGTTTATTTTCTATAAACAACTTTGCATTACTACTACAGGATATTTGTGTAATATTTAGCTTAGATGATGCACAGCCATGTCCATGTTTTAAATTATAAAACACAATTTATTAAGTGACTTGCTTTTGCCTGCGGCTTAGCTACTGTTATGGTCAGAAATTATTATTATTAGAGGAGCTCGTGGCTACATAACAACAGCCGCACGGGTCGGTCTTTAAGGTTAAGTCGTGCTTGCCGAGGTTGCTCCGTGGATGGGTGACCATAATTACTTACCGAGTTTCCTTCGTGCCTCGGAAAGCACATTAAGCCGTTGGTCCAGGCAGTCATTAGATCTTTTACAGTCGTTACGAATAGTCAGAAGCGAAATTCTGACATCCAGTCTTACCAAGGGGTATCGTATTACCCTGTTACTGGGTTGTGGAGGTCAGATAGGCAGACGCTTCATGTAAAATACTGGTACTCAGCTGCATCCGGTTAGACTGGTGCCGACCCCAAAATACTTTGGGGAAACGATAGGCAGATGATGATGGTCAGAAATTATTTCACGAAAATGATTTTAATATAGCGTATGACACTCAGGGATAATGAAGCTTCCCATTAGTGAAAGAATTTTCTGAATCAAAGCAGTAGTTCCGAAGATACCCCAGCATACAAACTTACAAATAAATTTTAACTCTTTATAATAGAAGTAAAGATGATGGTCTTTCAATCAGACCATGAGATTTGTAACCAGCCTACTTCATCTTAAAAACAACCAAGGTAATTAAACATTATTTTCTGTATTATTTTATGCATAAACGAACAGCATTCATAAAAGTTCCTGTCTATAACGCCATGCTTTCCGATCGGGTATGGTATAAAACGATAGCGTATCAATGCTGCGCCTCCCCATTGGAAACCAGCATCGGTTAATACTGCATGACCCTAGATATGTCAGTGCAAATGATGATGCGTTATGTAATTAGACCATAAAATTCAACATTTATATACATATAAAGGGTGTAACCGAAAGGGTATATACATAATTAAAGGTGTGCTACAGACCATCAAACTGAACTTGTTTCTCCATGGAACAAACATCGTAATAGCGAAAAAAATATCAGCTGCCCCATATATTTGGGTCTATACGCATTGAAATTTTGTATGGGGCAGCAAAAAATTTTTTCGTTCTTACGATGTTTGTCCGATAGAGAAAAATGTTCAGTTTGATGGTCTGTAGCACATCCTTAAGTATTATACCCTTTCCGTTACACCCCGAAGGTTTTGTTTAATCGAGAAATTCTTGATTAAACAAAACCTATTAACACTGTGCCAGACCTGGGAATCAAACCCAGGACCTTACGCTCAGCAGTCGCGCTTGCGACCTCTAGAATAAAAGTATAACCATAGTACTCTAAAGCATGAAGTTTTCCCATAAGGTTAGACATGAAACAACATCCTATTGATGCTGCACCTACCCATGGGACACTACCATCATCTGATATGTCACTGGACAAGATGATGATTGATTATCGGTGTGTGCTAGCTGACATGTGACATTAATTTGATGTAATGGATTCTTTGTTAATGTAACACTATTGTATAGAATCTGGTTCTTCTAACCTAACAGACAGATGTGTTGCTGGGGAGTTTGTTTCGCCACTTCTTCTTCCCAGCGCTAGTGTAGTAGAGTACACTAGGTAGTGGCGAAGGGCGGGCATTTTGGGGGCCTGTCTCTTGTAATTTTGACGTTCAAAAAGTGCTGATTATCAGCCTAATTTGAGTAAATGACTTTTTGATTTTGATGCGTTTAGTAAATAGACCATAAGAGTAAACACCTTTGTATTAAAACTAACAAGTTTTCCTTCAAAAAATAAACCATTGAGTCAGAAAAGTATATAGTCTATAGTGTTTTCGGATAGAGTGTGGGTGTGAAACAAAAGCCAACTCATAAAATCATACATGGGCACTTATAAAACGTCGACAAAAAGGTGCTCAGTTCGGGTTGGTCGTTTCCTATGGAGAAGAACCGGCAAGAAACTCCATGGTTACTCTTTTAAAATCATTTGGTTTTACAATATTTCTATGTTACAGCGTTAGCACTTAAGTATGGAAGGACATCGTAGGCACGACAATAAGTCGTTGCTTACTACTAAACGTAGAACAAGATAAAAAGGTACCAAGGATCTAGGATACTATAAGGCCTACAATGTCCACACATTTACCAAAAAAGAGTCTATACAACAACAAAAAAAAAGAAAACAAAAAGACTAGTTTAAACAATTGACACAAATGTTGTCATCCGTGCTGTACCTACAACAACATATTGTGCCAGCCCAGAGGGGAACACCACCGGCTTCTACATTTTTTTTTTTTTTTTGGGAATGGCATCTCGCAGTTCAACCTAGGAGGTTGTCGTCTGCTTAACCGGACTATCCTGTGGATGCCTTAAGAGTAAGGCCTCCAGCCAGGGCATAAAACTTACAAACTAAGCGACTACACGCTAAGGGTACCCCCTGTGGGGTACGAGCCTCGGCTTAGGGCGTCGCTGGGGGAGGACTGCATGGGGACAGGCTGGATCTGAATGATATCATTATTAAGGGGCTGATTTAAAACTACTGGCACAGCATCGCGGGCTGGCTCGAGCGAGGGTCGGGGAGGGCATGGACCGGGACGTCGCGACGGACCTCGACGGCGAGGTCGGAAAAACGGCGGTTTGTGTCTGAACTTTTTAAGAGTGCTAGTCTCTTTGCTACTCTCCTGGAGGAGGGTGATAGCATCATCGGGAGTGACGAGGGTATGCCGAGGACGGCGTACTGTACTAATGCGCGAGGGTTCGTAACGGGCGGCCGCTGCGATCAGGGGATTACGGTGTTTACTGGCGTTATCGAAGAAACGCTTCGAAAGACGTTTCATAAACTGAAGGACGGTGGGCATTCTAAGGTCTACGTGTAGACGGTCATTACGGACATAAAAAGGGGCTCCCGTGACTCTACGTAAGAACCGGTTCTGCAAGGTTTGCATCCTATGGATGTACTTAGGCTTGGTGTGAGCGTACACGACGCAAGCGTACGTCATAATGGGGCGGATCACCGCGGTGTAAAGGCGCAACTTGCACTTGAGTGACAACTTGCTTTTTGTCGAAATCATGAAATGAAGCCTACCCATAGCAAAGGCAGCTCGGTCGCGAGCTGCTTTGATGTGCGCCGCGAAAGACAGGTGGTTGTCAAGTAAGACTCCTAAGTACTTGGCTTGCTTCTCCCAAGGGATAGGCTTACCGTACATAGTGATCGGGCTGAGCGCGGGTGGCTTATTTTTACGCGGTTTAGAGAAAAGAACTGCCTGGCTCTTGTCGGGGTTCACCTCGATTCTCCATTTCCGGAACCAAGCGCCTAAGACGTTGGCTGAGGTTTGGAGGGTGCTGTAAATAGCGTCGTGACTACGGCCAGTGTAATAGATGGCCGTGTCGTCCGCAAACAGGGCTAACTGTGCCTTCTTGCTCTTGGGGATGTCACTGGTGAACAGAGTAAAGATAAGGGGAGAGAGCGGGGAGCCCTGAGGGACTCCGGCTCTAATGGGGTGAGGGGAAGACAATGCCTTCCCGATGCGATAGCGGAAGGTGCGATCCGACAAAAAGTCTCGTAAGATGAGCACGAGACGGTCTGGCACTCCCAGTTTGTACAGCTTATATAATAAGCCGTTGTGCCAGACTTTGTCGAATGCCTTTGCTATGTCGAAAAACAACACACCCGTCATCGCTCCACGCTGGAAGCCAGCGCTCAAGTGTTCTACGATGCGGTGGGCCTGTTGAATGCATGAGTGTCCGGTCCTGAAGCCGAACTGTTCGTTGGGGATGAGACTCTTAGCCTCGGCGAAGTCTTTGAGTCGCTTATACATAAGTCTCTCGTAGATTTTTCCGAGTGCATTCAGGAGACTGATAGGTCTGTAGCTCGAAGGATCAGACTTGGGTTTGCCTGGCTTGGCGAAACCGATGACCGTGGCCTCTTTCCATATTTGGGGAAACGCGTTGTTGCTCAGGGCACCATTGAAGATGGCCGCCATTAACACGACGAGCTGAGCGGGGAGGAGTTTGAACACCCTATTGGTGATTCCGTCGGAGCCGGGTGCTTTCCGCGGTTGAAGTTTGTTAATGATGTCTTGCACTTCGTCAGCTGTGACCGGAGGCAGAGGATCATCAGGGTCTTCTTCGGGGGGCAGGGCGGTTCTACGTTCGACGAATGCGTTTACCTCATCGAGATGTCGCTTGTCCACTGGTTGAGAGCTGGGGGAGCACTGGGACTCCAGGCTGTCGGCTAGGCATTCGCCTTCTCAGAGTCGTCGAATGCGACGCTCTTATCGGGTCGGGTGAGGGGAGGCATCGAAGCCTCTTCGGTGGAGCGCAACTTGCGTTGCAGCTGCCAGAAGGCTAGGTGGGTAGGCTCGAGTTCGCTTAGCGTTTTGTCCCATTGATTATTACGAAGCTCACTGGTGCGATCCTTTACAGCACGCTGTAAATTACGCATGTGGGCTTTGTTTGCCTCGCAGGGAAAGCTGCTGTAGGCACGGATGGCCGCGTTCTTTTCGGTTATCAGTTCACGTACGTCAGCGGGTAGTATCCAGCGTTGATCGCTCATTGCTGGGACTTCCCGTGAGCAGTCCTTCAGTACGGATTGCACGTGTTCTGTAAACGAGTTGATGGCGGCCGTCGTGTCAGCGACTGAGACTATGTGGTCGGGGATGGCCTCCAGGTGAGGCGACGTGGTGGATTTCAGCTTTTCGCTGACTTTCCTCCAGTCGGTTATCACTTGGGTCGGCGGGGGCTGGCTGGGGTCAGAAGGACCCGAGCGGGGAACTAAGTGCATGAGCACTGGTCGATGGTCTGAGTTAAGCTCATGTAAAGTCTCGATAGAATGCAACTTAAGGTTGACATTCTTGAGTAGCGCTATGTCGAGAACGTCCGGACGTTGGTCGGGGTCGTGGGGATAGTGGGTGTGCTCCATAGGAGCGATGGGATCGAAGTTGAGGGACTCGCCCAGGTTATACACGTGACGTCCTCTGGCAGAGGTCGTCGTGCTGTTCCAGGCGGGGTGTTTGGCGTTGAGGTCGCCCGCTATGATAACGGAGTCGCTCAAGCCGAAAAGAACGGCAAGGTCTTTGGTGAACAGAGTGTGCTCCTCGGACGTGCCGCCGGGAGGGATGTACGCAGACGCGATAGTGATCGGTTGATGGCCGGTCATGCCTAGTCGACACACTGAGGTCTCGAGTAGAGACTCCATGGGAGGGGGATCTAAAGGGATGCAGTGCAGTTCTTTTCTATAATAGATTAGAGTACCGCCCTTGTGGCAGCGTGACCGATCGTTGCGAACTATGCGATAGTTGGCAATTCTCGGATCGCGGTGACTGGGCTTGAGGAAGGTCTCCTGTACGAGGAGGATATCAATTTGATGGTCGCGGAGGAAGGTGGCGATCTCATCACGCTGGCCTCTAATGCCATTGGCATTAAAGTACCCTAATTTTAGGGATCGGGGTTTGGTGCACGTTAATCTTGTATTATCCATTTGAGTTAGTCGAGATTAAGGTTGCGGAGGAGGTCGCCGAAAGTCTGACCAAGGCGTATCGTATTACCCAGTACTGACTGGGTTGTGGAGGTCAGATAGGCAATCGTTCCATGCAGAACCCGCCGACCCTAAAATAGTTGAAAAAAGGCTAGGCAGATGATGACCAGATCACGCTGTAATGTTATCAGACCACGACTATTTATATACCCTTACACTTAACTTTACAAATCGCTCGACACAGTGTAAAAAAAGGTTTCGAATTCAATTTACTGAGATTGAAACAATATATCAAGTCGCTGTTCATCTTAAAAGACCAATGGCGACATCACATGACCTTACTGCAGAGATTTGTTTGAGTAGTATCTACTAGTATCTATCTACAGACGGAGGACAAATCAATAATTGTAAGGGATTGTAATCTTTATGCTCCTATTACACTTGAAACTTAAGGCGAATATTCTTCCATATAAACAGAGAAAGCGGATAACTTCACTATTTAATGTTATACACCAAAAATTAAGCATTATTACGTTTGTCTCGTCATTACTCAAGCGTAATAGTCCAGACAACCTGATTCGAAGAAGTTCCTTAAACGGACTTTGTCCCGTATTTTATAATACAATTTATCGTTTTTTTAATACAATTTTTTTATGTTATAACTTCACTTTAACTACCTTAACGACCCCCGTAGTATTCAACACATCCATAAGCACGGTGTTTTGAGTTCCTTACATTAAGTCCTACCGTTAAACGTGATTGATCACCCCACAGTTCCCTCTGTTCTTCAGACACATCGTACATGCACGCACGACAGTTGTTTCTGTCGAGCGACGTCGTTCTGCAAGTCGCGTTGTGGTATGCACTAATGGACCAAGATACCGTCACCGCCAGACCTACGTCATTTTATAGAAGCTGAAACTTTCTCTGCGGAAGTACCTTACTTACAAGTGTGAACTATTGGCTATTATGAAAAGTCGGTCGTGGTGTCTTCGGCAGGTATCAGGTAATAAAGGTCTGCGAATTGCTGCTATAGTCCTTTCGCCGTGGGATAGAGGTGCAGGTGACATTCGATGATACGTTCCTTTTCAATAAATTTACCGCAATTATTACCGATTTACGACTGTGGTATGAAAAGGGTGAAGCTAAAATATTCAGTCATCAGGGTAACGTTCAAGGTTGAAAAGGAACGTTTCATCTAATGTTACCCACACCATCCTAGGGCGAAAGGACCATAAATTACGTTTTTCTAGAAAGCGTGCTTTTTATATTACTTATAAGGGATAGTATGGTGATTCACCTTTTCCATGCGCGTGGCATGCATATTTAACTAAAAAAACTCCGCCTACGAAATGCCTCATAGATATAATACCTACACTAATACCTAACTCTTACAACTCATTCAAAGCAGAGTAAACGTCGATGCTATATTTGAATATAAGAACGCTCCCCGCGAACTGAGTTCGTGGTACATTGCCGTAAAAAGAAAACGTGAGTAATACATAGTATTTTTTTATTTTTTTTAAAAACGTTGCCCCACACTAGAATTTCTCTTGTATCGTGGGTGCGTTTACAAACATTTAAACTGACATACACAAACAGCCAGACCCGGAACAACTATCTGTAGGCCATACAAATATTTGCTCCGTGCGGGGATCGAACCCGCGACACGCTGCGCAGCAGTCGATCGCTCAACCACTGCGCCAACCGTGTCGTCAATATTATATAATAGTAGGTTCGAGCTCACGTCTATGTTTCGTGGAGTTTTGCATTTATGCGTGTTAAATGAATGAACAAGGTTTGGTGACAGCTGAGGTCACAAGTGAGGTTGTTCTAGCATCCTTAAAGACTGGGTCTGAAGATGGGTGGTAGTATTTTAAAATGGCGTGGAGCGATGATCTCCGCAGGATGACTGGCAGTAGCTGGACGGGAGTTGTCGAGAATTGAGCTAAGTGTCGTGCTATCGGAGAGGTCTTTATCCAGGGGTGGACTACTGTGTAGTGAACTTATCATCATCATCATTCATCATTTCAGCCCAAAAGACGTCCACTGCTGGACATAGGCCTCCCCCAAGTGTCGCCACATAGACATTTTGGGGGGTTTTGCCATAATCGCCACGCTTGGCAGGCGGGTTGGCGATCGCAGTACGGTTGTTACAAATCCCTTAGTCGCCTTTTACGACACCCACGGGAAGATATGGGATGGTGCTATTCTTTACGTCCGACACCATAAAGAGAACACATATCAATCATTCACTAATTTTGATAAAACCAAACACGCCTTTTCGAACAAGTGCAGGGTCAACGGCCCCTTGTTTTAAATAGCTACTTGGTAATGATGAGCTTAATTTTTCAGATATCGACACCCTACTGTCGCGTCTATGAAGTCTTGCCAGCTAATTTAACAAGGGTACAACGAGAACTTGAAGTTCGTTGTCAGACACTAAAACCTGTAATGTAGCGTTCGTTTATATAAAAACAAAAGCGAATTTTATAGCTCGTAAATATAGCGCAGCTAAGTGCGGGATCCGCCACAAGATGTTTGTGTCAAATTACTCTTTTTATTTCCGCAGTTTTTATTATGGTAATAACGCGAAAAGACCCATGAATAATGTTTAGCCATATATTATAACGAGGGCGTGAAGTTCTTTGGCCCTTGTTGCTTGTTCCCTACATGACTGAATTTAGGATCATGATAGTACTGAAGGTTCCAAAAGTTAAATGACATTCTTTATGTGACTCAAGGGGCTCGAGTTTGGGGTGCTGGGTCAGAAAACCTCCTCGTGAGCCCGATGGCGCTGGTCCCTCTCGATACGTCTGGAGGGAACAGTTGCTGTCGGGACGGTGCACCCTGGGCGCCGGCAGTGTCCTTCCCCGAGGAGTGGGAAGAGATTTCTATTCCCCGGGGAATGTCACTGCCGGTGGCGAATATTCTGACGTGGTGGGGTCCAACCCGGACCAACGCGGCGTTTCTCCGCGTGACCCTCTGAAAAGCAGAGGGCACAGCGGAGGAGCAAGGGCGGGCTCGGAGTGCACTCACCCTGCCTCCGAGCAGACAGCGAGGGACGCAGTCCTTCTCTGTCCCCGTCGTTCTCGTAATCCCATCATCGGAGTGTCGTGGATCACGTCTCGCGGCTTCGATCGGGACCGAGGGTCTTGGCTTAACCGCCCGGACCGCGAGGTAGAAAACCTCTATAAAAAGCTACCCCGAATCTCAAGCGGCGGCGCACCGTGAGGGGATGTATGGCTGACGGGTGTTCCTATGGAACGATCAGTCGTCAGTGCGTCCCCCGCCAGAGTACCAGCCGACCCTCTGGCGGGTTATAAATGTCAAAGGCTTATCCGGGTACAGGGGGCACTGCCCGGATGGACCTCGTATTTCCCCCACACTCGTGGGAACAAAAATGAAAAGTAATAAAAAGACACAAAACCCAGCCGGCGACGGCAAAGAGAGGGAGAGGAGGGATGCGGTGTCGGAGTCCGACGCCGCATCTAGTGATGTGAGCGCGGGATGCTCTGAGAGCTCCCGCTTCGAGAGGACTGGGGCTGCTGCGGAGGAACGCAAGCGGTCCAGACCGGAAGGCGACCGCGAGTCGTCTTCCGAAGGGGAGCTTGCCTCGGCCCCTAAAATCTCCACCAGCAGGCGTGGTGGAATAAGGGGCCTGGGGAGGGGGCTCTCGGCCTCCGAAAGATCGGGGGTGGCCGGTCGCGGGCAGGCCCGTTTGGGCACCTGTGATGACGCGGCAGGTGAAGTTGGCGGCTCCGATGTGGAGCGTAAGGCCAAGTTTCAAAAGGAGGTGGAAGCTGCAATAAGGGTCGTGGCCTTGAAGAAGTTGACATCTTCAAAACTCGGGGCCATACCTGCGGCTTCCGCCTCCATCATGGCGGCGGTGGAGGCAAGTTATCCTCCACCAAGCGAAGTGGCCAAACTGCGGGCGGAGGTCGCCCGCCTGACGGCTGCCACGGAGCTTCTCCACGAGGAGAATCTGAAGCTCCGGGCAGACCTGAGTGGTCTGCGAGAGTCTGGCTCCCGCGAGGTGCCCCAGCAGCGGCAGAGCCAGCCCGCGCCTGTGGAGAACCAGGTCCTGAACCTGGTTCGGCAGGAGCTGGCTGCCTTCCAGGCGCGGTTTTCCGTCTTGGAGGGCATTGTCCTGCGCCCCCCTCTAGCGGCAAACAAGGCGGCCCCGGGCCCGGGGGCAAGCTCGGGCCCGAGGGTGGTCTTGGGCCCGAAGGTGGCCTCATATGCGGCTGCTGCGGCTGCGTCAGGAGCAGGGCAGTCTCAGCCCTCCGGCAGGACTAGACCGGGCCCCGGAAAGTCGGCTCCGCCAAAGTCGACAGCGGCCCAAAAGAAGGGCAAGGCGGCTCCCCAGGCAGCGACGGCGCCTCCGCCAGCAGCAAGCCGGCCACATCCACCGCCGCCACCCCCCCCGCCCGCCATGGCCGAAACCGAGTGGCAGGTGGTCGGGGAAAGGAAGAAGGGGAGAAAGGCGGCCAAAAAGGCCAGAAACGAGGAGCGTAGGCGCCAGCACAAGGCGCGAAGCGTCGCGGCTAGACTCCGCGCCCCGAAGACCGCAGCTGTAGTTATCACGCTACAGCCGGAAGCGGAAAAGAGGGGCGTGTCCTACCGTGACGTGCTCGCGAAGGCGAAAGCGACAGTGGATCTCGCAGAGCTCGGGATCACCGGGGGCCTCCGGCTTAAAGTCACCGCAACAGGGGCTCGAGCGCTGGAGATCCCTGGTGTAAATAGCGGACCGTCCGCTGACGCTCTGGCTGAAAAGCTTAGAGCGTCCCTAGATGCGGACGAGGCACGAGTGTCCAGGCCAGTCAGATGCGCAGACCTGCGCATCCTGGGTCTGGACGACTCTGTGACCCAGGAGGAGGTGGTCGCCGCCGTCACCAGGACCGGTGGGTGCCCTGCCGAGCAGGTCAGGGCAGGCACCCTACGTCCGGACCACTCGGGCATGCGAACCATTATGGTAAGCTGCCCCGTGACGGCGGCGCGAACAATAGTGGAGGCTGGAAGGCTTCTGGTGGGCTGGGTGTCGGCGCAGGTGAAGCTGCTGGAACCCCGGCCTCTGAGGTGTTACCGGTGCCTAGTGGGGCAACACGTGAGTTGTCGGTGCACCTCGGACGTCGACCGCAGCGGCGTCTGCTTCCGATGCGGTCAGCCCGGTCACATGGCCGCGGCTTGCTCCGCCGCGCCGCACTGCTCTGCATGTGCGGCGGCGGGCAAACCGGCCGATCACCGGGCAGGGGGCAGGGCCTGCGCACCACCCACCAGGACCAGGGGCAAGGGGAGGCCTCCAGCCACCGCCTCCACCGTCGCCACCACCGCAGCCACTGGCACTGTCGCTTCCGCCGCTGCCGCCAGTGCTATCGCCGCAACACCTGTGGCGGGGCCCTCACAGGGGGCCCGGGAGGGGGCTGAAATGGAGTGCCAATAATGGCCCCATTACGCCTTCTCCAGGCGAACATCAACCACTGCCGCTGTGCTCAGGATCTGTTGCTCCAGAGCATGGCGGAGTGGTTGATTAACGTCGCCGTGGTCGCTGAGCCGTACTTTGTCCCGCCCAGGGAAGACTGGGTGGAGGACCTGAGCGGCTCAGTGGCCATAATTTCGTCGGCCGCCGCCGGTACCCCGACCCTTGAGAGTGTCAGGAAGGGTCGGGGTTGCGTAGCAGCACGGTTCGGGGAGATCGTCGTAGCGGGAGTCTACTTCTCCCCGAGCCGAACTCTCGCCGAGTTCCACAACTCCCTCATGGAGTTGAGTGTCGTCATCCGAAGCTATTCCCTCCCCGTGCTTGTGCTCGGGGACTTCAATGCCAAAAACTTGGCCTGGGGTTCTCGTTGCACAGATGTGCGGGGTAGGATGGTGGAGGACTGGGCTCTGGAGGCGGGCCTGGTCGTCCTAAATCGGGGTTCTGTCCCCACGTGTGTGCGGATGCGGGGCGAGTCGGTGGTGGACATCTCGTTCGCTAGCCCCGCTCTGTCACCGCGTGTCGTTGACTGGCGCGTCATGGAGGGGGTGGAGACCTATTCCGACCACCGGTACATCCGGTTTGATGTCTCCGCCCAGGACTCAAGCGCGCCGGTCCTACAGGCCCCGAGTGGTCCGCGTTGGGCGCTGAAGCAGCTGGACCGGGAGCTCCTCCTGGAAGACTCGATAGTGCAGGCCTGGGTGACATCACCGAACAGGCCTGCCGACATCAACAACGAGGCAGGGTGGTTCCAGGAGGCCATGTCCGACATCTGCGACGTGGCAATGCCCCGAGTTCGGCCAGGAAGCGCCCGGCGTCAGGTGTACTGGTGGTCGCGAGAGCTGACGTCTCTGCGCGAGGCGTGCGTAGCCGCGCGGCACCCGTACGCCAGGCATCGCAGGCTCCGCATCCGCCCTCCGGATGCGGCAGCCATTGAGGCGGAGCTGTACGAGGGATACAGAGCAGCGAAGACCGCCCTCCAGGAGGCTGTCCAGCGGGCCAGAGACCTGGGCCGCGAGGAGATGCTGGAGACTCTCGACAGAGATCCGTGGGGGCGCCCTTACAAGATGGTGCGGGACAAACTCCGCACCTGGGCCCCCCCGCTGACGCAGAGTCTCCGCCCTCAGCTCGTGGAGGACGTGGTGAGCGCTCTGTTCCCTCTGCGAGGGGAACATCCTCCCCCGCCTATGGCTCCGCCGCTTGCGGTGCCGGAAGCGGACCACACCGAGGACGATGACGACATTCCGGAAGTGACCGGGGTAGACCTGAGAGCGGCGGTAGGCAGGCTTAAAGCCAAAAATACCGCCCCGGGACCCGATGGCTTGCCTGGCAAAGCCTGGGTCCTGGCCTCGGAGGCTCTTGGGCCCCGACTGGAAGGGCTCTTAAGCGCATGCTTGGAGAGAGGCCAGTTCCCGCTTCGTTGGAAGACGGGGAAGCTGGTCCTCATCCGGAAGCCGGGGCGCCCTGCGGACTCTCCGTCCGCATACCGGCCCATTGTGTTGCTCGACGAGGTGGGCAAGCTCTTCGAAAGAGTCATTGCCAACCGCCTCGCCGGGCACCTTGTGGGGATGGGGCCGGATCTTGCGGAGAACCAGTTTGGTTTCCGCAGAGGGCGCTCGACGGTGGACGCCATCATGCGCGTGAGGGCTCTCACGACGGGGGATGCGGTGTCCAGGGGTGGGGTTGTCTTGGCGGTGTCTCTTGACATCGCCAACGCCTTCAACACCATGCCCTGGAGCTGCATTAGGGAGGCACTCCGGTATCACCGGGTGCCGACCTACCTTCGTCGTGTGGTCGGGGACTACTTGACGGATAGGGCCGTCATCTACCCCGGTCGCACCGGAGAATGGAATCGGCGAGAGGTGTCGTGCGGTGTCCCACAGGGATCGGTTCTGGGGCCGCCCTTGTGGAACATCGGCTACGACTGGGTGCTGCGCGCCGACCTCCCTAGCGGTGTCAGTGTAGTCTGCTACGCTGACGACACGCTGGTGCTGGCACAAGGGAGGTCGCACGAGGCGGCGGCCGAACTTATGACACGCGGGGTTGCGATAGTCGTGGAGAGAATCCGGCAACTGGGTCTCGAGGTGGCATTGCACAAGTCCGAGGCCATGTGCTTTCATGGGCCTCGGAATGCGCCACCGTCGGGATCCATACTGACGGTAGGAGGGGTTCCCATCGGCGTCGAGTCGACGCTGAAGTACCTAGGGCTTGTCCTCGACAGCCGGTGGAACTTCGTGGAGCACTTCCGACGTTTGGCCCCCAAACTGGAACGGGCAGGGGCTGCGTTCAAGCGGCTCTTACCCAACCTGGGGGGTCCAAACGCCTCCTGCCGGAGGCTCTACGCGGGGGTCGTGCGGTCCATGGCCCTTTACGGGGCCCCGGTGTGGGCGCGTTCTTTGAGGCGGCGAGCCGCCCATTACCTGAACGCGCCCCAGAAGGTGGTAGCCGTAAGGCTTATCCGGGGGTACCGCACGATCTCCGGCGAGGCGGCGAGCCTCTTGGCCGGATTGCCGCCATGGGATCTGGAGGCGATAGTCCTCGCGTGCCTGCACGAATGGCGCGCGGAGGCACTACGCCGGGGCGAAACTCCGCTGCCGCGGCAAATTGTCGCTCAGCGGACAGACCTCCGGCGCGATCTCATGGCGACATGGAGGGAGCGACTGTCGCAACCCCGTGCAGGGCACGCCACAATAGTGGCGATAAGTCCCCTCTTTGAGGAGTGGCTAGAGAGGCGCCACGGCGCCCTCACCTTCCGCCTGACGCAGGTCCTCACCGGACACGGTTGTTTCGGGAGGTTCCTGCACCGAATCGGGCGGGAGGAAACGCCCGGGTGTCACCACTGCGAGGATCGGCCGGAGGACACGGTGGAGCACACTGTGGAGCTATGCCCCGCTTGGGCTGAGCACCGCCGTGTCCTCGTAGCGGCGATTGGCGGCGGCGACCTCTCGCGTCCGGCCCTGGTTCAATCCATGGTCCGGAGCGAGAGGGAATGGGAAGCCGTCGCCTCCTTCTGCGAAGCAGTCATGCTAGCGAAGGAGGTGGCGGAACGTGAGAGGGAGAGAACCTCACGTCCCAGCCGCCGCGGGAGACGCCCCGGGCGTCGGGGGGCAACCAGTGGCCCCCGGCCACCGTAGGCGCGGGCCTGTGGACGGTGAGTAATGGGCTAGCTCACCGTCCGTCCGTCTTATGACGACAGACCGTGCCGACGGCGCGTTCGTGTTCCACGCGCGCCTCAAGGAGATGTCAGCAAATCGGAAGGGGTCCGAGAGGGCCGATGCCTGCCAGGGCTGCGGGTTGTTCGCAAGAGATACCGTGCCCCTGGAACGCAAAGGGCTAAGAAGGAACATGGATGGGTTTTAGTCAGTACAAGTCTGACACTCCCTTCCGCTCCGCCCAGAGCGGAAGAAGTCATTTGATGATTTCCCATCCGAAAAAAAAAAAAAAAAAAAAAAGGGGCTCGAGTTTTTTTTAAATTGTATCTGTTCCCACCTTCACAGAATAAATTAGTAAGTAATCACGTAATAAATGACACTGGCCAGCCGCAGTACATTGAATTTGCTGAACTCAAAATGCCGACTCTGCGAACTACCTATGGCTTATTTTATTCACCATTGATCCTTGAATATACAATGCAGCCATTCTCCAATCTTCAATGGGACATTTGAGAAAATTACTCTGAAAGTTTTTAAGGTTATGTGATACAAAACAATTTTTTGTATTCGTAACCATGTATTGTTGCAGTCTTACGAAATCTTAATTTTCTAATAATGCTCTCAACATGACCTAAACTTCAGGATAAACGTTGACTTTGTAGTAAGTCCTACTTTTGAAACTCCTTCGTCACTTGTTCAAACCTATCTTACAAGTTACAAGAGAGTTTTACAGGACCTCGTGAACTACGCGGCGACGACCACGGCTTTTGACCGCGGAAGCTTCGACCAGGAATAAAGTTTGGTCGTACAAGCGTATGTCCAACCAGTTTTGTTCAAGATAGCAGCTGGTCTTGCCACAAGTCGTCCTCGTGGCCGCGTAGTCTGCGGGGTCCCTTATCCTGGCTGCTACCATCATAGGAGAAATAATACAACTACAACAACTGATGTTTGCTGATCAAAATGAGTTTATTTAATTTCAAACAACAGGAAAAAAAAATAACTGTATAAGGTTAAAAATATAAAGTTCTGATGCATACAAGAACTGTCTACTACTGTGCTAGAACTACATCTACATAGGGATAATTTCCCTCGTGCTCACAAATAAAGAAGCTTCTCATAGCACAGTTGACGGAGGTCAGGAGTCCGTTGAAGAACATTGAGCCGCACTGCTCATTGTCGTCTGCTGCAGGTTGGTAGTTGCCCCACCAAGCTTCAGTATCGTTCAATGGTGCACCTAGAAAACAACAAAACAATCTGAATCAACTTATTTCGTTAACATCTCAATGGTACTTGACTGCCCCGTTGGTCTAGTGGTGGCAAGCGCAACTGCTAAGCATGTAGTCCTGGGTTTGATTCCAAGGTCAGGCAAAGTGTGAAGGGTTTATCTAGAGTGTAGATTTGTATACAGTTGATAGCAATAGGCTCGCCCCCTGTTGCCTGTCGCCCCTATTACATTGGGGCTAAAAGATAACTGGCGAAATATGCTTGTACTATTTGGTACACCTAACGCTGCCTAACCCTTTGGGGATTCGGTACATGCGTGATGTTATGTTATCTCAGAGATATCGGAAATGCCTCAGCTGATGCACACTCTCACGTACCTTTAACTGTCTTCCAGCCCTCGTTGAACTTGTTAAGAACGCCAACATGATACATCCCTCTTAGGTAGTCTCCTTTAACTCTATGTTCCGGTGCGGTCTCCGTTAACTTCGCAAGAAAGTCCGCCTCCATGCGGCTGGTGATCACCGCCAGGTAAGATTGCTCGGCGCTGCACACGGCATAAGCCTCGCTCCACTTTAATGGAGTCGGGTGTAACTTGTAGCATTTGCCAATATCATCGTTGTAAGTGTGATCTGAAAAAAGAACACAAAACAATGAACAAGCAATACCATACATTTGTATTTCTTCTTCAATTTTTAACTTTGACCAGGTACAAATAGGTGTCCGTTTGGCACTTTTCATGAGAATCGTTTTAGCGAGTAGTCCTTAAACCGAGTTACCTATACTCGAAATGGTTTTCGATTAGATTCATATAAATCCTTCCCCATAAACCCAATTTTTTTCAAAAAGGTTTTTCATAGCACGCGTAGCATGATAACTTTATCTCTTTTCTACAAAAAAAATATTCAATAGGTACTCTACTTTTCTTCTTACATTCAGTCAAAAAGTATCGGGAATGGGTGATTGGATAGTGGGGATTAGTTTATGATTCCAAAGTCAATTTTTTGTTTTTTTTTTTATTATTATTAGGTTGGCACAGTCTACTGTTTTCTATTGTGGCGCGGAGGTTGAATTGCATCTGTTATTTAGATTAAAAACAGTGCTGTTTAGTTAGATCATATCAAGTGTCAAGGGTATTGCGAATTTCACAATGGACAAAAATATCGAATAAAGAGTTTGTCTTAAATTTTGCAGCGCCAATGGCATTTCGTTTTCGGAGTCCCCAAAAATGATACAGAAGGCTTACGGTGAATTGACATAACAAAAACACATGCTTATACGAAGTAAAAACCGTTCAAAAGCGGTCGAGATGTGATGGAAGATTTGGCTCACTCTGGTAGGCCATCAAAGTCTTCTACTGAAGTTAACAGTGCAAAAGTGAAGGAAATTTTGACTAAAAATTATCATTAAAAGAGAGAGATAGCCGCTGACCTTCTGTGTCTCACGAGTAGATCCGTACCATTTTAAATAATCACTTGGGTATGAAATCCAAACCAAAACCTGGTGAAGAGACGTGGGTTTACGAGTTTGACATGCAAAATAGTTAACAAGCTTCGGAGTGGCGCCTTTCAACTGAACCGAAACCGAAAAACTACGCCCAAGTCGATCCAAAGTCAAAGTCATGTTTACCGTTTTCTTGAACTATCGCGGTGTTGTGCACTCGAAATTCTTGCAGGAAGGTCAATAAAGAAGATAAAAGTAAATAGAGAATATTATTTGAGCGATATGCGGCGTTTTAGAGAGCAAATTCAAAAGGCCACATTTGTGGAAAGAAAATTCCTGAAAAACCACGATAATGCGCCTTCGCACAAGGCCATCACAATGAACGAATTTTTGACCAAAAACTCAACAAGTACCATCGAGCAACCACCTTATTCACCAGATATGGCTCAAGCCGACTTCTTTCGTTTTCCTAAACTCAAATTACCACTTGGTGGCACCCGTTTTTATTCGGTAGAAGACAAAAAGGAGAATTCACGGCAAAAACTGCACTCTATTCCGGAAAAAGCATTTTAAAATGTGTTGAGATTAGTCGCTGTCGTAAATGTAACGTTTCTGAAGGAGCATACTTTGACGGCGATAAAATAACTTTGGATGAATAACTAACATTTTGTGTATTATTGATCGTTTCCCGGTACTTTCTTGACAGAGTAGTATTTATCAGCGTGGTGCAGAAATCTCTTTACAATCTGCTTCTTATGTCATTTTGACTTTCGTTTATTCAACTTCTTCGGCAGTCATACTTCGCGCGCTGGAACAGCTGAAGGGTACTTCCCACTAGTTTATAGCTGTAGTAGTTCAGCTCTACGCTGGTAATTCAGTCAGGACTTGTCTATTTATAATAATGATTACGGGATAAGCATGTTCAATTGAGATGGTTAATAGCTAGTAAATTCAAACTATAGCTTGATGTTTAAGGAAAACTTGAGCCATTAAGGCCACCTTTAGCGCTGCAGAAGCACATGCCTTCACATTATAAGAACAGCCGCACGTTAGCAGTTATTTCAAAACTAACGGAAATCATTTTGTATCTCCCGAAGGAAAAGTACCGTGGCAGAATAACATGATATAATTTAGTACCTAAATAAAAAAAATAAGAGATACCTGCTGCATTTTTTTCGGACCCACTTTTATTTCCAAAATCAGGAATAAACAATGCACATAATTCTTGCAAGTTTTTCTACTTTGGGGTCTCACAAAACAGTATGCATTTTAATTTCAATAATAAATCGTTCGGTGTCAAACTCGCTCATTTTGCCGTCTATAATCATGTGCACTTGTAACACTGGCTCATCGCCTATCGAGTGCACACGGCCGCAGCGCAGAGCACGACTGCCGCGCTTCTATTTAAAATATGAAATTCTGACATTCACGCATCTGTGGTGCGACTGTGGAGCTGCTAAAGTCGCCTAAATTTGAAAGCGGTATGAGTAAGATGATAACATTTCGTACATACGGTATCATAAATACCTAACGACATTTTGACCTCACAAAGTGGAAGAAACCGAAACACGGTGAAGATTGTTGACAAAACGATAATAACATTCTCCAACTGTAGTAATTATTCTTGCAATTTATTTTGACACCGTCGCAAGTCATTCACTACATTTTTGTATAAACCTTCTCGTTACAAGTACCAGGGTAAGAACCATAATATTGATTGGCTGGACAGTTTTAGTGCACGCAATGATTGACGAAATACACTTCTGGACACATCTATTGGCCCACCTTAGAGTTTAGGTTTCGATGGCCCCTACCGAACAAAAACTGTTGATGTAGTTTTAAACCTGATACATTTTACCATCTTTTTCGATCGTATTGTTTTAAATTTGAATTCAGAATACCATACGACATGGAGCTAGTTTGGGCCCATTAGCTGGCTTGTGTGGTACCATATCGCGTTCTTTTAACCTTCTCCGAACAATTCGAGCGCTCACAGATACTCCGTGGAAGTCGCGAAGTTGGTTTTGTATCTCAATGGAGGTAAGGTGACGATTTCTCAAGCTGGTCGTCACGATGAATCGATCCTGCCTTTCAGTTGTGACCCGAGATCGTGGCCTTCCTTGGCGACGAACAAAGCCGCCAGTCTCTAGGTACCTCCGATAAACATTTCGGACCGCAGATCGACTTAAATTAAGTTGAGCACTCACGTTTCTTTGGCTGTGTCCGGCCTGAATAAGTGCCACAGCTTGAGCGGCGACTTCAGGTGAAGTATCCATAGATTATTGATAGAACCTCACCTTAATGTTAAGAATAAGTAATGTTTGTTGCAAAACCAAAGATATCAATCACTTTTCAAGAATTAAATCCAAGTAAACCAATAAAACCAAGTTTTCTTAGTATTCGATTGTTTGATATCAACAAACAGGCTCCAAATTGTCTTTTGTTTCTTTAAATTCTGTGTTCGAAATTCAAAAAAAGACTATTGTATGAAATTGTGAATGTGCCAGGTTCAAAACTGCATAAAAACTTTTTGCTCGACCTAATATAAAATTTTAGCTAGGACCAAACGAAACTGAAAATACAAGGTGGGCCAATAGATGTGTCCAGAAGTGTAAATTTTAAAATGTGTCATTCGTAGTGTCAAGCTATTTTGAACCATGGGCGGTGCAAACAAAACTATCAACTCGGCCGGCCATATCATGATGCTCTCTGGAGTCTGCGAGGGTCTGCCTGTTTCATAAACTGTATGATTTTTACAAAGTTCACTTATAATACGAAGTAACGATGTGAAGTGTGTTTGTTTGTAGAGATTAAAACTTACCCAAATCAGGCATATTGCAGCTATAGTCCCACTCTAGTGACTGGAGGCTCTTCTTGCAAATGAATTGAGATTTTGTATCACATCGACTATCCCAGTAATAATAAGGGACTTCTTTTGGTATAGTCACGCAGTCTTCGATATCAAGACAATCGTTCGGCTCGCCTGGCTGCCACTTGTTGTACACCTCTGAGACTGGCTTGTCTAGGCATACGAAATATTTATGTTTAATATTTATGTAAAAAACACATTGGCTGTAACCTACTTATGTCGTATAACATAATTATATTTGTAAATAGAAATGAATTTATTTATAACAGATGTTGTGCAGTAGTAAATAAGGCCCAGTCACCAAATGTCCACTTCGCGAAATGTCTTTAAATCACAAAAAGTGTTTTTGTGTCGACAGCGTTGTTAATTAGACAATTAATAGAAATCATTTTTAATTTGAATTTATTTTTTGTTTCTTTGTGGTTTGGCTGGTTAAAAATAGCCGTACAAGGCAAGTCTATTGAACATTAAATTTGAATCCTTTATTGTAGTTTTTGGTGCATAGTTACTATCTGAACAAAAATTAGCAAAATTTTTCTACTACCGCAGAATTGGAAAAAAGGAACATTTTGCAAAGGGACATTTTGCGAAAAAAAAAACTGTCTGAGATTGGGACATTTTGCGACCTATGAATATTTTGTGACTGAGTTGTTAAAAGGTTTGTTTGTGAACGAAAGTAAACAAAGGCTCAATTCTTACTGTCAACGGTTTCAAATACTCCTTTAGCAATTAGGGCTGATATCCCTACATAAATCCGCGGGATCGTCGGCTGGGTTTCATTCCAAAACCCTCCCACGGCAAGTGCTTCATCCTCGTTATCTGGGTAGTACAAACTGGCTCCTTCCAGAGCACACTGTCGCTTGGCATCAGCAAAAGTCTTTGGTGTCGTGTGCATTTTATAGAAACCCTGCGATGCTTCTATATAAGTGTAGTCGTACCGAAAAAACTTTTTATCCCTTTGTCCATCTACAAAAAGGAAAATAGTCATAGCATTACAAGGTATGTATATTGTGACCTTAATGTTCTTTCTTATGTGCTAAAATGTTAGTACAGTCAGTAGCACAAATATGTAGTAGGTATCGCTAAGCAAACGTGATTTTATTGTACTGGATTGCTTGCAATATCTTGTTACTAACATAATATTTTGAAACCTTATGTCAAAGGTGCCAACGGGCAAAGGAAAATTACTTTTGAGCTTAAGTTAAGGTGTACCATATTCGTGCTTGTGGCTGTGCTTGATAAAACCACTATCAATACATTACTGCTTACGGTTTTCACCAATAGAAGGAGTGATTAATTACGAATGATAAAGTTTATTACGACCAAGGTTTTGTGTAAATTGTTGAAGATGTCGGACAAAATCATGCCGACTGGGAGCTTTACTGGAAGGCTAATCAAAAGTTCCAATATCTTTATATAATAATTAACTGCGCAACAAAATAATTATATGTTCACGGCGGCAGCGATGGCACTTGCAGGAGGGGGCGCTCACTGTGCACGTGTCACTTTAATTGCGTAGGAAGATGTTAAACTTCACATATCAGGTCTGTAATTCCCCAAGGGATAGGCAGATTGTGTACTCAATTATATTGCACCTACATTTCACCAGTTATCCCCCAAGTAAAAGGGGGCGAGCTTACTGCCATCAACCGGGCACAAACCAGAATCCGTAGCTGTAAGTGAGAAAATTCCTGATGGAAAAATCCCAATAACACTTTGCCTGAACCGGGAATCGAGCCAGGACCTCAGACTTTGCAGTCGAGTTGGCGACCACTCGACCAACGTGGCAGTTAGATACGCAATTTTGGTTTTAGTTTTTTTTTGTAATAGTAATTATAGGAGGTTTTATGAAATGTTAAAGGTATCGATAAAAAAAAAAAAAATGTAAGGTTTAATTAAATATTAAATGAATTAAAAAAATATAAGTACTTATACTTAAATTATATACATATATAATGCGAGGTATGTAATGTTAAATGAATTTATTGTATTGTAAAGAAATGTAATGTTAAGGCAAATAAAGGCTAAGAAAAAACTTTATAGGGGGGGGGCGAACCTATTGCCATCAACCACAAATCAGGAATGAATGCAGACTCCGTGGCTGCTACTAAGAAATTCCTGACACAAAATTAAAACATAACTGGCGAAATGTGGGTGTAGTATGAGGTACACCTCTAGCTAACTCTTCCTGAATTACAGACGTGATGTTATGTAATATTTATAATCCCCATTGGGAATAATAATTCCCATTAGGAATTCAAAAAAAACCTGATATTATTGGAATTGATGTAAAGTGTACATACGGATATAGTTTGCTTTAGGAAAGATAAAGACAATGATTTGATTGCTGCATTTGAATTAGGTGCTACACAAGCGAAGCCGGGGCGAGTCGCTATAAAACATTACAAAAGAGGTAAAGTTTATAAAGCTACATTATCTTCTCGTGTTATAGGACATTCCCTTGAGATTATATTTGACCAGAAATCGAGCGAAGCCGCAGGCTAAAGCTACTTACTAATACTCGTATGTGAATTATTTATAAAAAAAAAACACGCCTAAAAGGAAAGTACTTACGTGAAAAATCCGAGAACAAGTACACTACCAGAAAAACGGTTAATTTTATAGAGAACATTGTTGTAATTGTACGAAATAAGACAAGGCTCGACAATATTTGAACGTCTAATGAATCTTCATAACACAATTGGATCTATTTATACCGTAAAAATAATTAAACTTATCAACAAGTCTGTCCGAAAAGTTCAAGTTCAAGCTCTGCCGGGAAACTGGGAAGTACCTTTTAAATATATTGATGTTGCCAGAGTCTGAAATTGGACAATCAATGTTTTTATCATGACACCATTTGAGAGGGTCAAACTATTCTTTTTTTAGCTTGTCATGGGGCCCAATCAGCAACGGGAACTTAATTGGTGATTTTCTTATTTTTAATACTAACGAGTACACAGCACATACCATCACGCCTAAAATCCCCTAAGGGTTAGGTAGAGGTGTACCTAATAGTACACCCACATTTCGCCAGTTACGTTATAACTTATCTTTCCTTTTAATGTTCTGTTTGATTTTACTATTTTTTACTTTATTACAATATTGTTATTAAACTTCAATTACTTAATTTATTGATGTAAAAATAATGTTTAATTACTAAAATCTCTTTATATTTGCACGTCACATCATGTGGCAAACGTAACCTGTACCTAATAATGTTTCTAACATCTTGCATGCATGTATTTTCTTGTATGTATGACACATGTTTAAGCAAATAAATATTATCTTATCTTATCTTAAGGGCCATAAGTAAGGGTGGCGAGCGTATCGCCATCAACCGGGCACAAATCCAGACTACGTGGAAAAGCCAAATAGCACCCGAGCGCATGCTCATTTTACCCTAATTTTTTAATTTCATGTTTCATTTTTATGGTCTGGTCACTTTTGAAGTAAAAAAAGAATCGGGGGCGGGTTCTGAATGAAGTGCTGAATACGTTGTAACCCTTTTTGCGTCGGTCCATTCCTCCTTGTATACTCGTACCTATAATAATAATCTATCAGTTAATGACTGCCTTTGGGTTTTTTCCATCAGTAATTTCTCAGTAGCAGCCAGGGAGTCTGAATTTATGCCCGGTTGATGGCAATAGGCTCGCCCCTATGGGACTTACAACATAACTGGCAAATTGTGGGTGTACTATTAAGTATACCTCTGACACATAACAACACGCCTGTAGTTCCCCAAGGATTGGGTCCTTGGGGAACTACAGGCGTCAGTACAATGCTCGATGACCTCAGTAGAGCTTCCGAAACAGTGGGTCTTAAATTGAACATGGACAAAACCAAGGTCATGTTGAATGCCCATGTAACACCCACTCCTATCAAGATCGGAGACTCTACACTCGAAGTTGTAGACGATCATGTCTACCTGGGACAAACGGTCCAGTTGGGTAGGTCTAACTTCGAGAAAGAGTCAATCGTCGAATCCAACTCGGCTGGGCAGCGTTCGGGAGTTGCGTGGTATCTTCTCGTCTAACTTACCGCAGTGTCTCAAGACGAAAGTCTATGACCAGTGTGTGTTGCCAGTGATTACATACGGGACCGAAACGTAGTCGCTCACAATGGGCCTCATTAGAAGGCTCAAAGTCACCAAAGGGCAATGGAGAGAGCTATGCTCGCAGTTTCCTTGCGTGATCAAATCAGAAATGAGGGCATCCGCAAGAGAACCAAGGTTACCGACGTAGCTCGAAGAATTGCCAAACATAAGTGGCAGTGAGCAGGGCACAGTGCTCGCAGAACAGATGACCGATAAAGTTCTGGAATGGCGACCGCGAACCGGGAGACGATGCGTTGGAAGGCCTCCCACTAGGTGGACCGATGACCTGGTGAAGGTTGCGGGGATCCGTTGGATGTAAGTCGCACGGGACCGGTCAATGTGGTGACACTTAGGGGAGGCCTAGTCCAGCAGTGGACGTCTTTCGGCTGAAATGATGATGATTAGTTACTTTTATATATTTTTATCTGGAAAGTTAAGTTAAGTTTAGTGGTTTCAGTTTGGTGTGTGGTTAGTTGGTTAGTTAGTGCTCTGAGGGGGAAGTACCTTTTAATATATTGATGTTGCCAGAGTTATTGTTATATTTATGACAATTATGTTCATACTTACTATACGTTATTCAGTTTATATGTGGCGCAATCTGCAACGGTTTCAATGACCTCGATGAGGTAAGCAGATAACCTCGCCGCTATTTTCAACTTAGATCAGAACTAGGTATTCCCCAATTACATACAAACAAGTAATACGGTCAAGCTTCATAACAATTCAATATCCTAAGGAGGGATAGTCTTGATGGATGGAGAGGGTGAGGAACGTCAAAGAAAAGATGGATGAAATGTGTGAGGAATGATATGAAAAAGAAAGGAGTAATTGCGTGACGTCTGACAGGAGAGAATGGAATAAGAAAACGTGTTGCGCTGACCTCTAGTAGAAAGGGACAAGGACAGAAAAATGATGATGATGATTCTCAGGAGTGTCACATACTTCTAGGCCACGTGTTCCACCATAGGTCACATCATCACTTCACATCAGGAGCGTTGCGGCCACACGCAGGCGTATTTTTTTAAAGCTAGTTCAGGTCCACACATTCGATTTGATAGTTTTAGCTGAACAACATTAGCCCGATCCGAAAGAATTACTAGGTACACATCATCATCTGCCTAGCTTTTCCGCAACTGTGTTGGGGTCGGCTTCAAGTCCAACCGGATGCAGCTGGGTAAGCATTTAAAGCAAGCAAGCAAGCGACTTAAATTAGCCTTTTGTGCCGTTCGGTAAACTCCAATTAGCATCTCATCATCTGCATCATCATCATCCGCTGGGTTGCACACACTGCTGGTGTTAGGAAAAAAAGTGGACTGTTTATATTTCATAATGTGATTTTATAATCGCTTTAGGATTTTGAAACAAAAACTAATTGTAATGCTATACAAGGTGTTGTTTTGCATCCTCGTCAAAATTCAGGATGTTGTCACCAAAGACATAAATAATCAATATAAATTACGGTACCTAGTCAATTATTAAAAAACACTGCGTTTTTTTGTTGTTTACATTTGTCAATATTTCAGAATAACCCCCTTAACGTGGTTTAGGGATTATGAAATTATCGAAAAAACGTTTGAGGTTTTTTGTTTGTGTGTAAGCGACGTTATAAGGCGGGGGGATCAGACGGCCCGTGTTTCAAACACGGGTGGTTCACAGTTACCGATTTCAGTAAATAAATAAAAAAATGAAAATTACCTACTCATTTTATTATTGATTCGGGTCGAGAATCATTAGCATTGTTACCTCCTAGAATTTGACGAGGATGCAAAACAACATCTTGTATAAGACAATATTTTACCCATATTCTGCCCATATTCTGCCCACTTTTTGTGTTTGTATTAGCACAGGAAAGTCCTTTTTAGCGATTAAAGTATTCATTCTCGAACTTAACCCATTTATTTCAATTTGAACATTACAGGCACTTTTGAATGTCAAGAACAAAAGGATAAAACTACAGACCCAGTCACAATTGCAGGAAATTGAAATTGAATGAAGTGTAAACAACAGAAACCAACCGAGTTGCTGACACAATCAAAATTATATATTTTGACTTATTGTTAAAAGAATACTTTACCTTAGAATTATCGAAAGGTGCCAAACATCCCCCGGCCCTGCGGACATAAAGGGGGACAGCCAATGATATAGACTATAGATTCGTTGCCCGCGGTCTGTAGTAGCAAGATGAACATAAGGTAATTGCCAGAATACCATTTAGTCATGTACCAACCAGTGCCGCGGCTGTACGTGATATTAAAATAACTTACTTGAAAAAGTTCCTATAGTAACAAAAGAAAATGCCGTCCTGTATTTTTAGAAATGTCGTAATTATACTGCAACTGTGAAAGATAAAAAATATAATTTCATACGTAAGTATAAGACAATAGTTATTTGTTAAACAAGAGTGCAAAGTTGCTTTTTAACCGCGTGCTCAATTTTGATGACCGAGCAAGCCAAGGATTCTAAAATAATATAAAACTTGTTTATGTGTTTGAGCCCTAAATAGCTGTCTAGCTACCGATAAGTATTTACGCTGTTTTCGAGTGCCTTGATGTTCTTGCATGACGCGTCTATTTATAATACGTCTTTGGGGACAGCACCCTGTGTATACAACTTCTTGAGCCTTTTGACTCAAGTCAACTTTCCGGCAGGTCTCTTCAGTGGTGAACTGCCTCTACTACAACATTAATATTCACGCAAACTACTGAGTCATTTCAGCCCAAAATACGTCCACTGCTGGATATAGGGCTCCCCAAAGTGTCGCCATATTGACATTTTGGGGGGTTTTGCCATAATCGCCACGCTTGGCAAGTACAGAGAACGCTGCTGCCCATTCTCTGGCAACGCCCTTAGTCGCCTCTTACGACACCCATGGGAATATATGGGATGGTGCTCTTCTTTACTTCCGACACCATGCAGAACTACTGAGTATCCATGCGTTTTCGACTCGGCGATCGATTTTACTGTCTTGCCTGTTTTCGAAAGAAACTAACTGGCCCTCGTATATAAACATACATAACATAACATCATGCCTGTAATCCCCAGAGGTTTAGGCAGAGGTGTACCTAATAGTACATCTACATTTCGCCAGTTGTGTTTAAGTCTCATAGACTGGGTTGCTACTGAGAAATTCCTGATGGAAAAACCCAAAAGCACTTTGCCCGACCCGGGAATCAAACCAAGGACCTCATGCCCAGCAGTTGCGTTTGCACCCACTAGACCAACGAGATAGTCTTATGCAAATATACTTATCGACATAATGTATTTCCTGGAATTTTAAGCGGTGGTAGTGGGGTTGAAGTACTCGTAGATCTATACCAGTACTTCAACCCTACTACCACCGCTTAAAATTCTAGCTAAGCCAAACGACTTTTTAACGAAATTATTTCATCATATTCGATGTTGCGGAATCAAGCCAACCAGAATGTGTGTGTCTTATTATTAATTGTTCTTAATTGAACGAACGCGATAAAACGTACATAACTACGCGGTACTGATAAAATGCTCTAAGGTCTTGGACAGACGCACTTTATCAGTACCTAAGTATTCACAGTTCACATATAGTTGTGCGGCCGCAAGAATAATAAAGAATAAATTTTATTATGCATGTCGTGTAGTTACAACAATGATTTCTAAAGCTTTGTTAGTCTGTTTTGTGGTGAACTTGTTATCAGATTTCTCATGTGAGTATTGTGGCGTCAATAGTTTTATGCATAATGCGACCAACTTTTACAATGTTATCTAATAACAGCAAGTTAAGCTGCTTCGCGTTGTGTGGCATTGCTGGCAGAGAGCCGATCTCAGTATCGGCATAGGCATCGGCTGCAGCGGCGACACGCAAAAGCATATTATCCAGCTATGCCCTGCCCGGCCTGGGTGGAGCAGTTACCCTCGCAGCTAAAGTGGCGGCTGACCTCACGCTTCCGGCTTTAATTAAATGTAAAGCGAGAGTGGCAGTGGCTGCCTAGACTGAACAAGTGATGGCAACGAAGGAAGCAGCAGAACTACAACAGTCAAACACATGATTCACAATCACGACAACGCTTATTCATTTATTTAAACGTCATGTACGAGAGTGGTACATAGGCGAACTTAATGCCAATGGTCTCTAAAACTTAGAGTAAACGGATTTATAGCTATGATTTGATTGCACTCAGTGCCACACAGTTCTTACTCTAATTAGTAACATCAATTTTTTCTATCGTAGATGGACAAGCAAATACAAAGTCTTTCCGGGAGGATTACAATTATATAAAAGCAGTTGACAATTTCTACAAGCTCCACGCGAAGCCAAAGGATTGGCGTGAAGCCAAACTAGTATGTGCTGAAGAAGGAGCCAGTTTGTTCTACCCCGAAGACAGCGATGAAGCTAAAGCTGTGATTTCGTTTTGGAAATCATATCAAAACAATACCAAGCCTGAAGATACATGGATCTATGTGGGCATTACAGACATAATAACTGAAGGAGAATTCGAGACCATTGACGGTAAGTGTTAATTTTTATACTTGTTTTATCCCGAATATATTTTGCCGAGGGAGGGGGATGACATAAAGCTGTCAAGGTAAAAACCGCAGAGCACGGAGACTTCTCAGTGGCTGCACTTCCCATACAACCAAAGTGAGTCACTAATGACACTACAGTACGACCAGTTTAAGTTTGCAGTTCAAGGTAGCGATGCTTGTCAAGAAGAAAGGCAACGATATATCAATCTTTTTTATATTTAAGTATTTTATTTCTGTGTTTTACTACCTGCACAAATATAATATGTTGGTCGAAGTATACTCGTGCCAACTTTTTACAGCCCAAATTAGCGCTCGGTATAAATTTTATTTATTTATCCGTTAAATCTTCTAGGCAAGTCGATCTATGAAGTGTACAACCACTGGAAGCTAAAGCAGCCGGACAACAGCAACGATGAGGACTGTTTGCATATGAACCAAGAAGGCGAATTAAATGATGTCGTATGTGACACAGAGTACAGCTTTATTTGCAAGAAGACCCCTCTGCCACTAGAGCAGAACTGTAGCTGTTCGGCCGCTCACCGGTCCAAATCAGGTGATTTATATTATTTAACAATTGCTCGAAAATAAAAAGCCCTTTTATAAAAATACTAGGGACCCGCCCTAGCTTCGCTCGCATGTAATTTACTAACAAAAACGCCACATATGGGGTCCAATATGTTATTATTTACCACACTGTAATACCGAAAAGTTGTTATTTGACTTAGAAAAAACATTAAAACACTTATATACAACACCATTGTGTGCTGCTGGCCTACCATGACGTCTTAAAGCAGTATTCTTTGACTCTTATTCCAGTGTGGGAAAAAGACGGAGCTATACAGCATGTCTAGCGCCATCTATTTCCCACATTGGAAAAGGAGTAAAACAATAATGTTTTAAGACGTCCTGGTAGGCCACCAGGTCAAGAAACGCCACTTTAAACTTCACACACAGATTAAAAGAATATGTAGTGACAACAATTTAAAAGAGTATGCGTAGATGGTTTGGTCATATTGATAGGTGAATAACAAAAGTTATTGGCAAGGCCAATGTGAGTGGCAACGCCGGGAGCGACGCCCTAAAAGGCCCTACACTGACCTTATTAGTACTACGCGCCATTTCTTTTCTGATTGCTGAGATGAACGTGGACGATGCGAATGAAGTAAAAGGATCGTAGCAGGTAGCGTTCTATAGTTACTGCCCACCCTATGGGATAATAGCGATACAATTTGCTCCGACTATTTTTGTTTTTTGTAGATGGACAAAGACATCTAGAGTCTATCCGGAAAGATTATATAAAACTAGGAAAGAGTTTCTACAAGATCCACACTACGCCAAAAACTTGGCGTAAAGCCAAACGAGTGTGTGCTCTGGAAAGAGCCAGTTTGTTCTACCCAGAGAACAGGAATGAGGCCTTCGCGTTGATAACATTTTGGTTACATTACCAAAACAATACCGATCCTGAAGATACATGGGTGTATGTGGGCATTTCAGACATAGAAACTGAAGGAAAATTTGTAACAATTGATAGTAAGTGTCTGATTTTCATATTTGTTTTGTCATCATAATCATCATCAGCCTATAATGTTCCCACTGCTGGGACACCGGCCTCCTCTCTATGAGAGGTAGTGGGCTGTTATCCACCACGCGGGCCCAGTCCGGGTTGGTAGATGTCACATGTCTTCGAATTTTTAGTTCAAAGACATGCCGGTTTCCTCACGATGTTTTCCTTCACCGTTTTTTAGGGCAGCGGTGATGAAATAAATTACACAAAGTAATGCCTGGGTTCGAACCCACGGCTTACTGCTCGTAAGTCGGGGCTGCCACCACTGGGCCACCGCTGCACTCATTTGTTTTGTGTTGATCCCAATTAAATTGGTAACTTAGAGTTGGCAGATGACATAAAGCTGTCAGAGTGAAAACCATAGATCACGAAGACCCTTCGGCGGCCGCTGTCGTATACACTTACCATACAAATATAGTGCCAGTGAGTGTCAAATATATTAGTTAATGTAGCCCAGCGTTACTCGGACCACATAACTTTATTTATTTATCCGTTTCATATTTCAGATAAGTCAATCTCTGAAGTGTATAATAACCTCTGGAAGCTAAATCAGCCGGACAACCACGACGATGAAGACTGTTTGCATATGAACCAAGAAGGTGAATTAAATGATATCGGATGTAGCGCAGAGTACAGCTTCATTTGCAAGAAGACCCCTCTGTCGCTAGAGCGGAACTGCAGCTGCGACACACAGAAGTCCGAAAGTAAGAAAGTGAAATTAGGTAAGTTTCAAATATTGAATCTGCGGTCTTGAAAACTATATGGTCTTTAGGGTCGCGTAGCCGAATGGCTAAAAACGGAACCCTTATAGATTCGTCATGTCTCTCTGCCTGTCTGTCTGTCCGTCCGGATGTCACAGCCACTTTATTCCGAAACTATTAGGACTACACAGTTGAAACCTGTTAGGTAGACGTATTAATAGTAGGCTTTGTAATATATTTTTTTTTTCACTATCATCTTTTTCTACCTTTTGTAGTAAGCGATGACTTATTGTCGGGCCTACGCTGTCCTCTCATACTTAGTTAGCAACGCTGTAACATCCAAATATTGTAGAACCAAATGATTTTAAAAGAGTAACCATGGAGTTTCTTGCCGGTTCTTCTCCATAGGAAACGACCAACCCGAACCGTGCCTCTTCTGTCGACGTTTTATAAGGGCCCATGTAGGCCTATGTAAAATAAAATATTTTGATTTTGATTTTTGATTTATTCTGTGAACTGCTTTAAGATTTTTATACAGAATGAAAAATTAAGGGGGTGCTCTCCATACATGTAACTCAAACTAAACAATTTTTTTTCGTGAGACCTGTTGTCTGCGGGGTGTCAATAGATAGGTATTTACAAATGACAGTGAGGTTTCGAGCACAATTTTTTAAAGTCAATCGGTTGTAAGATAGACACTTCCAAAGTGTAAAAGTGTGTGTATTTTTATAGTAATGTTGACTCGAATTTTAGTAACAATTTTAAGGATTTGAACTTTTTTTGTAAAAGTAGGCTAAGTTACTCCCTGCTTTAAGTCACAAAAATGTATGTGAACCGTTCACATAAACTGACGCAACTTCTATTTTTTAATTTGTAGATGGACAAAAGGATGAAAAGTTGGATGAAAAGTTTTTCCGCAAGGACTACACCTACATAAAATCAGAAGAGAGTTTCTACAAGGTCCACACGACAGCACGGACTTTTTCTGACGCCAAGCGAATGTGTGGTCTTGAAGGAGCCGGTTTGTTCTACGCAGAAAACGTTGATGAAGCCAACGCTGTAATATCGTTTTGGAACAGAACCCAGCCTAACATACCGTGGGTGTTTGTGGGGCTGACGGACATAATGACTGAAGGATTGTTTGAAACCGTTGACGGTTCGTATGTGTAAAAAAACAATTATTCAACTTAACATCTGGGGAAAGACTTTTAGTTTAAACTAGCTGTGCCCGCGGCTACGCTCCCGTAACTGTGTATTCTATTGGACGTTAGGGTTGCGCCTCATCTCGAAGCACGGAATCACATTTTTTCATCATGATGATGATGATGATATAATAAATAAGTATGTTACAACTCAAACAAACACACGCTACGTTGAATAAGTAAAAAGACCCGTTATCGTAACTTAATCTAGCCAAAGCTAAGAAACAGAATTTGTTTTTTTTTTCGAAATAATAAATACTTACATGTGTAGATAAACTTTGACCTTGTTTTCTTAAGGAAGTTTGTTATGTTTTAACCAACTTCAAAAAGAAGGAGGTTATCATTTCAACCTATATGTATACTATAGTCAGAATTGCATAGTTTTTGAATATTGTGGTCTATACCAGCTTCTAAACATATGTCCCATAGAGAGTTAAGTGTGTTTCACTTACAGGAAAACGTGCAGTTGGCTTAACAGCGGTATCACTATCACTACATAGTATAAAACAAAGTCGCTTCCCGCTGTCTGTCTGTCCCTGTGTATGCTTAGATCTTTAAAACTACGCAAAAATTTTGATGCGTTTTTTTTTAATAGATAGAGTGATTCAAGAGGAAGGTTTATATGTATTATACATGCATAATATAGTAGAGAAACACAGATAATTTTAGAGGATTCTAATGTGATGTCGTAAATAAACACATTTTTCTTGCGCTTGCGCACATTGCAAACGCTGGCTGAACCAGTTATGGAGAAATGGCTGGAGAGGCGGCATGGTGCCATCAGCTTCCGGCTGAAGGACATAAATACGTCGGGAAGTACCTGCATCGCATAGGTCGGGAGTGGGTGCCCTCTTGTCATCACTGTGTGGACTGCACCTGCGGTCGCTAAATAAGCCGCACTTGGTGGTGGGGCCGGGCACGGCGGCCAGTTACCAGTCGAGAGTGCGCGTGAATGTACTCGTTTCTCCCGGGCACATGTTTGTAGTAGGAACAATGGGTTTTTAGTCGGTTAGAATCCGACAGAACCCTGCGTTCGCCCCAAATGGAGGGTATTCTACGGATTTTCCCAATAAAAAAGGCATAGCCCATTACATGAAAATATTTTATTTCACCGAACGTTTCACTATCATCATCATTCTCCTGCCCTCAATGTATATCCAGACTGTCTGAAAGATATCGCTACCAGCGATAAGACCGCCATTGTAACCATAAAGCATTAGCATTTTTGTAAAACCGTTATGTTTTATTTTTGGTGTACACGATAGTTTTATTCTATTCTATTCTTACTCTAATTTATTTTTCGTAAAAGAAGGCTTTTAAAATTATTTTCATTTTGTAGGAAGGCCAATCACGGAGGTGTACAGCAGATGGTATCAATTTCAGCCGGACAATCAAGGTGGTAAAGAGAACTGTGTGCATATGGACCTATTACGCAATATGAATGATAACCTTTGTGATTCTAAATCTTATTTTATTTGTAAGAAGAGTCTCCAGTCACTACAGTGGAATTATGACTGCAACATGCCTAATTTAGGTTGGTTAAAATTCCTTTTTAGGGGTGAAGTTCACCGATTTAGTTACAAAAGGAAATTCACTAACTAAGTTCTGCATAAACCAGTTCATATATCGATGATGCGCGACGTCACGGTTGGCGCTGTGGCTGAGCGATTGCCTGCTTAGCTGCGTGTGGCGGGTTCGAATCCCGCACGGAACAGTTATTTTTACAGCCAGACCCGGAATAACCTGTAGGTAGTTATTCCGGGTCGGGCTGATTGTGCATGTGATTTTAAAATGTTTGTAAACGTGCCCTGGATACTGGAGAAATTCTTAGTGTGGTGCAATGTTATTTATTAAGATAATGTTAAAAAAAAAATACGTACTGATCAGATTTCACCAGCATTTGGTTTGCGTTAACTAAATGTAAGTTTAAATGGCACAGAACATAAATATTGTCACAAACACGCAAAGCGTTTGATTATAACAACAAAACTTTTGTGTATGAACGAAAATTCTGTATTAACGCGTAAATTGGTAAGTATTTATAATAAAAAAATAAAGTCATACAAGCACTCAAGGAAACACCCTATTGAGTCTTAATATGTGATATTTCCTGAATAAAATATGAAAAAAAATATAATTAATGTCCAGTGAGGGATCATCTCAATGGGAAAGTCTAAAAGAGTAGATATTCTAAGATATCTCTGTTTAGGAATTACTCATATAAAACCTATAGTAATCCCACATCAGAGTCTAAACAGGAAAATAAACACTAACAAATATAAATCATTTCAAAATAAGTCGATACTATAGCATCGCCGCCGCGAATGCAACTGTTACCCACTATAGATCTACTCTGGGGTCAACGGGAAATAAAATCTATCATAATCGAATAAAAACGTTTAATTATTACAGATTACACTTTCATTGACGGTACTGGCAAGTGCTACAAGATCCACACAACTCCATTGAACTGGTCCGAGGCTTATGCAATGTGTCGAATAGAATATGCGTCCCTGGCAGTGATCAGCAATCAGATGGAAGGAGATTACCTTGCGAAGTTAGCGAGATCCACGCCGAAACCGCGGCTCAATAAGCAATACCAAAGAGGAATTTATCACCTGGGCTTTCATAACAGATTCGGCGAAGGCTGGCAGACAGTTGGAGGTAGGCGAGCAACTGGTTTAGGCTACATCGATCTCCCTTGGATGTTGAATGAAAATCACCAATACAACCCCGTTTAACTTCAATTAATCCCCTTTGAATGATTATTTCATGAAGAAGCCTTCAATGGAGATAAATGTACTGGTGTTTTGGTGATTTTAACGATTATAACTCAGTTAGGCCATATTGCTTGCTACGGCTGCTATCTCACGCTAATCTGACCATGTTGCTTATAACTTAGAACGTAATAAATATGACTTTACTGAGTTTTAATTCAATACAAAACCTTCAAAGATCTCAGAAGAATCGGTTGTCGTTGAAATCATTGGTTTGATTTATCACTTCGTTTCCAGGAACACCAATGAATATAGATGCCGACGCCTGGTTCGAACACCAACAGCCTGACGGGAACCAGTATGAGGAGTGCGGCGCAATGTTCTTCAACGGACGTCTGATCAACATCGATTGCAATATGAAGAGCTTGTTCATATGTGAATACGATATACAAAGCTCGTACTCATTAAACAAAGAAAATATATAATAAAGCGGTTTTGTTATAATTTTTTAAAAGTAATAAAGTTGTTCGAATAATCAGTTTCTTGTAATTGAACATCAGGACCAACGTTAATACATAACAATAAAATGTGTGAGTATGTGTGTAAACTCATGGTGAACTTTCAATCCAGAATAGTCAACCACTTTCACATGATATCAGAATTTAAATTGCTTGACGCGTCCATCGTACTGTTATAACCGGGTTCCGGATTAGGTTTTTAAAAAAACCGGCCAAGTGCGAGTCGGACTCGCGCACGAAGGGTTCCGTACCATTATTTATAAAAACGAGCAAAAAAATCACTTGTTTATATGGGAGCCCTCTTAAATATTTATTTTATTCTGTTTTTAGTATTTGTTGTTATAGCATCAACAGAGATACATAATCTGTAGAAATTTCAACTGGCTAACTATCACGGTTCATGAGATACAGCCTGGTGACAGACGGTCGGACGGACGGACGGAAAAATCTCTGACTTCAGATCAAGTCTTTCACACTTATGTTAGAAACTATTCAAAAATATTCAAAAGTGTCTGCGTTCAAGCAAAATCTTAAATAATAAGTAATAAAATCGGTGTTTCTAAGAATAAAATAAAAACTGTATGGCAGGTAATTAACAGAGAAAAAGGAAAGACGCAACAACGAGATAAGACTGAATTGTCTTTGAAAATAGATAATAAAACAATTTGTGATAAGCTAGAAGTCGCTGAGACTCTAGACAACTTCTTTGCCAACATTCCGTTAGAGGTTACGAAATCTCTCCCCTCTTCAGCTAAAGTAGCTGAAGCTCTTCTTAAAGAGACCTTTACAAAGAACATACCAAACTTTAAATTTAAACCAGCATGTATTGCTACAATTAAAAACGCATTCAAAAGTCTCAATATAAAAAATACTGAAGACTTATGGGGGATATCCGTCAAGGTTCTTGGAGATATTATTGATACGATTGCTCCTGTCTTAACAGGCATATTCAACCAATGTTTGGACAGCGGCAAGTTTCCCGACTTGATGAAACATAGTAAAGTAGTACCAATTTTCAAATCAGGTTGTAAGAGTGATCCCTCTAATTATAGGCCTATATCTGTGCTTCCAGCACTGAGTAAAATCTATGAAAAAATCATGCTGGACCAGATGTTGTCTCACTTCAACTCTAATAGGATACTGCATAGTCAGCAGTTTGGCTTCACGAAGGGTAGGTCGACAACGGACGCGGGAGTAAAACTCATCAGTCACATTTTGGAGTCCTGGGAGAAGCCCCAGGATGCTATTGGCATCTTCTGTGATCTCTCAAAAGCGTTCGACTGCGTCGACCACAAAACACTGATCTGTAAATTACACCACTACGGAATTCGTGAACAAGCTGCTGATCTTGTTCTCTCTTATTTATCAAACAGGCTGCAAAAAGAAAATGTAAATGGGGCGACGTCCTGCGGGTCTATAGTCAAGATGGGCGTGCCCCAAGGTTCAATTCTCGGCCCTTTCCTGTTTCTTGTTCATATTAATGATCTCCCTTATATGATGGCCAAATTTTCGGATATAATTCTATTTGCTGATGACACTTCGCTAATCTTTAAAATTGATAGAAAAGATACGGACGTCTTACATGTTAACGAAAGCCTAACTATTCTCTCGAAATGGTTCGCAGCCAACAATCTTTTATTGAATACGAATAAAACAAAATGCCTTAAGTTTTCTTTACCAAATGTACCACAACGTGACCTAAATTTAAATCTTGACGGCAAGAAGCTTGATGTTATAGCGGAAACTGTATTCTTGGGGATTACTATCGATTCAAAACTGCAGTGGGGCGCGCACATTAGAACTCTTTCAGGAAGGTTAAGCTCAGCTGCCTATGCAATCAGAAAAATAAGGCAGTTAACTGATATAGCCACAGCTAGGTTAGTATACTACGCTTATTTCCATAGTATTATGTCCTATGGCATTCTGCTGTGGGGATCGGCAGCAGACGTTGATTCAATTTTCATACTGCAAAAGAGGGCAGTCCGCGCTATCTACAAAATGGGTCCTCGTGAATCCCTCAGAGAAAAATTTAAAGAAATCGATATACTGACTCTGCCTTCACTTTATATTTTAGAATGTATTTTATATGTCCGCAAAAACCGAGGACTTTTCAAAACTAGAAGCGACTTTCATAATATAAATACACGCAGTAAACACGAAATTGTAATACCCAAATTCAGATTAACCAAAACTAGCAAGTCTTTTCTTATAAACAGTATACGCTTTTATAATAAGTTGCCGAAGTCAGTTACAGAACTGACCGATGGAAAGTTTAAAAATTATATTAAACGTGTCCTAATTAAAAAAGCATATTACAAAATTAAGGACTACGTTGAAGATAGAGAAGTTTGGCTTTAGCCCCTTCGCACATGCGGCTTCCCTGGTAGCTCATAAACGGCACAAATGTGTGATGTCTCTAACTATTCTCAATCTTACTTTTTTTTCCTTTCTTTTTAATCAGATGTTTTACAATAATAATAATAATAATTCTTTATTTGAACCAAGAACACACGTTACAAAATTATTGTGATCGGTAATAGCCACATTAGTAGAAACTGTGTCGTGGCTATTAACGCCCACCTCCAAGACAGAGATGACATATAGGTTCCAGATTATAATTTGTTATTTAACTAAATTTAAGATCTAGTGTGTGTATGTATGTGTGAGTGAGTGAGAGTGTGTGTGTGTGTATGTGAGGAAAAGACTAAGGTTTTATCTTTTAGTTTTTAACTATGTTCTCCAATTCTTCGTACGTAAGAGTGGCCAACCATTGGTCAGTGAGCCGTTTACACTCTCTAGAAGTGAGTGGATAAATATTAAGTACCCTATTTACTCTGTTGTATAATACAGGAGCCATGAACTCCCATTGTCGTCGTACTAATTGGAGTTTAGACGAGTAAGTTTGGCAGACTCTATCGGACCTACGTTTATGTTTGTGCAAATCAGGATCGAAAAAAAGCTCAGCATGCTTACGTAGAATTACGTTTAGGACGAATGAGTGCCTTACCGAGGGTACTTTACATAGGGCGTACAGTTCGTCGGTAGGGAAACGAATAGGTTTATGCGTCATGACCTTGAGCACAGCTCTCTGTGCCCTCTCCAGGCGTAGAAGGAGACATTTCCCAGCGTTACCCCAGGCCGATATACAGTACGTGATGACAGAGTGAGCAATAGTTTTTAAATCATTACACCTTTTGTTTAGAATAGTTACAGCACGGATGACAACATTTGTGTCACTTATTTGATCTAGTCATTTTGTGATATTTTCTATTTATTTTTTGTTGTTGTATAGACTCTTTTTTGGTAAATGTGTGTACATTGTAGGCCTTATAATATCCGAGATCCTTGGTACCTTTTTATCTTGTTCTACGTTTAGTAGTAAGCAACGACTTATTGTCGGGCCTACGATGTCCTTCCATACTTAAGTACTAACGCTGTAACATAGAAATATTGTAAAACCAAATGATTTTAGAAGAGTAACCATGGAGTGTCTTGCCGGTTCTTCTCCATAAGAAACGACCAACCCGAACCGAGCACCTTTTTGTCGACGTTTTATAAGTGCCCATGTATGCCTATGTGAAATAAAAATATTAAGATTTTATGAGTTGGCTTTTGTTTCACACCCACACTCTATCGGAAAACACTATAGACTTTAAACTTTTCTGACTCAATGGTTTATTTTTTGAAGGAAAACTTGTTAGTTTTAATACAAAGGTGTTTACTCTTATGGTCTATTTAGGACTAAACGCATCAAAATCAAAATCAAAAAGTCATTTACTCAAATTAGGCTGATAATAAAATATAGATAAACAAAAAGACTAGTTTAAACAAGTGACACAAATGTTGTCATCCGTGCTGTACCTACAACAACATATTGTGCCAGCCCAGAGGGAAACACCACCGGCTTCTACATTATTCCCTCAGATAATTATATGACGACATCAAGCTGTGAGGAGCTCGTGGCTAAATAATAACAACAGCTCGGGTCCATCTCCAGATCAAATCGCTTGCCTAGGTTGGTCCGTGGATGGGTGACATAAAGAGTTTCAGCCGTGCCTCGGAAAACACGTTAAGCTGTTGGTCCCGCTGTCTTGTGTGACGCTGTGTTGTGTTTGTGGATCTTTGACAGTCGTTACAGGTAGTCAGTGGACCGAAAGTCTGACCAAGGCGTATCGTATTACCCAGTACTGACTGGGTTGTGGAGGTCAGATAGGCAATCGTTCCATGCAAAATACTGGAATGCAGCTGCATCCTGTTAGACAGGAAGCCGACCCTAAAATAGTTGTAAAAAGGCTAGGCAGATGATGACCAGATCACGCTGTAATGTTATCAGACCACGACTATTTATATACCCTTACACTTAACTTTACAAATCGCTCGACACAGTGTAAAAAAAGGTTTCGAATTCAATTTACTGAGATTGAAACAATATATCAAGTCGCTGTTCATCTTAAAAGACCAATGGCGACATCACATGACCTTACTGCAGAGGTTTGTTTGAGTAGTATCTACTAGTATCTATCTACAGACGGAGGACAAATCAATAATTGTAAGGGATTGTAATCTTTATGCTCCTATTACACTTGAAACTTAAGGCGAATATTCTTCCATATAAACAGAGAAAGCGGATAACTTCACTATTTAATGTTATACACCAAAAATTAAGCATTATTACGTTTGTCTCGTCATTACTCAAGCGTAATAGTCCAGACAACCTGATTCGAAGAAGTTCCTTAAACGGACTTTGTCTTGTATTTTATAATACAATTTATCGTTTTTTTAATACATTTTTTTTATGTTATAACTTCACTTTAACTACCTTACGATCCCCGTAGTATTCAACGCATCCATAAGCACGGTGTTTTGAGTTCCTTACATTAAGTCCTACCGTAAAACGTTATTGATCACCCCACAGTTCCCTCTGTTCTTCAGACACATCGTACATGCACGCACGACAGTTGTTTCCTTCGAGCGACGTCGTTCTGCAAGTCGCGTCGTGGTAGGCACTAATGGGCCAAGATACCGTCACCGCCAGACCTACGTCATTTTATAGAAGCTGAAACTTTCTCTGCGGAAGTACCTTACTTACAAGTGTGAACTATTGGCTATTATGAAAAGTCGGTCGTGGTGGCTTCGGCAGGTATCAGGTAATAAAGGTCTGCAAATTGCTGCTATAGTCCTTTCGCCGTGGGATAGTGGTGCGGGTGACATTAGATGAAACGTTCCTTTTCAATTAATTATATATTTTAAATAAATACAATGGTATTCAGGATGCAGCAAAAATATTCAGTCATCAGGGTAATGTCCAAGACTGAAAAATAACGTTTCATCTCATGTCACCCGCAACATCCTAGGGCGAAAGGACTATATAAATTAGGTTTTTCTAGAAAGCGTGCTTTTTATATTACTTATAAGGGATTGATGATTCACCTTCTCAATCCGTGTGGCAAAATTTTAAAAAAGAAAACACTGCCTACGATATGCCTCAGATATAACACCTTCGATGATATTTCTTATAATTACCAACTAACAGCTGACGTAATGCACTTACAACTCATACAAAGCGGAGTAAACGTCGCTGATATTGAATATAAGAACGCCCCCCGCGAACTGAGTTCGTGGTACATTGCCGTAAAAAGAAAACGTAAGTAATACATACTATGTTCGAAGTCACGTCTATGTTTCGTGGAGTTTTGTATTTATGCGTGTAAAATGAATGAACAAGGTTAGGTGACAGCTGAGGTCACAAGTGAGGTTGTTCTAGCATCCTTAAAGACTGGGTCTGAAGATGGGTGGTAGTATTTTAAAATGGCGTGGAGCGATGATCTCCGCAGGATGACTGGCAGTAGCTGGACGGGAGTTGTCGAGAATTGAGCTAAGTGTCGTGCTATCGGAGAGGTCTTTATCCAGGGGTGGACTACTGTGTACACATCATCATCATCATTCATCATTTCAGCCCAAAAGACGTCCACTGCTGGACATAGGCCTCCCCCAAGTGTTGCCACATAGACATTTTGGGGGGTTTTTGCCATAATCGCCACGCTTGGCAGGCGGGTTGGCGATCGCAGTACAGTTGTTACAAATCCCTTAGTCCCCTTTTACGACACCCACGGGAAGATATGGGAAGGTGCTATTCTTTACGTCCAACACCATACAGAGAACACATATCAATCATTCACTAATTTTTACAAAACCAAACACGCCTTTTCGATCAACTGCAGGGTCAACGGCCCCTTGTTTTAAATAGCTACTTGGTAATGATGAGCTTAATTTTTCAGATATCGACACCCTGCCATCGCGTCTATGAAGTCCCGCCAGCTAATTTAACAAGGGTACAACGAGAACTTGAAGTTCGTTGTCAGACACTAAAACCTGTAATGTAGCGTTCGTTTATATAAAAACAAAAGCGAATTTTATAGCTCGTAAATATAGCGCAGCTAAGTGCGGGATCCGCCACAAGATGTTTGTGTCAAATTACTCTTTTTATTTCCGCAGTTTTTATTATGGTAATAACGCGAAAAGACCCATGAATAATGTTTAGCCATATATCATAACGAGGGCGTGAAGTTCTTTGGCCCTTGTTGCTTGTTCCCTACATGACTGAATTTAGGATCATGATAGTACTGAAGGTCCCAAAAGTTAAATGACATTCTTTATGTGACTCAAGGGGCTCGAGTTTTTTTTAAATTGTATCTTTTCCCACCTTCACAGAATAAATTAGTAAGTAATCACGTAATAAATGACACTGGCCAGCCGCAGTACATTGAATTTGCTGAACTCAAAATGCCGACTTTGCGAACTACCTATGGCTTATTTTATTCACCATTGATCCTTGAATATACAATGCAGCCATTCTCCAATCTTCAATGGGACATTTGAGAAAATTACTCTGAAAGTTTTTAAGGTTATGTGATACAAAACTATTTTTTGTATTCGTAACCATGTATTGTTGCTGTCTTACGAAATCTTAATTTTCTAATAATGCTCCCAACATGACCTAAACTTCAGGATAAACGTTGACTTTGTAGTACGTCCTACTTTTGAAACTCCTTCGTCACTTGTTCAAACCTATCTTACAAGTTACAAGAGAGCTTTACAGGACCTCGTGAACTACGCGGCGACGACCACGGCTTTTGACCGCGGATGCTTCGACCAGGACCAAAGTTTGGTCGTACACAAGCGTACGTCCAACCAGTTTTCTTCAAGATCACAGCCAGTCTTGCCACAAGTCGTCCTCGTGGCCGCGTAGTGTGCGAGGTCCCTTATCCTGGCTGCTACGAAGGTGCTACCATCATAAAAGAAATACAACTACAACAACTGGTGTTTGCTGATTAAAACAATTCAATTAAAGAGGGCATTTTATTTAATTTCATTTTATTACACAACTGGAAAAAATCTAAAAAAGAGTAACTGTTAAAAGTTTAAAAATATAAAGTTCTGATGCATATAGGAACTGCCTACTTCTCTGCTAGAACTACATCTACATAGGGATAATTTCCCTCGTGCTCACAAATAAAGAAGCTTCTCATATCACAGTTGACGGAGGTCAGAAGTCCATTGAAGAACATTGAGCCGCACTGCTCATTGTCGTCTGCTGCAGGTTGGTAGTTGCCCCACCAAGCTTCGGTATCGTTCAATGGTGCACCTAGAAAACAAAAAAACAATCTGAATCAACATAGTTCCCTAACATCTCAAAGAGGCTTAACTGCCCCGTTGGTGTGGTGCCCAGTGTTGGCAAGCGCAAGTGCTAAGCATGTAGTCCTAGGTTTGATTAAAAGGTCAGGCAAAGTGTGAAGGGTTAATCCATCAGTAATTTAAGTAGCAACCCTGGAGTCTTGATTTGTATCCAGTTGATGGCAATTGATGATGAATTCTGTATGGTGTCGGACGTAAAGAATAGCACCATGCCATATCTTCCCGTGGGTGTCGTAAAAGCCGACTAAGGGACTTACCAGAGAATGGGCAGCAGCGTTCTCTGTGCTTTTGTAACAATCGTACTGCGATCGCCAACCCGCCTGCCAAGCGTGGCGATTATGGCAAAACTCCCCCCTTCTTGGGGGAGGCCTATGTCCAGCAGTGAACGTCTTGCGGCTGAAATGATGATGATGGCAATAGGCTCCCCCTTTTACATTGGGGCTAAAAAGATAACTGGCGAAATATGCTTTATTATTTGGTACACCTAACGCTGCCTAACCCTTCGGGGATTCGGTACATGCGTGATGTTATGTTTTCTCAGAGATATCGGAGTTGCCTAAGCTGATGCACACTCTCACGTACCTTTAACTGTTTTCCAGCCCTCGTTGAACTTGTTAAGAACGCCAACGTGATACATCCCTCTTAGGTAGTCTCCTTTGATTCTATGTTCCGGTGCGGTCTCCGTTAACTTCGCAAGAAAGTCCGCCTCTATGCGGCTGGTGATCACCGCCAGGTAAGATTGCTCGGCGCTGCACACTGCATAGGCCTCGCTCCACTTTAATGGAGTTGGGTGGAACTTGTAGCATTTGCCAACATCATCGTTGTAAGTGTAATCTGAAAAAGAACAGAAAAGAATGAAGAAGCAATACAATGCATTTTTATTTCCTCTTCAATTTTTAGCTTCGAACAGGTAAACATGGGTGTCCATTTGGCACTTTTCATGAAGCGTTTTGTCGAGTAGTCTTTAAACCAAGTTACCTATACTCGAAATCGTTTTCGATTAATCATACATAATATCCTTCCCCATAAACCCTTTGTTTTTTCAAAAAGATTTTTCAATGCACGCGTAGCATGATACAAAAAAATATTCAATAGGTACTCTACTTTTCTTCTTACATTAGTCAAAAAGTATCGGGAATGGGTGATTGGATAGTGGAGATTAGTTTATGATTCCAAATTCAATTTTTTGTTTTTTTTTTTATTATTATTAGGTTGGCACAGTCTACTGTTTTCTATTTTGGCGCGGAGGTTGAATAGCATCTGTTATTTAGATTAAAAACAGTGCTGTTTTAGTTAGATCATATCAAGTGTCAAGGGTATTGCGAATTTCACAATGGACAAAAATATCGAATAAAGAGTTTGTCTTAAATTTTGCAGCGGCAATGGCATTTCGTTTTCGGAGTCCCCAAAAATTATACAGAAGGCTTACGGTGAATTGACTTTATCAAAAACACATGCTTATACGTAGTAAAAACCGTTCAAAAGCGGTCGAGATGTGATGGAAGATTTGGCTCACTCTGGTAGGCCATCAAAGTCTTCTACTGAAGTTAACAGTGCAAAAGTGAAGGAAATTTTGACTAAAAATTATCATTAAAAGAGAGAGATAGCCGCTGACCTTCTGTGTCTCACGAGTAGATCCGTACCATTTTAAATAATCACTTGGGTATAAAATCCAAACCAAAACCTGGTGACGAGACGTGGGTTTACGAGTTTGACATGCAAAATAGTTAACAAGCTTCGGAGTGGCGCCTTTCAACTGAACCGAAACCGAAAAACTACGCCCAAGTCGATCCAAAGTCAAAGTCATGTTTACCGTTTTCTTGAACTATCGCGGTGTTGTGCACTCGAAATTCTTGCCGGAAGGTCAAACAGTAAATAGAGAATATTATTTGAGCGATATGCGGCGTTTTAGAGAGCAAATTCAAAAGGCCACATTTGTGGAAAGAAAACTCCTGAAAAACCACGATGCATTATCGTGGTTTTTCAGGAATTTTCTTTCCTTCGCACAAGACCATCACAATGAACGAATTTTTGACCAAAAACTCAACAAGTACCATCGAGCAACCACCTTATTCACCAGATATGGCTCAAGCCGACTTCTTTCGTTTTCCTAAACTCAAATTACCACTTGCTGGCACCCGTTTTCATTCGGTAGAAGACAAAAAGGAGAATTCGCGGCGAAAACTGCACTCTATTCCGGAAAAAGCATTTAAAAATGTTTTGATAATTGGATTAGTCGTTGTCGTAAATGTAACGTTTCTGAAGGAGCATACTTTGACGGCCATAAAATAACTTTGGATGAATAACTAACATTTTGTGTTTATTGATCGTTTCCCGGTACTTTCTTGACAGAGTAGTATTTATCAGCGTGGTGCAGAAATCTCTTTACAATCTGCTTCTTATGTCATTTTGACTTTCGTTTCTTCAACTTCTTCGGCAGTCATACTTCGCGCGCTGGAACAGCTGAAGGGTACTTCCCACTAGTTTATAGCTGTAGTAGTTCAGCTCTACGCTGGTAATTCAGTCAGGCCTTGTCTATTTATAATAATGATTACGGGATAAGCATGTTCAATTGATATAGTTAACCGCCAGTAAATTCAAACTACAGCTTGATGTTTAAGGAAAACTTGAGCCATTAAGGCCACCTTTAGCGCTGCAGAAGTATATGCCTTCACATTATAAGAACAGCCGCGCGTTAGCAGTTATTTCAAAACTAGCGGAAAACATTTTGTATCTCCCGAAGGAAAAGTACCGTGGCAGAAAAACATGATATAATTTAGTACCTAAATAAAAAAATAAGAGATACCTGCAGCATTTTTTTCGGACCCACTTTTATTTCCAAAATCAGGATTAAACAATGCACATAATTCTTGCCAGTTTTTCTACTTTGGGGTCTCACAAAACAGTATGCATTTTAATTTCAATAATAAATCGTGCGGTGTCAAACTCGCTCATTTTGCAGTCTATAATCATGTGCGCTTGTAACACTGGCTCATCGCCTATCGAGTGCACGCGGCCGCAGCGCAGAGCGCGACTGCCGCGCTTCTATTTAAAATATGAAATTCTGACATTCACGCATCTGTGGTGCGACTGCGGCGCTGCTAAAGTCGCCTAAATTTGAAAGCGGTATGAGTAAGATGATAACATTTCGTACATACGGTATCATAAATACCTAACGACATTTTGACCTCACAAAGTGGAAGAAACCGAAACACGGTGAAGATTGTCGACAAAACGATAATAACGTTCTCCAACTGTAGTAATAATTCTTGCAATTTATTTTGACACCGTCGCAAGACATTCACTACATTTTAGTATAAACCTTCTCGTTACAAGTACCAGGGTAAGAACCATAATATTGTTTGGCTGGACAGTTTTAGTACACGCAATGGTTGACGAAATAAATTTTAAAATGTGTCATTCGTAGTGTCAAGCTATTTTGAACCATGGGCGGTGCAAACAAAACTATCAACCCGGCCCGCCATATCATGATGCTCTATGGAGTCTGCGAGGGTCTGCCTGTTTCATAAACTGTATGATTTTTACTAAGTTCACTTATAATACGAAGTAACTATGTGAAGTGTGTTTGTTTGTACAGATTAAAACTTACCAAAATCAGGCATATTGCAGCTATAGTCCCACTCTAGTGACTGGAGGCTCTTCTTGCAAATGAATTGATACTTTGTATCACATCGACTATCCCAGTAATAGTAAGGGACTTCTTTTGGTATAGTCACGCAGTCTTCGACATCAAGACAATCGTTCGGCTCGCCTGGCTGCCACTTGTTGTACACCTCTGAGACTGGCTTGTCTAGGCATACGAAATAAACGTTTTAATATTTATGTTTAATATTTATGTAAAAAACACATTGGCTGTAACCTACTTTTGTCGTATAACATAATTATATTTGTAAATAGAAATAAATGAATTTATTTAAAACAGCCCAGTCACCAAATGTCCACTTCGCAAAATGTCTTTAAATCACAAAAAGTGTTTTTTGTGTGGACTGCGTTGTTAATTGGACAATTAATAGAAATCGTTTTTAATTTGAATTTATTTTTTGTTTCTTTGTGGTTTGGCTGGTTAAACATAGCCGTACAAGGCAAGTCTATTGAACCATTTTTGAATCCTTTATTGTAGTTTTAAGTGAATAGTTACTATCTTAACAAAAATTTGCAAAAAAACATTTTGCGAAGGGACATTTTGCCAAAAATACAGCTGTCTGAGAATGGGACATTTTGCGACCTATGAATATTTTGTGACTGAGTTGTGAAAAGGTTTGTTTGTGAACGAAAGTAAACAAAGGCTCAATTCTTACTGTCAACGGTTTCAAATACTCCTTTAGCAATTAGGGCTGATATCCCTACATAAATCCGCGGGATCGTCGGCTGGGTTTCATTCCAAAACACTCCCACGGCAAGTGCTTCATCCTCGTTATCTGGATAGTACAAACTGGCTCCTTCCAGAGCACACTGTCGCTTGGCATCAGCAAAAGTCTTTGGTGTCGTGTGCATTTTATAGAAACCCTGCGATGCTTCTAAATAAGTGTAGTCGTACCGGAAAAACTTTTTATCCCTTTGTCCATCTACAAAAAGGAAAATAATAGCATTACAATGTATAATGTTCTTTCTTATGTGCTAAAATGTCAGTACAGTCAGTAGCACAAATAAGTAGTAGGTATCGCTCAGCAAACATGATTTTCTTGTACTGGATTGCTTGCAATATTTCGTAATATTTTGAAACCTTACTTAGGTCAAAGGTGCAAATGGGCAAAAGAAAATTACTTTTGAGCTTAAGTTAACATGTACCATATTCGTGCTTGTGACTGTGCTTGTTAAAAACCACTATCAAAACATTAGTACATACGATAAGGTTTATTACTAGTAAGGTTTTGTGTAAATTGTTGAAGATGTCGAACAAAATCATGCCGACTGGGAGCTTTACTGGAAGGATAATGAAAAGTTCAAATATCTATCTATAATAATTAACTGGTGCAACAAAATAATAAAAACAAAATAATAAAATGTGGCGGCAGCGATGGCACTGGCAGGCGGGGGCGCTTACTGTACATGTGTTACTTTAATTGTATAGGGAGATATTAAACTTAACATATCACGTCTGTTACTCCCGAAAGGTATCATTAAAAGATTTTTTTAATGTAAGGTTTAATTAAATATTAAATGAATAAAAAAAATATAAGTACTTATACTTAAATTATATATATATATAATGCGAGGTATGTAATGTTAAATGAATTTATTGTATTGTAAAGAAATGTAATGTTAAGGCAAATAAAGGCTAAGAAAAAACTTTATAGGGGGGGGGAGCGAACCTATAGCCATCAACCACAAATCAGGAATGAATGCAGACTCCCTGGCTGCTAATAAGAAATTCTTGACATAAAATTAAAACAAAGCTGGCGAAATGTGGGTGTACTATGAGGTACACCTCTAGCTAACTCTTCCTGAATTACAGACGTGATGTTATGTAATATTTATAATTCCCATTGGGAATTATAATTCCAATTCCCATTGGGCATTATAATTCCAATTCCCATTGGGACTTATAATTCCCATTAGGAATTGAACAAAAACCTGATATTATTGGAATTGATGTAAAGTGTACATACGGATATAGTTTGCTTCAGGAAAGATAAAGACAATGATTTGATTGCTGCATTTGAATTAGGTGCTACACAAGCGAAGCCGGGGCGAGTCGCTATAAAACATTACAAAAGAGGTAAAGTTTGTAAAGCTACATTATCCTCTCGTGTCATAGGACGTTCCCTTGAGATTATATTTGACCACAAATCGAGCGGAGCCGCAGGCTAAAGCTACTTAATAATACTCGTATGTGATTTATTTATAAATAAAAACACGCATAAAACATAAAAAGGAAAGTACTTACGTGAAAAATCCGAGAACAAGTACACTACCAGAAAAACTGTTAATTTTATAGAGAACATTGTTGTACAAAATAAGACAAGGCTCGACAATATTTGAACGTCTAATGAATCTTCATAACACAATTGGATCTATTTATACCGTAAAAATAATTAAACTTATCAACAAGTCTGTCCGAAAAGTTCAAGTTCAAGCTCTGCCGGGAAACTGGGAAGTACCTTTTAAATATATTGATGTTGCCAGAGTCTGAAATTCGAGAATCAATGTTTTTATCATGACACTATTTGAAAGGGTCAAACTATTCTTTTTTTAGCTTGTCATGGGGCCCAATCAGCAACGGGAACTTAATTGGTTATTTTCTTATTTTTAATACTAACGAGTACACACATACCATCACGCATAAAATCCCCTAAGAGTTAGGTAGAGGTGTACCTAATAGTACACCCATATTTCGCCAGTTACGTTATAACTTATCTTTTCTTTTAATGTTCTGTTTGATTTTTACTATTTTTTACTTTATTACAATATATTGTTATTAAACTTTTATTGTTATTGTAAATAATGTTTAATTACTAAAATCTCTTTATATTTGAACGTCACATCATGTGGCAAACGTAACCTGTACCTAATAATGTTTCTAACATCTTGCATGCATGTATTTTCTATTATGTATGACACATGTTTAAGCAAATAAATATTATCTTATCTTATCTTAAGGCCCATAAGTAAGGGTGGCGATCGTATCGCCATCAACCGGGAACAAATCCAGACTACGTGGAAAAACCAAATAGCACCCGAGCACATGCTCATTTTACCCTAATTTTTTAATTTCATGTTTCATTTTTATGGTCTGGTCACTTTTGAAGTAAAAAAAGAATCGGGGGCGGGTTCTGAATGAAGTGCTGAATACGTTGTAACCCTGTCGGTCCATTCCTCCTTGTATACTCGTACCTATAATAATAATCTATCAGTTAATGACTGCCTTTGGGTTTTTTCCATCAGTAATTTCTCAGTAGCAGCCACGGAGTCTGGATTTGTGCCCGGTTGATGGCAATAGGCTCGCCCCTATGGGACTTAAAACATAACTGGCAAACTGTGGGTGTACTATTAAGTATACCTCTGACACATAACAACACGCCTGTAGTTCCCCAAGGATTGGGTCCTTGAGGAACTACAGGCGTGAGTACAATGCTCGATGACCTCAGTAGAGCTTCCGAAACAGTGGGTCTTAAATTGAACATGGACAAAACCAAGGTCATGTTGAATGCCCATGTAACACCCACTCCTATCAAGATCGGAGACTCTACACTTGAAGTTGTAGACGATCATGTCTACCTGGGACAAACGGTCCAGTTGGGTAGGTCTAACTTCGAGAAAGAGTCAATCGTCGAATCCAACTCGGCTGGGCAGCGTTCGGGAAGTTGCGTGGTATCTTCTCGTCTAACTTACCGCAGTGTCTCAAGACGAAAGTCTATGACCAGTGTGTGTTGCCAGTGATTACATACGGGACCGAAACGTAGTCGCTCACAATGGGCCTCATTAGAAGGCTCAAAGTCACCAAAGGGCAATGAAGAGAGCTATGCTCGCAGTTTCCTTGCGTGATCAAATCAGAAATGAGGACATCCGCAAGAGAACCAAGGTTACCGACGTAGCTCGAAGAATTGCCAAACATAAGTGGCAGTGAGCAGGGCACAGTGCTCGCAGAACAGATGACCGATAAAGTTCTGGAATGGCGACCGCGAACCGGGAGACGATGCGTTGGAAGGCCTCCCACTAGGTGGACCGATGACCTGGTGAAGGTTGCGGGGATCCGTTGGATGTAAGTCGCACGGGACCAGTTAATGTGGCGACACTTAGGGGAGGCCTAGTCCAGCAGTGGACGTCTTTCGGCTGAAATGATGATGATTAAGTTACTTTTATACATTTTTATCTGGAAAGTTAAAGTTAAGTTAAGTTTAGTGGTTTCAGTTTAGTGTGTGGTTAGTTGGTTAGTTAGTGCTCTGAGGGGGAAGTACCTTTTAATATATTGATGTTGCCAGAGTTATTGTTATATTTATGACAATTATGTTCATACTTACTATACGTTATTCAGTTTATATGTGGCGCAATCTGTAACGGCTTCAATGACCTCGATGAGGTAAGCAGATAACCTCGCCGCTATTTTCAACTTAGATCAGAACTAGGTATTCCCCAATTACATACAAACAAGTAATACGGTCAAGCTTCATAACAATTCAACATCCTAAGGAGGGATAGTCTTGATGGATGGAGAGGGTGAGGAACGTCAAAGAAAAGATGGATGAACTGCGTGAGGAATGATATGAAAGAGAAAGGAGTAATTGTGTGACGTCTGACAGGAGAGAATGGAAGAAGAAAACGTGTTGCGCTGACCTCTAGTAGAATGGGACAAGGACAGAAAAATGATGATGATGATTCTAAGGAGTGCCAAATACTTCTAGGCAAGCGTGCTCCACCATAGGCCGCATCATCACTTCACATCAGGAGCGTTGCGGCCACACGCAGGCGTATTTTTTTAAAGCTAGTTCGAGCCCACACATTCGATTTGATAGTTTTAGCTGAACAACATTAGCCCGATCCGAAAGAATTACTAGGTACACATCATCATCTGTCTAGCTTTTCCGCAACTGTGTTGGGATCGGCTTCCAGGCTAACCGGATGCAGCTGAGTACGCATATACGACTTAAATTAGCCTTGTGCCGTTCGTAAACTCCAAGCATCTCATCATCTCCATCATCATCGTCCGCCGGGTTGCACCCGCTGCTGGTGTTAGGTTAAAAAAGTGGACTGTTTATATTTCATAATGTGATTTTATAATCGCTTTAGGATTTTGAAACAGAAAGTAATTGTAATGCTTTATAAGACAATTTTACCTACATTCTGACCATTTTTTGTGTTTTTATAAGCACAGGAAAGTCCTTTTTAGCGATTAAATTATTTATTAGTTTAGACATACAAACTCACACTTAACGCATTTATTTCAATTAGACAATTAGGTACACGCACTTTTGAATTTCAAAAACCAAAGGACGAAGCTACAGTCACAGTCACAATTGCTGTAAATTGAAATTTAATGAAGTGTGAACAACAGAAACCAACCGAGTTGCTAACACAATCAAAATTATATATTTTGACTTTTACCTAATTATAGAATTATCAAAAGGTGCCACATCCCCCGGCCCTGCGGACATACATGGGGACAGCACCCTGCGTGTCCAACTACTGCAGCCTTTTGACTCTAACCAACTTTCCGGCAGGTCTCTTCAGTGGTGAACTGCCTCTGGTGACCACAACATTTACACTCACTCAAACTACTGAGTATCCAAATATATTTAACGACATAATGTATTTCCTGGATTTTTTTGCGGTGGTAGTGGGGTTGAAGTACTCGGTAGATACCAGTACTTCAACCCTACTACCACCGCTTAAAATTCTAGCTAAGCTAAACAACTTTTTAACGAACTTATTTCTATATTATATTCGATGTTGCGGAATCAGGCCAACCAGAATGTGTGTGTCTTATTATTAATTGTTCTTAATTGAACGAACGCGATAAAACGTACATAACTACGCGAATACTGATAAAATGCTCTAAGGTCTTGGACAGACGCACTTTATCAGTACCTAAGTATTCACAGTTCACATATAGTTGTGCGGCCGCAAGAATAATAAAGAATAAATTTTATTATGCATGTCGTGTAGTTACAAAAATGATTTCTAAAGCTTTGTTAGTCTGTTTTGTGGTGAACTTGTTATCAGATTTCTCATGTGAGTATTGTGGCGTCAATAGTTTTATGCATAATGCGACCAACTCTCATAATGTTATCTAATAACAGCAAGTTAACTTGCTGCGTGTTGTGTGGCATTGCTGGCAGAGAGCCGACATCAGCATCGGCATCGGCTGCAGCGGCGACACGTAAAAGCATATTATCCAGCCCGGCCTGGGTGGAGCAGTTATCCTGGCAGCTAAAGTGGCGGCCGACGTCATGCTTCCAGCTGTAATTAAATGTTAAGCTGGAAGCTAGAGCTCATGGCTAGCAGTGGCTGCCTTGCCTGAACAAGTGATGGCAACGAAGGAAGCAGCAGAACTACAACAGTCAAGACACATGTTTCACAATCACGACAATGCTTATTCATTTATTTAACCGTAATATACGAGAATGGTACAAAGGCGGACTTAATGCCAATGGTCTCTAAAACTTAGAGTAAACGGATTTATAGCTATGATTTGAATGCACTCAGTGCCACACAGTTCTTACTCTAATTAATAACATCATTTTTTTCTGTCGTAGATGGACAACTAAATAAAAAGTCTCTCCGAGAGGATTACAACTATATAAAAGCAGTAGACAATTTCTACAAGCTCCACACAAAGCCAAAGGATTGGCGTGAAGCCAAACTAGTATGTGCTGAGGAAGGAGCCAGTTTGTTCTACCCCGAAGACAGCGATGAAGCTAAAGCTGTGATTTCGTTTTGGAAATCATATCAAAACAATACCAAGCCTGAAGATACATGGATCTATGTGGGCATTACAGACATAATAACTGAAGGAGAATTCGAGACCATTGACGGTAAGTGTCAATTTTTATACTTGTTTTATCCCGAATATATTGTGCCGAGGGAGGGGGATGACATAAAGCTGTCAAGGTAAAAACCGCAGAGCACGGAGACTTCTCAGTGGGTGCACTTCCCATACGACCAAAGTGAGTCACTAATGACACTACAGTACGACCAGTTTAAGTTTGCAGTTCAAGGTAGCGATGCTTTTCAAGAAGAAAGGCAACGATATATCAAACTTTTTATATTTAAGTATTTTATTTCTGTGTTTACTACCTACACAAATATGTTGGTCGAAGTATACTCGTGCCAACTTTTTACAGCCCAAATTAGCGCTCGGTATAAATTTTATTTATTTATCCGTTTAATCTTCTAGGCAAGTCGATCTATGAAGTGTACAACCACTGGAAACTAAATCAGCCGGACAACAAGGTTGATGAGGACTGTTTGCATATGAACCAAGAAGGCGAATTAAATGATGTCGTATGTGACACAGAGTACAGCTTTATTTGCAAGAAGACCCCTCTGCCACTAGAGCAGAACTGTAGCTGTTTGGCCGCTCACGGGTCCAAATCAGGTGATTTATACTATTGAACAATCGCTCGAAAATAAAAAGCCCTTTTATAAAAATACTAGCGACCCGCCCTAGCTTCGCTCTACTACTAACAAAAAAGCCACATATGGGGTCCAATATGTTATTATTTACCACACTGTAATACCGAAAAGTTGTTATTTGACTTAGAAACAACATTAAAACATTTATATACAAGACAATTGTGTGCTGCTGGCCTACCATGACGTCTAAAAGCAGTATTCTTTTACTCTTATTCCAGTGTGGGAAAAAGACGGCCATCTCTTTCCCACATTCGAAAAGGAGTAAAACAATAATGTTTTAAGACGTCATGGCAGTCCACTAGCTCAAGAAACGCCACTTCCAACTTCAATTTTGGGTGTGGCACACCAGGCAGGAAAGTAAAATCAATGCAGTGGAAATGCGTTCCGTAACTTTGAATTATGTGTGGCGTAAGTTTGAACGATAAATTGAGGAATGACGTTATACAAGAAAGATACAGATTAAAAGAATATGTAGTGACAACAATTTAAAAGAGTATGCGTAGATGGTTTGGTCATATTGATAGGTGATTAACAAAAGTTATTGGCAAGGCCGGGGGGCGACGCCCTACAAGGACCTACACTGACCTTATTAGTATACTACGCGCCATTCCTTTCTGGTTGCTGAGATGAACGCGAATGATGTAAAAGGATCGTAGCAGGTAGCGTTCTGAAGTTTCTGCCTGTTTTATGGACAAAAGGCGATACAATATGCTCCTTACGATTATTTTGTTTTTTGTAGATGGACAAAGACATCTAGAGTCTTTCCGGAAAGATTATATAAAACTAGGAAGTAATTTCTACAAGATCCACACGACGCCAAAAACTTGGCGTAAAGCCAAGCGGGTCTGTGCTCTGGAAAGAGCCAGTTTGTTCTACCCAGAGAACAGGAATGAGGCCTTCGCGTTGATAACATTTTGGTTACATTACCAAAACAATACCGTTGCTGAAGATACATGGGTGTATGTGGGCATTTCAGACATAGAAACTGAAGGAAAATTTGTAACAATTGATAGTAAGTGTCTGATTTTATTTGTTTTGTCATCATCATCATAATCAGCCTATAATGTTCCCACTGCTGGGACACAGGCCTCCTCTCTATGAGAGATAGTGGGCTGTAATCCAACACGCGGGCCCAGTCCGGGTTGGTAGATGTCACATGCCTTCGAATTTTTAGTTCTAGGGCATGCCGGTTTCCTCACGATGTTTTCTTTCACCATTTTTTAGGGCAGCGGTGATGAAATAAATTACACAAAGTAATGCCTGGGTTCGAACCCACGGCTTACTGCTCGAAAGTCGGGGCTGCCACCACTGGGCCACCGCTGCTCTCATTTGTTTTGTGTTGATCCCAATTAAATTGGTAACTTAGAGTTGGCAGATGACATAAAGCTGTCAGAGTAAAAACCATAGATCACGAAGACCCTTCGGCGGCCGCTCTCGTATACACTTACCATACAAATATAGTGCCAGTGAGTGTCAAATATATTAGTTAATGTAGCCCAGCGTTACTCGGACCAGATAACTTTATTTATTTATCCGTTTCATATTTCAGATAAGTCAATCTCTGAAGTGTATAATAACCTCTGGAAGCTAAATCAGCCGGACAACCACGACGATGAAGACTGTTTACATATGAACCAAGAAGGTGAATTAAATGATATCGGATGTAGCGCAGAGTACAGCTTCATTTGCAAGAAGACCCCTCTGTCGCTAGAGCGGAACTGCAGCTGCGACACACAGAAGTCCGAAAGTAAGAAAGTGAAATTTGGTAAGTTTCAAATATTGAATCTGCGGTCTTGAAAACTATATGTTCTTTAAGGTCGCGTAGCCGAATGGCTAAAAACGGAACCCTTATAGATTCATCATGTCCCTCTGCCTGTCCGTCTGTCTGACGGTCCGTCCGAATGACACAGTCACGTTATTCCGAAACTATTAGGACTATAAAGTTGAAACTTGGTAGGTAGATGTATTCTGGGAACTGCTTTACGATTTATACAAAAATAAAAGATTAAGGTTCTACACATGTAAGTGGACCAAAAAAAAATCATCAGACCTGTACGTGTCTATAGATGGGTCATTATAAATGACAGTGAGGTTTTCGGAACCATTTTTTTGTAAAGTCAATCGTTTGAAAGATAGACACTTCCAAAATGGTAAAATGTGTCTCTCTAATTTCTAAAGTAAGAGGAGGAAAATTCAGAAAAAATTTAGGTTAACGTAAAAAAACCTTCTATGAAAATTGGTTTGAATAAGATTTGATGTTTAGTTCTTGAAATATGAGACATTTTCACCAAACACGTTCATTAACATAATATGAAAAACAAATTTTATTTTGGTTTTGAGGGTTTTACTTATGAATGACCGTTAAAAATATTGTTACTATATTGTTTGGTGCTACGGATCCCTGTGTGTGCGAGTACGACTCGCGCTTAGGATAGATGGGCCAGAATCGTTACCGAGTGGGTGCTTGAAGAAGTTCTTCACCAAGACAGGCCTAAGAAACGGTGGCGGGGCGCGATTTGGACTCGTTTCTACTCAGGAAGGAGTCCAAATCGCGCGTGGTTTGCCTTCTCTGGCTAGAGGGGGCAAAACACAGTGGACAGAGTTGGAAAGAATGGGAAGAATGAGGCCTTTGCAAACCAGAAAACAAAAAAAAAATTGTAGCTCTATTAAAGCTTTTTTCTCAATTTATTATGTAACGCAGGATAAAATCCTGCACCCATTTGCCGTCGTATTTCCTATAATGTGAAAAACCCCATACCCCTGAATCAAATGGACACAATTTTATTTGAGAACTACCTTTACCCTGCGCCCTTCGTCCGCGTGAAATTACCTACTATAAAAATATGATTTAGGGAAATCTTATTTTTATAGTAATTTTGACGCGGATTTCGGTAACAGTTTTGAGGATTAAAATTTTATGCTCTATAATCCTTTTTTTGTAAAAGTAGGCTAAGTTTACTCCCTGCTTTTAGTCACAAAAATGTATGGAACCGTTCACATAAACTGACGCTACGTTTATTTTTTTATTTGTAGATGGACAAAAGGATGAAAAGTTTTTCCGCAAGGACTACACCTACATAAAATCAGAAAAGAGTTTCTACAAGGTCCACACGACAGCACAGACTTTTGCTGATGCGAAGCGAATGTGTGGTCTTGAAGGAGCCGGTTTGTTCTACGCAGAAAACGTTGATGAAGCCAACGCTGTAATATCGTTTTGGAACAGAACCCAGCCTAACATACCGTGCGTGTTTGTGGGGCTGACGGACATAATGGCTGAAGGATTGTTTGAAACCGTTGCCGGTTCGTATACGTTGTAACAAATCAATTATTCATCTGAACATCTGGGGAAAGACTTTTAGTTTAAACTAGCTGTGCCCGCGGCTTCGCTCCCGTAACTGTGTATTCTATTGGAATTATACGTTAGGGTTGCGCCTCATCTCGGAGCACGGAATCACATTTTTTCATGATGATGATGATGATATAATAAATATCTTACAACTCAAACAAACACACGCTACGTTGAATAAGTAAAAAGACCCGTTATCGTAACTTAATCTAGCCAAAGCTAAGAAACAGAATTTGTTTTTTTTTTCGAAATAATAAAACCTTACATGTGTAGATAAACTTTGACCTTGTTTTCTTAAGGAAGTTTGTTATGTTTTAACCAACTTCAAAAAGAAGGAGGTTATCATTTCAACCTATATGTATGTAATATAGTCTGAATTGCATAGTTTTTGAATATTGTGGTCTAAACTAGCTTCTTAACATGTGTGCCAAAGAGAGTTAAGTGTGTGTTCAGCGGTATCACTATCACTACATAGCATAAAACAAAGTCACTTCCCGCTGTCTGTCTGTACTTGTGTATGCTTAGATCTTTTAATATATAGATTTTTTAATAGATAGAGTGATTCAAGAGGAAGGTTTATATGTATTATACATGCATAATATAGTAGAGAAACACAGATAATTTAAGAGGATTATAATCATCATCATCATCATTTCAGCCGAAAGACGTCCACTGCTGGACATAGGCCTCCCCCAAGTGTCGCCACATTGACATAACTTGGGGGGTTTTGCCATAATCGCCACTGTTGGCCATCGCAGTACGGTTGTTACAAAAGCACAGAGAACGCTGCTGCCCATTCTCTGGCAAATCTCTTAGTCGCCTCTTACGACACCCACGGGAAGATATGGGATGGTGCTATTCTTTACGTCCGACACCATACAGAACCAGAGGATTCTAATGTGATGTCGTAAATAAACACAAACATTTTTTGCGCTTACATTGCAAACGCTGGCTGAACCAGTTATGGAGGAATGGCTGGAGAGGCGTCATGGCGCCATCAGCTTTCGGCTGAAGGACATAAATGAGTCGGGAAGTACCTGCATCGCATAGCTCGGGAGTGGGTGCCCGCTTGTCATCACTGTGTGGACTGCACCTGCGGTCGCTAAATAAGCCACACTTGGTGGTGGGGCCGGGCACGGCGGCCAGGTACCAGTCGAGAGTGCGCGTGAATGTACTCGTTTCTCCCGGGCACATGTTGGTAGTAGGGACAGTGGGTTTTTAGTCGGTTAGAAACCGACATAACCCTGCGTTCGCCCCAAATGGAGGGTATTCTAAGGATTTTCCCAGTAAAAAAGGCATAGCCACCGAACATTGTTCACCGAACGTTTCACTATCATCATCGTTCTCCTGCCCTTAATATCTATCCAAACATTGTCTGGAAGATATCGCTACCAGCGATAAGACCGCCATTGTTACCATAAAGCATTAGCATTTTTGTAAAACCGTTATGTTTTATTTTTGGTGTACACTATAGTTTTATTCTAATCTATTCTTACCCTAATTTATTTGGAGTCAAATAAAATCAAATTTATTTTCAAATGTACATTTCATTACAATACATCATACTTCTTATTGGAATGGTTTTTTGATGGTTGAATGTTAGTTCGCTACATTTTACTCGAGAGCATACAATCTCAGCGCAGCATATCTTATTTTCAACGTTGTTCCACTAGTTTTCGTAAAAAAAGGCTTTTAAAATTATTTTTATTTTGTAGGAAAGCCAATCACGGAGGTGTACAACAGATGGAATCAATTTCAGCCTGACAATTACGGTGGTAAAGAGGACTGTGTGCGTATGGACCTACAACGCAATATGAATGATTACCTTTGTGATTCTAAATCTTATTTCATATGTAAGAAGAGTCTCCAGTCACTAGAGTGGAATTATGACTGCAACATGCCTAATTTAGGTAGGTTAAAATTCCTTTTCATCCCACCATCTCGGAAAGAGTATTTTTAATCTTCAATATCTGAGTGGAAAAGCCGTTTTTATTCTCTAGAGGATAAAGTAAATTGAATTTAGAACATCGTGTGCACTAAGTTTGTGAATTAAAAAAAACATTAAACCTATTTACTGCTACCTCTATGGTGCCGAATATATCATACAACTTTTTTTTACTTTGTTAAAAACTCAGACTCGGAACCTTCTTGGTGTTCTTTTTTCAATTTGCTTTGTACGCGGTTCTTTACGCGGCATTTTTTCACGTCATTGTTAATTATACCGTAATATTATTTTGTTATAATTTAAAGATTATTCTGTAATACTTACCTGTCATAATGTAGTAATTAATACCTAAACTGAAATAAAAGTGTACCTATCTTATGATTGTAAACGTTTTTTTTTTTGCATTTAGTCATTTCCTCGCTGAGGTGGAATGAAAAGTTACGTGTTGCACTCGAGTGCAAAGATTTTTCACCTCGTGCTCTTTTGATTCCCTCGCTAACGCTCAGGATTCTAATTTTGAAACACTCGCTGCGCTCGTGATTTAATTTTAGGATCTTTCGCTTGCTCGGTCATCAAAATTGAAAACGCGGTTAAAAAGCAACTTTGCACTCTTGTATAACAAATAACTATTTTAGGGGTGAAGTTCACCGATTTAGTTACAAAACGTGAATTCACTAAGTTCTGCATAAACCAGTTCATATATCGATGTTGCGCGACGTCACGGTTGGCGCTGTGGCTGAGCGATTGCCTGCTGAGCTGCGTGTGGCGGGTTCGAATCCCGCATGGCACAGTTATTTTTAGCCAGACCCGGAATAACTACTTGTTGGTAGTTATTCCGGGTCTGACTGATTGTGCATGTGATTTTAAAATGTTTGTAAAAGTGCCCTGGATACTGGAAACATTCTTAGTGTGGTGCAATGTTATTTATTAAGATAATGTTAAAAAAAAATACGTACTGATCAGATTTCACCAGCATTTGGTTTGCGTTTACTAAATGTAAGTTTCCATGGCACAGAACATAAATATTGTCACAAACACGCAAAGCGTTTGATTATAACAACAAAACTTTTGTGTATGAACGTAAATTCTGCATTAACGCGTAAATTGGTAAGTATTTATTAAATCTACCATAATCGAATAAAAACGTTTAATTATTTCAGATTACACTTTCATTGACGGCACTGGCAAGTGCTACAAAATCCACAAAACTCCATTGAACTGGTCCGAGGCTTATGCAATGTGTCGAATAGAATATGCGTCCCTGGCAGTGATCAGCAATCAGATGGAAGGAGATTACCTTGCAAAGTTAGCGAGATCCACGCCGAAACCGCGGCTCAATAAGCAATACCAAAGAGGAATATATCACCTGGGCTTTCATAACAGATTCGGCGAAGGTTGGCAGACAGTTGGAGGTAGGCGAGCAACTGGTTTAGGCTACATCTATCTCCCTTGGATGTTGAATGAAAGTCACCAATACAACCCTGTTTAAGTTCAATTAATCCCCTTTGAATGATTATTTCATGAAGAAGCCATTCAATGGAGATAAATGTACTCTGAGGATTGTTTTGGTGATTTTAACAATTATAAATCAGTTAAGCCATATTTGCTACGGGTGCTATCTCACGCGAATCTGACCATGTTACTTATAACTTAGAACGTAATAAATATGACTTTACTGAGTTTTAATTCAATACAAAACCCTCAAAGATCTCAGAAGAATCGGTTGTCGTTGAAATCGTTGGTTTGATTTATCACTTCGTTTCCAGGAACACCAATGAATATAGATGCCGACGCCTGGTTCGAGCACCACCAGCCTGACGGGAACCAGTATGAGGAGTGCGGCGCAATGTTCTTCAACGGACGTCTGATCAACATCGATTGCAATATGAAGAGCTTGTTCATATGTGAATACGATATACAAAGCTCGTACTCATTAAACAAAGAAAATATATATTAAAGCGGTTTTGTTATAATTTTTTAAAGTAATAAAGTAGTCAGAATAATCAGTTTCTTTTATTTGAACCTCAGGAACAACATCAAGACGTCTCCCAATGTAGCGGTGAACAGTTTCGGAGATCTGACGTCTCCCTGTGTCACACCTCGCTGCAAAAGGATAGGTTCCGAGGTCTGGTAGATAAACTCATACGAATTGTGTTTTTTACTTACCTATATCTAGTAGCAAAAATAAATTAGGTAGTGTAGTGGGCAACGCATAAATATGTATTTTACAATTACCCACGGTACCACTGGACCAGTAGTGTAGAAAGGAAAATAATTACCCACGACACCACCATAGTAGTGCGGTTTAGCAGTGTAGAAGGGAAGAAGGTATATGACAATCAGGAACAACGTTAATACTTAGCATTGAAATGTGTGACTGTGTGTGTAAACTTAAGTGAACTTTTAATCCAGAATAGTCAACATCTTTCACAGGATATCAGAATCTAAATTGCTTGACGCGTCCATCGTAAGCACACGGTGAGTGTTCACCAGACCATCGGTCTACCTTGTGGGAAATCTGGAATAGCCAAGAGTATAGATTATGGCTAATATATTATACAGCTTATCTGACAGGAGGCGAAAGATAAAAAAAAAAAAATTCAAAACCCCCGACATAAATTTTCAATTTAATTTTTTTTCTTGCTTTTTCATCATCATTATCATTTCAGCCCAAAAGACGTCCACTGCTGGACATAGGCCTCCCCCAAGTGACATTGACATTTTGGGGGGTTTTGCCATAATCGCCACGCTTGGCAGGCGGGTTAGCGATCGCAGTACGGTTGTTACAAAAAAAAAAAGCACAGAGAACGCTGCTGCCCATTCTCTGGCAAGAAAAATTCTGGTTTTCTGTATGGTGTCGGACGTAAAGAATAGCACCATCCCATATCTTCGCGCGGGTGTCGTAAGAGCCGACTAAGGGACTTGCCATGCTTTTTAAACTTATAAATATTATTTTTTCTTAGCCTTGTCCTACTCCTGGGCATAGGCCTCCCCCTTTCCTTCCAATTTTCTCGATGTTGCGTCTCTTCTCGCTAATTAAAGAAAACAAGGAAAGAAATACATAAATTTAAAAAAAAAGGTAAATTTTGGGGGGAAGGGGATGCCCCCCCCCCTCAGCAATGCCCATGGTGACAAGCGACAACATTTCAATTTTCAAATAGACTACCTGTGTAAGTTGTTTATATCCCTTGATTAACTAGAAAAGAGGTGATGATCTTCAAACGGCTTAGCAGATTTTCTCGAAACATAGCTAAGAACACTCTCGATTAAAATACCTTTCAAACGACACCACTTTTATCAAAATCGGTTCATCCGTTTAGGAGCTACGATGCCACAGACAGACACACAGATACACAAATAGACAGATACACACGTCAAACTTATAACACCCCTCTTTTTTGGTCGGGGGTTATTTAATATGAATTGGGCATCCCTCGTAGAATAGAATAGAATAGAATAGAATAGAATAAAACTTTATTGTACACCAAAAATTAAACATAACGGGCTTACAAAACTAACAATTTTATGGTTACAACGGCGGTCTTATCGCTGATAGCGATATCTTCCAGACAACCTTTGGATTGACATTATGGAATTAAAATAAAAAGGGGTAGTCAGTGGTGTACTACACAAAATTTTTAAATAACAAAAGTAAAGTTATCTACTTATACATGTATAATATAAATATAATACATAAACAAAAATATATTAGATGTTTGTGTTTTTAATATTAAATGGCAAAAATAAAACTAGAATGGTGACAAATTTTGACTGAATGAAATTACAGAGAATGAAAATGATTTATAACTAAGCTTTTAAAAGCAACGAGTGACTGTGCTTGTCTTACCGACACCGGCAATTCGTTCCATAAACGGACAGCCTGGACCGTAAAGGACTGGTCATAAAATTTGGTGGAATGTGCAGGCATCAAAAGTCTCAAATTCTCCGATGATCTCAAGTGTCTACTGTGAGTATCATGTAGAAACTTGAAACGGTGTTTGAGATAGGACGGTGTTGTGGGATTAAACAGTATACTGTAGAGAAGGGATAAAATATGGGCATTCCGGCGAAGACGGATAGGCAACCACTTGAGTTTAAGGCGAAACTCTGAGACATGATCATATTTGCGCAAACCAAATAGAATAGTAGAAATCAAAGTATGTTTGGAATAAAAGCTGTATTTAGAAAGAAACCCTGTTCTCTGAACAAACTGGATTATTTCTGAGGTTCACCTGCTTGGCATCACGCCAATTCTGTGGCAATTGTTTGAATTTTATTTATTGTAGTTCTCTTCTCATTCACTTGCCCTTATCCCAATTTATTTTGGGTCGGCGCAGAATGTCTTCCTCTTCCATATTTCTCTATTACTCGTCATCTCATCAGATACCTACTTTCTTGCCATGTCATCCTTCACACATCCATCCATCGGTTCTTTGGTCTTCCTCTACTCTTAAAGCCAGCCAAGCATTCATGCTAAAAACTTTCCTCACGACGTTTTCCTTATTCCTCCACATCACATACCCACACCAAGACAACCGACTACCACACAACGTTCAGTCACCCGGTGGCGCCACCTCCAAACTTCCTCTTCGATTTCAGCATAGTGGTGAAAAATGTATGAAGTGTCATACATTTTTTTCGATACATTGAGACCATACATTTTTTTCGATACATTGAGACAGTTTTTGTACACAACTACTGAATACAGTTTTTTTTTTTTATATTGGCGCTGCTATGTTAGGTGTAAGGTCATCATCGATCAAACGCAAACTAATATCATGAGAGGACAGTTCCGTTTGTTTGTTCGAGAGTAAAAACGGCTTATCTGATTGATATGAAGCTTTCCTATCAGGCTTATAGCGTCCAGATTGTTAAGTTGAGTTGATTGATAATTTCTAAAATCATAGTTTACTGTAAAAAAAACTTGTTATCAAAAGAAATAGCTGAAGACGTCTTCATTTCTAATCTAATTGTGAAGAATCATAGTCTAGGCTACTTCCCACAGAAAGTGCCCTTGGCTGTCATTTTGTTTCACGTGTCGACATGCACAAAAGTAGAAAATTAAGTTATTCAAATACAATCATATTAATATTTTCTTTTGCCGAGAACATTTTTCATTTTTAGCCAAAGAGTTTCGTCTAAACCTAAGTTTAGACTAAGGCCGTATCATAAAGGTACCTACGCGAAATAGGCGCGCGATATACAATACAATAAAAGTAGGTAGTAAAAGCGGGTAGGCAAAAAATTATAATCATATAATAAAATCAGCATCAATCATTTAATATAATCAGCTGCATTATTAATAGCAAAAGGGTTTAAAACATCATTATTTTTCATTACGCATGCACGCATTAAGCATGGGTTTTAAAGCAGGAGAAAAATATTCCTGTCCATTACTATAAACAACAAATTATAACGGTATTAATAATTTACAGGTGTTTACTGTTTACTTGTCGTTGACCTATTTGTGGTTTAATAATAAATACTTCATAACCAGGCAATGCAACCGAATGTTTTTGGATGCTTCTGATTGGCTGCCCGCTGAGCTGCTAACTGAATCATCGAGTTGTTTATTTTGAGAAAACAAGGTTATTTAAGTAAATGGTAATATGTGGTAGGAAATTCGTGTTGTTTACAGGATTATTGTAAGCTGTACATTATTGTTTACGTATAATATGGATCTCTTCAAAGTTTCAATGAATCGGTTTCTTCTAGGCCGCATTATCGCTCCACATCCAGGTGGGGGACTCTCAGCAGCCAATTAAAACAGGGTCATCTCCGACATATAATTATGTTTTGAGGCACAAGTGAATAAGACATTGTTCCTCTGATAACTCTGGCTGTAATAAAACAAGCATGGGTAATTGTAGGTATTATTTTTAACAAGCCCATTTCAGTTCTCATTTTGGTTCAATTAGTCCGAAATCAGTGATTAAATGAACCATATATATGTGGATTATGTGGGTACCACCCACGTATCCTCTCATACAATATTTACGTTCTAATAATTCTTCAAAGGGAGGTACGCAACGCGTCATGCGCGCTTTTATATACAATTTAGTACTAGGTATGTAGATTTGTTCGCAAGAAATAAATTCGTGGCGCAAACACCTGAGACAAACCGCACGAACAACGCGTAAAAATATATGTTTATTAGATGGCTTATTTTTAAATAAACCTTGTGGGTTTAATACTTGTGTTTTTAGTAAATTGGACTGTAGTTAGTTAGATTTTGGTGAAGGTTTACGTTAAATTTCAAGTGCATAAATAAATCAGAAAACAGGAAACAGTTGACTGCAGATGTGTTTTGCAGATTCAAATGGAATGCTACACTAATAAAAATAAATAAATAGGGCTATAGCATAATTACTTAATTGGATGTCATCATTGATTGCAAAATATTGATAGATCAATAGAAGCTATTGGCCCTAAGTAGGACAACACTGGCTAATCATGAAATGAAACTTAATTATTAAACTCAAGTGAATCGTCTATTTTGTATTTCATACCGATTCATACAAAAATCCTTCCCACAGATTCATTCGCTCTCAAACTATTCACCAACAAACTTGTTAGTTCGCCCCTTTAGCCCCGCTTATTAAAACTTCCGCAAGAATAAAGGCGAATATCAAATGACGACGCAGAAACAGGATCGAACAGGAAAAAGATTCAAACTGAATGAGGTTGCATTTATTCTTACTCCATGAAATAACATCGTCAGTCATTTCTTTTGAAAGCCGTTGGCCATCGGTCAGGTACCTCCGGGACACGATGCTGGCTGGTTGCCAGACGTAGCTTGTAAAATTGCCATAACTTGTGGCTAAGGCACTAATCCATAGATCAGTTTGTTCTTCGTTATAGACTAGCCAATAAATTGATTGACTGTTTAAAGTATCGAACCGATAAATATGTAGGTACCTACTTTACTTAAGTAGTTCCTTACAAACTTAAGTGACTACGAAATTTTAGATAGGAAATAAAATTTTAAGTGCAGTTTTAATCCTGATACGGAGGTGGTAATCCCTTCGGAAAAGTTATCTTCCGAAATGATATGGGTCAATAAAATCGTTAGTTAGCCCACTCCATCAGTACTTTATACAGTTTGTGAAAAGACTAGTCAAAATCAGTTGTCGATAGGCTAACGTCTTCCACTATTTCACTTCATAAACCAAAAAAAAACATGGTCGCGGGTTGCTTTTCAAAGTTTTATACAAGACCCAAAAATGTTCCAAGAGGTAGGTATTATTTAAGACCTAAACTGGTAAATTACTGTCCATAATCTGCCAAAAATATATTGTGTGATGCCATAAACTATTTTTCTTTATTTATTTTCTTAAAAATGCGTATTTAATGGTTTTTGTTTGAGTTTTTCATTCGCTGTGGCCAAAAACGCTGAAGTATTTTGCAAGACCTAACATGTGACAGGAGGACAACCATTCAATCATTTTGTAGGACCTAAATCACATATATTCTTTTATTGCATTGCAACATGGGTCTTTTGGCGTTTTAATGTCGGTTTCAAGAGGGGCTCTAGCCAATGACTTTATATATCATTGGCTCTAGGTAGATAAAAGTTTGGGAAATTGAGTGTTAATTGTATATAACATTGGCTCTAGGTAGATAAAAGTTTGGGAAATCAAGATGGTGACGTTAATTCCGATTAAGGCTCCGTGCCAAAAAGACCACGCAGTACTAATATACTTAAGAAGTTATATTTTCATAGCTTCGTGTAGGTACTTCTCTCCAGTGGGCGTATTCACTATGGACCATTGCGCCACGTTGGACATTAGACAGGGCAATGTTATATGAAAATAGTTTAGCATTTTGCTACAAGTGGGCAAACTTTGTCATTGCTGCCAACGCGGAATTGACTACCGAGTCGACGGCGATGGTTTTATAGAGCCGAGAACTGCAGTAGCAAGTGCTCTCGTCTATCAAACGACGTTTTTCAATACACTCACGTAGAAACAATATAATAGAACACAATTTAAAAGCATTCAAAAGGTATGGCCACATAAGTAGCTACGTGGTAAACCAACAAACGACTTTCTCCGAGGCACCAACATCCATCATTTTGATGACTCAACATGTAGGTTTGGTTAAATGCTGTACAGCGCTAGGCTTTCTGGTACGTTGTCGCTACTCTAGAACCTTTCGGCCATTAGTTATGCCCTACACAAGTTTGGCTATTCTCCGGGCGGTCGGTTTCCTTGGTCCTCCTGCAGACCATTTGTGTTCTAATTCGAAACAGAAAAAGAGCACCATTATAACCACCATGTTATGCTTGAGTGGGGTGTCCGTGCCTATCTAAGTCCTAAACATTATTAACGTCGTCGGGTGATCTCCTAGTTTCCCCGTAAAACGAAAAACCTAAGTTCCGTTATGTCCGTTCATATCGTCATCTATTAAAAATGCGCCGAATCTTCCAGATTTTATGGGACACCGTAATATCTTACAAATACCGATTTATCGCGTTTTCACGGTTCAATTCTCTGCGTTATACAGAGGTGGTTATAAATCAGAATGAAATTACAAGGGATGAAATACAGTTTTCTTTCCTATTTCAAATGAGAATGATTTCGTCATCGATCGATGACGTTTAATCTAACACTAGCAGCTAAAGGAACCTAATGACCAAAATAAAAGCGCACTATCTCAGCGCCGAAAGTTAAAATGCAATAATTCGCATTTATTTGTTTACTTCAAACATAATCATAATTCTAATTTACTACACAACTATTTTTGAGGCTCGTAGTAGAGGTACCTACAATGTAGGTTTAGTAAATGTAGATCCTACATACTTAATTTTCTTTTATTTTTACGCGCGTATTTAGTACGCGTGGTTTAGTCCCATCTCGGCACCTTCCCATCTGGGCACCTATGAATTTATTTATCATGCCCACGAAACATTCTTATCTCGGCACCCTGTCATAAATCATTGTTAGGTACTTACACATAGAAAAATGGAAACACGGTATCAGTATAGCAAGTAAATCAACTTGATTACTTTATTAAATCGAAATATAATTTTCAAAAATAACCTAGACAGAGATAAGACTAAACCCAGCAAGACCTCTCTTGTCAGGCTATGCAACTGAACCACTTTAGTTCTATGACTTTTGAGAATTCCTATACCAATATATTATTTATTTTTATTTATTTACCAACAATTATAGCAACATTACAGACGAGTTCAATACGATACTATAAGTCACAAAGTACAATCTTAAAATATTATAACAAGTAAAATTACACCCACTAAATATGTTAATAGTTATATTAATTAAATATGACATCGTTTATAGTTGCACACCGCTTTCAATTATTATTCGTGCTGCTTGAATAAATTTCTGCAGGTTTTGCCCAAATATATTATCTTCCGATACCGTTATATGTATATTGATCTGGTGATCGCATCAACTCTTATAGAAAGTATTTATTTTCGATTTCATGAACTCGTAGAACAATAGTTGTTAAGTTTCATACTCCGCGAGGATCTTGGACGAGACAGGTCTTGCATTTTTTTATGTTACAACCTGTAGATCTCTTGAATTTGGACTTAATTACCTTACCTATAATACACTTTCGACCTATAATTTAAATGATACATTCTGTTATTTTTAACTAAATTTTTACCAACTAACCCTAAGCATAAATGCCGGAGACGGACGAATAGAGTTTTGAGGGACATGCAATCTCTTGTAAATTTCGACGTTTAAAAGTGCTGATTATCAGCCAAATTTGTATAAATTACTTTTGATTTTGGGCACCGAACCCATGACCCCATGTGTGGTAGTCACACTTGTGACCAGGTGGCTACCATGACGTCTTAAAGCAGTAGGTATTGTTGTGTTCTTATTCCAGAGTGGGAAAGGGACGGAGCTATAGAGAACGTCTAGCCCCATTTCTTTCCCACTCTGGAATAAGATTAAACCGATACTGCTTTAAGACGTCATGGTAGGCCACCAGTACCTACACCAATAAAGCATTCTAAAAATTCAAGATGTATTTACCTAATTAAGAAATAGGTAGGTAGTGCTTAATCAATAATAATCATTGCTTGCACTATAAAACAATTTCGACAAATTTAATTTAGAAATAGTGTGACTCACACTATTTGTCGAAATTGATTTTTTGTCGAATTTGTTTGTTTTTGTCTTTTTAGACCTAGGTATGTATCCTGCTTAAGCGTATGAAGTTTTATTAAAATCGGTTCAGTCGTTTAGGAAAATAAGGACTTGAAAGTTTGTACGAAATGTCGTAAGGCGTAAACGATCTTAATACTGTCTATGTAGGTATCTTCCTAGTACCTATCCATTTATACATTTATTTGTCCATCCCAGAATGAGTCAAGTTAAGGTTTGCAAACAAACGTCACGATTTTATTGCTCTTCCTGTCAAAATACGTATAGGCACTTCATTATTTAGACGTCATATAAATTAATTAGCTTTTACATCCGCTTCTTTAGGCATTAATTTTGGCGCCTCCCCGCAAACAATGGCTCTCCTTCCGTCTTCCGCCACATACCCCTCATATAATAATAATAATCATTTATTTCAAGTTTCACAGACTCATAAAATGAAATAGTTACACACACAGTCACATTAAATAATCAATTAATTAGTTATACAGGTACTTTTAAATTACTTAAATAGAAATTATGAAATTATTGGACAATAAAAAAAAAAAAAAAAAACATATGTATAAAATACCATACATTGCCACACTCGCTGAAAATAATAAGACATTAGCAATGTATAGCATACTATACATAGCACTATATTACTACTTCGTGTGGTACGCCATGAAACAGTATAACATAGTTAAATGTACTTTGCATTTATGGCACATTGTACTCGTTTGACCTCCTCTACAATATTTACACCTTTGATACCCGGTTAACTGTGGCTAATGATCATATTTGTCGAACCGCACATCATCAACAGGCCTCTTGGCCATCGGTTTCTTGATCTTTTTCTTTTCAGGAACAGATTCAATGTCTTTCACAGGCACTATTCTGTCACGTTTCAGAAGTCCAGCGTAGTTTTCGTAACGAAAATCTTTTAGGCGATCTTGCTTTCTCTTCTTATTTATTTGTTTATCATGTCTACGACGTAACAGCCAAGCATTATTTACACATATGTCTATTAATTGGGAAAAAATATACATGTACCATCTATGAGATTTTATACCCGTGCGGTATAATGCAATTAGCATATCCGCCAAATCCACACCTCCCTTATGGCGCTTATAATGCTTGACAATTTGTGGACATGATATGTCCACACGACTTTTCGACTCTTTGCTGAAACGTTTGATTTTCTCAAGAGGAAAAGCGTCAACATAGGAACTTACCAGCCCGACATGCTTGTTATCATACCACTTGACCACACTCAATTTGTTTTCATTGCAGACCACTTGGGTAAATGCCCCTCTTCCTTTCTTTTTCAGCAATTTGTCGTTAGTCATTTTACATTCTGCATCTTTCAATCTGTTTTTCCTAACAGTCGCCAAACTGAATATGCCGTAATTTTCTCGTAATATGTATACTAGTTCTAAAGACGTAAAATAGTTATCAAAATATACGACGCTACATGCCTGTTTTCTTATAGTTTTGCATAAAGCTAAAACTATTTTCCCTCCCGACACCCAAAGACTCTTTCTAAAGTAGAAAGTCGTAGATGATACCAGACACACCAGCTCTAACCAGATTTTTAAAACCCCACTTACTTGGCATATTTGGGTTATATTGGCGACGACTACCTGCTTTTTTGCCTTTGTATGGCATAAACATCTCATCAATACTGAAAGCACTTTCTTCTTCGACGGATAACCATTGAGCTCGAATGCTTCCAATTAGGGGTCGTATCACGTACGCAAAAAACAAAAAAAATGGCGCTTCCAGCGACATCTCATTTGTCAAATTATGATAGGATCAAAAGTTATGTAGGAACAGATGAACATACATACACACTGACGTACATATTATGTATATACCGGTCAAAATCATAACCCTCCTTTTGCTTCGCGGGTAAAAAATAAATAAAAATCATAAATCACATCAAACATTTATTTCATTGAGAAGAGTATACATTAAGTTGTGAACACAGATAATACCACATAGTATCCATTAGTGAGATATCATTTTATGACAATAAGTACTTATACATCAAAAATTCGGAATTATCCAAAGGCTCTCCCCTCCCCGCTTAGCTCGATTTCCCCGCCCTCTAAATCCAAAACGGATAGTAATTTCTAACCAGTCTTTTGGTCTTATCGAATACTGCCAAAATGGTCTTTTGATATCAGTCGACAATTTTTAATAGTTAAGTCTTCAATGCTAACTAAAGCTATGAAGATTATTATCCAAAAAGTTTTTAACTTTTTGCTAAATGCCGCCGGTACAGGGAATCCGGCATTGTCGAACGATATAATTTCATTCCTACATAGTCATAAGTACGTTGTTTCACAAATTTTACCTCTGAAAGCAACAACCCAACTGCAGCCTTAAGATAGATAACAAGAATAAAGATCAAATTTTGATAGTGAGTCAGAGGTTAAACAATAAGTGTGACGGGACTGTATATGAGAGCGTCAACAAGTCGCAAAAGTCGACACGTTTTGACTTTTGATTATACATAGACAACTAGATAGTTTGATACGGATATACATATAAAAAGCCCTTTATTATCACGAAAGGACTGGGCATAATACATAATAATAATACATTTTAAGCATGGCATCAATAAGAATCAGAAACACAGAGAAAAATTTGAATGGACCTGTCCATGGCAAGCATTTCTCAGTGATCGTGTAGCTCGACTCATAACCCAAGAAGCTTGACGACACGACGAACAATTCCAAATAAATGACATTTGGGTAGGCCGCATAAAGTTCTCAAACTGCCAGACAATTGTTTAAAAAAGTCGTCTAAAGTAAACCAAAATAATAAAAAAAAAAAAGAATATTTTCGGTATACGTATTCGTGGCAGCAAATGTCAATGTGTGTATGTTTTGACACATCATTAGACCAGGTTAGGCACACTAACCACACCAAATAATCGGGCGGGCCCCATATACACCAGAATGTCAAAAGGACTATACCAAACGCCAAAACTAGTAGCTGTCGCGGTCATACAAACAGCGAGTAGGATATTTAAAATTAAGTATAGGTGTGATTTCTAAAAGCCCTACACTGAGTATCGTGTCGTCTCGCTCCCGTGTTTTATGACCGCGGCATCCGTAAAGGTTGGCGTACACTACAACACATTTACTACAGAGTATTCCGCTATGAGATTATGCAGTTGTCAATTAATACTATTATTTCCCTACTATTTCATATTCAAGTAACTACATCGCCTAAAGTTGAGCCAGTATCACCCTGTTCCTGGATAATACTTCATTACATGTACAAAAGCTTAAGCTAAATTAGGAACTAAGCAAAATTGCAGCATTACATAATTATCATCTTAATATTTCGTATAACAACAGTGGTCATGTCTTAAATTAAACAAACAGCGCTAATATAAAATAGTTAACAATTAAACATAGCTAAAATTATATCACCGGGACAATAACAGCCATTTCCAGGGTTACGTCGTTTAGATTATTTTCACAATAATTTAGCTGCACCCTGTTACCCACGAATAAGAAATAGTATAAAATACTCCTAAGGGACTGAAATCACGGTGCAAAATTTCCTATGATCACTACGGGCAAAATGTATGATTTAAATTCTAATATATTAACTTTTTAAGCGTTGACTAGTGACTTAAAGACACAATAAAAAAAGTATAGTTGTGCGACGTTGTGCACGTTCCCACTGCTGGGAAACAGGCCTCCTTAACTTGAGAGTGGGCCGCAATCAAACATCCGGATCCACTGCGGATGGATGCGTGCCACATGTTTTCGATTATTTGTTTGTAGAACATAGTATTCACAAATAGTAAGTCTCCTTAGAATATTTTTCAATGGTTCCAATTCCCGGTTATAATACTCGTTTCTCAATCATACTGAAAAAGCTAACGTATTTGGCTGAATTTTACGTCTTATCATAAGTGCCCCCTAAATATCATCATCTGCCTAGCCTTTTCCCAAACTATGTTGGGGTCGGCTTCCAGTCTAACCGGATGCAGCTGAGTACCAGTATTTTACGTAAATCGACTGCCTATCTGACCTCCACAACCCAGTAACTGACGATACCCCTTGATAAGACTAGTTGTGTCAGACTTTTGGCTTCCGACTACTCATAACGACTGTCAAAGATCTACAAATGACAGCCGGGACCAACGGCCTAACGTGCTTTCCGAGGCACGGAAGTGCCCCCTTAATATAACTAGACTAAAATACCTTGGAATGCATAAGTTACATTTGACCAATAATTGCAAAACCTCTTAAAATCAGTCACAGAAGCGAAAACATGTGAGTCCTTATGATGTTTCTACAAAACATTCCATTTTTTGCAGAATCTAGACATGCAACCGCAAGCAAATTTGGACAAAAATCGCTCCGTGATTCCACCCCATAAGACTTCCTTAATGATATGGAGTCATATGCTTACCGACTAGGAAGTAGCTCTAACCAGCTACTCAACAACACCGAGACTCCTTTAGGAGAAATCTAAAGAATATTGGTTCTGGTTCCAAACCAGTTAATAATTTGGCACAAATCGTAGGCTTCTCTTATTCCATCATACTGACACCGCTCGCTTCGTTTAATCCTCCTGTATCTTCGGTATCAAAAGCACCAGACTCCGCCAGTGTGTCCAAAACTACCTGTAAAATAAATGAAAAACTACATATGAATGACTAAAAGGGAACGCGAGTCTCTCTGGTCATTTGATGCAAATCTGCCTTGACATAAGGTTCAACTTCCCATGTCAAAATCAAAAAAATATCTTTAAAGTCATCTAATCTGTCACTTAGTGGAAGTTTTCGGTGACTGATCTAATATTATTAGTCTCATTGTCATCTGCCCAGTCTTTTCTCTAATTAATTAAGGTTGACTTCCAGTCTAACTGGATGCAGTGGAATCTATCTATACAGAGTGTAACGGAAAGGGTATAAACAAAACATGCTTAAGCTGCCCCATACATTTGGGTCGAAAGGGTTTTGAAATTTTGTATGGGGCAGCTGATATTTTTTTAGCTATTACGATGTTTGTCCGCTGGACGTGGGTCCGTCGGAGCCGGACGGATGCGCTTGGAGCCGAGCGGTTGCTCTACAAGGGTGGAATACATCCATTTCCACGCGTTCCAGTCCAAGTTATATTTTGTATGGCGGCTGTCGGCGCACGCGGGTCGCGTATCGAGAGAGGACGCAATCGGCGCCGGTCGGACGCGCGAGCGTGAAAGAGCACGTAATCGGAGACGGTCGGCCGCGCGAGCGAGGAAGGGTAAGTCATCAGAGGCAGCCGGTTGGCTTCTCTTATTATTTCACGCTAAGCGCGTTAGGTTTCTCATAAGCTCAATAATAAAAGTGACATATAAAAATAAAACTTATTACAATGACTCAAAACTCTGTTTTAAACGTGATAAAAAATATGGTCTCTCCGAGCCGGTCTTTGTGAACGAAACCTAAAAAAGTATATTCATCCATCTAATAATTCACGTTATAATAATTACAGACTAGGGTATTCTATCTCTATTAATAAAAGCTGTTTATTCAGTCGGCTGTCTCCAGGCGCCCTTAGATAGATAAACTCTTTACACACTGCAATTTAAGGAAACTATACTTCCATATTAATATTATAAATGCGAAAGTAACTCTGTTTATTCGTTTGTTACCTTTTCACGACTAAACGGCTGATCGAACCGTAATGAAATTTGTCAATGAGATAGATTATATTCTGGGGAAGGACATAGGCTATCATTTTTACTTGTATTCACACATACACATCAAAAAGTCCACCCGAACGAAATCGAGGGCACCAGCTAGTAAGAATAAAAATTAAAAACGTTGATGGATTTTGATACTTACAAGATCACTTTGATCAGACGGCGGCGTCGTGTCCATTTGTACATTGCGCCTTGGCCGCCGTACTTTCTTTTGCCTCACATTGTTTTGGAATTTGGTTATAAAATCTCTTTGGTTAATGTAGTCGGCCGGTTTTTCTATCATATAACCTGGATTTACTCTAATACCTAGAATGCAAATTATTTATTTATTTAAAAACACACACACACTATCATCAGTTCTGTATGGTGTCGGACGTAAAGAATAGCGCCATCCCATATCTTCCCGTGGGTATCGTAAGAGGCGACTAAGGGACTTGCCAGAAAATCCTTAACAGTTGCAGTGATCTAATAGATATAAACCACGACAAGTTCAGCAAACTTCACAAAATAATTAGAGAACATTACTCTAGTATGAAATAATGACTGAAAATGTAATTATTAAATAAATGTGTAAGAATCTTAAAATTATGAAATCCTGTCATTCAATCCAAGTTAATTGAATCAATATTGTTCAATGTATAAATGAAGAGCTGTGATATATTTAATGGAATTTATTTATGTTGTGTCAATAGTTTTATTTTGTTTCAATGCGTTTAATTATATAATTATGTGTGTGCTGTTTTCAAATTTTAATGTCTGATGTTTTTTTTTTATTTTATTTTAATTTTAATTTAACTTTTTTTTATGAAATGCTATTTTGTTTTATAATTTATATAAAAATTGGATTTTCTACTCAACCTAAATTATTAATGCTACTTTTAAGCTTCTGTATTTTACTGTCAATTGTTGTTGTCAACCTAATTTGTTAATTTTATGTTAAAGCAGAGTTTAACTGTGTGATAACGATGTGTGTAACCAAAAATTGTGCATGTGGTGTTAGCCTATAATTAATTGTTACACTTATAAATGCAGGTAGAACGAAATTATAAATGTGTAAACAATGTAACTGTGTAAACAATTGTTGGCTAACCAAATAAATAAATAAATAAAATGGGCAGCAGCGTTCTCTGTGTTTTTGTAACAATGCCTGCCTGCTGGCCTATGTCCAGCAGTGGACGTCTTTCGGCTGAAATGATGATGATGATGACATTATTATCACAGGCTTATATAATACAATAGTACAGTTTTAGTTTTAATAGGTTAGATTAAATCTTAGACTAATAATATATCTTAGTTCTTACTTAATATTAAAATAACATCACGCCTTGTTATCTACAAAGGATTAGGCAGAGGTGCTAATAAGTACACCCACATTTCGCCAGTTATGTTTAGGTCCCATGTAATAGAGGGCGAGCCTATTGCCATCAACCAGGCACAGATCCGAACTCCGTGGCTAATACTAAGAAATTCCTGAATACGGAAAACCCAATATCACTATGCCCCGGAATCGAACCCAAGACGTCATGATCAGTACTCGACCAGCAAGGCAGTCTTTCAGATAAATGCTGTAAAAATAACTGTTAAGCAAAATTTCATAATTTTAGACCTAGTGGTTTATGCTGAGCGTTGCAGTCTGTGAACGAGTTTCAGTTTTAATATCTATATCTTTATATAATTCTTCTGTGAGTGTGTATGTCACTGAACTTCTCTCAAACGACTGGACCGATTTTGATGAAATTTTTTGTGTGTGTTCAAGGGGATCTGGGAATGGTTTAGATTCACAAATCATCACGCTACGACCAATAGGAGCGTAGCAGCAATGAAAAATGTTGCGAAAACGGGGAAAATGTGACGCAGACGAAGTTGCGCGGGACAGCTAGTACATATATAAAAATCAATGCCACTTTTCGTTGTAATTTTATAAATAGAGAATGGCTGGGCCGATTTGGCTGATTTTGGTTTTGAAATGTTAGTCGTAGTCCAGGGAAGGTTTAAAAGGTGAGAAAGGTAGGGTAGGGTACGTGGGGTAGGGTGGGTAGGGTAGGTTAGGGTAAGGTAGGTAGTAGGTAGGGTAGGGTAAGGTAGGTAGGTAGTAGGTAGGTAGGGTAGGGTAGGGTTAGGTAAGGTAGGGTAGGGTAGGTAGAGTAGGGTAGATAGGGTAGGTAGGTAGGAAAAGTGCATTGCATTAACTTTTGTCAAAACGAAGTCTGTCTGGGCAGCTAGTACTTATATGTTTTTTCATACTTATTTTTTTTTTATACTTACTTATATTTTTTACATACTTATATTATTTTTTTTCATTTACCTTTTCCAAACACTTCCGGTACCATATAAGGGAATAGCCACCCCACTAATGGCGTGACGCCCGAAACATAGTGGGCCTTTTTATGAAAAAATAACAGGCCATCCAGTCTCGGGGTATAATTGGGGAAATGGGGCATTTGCATCATGAACCTGTAATGGAAGAATACTTATTACTATCTATATATACTGTCTATTTAAAGATTTTCTGATATTCAAACAGGGCTCATCATCTGCCTAGCCTGTTCCCAAACTATCTTGGGGTTGGCTTTCAGTCTAACCGGATGCACCTGAGAACCAGTATTTTACATAAAGCGACTGCCTATCTGACCTCCACAACCCAGTAACTGGGTAATACGATACCGCTTGGTAAGACTGGATGTCAGACTTTTGGCCTCTGACTACTCATAACGACTGTCAAAGATCTACAAATATTCAAACAGGGATATGGATACTAATATACATATAAATGTGAAAGTGACTCTCTTTCTGAAACCATTTCACACCTAAACTGCTAAAACTTTCGCTGCCAATTCCAAATAATCCATTTTTTACTTGTATGTAAATCATCTATAGGTAGCTACGTATAGCGACGGTTCGCCGGGCTGGTTGTGGGCACACGAACGAATTATTGTTCGATCCATATGCTACCCAGCATATGGGTCGATCGATAGCACCGAAAGTGTTAAAGGATTTCCATCAAATCAAAGAGTCATGGTCAAAATGGAACAACAGAACTGAAATACATCTCAAATTGTAGCTCATAATGGTCTGAGAAATTTGTCTATTACATTTTATACGGTTCAAGGTTCATTGGGAATATTTGACTTACTTCAATTCATACTATTTCATCAAGTACTAAAGGCGCTGGAGACCAGAGTTACCGAGATAGTTTAGAGTAATGAACATTATTGTCAAAGACTAGACAGCAACTATCATTTTTTTTTTGCAGATGATTTTGAAGACCTTCTGTGAAATCTAAGCACACAGTAATCAATCCAAACTAGGCCAGCAAAGTCTTAAAATCGACTAAGTAGTGCTATTGCTGTGTAACGGAACCTCTTTGTTAAACTAGGATATTATTAGTAAAAGGAAAAAATTACTTACTCTGAAAAGTTTCGTGCATCACATGGTTCTTTAGGTATAATTTCAAATTTTAACTGATTGTCCTTTGTGTGCCTTCTCAATTCTGGATTTTCTTCATACTGTGTAAGCATCCAATAATGTCGGAATTCCGTCTGTAATTTAAGAAAAATATTCATTAAGTTCCACCATAAAAATATCTCAGTAAGTGAATAGGATTAAAAAATAGATTCGTCTTATGTTGTAGCTCCCCATGTATTCTAGTTAACATAATATACCCTTTTCTCGAATGCCGTTTCGCCTACTAAGAAAATTATGTTATACTCGTAGGTGTCTTTCGATTCGTAATTTAATTTTGAGCTTTTTTTTATTTGAAGTCCCGCATAATCAAACTAAAAATTATAACAAAAAAAAGGGTTTTGTTTATTTTAAAAACAAGAAAATTGTTTTACCTCGCCATCAGCCATTAAATGGTTGTTCCATGCCAGTAGATCCAAAATATACATGGTATTTGTGCTAGGCATGAAGAAACCATCCAGAATGCAGCAACCGTTTTTACGGCCCTGAGTCTGGACACCACCGCCAGGTAAGACAGACTGCAGTGTCTTTACAAGGTAGCCATCCCTGGAAAATAGTTTGGTTCTGCCCTGGAATTATAAATGTGTACTCAGTATCTCCGATAGAGGGCAATGTTATTAAAATTGATAAAATAATAGACATGTTGTGTGTTAAATGTAAACTCTGAAAATACTGTTGTGATTATCAAAAGTCTTCTATCACTAATAGTAAGCTACTAAAGCTACACTATTCACAAGTGACATAGGATGACTTTATATGGCCAAACTATTTTTTTTTGACAAATAAGAAATTTAAAAAAAAAACCGAAAAGCAAGAAAATTAAGTTTATCTATCAACATTGATCGCGTAGGTATTCAAAGTTTCATGTCATCGTATCCGTAACGTTGAGGAGTTATCTCCTGAGGAGGCGATCCTGGCTGCAGGATCAAGTCATGTCTATCAAAACAATGTATTGTCACCAGAACCAATGGTATGTGCGAAATTTCAGCTCAATCAGTTGAGGAGACTTGCTGGCCTACCATGACCTCTTAAAGCAGTATTGTTTTACTCTTATTCTAGTGTGGGAAAGAGACGGAGCTATACAGGATGTCTAGCGCCATCTCTTTTCCACACTCGAAAAGGAGTAAAACAATAATGTTTTAAGACGTCATGGTAGTCCATCTGGTTTGAAACTCAGTTGCAATAAGAATAGTAAATCGAGAAATAGCATAAAAAGTTGCTTACTTGACTGGCCACTAGTAGCGTTCTGATACCTTTAGGGCAAGGTACGACATACCAATTGTCGTGGAAATCATGCGGCTTCTCTATCATCCATTCTGACAGCATAAGAACATCTTTATATGCACACTTATTGAAACCAGCAACATAAATTTGTGGCCTATACGCTACCTGAAATGAAGTAAGTAGTTTATTTTTAAAATATGAGGTAAGTTTTTGAACCAGTCTTACCAAGGGGTATAACCAAGTTCTAAGTGGGTTTTGGAGGTCGCATAGGTGATCGCTCCGCGTAAAATATTGGTATTCAGCTGCATCCGGTAAGGCTGAAAGCCGACTCCAAATTGGTTGGGAAAAGACTAGGCAGATGAGGTAAGTTTTTGATCAGGGATCACTATAGCAGCTAAGGATTATTATAAAATCACTACCCTGCCCGCGACTTCATTCGCATGGAAAGTTTGATGGGTTTTAGTGGTATGTAAAATAGATGTTGGCCGATTCTCAGACCTACCCGATATGCACACAAAATTTCATACAAATCGGTTCAGAAGTTTCGGAGGAGTTTGGTAACAAACACCGCAACACAAGAATTTTATATATTAGAAGATATTGAGTTATTCAAGCATACTAAAACAGCATTAACGAATTTGGTAAGATATTGTCAAGCTAAAACAAATAACAAAGTCAAACACAAAATTTCACATTTAATTATTTGTATTTTTTCCTTCCCACAAAATTTTTTGCTATGAATTAATTTTATAAAGTACCCGGTGGCTAGTATTATAAAATCATAAATGATGTTTATCTTGCGAATAGGTTTTACAAACTAACTTTTTTAATAATTAACTTTTTCCCGTATTTTTTTCTAACAAGGTTGGATCTTTAATTGGGACCCGACTACTCTGGGAAGAAACAGACGAAACAAATACGGAGGTCACAGTCTGTTTTATGTCTAGACATAATTTTGGTCAACTCACAATTAATAAGTACCATGTAGTAAAGAAGCTATCTTTTAAACCACTCAGTAGAGTTTGACCAAAGGCTTTGAATTATTCGGCCTGACTAATTGCTGCTTTTTATTTAATTTTCAAAATAATATGCTGCTATTTTATTTTATTTCTAAAATAGTTAATAGCTAACAATAATCAATAGCTGGCAACACATCAATACAAACCAATATTGCATGGGACAAGTTTCCGAGATATATAAGCCATCAAAGTTACAATCTTTCCCATCAGTAATATGATTTAATTAGCCACTCATAAAACTTTTAATCAATAGCTGGCACCAATACAAACAAGTATTGTTTGGGACAAAATCTTCTAACGCGTCACCTTTTTCTAATTTTATAACTGCTATTGATTAATACAACCAGTATTTTGGAAAGTAAATAAAATGGTGGAAGTTAGGCAGGAGCCAGAGGAGAGGTCCCCAAAACCTCGACGACCTCACTGAATTGATTTCAACAAGCAGGCATCGTGATCGTGGGCGCCGAGTTGATGGTGGTCTGTGGTGAAATTGAACCGCACTGTCTTTTACACTTAAAAATAAATTAACGTTTATTATTATAAGAAAACGAGCCTATCCGAAGCGTAATGCTAAAACTTTCGCTTCGCTTGCTAATACATCTTGTATTTTCTAAATTCTCTATAAATTTGCAGAGTTACTTAGAACTCTTATTCTTATTTCTATATGATGAACAAAAATAACCTAATCTGTCTGTGGTGGCTTGAAACTTTACTGACTTATTCGACAATGCACCTCTATTTCTGTATGAATAGTCAAAACAAAAACCTATGATAGAAGGAAAGCCAAAGTTTTCAAGCTTGCTACGCTCACTTATGTATCCTTTAAGCTTTTCATTTATTGACGATGATAAAAGCGCATGAGATCCTGGGTAGGATTCTCAGGGTGGACAAGGTGTTATTGGGTGGTATCATTAGGAATTTGTCATTACCTGTCTGGATTTGTGTCTAGTTGATGGCAATAAGCTAGCCCCCTATTACATGGAACTTATGTAATGCCTCTTGCACAAAGTAATGCGCCTGCCTGGGTTTGAACCCACGGCTTACTGCTTGTAAGTCGGAGCTGCCACCACTGGGCCACCGCTGCTCGTGTGCATTGTAAAAGGCGGGAAAGGGGTTCCAACATCTTTGTATGGGACCTGGCACACTTATACTATCCGCCATTTTGAAAACAGATAGTTTTGGCCACCAGTGATAAAATATGTCAATCAACAGAATAAGTGATTACAACAAAAAATATTGGGTAATGAATCTCATTGTTAAAACTAGTTTATTTTTAAATGGAGGACGGTATAGGGATGCCAACAAGGCTGCATGTTCTTTATTTTTGCCCAGAGCGGCTTAATAGCTCGATGGCCATGCTGTATTTCTTAACTTAAACTTTTTTTGAATATTGGATTTCGATTATAATTCGCAAGTGCAGTAATATATTGTTACAAATGGCTTGTGCTTAAGTATTTCAGAAATCAATCCCAAGACCCAACATGTGTCAGTAATAATATAATATTTACCCTTTCTTCTTGGAAGATATTGGATCCTTCCACCGCCTCTACTAAACCCAGGACTCCCCGAAAAGTATCCGTAAGATTTGAACGGTTGCTGAAACAACAAAAGAGGATAAAACTGTTGACATCTTCAAGATGCTAGCCTCGGAGCAAGATCTATGGAGGTAACTTTGCATGTGCTTTAACTTAGACATGTTCCCGTCTCTTCGTTGAGCTTGTAGCCCAACAACCCTTGGGTTATTTCTGTCTTGTCTTTGTAATTATAATGTTACTTCAAGCTAATTTTAGCAGTCTCAGTTTCTCATATTAATCTGTGATAAACTGAAAGCTCAACAACAGAGCTGCAAGACCACTATAACAACAATATTCACATAGATACGAGTATAAGCCAGTGTTTCACGGAGTTCCCTAGTGCTCATTGGACAAAGTGTGTTGAAGCTATTCTGAACAATAGTACATTATGGGGCTTAGTTACTAGAATAATTGTCACGTTATTAGTTTAGGTACTTAATTAAACAACGGGTATTCTTTAATTTTACATTCAACAATATAAATTAATGAGATTTGTGAAAGATTTAAACAGAAGGTTGAAAAAAAATTACATCGTACAAAGGGAATATCAAAACTCACGTTTTTTGAGAATTTAGCAGGTCCTTTCGTCTCTCCTCCTGGCTTTCATATTCCCTGTCTTTATTTTTGTACATTCCATCGAACTTGGTTTTGTTCAACTTCTCTAGCACTTCTTCCATGATTAGAAAAATTTAAATGGATGATTGAAAAATTTAGGCGACTTAGTAATTTAAACTAGGTAATTTAGAGCACTGTATCAGACTAATAAACCGAAATATGGATGAGAATAGAAATTAAAGCCCTGAGATGAAAATAACAGTAGAGCACTTTATTTATTTTGACATTTGCTCAGTTGACGGACCCGTCCACAGACTCCATAGCTGCTGCACAAATTTATATTGATTTTATTAGTGTTGGGGACAGTTGTGTAAATTAATCGACTAATAACAAGGTGAATCTTGAAACTTCTTTTTTTCTTTCGTAACGATAATTTGACTCATTCCTTGGGCCCAGTAAGTAGCCACGTTAATCGCAGCATCTGTAGCCTGGAGCACATTGTAAGTCCTCAAATTTAAAGATGTGGCAACACATGACATTCCAGCAAGTGAGCCATGGTCTGGAGAAACGCGTATTTTTTACGGCAGGCCTTAGATAATCTAAATGTTGAAGATTCATCTCGTATTGGCATCCTACGTATTATATTTATTATTTAAATCCGGATAATCCTTTCAGTGAATTACTTAATTCGACTATAAAAATTGGTTCTTCATCATCATCATCATTTCAGCCCAAAAGACGTCCACTGCTGGACATAGGCCTCCCCAAAGTGTCTTGCCATAATCGCCACGCTTGGCAGGCGGGTTGGCGATCGCAGTACGGTTGTTACAAAAGCACAGAGAACGCTGCTGCCCATTCTCTGGCAAGTCCCTTAGTCGCCTCTTACGACACCCACGGAAAGATATGGGATGGTGCTATTCTTTACGCCCGACACCATACAGAGCATACATAAAAATTGGTTCTTACAACTATTAAATGACATGGCAATTCAAAAGTTAAATTGCGGGAACTTTAAAAAGCGATATTCTTGAACAATTTATTTATAGCAATAGAAAAATGCAAGTCTCAGCTCAGTATTTGCCTACCTGATAGTTATATGGGTTCGTTTATGAGATATTACTTTAGGATAATAATAATTAACTGTTTTGACGTAGGCGATATTTTGATGATAAAACCATTTTCAATTATCAATTAATCCTCACACAGCTCACCTATCAAAGTGCACTAGAAAATCACTACGTCCAAGAACACATCTACCTGGCTAAGTAGTCTCCTTCTAAGCGAGACAAGATATAGAAAGACACAAGGAAAGCGCCTGGAAGAGCTACTTGTCCATGAAAGAGGTATTCAAAGACTATTTACATGGGTAAAGGCGCAAACATGTGTATTAATGTGTATTCTCCCTATCATGACATATGGTGCACGACTTGATTAACATCCAGAAGTCCATACTCAAGGTTTGAGAACGAGCGATGGAGCGCAGCATACGGAATGTGAAGATAACTGACCGGATAAGAAACACCACACTGCACTCCAAAACGCAAATTGCCGACGTAGCTTAGCATCGCAAGACTAGAGCTCTGAGACAGCTACACGGGGTCGCGGAGAATATGGCGGTACGTTTTGGATAGCTTCCTCGCGAATTGGCGAGAATAAGCACACCATCGCGAAAAGTGGAGGGAATTGGGGGAGCCCTTTGCCCAGGAGTAGGACAATAATGGTATCTGACGCAGAAGTCATCATCTACCTAGCCTTTTCCCAAACTATCTTGGGGTCGGCTTCCAGTCTAACCGGATGCAGCTGAGTACCAAGCTGTATCTGACGCTGAAGTATTCTGTATTATGCATTTTTTTAATATTTACGGTTTCCAAATACATTTAACAATACCCGTACCTTTTCCATAACAAAAGTTGTAAATTTTGTCAAATTGTAAGCTTGAAAAGTTTTCTGTTAAAGGGTTTCGTACTAGGTTCTGTATGTAGGGTATGTATTCTAAATTAATCTTGACAACTTATGAGATACTAAGTACCTAAGAAACGTCCAAGTTAAAATAGTTTTAGATTAGGAGGCTTACAGTTACGATAATTTTTTGCAATCAAAGATTCTGAATGTATGTACATAGGTCATTAATATTTTAGATAGATTCAGAATTACGGGTACCTACGCGAAAAAGTACTTACATATTTTGTAAACGTATAATCATTTGCCTGGCGTTTTGCCAATGTAGTTAGCTTTATACTTTATGCAACCGTTTTTCGTTGGTTTTCCTTTACATAAATAAATAATAGGTAAATCTTTAAGTGGTTTTTTTCCTTTTCACCGATCCAATCGACATAGATATTGTATAACTACGGCTACAGAGTGACTTTGAACTAATCAGCAATGTTCAGTCAGCAACGATATTTTATTAACACTTCAGACGTTCAGATTTAAATTATTATTTTTGACCAGTGAGAGTTGGACTAGCACATAAAGAGTTTCGATCTTCGCACGGTGGCTGGTAGCAACTGGATGAAAGTTGCCGAGAATCGAGATATGTGGCAAGCGATTGAAGAGGCCTATGTCCACCAGTGGACTGCTGAAGACTGATAATGATGATAATAGTCAATCAATTTCAGTCCGTCAATTTACAATAGCAAAACTAAATTTGTTTTTCATAGGATATTACAGAAAAACAAAGTTAGTGCTGTAGTTTGATGATGAAGTCCCCTACTACAAAAACGAAATATCAAATCTTGTTCAAACCAATTTTTGTTGAAAGTTCTTCGTAGGTTCCAGAAACCTAATTTTTTCAAGATTTTCCTCCTCTTACTTAAGAAATAAGAGTCTGGACACAATTTTTGTCAATTTTTGTCAAAAAAAAAACAATTAACCTGGATATCATTATTTATGATTCACTTTATATACAAGGTGTTGTTTTGCATCCTCGTCAAAATTCAGGATGTTGTCACAAAATACATAAATAATCAATATAAATTACGGTACCTAGTAAATTATTAAAAAACACTGCGTTTTTTTGTTGTTTAAATTTGTCAATATTTCAGAATAATCCCTAAACCACGTTAAGGGGTTAACGTGGTTTAGGGATTATAAAATTATCGAAAAAACGTTTGAGGTTTTTTGTTTGTGTGTAAGCGACGTTATAAGGCGGGGATCAGACGGCCCGTGTTTAAAACACGGGTGGTTCACAGTTACCGATTTCAGTAAATAAATAAAAAAAAGAAAATTACCAACTCATTTTATTATTGATTCAGGTCGAGAATCATTAGCATAGTTACCTCCTAGAATTTGACGAGGTTGCAAAACAACACCTTGTATATTCAATTCACAGTTAGGTATAATTTTGCCGAAAATTATATCGGAGCTGAAATATCTGATGTCAAAGTGGTGTTGTTCCTACTAACAGTTTGCATACTGTTATATATTTTATCAAAAATTTACTCTTTCCTATCGTTTGCCGTATGTCATTACTTCCCAGAATTTGATCCTTAGCAGCGATACCATCGAATGGTGTAATAATACAGGGTGTTTTTTTTTTCAAAATTAACTGGTTCGATTTCTGGCTAGGAATATTGGTTTTTCAAAAAACCAATGATACAGTTTTAGTTTTTATCAAAATCAGGCTCGTGACTTCTTTGAGTGTTTTTCGCTATTCCCCATAGTTTCGGATTTGGCCGTCCACCCACTTGAAAAGTTCAACCTGTATATCTCGGCTCCGATGCATTTTGGAAATAATTGTTCATAGAAGAAAATGAATGTTTTATTGTATTCTTATACCGCCGCATATTTAAAAAATCATGCCACTTTTACCCAAACCCCTTTCAACTGTGTGATGCCAATAGTCTCGGAATGAAAACACTGTGACACACGGACGGACAGACAGACGGACTGCCCAAAACCTTAAGGGTTCCGTTTAAAAACGGTAGGTACTTACTTAAACTATGCATATTTAGAGATTACTACAGGTAGGTACAATATAAATATAGTTTATCACATGAAATGCTTCAGCATTTGCAAGGCAGTGCAACCTTTAGCTTTTTGTATCAATTTAGACGATATTTAAGCAAGTAATCGATATTTAGGTACCTAGTATTCCTACTGATGCAGGTAGAAGATATTTCTAAAACTCCCCTGTTCCACATGGTATTCGGGACACACAAAACAGCGAAATTTCTTTGTCATACGATCTAAACGTAAGTTTTAGAAAAATGCATGAAACTCCCGGATTAATAAAAGAACGCGCTCGAAAATAGAAGAAAATTGGTTCACTATTTAAATAAAAATACATTATGCATGTCTGTAAGTACGTAAAAAATAACAGAAGTTGAAATATTATGAATTGCTTATTATAAATATTACCTACAGTTATTATCCAGTGTGCAGCTCAGTCGAAAATATAATAAAATAATTTATAAAAACGTCATAATCGTAAAATAGTGACGGACCTGACATGAGTTAACTGAAGTATTGTGACTTAAAAAAAAAACCGTCAAATTATTTGATGTTATGTTATTAATTCATCCTAAAATAAACCCTATTGATCAGACGACGCACGGCGACCAATCTAACTATACAAATCCAGTTTTTGCACATCTCTCATTGTACGGGAAATCTATTCAAAGCGAGGCCATGTTATACTGGATTGTATAGCTTAATGTGTCGCCGTGTACCAATGTCAATTTTCAACAATACAGATATAGTTTTGTTTTTTTTGATAAATGACGATATTTAGTAGACAATTAGAAGTTGCTTTGCATGGTGTCCGTCGGCGGGACTGCGACTTGCACTTTCATTTATTTAAAATATAATTCCAGAAAGCTTGGCAGAAAGATGTGAAACTCGAATTATTTACCTACGTTGAGTACCTAAACAATGGTTAAATTATAGGAATCGAAAGGTAAAATACATTTATAAAATAGGGTCTGGGAATACAGGTAAGGTTAGTGACCTTTGTTAAAGTGGGTCACTTCAATTTTGAAAGAAATACAATAAATCATTAATAGTTAACGTCTGAATCTGACGAGACAGTTTTTCTAAACTAAGAAAAATCATTTTATTCTGGTCTCTACCAAATTACTATACTTATTTGTTGTAGTCACGATATAATTCATAATCAATCTGTTGGATATTGCTTAATTGCTTTCCGCACTACTCGTTCTGTATTTGAATTTGCCGCGTAATGTGGTTCGTTGTTTGTTGAGCACTTTTTAAGTGTTTATAACATGTAATTTGTGGTTTTATAGAATTAAACAAACTATTAAATTATGAAACAACTTTATGATCATGGTTTTTAGTCCATTACCTCTAACGTTATTAAAGCAAATTAGTCGTTTCAGTACTTGTTAGTAGCACTGTATGAGAAGTGGTGTTGCTACCAAAGTTTATTTCCTCGAAATATGGAGAGAAATTTGCAAGGAAATTTGGGTGACTCACTTCGTGTTAACAAATCCTAGTGCTGGCATTCAAACAAATGAATGGAATATAGATGCTATTTCATCTATTGTGATGTTGTTAATCAGCCACCAAAGCTTCAAAAGCAAATAAAATGCTTATGATTGCTGTTGTAATAGGTACTTAATTCGAGTCATTATTATTTTATGTATCATTGTCTCTTAGATGCAAATAAATATGATATCTTCTGTTATTGTGGAATTGTTATAAAATACTTTTACGCCTTTTTTTCGGAACACAGATGTCCAAAAATGAAAAAAAAAGCAAATACTTAAACCTTTTTTTAAAAAGCTTTTATTTAAATGTCTATCTGCGGATAATGCAGTGGACTGCAACATTACTACTAAGTTTTGTTAACCCTATGTTTTACATATGTTGTAGTTGTTTTTTATCCCTTAAATAAATAAAATAAAAGCTCTTAAAAGAAGGATTTTTTTTTTCTTTATAAATTTTAACTATCAACTTATAACCGCATTATACACAATTTATATGATAATAAAATCTCGTCGAGAGGTTTCCTACCTAAAATTAAACTGAAATTTAAAAAAAAACTTAGATGATTAAGTTACTTAATTAAATAGGTACTATTTTATTTACACAAATAAACCTCGCGACAAGCTTTGGAAACTCAAAACAATGAAACTACGCGTCGCTAGTCTGGCGCATGACATCACGAGCATGCCGATATCATCAGTGACGTGATCCCCTAGTTTTTTCCCTACCAAAAATTGCTCAACGCGGCTGAAGAAGTTTTCACTTCAAAAAGATCAACAATCACTCGAAACTTTCCTTTTTTTATATGAAAAGGTTGATTTTACTTGGCATAGAGGGAGCGCCACACCATTTCCCGTCACGGCATCGGCAGTTGGTTTTACTGCCAAGTCGCGTATATATATATGTTTCACATTAAAATGTAGATTTGTAATAAAAACTTTCAACAAAAATTGGTTTGCAACTTTTCGGCAAACTGCAGCAGTAACTTGGTTTTTCATTAGAATACTATGTAAAACAAATTAAGTGTTGCTGTTGAGTATACATTTATCTGAGCGTTAAAAATGTTGTTATTAAATTGTTTAGTGCTACGGGAACCTGTGTGTATGACTCTCACTTGACCGGTTTTTGTGGGCGGTGATTAATGGTAAAATAATATTTATTTTCGAGGAACAAAATCCTTGGTGTACTTTTGACTTGCATTTCATCTATATTAGCATTGAAATTTTCTAAGATGTATTTACTTGAATGATGTAATCAGCATTTTATAACAATATATTGATTTAAAGGAGTATTCATTGAGTTTCTTGTCCGATCATCCCCATTGAGATGTACATTTCTTAAGGTTATACTTTTTGCTTACTTTCACTGTTAATAATTATACTTTTAACTTGGTTTCAAAATATTGTACAAAATGTAAGGGGAAATTATATCATAATATGGCAACATTCGGCGCTAGTCAACGGACATAGCCGACAAATTCCGAACGTGTGATTAGGTCACGTGGTACTTTTGGAGTCTTCGTCGTGGCGTAGCTTGTTCAGCTGCTCGTCGAAGCGGCTGTCGGACGGTCGCCTCTCAGCGAGACGGCGTACGATGTAGCGGCCATTTTTGTTCTAAGTTCATAATAGCGTGCGCATATTTTAATGTATTTCGAAGGACATTTAGGCAATTTTCACGATGACTATTATAGTTTTCCTAATAGATACTTCAGCCTCTATGAACCAAAGAGCTTATTTGGGCGGACGCCCAACGTTGCTCGATGTAGCCAAGGGCGCTGTGGAAACGTTCGTAAAGGTACGTGCAGTGTCATCGACTCGTCAACCGCCTCGTTTTTGTGATCGATTTGTTTATCGCGTTTTAGTGTGTTGGACTGATCAATTTTATTTCATAGGTTCGTCAACGTTCCCCCGAAAGCAGAGGCGACAGGTATATGCTTCTAACTTTCGAAGAACCACCCGCGAACATCAAGGTTAGTATATCAGAATAAACACGTTAGCGAAGATTTTCTTGTGGATTGTGCATAGTTGTGAGTGCTAGTGCCGGTTTCGTACTGTCTAAATGTCAAGCACCGTAATCTGCAATCCAGAACATTTACATATTTTGAAAGTGCGAAATTTACTGAAATAGACAGCACGACGTAAACAGGACGAACCGCCGCCGTTGCTGCCTCCGCGATAGCGCTCGCTACTGCGCGCTCGTCGCACACTCTCATTGGCCGAGCCCACACACAAGATACGAAATGGCGATTTGGGGGGGAAATTCAAACTGAATCATACAACACAACCAATTAACATCTTATAAGCCTGATTAATGTATTGTTCTGAATTTATGTAGTGAATGATAACATGCACTGCACTGCATTCCAAGTGCAGCTTGTGGTTAAACATCAATGGTGCTCCTAGCCACTGTTATCAATATCAATAATTTCCTGAAGTGCTTATACAAATAATGGATACATAATGTAATTGTTATTTTTCAGGCTGGTTGGAAAGAAAATCTTGCAACATTTATAAATGAATTAAAGAATTTGCAATGTCTGGGCTTGACAACAATGGGTGCAGCCTTGAAGCATGCCTTTGATGTTCTAAACATAAATCGCATGCAGACTGGTATTGACACATATGGCCAAGGAAGATGTCCATTCTACCTTGAACCTTCTGTTATTGTTGTCATTACTGATGGAGGGAAACTTTCAAGCAATGCTGGCATTCAGGAAGAGGTGAGTCACTGAACATTATAAATTGATCTACTATTTTTTACCCTAGAGGTACCAACCAGTTCAGATTCATATTATGTCAGTGATTATTATTTTATGATAATTGTAGTTTGTTTGATTAATTTTTGAGAGTTAAAACAATATTTCACCCATTTCTGTTATCATGTTCATACCATCATAAACTAAATTGATATAAAATACCTACTTATTGCAGTTAAATTATGCTTTGTTTATCTACATATTGTATTGGTATTTCTGTGTTGACTATGATGGTTGTGCAGCAGTGGATTATAAAAGTAATTTATTTTGAATTAAATGATTGTACAATACTCCGCATTCTCTGTATGTCTCGGCAGTTGAAAAATTATATTTTTGTGCAAGACTTGCACATTAATTTCAATTGGCCACTATAAGGAACTTTTGAATTGTTACTTAACATTTGATTTGATTATAGTAACCTTTTTGCTAAGGTGGAAACCCATCAAGTCAATAATGCACAACATGGCCCTACTTAAACTTGAATTGATATTTGGTGTCAATTGAAGCTACTGGCATGGCATACCTAAAGTATCACTACTAACGGTGTTTTTTTAAATTATCTTATCTAACCATGGCTTAAGCTGTGTTGAATTGGTGTTTTAAAACAGTCATTGAACTAATGTTATAATGATTCTCAAGGACTCATGCATACTGTTGTAGTTAACATATTAAATATGCTTAGTTTTTTTAAATCATTTGAAGCAGTTGGCTCCTTTTCTTTTGTAATAATACTAAGTTGGATTGAATAAGAGCATGAGTAATGTTTATACATTCTTATAAAGTAGTTTTTCTGGAGTTTTAAATAGGTTTATGATACCTATAGGAAGTAAAATATAGTAATTTGGCATAACCTGTAGCTCCACCTCTGCTTTTGAGAATCCCTTACTAATTATTGACTATGTTCAATATTCAGTAACAAAAACCGGTCAAGTGCGAGTCAGACTCGTACTCAGAGGGTTCTGTAACACTAAACAATATACATAGTAATTGTTAATGCTCATTAATTGGTCAATTTACACTTAACAGCACAACTAAATTTGTTTTACATAGCATGTTACTGAAAAGCAAAGTTACTTCTGGCCATACCTTGGTGGCCCTTTGAGGGCTCTAGAACATTCTATAAAAAGAAAAAACAGTGGTGCTGTTTCGTATTTAATTTAGAAATCTATTCTTGACTCATGCAGCTATGCTTATAAACTTATTAAAAAGCTGATAGTAAAATAATTGTGTTAATAGCTAATTGTCTAAGATGGTAGTAAGTTGTATTATTTCTGCTGTAATTAACTTAATAACGCCTTTCTGCTGTAACCTACTTAATAACGCCATACCTAAATATCTGCAATGAATGATGCACATAAAATTTGGCTAAGGTCTGGCGCACAAGTACCTACGTTAAGATTCTACGATCGTATTGATAATCGCGTATTACGTAGTGTCGATTTTCAGAATTCTATTTCAGGTTTTAGCTCACATTCAATAGATGCAGCATCATCATTTAGTACATATAACATACAGGTTTGAAGGACATATAACATAATAACGAATACTACGTTTTCAGTACATTATTTCGAACCCGCCCACATAGCAGATTTTTTTTTAAAGTCCCTGTCTTGTGCCCATAACCCTTGCCGGAACGCCCATACAGATCTGTTCGATTTCCGGTTCTTCAGGTCAGTTGTTCAAGGGGATGGCGAAGTAGACCGAAACGTAACGCACCGGATCAATTCATGATGGATGAAATGGCGACAGGTCACTGGAACAACTGGCGACCCACGGATGCTCCTCAAGTTAAAGGGGAGAATATACAAGTCCGTGATTAGACCTGTCGTATTGTATGGATCGGAATGCGGGGCTATGAAGAAGGATGAAAAAGATTGCATGTAGCGGAGATGAGAATGTTGAGGTGGATGTGTGGTGTGACAAGAATGGATAAAGTAAGGAATGAGTATATTAGAGGAAGTTTAAAAGTTGCGCCAGTTACAGGAAAGTTAAAAGGAAATCGTCTGTCATGGTATGGGCATGTTATGAGGAGAGACGAATCGCATGTGACAAAAAAACCGGCCAAGTGCGAGTGCGTGTCGGACTCGCGCACGAAGGGTTCCGTACCATTATTTATAAAAACAAAAATAAACACAATCTGTGAAAATGTCAACTGACTAACTATCACGGTTCATGAGATACAGCCTGGTGACAGACTGACGGACAGCAAAGTCTCAGTAATAAGGTCCCGTTTGACTCTTTGGGTACGGAACCCAAAAAAGAAGTAAATGATAGCTTGGCGAATGACAGGAAAATGGAAGAAAAACACGTGTTACGCCGACCCCAAGTAACACGGGACAAGGCCGGGAAGATTATGAGTCCTATACGGTCAAAATGAATGAATGTTGAAATGTACTGACTACGTTGTATTTGTGTCTCGATGTGTCTTCTACCCTGTATTTCATAAAATCTGGTTTCTGGATTCTTCTGATAGAAAAGAAGAAATAGATAAATAATCTTCAATCTTGCGATGAATGTTTTAGTGTACATTGCTTGGTTGATTTAGTCTTCATAGCAGTTAGTTACACTTCTATTCTTCGTTCGACTTCGCTAGTGCTATAGCAACAGTTCCTTTTCTTTGTCATAGTAATCGGGTAAAAAGAAGCCTCATCATCATTTCAGCCCAAAAACGTCCACTGCTGGACATAGGCCTCTCTCAAGGGAGGGTGTTGCCATAATCGCAACGCTTCGCAGGCGGGTTGGCAATCGCAGTACGGTTGTTTTCCAAAAGCACAGAGAATGCTGCTACCCATTCTCTGGCAAGTCTCTTAGTCGCCTCTTACGACACCCATGGGAGGATATGGAATGGTGCTATTCTTTACGTCCGACACCATACAGACACATACAGGCAAAAAGTATCCTAGTGTCTACAGAACCTAAGTTATAAACCTAGTTGTCATATGCATAACTTTAAGTAACGTCGAATCTCCGCTTTGGAGGTCGCGCATGCTTCATTCAAATTTCACCAACAAGTGTTTCATTTGAATACTGTGTCAATAGAGTAAGAATAAAGATTTTTGGGAAAATATATTATGTATTCTCTAGCAGTGAAACTATTAGTTATTCATCTTATCTGAGTTCATTTATGATTGTCATTGACTTATCTGTCTAGATTTAGAGATAACATTTGATGACTCAGATGGACAATCGGTTTTTTTGGATCTCTTTATAGGTACCTACCTACCTAATTCCTGAATTCATGAACGACTACAAACTTCGGAGTCGCTATATTATGCACACTTTCAAACGCAATACGTATCTTGGGCTGTAGTTAGACTGTTAAAACAAATCAGCAATCGTTGACTTGACACCCACTGTCTTTGTCGTAGTGCAGTCTTCTTCCGAGTTGATCAACCTCAGTCAAATCTACAAGTCTGTCTATGAAAACGACGGTGATAAGTCGTGTTTGTAAGGCTGAAGCCACACAGCTAGGAGCTTCGCTCGGTGAGAAGCACAGCTCGAGTAAATGACAAATTAAGTCATGCATCGTCGGCAGATTGGCACCTAGCGTCAGACGCTACAGCCATGTTCGGGTTGGCCTGATTAGGCACCAATATAATCGCCGAATAATGTCGAATTGAACATAATTATCATCCCACTAGGTGAACCGATGACCTGGTGAAGGTTCCGGGGATCCGAGTCGCACGTGACCGGTCAATGTGGCGACACTTGGGGGAGGCCTATGTCCAGCAGTAGACGTCTTTTGGTTGAAATGATGATGATGATGATGATGATGATGAAAATAATTATAGTAACACCATCCGTTGGTTCACTATGAGCATGTCACCTACTTCGCAGGATAGAGGTGAGCGAAGCATCTAGCTGCTTGGCTTTGACGCGTTTCCATCTGCTCTCCAAATCTCTTCTCTCGAGTTCTTTTCACACTCGAAATCTTAAAACGACAGACCTTCCGATAATTTAGCTATACCTTGTACCACTTATTATATGTATCATATGGCTATAACTACAAACGTTCATTAGAACGTCAGCTTTGATAGGAAGGTAATGACCGTATATCGGTCTCTTTAACGCTCGTCAGATTTTATGTTGTGTGAACCGTTCCCCTAGTAATTATTATTAACAGTTTTGTCAACAATGTTTCTTTCAGTTCAATCTGCCCATGAACTGCCCAATACCTGGTTCAGAGTTAACGCGCGAGCCATTCCGATGGGACCAAAGACTATTTTCGTTGGTGCTGCGGCTTGCAGGGACACCAGCTGTCGAGAGGGACACTGGCCTAGTACCCTCCGACTCTTCACCTATCGACGCAATGTGTGAAGTTACTGGCGGTAAGTTACCATTATGCAATCACCTAACCATTTTTCAGAAATTAGACAGTAACGTACCCACTTGCTTCTGAATATGACATTTATCTATATATCTTTATCTAAAAAGTACCCACCCATTCAAGATTATTTTGTAAACAAACAACTTTCAAGATATCTTTCTTATGTCAATATTAGTACGAGCTTTAAAATATTCGAGTAGATTCTTTTACAGATAATAATAAGCTAAAAATATAAGGGGTCTTAAACGGACGTAGAAATTTTATATTAACAGGGGATAGTAAGCCCTTTAGAAAACCAGTCGGACTAGTTTTTGTGCTGTTCGTTTAGAGTCAAGGTAGATGTATTCAGATATAAGTATAAATTATATATTTTGTGCTGCAGAGTTAACTGTTGGATTAATTTAACGGCTTGACAACTTTTAAGTAGGTAGTTTTTTTAAGAATACGAATTATTTAACTTGATTTATGCGATAAACTTTATTTTGGCATAAAAAAAAATATACGTCACAATAAATTTTATACCATTATGGATTGTAATTTTATTACCTACAAAAGTAGATTGTATGATTTTCCTGTTCAATTTTATTTGAATGGAATTGTATCCGTAGTTTTTGTTTAAAATGGTGTAACGCGTGTTCTGTTTCCCGGTTTTTAAGTTGAATGTGTTGTGGTGGGTGATTTTTGATAACTCTACATTCTCATCCGGGTACAAAGCTACATATCTTCTAAATTCAATCGGCCCTCGTAACGTACCGAAAAGGCTAGGCATTATGACTGGGTTGAGAATTTTCCTTCTAATCGAAATCTGTCACATCCGAAAATTCAAAAGAACACAACACAATAAAAATTCTTATTGAAAACATAATACTTTACAGAGGACGGACCTTACAACTACAGGTTACGCTTTATTTTCAAGAAACGATGCGTTTGGTACACAATGCTACACTTCAAGCTAATACGTAAATGTATTTCCAGTATAATATAGCCTCGCTTCGTATAGGTTTCCAATACAATGAGAGATCCGCATAAACTGGTTTTTATGGCTTGATTGGTCTTCGTGTGTACCTATACTGCTACCATTAGGCAAATTGATTTAGCTGTGACGAATTACATACATATGTACCTATATTATTTAAAAACCAACCGTTAAAACGCAGTTGGTTTTTCTATACGTTTTAGACCACATTTTCCTTGTAAACATCTTTTCGAGAAGACGTTTCTAATTTGTTTTAAGGCATGTACACAAGACAGGATAACCACCCACAACTTAAGACTCTTCTTATTTTCTGTCGATTGACTGGATCCAGGCCTAATCAAAGCCCGAAATGAGCTAACGTCATAACATAACTAAGTAATAAAAACGGTGAAGAAAAACATCGTAGGGATACCGAGAAACCTATTCTAGAACTAAAAAATTATCGACTTCCACCTACCTGTACCCGCCTGCACGCGTAGCATGACCACATTGACACCGTAGAAATAGGTTTTTTTTTCTTTATTTATTTAGAGAGGGTTTTAATCTAAACAGATTATGCCATCCTCATTGTTACAACTCAACTTATAATACTGAACAAAAATTAAAAATCACCTTTAATTACTTCTGAGATTAATGCCAGACACGGGATTTTGTCGACGGAGAAATCGGCAACATGACAGATCATTGTCATTGTCTTTTATGTCGATTCTTCCGTAGACAAAACTCGTTTCTACAGGTTATGCTACGCGTGCTGGTATGAGCCCTGAGTGCACAGAAGTTGGAACAGTATAGTCTGAAGGTGCATTACCTTGATAAAACAATCATATTTTTATCTTGAATCTATACGTAGTACATACAAATAAATAAAATAGAAGTGTATTTGTAATTTCAAAATAACAGCTTTTTTACTGAATGATGAAACTTAATAGATAGAAGGTACTTAAAACAATTTTATTTTTGTCTGTTTGTTTGTTCCGGCTAGTCTCCGAAACAGCTGGATCAATATTAACGACGATTATACTTTGATTGATACTTTTATTTTAGTAAAAACATTAGTGTAGGGTAGGGCACAAAATTAAAATCCTTGAAATTGTATTGGAAGGTCGCGGGCAAGAGCTAGTAAACAATAAATCCTGTTTAATTTCCAGGTCGTTCTTATATTATTTCGTGAGTAGGTACCTTAATAAAAATCATTTCAACAGGTCAGCTCACCAATTCATTATTTGAACTGTCAATATTCATTAATCGTCTCAATAATTAGTTAGCCTATTTTTCTATTAAGTACTCAAATGTATAGTCAACCTCAAAGGAAAAATGAATTATGCTAAACCCACCCACCCAGTGGTAAAAAAAATCTTTGTTTATTTTCTACGATTTGTATTCTTAGGACTTCTAAACTAATATTATAAAGAGGAAAGATTTGATTGTTTGTTTGTTGATTTATTTGTTGATTTATTTGTATCCCGTTTAATTTCCAGGTCGTTCATACTGCATCACCTCCCACCGTATGTTGATGCAGTGCATCGATAGTTTGGTTCAGAAAGTGCAGAGTGGTGTTGTGATTAACTTCGAGAAGATTGGCCCCGACCCTCCGCCTATAGAAGGGGCTAACAAAGGAGAAGGCGAAGGGGATGAAGCCAACCATGAGGGGGAGAAAGAAGTGGAGGGGGTTGATGGGGAGAGGAATGGAGTAAGTAGTTGTTTTTGTTTTTTTTTTTATCTAGGAAACTTGACTTTCACACGAGATCGCTCAATTCATGTTACTAAGATTGGCCAGTTAGCAGATTTTTGATATGGCCTTCTTGTCCAAAGATCACTGGACGAACTGCCACATTTGAGACAGTTCTTTGTTGTGCCCTTGAGAATGTATACTGCGTATTCCATACCATCATTCAGTCTTATTATTTTTCGAACATCAAACAAAGTCACATCACATCTGTGATTCTCTTAATCCCATAAAATTAAATGTGTTCATTACTATTGTTCTACACTCACAATTTATTATCTTGGAGAACTTTAATCCATTTGGTGCGCTTTCTCCTACTATAGACATAAACGTAGATGTACCTACGTATACATATAATAATGTATAATTGTGTCCGATATTACTTCTGCAAAATTACGTGTTCTTCAGTTTAGTTACGATACTTTAACACATACAAAATAAACGCCTTTTTCCAATGGAGGTCAGCAGAAAGCACAGACCGCCATCTGCTACGATCCTTACCTACATACTTCTTTTGCCTCCTTCACGTTCATACATCAGCTGGCCTACCATGACGTCTTAAAACATTATTGTTTTACTCCTTTTCCAGTGTGGGAAAGAGATGGCGCTACACATCCTGTATAGCTCCGCCTCTTTCCCACACTGGCATAAGAGCAAAACAATACTGCTTTAAGACGTCATGGTGGTCCAGCTGGTCATACACGCACGCAACATTAGAAATAAGCTAAATTTAAACGGGTTGATGGTGGATACTAAGTAAACTCAGATACGAAGAGACTTCTCATACAAACATCTGAATCCTAAACATTATCAAATAGGTATTTAAAGTAACAATAAGTTCATCACTTTAAAGTATGATCTATCTATGTATGCATATACTTCTCTTAGTCACGCATACGGTAACTACGTATAATGATAAGCAAGTGCTTTGTGACGCAAGTGTTGGGTGCAAAGCCCTACACAACACCTTCTAATCTATTAACGTAATATTGTTACTATTTCGAAACTGGTCCATAGACTAAAGTAACGAAACTTATTGGAAAAAGAAAAGTACAGTATCACGCGTCCCCGTAGGATTAGAAAGACGTAGTATTTACATTACGCCAGTTTATATCCTTTGTGTTCGTTGGCGAATTGGCGAGCCATTTACTATACCAATCAATACCTACAGGTATTGCATTATTGTAGGAAACAGCATTTAAAAAAATAGTATTTATATTATACCATTTCTAACATTTTCTTTGTCCAATTAATAGAATCTCGTGTCCCCTAATAAAAATCATTTCAATAGGTCAGCTCACCAATTCATTATTTGAGCTGTCAATATTCATTAATCGGCTCAATAATTAGTTAGCCTATTTTTCTATTACTCAAATGTACAGTCATCCTCAAAGGAAAATGAATTATGATAAACAAATACCAAGTGAAAAATATTTGTTTATTTTCTACGAAAGGTATTCTTAGGACTTATGAAATAAAATAATACGGAGAAGGCTTGTACTTTTAAAAGGTTTCCTTTACAGCCAGCCAAACAACCAGTCTGGAACTTTTAAACATTTTCTTTTTCTTAACAAAACGGCAAAGAGTGACGTCATTACTCACTTTTTGAAATCGGAACTTCACAAAAGATTGAATCCTTGCAAAGTCAGGCCCGGGCTATAGATAGATCTAGAACAAAGAAGTGTACGCAATCGTTATTTCGAGTCGTAATTACTTAACTTGGGACTCTACCTTTATAAACAACCCAGTATGTATGGAACTTTTAAACATTTTCTTTTTCTTAACAAAACGGCAAAGAGTGACGTCATTACTCACTTTTTGAAATTGGAAGTTCACAAAAGATTAAATCCTTTGCAAAGTCAGGCCCGGGCTATAGATAGATCTAGCTAGAACAAAGAAGTGTACGCAATCGTTATTTCGAGTCGTAATTGCTTAACTTGGGACTTGTTTATTTTTTTACCAGGAACAGTCGTCATTCAGATTAAAATAAACACTGGGTCAAGAGATTAGTTACGATGGCAATTTGTATAAGCCGTAGTCGTTGCTGTCAGTCAATCTTTTAAACTGTTTTACGCGCTTTACACTTGACCATTTACCAGCACGTTTATATATCTTGCTAGAAAGGGATCCACAAGTCCATATTTCGCCAACATTTTAAGTACTAAAAGAGGATTTATTGACCCAGGGAGCGTCCTACGGTTGTCGATACATTGGTCCGTCGACAGACATGGCGGCGCTGTTTAAATCTAATACTTACCGAAAATTCTTCTCTTTACAGCGTTGGAACAACACCGGCCAGTACCAGACTCAAACTCCAAACCCGAGCGGTCCCAGTGCCCCTCAAGCTTGGCACTCCTGTCGCCGACTCATCTACGTGCCGCGGACAGTCGCGCAGAAAGGCTTCGCTGTCGGCTTCTGGCCTATACCGGAGTCCTTCCGATCCGACCCTAACGCGCAAACATTGGTATGTATAAGATATGACCACTGACTAGATATTTTTATTATTATTGTGAGTATAAATGTGGATGGCTATAAGAGTAAGAGAAGACCAAAGAAACGATGGAAGGACTGTCTGAATGATCAAGTAAGCCAGTGACTAACAGAGATGTATGGGAGATCATAGCTGAATTGGGACAAGACCAAGGTCATGAGTATGATGAAGACGATGGTTGAATTTCTTACTTTCTTGTGTTCTCCTTTTTGTTTGGTTGATCAAAATAACAATTAACTATTGAACTATTATAAAATTATATTGAATAGCTTTTCAGAGTCCCGAAGCTCTATATTATTATGATAATAAACTAAACTTCATAGTTGTTGCTGTTTCGTTTGAAATTAGTTCAAACAATTACAAAGTCAGCTGGCCAGTCCCTTTAGGGCTGAACACTTCATTCACTTTCATTTTATATTGAGCTTGTATACTCAACAGGACTTTTTATATTTGGTTAATTCTGACTTCATTGCAACCATATTATCGTCGAGTCGACAATTATGATAATGATTCAAATTAAATGTTTCAAAGGAATTAAACTTGTAATTTCATCATTACTGTATTGAATATTTAACGTCAAAACTGCGGCGTCAGTTGTTGCAACCTGTCGCTGTTCCCATGAACAACAAGTCGATTTTCTTATTATACAACAAACAAAGCTCACTTTGTTCACGATGTTCGGACTTAGTAATAAACTGTGTACATTTGTTCAGAACTTATTGGTTCACATTTGGTCTTCACGATTCTCGAAAATGATTGCATGGCAAGTGCATAAGAGAAATAAAATGTGTGCAGTATAGTATGTTTGTTTTCGCGCCTTTCGGGGACACGACCTTGGCATGAATTGGTAGATGTAGTCGAGTTTACACTCATCGGTTACGGCCAGAAGAGACTGGCCAACGATAGCTTTCAAGTTTTTTCATTTTTAATTTATGGTTATTTGTCTACCACTTCCTTCGTTCTTTTAAAGGGGTGGCGTCATTACACCATATTAAGCAGTTGCGCGAAGTTGATCGAATTTATATATGTCCAAGTAAATAGTATTAGTAGTTTATAGGGTCATACCTAAAAGTTCCATCATTATGGTGAATGGTGCTATGCAGAACTTTATAGTGTGCAACTACTAGACCGAGTGATTCGATTATTTGAATAAATATATTAATTTGAAAGAGCTTGTGACTAAATAAAAACAGCCACTCGGGTCGATCTTTAGGTTAAGCCGCGGTTGCCTAGGTTGGTACGCGGATGGGTGACCACCCATTACATACCAAGTTTCCTCCGTGCTTCAAAAAGCACGTTAAGCCATTGTTACCGGCGGTCATTTGTAGATCTTTGGCAGTCAGGTCGTCATTGCCCTGAAAATCTGACAACCTGTCTTACCAAGGGATATCATATTACCTAGCACGAACTGGATTGTGGAGATCAGATAGGCAGTCTGTTCTTGTAAATTACTGGTATTCAGCTGCGTCTGGTTGCTGACCTCAACACAGTTGGGAAAAGTCTAGGCAAATGATGATTGATTTGAATAAAAACGTAAATGGCGAAATGTGGGTGGAACATCTCCCAACCGTTCGGGGATTACAAGTGTGATTATGTAATGTAATAAAATCAAGCTGTCATTGATAAACCCTTTTTGATAATTTCCAGCCACCTCGCTCTGCACACCCAGTGGTGAAGTTCACATGTTCGAGTCAGGAACCAATGGTGATTGACAATCTGCCCTTTGACAAGTATGAGTTGGAGCCCAGTCCATTGACACAGTTCATATTGGCCAGGAAACAGCCTACTGTCTGCTGGCAGGTAAGAAAAATATGTACTTATAAGAGTTTATGTTTAAACGTCATGTATAATGAATAATTAAGTCTGATATTTTTTTTATGTTTATCATTTGTGTTAACTTTAAGTGACATTTAAAAATAAACCCATTGTTGATTACACCTATTTATTAAGCATTTCTATCATCTTAGTACAGTCACGGACTTTAATTGATGAGCCACTTTCAAACTTTCCAATTTTGCTATTTTATACATTCACGAGATTACACGATTAAACACGAACTCAAACCGCATGCTCGTAAACAAGATGTCATATTACTAATAATCGGAAATACTCTTATCCATAGAGGTTGAAGAATGACTTGTAAGTTGTCTGTTGTGTGAATTATACCTACATACATCTATCCAACCTATTTCTGACTGACCTCCTTTGAATTAGAGGTCATTAAATACTCTTTATTTCTGAAAACCTTGGATAGGTTTCCAGACAGTTGAAGTGTCGATGTCAGAAACGATTTTTCCGAATTTCGTTGAATAGAATAATTCTTATGAACGTCATCTTGGACGCCACGCGTTCGGATAAAATCGTGGGTTCGAGTTTTTCCGATGGTGAAATGAAATTTCTCGGTACACTAAGCGTTACTATGGCTACGCTAAAACAAATTGTCGCTAGGTAATGGTTGCTAGACCTGCAATTGGTTGACTTTGAGTAGTCACTCTGTACTATGTACGAATATAACCGACTAAAACCCATTTGCATTACACGGCTAAAATACAAACAGTGGCAAGTGGCTCATCAATTAAAGTTCGTGACTGTACATACTTATCTTGAAATTAAAATAGGAACTTGTCTTCAAAATAGTTTAAAGAAAAATAACAAAAATTCTAAACACAAATTTTACACCATTCATAAATGACAAGTTTTTATAGAATCATAGTGGCAATAACCTCCATACTCGCAACTTTCGTAAACAAATGGCAACTAAAAGATATTAGCAATTGACTCCACTTTGAGTTAATTTATTATGTAGGTTATTAGGCCTTGTATAATGTAAACAAACTATCAAATTACACTCCACTAACAAGATAATGTGAGCAATTACTTCTAATAAGTGTTTAATAATTCATTGACGATAGCCCTTGTATGTGTCTGCATATTTTACCATATTGTTTGTTTTTGTATGGCTAATGGCTACTATCGAGTCTCGTCTACGCTTAGATCTTTTAAGTAGCAATGGATTTTGAAGTGGATTTTATCAAAAGGCAGATTGATTCAAGAAGAACGTATATAATATATGTATAATTTATCCCTGAAAAACACAATAATTTCCACGCGAAATCGCGGACAGCAGCTAGTATAATATAAACTTTTTTGCTTATATCAGTACAGTGTGGTCATTTTACGACTTTACTACGATGATTCCATTCAATGGATTTAATAATCACTTTTCAATGGCTATCATAGGGTCCTTTGTTGTGGGCGTGGCATTAGAATCTATTGGCTTGATCAATGTTTTTTTTATAGAATACTAGCTGTACCCGGCTGCGTTGCAATGCCCTTTTTACTACCTACCCACCCTACACTACCTACCTAACCTACCCTACCCTACCTACCTACCTACCCTACCCTACCTACCTAGCCTACCCTACCCTACCTACCTACCTAGCCTACCCTACCTACCTACCTACCCCACCCTACCCTACCCTACCCTACCTACCTACCTACCTACCTACCCTACCCTACCTACCTACCTACCCTACCCTACCTACCTAGCCTACCCTACCCTACCTACCTACCTAGCCTACCCTACCTACCTACCTACCCTACCCTACCTACCTAGCCTACCCTACCCTACCTACCTACCTAGCCTACCCTACCTACCTACCTACCCCACCCTACCCTACCCTACCCTACCTACCTACCTACCTACCTACCCTACCGTTCTCACCTTTTAAACCTTCCCGGGACTACGACAAACATTGCAAAACCAAAATCAGCCAAATGGGCCCAGCCGTTCTCGAGTTTTAGCGAGACCCACGAACCACGATTGATTTTTATATATATATATAAATAGATAAATGAACAGTCAACAGTAAAATTTTCTGAATATTTTGGGTTTTTAACTGAATAAGGAGCCCATCATTATTATTCTTAGGTCTGCACCCAAATCTCTAAATACTTTAAGTATTAAATATATTTGAGATATCGTATGATGCTGTCAATTGATGTTGTAAATAAATAGATAAATGAACAGTCAACAGTAAAATTTTCTGAATATTTTGGGTTTTTAACTGAATAAGGAGCCCATCATTATTATTCTTAGGTCTGCACCCAAATCTCTAAATACTTTAAGTATTAAATATATTTGAGATATCGTATGATGCTGTCAATTGATGTTGTAAATAAATAGATAAATGAACAGTCAACAGTAAAATTTTCTGAATATTTTGGGTTTTTAACTGAATAAGGAGCCCATCATTATTATTCTTAGGTCTGCACCCAATTCTCTAAATACTTTAAGTATTAAATATATTTGTTTTGATTAAGGGTGGTGCATGCTGCCCTAAAAAACGAATTATAGCAAAATATTTTTTTTGTATGCTTTGTATGAATATGTGTACTAATAGTTACCATTAAATATTTCCAGGTGTTCGTAGCCAACAGCGGTTGTAAGAGCTCTGAGATCAACCACCCATTCGGCTACTTGAAAGCGTCAACGAACCTGACTTGCGTTAACTTGTTCGTGTTGCCGTATAACTATCCGATGTTGCTGCCTCTTCTAGACGATCTGTTCAAAGTTCATCGGTGCAAGCCCACTGCGGAGTGGAAGCTGGCGTTTCAGCACTATCTGGACAGAATGCCATCTTATTATGTTGCTGTAAGTTGCACTAAAGTGAAAATCTTGCTTGTAGAAAAATGTATTTTTACAGGAAATAGAAAGGAAAAACTGAGGACTACTGACAAATTATTTTGCAAAATAATGTTGCAGTAACTAACTGAAAATGAATTATTCTTTGCAATAATTACAAATCTCATATGTAGTTAAATGTCCACTCATACTATATTTGTATGAGTGGACATGCAACTGAATATACTATCAATAATTGCTAAATTATAAATCATGTTAAAATTAATGTTTTCTTTTTCCAGCCTCTTCGCAGAGCATTGACGAAAATGGGAGCATCCGCACAACTTCTACAGAGTTTGATTCCTGACTCTCAAGACAACTCTCTCAGCTTCTCCGTGTTGAACTATTTGAAAAGACTGAAAAATCAAGCTAAAGTTGAATTCGAAAAGCTCTGTGCTGACGTCATCAACAAATCTTCCAGCAATAATACGCAGAAGGTAAAGTATCTATTTTATATTTATCAATGTCAAAATCTGCTTTCATTGTCCAATCTTATATTGTACGCGCGAGTGAACAACAACAATTTCTAGCCAATCATTCTTATTTATCCATCAAGAATCTGAACAATTTTAATACATAGTTAAGTTGATGATGATGATTAACAGTCTGTAGTGATGATTTGTGGAATAAGTTTGACTTCTATAAAATTAAAATTTAAAAAGAACTGGCATAATGGGTGTACTATAAACACCTCTGCCAAACCCTTTAGTGATTACAGCAGTGCTATATTGTGATGTTTATTCTAAGATAAAAGCTAATAAAACTACTTAATTACATTTCAGGTGGCCGAAAGCGTTCGAGTAATGCCCCGGTCTCCTCTCCGGAAGGACTTGACAACACATCCGTGTCTACAGGACAAGTTCTCAGCACTTCGCGATCAGTTGAACGAGTTCGGCGGATTCGTCGTTGGGCTCTCACGAGGCAGACATAAGACGCAAACGCACACATATAGGAATCCTTTCGACATACAAAGGAGAGATTTACTAGATCAGGTAAGAACATAAACAGCGGGGTAATTGCTTAACACGCTCGTATTCCTTATGCCATTCATTTTGACAATTCCTTCGAATTTCTTCAAAATCTTTCGGAATGCTATAGAATTTTAATTGGGGTGCTGGTATGTTGTCTGACTGGTTCTGTGTCTTCTAAGATACTCAAGGGCTAGCTCCAGATAACACAGGATAGGTATCAGAACGGAATGAAGGCTTCTTTTTGGCCATCTCTAGGACACTAGACAACAAAAACAATTCCTACACTGTAAAATTGCGTCGCGTCACTTTAGAAAAACCGGCCAAGTGCGAGTCGGACTCGCGCACAAAGAGTTTCGTATGATTTTAGTATTTGTTGTTAGAGCGGCAACAGAAATACATAATCTGTAGAAATTTCAACTGGCTAACTATCACTATTCATGAGATACAGCCTGGTGACAGACGGACTGACGGACAGCGAAGTCTCAGTAATAGGGTCCCGTTTGACCCTTTGGGACGGAACCCTAAAAATCATCGAATCAAGCTTGCGAAACTTGGAAGGACAGCAAAATATATTAGCTTCATATTTTTTAACACCGTTGCTCGTAAAGCTGATGTAATTCCACCGGTTTTAAATATGTAAAGCGGGTCATAAAAAACGCGTGTGTTACCAAAGCAAATAGTTAAGTTATAGTCCATACAAATTCCATAACAGTATTATTTGCCATTTCGCGCGCTGTTGCTATTCAAATTTCGAACTAATCGCCGCGCGGCGCCAGTCAGTCAGTAGCACGCTGTTTTTTTTTTTTGCTGTTTATTAAAATGGCGGGAAAGCAACAGTGTGCATTCACAGATTCACTTTATTTAAAATAAAAAAAATCTGTTTATTCGGTAATTTAAAAACTTGGCTGTGTGCTCTAACGTCTTTGCCAACATTTTCACGCAGCTACGGCAGAAAATAATCCTCGCGCCATTTTTCTCTAATTTTCTTTTCTTACAACTACAACTACGTATCATTTTAATAATTGTAATTTCATTAACTGTTTAAATAATTAGAAATGAACAAATTATAAAATGTTTTTTTTTCTGTTTCCTCGCAAATGTGTTAAAAAACGTCGTACGATATACGTGCGTATTGGTTATAACATGCTCGGCTCAATTACACCCTCGCCTTCGCTTAGATGTAAAGTAGAAAGTACGGGTTGGGGGGGGGGGGGGGGGGGGGGGGGGGGCGAGGTCCGGGGGGGCTGAAATTCCGCCTCGCATGTTATAACCATCATAACGCACTAATATCGTAATGTACTATTACGTCACTATACCAGAACGACAAACAGATTAAAGCGGTAAAATACTTTGGCGTTCCGTCAGTTCAAGAGAGGCTTGAAAAAACAAGTACATACAATGCATAGTAGTAACATCATATGGCGATGATCTCATTTGGTAACAGATTGAACATTTCCTCACATTATTACTTAATTTTTTATGGTCCCATGTGGCAATATACGAACTCTGTTTGTAATAAAATGCGATGTGTGTGGTATAACATTAATTCTTATTCCACGTGTAAAACTTTGTACAATGCCCAAACTGCATGTAAATTGTAAATAAACAAGAATTTTTATTGGTATTTCTTGGCAAGTTCCCAAAACGAATTTCTATTTTTACATATATTCTTTTGTAAATAGCATAACCGCATTGTATTCTAATAAGGCTTGAGTTTGTGAGCCATTGTTTACATAATTCATTACACATTGAGAGTGAAAGACATCTGAGTATAAGCTGGTTCTCAGACAAGTCCACCATAACATGTTAAACAAGTTTAATGAGAAAAATGTTTTTGTGTCATAAGTAAACCAGCAAGCTGTAGAACATGATTTGATATTAACAATGGGATTGGTATAATATTATAAGCGTAGATCAGAGTAGGTAGATTGGAGTCATTGATCCGTAAGGTATATATTAATATGGACATTCCTCCGGAATTGGTTGATTTGATTGAAATTTAACTGCAACATTGTATAAAAAGTTGTAGCCTTCGGAAGGCTAAAAAAATAAATAATTATTTATGCTTCAATCAGATTTAGATTGTTTTTATTATTAAACAGATAAATAATAAATTAATTGAGTTTTGATATCTTCCTTTAAATTTTGAATTGAGTATAATAATAATGTCACTACCAACATGAACAATATTTAATTTAATCCGGAAATACTGGAATTACTTTCCGGAAAAATGGCTTATCCGTGTTATTCTTTCTGTGTGGATTTGTGATACAAGTACCCAAAATCAATCTACCTACTCCGATCTATGATTATAAGTATAATAATACTTTTTTACCTACTCAAACTTCTACTCTTTTGCAATAGCATCATATAAGACATCGTCTTTCTAGTTATGTTTTTCGACGTTCTCTCAATGTTAATATTATGCCGTATAATATTATGCCATACATAAACTTTAGTTTTTAAACTGACATGGTCACTAACACTATCAATAACGCTGGATGGGGAATGTTTCAAAAATAACAAACAATATCGGGAACTCACATGAAGTAGTAAACATGGAGAATATCCGCTTTCCAGTGTTATCAATAATGTTAAGTATTAATTTTGTCTCAATAGTTAAAAAATAATAACTTACAAAACCTTTACAATCATAACTTTTCAGGTGGTCCGAATGCGCGCGAACTTCTTACAACCATCTTTAGCACATACTCGACTAGTCGATGAAGACAGTGTACACTCGATGCCGGTTGCTCAGATGGGCAACTACCAGGAGTATCTCAAGCGAATGACGCCGCAATTACGGGAGATTGAGTCGCAGCCTGTACGGCAGCACATGTTTGGCAACCCCTTCAAGATAGATAAGGTAATTTACTTTTATTTTACACTAGCTGATCTTAGAATGCGTTGCTATGCACTTGTTCCCAACCACTACTACCTACCTACTATCTACCTAAGAACCTTTTACAAAGTATTAGAAAACATTTAAAAAAAGATGAATTAATTTGGTCAAGTCGTCGACCTATGGTGTGATCAAGTGAAACAGGGATTTATTTTTATAGATATAGATGATACAGAAGTCAAGTCATGAATTAAGTTTTTGATGGATGCTGGGTACAGTAAAATTTCGCCTCGCGGCCTTGCGATTCCAAGATATCATTGTAAACATGGTCATTCCTTATGAATGGCAGTTAATATAAATGATACGTATTTTTTTTTTAGATCAAAGTAATTTATTTATTTAATTTTCATGTACAAAACTGATACATAAGTAAGTGGATTTAATGACACAAGACATTCTCTATCCATCAACCTTTGAGTTTAATAAGACAAGATAGTTATAACCAACCTAGGTTAATGTGGGAAGCGGTTTTGGAAGTATTTTCGGATCTACTATGAAATACTGTGACACATAGTGATTTTTAACGTCAGCTAATTTAAAATGATTCGATTGCAGCGCATGATGGTAGACGAGGCCGACATGGACCCGGTGGGCGCGGTGCGCAGCGGCGGCGGCGGCGCGGGCGGCAAGCGCGGCGCCGACAGCCCGCGCGCCGCGCCGCCCAAGCGCCGCGCCGGGCCGCTGCCGCACCACGTGGTGGCGCGCCGCCCCTCCGAGCCGCCGCAGCCGCCCGCCATCCCGCCGCCGCGCGTGCAGCCGCCCGCGCCGCCCGTCGCGCCGCTGTCGCCCGTCGCGACGCGAGGCCCGGCATCGCCGCTGGCGCCTGTACCTTCGGATCTACCGTCTGGAAGGCCTCCTGAGGTAATAATTATCACGATCTGTATACACAAAACACTCAGGAAATTATATAAAGCTAAAAGAGCAGAAATTGTATTTGATACCGTCCTAGCCAAAAGTCGTCGTCTGCGACAGCACCTGGAAAGAAGTTTAGTATGCCTTGGCCCAGCAGTGGGACATAAATGCAAATTTGAAAATCTTTGTAAAATTACATGGTGACCCAGTAACTGCGTTGGTCTACTGACTGATGTTGCTTCCACCCTTGTTTTTGAAGTACACAATCTGATTTGTGAAACTGTTGTACTTATATTGTAAACGGATATTGATTTTCTAAATGTTCGTATTTCAGGAACCTCCAAATATGGACACTGGTGGCCCAGCCGTGGGTCCTGCATCGCCTCCTGCCTCCCCACCTGCCGTCGCGCCGCCCAATCTACCGCCTGTCGTCAAACCCTTCCTTAATGGAGGTCAGTAGTCACTACAAAGTTATTAACTCTAACATGTTCTATATAAATTCTATCGGCTGTATGCAGACATGGGTAAGGCGTGCGAAACACATGTTTGGCTCGGTCAGGTTCGGCACTGTGGCCGGCTGACCCGGGCTTTAAAATGTACATTTAATTTTGTAGGGCGGTCTGTGCCAAATCAAGCGATCCCGAACTGTGTATCATCCCTAAGACCCTATTTGGTCGAACACACTTATAAACATTGAGGGTCCATGATACGTGTTCGATGGATTATTGTATACATTAATTGATTTGGCAATTTTATGAAAGCTAGCTCACCAAAACACTCGTGAAGAATTTAATATATATTGTTTTGTCTTTCTCTTTCTCCAGATGCATACACGACGATGGGTAGCAAAATGCCGCGCTCGCCCTCCCCGCCGCCCGAGCCGCCCGCGCCGCCCGCGCCGCCCGTACTGCACGACACACAGGAGCTGCAGATCAACGCCATCCTGCAGGGCGTCGCCGCTGAGAACAACTCCAATGCACGCTCACGGAAGAGGAAACGAAAGGTATCCAACATCCCACGATGTGACACTGTTTTGAATATGAAACTTTAGACCTCCCTTCGGTAGTGTCCGATTGCCGTTTTATCGAACTATGAGTGGGCGAATTCTCTCTATGCACTGCACCTGTGTGCATTCTCATCCACTATCTATCTATCACTATCACTAACTATCTATCTTCGCAAGTCGGTTAATCTTTGCCGAGATTGACTGACATGAAAAAGGGTTAGGAATGAAGGGCAATGCTCACACAAATGGTTCCAGTTTTTATTTGCAAGTTATAAACTGAACCAATTAGTGGAAAAAACAAATTGGTAAACATTTTTCTTTACATTCCATTTTGTAGTATCCAACATAGGTTTAATAACTAGTCTTTAGTTATACACAGAAATATAAGTTAGTGATGCTTTGATGCACCAAACATGGACGGGTAGGTCACGCAAAGTCAAACGAGGTCACTACTAACATAGAAATCTGTTACAGAACGACAAACAACTGCAGTTGACGATGCCCCCACTGCTGACGCGCAAAGAGCTTGCAGACATAAGAAAGCACAATCTAGATGTACGGTCGGAGGTCTTCCGCGCAGTTCGACGACCCGGCAAAGGTAAATATGACATTTAATTATTCCCTTTATTTGTTTATTTCATTATCTTTTTAAATATTTCAACCTAAAATAGTATAAAAACAAACATTAAGATATAAAAAAAACAGTACCAGTAGCCCACCAGTATCAGGAACAGGATCCAAGCTACCGGCCGTATCGCCAGGGCTCCAGAGAGACGAACCTTCTGAATTTCTGAATCAAGACCTTGTAGAATCAACATTTATTTTATTGCTACTAGTCTAAAGTCACCTAAATCACCACTAACCAGTGCGAATATCATAAATTAAATAGTAGTGTTATTATCATTTTTTGTGTCACAATTGACTAATGCAGATAATTATTTGGTCTAACAGGCATATTTTTTAACAGGAGTCTGTAAATGTTCGTCATTTCCTCTTTTAGAGGTGGTGCATGGGAAGTGGTTACTTCTGCCTAAGATAGTAGCATCAGTGTTAGGGTGTTCTTTTGGCAATTTCAGATAGAGAATGTAATGAATTGTGTCATAATAAGCAGTTATAAAAAATCTCGGAGATTCAAGTTTTTATTTCAAAACCCGTTTTCAATTCGCCTACTATAGTAACACGTTTTTGCGATTACAGAAGGCTGATAAAAGTGTATTTCCGGAATAAACAAATACAATGATTCTGCGTCGTTTCGTAGTTGATACTGTTATCAGTTTTATCGTTGGCGGTATTCATGCAACACATTCAAACCTAACCTAAATAAAACCGCTATAATTTTTTGCGATAACCTATAAAAATCTTGTAACGTATCTTTTTGTTTACAGATTACACGAAACTGTTCGAAAATTTAAAACAATTACAAGGTGGTGTGGACGTTAAAAAGGAAGTGGTACGCGAAGTTATAAAAGAATCTTTAAGGTTCAAACGAAAGGCCCTCGCCAAGCTTTTGGAAGACTTCTTAGCGGGACTAGAGAAAAACGGTAGCAGTGCCTCAATTAGTATGAAGAGAGTTAACAACTCAGTGATGTACAGTAACGCTAACAACCATAGCTAGTAAAGTGCGAGACATTTTAATGTGATTTTATTGACTGACCACATTTGCTGTTCAAAGTCGGGAACTTAGTTCGATGGAATCACGAAACGTAGATTTATGACAATGGACACAAGCATGTGCTGTTATGATATTAGTTTCTGTGTTTAATTTAACGGTACAAAGCCAGTGTACGTTTAAAATCTGATTGTTATTGTTACTCTACCATATAATTATCATATTCGATGATTTTGTATTGCGATTCCGCCTGGTAAGTAGTCATGTCGTCAGTGTACGGTAATAACACGAGATGCGATGTTAATGATCTCACAGGCTCGACAGTGTGACTCACTGTTGAGTGCTAGTTATTGCATATTGTATGCGAATCATTAAGTTTGTACGGAACTGAGAATACCTTGTTAATCTGTATGAATCTTTTAAGAATTGTCCCCTATTTATCATAGTAGAAAACTAACATTCATAAGCAAAATGTCATATCATATTTTCATTAATATTTCAAAATATTTTTTTGTAAATTCATGCATTACAGCCATGACTTGTTGATTAGTTACTCAAGTTTGTTGACCAAGGAACGTGAATGTGTCGGCCAAACTTACCGTTTTCCTGTCATTTTGATTTTTGTGTCTTACACATAGAGATGTATATGAAGCAATATAACATTTGGTTTATTATCACAATGTGTCTTATTCAAAGTGGCAGAAGAATTGTGAGTTTCATGTTGTATATAAAGTTGTACATATTATTAGAATGTTATAGTTATTACCAATGGAATGTATGTGTAGGATGCTTTTATGCATCGGTCACTACTACTGTTAATGTGGCTGGACAAACCCGACAGAGATAGATATTAAATATTATTAATAGAATAATGTATCCAGGAATGTTCACACATTTTATGGACCTGAAGAATTTAATGAAGACATTTATATAAAGTTTTAGCATATTGACTCCATTGAAATTTTAAATGTTTTATTAACATCATGAATGGTGTTATTATCATGACATAATAACTATACGCTTACATCACGGTTCGTCAGTGTTACACGATTTTGTGGACGCTTGTACCAAACTGTAGTTTATTTTGGATGTTCTTTATCGGAAAAATAGCATCATTACATTAAAAGGGAACTGTGATACTCAAAATTTTAAATTATCGATTATTATGGGTGACCCGCCACATTAACACGAGTTCGGTCAATTGTAAAGTGTAATATATCATTTTTTAAATAAATTATGATCCTTATTGGATTTTTATGTCGTGTTTTATTGGTCCATTTTAGTTTTTCCTACATTTTCTCAGAATAAACTCCTATTCTTTTGGGTTCCTTTTTTAATTTGAATTGAAGTTTCGTTTAGTAGCTTATTTGAAATTCCGTCAACTTTCAACAGCGTCAAAAATTTGAACTTTTTGTCGAAGAATCAGTTTCTTTACACACAAGTTCCAAGTATCATGTCGTAATTAAACTTCGCTTCTCAAACGTCAATTATATTTTAAGGCAGTATTTGGTAGAGATAGACTTCAATTCGAGAGAGACGAGGATGCTGCAACAACAGAGATAATGTTCACGCAAAATTGTATGCGCCGCGTCCGTCTCGACCTATCTATAACGAATTATGCTCTCGCTTCGTACCCGTCCGCATAAAAGGGACAATATTCAGAAGAGATCATTATCATAACCGGACATCCTTTTATACAGTTTGATGGTAAGAAAGGTACCAGGAAAAGCTTGTATACTAAGCTATATTTCCAAATATATATATAATCCGTTTATATTTTGTTTGGGGTAAAATTGAGAAGGTATGTAAAGGCACTGAAACAGAAATAACAACACAACAACACTACAACCCTAAGGCCCGGCGCCCATTATCGGCATCGGCAAGGAAAAGGATCCTTCGGCATCCTACATGCAAGCGCACACTATCGGCAATTATGCTTTGGCATGCTGCAACGTTCTTAGGGATGACGAGGCGTCCTTAAGGATGCCGCACCGTTGCCACCCGCAGGGCAAACTATCCCCCGAGTGTTGCCTCGGCGCCGGCGGCGTACCGAAGGTTGCCGAAGGATGCCGAAGCATCCCGAAGCATTCTCAAGGCCGCCGATACACCAGCCTCAAGCATACCGAAGCGGTATTTTTGTTATTACGACCACATATCACGGAAATTTCTACTTTATTGCCATTATGTTATAGTACCTATATTGCTATTTGCCACCTAAAATCCTCAGTCGTACCGATGCCGATAATGGGCGCCGGGCCTAAGTACAGTGTATTTTTATTCACAGTAGGTAAACAATGTATGTACCAAGAGATAAAAGGAACTCATGGGGCATCAAATATATTCGTCCACATGACTTTGGGTTGCGCCGGTTGTGCGTTGTTTCATCGCTTATTGTTTAATCGAATTTCGTTTCAAATAAATTGTTTCTCATATTATCATTTCATAGAATAATCAATACGCAGAATACTTACTTTGAAGAAATTTAAATCGTCGATATTTGTTTCAAATAAAGTTTTATGTTAGAATGTTCATATCATAGAATAACAAATCGAATAACAGTATGTAAACGTTTCAAATCATACCTTTGAAAAAATGCATACCCTCCTATAAAATGACAACACCGAGATCACAAAAATAATCCGGGTAAATTCTTGTGAAGCAGGAAAATAATCTTAATAATCTCACTAATAGTATCCATGCCTGTTTCATCTTGCATGCATCATGCAAGCAAGCATGCAACTTGTAGCGTGCAAGCAAGCATGCAACATGCAGCAGGCATGGTTTCCGTCACGGCTTCGGCGCTGCGAGGCTCCGGCGGTCCCATGCGAGCTTATCGTCGCAGATGTGTTTCACGCTCACCACCGTGGCTTCGAGTGTCAAAACCACCTGCTCCTCAGCTCGCGGGCGGCCTCGCCCCTCGGCGCCTACGCAATTTTAAATAACACTCTAGGGGTAGGGCGGGTAGGGCAGACAACTACGTGGAGTCGATTTTGCAGCCATTCGTTTCTGTCACTAGTTTTTGTAGCACAACATATTGACTTTATAAGACAATATTTTAATTTAGGGTTAAAAATTTCGTTGAAATAAAATTCGATGGAAACATCCATCGAACAAACAATATTCGTAAAAAAATAATTCTACTGTTTGATAAGTTTGTGAAATAAAAAAATGTGATTATAAAATTCATTGAATTGTGTTTCTGTAAAATATGTTTCATTCGAATAAATAGTAGTTGAAACAAAAATATTCGAAATAAAAATACATGGACTAAATATTACTTATGTGAAACATTTTCTGGGAAACGAAATTCTGTGAAATTTCTGTATCACTGACTCTGGCAGGGCAGCCATCAACGGGGCAAATTCCGTGACTGCTATATATAGCATTGCCGCTCTAGCAAATGACGGTTCTGAACGCCGGAAAAGGACAGGAGCATGGATAAATGCGATTCCGTGCTGTTTAGATGTGGCGGAACCCGGTATCACCTTGTTTCGCAGACAGAAATTTCGTGTCACTGACTCTGGCAGGGCCACCATCAAGCATTTTATTAATTTTGAAAACACAAAAAATTTGTCGCTAATTAGTCGAAATTTGTCGCCAAATATCAGAATTTGTCGGTCGCTGGTTCAAAAGATATAAGGGTTTATAAGGTGGCCGATCTGGAGAGTCTCCCCAGCAGGGCCATATTTATATCTCTAAAACTAGGGCACCTAGCAAAGATCTGTTTTCTCCCATATTATGTCGCCAACTAGTCGCAAATTGTCGCCAAGTTACAGATTTAGTCGGTGTTTAATTAAAAAGATTAAAGAATTCAATTTCCCCATACAGTGGTACAAGCGAGTACAAAATACTTTATGTAGTTTCTAGACGGTATCTATGACATCTTATGGAGGAATGTTTGTTTCGAATTAAATAAATATAAACTTATTCTATAATTTCAACCCACCTTATGAAAGCTGTATTCATTACCTATAAACAAATCTACAATAAATATACGTAATTATTTATTTAACACAAGTTAAAGCCAGCCAGATAGGTAATTAAAGTGGAACTTATTATGAATAAGTTACGAACTGGAGTGTTGTTGTCTCTAGGTATTCCGAAAATACAAAAACGGAGAAAAGAGCGATTTAATAAAATTTATATTATAATAAAATTTGATTACAATTGACAATACGTTTAAGTATTTTAAACATTTTACTAAAGTTACGGTATTTTTTTATTATTCTAACGTTAATTAGAGATTATTATTGTAAACTGGTAAAACAGTTGCATGCGACTGTACATCTTGACACCAAATAGACCAAGAGCAAGCTTTAATGTTTTCAAAGAAGTTTAAGCCACTCTAACCTAGTAATTTAAAACATAAAATAAAAACATGAATTTAATTGAGAATTTATCTCTCTCGGACATTTCTAAAGACTAGACCGATAAAACTAGAAGTATGTTACACAAATTAACAGATTTTGTTTTTCTTGGTAATTTTTCGAGAACTCTTCAATCTAGCTCTTGGACTATACCTTACTAATTGAACTCAATATATCTCCTAAACTAAGACCCGATTAAATCTGTGACTTGGCGACAAATTGGCGACAAAATATGGGAGAAAACAGATCTTCGCTAGGTGCCCTAGTTTTAGAGATATAAATGTGGCCCTGCTGGGGAGACTCTCTGTTATAAACGAAGGTGGGTGAAGATTTAAATGATGCAACCGATACGTTCAAGCTCATATATTGGACTGGCGCAGCAGTCGTTAACTTAAAACTAAGTTCCTTATTCTACCCTACTTATTTGATATGATGAATAAGTAGGTACCCACATAACATCCCTCCACCTTTAATTAGAAAAACTTCGTATAATCTACCACAGTCCTATGCCGTTTCGATCGAGTGTCTTGTGTGTGTGTTCTACGGAAGGAGATGGAATTTGTTCCCTTTCAGCGGATTGGTCGCTTTGAAGAAGATCTGATGCAGGCGTTTCGGACTCAACTGGTAGTTCTTGATTAGTCACTTCGGAAGGCACTTGCTCGGAGCTAGTCGATTGTGATGGCATTACAAATGCCGGAACGATCTCTTCGCATGACCCATCTTCCCTCCCTCTAAATTTGAGCAACTGATTATAGTGTCTTTTCACCGTTTGATCCGATTCGCTGAGTTGTACTAAGAACATTGTTTTGCCAATATGTTTAATAATTTTGCCGCGTGACCAATAATGTCTTTGTTGATTATAAAGTTTCACTAAGACTTGGTCACCCACACTGAAAGAAACTTTACGGCTACCACGATAATTGTCAATCTGCGAACACTGTTTAACTTTAACAATTACTGTCGAGTGCTGCGTCGGATGGCGTCGTGGTGGTCGGCGTCAAGAGATCCAACCTACATCTCAACTTATGACCGAACAAAACTTCTGCTGGCGATCTGTTTGTGGTCGAATGTTTGGAATTCCTATAATTAAGCAAAAATTCTGATATTTTAATATTTAGATCTTTCAAACATGAACCTGATAACAAATACGATTTAATAGCTTTTTTAATAATCTTAACATAACTCTCCGCTTGTCCGTTGCTAGCCGGATTATAAGTTGGTGAAGTTAAATGTGAAATATTGTTTCGAGTACAAAATTGTTTAAATTCATGAGAACAAAATGAAGCGCCGTTATCTGAGCAAATTGTATGAAATAAGCCAAATCGTGACATTACTTCGCAGAGCTTTTCTATAACTACGCGCGTAGTACCACCCGATGAAACATCAAAACATTCCACCCATTTTGAATACGCGTCCACTACGATTAAAAAAGTTTTGCCGTTAATCGGGCCTAAAAAATCTATATGAACACGATGCCACGGCTGCGCAGGGAAAGGCCAAGGAGTGAGGGGGGTGCGCGGGGGCGATGCGCGCTGCGACGCACAAACGCCGCACGCGCCGATGTGCTGCTCAATAGCGACAGACATGCCCGGCCACCAAAATCTATTGCGGGCCTCTTCTTTCACTTTTGTGATTCCTAAGTGACCTAAGTGTAACTCGTTTAATACTTTGTATCGCAGACTTGTAGGAATTACTAATCTGTGACCCCTCATTAGACAACCATTTTCTAACGATAATTCCAATCGGTGACTATAATAATCCTTAATTAATGGTTCTTTAATTTTATTTGGCCAACCATTTGACAAATAGTCTACGACGGTTGTCAATACCTTATCTAGTTTAAGTGCATCTCTGATATCCGTCAGCGACAAAAATCTTTCACCTTCGTAAACAAAGCGCACATAACTAGATTTATCCACTAATGACTCATCACTTGCCGGGTGTGTGTCGGCCGTTTTAACCTCTTCAGCTACCGATCGACTTAAAAAATCTGCACAATTACGAACACTGCTTACGTATTCTATATTATAATTGTATGCGGATAGAAAAATAGCATAACGCTGTAAACGATTTGCTGATATCTCGGGAATACCCTTGCTCGGATTAAAGATTGAAACGAGAGGTTTATGGTCAGTTCTTAAAATAAAAGGTTTTATTCGACCATATAAATATTGATGGAATTTCCTGATTCCAAATATTATAGCAGTAGCCTCTTTTTGAATTTGGCTTTAGCGTTTTTCTGCTGCATTCAGTGAACGGGAAATATACGAGATAGGTTTTTCTATACCACCTTCGACCTGCGATAACACGGCGCCTAACCCGCTCGGTGACGCATCAACCGTTACAATTAACAAAGCTTCCGGATTGAAATGTGCTAAGGTGGTATCAGAAACTAATTTACGTTTAACTGATGATACTGCTTCGTCATGTATCTTAGTCCATAACCAAGGTTCATTTTTTTTAAGCAAATCATGTAGTGGACTTAAAATTGATGATGCGTTTTTAATAAAATTTCGGTAATAGTTGACCATGCCTAAAAATGATTTTAATTCTGTTGTATTGGTTGGAGTTCGACTTTGCAGAATCGCTTTTATTTTCTCCGGAGATTTGTGTATACCATTACGGTCAATGACAAAACCTAAGTAGGATACGGACTCTTGAAAAAATGTGCATTTTTCTATGTTTAAAACTAAACCTGCTTCCTGTAACCTACGGAAAACTTCGTTTAACCTACTCATCATCTGATTTTTGTCCGCCCCGCACACTAAAATATCATCAAGAAATGACAGAGTACCATCTAGTCCTGATAGAAGCGCTTCCATGTTACGCTGAAAAATGGCTGGCGCACTAGCCAGACCAAACACTAAGCGAGTAAACTTATATAACCCTTTATGAGTGTTTATGCAAGTGAGCATTTGTGACTTCTCATTTAGACATAACTGATTATATGCATGCGAAAGGTCTAATTTACTGAAAAACTTTCCGCCATGTAGTTTAGTAAAAAGCTCGTCATACCTAGGTAATGGGTATTTATCTACGAGTAACTGTTTATTTATAGTCACCGAGTAGTCGGCACAGAGACGTATGGAACCATCTCGCTTTAAAACCGGCACTACTGGACTTGCATACTCGGCGTATTTCACTGGTACTAACACACCTAAATCTACAAGACGGTTAAGTTCCTTTTCCACGCTTTCCCGAACAGCAAAAGGTAAAGGTCTAGCCTTAAAAAAAATTGGCTTTGCGTCTGGTTTTAAGGCTAAATCCACCTTGACGCCCTTAAAACAACCTAATTTATTTCCAAACAACTGTGGGTACTTAGAAGAGTTAATTGATAAAAAATCGTTGCAGTTATTCAATGAGCATATTTGTAAGTTGAAACGAGAAAAGAAATCTCTGCCTAATAGGGGTGGACCTCCGTTCCGCACAACATATACCCCTATTTTGAATGATTTGTTATTATAAGTGAACATGAGATTTATTTTACCTACAATATGTAATTTATCGCCATTGTAACTGTGCAAAATAAGATCACTGGTTTCCAATGTTATATTTAGAAAGTGTTTATTATACAATTGCTCAGAAATGACGGTTACTGGTGAACCCGTATCTATTTCAAAAATTTGCTCAATTCCATTAACACAAACAGATTCCCGCATCGGTTCCCCGCGAATAGTGCGGATATTATAGCATACATGCTTACCATCATCGTCTTCATCCCCACAGCACTCGACATAATGCTGTTTACCTATAGTTTGTTTACACATTCGCTTAAGATGTCCTTGAACGCCGCACTTTTTGCACTTATATCTCACAAACCGACACGTCGATGCCACGTGACCTGCGTAGCCGCAGGCAGTGCACCCGCTGCCGCTGCCGCCCGCGCCGCCTTGAGCGCGCTCGCCGCCAGCCGTGGGTGTTACTGCTCCTTGCACGTGGCGCGGCGCGCTTCTGCCGCGTGCTGTGCCAGGCTGTGCTGCCGTGTCCATACTCATCACCCGAAGTGGTGCACCCATGTCTGCTTGTCGAGTGGTTTCTTGTGCCCCCATACGCGCACTGCGTACTGCTTCTGCTATTTCCAAGGCCTTGCTGAGCGACAACTCCGACATCGCCTTGGTAAATAACTTATCTCGCTCTGGTCCGGGTACCATACCCAGCACAAAACGGTCGCGAAGCTGTTCATCAAGAATTATTGCCACGAACCCGCAGTGTATTGCTAAACCTCGTACTCGTGCCGCCCATTCTGGCAATCCTTCGCCGACATGTTGCGTGGCACTGTGGAACTTATATCTTTCCGCGAACGTGCACTTTTTCAACTTGAAATGTCCATCCAATAAAGCTACTACTTCATCATAGCTCAAGGTACCGACCTGCCGCGGTAAAGCTAGATCACGAATCAATCTGTAACTTGATTCCGAGCAGTTGCTTAGCAGAATAGCTCGACGTTTACAACCGGCTTTATCCACATCTACCCCAATTTCGTTTGCAAGAAACCACTGTTCGAGTCGTTCTTTATACAGTTGCCATTCTTGATGTTCATGGTTAAATACTGTTAATGTGCCGACCGAAACTGTAGCGGATACTTTTGCCATTTTACGATACACGCGTAACTTGTACTTTGACCTCGTCGCCAACTGTTATAAACGAAGGTGGGTGAGGATTTAAATGATGCAACCGATACGTTCAAGCTCATATATTGGACTGGCGCAGCAGTCGTTAACTTAAAACTAAGTTCCTTATTCTACCCTACTTATTTGATATGATGAATAAGTAGGTACCCACATAACACTCTCCAGATCGGCCACCTTATAAACCCTTATATCTTTTGAACCAGCGACCGACAAATTCTGATATTTGGCGACAAATTTCGACTAATTAGCGACAATTTTTTTGTGTTTTCAAAATTAAAATGCTTGATGGTGGCCCTGCCAGAGTCAGTGACACGAAATTTCTGTCTGCGAAACAAGGTGACACCGGGTTGCGCCACATCTAAACAGCACGGAATCGCATTTATCCATGCTCCTGTCCTTTTCCGGCGTTCAGAACCGTCATTTGCTAGAGCGGCAATGCTATATATAGCAGTCACGGAATTTGCCCCGTTGATGGCTATGCCTCTATCAATCCTCTATTACGTGGGACTAAATCATAACTGGCGAATTGCGGTTGCAATAGGTCCTCCACCTCTATCTAACTCTTCGGGGATCACATGCGTGATGTTTTGAAGTTGAGAAAATTGTCCAAAACCGTAAGTTGTAACTATTAACATCATCTACCTAGCCTTTTCCCAAACTATGTTGGTGTCGGCTTCCAGTCTAACCGGATGCAGCTGAGTACCTACCAGTATTTTACATTAAGCGACTGCCTATCTGCCCTCCACAACCCAGTAACTGGGTAATACGATAAAATATAATACTTGGTAAGACTGCATGTCGGACCTTTTGGCTGACTTTTTGACTACTCGGTAACGACTTTCACAGATCTACAAATGACAGCAGGGACCCACGGCTTAACGTGCTTTCCGAGGCACGAAGGAAACTCGGTATGTAATTATAGTCACCAAGCCACGGACCAACCTCGGCAAGCACGGCTTAATTAAGCTTAAAGATCAACCCCTGGGGCTGTTATTATTTAGCTACGAGCTCCTCCTAAGTTGTAACTAAAACGTTACGTGAAATATTGTAGTAAGCGGTGGTCAAGTGGCCGATACAACATTAACAGCTGGGGTTGCCTATGGGCCGCGTTATTTATAGCCAGAGCGAGATTTATTTATATTTGTATCCATTCCCCTATCTAAATTACCTGCTTTATCGCTATTTGTCCGTTTAATGTGATTTTTACTGCAAACGATAATACCGTCATTTTTTTTCTAACGTCTAGTCAAGATAGAATTTTGCTAGGCCAACATTTTATTTTGTTTGCATTAAGAAGGTTGGGAAAATATTTAAGAAGTAGGTAGTTGTTTACTAATTTATTAGGAAGGTATTGGCCGCGGCTTCGACCGCGTGTTTATCCTAATAAATAGGCTACGGGCACTTACCACTGCGATAACAAGTCTATCATTGGTCCTAAGTGTCCTAACCCAGACGTCATTTCGGATTTATAATAGGTATGAGTATGGACTTCGTTTTGGGTAAAATACTTAAAGAATACTGTCGTCCCAGCGGCACGAAGAAGAATGAGATGTTGATTGGAAAGCATTCTCTTGCTGCAGGATTCCTAAAACATAAGTAGGTACCATAGATAAAACAACATTTGCGACAGAATTTCCGAGGTATGTAGATATACGAGCCCCGCGGGTAGTTAATTTGTATTCCACGAAGGTACGCGTTGGGTTGCATCAGGCCGAAATTCTAAACCTAAATTACAGTTTCAAAACAGAGCATACATATTACATAGAATGCAAGCCAATCTGGCAGTAAATCAACTTAGCGTGATATATTTTAATAAAGAATGCATCTATGAACTGCAGCATCCCAAGCTTCCTGAGGCAGAATTATGTGTGTCGCAGGTACAAAACGCCTTGTTGAGAAATGTGCCCCATAACATATTTATGGGAAAATGTTTTGAAAAATCATCTCTTCATTATGGGCGTTTGCGCGAATTTTTTAAGGTGCTTTGATCTTGTTTAAAGCATAACTGCTTTAAAGCACCTTAAAAAATTTAGAAAAATTAGACTTTAGATAGATATATATATATATAGCTATAGCTGCATCTGAATAACAGTGTTTTCGGTTTCCAGTTTAACCGGATGTATTCGGTTAAACTGGAAATGGACTCGACGATAGTTGAGAAAATGCTAGGCAGATGATGTCTTTTTTGTAGGTGCCTTCACCAAAATTAACTTTTGAGCATTTTACATCCGTTAGACCTACGTTTCATTAAAACTTCATATAAAACTACACTTCAAATAAGATAGAAGTAAGTCTGTATTAGTATGAATTCTTAAGATTTACTAAAATACTTGTCGCTTAACAATTCCATAAATAAAAGTATCTAATAACATCCCAACATACCAAAAAGAAATGCCAACAAGTGCAACATCCTCAAAAACACAGAAAGCTTTTGTTAAACATAATGATCACACACTGAAGTAGTAACAAATCTTCCATACCCTCATGTTAGCTCGACGATGTCGTCCCGAGTGTATTAACACTCACAATTTATGTTTCATGGGAGTCACCTATGAAATTTTTATGGCATTTGTTAACTACAACAGCGAATATGCCAATAAAGATTTTTTTCATTTTTTAAGCTACGGCGACGACTTAATGGACTCCGTAAAAAAATGTTGTTAGTGGGATATTGCTGCATATACAAGTTTAGAAGAGTCGTAAAAGGCGCACCTTTGTGCGACAAACCGAGTGGAAAACTTAGTACTTACTTATGTTTTGTTGTTTATGAATTTCGACGTAACTTTTTTAGTATGTAGGCAATGAAATAATGATACGATATATGTATGACCTTCTTTCTGTTTCTTGCGCTAGTATATATTACCCGCCAACCTGATTTCAGACCAAACCTGTTTATTGGTTTATCGTGTCGGTATACACTAACCTAAACAAAGCAATTACAATGCTGCCAACTTGGATGTGGCTCTCGACGGCGGCTGCCGTGGCTCCACTCGCTACGCTCGCTCAGCTCGCGCGTGGTTTTTAAAAAAAAACGCTGTTCTAATCCATTTAGACGGGGTGCTCTATGATCATCCTTTTGAGATGAGCACTAGTTTAGCTTAGGACAAACTAGTTTAGCCGGAAATTGGGTTTAGCCGGTAACATATTATACAATTCACTGAGTGTATCTTCATCAATCTAAAAACTCAAAATGTAACTGGTAGATTATTTTAAAAATCTTAAGGAAGTTCACCATTAAAATAACGAGATCATGTCGAGCGGAACACAGCTCTTTCCCTTAACTAAGTTTAAGGCTCCATGCCATGCAAAGTAAATTTTCGTAAACGCGATCCAAATCTAGCTACTGAAATCTGTGAAATCAAATGGGCGTTAATCTAGATTTGAGACGTACCTACTGGTTTTGCAGAACTAAGTTCTTGACAACGATGGATCGACAGGAGGTGTCTGATGAGATATCAAGTAATAGAGAAGTATGGAAAAAGAAGACATGCTGCACCGACCCTAAATAAATTGGGATAAGGCAAGGATAATGGTGATGAGTTCTTGAAAGCGCTACAAACAGTGAAATTCACATACTAAGGTTTATTGACTGCGATGCGATTCATATGAATGCGTTCAAATGGCTTGCGTGGTTGTCGATGGTACAGTCAACATCAGAAGTCGGTTAACACTTATCAATATTACACCAACCAAGTTTTGTGCTGATCAGTGTGATCTGATATAATATTGTTTTGAAAATTTGTGTAACCATTGATGGACCAAATATTGTTATGTCTTTTACTTGGGTCGTTCTAAAACTAAGACGTCTTATAATTTTGGATATGTATAGCAACTGTCGTTGCTGACCGTACCAACATAGTTTCTAGATATCAATTCAGAGTGGAAGGGACACCGACACCCTTAAAGAAAATTTAGGTCAGATATTAAAAAAAAATCTGCTGTTTTAAACAAAAGTGCAATACCTACCCGGTCAAAATGTTTGGAATAGCAGTTTTTTTTTGGATTCTGAATGATTATGGTACTGAGTACGTAGTAACCGTTTTCAACCTGTAGGTATACTTTTTAGAGCAACGTTAATAAGATGTTGTTCAGAACAATCAGGTTCACCTTGCGACATAATATAGCTTTTATCTTACCCAGCAGACGAGGTTAATGCGGGCTATAGTTTAATTAATTAATCTGCCCCCGACTTAAAATTTTGACAGTTTATTAGTCGAGCTTACAAGTTTTTTGGCAGAATTATAAGTAACTCAGCTTAAAAATTTATTTAACATTTAATTATAGAGTTTTTAATTTGATACATCAGCTGTGTTTTCTGCAAATCTTTTATCTTGTTCTCTTTTGCTAACTTGAACTTAGATTATTCTGTACCTAGGTACCAATATAATTATTATTACGAAATAGTGCGTGAAGCTTAAGTATTTATGTTTCGTACTTTACTTCGCAATTGTAAGATTATAAATAACTAGCTGTACGGCGCAACTTCGTTTGCGTCACATTTTCCTAGTTTTCGCAACATTTTTCATTGCTGCTCCACTCCTATTGGTCGTAGCGTGATGATATATATAGCCTATAGCCTTCCTCGATAAATGGGCTATATAACACTGAATGAATTTATCAAATCGGACCAGTAGTTTCGGAGCCTATTCAATGCAAACAAACAAACAAACAATCAAATCTTTCCTCTTTATAATATTATATATATATATTATATTATACATAATAAAATATTATTTTAGTAGGTGAACTTGTAGGTCACGTTTCAGACGATTCGATAATTTCGTTCAATACGAACTACGATGAAAAATAAAGCATTTTTTTACTTATTTTTCAGGACCATTCAGGTGTCACACTTTTAAGTGTTGCCACAGATGACAAATCTTTTTAAACTAGCTATTAAAGTTTATCCAGGTTGTCGTATTTTCGTATTATTTTTACGTGTTGGAGTAAAATCTACCTATGTAGTAGGTAACTATATTTCTCACTAGACTGTAAATAAATACTTAACTATAAAATTTGAAACCAGACAACCAGCAAATTGTCTCTCCATTTTATACGAAAAATAAAAATGAATATCTTTCAGCGCAACAAAAACACCGTGTTATTATTGTAAAAATAAATTTGACTCGCAATTCATAATGTATTAGGTAATGCCAATAGTTCATAGGCAACAAAAGAGTCTGTAGGGAATTTTTCAAGAATACACAATGAAATAATGTTTTCAATGAAACTTTAGATGTTAAGAAACGGCAATAAAATAAATTGTTTTTTTTTTTCTTTTTGACCGCAATATTAATAAGAATGGATGTATTGAAAATGTTTCTGTATTTTGTGAAAAAACAGTTGTTGAATCACTTCAGTTATCGCTTTTGTTGCACAATCGGAATAATTTAATTTATCGAGTGCATTGTAAG